>CM054060.1:19819857-21078190 GCA_028641055.1 Alopecurus myosuroides
TCCGGAGCCCCCCCACTCCGGAGAAACCATAGCCCCGCTGGGGAAAAAGACGGAACTGTCGTTCTGGACCATCTATGTGAGCCGAAAGGCGGTACCAAAGTGTAAACAATTTCTTTTTTGTGTTATGTTTGGATCAAGGAACACCCAAGACAAATTGTAGGGCCCACCTCTTGTCAAGATTCCCCCAGTTCCGTTAGATCCGGGAGTTCCGGGCTCTTATTAAGCAGTCTTGGAACCCGCGAGAGAGAATCCGACACCGGTGAAACCCTAGCCCAAAGAGTGAGGGAATTTTGGGCATCCAAGACCCATGCCACACTCTAACACACATTTTATGGCATACCATGAGTTGTGGTGGCATTCAGACGTTCCAGATCCCCCTCTCCGGAGAAACCATAGCCCCGCTGGGGAAAAAGACGGAACGACCATTTTGGCCCCTCTACGTGAGCCGGAAAGGGGATGGCAAAGTGGAACCAATTGTTTGGGTGTGTTAGGTTAGGATCAAGGAACACCCAAGACAATGGTAGGGTAATTTATTTATTAGTAATAGTTTATGTCAGTAATTTATAGATGTCTTCCCATTAACCTTAAATAACATATTTCAATAATGGTTATCTTTTTAGGCCATCCATCATTTATCCAACGGCCAACAATGTTCTCCATCCAATGTACCGAAATCTGGCGGGCTCAGAAAATTTCGTGCCGCCACCGAAATTATCGACCGAAAACTTTGCCGCCTATGCCGCCCTAAATTTCGAGCCTCTCCCTCTTATCTGCCCCCTCGCCGAAATTTCCCCTCCTCTTCTTGTCCGAAATCCCCCTTTCCTCCTAAACCCCATCTACTCCACCCCGACCTTCCACCTCGCCCTGTAGCTCCCCTTCCCGGGCTTCCACCTGGTTGTCCCCAGTTTTCCACCTTGCCGTGCAACTTGCCTTCCCGGGCTTCCACCTTGCCGTCCCCGGTCTTCCACCCCACCGCTCAGCTCACCTTCCACTACTAAGGAAAAGCTTACCCGTGACGCACCATATTGGCTATCCGTGACGCACCCGGGCGCGTCACGGGTAGCACGCCGCGCCTATGGGTTTAGCCGTGACGCACCGAGCTGGTGCGCCGCGCCTATTGATACCCGTGACGCACGGGCTAGGTGCGCCGCGGCTACTTCTGGGCGCGTCACGCCTAACTCCAGAGGTGCGCCACGGCTACGAATACAGGTGCGTCACGGCTATTCTATGCTGTATTTTTTAAAAAAGGCAATACCGTATTTATACAGGTATATACAGCTCAAATACAGAATAATGTCAGTACACAAAATACAGAAGAATATCAATAGCTCAAACACAGGTATGCAATTGATAGAATAAATTTTCATAGCAGAAATATTACATAGTCTAGAAAACAAACATATATACTACTAATAAATCCAGGAGTTAGTCTCGAAAACAACCATATTACATATTTTTGACCATCACCACATAATCTATCTAGCGGGCGCGGATGTAGTCGATCACCATCATCATGTCCAAGTTGGCGATGTCACTATCCCTCATGGTGATCAGAATAGCTCGGCCAACCTCCATACCACCTCTTGCGGAATGGAACTGCCTCCATGCTTGAGAGTTGAGGATGACCCGACCATCAGCGTTATCCCTGGTGATCGGAACTACGGTGACAGGTCCTGATTCTCCACGGCGTACTCCAATGGTACCCATATGCTCCATGCCAGCACTGTCCGCTACCGCCAAAGGTATTTTCTACAACACACAATTCCAAGAAAGAATAAAAGCACAATGTCAAATACCGGATAAGAATTGAAAGTGTTAAGAACATAAGCAACTATACGAATAAGAAAGTGTTAAGAAACATACCATGACATGTCCATTGGAGACGTTAGTGTTGGTGATGCGATGCACGAAAGGGGACCCGATGTAGCTATCTATCTCGGCAAGTTTCTGAAGGACACGGTCCTTCTCAAACTCGCTAAGATTCGCTCTTTGAGCAACCACCACATGTTTCCATGGGTCCTCCTCGTCCATATCATCCTCAGTGTCCATATCCTCGGTGTTCTCAGTTTCCTCCTCACTCCCGCCATCCTCGCTCGCAATCCCGCCCATATACACAATTTTGATGCGAGGTTGCGGTCCTTCCATGGAGAAGTGAATGTAATCAGCTCCGCTTACATTGTACGTGGCGATGAGAGCCTGCACTTCGTGCCCCCAGAAGTAGGTCTTCGTTCTTTCTTTTTTCACTCGAAGAATGAAGGTGTTCCCGTGAACATTGAAATTCACCTTACTGCCAACTAACTCGTTGAATTCATCGCGAATATTGCATGGTAGAATCTAAAAAAGAAATATAAAGAATATTTTGTTAATAAACACAAGTCTCAAGCTAGATAGTAAAACGAAAGAACAAGTTATAATAAAAAGAATTGTTAATTACCAACGAATCAACGTCACCGTCGTGGAGCTGAAGCATAAAAGAACTCCCACTGAATCGTCCTTCGGCACATCGGGACCGACATACTTCGCAAGCCATGTTCTATTAAATTAAGAAATGACACATAGAGGTTAGAGGAGCATAGCTATCACAAAACAAAGACAAATGGCAGAACCTACCTATCACAAAACAAATGTAGAAAGGCTATCTACTTTAATGGAATATCCAAAAACAAAGCAACACTTGGGGACATAGACCATTGATTTGTCATGGAAATACGCATTATTGAAAATTAAATGTGACAGATAACATCCGACATCGCTCCTATCACGGGAAAATGGCTAAGTCCTAAATTCACGGGAAAACTTCGGCATGACCTTTGCTAATTCTCTAACACTAGAGTGCCCGATTCTCGCCGAAACGGAAATTAATCAACATTTCGGCGAAAATGGGCAACTCATTTGAATTCCCTGCAAAGTTTTAAACGGCTCGATGGCCGGACAGATTTCCAAAACAAGATTCACCAGCACCATCACCAACACAAGAAATGTTTACAAAGTCCATTTCTTCTCCTGCACCACACAGCTCGAGCTACACAGCTCAAGCACACACAACAAAAACCTGGGCACTTCCTATCAGATAATAATTCCAGGGGCAGCAAGATGAAGTAGATAACCTGTGCTTATTGCTTGTCACCAAGCCATCAAAGACCGAGAGGTTAACAGTAGTAGTGAGAGATCCTATAAAGGACACAACATCTCTGCTGATAAGATTATTCAATTGTGCCTTGCTAATTTATGGAGTATGCTCGTCTCTATGTGGTTTGGATACTCACCCTTCTTCGAGGTTTATGTGCTATCAAATGATGTAAACCTATTTTGTCATGTCAAGGGAAACACCGGTCACTCTGTTTCGTTTAAACTTTCGCGTCATAATTTACCATATGTTTTAGATGTTTGCTTTGCAAATGCACAAATCATCCTTACAACTCTCTAAACACCGGGATTCATCAACAGATCACATGTCATCTCCGTGGGGATAGAGCTATTTGCTTCAACACTCTGGCCTCGTACTATCTTTGCTCCTAGCTACCTAAATAGACCACAAGAAAGTTTGCGGTGCCAATAGACCACAAGAAAGTTAAATAATTGGCAAATAATGGTCTTATAAGCACGACTCTTCCAAACTTTATTGGAAGTCAGCAAATACATAATTGATAATGTTTTTAACTAGTCTTCAAATTGTTTTTTGCAAAATCATAGATGCTCAACAGTCTATTCTGCATCACAAAAGACAAAAGGCACATTTTTTACTACTTGTCCACCTCTTGGCTAGATTATTTTTGGTTAGCAATTTCGTCCGACAAACCAAGGCTCCTAATTTTTCTCCACCAAAGAGCTTCTGAATTGAATATTCGGGGACTCATTACTCAAAACACCATCTGTGCACCAGCTAGCCAGTAGCTAGTGCTCTACAAGATCGCACACACGATTTAGGTTCAGTTAGCTACCGTACAATGCATGAAAGGTGAACATTTTTTATGTTTTTTTCTTATCAAATCTAACTTTTAGGCAAGCGTCAGTAGGCGAATTCATCTTTTGTGTTGCTCAATCGTCACCACTCACGTACGCAAATGGCAACATTATCGTTGGAAACAAACGGAAGAGAACAAAATGCTATCTTGTCTTTCCATGAACCGGCAGTCTATGCCGCTGTTCGTCGGGCGGGATCGAGGAGAAGGGGAGGGAGAGGACTAGGGGGCGGGATCGAGGACTAGGGGGCGGGAAGAAACCTAGGGGGCGGGATCGAGGAGAAGGGGAGGGAGAGGACTAGGGGGCGGCGCACCTTTGTTCGTCGGATATCGAGGTCGATGGAGACGGGACAACGACGGCGCAGTGGTCGACGGCAGTGACCTGGTCCTGCGCGGGCGAGGTGGTGGCGGCGACTAGAGGGAGAGGGCAGAGGCGTGGAGATGTGGATCGAAGAGGAAGAGAAGGAGAGGACGGGCCAGTCCTAGTATAGGCGAAAGGATAGCCGTGACGCACCAATGGAAGGTGCGCCGCGGGTATCTAACATACCCGTGACGCACCACTGCCAAGGTGCGTCGCGGGTATGCCTCGGAGGCTCGCCACCCCGGCCCCACACGTAGGCGCGACGCGCTGTATGTTTGGTGCGCCGCGGGTATGCCTTTAGGCGCGACGCACGAAAGTGTGGTGCGCCGCGGGTAATAGGTGTGACGCGCCAAATTAGAAGTGCGTCACGGGTATCATCACTCCTATAGCCATTTTCCTAGTAGTGTTCCCGAGCTTCCACCTTGCTATCTAGGATGCCATCCAGATCTGCCACCTCGCCGTCCATATTTGATACCTTGCCGTCGAGGTCACCGTCAAGATCTGCCACCTCGCCGTCCAGGTCGCGGTCAAGATCTTCCACCTTGCCGGCCTAGTAGCCGTCAAGTTCCTTTGGTCAGAGTTTGGTTATTTTCGAGCTTGTATAAAGCTTAAGATCACGTCTCCTGCGATCCTATACAACTTAGTTCCACAAATTAGATTACTGATATGGTCAAACAGCGAATTACATCACTAAGATTTTCTAACTCTGTGTTATCATATCCCAATGAAAGATAAGGCTATTTGTAAAGAACATGTATGAGCTATTTATTTTCATTTATTCGCATAAATCATCAATTCTAGACTTATAGTGTAAGCTATTAATTTTGATTTATACTATGTCCACCATCTAGATAAGGCATGCCTTGCATGATAGCTCAACAATAAAGTTACTTATGTTGTGTGGAACTGCTGGCTTAATTACTGTTCTGCCATGTATTTTGTGCTACTATCCTAGTTGATTTGGTACATATGAACCGTGCAGCTTAGGAACATTAAAGTCAAGAGTACATCTGGTAGGATAAAGATGGCTCCTGGTGGACGTGGTTGTAAACGCAAGCGCGTCAAGGCCCATCGCGAGCATGCAGTTGCCCATGTCCATCCGTATGCGGATAACGAACTCAAGCGGCCAGTGGTCCAAGACTAGGAGGCAACTCCCCATTGCCAGCAGGAAGCTGCCCAAGGCGAGCAGGCACTTGCCCATGGCCAGCTGGAAGCTGCCCAACAAAAGGAGGAGGCTGACCACCGTGAGGAGGTAGCCGCCCAATGCGAGCAGGTACCTCCCTACGGTGAGCTGCCAGGTGTGCAAGCGAGCTGCCACCATACCTAGGCGAGGGGCAAGGTTTCCAAGTCGAGGAGCAAGGTGCCTGCAACGAAGAGCAAGATGACATATCACATAGATTACATGCTCTAGGAGGGGCCATGTGCGGAGGGAAATCCAAAATGCAGAATACTAATTGTTGCAATGCCACAATTTATGTAGATTACCCATGTGAAGACATTATTTCGAGTGGTGCGGCTGGGAGGAGAAGAAACATGTCAAAATGATTATAATTGTTCTGCCTCCGAGAAAGAAAAGGCAAGTGGACCCAAAGGTTGCTTCCATGTATGCTGTTGCATGTTCATTAGCTGTGCAGCACACTGTCCCTATCTTCCCCCATTGGAAAGAGTACAAGGGAAGGGAAGATATATTTTCGTCCTACCACGACCATGTGTCTGTAAGTTTTGTAACCCAACCTTCCAGTTCATTCCATTGCTATTCATATAACTGAAAAGTGCTCTTTGTTTTGTTTCAATCAAAGTTTCATCTGAATCCCAGAGACCCTGTTATTCGTCAATATCTTCTGATGCATCTCAAGAACTGTGCAAGACAAAGACGCCATATTCTGAAGCAAGAATTTTTTGATAGCGTTAGAGACAAGAGTAGAGTTGTACGAACGCATCCTGATGCAGTTGGACACATGAGCGAAGCAGAATGGTGCAGGTTTGTTGATAACTGGTCCTCGGTCAGGAAATAGGTATTGTCTTTGTTCATTCTACCTTGCCACTGTTTCTATTCCATAACATGGACTATGTCTAAGAAGTTCATACTTCGTTTATGTAGATGAATTGTATGAAATCCAGGAAAAGAACAAAGGTCGTCCAATTGCATAGCGCCACAGGTTCTCGTAGCTACGAGGTTTGCTGCGACATGGGGGAAGATGCCTTTGAATTGTTCAAAGCTAAGCACAACAGCAGGATACATGTATTCTTTTCTCCCGTGAAAAGAGAAATTGTAAGTCCCTCAGAATTCTGTTTATCTCTGGTATCAACAATTACCTCAATAGATTCTTCTAGATACGTACCGATGCTTCCTTTTGTGAATTCTGATGCAAACTCCTGTAGTCAGCTATTTCACTTATGCTTGTCATCTCATAGTTCGTGCATATGATGCTGCTTGCTTGTCATCTGCTAGTTCATATATCCTTGTGAGCTGCTATTTTCATCTATGTTCTGTACATAATTGTCGTATGCTATTTTCAGCCATGTTTACTTACATGCCTGTCATGTGATGTTTTTCATTTATGTTCCTTACAAGCTTGTCATGCGTGCTTAATTGCTTGTGATCTGCTATTTGCATCTTTGTTATGTACAAACTTGTTGCATGCTATTTTTCATACATGCTTGTCATGATATCAATGTTCCTTACAAGCTAGTTCAGCGTCTATTTCTTCTAAAGCTTTTACATGCTTTATAGGAAGAAATGCAAGTGAAGATGCTAGAACCTACTTCAATAGATGGCGCTGTCAAGGAACCTCTTTCTGTCGCCGAAGTTGTCGCTGCCGTGCTGACCAAGGGCCGTCTAAAGTTTTCGTTCCTAAATACCATAGGTGGGGTCACAACCAGTGCAAGAGCAGTGCCAGCTTCACCTTCAACTTGATTATGAGAGAAAACAGAGGCAGGACCTACAGTTTGTAGTTGAAGAGTTGAAGCAGGCCAAGGAACAAGCTGATGCAGATAGGATGAAGCATCGACAAGAATTGCTACGTATGACGGACGAACAAAAAAGGTATGAAGAAGAGTCAAGAAATGTTCAAAACCGTTATTGGTGGCATGTTGACTTAAGTTTATCCGAGATATGGAACTGAGTAGCCCTTTGTGAAACCGCTTGATGTCTGTTGAACTGTATTAGACTGCCTTTGTTGGTGAGCTAGGTTGTGACCTTATTCGGAATTTATGTATTTGTTGTGTTTGCTTTGTTGTGAAAACTAGTATAGTATTTTCCATGCTTATGAATACAAGGACACGTGGTACTATATGGTAGGTCCATGAGGCGGCACCTTATTGGATGGAAATCGCGACGAAAAAAACACGTCACGGAAACGTTTCGACGTGGACATGCCGTGTTGGTACACATTCTGGCTCATGATTTGCGATGTCTTACGGCAAACTAAAATGTCGCATCGTTTGACAACGTTATAAATGCGTCGAGAATAAGCGTATACGTGGAATATCATAAGAGAGACACGTGGCACCATATACTGCTTGAACCCGCGACAAGAAAATAAACGTCGCACCTATTATGACGTCATTAACGGAGGTAACGGTATTTCCAATCGCGACGTTTTAAAAATGTCAAAATGATGATGACGTCAGGAACGGTAGTAGTGACATATGTGACGTCCGTAACGGGTAATGGAAAACACGATGCCACGTGTACACACACTGCGACGAAAAAAAACGTCGCTCCTTGTTGGGCCTTGTGCTGGGCCGGCCAGTAGCTCGCGACGGTTTAGTGTTAACTTAATTGTGGCAGAATCGTCCGTGACAATCGATAAGTGACGTTCTCACTACATCGCGTAAGCTGTCACGGATTGCCCTTATCGACGGTTTGGAGCCCATCCGCAACGTTATTGAAACGTCCCAGACTGCGCGGAATTTGGTAGTGCCACACGATGCACACGCTGTCACCAATACACCATGATCAAAGTGTACGGAGATCTCATAACAAAACCACTTGAGTAGTATAACAAATGAAGAGTACCATATACATATTCAACTAGATTAAAAAGCTCATGATCACATAAAGATAACACCATGGGAGAGAGAGATGAAACACATAGCTAATGGTAGAGCCCTCAGCCCCGGGGGAGAACTATTCCCTCCTCATCATAGGAGACAGTAACGGTGATGAAGATGGCGGTGGAGTCGATGGAGATGGATCCGGGGGCACTTCCCGTCTCGGCGGGGTGCCGGAACAGAGAATTCTTTCCCCAAAAACTTGTCGGCGGCAGCGGCGGAGCTACAGAACTTTTCGTAGGAAGGGGGCCGATATATCTAGGGTTTATGCCTCTGGAGGACTTTATAGGCAAAAGGGCGATGGCGGTGGGTGGCCAGAGTGTCCAGACCACACCTGGGCACGGCCATGGGGGACCCGTGCCCACCCATGGTGTGGGGGCTCCAGGGCACCCCTCCAGGTCTCCTTTGGACTCCGGTGACGTGTCAGGAATTCTAAGACTTTTTCCTTTTGTTTCGTCCTATTCTGATAATATTTCCTGAACAACTTTTTGGAAATAAAAAACAACAGAAAACAAGAACTGGCTCTATGGCATCATGTGAATAGGTTAGTCCCGGAAAATCCATAAAAATGACATAACGTGTATAGGAAACATGTAGCATATGGCACGAAAACAACATGGAACATCAGAAATTATAGATACGTTTGACACGTATCACCCGCTAGAGAGAATCCGACGCTGGTGAAGCCCTGTCACAAAGAGTGTGGGAATCTTGAGGATCCAAGACCCATGCCACACTCTAACACACATGGTATGGCAAACCCTTGTATTGTGTAGGATTTAGACACTCCGGAGCCCCTCTCCGGAGAAATCCTAGGCCCGTTGGAGAAAAAGACGAAATTGTCGTTATGGCCCCTCTACGTGAGCCAAAAGGGGGTACCAAAGTGGAACTAATTGATTGGTTGTGTTTGGTTAGGCCCTAGTAACATTCATGACAATGGTAGGGCCCACCTCTTGGCAAGATTCCCACCGTTTAGTTAGATCCGGGAGTTTCGGGCTCTAAGTAGTCATGGAACCTGCTAGAGAGAATACGACGCTGGTGAAGCCCTCTCACAAAGATTGAGGGATTCTTGGGAATCCAAGGCTCATACCACACTCTAACACACATGGTATGGAAATCCCTTGGTTTGGGTTGGATTCATATTCTCCAGGGCCCCTATCCGGAGAAACCCTAGGCCCGTTGGAGAAAAAGACGAAACTGCCGTTCTAGCCCCTCTACGTGAGCCGGAAGAGGTAGCAAAGTGGAACTAATTTCTTGGCTGTGTTTGGTTAGGCCCTAGCAACACCCATGACAATCGTAGGTTGCACCTCTTGGAAATATTCCCCCTGTTTTGTCAAATCCGGGAGTTTCGGGCTCTAAGTAGTCCTAGAACCCGCGAGACAGAATCCGACGCCGGTGAAGCCCTGTCACAAAGAGTGAGGGTAGCTTGGGAATCCAAGACACATTCCACACTCTAAAACACATGGTACGAAAACCCTTTGTTTGGGTGGGATTCAGACGTTCCAGAGCCCCTCTCTGGAGAAACCCTAGGCCCGCTAGAGAAAAATACCTAACTGCCGTTCTGGGCCCTCTACATGAGACGCAAGTGGGTGGAAAAGTGAATCTAATTGCTTGGTACCTCTACATGAGACAGAAGTGGGTATAAAAGTGAAACTAATTGCTTGGTTGTGTTATGTTAGGCCCTAGGAAAACCCATGACAATGGCTGGTCCCACCTCTTGGTAAGATTCCCCCCATTTCGTCAGATCAGGGGGTTTCGGATTCTAAGTAGTCCTGGAACCCGCCAGACTGAATACGACGCCGGTGAAGACCTGTCACAAAAAGTGAGGTAATCTTGCGCATCCAAGACCCATTTCATACGATAACACACATCGTATTGAAAACCCTTTGTTTGGGTGGGATTCAGACGCTCTAGAGCCCCTCTCCGGACAAACCCTAGGCCCACTAGAGAAAAAGACGGAACTGCCGTTCTGGCTCCGCTACGTCAGCCGGAAGGGATAGAAAAGTTAAACTAATAGCTTGGTTGTGTTTTTTTTGTCCCTAGGAACACTCATGACAATATAAGGGCCACCTCTTGGCAAGATTACACCCGTTTAGTCAGATCTTAGAGTTTTAGGCTCTAAGTAGTCCTGGAACCCGCGAGAGAGAATCCGACGCCGGTGAAGCCCTCTCACAAAGAGTAAGGGAATATTTTGAATCCAAGACCCATGACACACTCTAAAACATATTTTATGGAAAACCCTTGGTTCGGGTGGGATTCAGACGCTTCGGAGCACCTCTCTAGAGAAACTCTAGGCCCATTGGAAAAAAAGACGAAACTGCCATTCTGGCCCCTCTACGTGAGCCGTAAGGGGGTAGAAAAGTGGAAATAATTGCTTTGTTTTGTTTTTTTAGGCCCTAGGAACACCCATGACAATGGTAGGGCCCACCTCTTGGCAATATTTTCCCCGTTTCGTCAGATCCGGGAGTTTCAGGCTCTAAGTAGTCTGGAATTCGCTAGAGAGAATCTGATGCCAGTGAAGCACTTTCAGCAAGAGTGAGGTAATCTTGGGAATCCAAGACCCATGCCACACTCTAACACACATGGTATGGAAAACCCTTGGTTTGGGTGGGGTTCAGACTCTCTTGAGTCCCTCTACGGAGAAACCCTAGGCCCGTTGGAGAAAAGACGGAACTGCCGTTCTGGCCCTTAATTATTCGTGACCCGGAAGGGGGTAGAAAAGTGGAACTAATTGCTTGGTTGTGTCTGTTTAGGACCTAGGAACACCCATGAAAATTTTATGTCCCACCTCTTGTCAAGATTCCCCCTTTTCGCCAGATCCCGGAGTTTCGGGCTCTAAGTAGTCCTGGAAGCCGCTAGAGAGGATCCGACGCCGGTGAAGCTCTATCACAAAGAGTGTGTGTAGCTTGGGCATCCAAGACACATGCCACACTCTAAAATACATGGTATGGAAAAAACCTTGGTTTGGGTGGGATTCAGACGTTCCGGGGCCCCTCTCCGGAGAAACCCAAGGCCCCTGGAGAAAAAGACCTAACTATCGTTATGGCCCCTCTACATGAGACGGAAGTGGGTAGAAAAGTGAAACTAATTGCTTGGGACCTGTACATGAGACGGAAGTGGGTAGAAAAATCAAAATAATTGCTTGGTTGTGTTCTGTTAGGCCCTAGGAAAACCCATGACAATGGTAGGTCCCACCTCTTGGTAAGATTCCCCCTGTTTCGTCAGATCCGCGAGTTTCGGGTTTCAAGTTGTCCTGGAACCCGCCCGAGAGAATCCGATGCCGGTGAAGCCCTGTCACAAAGAGGGAATCTTGGGAATCCAAGACCCATGCCACTCTCTAACACATATGGTATGGAAAACTCTTTGGTTCAGTGGGATTCATACGCTCCGGAGCCCATCGCCGAAGAAACCCTCGGCCCGATGTAGAAAAATATGGAACAATCGTTCTCGCCCCTCTACGTGGGCAGGAAGGGGGTTACAAAGTGGAACTAATTGCTTGGTTGTGTTTTGTTAGGCCCAATGAACACCCATGAAATTGGTAGGTCCCACCTCTTGGCCAGATTCTCCCTGTTTTGTCAGAACCGTGCGTTTCAGGCTCTAAGTAGTCCGCGAACCCGCCAGAGAGACTCCGAAGCCGGTGAAGCCCTGTCACAAAGAGTGAGGGAATCTTGGGCATCCAATAACCATGCCACACTCTAAAACACATGTTATGGCAAACCCTTGGTTTGGGTGGGATTCAGACGCTCTAGATCCCCTCTTCAGAGAAACCCTAGGCCCGCTAGAGAAAAAGACGGGAGTATCGTTATGGCCTCGCTACGTGAGCCGGAATAGGTAGAAAAGTGGAATGAATTTCTTGTTTGTGTTTGGTTAGGCCATAGGAACACCCATGACAATGGTACGGCCCACCTCTTGGCAAGATCCCCCCGTTTCGTCAGATCCTTGGGTTTCGGGTTCTAAGTAGTCCTGGAACCCGCCAGACTGAATTCGACGCCAGTTAAGCCCTGTCACAAAGAGTGAGGGAATCTTGGGAATCCAAGACCCATTCCATACTATAACACACATGGTATGGAAAACCGTTGGTTTCTATGGGATTCAGACGCTCTAGAGCCTCTCTCCGGAGAAACCTTGGCCCACTGGAGAAAATGATGGAACTGTCGTTCTAGCCCAGCTACGTGAGCCACAAGGGATAGCAAAGTTGAACTAATTGCTTGGTTTTGTTTTTCTAGGCTCTAGGAACACTCATGACAATGGTAGGGCCCACCTCTTGGCAAGACCCCCCCCCCCCGTTTATTCAGATCCGAGAGTTTTGGGCTCTAAGTAGTCCTGGAACCTGTGAGAGAGAATCCGACGCCGGTGAAGCCCTGTCACAAAGAGTAAGGGAATATTGGGCATCCAAGACCCATGCCACACTCTAAAACATATTTTATGGAAAACCCTTGGTTCGGGTGGGATTCAGACGCTCCGGGGCACCACTCTAGAGAAACCCTAGGCCCGTTGGAGAAAAAGACGGAATTGTCGTTCTGGCCCCTCTACGTGAGCCGTAAGGGGGTAGACAAGTGAAACTAATTTCTTGGTTGTGTTTTCTTAGGCCCTATGAACACCCATGACAATGGTAAGGCCCACCTCTGGGCAAGATTTCCCCCGTTTCGTCAGATCCGGGAGTTTCGGGCTCCAAGTTGGAACCCGCGAGAGAGAATCTGATGCCGGTGAAGCACTTTCAGCAAGAGTGAGGTAATATTGGGAATCCAAGACCCATGACACACTCTAACACACATGGTATGGAAAACCCTTTGTTTGGGTGGGGTTTACACTCTCTTGAGCCCCTCTATGGAGAAACCCTAGGCCCGTTGGAGAAAAGACGGAACTACCATTCTGACCATTCTACGTGAGACGGAAGGGGGTAAAAAACTGGAACTAATTGCTTTGTTGTGTTTTTTTAGTCCCTAGGAACACCCATGAAAATTTTAGGTCCCACCTCTTGGAAAGATTCCCCCCTTTTCGTCAGATCCAGCAGTTTCGGGCTCTAAGTAGTCCTGGTACTCACTAGAGAGAATCCGACTGTAACATCCCAAGTATGAAAAATAGCCATTAGAATGTTTGCTCTCTGTTATTTTATGTTTTGCATCATGGCATCATGTTCATTGCATTTGTTTTGCTTGTTTTCCATTTGTTTTCCTCTGTTTTGCTTTGTTTTCCAACTGTTTTCCTTTGTTTTCTATTTGAATTTCAACTCAAATTTCAAACCTTTGTTTCATACTTGTGATGTTACAATTTCCAAAATGATATTTCAGATCAAAACAATGATTTGTTTCCATAGAAGTTGTGATTCCAAACTGTTGTTTTGTTTCTATCAAAAACTCATTAATACCAAACCCTTTGCAAATTCAATTAATTTCCAAAACAGCAACTCTTTTGAAAATTATGAAAATGACCAAAACATTCCATCATTTGTTTCCATTAAACCTTAAGGTTCAAACTATTAAAATTGGCTTTTAATAACTCACTTAATTCAAATTGCTTCCAAATTCAAATACATTTTTCCAAACAGCAACTATGTTGACCTTATGAAAATTACAACACAATTATAATCATTTTGCTTCCAAATGAAATTATATGTTCACCCTATTTAAAATCTTGTTTTCAATAATCACTTAATCACAAAATCATTCAAATTTGAATCAAATTGCAAACAACAATTTAATTTTGAACTTTTTGAAAAACCCAAGTTGGCAATTGGTTGCTGTTGACCTAATCAACTCCCACAAATTTTTCTAAATTTTTACTGACCCAAAAACCTATCTAATTCTTCCTAATTCTATTTCTGCAAAAAAAAAGAAACAGAGGAGAAAAATATTAAAGGAAAGCAAAAAAAAAAACGCACCAGGAGAGGGGAAGAGGCAGGCCCAGCCCACTAGGCTGCAGCCCGATACCTTTCTTCCCCCACCTCCGTACAGGTGACGCGAACAATGGTGACAGCAACGTGTGCGCTGCCCCACTGCTCCACCCCATCCCCCCTACTTATCTACTCCTTACCCCTCGAAAACCCTAACCCTAGCCGCATCCGCCTCCTTCCCTCTCTCTCCACACCACCGCCGCCATCGAGAGGAGAGGCTCCTCCGTTTCTCTCTGCCACGGCCGCCGCTCGCCGGCCCTCGCCGCCGGCGACTCCGCCTCCCCCCGGCCGTGCTGCGACCACCCCTGCGTAGAGGGTAACTCCCCCTTTCCATTCCCATACTTCCCCTCTCGATTCCTCGCTGATTAGGCATCAATTTCTTCCATGCCAATTCGCCTTTGTTGCTCTGTTTTCGTCGTCAGAGATGAGCACCTGCAACTGTGTTTGTTGCAGTTTCAGTTAACCCGTTTAGTTGTGTTCAAAACCAAGTCGACCCCGTATGCAATCAAACGACCGCAGCAGACCAACTGGTACTGCCTCTCCTCGCACACCCAGCGATCCCAGGATCGATTCCCAGCCCCACCCTTTTCTGCTCCTTTTTCGTTTGTTTCAGGAGGCGATTGCTGAACCTTAACCCCGCTCGCCCCCTTAACTGTCAACCAAACCAGCAGCAGCGCAACTGGTTGCTGTCCTTGCACAGCAAGCCGAGGGCAGGGGTTCGATCCCCCCCCTTGCGCAATAAAACCAAAACTTTTTATTTCATTTTGTTTAGATACAGAAACATGACAGAAATCACACATAAGTCCCTGTATTTCTTTCTAGATCCCTGTTTAATTTTTTTTCTAAGTCCCTAGATGAAATAAAAATGGCAGATTAACACCAAAAACCTAAAAATGCATAACTAAATCATTCTAACTCCAAATCCAACATTTTTAATATGTATTCTGTACCAAATTAAAATCTCTATCCAAATATAAAATTTGTTTACTGTTTTGAATATTTTAAATTGGTGAAATATTTGAATTCTTGTTTAATTCACTTAATTTTGCAAAATTCATAACTTGGGCATAAAAATTCCAAATTCAACAAACTAAATATGTTTTCCAATAAACTTTTCATGTACTTTCCAAATATAAATTTTGTTTGCTTTTTTGAATAATTTAAATTGCTGAAAACAACTGTTTCTTATTTATTGTAGTTAAAATGGCCAAATTAATAACTTGCTCATTTTAAATCCAATCTCAACAAATGAAATATGTTTTCCATGCAAAATTAAACCACCTTTCCAAATATAAAATTTGTTTCATGTTTTGAATAATTAAAATTGGTTAAATGATTTAAACCTTGTTTAAATCATTTAAAATTGCTAAATTCATAACTTGGTCAAACTAATTTCTTTTGGGACATATAAAATATGTTTTCCAACCATAAAAGTATAAGCTTTTCAAATATGAATTTGGTTTAATGTTTTGAACAAATAAAAATTCAAATACGCTCATGTTTGAATTAAATTCATAAATTCTTGCTTAAACTTGTTTAATTCATAAATAATTTATTTGAAATCCTTTTTCAACAAGTGAAACATGTATTCCACCTAAAATTGTGTGTTCTTATCAAATATGAACTTTGTTATCTATTTTGAACAATTTAAAGTGGTGAAAACAACAAATGCTTGTGTGACACCTTTAAGTAACCAAAATTCCAAAACTTAATAAATGAATTCCAAAACTTGGTAAACCTTATTTCAAATTGTTTCTATTGTTGTTATTTTTCTGTTTTCCTCATCCATGCATCATGCTAATTCACTCACACATGATGATTAGTTGTAAAACAATTATTTCAACCATAATTCATGGGCTTTCCATATGCAATCCAAGTTGCATGTGGGTCCATTTAATCATGTTATATTACCATGCCAACTAGTTTAATTCTATGCATCAATTAAATGGTCATGCATCATCCCATGTTTGTGCACTATGCCATGTTATTGATTGTTTGTTCTCTGTGTTGTTTGTTTGCTTCTTCTCGGATAAACGACGACGTTGAGACCGACGATACTTACGACACCCCTTCTAAGGAGTTAGCTCAGTACCAGGCTACTGAGTTTGCAGGCAAGTTATCACTCACATGAACCACTGTGTTCCTTTCAACATTGGTTACCGGTACTTTCCGTTGTCTATTTCTGCTAGCCATATATATCGTTGCTTCTGTTTCGAACCTATCACATGTATCCTTCAACCCTGATATTGCCTCACCTCCACTCCTATAACCCCGTTGTTTGAGCCCGTGTCTTACTAGCATGCTTAGGGTTGTTTTTGCTCGAGTCTGTTACCCGTTACTTTCTGCTACTATATTCTATTATGTTCTGGGGCTCGATGTTAAACAACAACCTGTTAATTTTGAGGTAATAATAATTTGCTGATAAGGCACCGGCAGGAGGCCCGGCGTGGTTTTGAGGCCTGCTAGTGTCGATCCTAATTAGGAAAAGGGTCTTGTCTACTGATCCATGATGAGCGCACTAACCGCATGTGGGAAGCGAGTATGGGCGCCCCCCTCAATTTGATTCGATTCGCATCTCGTCCAAATCGCCACACTTAGTTCGGGCTTTCCATTTGATGCATGCATGTGCAGGTGCGAACCCTTGGCGCCAGGGTGGAACTTTTGTAGTCGGCATTTAGGGCGGCGTGGTCTTAGAGTGCTATGAGGGTCCCCTTTTCTTCGTGGGGCTCGATTAGCCGCGTACGCACATCATGTGGTTCTTTGGGCTTGATGCGAAGAAGAGTTGAGTTGTGTTGAGTGCCTCGCTTGGTGGGTTAGCTCCCCGCCTGGCGGGTCATTCTTACGTGTACGGCCAAATTGGTGCATCCCTGCAGGGTTAAATCTTCTCGAGAAGCCGTGTTTTCCGCGGTTATGGATTACTTGGTGAAAGTACTGGCTAACAAGTACTCAGAACAACTTACACCTAACTAATGATAACTTGACTAGTAATAGTCTTATTGACACAACAACTTGATCCATCATTAATCCAACTGTGTGAGTTATCCTCGGATTGCTTCTTTGGATAAGGGGCGAGATCCAGGATGGGTTTGTTTGGTGGTTAGTTATAGTTGGTCACAATACGTTATCTTATCTTCTTTCTGTTTAGCCGGAAGTGGTAGTACCTCTGTAGTTGGTTAGAGCAGCCAGTTGCAGCATCTTTTATATCCCCTTTCTTCCGTTGAACCCAAAGCATCTGTGCTTGGTGTTGACGGGGTACACTTTGGTGAATTGTGAGTCTTGCTTGCCAGTACGTTTATGTACTGACCCCTTTGGGGCTGTGGTTTCCGCAGACTACGTTTCCGAGGATCCCCATGGTGGCTACTACGTGGAGTATGATGAGACTGCTGACGAGTAGATAGCGGACCCGGGCAGGATCCGAGACTTCGTGGATGGGCTCTGTCTTTTCGTTTCCGGCCTCTTAGGCCTATTTGGATCTTGTCTGTACTCAGACATTTTGGATGCTTCCGCTGTGTTGTAATGATGAATGTTGGGACATGTGTCCTCTGGATGATTGTATTTGCTATCTCTGCTCTAATGAGAGCTAATTGCAACTTATTTTCATCTTTTGTGTCGTAGAGATCTGTTGTGATATCACTTGTTCCAATGCCGTTGACGTACCATGTGTGTATGTTTTGAAGTACGTCAATGGAAGTATCTGGATTTCTATGAGATGGTTTGCGCAGACGATGAATAGTAAGATAATGGTTGTCACACGTTTACGTGTTGGCCTGCTTATATTGAGATGCGGGTGCCGGTATGACCCGTAAGCCATTTATCTACTGTTTAACGGACTGTGAGTATCCCCTAGAAGTCCGGGTGCGACAAATGGTATCAGAGCCTGTCTGCCTGTAGGATCCCTTTTTACTGGTCGCAGTTGAGTCTAGAAACTATTTTGTAGCTATATAGGAAAAATGAAACGTGAGAGTAGGAATTCTGTTCTTTTATTTCTTTCCCCACCCACCCACCCTTTTTCTGGTAAGGAAGTGCAACGTTGTTTTCTCTTCTCATCTAAACTTTCAAGTTAGGATTTCACGTATCCTGGTTTGTCTAGGATAGTTATATCTACTAGACCATAGGAATGGAGGTGGTTGTGACATGATTTATCATGTTGCCTACTCACGATTGACAACGGAGGCGTGTAAGCTGTAACACCTGGGGTGTTACCCTAAGTAGAAAGTGTTTGTTTTCTTTTTGGCTTTGCATGCATCATATGCATAGCATCATGTTTTCAAAACAACTGGAAAACTCAAACCAAATTAAACTTTCACACCTTGTTCAAAATTTCCAATTTAAAAATTGCAAACTACAACAACTCAATTGTTTTCAAATAGTTGGAAGTTGATTTATTTAAAATTGCTTGTTAATGAAATTCCCTTTTGTTAACACCCCAAATGATAATTTCAAATTCACTTCAAATTCAATCATAATGGGCAAGATCAAATTGTGGGTTTAAGAAAAACAAATTATTGCAAACAATTAATTCAATAAGGTCTCCAAAATTGCTTGGGGTTATTGAATAAATTGTTTTAAAAAAATCAATCTTTATGGAAAAAATAATGAAATTTCAAATACCAACTTAAAACTCCAATTAATAATTCAAATTTTTGGACTTAAGGTGCACAATTTCTTTTGCTCATTGTTTTGCAAATTAATAAAATTTAATTATCAAATAAAAACCCCAAACTCTATTGGAAAATTCAACTAACAACTTTAAATCAAAGTAAGATTACAAACTTGCGAAATAATGTTAGCATTTGCTTTTATTTTCTATTTTAAAAATTAATAAAAATATTGCATACAATGAACACCCCCAAACCCTAATTTCTATCCCTCTCTCCCTTCCAACCTTTACAAAAAAAAAGGAGAAAAGGAAAAAAAAAATCCAAAGGAGAGAGAGGCAGCCCACCCCATCCCCTTTTCTCCCACAGCCCACTTCCCCTCTTCTGGCCCATACCCCTTCGAGGGACCTTTTCTTCCTCCTCGTGATGTCACGTCTGTACGAACAGCAGCAACACCACACGATCCTCCTCCCCCCTCCCCGATTCTCTGCCGTACGAAGCTCGGTTCCCCCTTAAGACCCCTCCTGCAACCCTAGGTTCCCTCCTCATCCTCCACAACGCCGCCATCCTTCCTCTCCCCCTCGTTTTTCCCCTCCAAAACCCCTGCCTTATCTCTGAAACTTCTGAACCCCAAAGGAGAGCTGCGGTGGCCGTGGTTTGGCGGGCATGGCGCCTCCACCCTAGCAACCATCGGCTCCATCCGTGCCCGGGAATGGAACCGGGGGGATGTCCTCTGCGCCCCCGTGCCCTCGGCCAGGCCCGGGACGCGTCGCAGCCCCGCCGCCGTCGACGACTCCCTCCCGGCGGGGAACCTGCTGCGCCTCCGTCTCCCCTCCGATTCCTCCAAGGTGAGCGCCCACTGTCCTTCCCGTCTCCCTCCCGATCCTTCCTGCACGTCACGTCCACACGCACGGCGAGTTCCCGCTCGCGAGCCGAGCCCCAGCCGCTCGGGCACCACCGCGCTGTCCGTCGCCGTTCACTGTAGGTACCCACGGCGCCAAGTCTGAACATTGTTCAGCAAAAATTCAGTTAACCGCCGTGTATACAACATCTTCAGTCGAGCCCCTTATCTGTCACAACAGCTGCAGCACCGCAGTGGCTAGGCCACCCGAGCGCTCGCCCTCAGATCGCGGGTTCGATTCCAGCACGGAGAATTAACCCCATCTTTTTTCCCCGCGCGCGCAGGGGCAGGCTCCACGGGTCAGTGGCCCCTGTGGCCACCACACAGCGCACACACGCCCCCGTGGCCGCCACTTGGGCACGGGCCCGCGCCGCAGAGGCCCAGGCTGGGTTGCCCTGGGTGAAAAACGCCCCAGGGGCCCCTCTGCAATTCCTTTTTCTTTCTTTAGGTCCCTGCTATTACTTTTTGGCCCCTAAAATGAAAATGTGAATAACTTTTAAATTACAACTCCAATTAAGATAAATAAAATATGTTTGTTAAACCAAATTAAATTATCTACCTATTTAAACCATTTGTAATCTGTTTTGAATAATTCCAATGCATTCAAATTTCAAATTCAAACAATTCATTTAAAATTTGGTTAAATCCATAACTATTTCAAACTTAATTCAAATAACACAAATAAAATATGTTTTTCAGTACAAATTCAATGTACTTTCTGTTTATCAACTTTGTTTTGCAATTTGGGCAATTAAAATTAATGTTATTTAATAATCCTTAAATTGGTTAATTAAATGGCATAATTAATAACTTTCAAATGGTTGCTCCAAATTAAATACTCCACACATGAATTTCATCCAAAATCACATGCCACACTTGAATATCAACTTTGTTTTCTGGTTTGCCACATTTAAATTGAATAATTGTTCCATCTCTTATTTAATGCAATTAAATTGGTAATATGCTTAACTAAATCATTTGAAATTGTTTTCCAACAAATAAAATATGTTTTCCATGCCATTTTGAACCACCTTTTCAAATATAAATTTTGTTTCATGTTTTGAATAATTAAAATTGCTTGAATAATTTAAACCTTGTTTAAATCATTTAAATTTGCTAAATTCATAACTTGCTCAAATTAAATTATTTTTGAACTTATAAAATATGTTTTCAAACCAGAAAAACATAACCTCTTCAAATATGAATTTGAATTTATGTTTTGAACAAATAAAATTCAAATAATATTCAAACTTGAATTAAATTCAATTAAAACTTGTTTAATCTTGTTTAATTCATAATTAAATCATTGTAATTCCTTTTCCAATAATTGAAACATGTAATCCACCTAAAATTTTGTGTTCTAATCAAATATGAACTTTGTTATCTGTTTGGAACAATTTAACTTGATAAAAATAACAAATGCTTGTGTGACACCTTTAAGTAACCAAAATTCCCAACACTTTAATAAGAGAAATTCAAAATGGGTAACCCTTATTTCCAGTTGGTTCTATTGTTGTTATTTTGTTGTTTTCCTCATCCATGCATCATACTAAACCACTTTCACCTGTTGGTTAGCTGTTAAACAATTGTTTCAACCATATTCCATGGGATTTTCATATGCAACTCAAATTGCATATGGGTCCATTTAAACATGTTATCATGTCAACTAGTTTATTTCTATGCATCCATTAAATTGTCATGCATCCATATCTTGATCATGCTGGATCTTTTGCCGTAGTAGTAATTGTTGCATCCGGTGTTTGTTCGAGGTTCATTGCTTCTTCCCGGATAGGACGTTGAGATGATGTGAGCAACGACAAGTTCTGTGGATGTACCTCTACTTGCTGGATCTCAGGCAAGTATACTCACTTGCTGCCAAATGGCTGCTTTTCATCACTTGTTACCGATTCTTTCCGTTGTTCTTATTCTAGCCTTTTGATACGATGCTTGTGTCTCGATCCTATTATATGTTTATCTTGCATCCATGACATAGCCTTCCTCCCACCTCCTATTAATTGTTGTTTGTTTACCCTGTTGGCCCTCGTGTCGTAGCTGCATGCTTAGTGTTGTTTGTGCTCAAGTCTTGTTGTCCGTCTTATCAACTGTTTCGTTTGATAGTTGGGTTTCAATTCAATCAACAACATGTTAATGTTTTGGGTAATAATAATTTGATGATAAGGCACCGGCAGGAGGCCCGGCGTGGTTTTGAAGCCTGCTAGTGTCGACCCTAATTAGGAAAAGGGTCTTGTCTACTGATCCATGATGAGCGCACTAACCGCATGTGGGAAGCGAGTATGGGCGCCCCCCTCAACTTGACTCGATTCGCATCTCGTCCAAATCACCACACTTAGTTCGGGCTTTCCATTTGATGCACGCATATGCAGGTACGAACCCTTGGCGCCAGGGTGGAACTTTTGTAGTCGGCATTTAGGGCGGCGTGGTCTTCCAGTGCTATGAGGGTCCCCTTTTCTTCGTGGGGCTCGATTAGCCGCGCACGCACAACACGTGGTGCTTTGGGCTTGATGCGAAGAAGAGTTGGGTTGTGTTGAGTACCTCGATTGGTGGGTTGATCCCCCGTCTGGCGGGTTATTCTTACGTGTACGGCCAAATTGGTGCACCCCTGCAGGGTTAAATATTCTCGAGAAGCCGTGTTTTCCGCGGTTATGGTTAACTTGGTGAAAGTACTGGCTAACAAGTACTCAGAACAACTTACACCTAACTAATGATACCTGCCTAGTAATAGTCTTATTGACATAATAACTTGATCCATCCTTAATCCAACAGTGTGAGTTATCCTTGGGTTGCTTCCTTAGTAGGGGGTGACATTGGATGGGTTTGTTTGGTGGTTAGTTGTAGTTGGTTACGATACGCTATCTTATCCCCCTCTTTTAGCCGGATGTTGTAGTGATTCTCTGTAGTTGGTTAGTGCAGTCCGCTGCCGCTTATTTGCAGTAATCCCTCCCTTTCCGTTGAACCCAAAGTATTTGTATCTTGTGATGACTGGCTACGCCGGTATCTTGTGAGTATGGTTTATCCACTTGCCAGTACTTAACCGTACTGACCCACGAATCTTTTTCGTGGCTGCATATTCAATATTGCAGTCAACAGGCTTGAAGTCTGACGACGTTAGCTTGGGAATCCCTCCGGCTTGGCCTGGGCAGGGATTGGACGCTCTCGGTTATCTTCAGGACTCTTAGTCCAATTTGGATCTTGTCCGTAGCCGGACGCTATGTTGTTTCTTCCGCTGTTATTTGGATCTTTGTATTGTATCAGTTGTATCCTTGGCTTGTTTGAGTCCTCTTGTATATATCTTTTCTGTTGTTGTGGATTATTCGTGAACTGTTGTAATGTTATCACAAGTGGCAACCCGGAATCGGTTATTATGTGGATTTTGGCGGGAATGCTGAAATCTGCATAGTGCCCGATCTCGGGGCGTCACATAAGCCCCGGAAGCAAATCCTCTATTCCTTAAGCAGTAGATATTGATCCTTTAGAAGCCCGGATGGGTTTTCCGTAGTACCTCAGGAGTTTTGTTCTCGTGTTTCCCCGTTGTTGCTTCGTTATCCTGTTCTTCTCAACATCCTTTTTCGTTCGTTGAAACCTTGTTGTTGCTTCCCATTTCTGTTCTTCTACCGGCGTCTAGTCAATAACCATGTTCCACCCTTCTGACAGATAGTCTATTCTCCAAATGAATCAAGTTCTATCCAGCTATACACCCTCAATACAAAACCTCTACCTTAACTTGAAACTGTTCCGGTGGTTTGCGAATTCCCTGACGTCTTTCCAGAAGAGTTGCCAGGAATGCATATCATTTTGAACTTCCAGAAAAGCTATCCAAGGTGCACGATGAGTTTCACGTGTCACAGCTCAAGAGGATCTTCGCAAGAAGTATCCGGACCTTTTCTTTTCTCAGTAGGAATCTCGGGGCGCGATTCCTTCAAGGGGGGGCGTTTTGTAACATCCCAAGTATGAAAAATAGCCATTAGAATGTTTGCTCTCTGTTATTTTATGTTTTGCATCATGGCATCATGTTCATTGCATTTGTTTTGCTTGTTTTCCATTTGTTTTCCTCTGTTTTGCTTTGTTTTCCAACTGTTTTCCTTTGTTTTCTATTTGAATTTCAACTCAAATTTCAAACCTTTGTTTCATACTTGTGATGTTACAATTTCCAAAATGATATTTCAGATCAAAACAATGATTTGTTTCCATAGAAGTTGTGATTCCAAACTGTTGTTTTGTTTCTATCAAAAACTCATTAATACCAAACCCTTTGCAAATTCAATTAATTTCCAAAACAGCAACTCTTTTGAAAATTATGAAAATGACCAAAACATTCCATCATTTGTTTCCATTAAACCTTAAGGTTCAAACTATTAAAATTGGCTTTTAATAACTCACTTAATTCAAATTGCTTCCAAATTCAAATACATTTTTCCAAACAGCAACAATGTTGACCTTATGAAAATTACAACACAATTATAATCATTTTGCTTCCAAATGAAATTATATGTTCACCCTATTTAAAATCTTGTTTTCAATAATCACTTAATCTCAAAATCATTCAAATTTGAATCAAATTGCAAACAGCAATTTAATTTTGAACTTTTTGAAAAACCCAAGTTGGCAATTGGTTGATGTTGACCGAATCAACTCCCACAAATTTTTCTAAATTTTTACTGACCCAAAAACCTATCTAATTCTTCCTAATTCTATTTCTGCAAAAAAAAAAAAAGAGGAGAAAAATATAAAAGGAAAGCAAAAAAAACGCACCAGGAGAGGGGAAGAGGCAGGCCCAGCCCACTAGGCTGCAGCCCGATACCTTTCTTCCCCCACCTCCGTACAGGTGACGCCAGCAATGGTGACAGCAACGTGTGCGCTGCCCCACTGCTCCACCCCATCCCCCCTACTTATCTACTCCTTACCCCTCGAAAACCCTAACCCTAGCCGCATCCGCCTCCTTCCCTCTCTCTCCACACCACCGCCGCCATCGAGAGGAGAGGCTCCTCCGTTTCTCTCTGCCACGGCCGCCGCTCGCCGGCCCTCGCCGCCGGCGACTCCGCCTCCCCCCGGCCGTGCTGCGACCACCCCTGCGTAGAGGGTAACTCCCCCTTTCCATTCCCATACTTCCCCTCTCGATTCCTCGCTGATTAGGCATCAATTTCTTCCATGCCAATTCGCCTTTGTTGCTCTGTTTTCGTCGTCAGAGATGAGCACCTGCAGCTGTGTTTGTTGCAGTTTCAGTTAACCCGTTTAGTTGTGCTTGGTGTTGACGGGTTGAGGAAATATTGGGCATACAATAACCATGCCACACTCTAACACACATGGTATGTAAACCCGTTGGTTTGCGTGGGATTCAGACATTCCGTAGCCCCTCTCTGGAGAAACCCTAGGCCCGATGGAAAAAAGACAAAACTGCCGTTCTGGCCCCTCTACGTGAGACGGAAGGGGGTAGCAAAGTGGAACTAATTGCATGGTTGTGTTTGTTTAGGCCCTAATAAAACCCATGACAATGGTAGGTCCCACCTCTTGGCAAGATTCCCCCCGTTTCGTCACATCCGGGAGTTTCGGGCTCTAAGTAGTCCTGGAATCCGCTAGAGAGAATTTGGTGCCGGTGAAGCCATGTTACAGAGAGTGAGGGAATCTTGGGCATCCGGTACCATGCCACAATCGAACACACATGGTATGGAAAACCCTTGGTTTGGGTGGGATTCATACGCTCCGGAGCCCCTATCCGGAGAAACCATAGGCCCGTTGGAGAAAAAGAAGAAACTTTCATTCTGGCCCCTCCACGTGAGGCGGAAGGGGTAGCAAAGTGGAACTAATTTATTGGATGTGTTTGGTTAGGCCATAGGAACACCCATGACAATGGTAGGGTGCACTTCTTGGAAAGATTCCCCCTGTTTTGTCAAATCCGGGATTTTCGGGCTCTAAGTAGTCATGGAACCCGCGAGAGAGAATCCGACGCCGGTGAAGCCCTGTCACAAAGAGTGAGGGTAGATTGGGCATCCAAGACACATGCCACACTCAAAAACACATGGTACAGAAAACCCTTGGTTTCGGTGGGATTCAGACGTTCCGGAGCCCCTCTCCGGAGAAACCCTAGGCCCGCTAGAGAAAAGACCTAACTGTTGTTCTGGCCACTCAACATGAGGCGGAAGTGGGTAGAAAAGTGAAACTAATTCGTTGGTACCTCTACATTAGACGGAAGTGGGTAGAAAAGTGAAACGAATTGCTTGTTTGTGTTCTGTTAGGCGCTAGGAAAACCCATGACAATGGTAGGTCCCACCTCTTGGTAAGATTCCCCCGTTTCGTCAGATCCGGGAGTTTTGGGCTTCATGTAGTCCTGGAACCCGCCAGAGAGAATCTGATGCCGGTGAAGCCCTATCACAACAAGGTAATCTTGGGAATCCAAGACCCAGGCCACACTCTAACACACATGGTATGGAAAACCCTTGGTTTGGGTGGGATTCATACGCTTTGGAGCCCATCTCCGGAGAAACTGTAAGGACCCCAGACCGGCAGTCTGAAACCCTACGTATGCATACATTCACGATCCCAGAAAGATCAGTCGTGAACAACATACACAGTTGGCATACAGAAATACATCATCCATTACACGAATACATAAAGGTGTTACACAAATGATCACATGATCAAGTCTAGCACAACTGCCAAAAGGGCAGGCACTTAACAAACACAGCGGAAGACAAATAAAACACAACGTAGTTGAGCCCAAGTCACGCCTTAACCTACAGGCTGCTGACCCGGAGACGATCCTAGTTCGCAAAGCCGTCAACTCCGTACTTCTCTTCATAGATATCCTTTGGAGGTTCCTTCTCAAAATCTGATAAGTAGATACCAGGGGCGAAACCATAATGAGTACATTTGAATGTACTCAGCAAGACATCCATCATGTCACTTACCAACATGCAAATATGCTTATATGGTGGAATAGGTAGGCTATAAATAGAGTTCACTACCAATGGTGTTCATATATGATGACACCACAGTTGCAGTCAGGTTTATCTGTATCTTCGTTGAAGAAGATACTTCAGAAGAAAAATAATATATAGTTTTATTTCTCTTGTAGATCTCACATGTACAAGAGGTTTTGTAAAGTTTTGTTAAAGAATATTTTCTCTTTGCAAAACTTCTTGGAATCAGTTTCCAGAATTCTTGCTTAGAGTAGAAAAGGTTTTCTTTTCAAAACATTTTGTTTTGTATAACATCATCTGGCTTTTCATCATCGACGATACCTCCACGGTATAAGTTTCCATTCCTTTCCGAACTTCACAAGTTCAATACTTCCTTTCCAAAATTCCCTTTTGAAAACATTGACACAATGCTAGCTACATGGCCATTCAACTGTCCATATCCGAGGACGCGGCTTCTTCGAAAAAGTTATACTCTGCAGAGGTGTACACATCCACCAGATCCAGTACACCTCCCGTGAACAATCACGGACTGTAACAACAGTATGTAAACATCAGGTATCTGATCATAACCATCCACTATGTTCAAGCTAGAATATGCCTATCTCTCAGTTGAGTTTAATCTCCTCGGCACCATGTCGCACATCGCCATGACAGGAGACTCAACCGATGCAACCGGAGGGAAAATTAATCCCACACTTTATATGCCTCAACATTGGGAGTTTTGACGACATTCGGTTCGAGGGTACGACGCCCCTTATAGCAAGTGAGATAGCACACACTAATAAGAACAAACTTCAAGTTAAGCCCCGTGCCCATGTTAGGGTAGGGTGGCAGTACGGTAAAGGTTGTCCGGCGAAGACTAGGTTATGTGTCATTTTTGAAAACACCACTTTCTCAAAAATGACCACTTCCACATTCCTCCGGAGAACAAGGATCCGCCTTTTCTCCGGGTTTTTCCGTAAAGCCTTTGTTTCGTAGAATCACAATTTTAGGGTGTCCACTTAGGGACTAGTATATTTGATGGTAATAAATACCATAGGGTGGCTTATGGGCTTGGTATTACCAAGTTTAACTAATGGCATGATAGTAACCTATAATATAGTATAGTAGTAAATTCCACATCAAAAATAGTTTTGATAATCAAGTTTTTGTAAAACTTCAGAGGTAAAACATGCATGATATATAATGGTAAGTATTGTATCAGCAAGCAATCAGGATGCTTGCCTGGTATCTCTTTGTGTCCCTGGTTGTTGGAGTGACTGGAACTTGAAACAGAGCTTCACGACACCTCCTTCCTCTTCGTTTTTCTAACGTCGTAAAAAGAGAATAAAGGACACACATTCAGAACCAAACAAGACAAACAAGGCTACAAGTAATACATACAGCAAGCAATCAAGAAGTACCACCCAAGTTCTCAATTTTTCCCTTAAGAAAAATTGGCATAAAAACTATAGTTGAAAAGTCTGCTTTTTTCCTAGTGTTTATGTGTGGCCACTTCAATGATTTTTAGTTAAGAACATAATGGACCAGTGGGGTAGAGCACATGTTACTAGACAGTAGGGTGTCACATAAAACACATTTTTATGTCTAAAAATTCCCACAACAATCTCTATGGCTAGCACACATAATTTGCTAAATTACTCAAGTGGTGAAATAAGCTCATGACAACAAGTCAAACCTATTTTTCCACCATGAGGCAAACATACCAGTGGGTGTTCCACTAGCAAATATGCTCACCAAGAGGTTAATAAGCCTCTGGTCACTTTTATAAAAGTGCTCCAAACAAACAATCTAGCATCCAAAAACTCCTACTCATACTAGTAGAAAATTTAGGAAAAATACTAGACTAGTTTAGGCTACACTAGTTAATTTTATGCACAAGTGTGCAAGATAGCAGAGGAAAAATACTCCTCTAACCAGTACCATAAATTCTACTGGATTCCACAAAATAACATAAAAAACATAGCTAGGAAACAAGGAAAAACTATGCTTAAAATGCTACACATGTGAGGAGATTAATTCCTAGTCATCCAAGTGTTATTCATGCTTTTATGCTACTTAAGAGGAAACCTATCAGAGGTGAAAACCCTAAGATAATAATGCCACAAGGACATTCCATCCTCTGGTTTCCACACCAAAGATTCATATTTTTCCCTAAGGGAAAACAAGACAAAAAGCATACATGAATATCCTAGTGTGAAATCTAGTCCTTAAGCATTTCTATTTTAAACCTATTTCAAAAACAAGCACCAAGTATTTAGAGGTTCTATAACCAAAATAACAGTACCTAAATGGTACTAGTTTCATGAGAATTAATCTAGCAATAAGCCTAAAAAGCATTTAAAGATCTACTCAAAACATATATAAAAGAAACACATCTAGTGTGGGGGAAATAATGTTTCCACCAAAAATGCAATGAAACCAGTGGGTGTTCCACTAGCATATCAAAGCATTAAGAGGTCACAATGCCTCTGGTCCACTTGCTAAAAATTTAACAAAAGACTAAACAAGCTTCTAGTGCAATAACAATACTAGCAGAAGATAACAGGGTGCTAAAATAAGCAAGGTAATGATACTCATGCTATTGTTTTCACACATGTGAAAACTTTAGGTGTCAAGTACTCATAACAACCTTATCAAAATGCTACTGGACCTATGGATACAACCCAAAAATATGTGGTCACAAAACCACAAATGATTATGTCAAAATTCCACACATGAGGGACTTTTTCCATAACCATTCTCATAGTCATGACAAAGCTAATAATGCTTTTCTACCAATTCCAATGCAACATAGCAGAGGTGATAACAACACAAACTAAGTACCAACATGGTACTGGATACACTCAAAAAATCCAAGTGCTTTGCACATGAATTCATCACTCAAAAATGCTATGCAAATATTAACTAGAGAATAATCAAATGCTATTAACAAAAATTCTATTTCTTCTCAACTCAATTCCACACAATCTAACATGCTAAAATAGCTAAGTAATACTTAGAAAGCAAGTTCACACAACTTATACATGCTAGAAAACAATATTGTAACACAAAAATATCATCACACAAATTAATTAACTAAAATGCCAAAATGGCAGAAACATGCATTTTAAAGATCTGTCCACCAAATTTTGTAGGATGCTCTAAAAATTAAACCCTTCTAGGTTTTGATAGCCCTAAACATATACAAGACCATCCAGTTGAGTTTGCATCAAAAATCATTTTTAATAATTTTATAAAAATCACCAAATTGCTCTCTGGTGTTTTACCAAAATGCATGCCATTTCAAAAATACAATGAATTTGGAAACGAGGTTAAATGCTACTGTTAGGAAATTTCAAGGGCTTTCCAATGCAATTGGCCTCACTTCATTCTGAGTTGTGAAATTAAAATGGTGCTCATTTTGGTGTTTCTGGTACCTGTTGCCAAATCATTTTTCATTTCAAATCCATTCATCCAAAAGTAGATCTACCAATTGGAGATGGTTTAGAATTAGTTGAGGTACCACTGTGAATTTTAGTTTGGTCAGATTCATCCTTTAGGTAGCATTTTAGATCCAAAAGCAAACATGCAACATTCTGTGAGAAATAAAAAGGAAAAAGACTTAACTGGGCCAGATCTACTAACTGGGCCGGCCAGGATATTTCTCACCGCGGGTGGATCTACTCTAAGGGGCTGACCAGCGGGCCATGCTGCCACGGGGCTGCCACGCAGGCGATGCGCAGCCCCACCGGCCAGTTTGACTGCCCAGCGCGGGTCAAGGGGAGGGTGACGCGAGCATGACGTCGTGGGCGCGTCACACGCCGGCGGGAGGATCTCCGGTGAGCTTGCAACCGGCGATTTCGGCTACCGTTCGTCGATTCCAACCTATCTACACGATGCACACGATGTGAGGAACCACACGGGCGCATCCTCGTTTCCTGGGAACAAGCGGAGGGCGGCCGGCGACGAGGACTACGCGGCGGCCGGACTCGACCACGGCGCCGCGGCGACTTAGGGCGTTAGAGAGGGGGGAAAAGGGCGTCGGGGGTTGCCTTGCTCACCGTGAGCACGCGGGGCTACTCGGTGACGGAGGAGGAAGCACGAGGGCACGGCAATGCCTCGCCGGAGTCCGTCGGGGCCGAAGAAGGGAACCGGACGGCGCGGCGTCTACGGCCCGTTTCGACTCGATTCGCTTGGCACTGAGGTCCTACTCGACGAGGCGGAGCTGATGGCGCCCACGGCTGCCGGCGGCGAGCTCACCACGGGCCGAATCGACGGTGAGGTCCTCGGGCTAGGGTTTCGGGTTGGCTATTTTTGAGAGAGAGAGAGAGTCTAGGGGAGAGAGAGGGGGCAGGTAAGAGGCACAGAGGTGCACATGGTGCTTTTATCCATCTAGCAAGACTTCCACTCGAAGCTAAGGAAGCATGGGCAGCCATGCCCTCTGCTGCGTCATCTACAGGAAGAAGAAGACCATGTGACTCAGCTTACAAATTAGTCCCTGGAAAATTACAAGCAGGTCCCTGTACTCTCTGAAAATGGATGTTTTCCCTAAGCAAACAAAGTCAAAATTTGAAATCCTTTTGCCCAAAATTCTTACTAGTTAAGATACACAACATACATGAAAATTGGATCAATAGGAGAAACTTTATAATTCAAAGTTATTCAAATTTGAATTCTTACAAAAATGGACATTGAATTTATTAACCTACTTAGGAGATTCCAAAAATTATAATTTTTTGGCACACATTCCTTATTTGATGTGTTACTTATGTGGTAGAAATTTCAAGTCATTTAGAGTTACTTCATAGAACAAACTTGTTCAAATTTCAAAAAGGTGCTGTGAAGAAAACAGGGGTTTTTGGAAACTTAAACAATTCAAAAACTTGTTTCCTTTTGGTTTTCATCCTTATTTATGATATAGAGCAAGTGGTATTTATTTCATGGCATTTGGAAAAAGTTTGTAGAACAAACTTGTTCAAAATCCCAAATGTTGCTGTGGAGAAAATTCATGTTTTCAGGGCTTTAATGGATTCAATTCTTGGTCTCCTCTTGTGTGTGTTCCTTATTTGATATAAGGAAGCAATGGTATGAATTTCAAATCATTTGAGGAAAGTTTCCAATAGTAACTTGTTTTAGTTTTCTGTTTCTAGAAATATTGGAATTTCTATTTAATAAGACACTTGGCTTTTCTTTAACAATGCTTTGCCAAAATATTTATGTGACTAGAGATAGCAAGTCAATGCTCTCCAATACCTTTGTTTTTAAGCTTGCAAGGTTGGAAAAACATTTGATAATATTTTGGTGAAGCATTTAAGAATGCCTCTTTTTCTGATAATCCTTTATGGAAATTTATTAAGTGTTTTCCTCTTTCTTAATTTAGGCCTTGTAATAATATTCAACAAGTATTGGGTTCATAAGATAGTTTTGTAAAACTCTTTGATCAATATTTACTTGAGAAAATATTGCCAAAGTCATTGGAACAATATGTTGAATATTTTTATCATTGGAACAATATGTTGAATATTTTTAGTTCACTGCTTTGCTATCCTTTTAAGTTTGTAAGTTTATATAATTAGTTTGTTTGGTTGCACTTAAACAACCACAAACAAACACAACCAAGGTTTATTAGTAAAGCAATTAGCAAAACAACTGTGTTAACAGGTATTCCCAAAATTGGGATGTGACAGGTCTTCCCCCCTTAAAAAGAATCTCGTCCCCGAGATTCACAAGCGAGGACTAAGGGAGGGCCAACAAACACAATGTTAGCGTTGGAGTGCAGGTGCTTCCCCCCTTTGACTTTTCTTGGGAGGTGGGATACTTCCCTTAAATTAGCAAATTATTTTCACGGGAGTTGGGTGTCATACTAAAAACCTTAGATCCAAACACCCGTCTTTCAGAAAATCTCTAATTATCAATTCACTCAACCGCCAATTTTTAAAATTTCTGATAACGTCACTACAAAATTAAGGTTAGTGCAGAACTACCTGGAAATATACCGTCAATTATTTACATGAGTTCCTAGCTATCTCCCACATCTTACATAACACATATGGAGTGGTGTACCACTCTCATAATAAGGTATATAAGAAGCTAAAAATATAGCTTGTGGGTGCAAGAGGTTAGGTTGCTAAGGTAAAACAAACAGACAGAACAATAACCATGGCAGTGGGCATTACTCACCACAAGCAACTATCACTTAATATGTTCATGATTTTATTTGGATGTTTTAGTTTCATAAGATACTCTTAAGCACAATCATAACACAAGTATAAACTCATGCTAAGGTAAAACATTTAAACAAAATCCAATAAGCAAGCAAACAACACCACAGATGAATAGACTATTTATTCACTAGGTTATTGTTTACTAGAGGTTTTGGAATCCATCAATCATGAACAATTAGCAAACAACCAGTAGCTAAAAACCAATGAATACAATCATAAAGATACTATAAAACACCATCTTTACACAAGATAAAACTCCTATTACACAGGCATAAAAAGGTCTGCACAGATAACACACTAGTATGTAAAACCTACACCAGCATGCTATAAGAGATAATCATATTCTATAACCATAGAACATGCAACTAAATAATTCATGGCATTATAACAGAAGTAATAACTTCCTAAACATGCTATATCAACACATATACTCATAAAATAAAAAGAGGGTAATACTAGAGCAAAAATCACCATTTTCTAGTGGTGAGACTAGTTTCACTCTAGAGAAGCAAACCATGCTATCATGATGTTTAAACTTAAACAAGCAAGTCATGAACATAGATGTACCTAAAAACAGTACCCAAAACTTACTCATGTTAGTAAGCACAACATCAAAACAATCCCATGATACAACTATTAATCACGCAGAAAGTTTTTTCTAGCAATTTCTGTTTTTCTTAAACAAATTACTAGCAAGCAAGCAAGGTATAATTTACACAACCAGTAGCTATACTATTAATGAAAATTTATCTAAACCTTTTCAAAAATCCATACAATCAATTTAAAATTATTCACAAACAATCTACCAATCAAGAGGAATTTATTTTATTTGCGAACAATTTAATTTCAGCCTACTATAGTGAAACATTTCTTAACATGATACCCCTAAGGAATATTATGCTAACAAAAGGATCACACCTAAACATATTAGTCTTTACTAATAAGAGATAAACTTCTCACTTTCATAGGTGAGAACAAACAATTATATTTTCCCATGGTGGAAAATAGAAATCAATCACATAGTGAAACATGCTATTTTCACACATGTGTATGGTTGGGGATTTTCATCCTCAAGCCAAAATGCAATGGGACCAGTGGGCTATGGCCTACTAATATCAAGTAAAAATAGGTACTAAGCCTCTGATTACTCATGAAAAACTTTGCATACAAGATAAAAATATAATGCTATTTAATCTAGTGAAGCAATACTAGTGCATATTGATAGTAATGCTTACACATGCTTTATTATTAAGAGACATGCAAGCTAATAGAAGTACAAGCATCAAAATAACAGTACCTAAATGGTACTGGACTCAAAGAAAACATAGCACAAAATTTATCAAAGCATTCACACAAAGATCTAGCTTTCACAATAATTCCAAATAATAAAAACTGGAAAAATAGCAAATGTTACTCATGCTTTGCTATAAGACCTCATGCAAGTTAATGAAGATAACAGCATATAAATAACAGTACCAAAATGGTACTGGATCTATCATAACCATAACAAAAATCTAGGTCCAACAAATCTATAAGGATTTGCCCACTCAACAATTCCAAATAATAAAACTGGAAGGTAACAAATGCTATTTCATTCTTATTCGAGTTTCCAATCATGCACACACTTTCTAGGGTAGGTTTCTTGTAAGAAAACAACATAATAACAAGTCCTAACAAGTCCATATAAGTTAGGAAGCAAGATTGAAAAAAACACAAATTTATTTCAATCAAGAGCACACAAAGAAACTAAAATAGGAAAACTGTTGTTTTCCAGATCTATCATATCCATTCCATCGTTCACTTTATTTATAAACCTCGAATTTCATAGTACCTACAATGCCTACTAATATTTGGTTTCCAAAGTAGATACACATGATATCCTATTGACTAGTAAACGAATAGGTCATCATCTTATTTTCTCGTGACTTCTCCTTTTACAAACCAGATTAAAAGGTGTCCCACGTCACTTAATTTCTTGGTTTAGAAAGAGTTGTCAGTAGTTCTCCTGCTTTGGTTAGGTGTCAACCTAAGATTATACAAAGCATGTTAGTCTTGTTAGCTTTCTATTAAATAATGTTTATCCGACAAGATACGACTAGCGTCATCGTACGTCGAATATTGAATTGTGCTCTTTTGATTGGCTTTTTTAGGGGGTTGCGCATCAAGGCATGTGAAAACTTCTTTTTGCACATAAAACTTTTTAAAAGGGGATTTCTCTTGTTTGGTCTTTTTTTAAAAGGGAACATAAAAAGGTACAACATTTAGCCAACAGGGCAAAACGAGTCTTTTGCAAACAGACAAAACATAGAGGTTTTTGGTCAATATTGGTTGGTTTTCTTCACGCCTTTTCTTCTTTAAAGATTGTCGTTGTTGGAGCTTTAACTGTTGGAGTGCATCACTGGTAGCAACGCTATCAGTTCGTGTGGCTTGATGGTCCTCTATTATTAGGTCCAATGGTGCTTTTATTAATTGTGGGGAAATGGTGGTGGTTCACGACGGGTCGCATTATGAAGCGAAAACAAGTCTAAGTCTAAGCAACAAATTCTTGTTTTTGAATGCTATACAAACATTTTTGCTTGCAAAAATTTAACACGAGGCGATTCAAAAACAAGAGCGGGGCAAGCACAAATCTGCAAAATTTGAGTACCCCACAAACATATAGAAGCCTAGATGAACCAAATTCTACACCACACAATAGCACAAAGTCCTACGGACACACATAAGCAAGCCAAAACACACAAACAAGGCTCCATTGGAGCTACGTCAGGGGAGACGACTCATGGAGTTATCGCTAAATTCCTCCAAACTAGACTGATCCAAAATCCTAGAAGTGGCTGAAGAACTATATCTACTTCTGACCATCATTACTGTAGAGCTAGGCAATTATTTTGGTCTTCTCGGGACATCGGCAAGTATAAAAGTTTTTGTATGAAAACAAGATAAATAGAAGTAAAGTTTTGATAAAACTTTATGCAACAATCTGTTTTTGAAACTCCAACTATTTTCTGGACAGAAAACTTCAAAGACGAGAGATGTTTCAAAAACAGAGCGGAGCAGTTGCAAACAAGTAAGAAATAAACTCTTAACCGAGAGAGATAGCAGCTCTGTAAGGCCCGCCCTTCGAACCACTGTTCAAGGACGCCCTTGATATGCATTTAGAATCTTTTGAAAAGATCAGAAGGAGGGAAAATATACTAAAATTCCCTTGGATAAAAATAATGCACATAGTAAATGGGTTTTTACTCAAAAAAAAAAAAATACTTTTCTTTCCTATCTGACGTCCATGCTAACTAAGGTCTCCTAAGGTCAGGATGGCTCTGATACCAACTCTGTAAGGACCCCAGACCGGCAGTCTGAAACCCTACGTATGCATACATTCACGATCCCAGAAAGATCAGTCGTGAACAACATACACAGTTGGCATACAGAAATACATCATCCATTACACGAATACATAAAGGTGTTACACAAATGATCACATGATCAAGTCTAGCACAACTGCCAAAAGGGCAGGCACTTAACAAACACAGCGGAAGACAAATAAAACACAACGTAGTTGAGCCCAAGTCACGCCTTAACCTACAGGCTGCTGACCCGGAGACGATCCTAGTTCGCAAAGCCGTCAACTCCGTACTTCTCTTCATAGATATCCTTTGGAGGTTCCTTCTCAAAATCTGATAAGTAGATACCAGGGGCGAAACCATAATGAGTACATTTGAATGTACTCAGCAAGACATCCATCATGTCACTTACCAACATGCAAATATGCTTATATGGTGGAATAGGTAGGCTATAAATAGAGTTCACTACCAATGGTGTTCATATATGATGACACCACAGTTGCAGTCAGGTTTATCTGTATCTTCGTTGAAGAAGATACTTTAGAAGAAAAATAATATATAGTTTTATTTCTCTTGTAGATCTCACATGTACAAGAGGTTTTGTAAAGTTTTGTTAAAGAATATTTTCTCTTTGCAAAACTTCTTGGAATCAGTTTCCAGAATTCTTGCTTAGAGTAGAAAAGGTTTTCTTTTCAAAACATTTTGTTTTGTATAACATCATCTGGCTTTTCATCATCGACGATACCTCCACGGTATAAGTTTCCATTCCTTTCCGAACTTCACAAGTTCAATACTTCCTTTCCAAAATTCCCTTTTGAAAACATTGACACAATGCTAGCTACATGGCCATTCAACTGTCCATATCCGAGGACGCGGCTTCTTCGAAAAAGTTATACTCTGCAGAGGTGTACACATCCACCAGATCCAGTACACCTCCCGTGAACAATCACGGACTGTAACAACAGTATGTAAACATCAGGTATCTGATCATAACCATCCACTATGTTCAAGCTAGAATATGCCTATCTCTCAGTTGAGTTTAATCTCCTCGGCACCATGTCGCACATCGCCATGACAGGAGACTCAACCGATGCAACCGGAGGGAAAATTAATCCCACACTTTATATGCCTCAACATTGGGAGTTTTGACGACATTCGGTTCGAGGGTACGACGCCCCTTATAGCAAGTGAGATAGCACACACTAATAAGAACAAACTTCAAGTTAAGCCCCGTGCCCATGTTAGGGTAGGGTGGCAGTACGGTAAAGGTTGTCCGGCGAAGACTAGGTTATGTGTCATTTTTGAAAACACCACTTTCTCAAAAATGACCACTTCCACATTCCTCCGGAGAACAAGGATCCGCCTTTTCTCCGGGTTTTTCCGTAAAGCCTTTGTTTCGTAGAATCACAATTTTAGGGTGTCCACTTAGGGACTAGTATATTTGATGGTAATAAATACCATAGGGTGGCTTATGGGCTTGGTATTACCAAGTTTAACTAATGGCATGATAGTAACCTATAATATAGTATAGTAGTAAATTCCACATCAAAAATAGTTTTGATAATCAAGTTTTTGTAAAACTTCAGAGGTAAAACATGCATGATATATAATGGTAAGTATTGTATCAGCAAGCAATCAGGATGCTTGCCTGGTATCTCTTTGTGTCCCTGGTTGTTGGAGTGACTGGAACTTGAAACAGAGCTTCACGACACCTCCTTCCTCTTCGTTTTTCTAACGTCGTAAAAAGAGAATAAAGGACACACATTCAGAACCAAACAAGACAAACAAGGCTACAAGTAATACATACAGCAAGCAATCAAGAAGTACCACCCAAGTTCTCAATTTTCCCCTTAAGAAAAATTGGCATAAAAACTATAGTTGAAAAGTCTGCTTTTTTCCTAGTGTTTATGTGTGGCCACTTCAATGATTTTTAGTTAAGAACATAATGGACCAGTGGGGTAGAGCACATGTTACTAGACAGTAGGGTGTCACATAAAACACATTTTTATGTCTAAAAATTCCCACAACAATCTCTATGGCTAGCACACATAATTTGCTAAATTACTCAAGTGGTGAAATAAGCTCATGACAACAAGTCAAACCTATTTTTCCACCATGAGGCAAACATACCAGTGGGTGTTCCACTAGCAAATATGCTCACCAAGAGGTTAATAAGCCTCTGGTCACTTTTATAAAAGTGCTCCAAACAAACAATCTAGCATCCAAAAACTCCTACTCATACTAGTAGAAAATTTAGGAAAAATACTAGACTAGTTTAGGCTACACTAGTTAATTTTATGCACAAGTGTGCAAGATAGCAGAGGAAAAATACTCCTCTAACCAGTACCATAAATTCTACTGGATTCCACAAAATAACATAAAAAACATAGCTAGGAAACAAGGAAAAACTATGCTTAAAATGCTACACATGTGAGGAGATTAATTCCTAGTCATCCAAGTGTTATTCATGCTTTTATGCTACTTAAGAGGAAACCTATCAGAGGTGAAAACCCTAAGATAATAATGCCACAAGGACATTCCATCCTCTGGTTTCCACACCAAAGATTCATATTTTTCCCTAAGGGAAAACAAGACAAAAAGCATACATGAATATCCTAGTGTGAAATCTAGTCCTTAAGCATTTCTATTTTAAACCTATTTCAAAAACAAGCACCAAGTATTTAGAGGTTCTATAACCAAAATAACAGTACCTAAATGGTACTAGTTTCATGAGAATTAATCTAGCAATAAGCCTAAAAAGCATTTAAAGATCTACTCAAAACATATATAAAAGAAACACATCTAGTGTGGGGGAAATAATGTTTCCACCAAAAATGCAATGAAACCAGTGGGTGTTCCACTAGCATATCAAAGCATTAAGAGGTCACAATGCCTCTGGTCCACTTGCTAAAAATTTAACAAAAGACTAAACAAGCTTCTAGTGCAATAACAATACTAGCAGAAGATAACAGGGTGCTAAAATAAGCAAGGTAATGATACTCATGCTATTGTTTTCACACATGTGAAAACTTTAGGTGTCAAGTACTCATAACAACCTTATCAAAATGCTACTGGACCTATGGATACAACCCAAAAATATGTGGTCACAAAACCACAAATGATTATGTCAAAATTCCACACATGAGGGACTTTTTCCATAACCATTCTCATAGTCATGACAAAGCTAATAATGCTTTTCTACCAATTCCAATGCAACATAGCAGAGGTGATAACAACACAAACTAAGTACCAACATGGTACTGGATACACTCAAAAAATCCAAGTGCTTTGCACATGAATTCATCACTCAAAAATGCTATGCAAATATTAACTAGAGAATAATCAAATGCTATTAACAAAAATTCTATTTCTTCTCAACTAAATTCCACACAATCTAACATGCTAAAATAGCTAAGTAATACTTAGAAAGCAAGTTCACACAACTTATACATGCTAGAAAACAATATTGTAACACAAAAATATCATCACACAAATTAATTAACTAAAATGCCAAAATGGCAGAAACATGCATTTTAAAGATCTGTCCACCAAATTTTGTAGGATGCTCTAAAAATTAAATCCTTCTAGGTTTTGATAGCCCTAAACATATACAAGACCATCCAGTTGAGTTTGCATCAAAAATCATTTTTAATAATTTTATAAAAATCACCAAAGTGCTCTCTGGTGTTTTACCAAAATGCATGCCATTTCAAAAATACAATGAATTTGGAAACGAGGTTAAATGCTCCTGTTAGGAAATTTCAAGGGCTTTCCAATGCAATTGGCCTCACTTCATTCTGAGTTGTGAAATTAAAATGGTGCTCATTTTGGTGTTTCTGGTACCTGTTGCCAAATCATTTTTCATTTCAAATCCATTCATCCAAAAGTAGATCTACCAATTGGAGATGGTTTAGAATTAGTTGAGGTACCACTGTGAATTTTAGTTTGGTCAGATTCATCCTTTAGGTAGCATTTTAGATCCAAAAGCAAACATGCAACATTCTGTGAGAAATAAAAAGGAAAAAGACTTAACTGGGCCAGATCTACTAACTGGGCCGGCCAGGATATTTCTCACCGCGGGTGGATCTACTCTAAGGGGCTGACCAGCGGGCCATGCTGCCACGGGGCTGCCACGCAGGCGATGCGCAGCCCCACCGGCCAGTTTGACTGCCCAGCGCGGGTCAAGGGGAGGGTGACGCGAGCATGACGTCGTGGGCGCGTCACACGCCGGCGGGAGGATCTCCGGTGAGCTTGCAACCGGCGATTTCGGCTACCGTTCGTCGATTCCAACCTATCTACACGATGCACACGATGTGAGGAACCACACGGGCGCATCCTCGTTTCCTGGGAACAAGCGGAGGGCGGCCGGCGACGAGGACTACGCGGCGGCCGGACTCGACCACGGCGCCGCGGCGACTTAGGGCGTTAGAGAGGGGGGAAAAGGGCGTCGGGGGTTGCCTTGCTCACCGTGAGCACGCGGGGCTACTCGGTGACGGAGGAGGAAGCACGAGGGCACGGCAATGCCTCGCCGGAGTCCGTCGGGGCCGAAGAAGGGAACCGGACGGCGCGGCGTCTACGGCCCGTTTCGACTCGATTCGCTTGGCACTGAGGTCCTACTCGACGAGGCGGAGCTGATGGCGCCCACGGCTGCCGGCGGCGAGCTCACCACGGGCCGAATCGACGGTGAGGTCCTCGGGCTAGGGTTTCGGGTTGGCTATTTTTGAGAGAGAGAGAGAGTCTAGGGGAGAGAGAGGGGGCAGGTAAGAGGCACAGAGGTGCACATGGTGCTTTTATCCATCTAGCAAGACTTCCACTCGAAGCTAAGGAAGCATGGGCAGCCATGCCCTCTGCTGCGTCATCTACAGGAAGAAGAAGACCATGTGACTCAGCTTACAAATTAGTCCCTGGAAAATTACAAGCAGGTCCCTGTACTCTCTGAAAATGGATGTTTTCCCTAAGCAAACAAAGTCAAAATTTGAAATCCTTTTGCCCAAAATTCTTACTAGTTAAGATACACAACATACATGAAAATTGGATCAATAGGAGAAACTTTATAATTCAAAGTTATTCAAATTTGAATTCTTACAAAAATGGACATTGAATTTATTAACCTACTTAGGAGATTCCAAAAATTATAATTTTTTGGCACACATTCCTTATTTGATGTGTTACTTATGTGGTAGAAATTTCAAGTCATTTAGAGTTACTTCATAGAACAAACTTGTTCAAATTTCAAAAAGGTGCTGTGAAGAAAACAGGGGTTTTTGGAAACTTAAACAATTCAAAAACTTGTTTCCTTTTGGTTTTCATCCTTATTTATGATATAGAGCAAGTGGTATTTATTTCATGGCATTTGGAAAAAGTTTGTAGAACAAACTTGTTCAAAATCCCAAATGTTGCTGTGGAGAAAATTCATGTTTTCAGGGCTTTAATGGATTCAATTCTTGGTCTCCTCTTGTGTGTGTTCCTTATTTGATATAAGGAAGCAATGGTATGAATTTCAAATCATTTGAGGAAAGTTTCCAATAGTAACTTGTTTTAGTTTTCTGTTTCTAGAAATATTGGAATTTCTATTTAATAAGACACTTGGCTTTTCTTTAACAATGCTTTGCCAAAATATTTATGTGACTAGAGATAGCAAGTCAATGCTCTCCAATACCTTTGTTTTTAAGCTTGCAAGGTTGGAAAAACATTTGATAATATTTTGGTGAAGCATTTAAGAATGCCTCTTTTTCTGATAATCCTTTATGGAAATTTATTAAGTGTTTTCCTCTTTCTTAATTTAGGCCTTGTAATAATATTCAACAAGTATTGGGTTCATAAGATAGTTTTGTAAAACTCTTTGATCAATATTTACTTGAGAAAATATTGCCAAAGTCATTGGAACAATATGTTGAATATTTTTATCATTGGAACAATATGTTGAATATTTTTAGTTCACTGCTTTGCTATCCTTTTAAGTTTGTAAGTTTATATAATTAGTTTGTTTGGTTGCACTTAAACAACCACAAACAAACACAACCAAGGTTTATTAGTAAAGCAATTAGCAAAACAACTGTGTTAACAGGTATTCCCAAAATTGGGATGTGACAGAAACCCTAGGCCCGATGTAGAAAAATACGGAACAACCGTTCTGGCCCCTCTACGTGGGCCGGAAGAGGGTTGCAAAGTGAAAATAATTTCTTGGTTGTGTTTTTTTAGGCCCGATGAACACCCATGAAAATGGTAGGTCCCACCTCTTGGCAAGATTCCCCCCGCTTCGTCAGATCCGGGCGTTTCAGGCTCTAAGAAGTCCTGGAACCCGCTAGAGAGAATCTGAAGCCGGTCAAGCCCTATCAAAAAGAGTGAGGGAATCTTGGGCATCCAAGAACCATGCCACACTCTAAAACACATGTTATGGAAAACCCTTGGTTTGGGTGGGATTCAGACGCTCTAGATCTCCTCTCCGGAGAAACCCTAGGCCGCTGGAGAAAAAGACAGAAGTGCCATTCTGGCCCCTCTACGTGAGCCGGAAGGGGTAGCAAAGTGGAAAAAAAAATTGTGTTTGGTTAGGATATAGGAACACCCATTAAAATGGTAGGGCCCACCTTTTGGCAAGAATCCCCCCCGTTTTGTCAGATCCGGGGGTTTGGGGTTCTAAGTAGTCCTGGAACCTGCCAGAGTGAATCAGACACCGGTGAAGCCCTGTAACAAAGAGTGAGGGAATCTTTGGCATCCAAGACCCATTCCATACTATAACACACATGGTATGGAAAACCCTTGGTTTGGGTGGGATTTAGACGCTCCGGAGCACCTCTCCAAAGAAACCCTAGGCCCGGTGGAAAGCTAAAAACCAATGAATACAATCATAAAGATACTATAAAACACCATCTTTACACAAGATAAAACTCCTATTACACAGGCATAAAAAGGTCTGCACAGATAACACACTAGTATGTAAAACCTACACCAGCATGCTATAAGAGATAATCATATTCTATAACCATAGAACATGCAACTAAATAATTCATGGCATTATAACAGAAGTAATAACTTCCTAAACATGCTATATCAACACATATACTCATAAAATAAAAAGAGGGTAATACTAGAGCAAAAATCACCATTTTCTAGTGGTGAGACTAGTTTCACTCTAGAGAAGCAAACCATGCTATCATGATGTTTAAACTTAAACAAGCAAGTCATAAACATAGATGTACCTAAAAACAGTACCCAAAACTTACTCATGTTAGTAAGCACAACATCAAAACAATCCCATGATACAACTATTAATCACGCAGAAAGTTTTTTCTAGCAATTTCTGTTTTTCTTAAACAAATTACTAGCAAGCAAGCAAGGTATAATTTACACAACCAGTAGCTATACTATTAATGAAAATTTATCTAAACCTTTTCAAAAATCCATACAATCAATTTAAAATTATTCACAAACAATCTACCAATCAAGAGGAATTTATTTTATTTGCGAACAATTTAATTTCAGCCTACTATAGTGAAACATTTCTTAACATGATACCCCTAAGGAATATTATGCTAACAAAAGGATCACACCTAAACATATTAGTCTTTACTAATAAGAGATAAACTTCTCACTTTCATAGGTGAGAACAAACAATTATATTTTCCCATGGTGGAAAATAGAAATCAATCACATAGTGAAACATGCTATTTTCACACATGTGTATGGTTGGGGATTTTCATCCTCAAGCCAAAATGCAATGGTACCAGTGGGCTATGGCCTACTAATATCAAGTAAAAATAGGTACTAAGCCTCTGATTACTCATGAAAAACTTTGCATACAAGATAAAAATATAATGCTATTTAATCTAGTGAAGCAATACTAGTGCATATTGATAGTAATGCTTACACATGCTTTATTATTAAGAGACATGCAAGCTAATAGAAGTACAAGCATCAAAATAACAGTACCTAAATGGTACTGGACTCAAAGAAAACATAGCACAAAATTTATCAAAGCATTCACACAAAGATCTAGCTTTCACAATAATTCCAAATAATAAAAACTGGAAAAATAGCAAATGTTACTCATGCTTTGCTATAAGACCTCATGCAAGTTAATGAAGATAACAGCATATAAATAACAGTACCAAAATGGTACTGGATCTATCATAACCATAACAAAAATCTAGGTCCAACAAATCTATAAGGATTTGCCCACTCAACAATTCCAAATAATAAAACTGGAAGGTAACAAATGCTATTTCATTCTTATTCGAGTTTCCAATCATGCACACACTTTCTAGGGTAGGTTTCTTGTAAGAAAACAACATAATAACAAGTCCTAACAAGTCCATATAAGTTAGGAAGCAAGATTGAAAAAAACACAAATTTATTTCAATCAAGAGCACACAAAGAAACTAAAATAGGAAAACTGTTGTTTTCCAGATCTATCATATCCATTCCATCGTTCACTTTATTTATAAACCTCGAATTTCATAGTACCTACAATGCCTACTAATATTTGGTTTCCAAAGTAGATACACATGATATCCTATTGACTAGTAAACGAATAGGTCATCATCTTATTTTCTCGTGACTTCTCCTTTTACAAACCAGATTAAAAGGTGTCCCACGTCACTTAATTTCTTGGTTTAGAAAGAGTTGTCAGTAGTTCTCCTGCTTTGGTTAGGTGTCAACCTAAGATTATACAAAGCATGTTAGTCTTGTTAGCTTTCTATTAAATAATGTTTATCCGACAAGATACGACTAGCGTCATCGTACGTCGAATATTGAATTGTGCTCTTTTGATTGGCTTTTTTAGGGGGTTGCGCATCAAGGCATGTGAAAACATCTTTTTGCACATAAAACTTTTTAAAAGGGGATTTCTCTTGTTTGGTCTTTTTTTAAAAGGGAACATAAAAAGGTACAACATTTAGCCAACAGGGCAAAACGAGTCTTTTGCAAACAGACAAAACATAGAGGTTTTTGGTCAATATTGGTTGGTTTTCTTCACGCCTTTTCTTCTTTAAAGATTGTCGTTGTTGGAGCTTTAACTGTTGGAGTGCATCACTGGTAGCAACGCTATCAGTTCGTGTGGCTTGATGGTCCTCTATTATTAGGTCCAATGGTGCTTTTATTAATTGTGGGGAAATGGTGGTGGTTCACGACGGGTCGCATTATGAAGCGAAAACAAGTCTAAGTGTAAGCAACAAATTCTTGTTTTTGAATGCTATACAAACATTTTTGCTTGCAAAAATTTAACACGAGGCGATTCAAAAACAAGAGCGGGGCAAGCACAAATCTGCAAAATTTGAGTACCCCACAAACATATAGAAGCCTAGATGAACCAAATTCTACACCACACAATAGCACAAAGTCCTACGGACACACATAAGCAAGCCAAAACACACAAACAAGGCTCCATTGGAGCTACGTCAGGGGAGACGACTCATGGAGTTATCGCTAAATTCCTCCAAACTAGACTGATCCAAAATCCTAGAAGTGGCTGAAGAACTATATCTACTTCTGACCATCATTACTGTAGAGCTAGGCAATTATTTTGGTCTTCTCGGGACATCGGCAAGTATAAAAGTTTTTGTATGAAAACAAGATAAATAGAAGTAAAGTTTTGATAAAACTTTATGCAACAATCTGTTTTTGAAACTCCAACTATTTTCTGGACAGAAAACTTCAAAGACGAGAGATGTTTCAAAAACAGAGCGGAGCAGTTGCAAACAAGTAAGAAATAAACTCTTAACCGAGAGAGATAGCAGCTCTGTAAGGCCCGCCCTTCGAACCACTGTTCAAGGACGCCCTTGATATGCATTTAGAATCTTTTGAAAAGATCAGAAGGAGGGAAAATATACTAAAATTCCCTTGGATAAAAATAATGCACATAGTAAATGGGTTTTTACTCAAAAAAAAAAAAATACTTTTCTTTCCTATCTGACGTCCATGCTAACTAAGGTCTCCTAAGGTCAGGATGGCTCTGATACCAACTCTGTAAGGACCCCAGACCGGCAGTCTGAAACCCTACGTATGCATACATTCACGATCCCAGAAAGATCAGTCGTGAACAACATACACAGTTGGCATACAGAAATACATCATCCATTACACGAATACATAAAGGTGTTACACAAATGATCACATGATCAAGTCTAGCACAACTGCCAAAAGGGCAGGCACTTAACAAACACAGCGGAAGACAAATAAAACACAACGTAGTTGAGCCCAAGTCACGCCTTAACCTACAGGCTGCTGACCCGGAGACGATCCTAGTTCGCAAAGCCGTCAACTCCGTACTTCTCTTCATAGATATCCTTTGGAGGTTCCTTCTCAAAATCTGATAAGTAGATACCAGGGGCGAAACCATAATGAGTACATTTGAATGTACTCAGCAAGACATCCATCATGTCACTTACCAACATGCAAATATGCTTATATGGTGGAATAGGTAGGCTATAAATAGAGTTCACTACCAATGGTGTTCATATATGATGACACCACAGTTGCAGTCAGGTTTATCTGTATCTTCGTTGAAGAAGATACTTTAGAAGAAAAATAATATATAGTTTTATTTCTCTTGTAGATCTCACATGTACAAGAGGTTTTGTAAAGTTTTGTTAAAGAATATTTTCTCTTTGCAAAACTTCTTGGAATCAGTTTCCAGAATTCTTGCTTAGAGTAGAAAAGGTTTTCTTTTCAAAACATTTTGTTTTGTATAACATCATCTGGCTTTTCATCATCGACGATACCTCCACGGTATAAGTTTCCATTCCTTTCCGAACTTCACAAGTTCAATACTTCCTTTCCAAAATTCCCTTTTGAAAACATTGACACAATGCTAGCTACATGGCCATTCAACTGTCCATATCCGAGGACGCGGCTTCTTCGAAAAAGTTATACTCTGCAGAGGTGTACACATCCACCAGATCCAGTACACCTCCCGTGAACAATCACGGACTGTAACAACAGTATGTAAACATCAGGTATCTGATCATAACCATCCACTATGTTCAAGCTAGAATATGCCTATCTCTCAGTTGAGTTTAATCTCCTCGGCACCATGTCGCACATCGCCATGACAGGAGACTCAACCGATGCAACCGGAGGGAAAATTAATCCCACACTTTATATGCCTCAACATTGGGAGTTTTGACGACATTCGGTTCGAGGGTACGACGCCCCTTATAGCAAGTGAGATAGCACACACTAATAAGAACAAACTTCAAGTTAAGCCCCGTGCCCATGTTAGGGTAGGGTGGCAGTACGGTAAAGGTTGTCCGGCGAAGACTAGGTTATGTGTCATTTTTGAAAACACCACTTTCTCAAAAATGACCACTTCCACATTCCTCCGGAGAACAAGGATCCGCCTTTTCTCCGGGTTTTTCCGTAAAGCCTTTGTTTCGTAGAATCACAATTTTAGGGTGTCCACTTAGGGACTAGTATATTTGATGGTAATAAATACCATAGGGTGGCTTATGGGCTTGGTATTACCAAGTTTAACTAATGGCATGATAGTAACCTATAATATAGTATAGTAGTAAATTCCACATCAAAAATAGTTTTGATAATCAAGTTTTTGTAAAACTTCAGAGGTAAAACATGCATGATATATAATGGTAAGTATTGTATCAGCAAGCAATCAGGATGCTTGCCTGGTATCTCTTTGTGTCCCTGGTTGTTGGAGTGACTGGAACTTGAAACAGAGCTTCACGACACCTCCTTCCTCTTCGTTTTTCTAACGTCGTAAAAAGAGAATAAAGGACACACATTCAGAACCAAACAAGACAAACAAGGCTACAAGTAATACATACAGCAAGCAATCAAGAAGTACCACCCAAGTTCTCAATTTTCCCCTTAAGAAAAATTGGCATAAAAACTATAGTTGAAAAGTCTGCTTTTTTCCTAGTGTTTATGTGTGGCCACTTCAATGATTTTTAGTTAAGAACATAATGGACCAGTGGGGTAGAGCACATGTTACTAGACAGTAGGGTGTCACATAAAACACATTTTTATGTCTAAAAATTCCCACAACAATCTCTATGGCTAGCACACATAATTTGCTAAATTACTCAAGTGGTGAAATAAGCTCATGACAACAAGTCAAACCTATCGAAAAGAGTGAGGGAATCTTGGGCATCCAAGAACCATGCCACACTCTAAAACACATGTTATGGAAAACCCTTGGTTTGGGTGGGATTCAGACGCTCTAGATCTCCTCTCCGGAGAAACCCTAGGCCGCTGGAGAAAAAGACAGAAGTGCCATTCTGGCCCCTCTACGTGAGCCGGAAGGGGTAGCAAAGTGGAAAAAAAAATTGTGTTTGGTTAGGATATAGGAACACCCATTAAAATGGTAGGGCCCACCTTTTGGCAAGAATCCCCCCCGTTTTGTCAGATCCGGGGGTTTGGGGTTCTAAGTAGTCCTGGAACCTGCCAGAGTGAATCAGACACCGGTGAAGCCCTGTAACAAAGAGTGAGGGAATCTTTGGCATCCAAGACCCATTCCATACTATAACACACATGGTATGGAAAACCCTTGGTTTGGGTGGGATTTAGACGCTCCGGAGCACCTCTCCAAAGAAACCCTAGGCCCGGTGGAAAAAAGACGGAACTCTCGTTCTGGCCCCTCTACGTGAGCCGTAAGGTGGTAGAAAAGTGGAACTAATTGCTTGGTTGTGTTTTTTTAGGCCCTAGGAACACCCATGACAATGCTAGGGCCTACCTCTTGGCAAGATTTCCCCCATTTCTTCAGATCCGGGATTTTCGGGCTCTAAGTAGTCCTGGAACCCGCCAGAGAGAGTCCAATGCCAGTGAAGCACTTTCAGCAAGAGTGAGGTAATATAGCGAATCGAAGATGCATGCCACACTCTAACACACATGGTATGCAAAACCCTGTGTTTGGGTGGGGTTCAGACTCTCTGGAGCCCCTCTACGGAGAAACCCTAGGCCTGTTGGAGAAAACACGGAACTGTCGTTCTGGCCCTTCTACGTGAGCCGGTAGGGGGTAGAAAAGCGGAGCTAATTGCTTGGTTGTGTTTGTTTAGGCCCTCGAAACAACCACGAAAATTTTAGGTCCCACCTCTTGGCAAGATTACCTCCTTTTCGTCAGATCCGGGAGTTTAGGGCTCTATGTAGTGTCGGGGGGCTACCCACGAGTAGGGGCAAGACTGGTGGCAAAACAGTGATCAATATGAGATTTGATGGGTAGGCGGCTACCCGGGTACCCGGTATCCGGTATACGCTACTCGGTGATATGTACTGAAGGTCAAGAGAAGATACAAGTGAGGTTCTGGATCGACCGGGTAGAACTCAGGTGATCCGAGTAGATGTGAAGCTGTGCTACTCGGGCACAAAGTCAATGGAGCCGTCATGGGAGATCCCGCGTATCCCGCAGCCGTACAGGCGTGCGGTTCAACTTACTAGGAGCATGATTATCTTTGCTGAGGCGTGGGTAGGCGCATGTCAAGTCCTGTCACTGACAAGGGGGACAGGACATGTCAGTGACCTACCATAAGGGCCTGACAGGGTGGACAGGACCTGTCAGCCGGACGGCGCGACGACTTTCGGCACAGCGTCAGCGGGAACACGAAGGCGTGCGATGTTTGCACAGTGGTGTTGTCACTTCCTGTTGTTCTCGCTGTCCGAGGGAACCTGGCTGGCTGCTCTGTGGGCAGCGTGGAGGTGATGATGACGGGCCCGGTCATCGACTCCGGGAAGGGCGCGGCCACTGCGGCTGAAGTCATCGAGGAGCCCGCTGCTCCCAGGGGCCACAAGCCCTACGACATGCCCCGGAACATGCCGGGCTACGTGGATCCTTCCACGTCAACGATGATACCGGCTGCTCGCGCGGGTGTCGAGCATCTCGGCATGCCTATCGCCACGACTGCGGATACGGCTGTGGTGAGGGCGCAACTCGAGCAGCAGTGACTCGCTTTGCTGCAGGAGGCCCAGGAGCCGGAGAAGGTTAGGCTTGAGCTTAACTTGGATCAAAATGAGTATAATAGGGCGCATGGCTTTACTCCTATTTCTAGAAATCCTAGTAAGATAGGGGTTATTCATCGCAACTTAGGCGCTGAGCTAGCTAGAGATGGTATAACTGCTAGCAAGTCTGCCAGTCAAAACACAGCTGGTAGGCCGAAATATAGTTCCCCTGCAAAAACACTTAGAGCTGCAGAGGCAGTTGCTGCTGAGATGCCGCATCTCACTAGCGAGGCCCGTGTTAGGCAGCAGGAGCGGCTCAATGAGCTCGGTCTGGAAGCGGGTAGGCAGAATGAGGCTTTTCGGTAGGCCAACCCGGGAAGCGGTGCGTCTCATGTTGTTCACTCGCATGGGTCAAGATCCGTGGACCAGGCCTTATCGCCGCTTCTCGGTGGAGAGAGGGCCCAGAGTGTGAACGCTGGAAGGAACAAACAGATGCAGGTGTACGACCCGGCTGTCGCCGGAAAACAACACGATGTAGTGCTGCAGCCTGGCCAAAAACACAACGCTGCAGGTACTGGCCATCAGGCCGCCTAAGTTCATCAAGAGGGGCAAGGAGGAAACCGAGAAGGCCCGTCTCGGCAGCATGTTGCTAACCCAGTCCAACATGTTGCTCAGCCGAATGTGGTTGCTGCTGTGGCCAACTCGGTTCCTCAACCCGGACCTGTGCCCCAAGACCGCTACAATGACGGGTACTCGGCAATGGAGCGAGTCGGGTACGCCGACCCAAGAAATCTCGCAACTCGGTTGGGAGGAAGAATGCTGGAACCAAGTGATGCAAGATACAAGCTGGACCGGCTCTACCGGTCCAAGAAGATATAAGCAAGAGGCCCACCCGGGCCAAGCTGTTCTAGTCCCAGGATCATGGGGGAGCCACCCGTGTCCAAGTTTCAGCTGGCTAGAGGGACCAAGACTTATGATGGAAGCACAAAGACGGAGGACTGGCTGAATGATTATATGATTGCCGTGTACGTTGAAGGTGGCAACAGGAGATGGGCTGTTCGGTATGTGCCCCAGATGCTGGAGGGCCCTACCCGGATCTGGCTCAATAATCTGCCGAAAGACAGCATCAACTGCTAGCTTGACTTCTCGGAAGCCTTCATCAGCAACTTCACCAGCACCTACAAGAGGCCAAACAGGCCGCAACAGCTCTCGGCGTGCAAGCAAAGAGAATAGGAAACTGACCGGGAGTACCTTACTCGGTGGAGTACTCTGAGGAACACCTGTGAGGATGTGAATGAGTCACAGGCCATTGCGTGGTTTGCGCAGGGTTGCCGACATGGCAGCATGCTGTGGCTATAACTGCAGAGGGAGATGCCGAGTACCCTCGCTGAGACAATCAAGATTGTTGATATGTATGCTCTCGGTGACCCTACTCAGCCTCTGCTTGATTCCTTCGAGCCCAAGAGGAAGCACCATGATGGATCCCGGTGCCATGATCGCCAGGATTTACGCAACAAGAGAAGAGAAGACCGTCCGGATATCCGCTATGGGTCTGACCATGTAGCTGCTATTACTCAGGATCAGGGTGCTGCCGGGAGCAGCCAAAGGCAAAAAAGTGCGGGAGCCCAATACGGGCAAAACCAGACTCAGGGCCAAAACTTCAAGAAGCAGTACAATGCTCCCTAGCAGCCCAATGCTCCACAGGAATCCGGAGATCCTGCAAGTTTCATCTTTGAGAACATGAAGGATGGACCGTGTAGCTTACATACTCGGCATCCGAGTAGGCCGGCCAATCACACTACCCGGCAGTGCAGCTGGTGGGACAGGATCAAGAGCGAGGGCTTTGGTAAGCTGCACCCAGGCCAGCCACGAACCAGAGAAGGGAGAACGTGAACCAAGTGGCTCAGGGAGCCAACCGGAACAACAACAACAACTACTACAGCCGCAACTTCAACAACAACAACCGCCACAACAACTACTACACCCGCAACAACAACAATGCCAACCAGAACAACAACAACGATGGTGGTGCCGGGGACCAGAACCAGTACCAGGAACACCACGAGAGCTATATGGTGTTCACCACTGAGCTGGATGACAAGCAGTTTCAGCACAGGAGTGCGATGGAAGTGAATGCTGTGATGCCATCTGTGCCTCACTACATGGAGTGGTGCGACGAGGAGATAGTTTGGTCCAGAGAAGATCATCCCAAGATAATGCCCAACCAGGGTACATATGCTCTAGTAGTGGACCCCACTTTCTTGGGGACCAAGAAGAACGTGAAGTTCAGCAAGGTGCTGATTGACAACGGGAGCAACATCAACATCATGTACCGAGATACCATGGAGAAACTCGGCCTTGCCGAGAACATGCTGCTACCCAGTCGGACTACATTCCACGGCATTGTGCCGGGAGTATCTTGTTCTCCTATCGGCCGCATCTGGATGGATGTGCTTTTCGGCACCAGGGAGAACTGTCGGACCGAGTGCCTGCAGTTTGAGGTGGTTGATCTTCAGAGCCCTTATCATGCTCTACTCGGAAGGCCTGCTCTGACCAAGTTCATGGCCTCTACTCATGCGGCCTATCTGAAGATGAAGATCCCTGGTCCCAACGGCATCATCACCATCTCGGGTGACTACAAGCGCTCCCTGGAGTGTGCATCCGCGGGATCTCGGCTTGCCGAGTCCATGGTAATTGCTGCCGAGAAGAAGAAGATACATGAGGTGGTGGCTATGGCTCAAGCAGCTCAAGTCGGTAGCATGCCAAGTTCTCAGTATGGGGACACCTTCCAGGCCTCCCAGGAGACAAAGAAAGTGCAGATTGACCCGGAGTTCCCGGAGCGTGTGGCCATCATTGGTGCCGGGTTGGAGGAGAAATAGGAAAGTCAGCTCATCCACTTCCTCCGTGAGAATCGGGATGTCTTCGCATGGTCCAATCAGGACATGCCGGGTGTCTCGAGGGAGTTGGTTGAGCACTCGTTGCATGTGCGCCCTGACGCCAAGCCGGTTAAGCAGGCAATGCGCCGCTTTGCGGTTGAGAGAAGGAAAGTTATTGGTAACGAGATCACAAAGCTGACAAGTGGATTTATCATGGAGGTGGTGCATCCGGATTGGTTGGCCTATCCGGTCATGGTGGAGAAGAAGAAGGAGGATCCCAAGGCTGCTGTAGCCTGGCGCATGTGCGTGGACTACAACGACTTGAACAAGGCCTGCCCCAAGGACCCGTTCCCACTAACCCGCATAGATCAGGTGATCGATTCCACTGCCGGGTGCGAACTTTTGTCTTTCATTGATGCCTACTCTAGTTTTCACCAGATTCCTCTGAACCCGGCTGATCAAATAAAGACTGCTTTTATTACCCCGTACGGAGCTTATTGCTATGTTGTCTTGTGTTTCGGGTTGAGAAATGCTGGGGCTACTTATCAGAGGTGCATGCAAAAGTGTTTGCATGACCAGATAGGCAAGAATGTGCAGGTGTACGTAGATGACATTGTCATCAAAACGAAAGAAAAACACACTCTGCTGAGAGATCTTTGTGAGATCCTGGCGCAGGGCTCAATAGGATTAATAGGATACTCATATCAACAAGTTGCAACTTCTTTTCCGGAAGCTCATCTTGAAAGAACTCCAGTGTTAAGCGTGCTTGTTCTGGAGCAATTTGAGGATGGGTGACCGACCGGGAAGTCCTTCCCGGGTGCGCATGAGTGAGGACAAAGTGCGCAAGAAAGACTAGTGTTGGTCTGTGGGGCCAGTCTAGAGATCCTAGAGAGCTACAAGGGGTGACAGCCGCCGGCTACGAGGTGACCGGGGTGTTACATTTGGTATCAGAGCCGACCCTCGCGGTTACACGGGCATGTGCGGGTCAGTGGGTGGACATGTGGGACATGTGCCGGCACTGGGCGCACAGACGAGTGCCAAGAGGGGAAGTTCCTGGACTGTAGGTTGACCGACGAGGGCATCGGTCTTCTAAGGGGGGAGGATGTGAGATCCTGGCGCAGGGCTCAATAGGATTAATAGGATACTCATATCAACAAGTTGCAACTTCTTTTCCGGAAGCTCATCTTGAAAGAACTCCAGTGTTAAGCGTGCTTGGCCTGGAGCAATTTGAGGATGGGTGACCGACCGGGAAGTTCTTCCCGGGTGCGCATGAGTGAGGACAAAGTGCGCAGGAAAGACTAGTGTTGGTCTGTGGGGCCAGTCTAGAGATCCTAGAGAGCTACCAGGGGTGACAGCCGCCGGCTACGAGGTGGCCGGGGTGTTGCAATCTTGAAACATTTGCCAGCCTGCGCAAATACTGGATGAAATTGAATCCAACCAAGTGCATATTTGGTGTCCCGGCTGGCAAGCTACTCGGCTTCTTGGTATCCAGTCGGGGCATTGAGGCCAATCCTTCAAAGATAAAAGCTATAGAGAGCATGTCTTTTCCGAGATCGCTGAAGGATGTGCAGAAATTTACCGAGTGCCTGGCTTCTCTTAGCCGCTTCCTGGGAAGAATGGGCGAGAAGGCGCCGTCTCTTTATCAGCTCATGAAGAAAAGTGACAAGTTTGTCTGGACACCACAAGGTGATGTGGCCTTCAAGGAACTCAAGACCATGCTGGGAAGCGCTCCCATCCTGGCAAGCCCTTTGCCCAAGGAGCCAATGCTGCTTTATATTGCAGCCACCAACCGAGTAGTCAGTGTGGTGGTGGTAGTGGAGCGAGAAGAGGAAGGCAAGACCATACAGCGACCGGTATATTATCTCAGCGAGGTGCTATCCATCTCCAAGCATAATTACCCACACTACCAGAAGATGACATATGGTGTTTACCTGGGTGCCAAGAAGCTCAAGCATTATTTCCAAGAGCATCCCATCACGGTGGTGAGCACTGCTCCCATCTCAGAGGGCAATTGAGCTGGCCGCGTACACCCCTTTGTACGCGAGAAGAGAAGCAATCAAGTCACAAACCCTGGCGGATTTCCTGGTGGATTGGGCCAAGATGCAGTATGAGCCTCCCTTGCCGGAAACCAATTTTTGGAAGATGCATTTTGATGGCTCCAAAGTTAAAGAAGGGCTCGGTGCTAGCGTGGTGCTCACCTCGCCCAAGCGAGATCAACTCGGCTATGTGTTGCATATCCACTTCTCGGCGTCCAATAATGTAGCCGAGTATGAAGCACTGGTACACGGCCTGAGAGTATCCAAGGAAATTGGAGTTCGGCGGATTATCTGCTATGGTGACTCAGACCTGGTAGTTCCACGAGTCTCGGGGACTTGGGATGCTTTTTATGCCAACATGGCGTCCTATCGGTTTCTGCTGCAGAGCATGACTGGATTCTTTGATGGATGTGAATTCCATCACATCCACCGAGCTGAAAATGATGCAGCAGATACTCTGTCCAAGTGGGGATCTTCTCGGCAGTTCATCCCGCCTGGGATTGCTCTGCAGCATTTGAGGAAGCCATCCATCAAGCCATCTCCCAACTCGGAGTCAATATACATTCCAGAGCTGCTGGACTCAGAAGCTGTTCCTATGGAGATTGATTGGGAGGGCTCAAAAGAGAACCCGGGGACTGCTCCATCCAATCCGAGGACTGCCTCTGCAAACCCGGGAACTGTCGCATTTATCGAGGGGATTATTTCTCAGTACTCGGGGACTCGGGGACTCGTCTCCAACTTGGAGAAAGTCATGGAAGCTGATCCAATGGAAGTGGACGAACCAGTGTTTCCTATCCGGGAGACACCGAGTTGGGCTCTGCCCATATTATCCTTTTTAATGGATGGCACATTGTCGAGTGACGAGGTTCACAGCCAGGCAGATACAGAGAAGATCTAAAGGCTACACCATCATCAACAAATAGTTGCACAAGAGAAGTCCCACTGGCGTACTTCAGCGCTGTGTTGAGCCAGAAGAAGGAGAAGAGATCCTAAGAGAAATACATCAAGGAGAATGTGGGCATCATGCCTCATCTCGGGCTCTGGTCAAGAAGGCGTTCCGGCATGGATTCTTTTGGCTCACTGCCTTGCAGCAAACAGAAGATCTAGTGAGGAAATGTAATGGGTGCCAGAGATATCCAAGCAAAATTCATATGCCAACTTCCAAGTTGAAGACCATCCCTATCACTTGGCCCTTTGCAGTATGGTGCTTGGATATGGTGGGCCCTTTCAAGCCAGCTAGAGGCAACATGACCCACATCTTGGTCATGGTGGACAAGTTCACCAAGTGGATCGAAGTGAAGCCTATCCGGAAGTATGATGGAAACACAACTATGAGTTTTCTGAAAGATATCATTCTGAGACATGGCTACCCGCATGGAATCATCACGGACAATGGAACAAACTTTGCTGAGGGACCTTTGCTAGGTTCTGCAAAGAGAAGCGGATCCGACTAGACGTTGCGTCAGTCGCCCATCCAGCTTCCAATGGGCAAGTTGAAAAAGAAAATGGCATGGTCCTATCCGGAGTAAATCCAAGACTGATTGAGCCATTACAGCGAACCCCTGGTTGTTGGCTGGACGAGTTGCCGGCGGTGTTGTGGAGTCTAAGGACTACCCCTAACCGATCAACCGGATACACACCATTCTTCCTGGTATATGGAGCTGAGGCCGTGTTGCCCACTGACCTTGACCATGACTCACCCAGGGTAACCCTCTATACTGAGGCGGAGGCAAGAGAAGCCCGAGAACATGATGTGGACCTGCTTGAGGAAGCAAGAGAGTTAACTCTGTCCCGCTCAGCTGTATATCAACAGAATCTGAGGAGATATCATAGTCGGAAAGTGAGCCCAAGGGTTTTCCGAGAAGGAGACATGGTCCTTAGGCTCGTGCAGCACACATCCGGGATGCACAAGCTATCCCCTCCGTGGGAAGGGCCTTTCATTGTGAGCAAGGCTCTCCACAATGATGCCTATTATCTCATCGATGCACATGCACCACAGAAGAACAGGGCGGATAAATACAGAGAGGAATCCAAACGTCCCTGGAATGTAGCTCTACTCTGTCGTTTTCATTCATGAGCAAACATTGTATGTATCTCCTCAACCGAGTTAAATTCAAGTCGGCACTCCGAATTCGAACTCGGGGATTGCCTGTGCTAAACTTGCTCTGTGTCTTTTTACTTTATTTCCTTTGCCTACTCGGTTCTTATACTCAAACTTTCACCCGTACGTTAAGTGTTGTGTTTAAACCCAAGGGCCAACTCTTCGAACCTGCTGTTGTCCGCAACCCGGCTTCATGGCAAGCAAGAGAACAAGCCAAAGGACAATGATCAGATTAAAAAACTACTAAGGAAAGAAGAGCACAACAACCGAGTAGGGTTTTTTTACTTCTCTGTTTTCTTTTCGGCTAAGTGGTGGGCAGTGTTGACATGCAAATTTCTAAGTGGTTAAGTATCTGAAACTTGGTTTTTGAAATCTTGTGACTCGACTATTAAAAAAGCCACAAGTGGCAGGTAAGAGCAAAGACAAAAGAACTAAGTGACTGAAAAAGCAACTCGGGGACTTGCATTTTAACGCAATCCGACATTGAGCCAGTCTTGCTAAAGAAACAATTAAAACTGAGTAACAAGAGGAACCATAAATGTATTTGTTACATCTGCACCGGCATCCCGGGGATCTGATAAACGTTTGAGGCTAAAGATGCAGGAATTTAGACAACAGTGGATGAGGTGGTGTCCGTCTCGGTGCTGGTAGGCGCCACGGGCTCGGTTGCAGGAGTTGTAGAAATAGGCTCTGGCGTAGATGAAGTTGGAGTAGCGGAGGCCGGCTCGGATGCAGAGTTGGTGCCCTGAGCAGTGGAGGAACTGGGAAGAAGGTAGAGCTCGGGGGTGATGTTCTCGGTTGAGGCCTCAGTCGCGCCCAACTCGGGAGCAGGATCGTCGATCACCATCTCGGTGGTGACGACTTGCTCCTGTGCGGCAGGCTGCGACTCAACTCAGGCGTCATCAGGATCAGCGGTTGGCTTGATGATTTCCGGATCCGCCTCCATCCCGGGCTCCTCAGCAGTGTTGCGCTGCTCGGTCCCTTCTTCTTCAGCTTCCTCGTGCTCTGCCTCCTCGTCACCCAAGTTGCTGTCTTCGCCATGATCTTCATCACCCTCAGCTTCTTCCTCCTCCTCCTCATCTCCCTCGACATCGGTATCCGGCTCTGTGGGGCCGTCAATGTACTAGTTGGTTTCAGCATATGAGGCGAGCTCGTAGGCCACTTCCTTTCGGCGCAAGACACATTCATCCCGACCAGTCCACTTCGAGAGATTCCTGAGGGAGCCAATCTTGTCAAGGTCGAGGTTTTCGTACCAGGATAGAATGAAGTGCAGGGCTTCATCCGCTCCATCCCGGGCTGCGGAGGCACACCACTTCTTCAGTTCTTGCTTGACGTGGTCCAGGTTGGCTTCCATCTCGTTGATTGTGTTTGGCACTTGACGCTCTGGCAAGAATAACTTGTGCAGATTCATGACAGTTGATACCATGGATGTGCCCAGACCATTGAGGGATGTCACCCGGGTTTTAATGCTGACGATGTGATCATCGATGCTGGTGGACTCATCAGTATCAAGGCCAGAAGCTGCCTTGGCCCTTCTCGCTTTCTCCATAGCGGTCTCAGCAGCATCGTTGACGTCCAGGAAGGTATCTGGGTCAGGGCATGCTAGTTTGAATCAGAGAAGAGAACCGAGAAGAAGATAAACCAAGTAAAAGAAGTCAAAAGGGCAAAGACCGAATAGAATGAAGGATAGCAAGAACTCACAGCTCAGTTCCAGGACGAGGGCCCCTAGTCGGGACCTCCAGTCATCAGCAAGTCGGATGTGCCTGTCCTGGAGACGGCGTGAATCGTTGACCATGCCCTCGAGAGTTTGATTTCTCTCTTTCAGAGATCTGATCTCCCTCTCGAGCTCCTACTTCTCTGTGGCAGCCCGGTTCATCACTGATGTTTTCTCATTCCCGGCTGTGATCGCATCCTTGAGTACGTTAGTGAGCTCAACTTTGAGCGTCTCAACTTCCGCCTTCTCGGCGTCCAGTTCTTGCTGCAGCTGAGCCTCTCGGACCTGCACTTGATGATATGCTTCAGCCGGGGTGAGGCACTCTAGGTGCTGTTCTCGGAAGGTTTTGTACTCTTCTATGGGAAGAAGCAACTCGTTTACCAGCATGGACAAGCAGCAGAAACTAAGTAAAGAAAAGAGAAGGATTAGCTCACCTTCCAAGGAGGAAATTTTACTCTACGCTGATGCAGCCATGACCTCGCAGTCTTGGTGCCTGTCAACGAGCGCCTTGAGCTCACCTGTAGAGAAGACAACGATTGAACAAAAGCAAAAAACGGGCGTAAACAAAAAATGCACAAACGGAAATGCTAAGTAATCACTTTCAACAGAGGACAACTTAATGGTAGTGTCCGTGGCATGCTTCTCCAGAATCGCCCTCTCTCCCTTCTCGGCCTCCAATTCTCGGTTCTTGTCCCTGACAGACCGGTGCGACCACAGGAGCTGGCGGAATACCTTGGTCCGAGTTTGAGTGACCTCTTGCAGGGAAGAAGGAAATGTTGTACGATTGGAAGATTTGGCCCGAATAGATGGCAAATCGGTTGAGCTTGGAAAGCAACTCGGAAAAATCAAAAATGGAAAGGCACTTACCCGGTTGGTTTTCTCAATGTCTTCAGCAGCTTTGCGCAGGTTCAACAACTTATGCGCCAGGGTGCTGCTGTTGGAGGCCATTGCCATGGTAACAGGACCAATATCGGCATTGTTCCACGCCTGCCGGTAGTTATCGAGGTTCCTCAGCTGGACACCGTCCCATTCGGGGTGGCCGAGTTTGTTGATGTCCCAGTCCCTATCAATAAATCCTATCTTATCAAGGACGGTATCTAGGTCTTCTAGGAACTCTGACTCATCTTCTGCGTGGGGAGTGTTATCTCGGATGGTCAGGGAAGTGTCCTGTCCCTTGGATCCGGAGAGGGCCAGGGCCTTCTGTTGCTTCAGATCAGCCAACCGCTCGGCCTCTTGCGACATCTTGACCTTGTGAAGCTCCTGTAGCTCGACCCAGTATTCCGGGAAGTTGTGGGGCTTGTTGGTGACACTGGCGCCTGAGCCAGGAGCTTGTTTCTCTGCAGGGGAAAATTTGATGTTGGTATGTACCAACTTGGTGTTCGGATTAGGGGCCTTTGCCTGCTTAAGCTTGTTGAGGGGCCAGTCAGTCTACTTGGGTGGCGGTAGCTGCTGCGCGGGTTGCCCGCCTTTCTGAGCACCTGGCTTCTTGGTGGCGGACCGGTCTGCCCTGCACCCCGTTTGGGTTGCACCCTGGTTGGCTGTGAAGCCATCTTCGCTGTTGAGGGTGCTGGATGTTTCCTGGAAATGGTCTCAGGAGCTTCCTATTGTGGCAGAGGCATCTTCTGGGTTGGCGGCGCCTGCGGCTGGCTAACCGGCGCATCGTCTGGCTGTGCTTGGTCTTGAGGTGGTGGCTTCTCCGCAACCCGGTCCTGTGCGGGCGGGGTCCTTTGCTGCTGATCAATGGGGATCTCTTCCCGCTGCTCGGCAGCGGGATCTGGCTGCTCCATGGCGGATTCTTCTTGCCGCTGCTCGGCAATATCATCTCTAGGCTCCTCAGTGGAGGCACCTAGCGGCGTTGGTAGCCTCTCGGCAGTGGGCTCCTGGGCAGCGTGCTGGGTGTTGGCTGCGGCTGCTCGGGAGCGTGCTCGGTCTCCATCTCGGCGCCGGTGTTCTCGGCGCCAAGATCATGCTCTTCTTGAGGAGGGGAGGACATCTGCGTCCTGCTCTCTGGTTGTTGGTTCCCCTTACCATCGGAGACCTCCACGACGTCTCGTGGCGCGCTTCTCTTGGGGGCTGGTGCGGTGGCGGCCTCGGCATCAAGTGCATCGCTGAGAGAAGACAAAAAGAGAAGAAATAGAGTCAAAAGGATGCAGAGAAGAAGTCCAGGGAGAAAACAGAGAGGATTGCGGAAGGCAAGTACTTAGTTCAACTCAAAAGCCCTTACCCGTCTACAGTGGGGCGTTTCTCGCGCGTGGCAGTCGGCTTGTTTCCTGCTTTCTTCCTTATCTTCTTGGCAGGGGGCTCCAGTGCCCCGCTACCCGCTCTCTTCCTAGATTCGGCGGGAGCGGCCACAGAAACAGGAGCCACGTCCAGTGGTTCCTCCCCCTCTTCTAGTTCCGGTTCATCTGTGATTGAAAGAAGCATATGTCAGAATAAGAAAAGAGAAGGATCATGGCACGCTGCAAGCAAGCAAACAGGTGGACTCGGTCACCTTCTTCATCATTTGACCAGTCCCGAATAGAGGCATAGTCTCGGGACTTACCGTCCTGACCGGCACGGGGGATACAGAGTGTATCCTGGATGTTAAATGCTGTCGCATCATCCTCGGTCCGGTCTGGCTGCAAGTGCCTCTCGAATACGGCGTTGTCTTCTTGTTTCTGGCGAGCGATATGCTGAAAGGTGCAAATATAAAGCACAATGAGCTAAATCTCAACAGAGAAATCATACTCGGCCTAGCATGTAAGTATAAAGCATAAAATGCTGGGGCCTGGAAGAAAGAACCCAGTAAGTATTCTACTCGGTCTAGCGTGCAAACACGAACAGAGAGTATCCGCGGCTAAGTCCTAGAAAAGGAACACAAGCAGAAGTTCTACTCGGCCTAGGAAGCGAACAGAGAGTATTTGCGGCTAAGTCCTAAGCAAGTATACTGGTGAATGCTCTACTCTGGATAGCGTGCCAACATAAAGCATATTAAGCTAAATTCTAGCAAAGGAGCCCTACCTGGTCTGAAATGCAAACATAAAGCATGATGGGGATAAGAGGCTAAGGTAGCTTCTACTCAGTATACAGCTAAGAAGTAAGGGATTGAGATCAGCAAGTGTGCAGAGAGGAAAACTTACCTGATGAATGCGCTTGGTGCAGCTATACGACACAAAGCCGTAGAACCAGTTGTCGGTGAGCGTGGTCCGAAGGATGGACTAGGCCCAGGTCGCCACCTCCGCTTTGGAGAGCTCGAAGGTGGTCGTCCGGGTGCAGTCGCGGGGGCCGCCCATATAACACATCTTGTGTACCCGGTGTTGGAGCGGGAGTACCCGGCGCTCCACCCAGCAGGCCACCGGGTCATCTTGGAGGAGTCCTTCCTGCACCAACATCTGCAGGCGGTCGTCAACCTGAACGGCGTCCTTCACCGTCTTCTTGGGGTTGTAACCCCAATTCCGCATCTCGGTGGGGGCGACGTTTCGGAACTCTGGAAGCTTGATCAAGTCTTCAGATTCCTCTCATTTTGCCCGGGGGGGCATTCTTCACGTAGAGAAAGCCCCTTTGCCACTTACGGCAAGTCTTCATGCCGAGTACCCGCGGGTGGTGCCCGGTGGAGCGCTGGAGTATCATGGTGCTACCCGTCTGGGTCATTTCCTTCGGGGCAGTTGGATTGGAAGGATTGGGGAGACTTTGCTGACGGAAGAAGAAGAATTTGGCCCAGGTGTGAAGAGTGGGATAGACACCTAGGAAGGCCTCGCAAACTGCGACATGGGTGGAGAGCATGGCCACCGCATTGGCGGGTAGGTGGTGTGGCTGGAGGCCAAAATGGCGAAGGAAATCCTGCACGAATTTGGAGATAGGAAGTCTAAACCCACGCTTGAAGTGGCTTAAGAGGACCACATACTCACCGGGTTCAGGAGCGGGGACGAGCTCCCTTCCAGGTGGGCGGCAGATGACGCCGGGAGGGACCCGACGCGTGTTGACTAGCCACTGGCAGTCCGCCGCCGTCACATCAGAGCCCTCCGAGCCTGCGCCTCGTGCAGATGTCCGGCGACGTTCTCGATCTCCATGATGGCTCCTTCGGTGGAGAGGTGGGCGCGTCGAGGACGATGGCGAAGGTGGTGGCGCGTGGAAGTGATCTCTCTCGCTCTCTACACGTGGAACGGCGGTGGACGGCGGGCTCGCGGTGGCGCTGATTTCCGCTGCGCAGGCGAAGGCGAAGTGTGAAGGCGAGAAGGGGAAAGTGCGAGGAAAGAGGTAATGAGGGCGGCGTGGGGGTATTTATCTCGTCTCGATTGCAGTTATCATTTGGGATTAATCGTGGGCGAGGTCGTGCGGAGTGGGAGTTAAGGTGCCTGTTAGAAACGCACACAACGCGAAATGCGCGCGTAACGGGCGCAGTTAATCCCACGACGCGCGTTGTGGGCTCTCGAGTACTTGTGTGAGGTGACGCAACAGCATGTGGGCCCTAGGCGCTGTGATGGGCGCGTGCCATGCAGTCACGCCAGAACCGAGGCGTCGGGGGTACGACTGCGTGACACGTGTGCACCCTGTACACGAGAAGATAGATCCTCTCTGGTTTGAGCGGCAAAATGCGGGAAATTACACTAAGTGTTGGGTTCTCCGTAGAACTCAGCATCATGTGGTCTACTCGGTGCCGAGAACAAAACTCCAAAGGCCATGATGAGAAAAGTTCGAGTAGAGATTATGGGCGTCCGAGTTGAGGAGCAACTCGGCCACATTTAATCATGGAGACAATTTGATTAAAGCTTACATGGCCCAACGAACAAGTTCGCCGGACTCTACCAGCTTCGGGGACTAATGTCGGGGGGCTACCCCCGAGTAGGGGCAAGACTGATGGCAAAACAGTGATCAATGTGCGATTTTCCGGGTAGGCGGCTGCCCGGGTACCCGGTATCTGGTAGACGCTACTCGGTGATATGTACTGAAGGCCAAGAGAAAATACAAGTGAGGTTCTGGATCGACCGGATAGAACTCAGGTGATCCGAGTAGATGTGAAGCTGTGCTACTCGGGCACAAAGTCAATGGAGCCATCGTGGGAGATCCCGCGTATCCCACAGCCGTACAGGCGTGCCGTTCAACTTACTAGGAGCATGATTATCTGTGCTGAGGCGTGGGTACGGTGTGGGTAGGTGCATGTCAAGTCCTTTCACTGACAAGGGGGGTAGGACATGTCAGGGACCTATGCTAAGGGCCTGACAGGGTGGACAAGACCTGTCAGCCGGACGGCGCGGCGACTTTCGGCATGGCGTCAGTGGGAACACGGAGGCGTGCGACGTTTGCACAATGGTGTTGTCACTTCGTGTACTTTTAAGTGTAGTTTACTCACTGGCCACCAGTATATAAGGTGGCCAGCCCCCTCCTGCGCGAGGGACGTTGGACCCAGGCGCATTTATTGCGAGTCTTAGGCCGGTTGGCTACCCGGTTGGGCGTAGGCCAGAGAGTGTTTGTAACTTTGCTACTCGATTGAGCATTATACAGAGAGGTAGGCAGGAGTAGGGGTGTTACCTCCACACGAGGGCCCCGAACCTGGGTAGATCTTGGTGTTTGCAGTGTTTCTGAGCGCGTCTACTTGACGTGCGATCCCTCCCCGAATACCTACAGCGTCCATCGGCCCCAAACATTAGCCACCCTATGGCATATGTCTTCTCCACACCACGACATGTAGTCCTGGAACCCGCGAGAGAGAATCCCATGCGGGTGAAGCCCTATCACAAAGAGTGAGGGAAACTTGCGCATACAAGAACCAGGACAAACTATAACACACATGGAATGGCAAACCCTTGGTTTGTGTGGGATTCGGACGCTCCGGAGCCCCTCTCTGGAGAAACCCGGTTCCCCCTGGAGCAAAAGACGGAACTGCCGTTTTGGCCCCTCTACGTTAGCCAGAAGGGGGGGTAGAAAAGTGGAACTAATTTCTTGGTTGTGTCTATTTAGGACCTAGGAAAACCCATGACAATAGTAGGTCCCACCTCGTCACAATATTCCCCCTGTTTTGTCAGATCCGGGAGTTTCGTGCTCTAAGTAGTCCTGGAACACGCCAAATAGAATCTGATGCCGGTGAAGCCTTGTCACAAAGAGTGAGGGAATCATGGTCATAAAAGACCCATGGAACACTCTAACACACATGGTATGGAAAAAACCTTGGTTTGGGCGGGATTCATATGCTTCGGAGCCCCTCTCCGGAGAAGTCCTAGGCCCGCTGGAAAAAAGATGGAACTGCCATTCTGGCCCCTCTCTTGTGCCGGAAGGGGTAGCAAAGTGGAACTAGTTGCTTGGTTGTGTTTTTTAGTCCCTAGGAACACCCATGGCAATGGTAGGGCCCACCTCTTGGCAAGATTTACCCCGTTTCGTCACATCCGGGAGTTTCGGGCTCTAAGTAGTCCGAGAACCCACCAAACAGAAACGGACGCCGGTGAAGCCCCCTCAGAAAGAGTGAGGAAATCTTGGGCATCCAATAGCCATTCCACACTCTAAAACACATGGTATGGCAAACCCTTGGTTTGGGTGGGATTCAGACGCTCCGGAACTCCTCTCCGGGAAACCCCATGCCCGCTGGATTAAAAGACGGAACTACCATTCTGGCCCCTCTACGTGAGCCAGAAGGGGGTAGAAAAGTGTAACTGATGCTTGGTTCTTTTCGGTTTGGACCTAGGAACACCCATGAAATTGTGGGTCCACCTCTTGTCAAGATTCCACCGTTTCTTCAGATCTGGAAGTTTCGGGCTCTAAATAGACATGGAACCTGCTAGAGAGAATCTAGCAGTGGTGAAGCCTTGAACCAAAGAGTGAGGGAATCTTCGGAATCCAAGACCCATTCCACACTCCAACACACATGGCATGGCAAACCCTTGGTTTGGGTGGGATTTAGACTCTCCGTAGCGCCTCTCCAGAGAAACCCTAGGCGCGTTGGATAAAAAGACAGACTTGTCATCCTGGCCCCTCTACGTGAGCCGGAAGGGGGTAGAAAATTGAATTACTTAATTGTTTGTGTTGTTTTAGGCTCTAGGAACACCCATCAAAATGTGTGGGCCCACCTCTTGGCAAGATTTCCCCCGTTTCGTCTGATCCGGGAGTTTTGGGCTCTAAGTAGTCTTGCAACCCGCGAGAGAGAATTCGATGCCGGTGAAGCCCTCTCACAAAGAGTGAGGTAATCTTGGTAATCCGAGACCCATGCCACACTCTAACACACATGGTATGGTAAACCCTTGGTTTGGGTGGTATTCAGACTCTCTGGAGCCCCACTACGGAGAAACACTAGACCCGTTGGAGAAAAGGCGGAACTGTCCTTTCTGGCCCATCTATGTGAGCCGGAAGGGGGTAGAAAGTGGAACTAATTGTTTTATTGTGTTTGGTTAGGCTCTATGAACCCATGACAATGTTTGGGCCCACCTCTTGGCAAGATTCCCCCCGATTCATCAGATCCGGGAGTTTTGGGCTCTAAGTAGTCCTGGAACCCGCGAGAGAGGATCCCACGCTAGTGAAGCCCTGTCACAAAGAGTGAGGTAATCTTGGGCGTCCAAGACCCAGGACAAACTATGAAACACATGGTATGGAAAACCCTTGGTTTGGGTGGAATTCAGACGCTTCGGAGCCCCTCTTCGGAGAAACCACGGGCCCGTTGGAGAAAAAGACGAAACTGTCGCTCTGGCCCCTCTACGTGAGCCGGAAGGTGGTAGAAAAGTGGAACTAATTGCTTGTTTGTGTCTGTTTAGGCGCTAGGAAAACCCATGACTATAGTAGCTCCCACATCTTGGCAAGATTCCCCCCGTTTTGTCAGATCCGGGAGTTTCGGGCTCTAAGTAATCATGGAACACGCTAGAGAGAATGCGACGCTGGTGAAGCCCTGTCACAAACAGTGAGGGAATCTTGGGAATCCATGACCCATGACACACTCTAACGCACATGGTATGGCAAACCCTTGGTTTGGGTGGTATTCAGAGTCTCTGGACCCTTCTATGAAGGAACCCTAGGCCCGTTGGAGAAAATAAGGAACTGCCGTTCTGGCCATTCTACGTGAGCTGGAAGCGGGTAGAAAAGTGGAACTAATTGCTTGGTTGTATTTTTTTAGGCGCTAGGAACACCCATGACAATGGTAGGGCCCACCTCTTGGCAAGATTCCCCCCGTTTTGTCAGATCCGGGAGTTTCGGGCTCTAAGTAGTCCTGGAACCCACGAGAGAGAATCCCACGCGGGTGAAGCCCTGTCACAAAGAGTGAGGGAATCTTGGGCATACAAGACCTAGGAAAAACTATAAAACACATGGTATGGCAAACCCTTGGTTTGGGTGGAATTAAGACGCTTCGGTGCCCCACTCCGGAGAAACGCTGGGCCCGCTGAAGGAAAAGATGGAACTACCGTTCTAGCCCCTCTATGTGAGCCGGAAGGTGGTAGAAAAGTGGAACTAATTGCTTGGTTGTGTCTGTTTAGGCCCTAGAAAATCCATGACTATAGTATCTCCCACCTCTTGGCAAGATTCCCCCCGTTTTGTCAGATCCGGGAGTTTCGGGCTATAGGTAGTTCTGGAACACGCCTGAGAGAATCCGATGCCGGTGAAGCCCTTTCACAAAGAGTGATGGAATCATGTGAATTAAAGACCCATGCCAAACTCTAACACACATGGTATGGAAAAACCTTGGTTTCAGTGGGATTCATATGCTTCGGAGCCCCTCTCCGGAGAAACCCTAGGCCCGCTGGAAAAAGAGATGGAACTGCCGTTCTGGCCCCTCTACGTGAGCCGGAAGGGGTAGCAAAGTGGAGCTAATTGCTTGGTTGTGTTTTGTTAGTCCCTAGGAACACCCATGACAATGGTAGGGCCCACCACTTGGCAAGATTTTCCCCGTTTTGTCAGATCCGGGAGTTTTGGGCTCTAAGTAGTCCGAGAACCGGCCAGACAGAATCCAACGTCGGTGAAGCCCTCTTATAAAGAGTGAGGGAATATTGGGAATACAAGAACCATTCCAACCTCTAACATACATGGTATGGAAAACCCATGGTTTGGGTGGGATTCAGACGCTCCGGAGCCCCTCTCCGGAGAAACCCTAGGCCTGTTGGAGAAAAAGAAGGAACTACCGTTCTGGCCCATCTATGTGAGCCGGAAGGGGGTAGCAAAGTGGAACTAATGCTTGGTTGTTTTCGGTTAGTACCTAGGAACACCCATGAAAATGGTAGGGCCCACCTCTTGGCAAGATTCCCCCGTTTTGTCACATCCGGGAGTTTCGGGCTCCAAGTAGTCCTGGAACCCGCTAGAGAGAATCCAACGTTCGTGGAGCCCTCTCACAAAGAGTGAGGTAATCTTGGGCATCCAAGAACCATGCCACACTCTAAACCGCATATTATGGCAAACCCTTGGTTTGGGTGCGATTTAGACTCTCCAGAGCGCCTCTCCGGAGAACCCCGAGGCCCGTTGGAGAAAAATACGGAACTACCATCCTAGCCCCTCTATGTGAGCCGGAAGGGGGTAGAAAAGTGGAATTAATTTCTTGGTTGTGTTTTTTTATGCCCCAGGAACACCCATGACAATGGTAGGGCCCACATCTTGGCAATATCCCCCCCGTTTCGTCAGATCCAGGAGTTTTGGCCTCTAAGTAGTCCGGGAACCCGCGAGAGAGATTCCAAGACCCATGACACACTCTAACACACATGGTATGGAAAACCCTTGATTTGGGTGGGATTCGGACGCTTCGGAGGCCCTCTTCGGAGAATCCCTAGGCCCACTGGAGAAAAAGACGAAACTACCATTCTAGCCCCTCTACACGAGCTGGAAGAAGGTAGCTGATACGTCTCAAACGTATCTATAATTTTTTATGATCCATGCTTGTTTTCTATCCAATACCTTTATGTTTTCACATGTTTTCCTTCGTTTTCAGGATGTTTTCTGGGCTAACCGACTGACAAGATGCCACTGAGCTGGTTCTTGTTTTCTGCTATTTTTGGTTTAAGAAAAGTTGTTCTGGAAATACTATTGGAATTGGACAAAACAAAATCGCAGAGTTTTAGAATTCTCGGCACATCAACAGAGTCCAAAGGAGACCCGGAGGGGGGCCATGATATGGCCACACCAGCTGACGGCGCGCCTCCCTTTGGCCGCGCCACCACATTGTGTGGGCCCCTTGAGCGCCCACCGACTTCGCCCCTCCGCCTATTTATTCCCCCGAGGCATAATCCCTAAAATATAAAGCCTCCATCTACGAAAATTTCCGTAGCTCCGCCGCCCTCGCCGACAATTTTCGGGGGATAGAAATTTCTGGTCGGGCGTCCTGCCGGGATGGGGAAGTGTCCCCGGAGCCATCTCCATCGACTCCACTGCCATCTTCATCGCCGGTGTTGTCTTTCATGATGAGAAGGGGGTAGTTCTCTCCCCGGGTCTGAGGGCTCTACTGGTAGCTATGTGTTTCATCTCTCTCTACCATGGTGTGATCTTTATGTGATCATGAGCGTTGTAATCTAGTTGAATAAGTAGATGTTACTCTTCATCTATTATGCTACTCAAATAGTTTTGTTATGAGATATCCGTAGACACTCTGATCACGGTGTAAAGGTGATAGTGTGTGCACCGTGTGAATGATTTATACATATCTGTGTTGGATGACCCTATGAAATTGTGGTGTTTGTCTTGAACCATCTAGGGCTCATGGTGATAGTGTGAGGTTACCTAGATAGGGAATGTGATCTCTAAGGAGTGCTTTTATAGCCCTACGCAATGATTGGTGTTTCTTATTCTACCGGAGAGTGGTTCGGAATAGCATAGTGAAGAGATGATATTTATGCATTCAATTATGTTATTATTGAGAATGTCCACTAGTGAAACTATTATCCCTAGGCCTTGTTTATAAGCATTGAAATACCGTTTACAATCAGTTTTTCTCCATATTTGCTTGCTGCCATTTTTATTTCAGATTGCTACTATCACTTATAATCGTCCATATTACATGTATTTCGCTATCTCTTCGCCGAACTAGTGCACCTATACCACTAAAAATTGTATTAGGTGTGTTGGGGACACAAGAGACTTCTTGTGTCGTAATTGCAGGTTTGCTTCAGAGGGATATATTTGACCTCTACCTCTGTGAGTTCGATAAACGTTGGGTGATCCACTTAAGGGAAACTTGCTGCTGTTCTACAAACCTCTGCACTTGGAGGCCCAACACTGTATACAAGAATAGAAGCATGCATAGACATCAAGCTATTTTCTGGCGCCTTTTCCCGGGAGGTAAGGTAAAAGGTACTCACATCCTCTTTGAGTGCTTGAATTTATTTCTTTTAGAGTCTGCAATTATATGTTTTTGTTTCTTGTTTTTATTTTAACTAGTTAGGCTTATTTTTACTTGTTCCTTGTTTTGGTCTTTAGGCTTAATGAAAAACAACAAAAATATGAGAGAACTTTATAATCTTTATATTGAATTAGGACATGCTGCTTTTGAAGAGAAAATTAAAAAACCTATGGAGCTTTATTTGCATGCTAGTAGCAATGATATCAGTATGAATTCTTTGAACACCATTATTGCTAATTCTATGGAAAAGTTTATGCTTGGGCAAGCTAGTTTTTATGAAAATGATCTTTTTATTCACCCAAGCACCGAGGAACAAATTTACTTTGAAATACTTTGCCTCCAATATATGATGATTATAATGATTGTGGTATTCTAGTTCGACCTACTGTTGAGGATAAAGTTCATTATGATTTTACTATTCCTCGAATTTATGATGATTGCAATGATGAATATGATATTTTAAGTCCACCTACTATTGAGGAGAAAAATAATTATGATTATAATATGCCTCCTATATTTGATGTTTATGGTGATGAGAATAATAATGATAGCTATTTTGTTGAAATTGCTCCACCTACTATTAATGAGAATGACTATGCTTATGTGTTGAATATTAATTCTTTTATGCATGTGGATCATGTTAAGAATGTTTAATGTGATAGTTATATTGTTAATTTCTTTCATGATGCTACTAAAAGTTATTATGAAAGAGGGAAACATCGTTTTATGTATCTCAATAATATCAAGTTTTCCCTCTTTATGTTGAAAGTTTTGAAGTTGCACTTATTTTGTCTTCCTATGCTAGCCACTTTGTGCTTTATTGACTTGTTTTTCTATAAGATTCTTTTTCATAGGAAGAGGGTTAGACTTATATTTGTTTTATGTTTGCTTCTTGATGCTTTCTTTTGCTTCAATTCATAATTCTTATGTGAGCATCTTCTCAAAATCATTGGGCCTAGCAAAAAGGCGTTAAAGAAAAGCACTTCTTGGGAGATAACCCATGTTTTTATTTTTTTCTTTCAGTTTTCTTTTTTTTTCTTTGAGTCAGGGTGTTGCTTACTTCCATAGAAACGCCTTTGTATCTTTATTTTCTCGTATTTTTTTGTGCCAAGTAAAGTCTCTAGTGAAAAGTTTAAGTTAGATTTGGATTTCTGCGCAGGAAACAGATTTCTGTTGTCCACTGTTAAATTTGTATAAATTCACAGAAAGATCAAAATTACCTAAAAAATTGTGCTTAATCCTCAGCTATTTCTGAAACTTCTTCTAGTTTTGGGTTTTTCGATTCTAGCAACGCAAGTGACTTGAAAAAAATCGTCTTTACAGACTGTTCTAGTTTTGACAGATTCTGCCTTTTTACTTGCATTCTCTCTTTTACTATATTGAGTGGATTTCTTTGCTCCACAAAACATCAGTGGCTGTAGCTAATGTTTAAAAAATATTAGTAATTCTTGTGTCCAAGGAGAATATGTGAGTTTTTGATTCTGCACTAACCCTCTAATGAGAATTACCTTGAGTTTGGTGTGAAGGATGTTCTCAAGGGTCAAGAGGAGAGGATGATATAATATGATCAAGAAGAGTGAAAAGCCATAGCTTGGGGATTGTAACATCCCAAGTATGAAAAACCACCCCTAGCATGTTTGTTTCTTGTTTTATTAAAATTTTGCATCATGTCATCATACTCATTACTTTGTTTGCATTTGTTGCATTTGTTTTCCTTTTGTTTGCATTTGTTTTTCTCTATTTTCACAATTCAAATTCAAACAATATTTCAAATGCTTGTTCATACTTGTTATGTTACAACTTTTCAAATAAAAAGTTTAAATAAAAACAACCAATTGTTTCCATTAAGCTAAGGTTCAAACCATTTAAATGTTGTTTTCAATAATTCCCTCAATTCAAATGATATTTCAAATCCAATCAAATTTCAAACAGCAACCTTTTGGAATTATTGAAAATTACCAAAACATTTATAATCTTTTGCTTCCAATTAAAACTATATGTTCACCCTAATTAAATTCTTGTTTTCAATAAGTCACTTAATCCAAAATTAATTCAAATTTGAACCAATTTACAAACAGCATTTTATTTTTGGACTTTTGGAAAACAAAAGTGGTCAAATGGGTGCTGACATAATAAATAATCAACACAATTTTTTCCTAGAATTTTTCCTAACCCAAAACTCTTTCTTTTCTTCCTATTTCTAATTCTGCAAAAAAAAATAACAGAACAAAATAAAGAAAAGGAAAAAAAACTCACCAGAGGGGGGGGGGGAGCAACACGGCCCAGCCCACCTTACCTCCCCCCTCGGCCCGGTACCTGTTCGACCTTCGTCAAAATGTACGGCGCGCATCTGAGCGGCGCCACGTCGCCGGCAGTAACGCGCCGACGGCCGTGCGCAGCCCCGCAGCCCTACAAAAACTAGCCTAGCTAGCCCCCTGCGCAGCCCTAGCCACCTGCTACCCTATCTCCCTCGAGAGCGCCGCCGTTCCCTCTCTCACTGCCCCGTTCCTCACCTCTGCACCCACCGGAGCTCCACTCTCTGAAACCGCCATGCTCGCAGCCGGTGGGCTGAGTCCCCGTGCTGGGTAGCCACGGGAACGAGATCGCCGCGGTACCAGCTACACCTCCGACACCTCCGTTGAGCTCAAGGGGGACTGGTTCACCGCCGCCGTCATCGTGCTGTCGCCACCGGCCAGACTTCCCCGAGCCTCTGCTTCGACTACGGCGAGGGTGAGCGCCACCTTCCATCTCCTACTCCTCCCTGTTCTCTCTCTGCACGCGCTGCACGCACACCCCCCCACTCGAGCACGCAGACGGCAGCACACGGCAGCACCGCGAGCAGCTCGCCGCCGGCCAGCCCGTCGTTTCTCTGTCGAAAGTTCAGACAACGCGCGCTGTTAAAATTCAGTTAAGCACGAATCTGAACTATACCCTAGCTGCGTCGCGTAGACTGACAAAACTGAACGAGCACCGCACTGGTTGCAGTGCTTGCGCGCGCGCAGCAGGGCACAGGTTCGAGTCCTGGTGCCCGCGGAATAAAACCAACAATTTTTCACAGCGCACTGACAGGGTGGCCCCCCTGTCAGCTGCTGTGTGGCAGTGCTGCCACGCGTGCATCCACGCTGGCCCCAGGGGCCCTCTGTCAGTGGCAGTGGCTAGCCACTGCAGAGTGAAACATGTTTTTTCAGCTTTTTCTTTTTCAAAACAGGTCCTTTTAATTACAGATTGGTCCTCAAATTTAAAATGTGAATAACTTCTAAATTACAAATCCAAATAATAAAAGTAAAATATGTTTGTTGAAACAAATTTAATTCTCTACCTGTTTATAACATTTGTATTCTGTTTTGAATAATTCAAATGTATTCAAATTTCAAATTCAAACAATTCATTTGAAGTTTGATTAATTGCATAACTAATTCATCCTTAATCCAAATAATGCAAATAAAATATGTTTTCCATGCTATTTCAAACCACCTTTTCAAATATCAACTTTGTTTCATGTTTTGAATAATTATAATTGGTTAAATAATTTAAACCTTGTTTAAATCAATTAAAATTGCTAAATTCATAACTTGTTTAAATTAAATTATTTTTGAACATATAAAATATGTTTTCAAACTAGAAAAACATAAGCTTTTCAAATATGAATTTGAATTTATGTTTTGAACAAATAAAAATTCAAATAAATTCATACTTGAATTTAATTCATTTAAATCTTGTTTAACTTGTTTAATTCATAAATAATTCCTCTTAATTCCTTTTTCAATAATTGAAACATGTAATCCACCTAAAAATTTATGTTCTTTTCAAATATGAACTTTGTATTCTGTTTTGAACAATTTAAAATTGATGAAAACAACAAATGCTTGTGTGACCCCTTTAAGGAACCAAAATTCCTTAACTTAATAACTAAAATTCCAAAATTGGTAAACCTTATTTCCAATTGGTTCTATTGTTGTTATTTTGTTGTTTTCCTCATCCATGCATCATACTAAACCACTTTCACCTGTTGGTTAGTAGTAAAACAATTGTTTCAACCATAATTCATGGACCTCTTCCATATGCAATCCAAATTGGATATGGGTCCATTTAAATTGTGTTACCATATCAACTAGTTTATTTTGATGCATCACTTAAATGGACATGCATCATCCCATGATTGTGCACTATGCCATGTTATTGATTGTTTGTCTCTCTGCGTTGTTTGTTTGCCTCTTCTCGAATAGACGACGACGTTGAGACAGACGATACTTACGACACCCCTTCTGAGGATCTAGCTCAGTACCAGGCTGCTGGGTTTGCAGGCAAGTTATCACTCACATGAACCATTGTGTCCCTTTCAACATTGGATACTGATACTTTCCGTTGTCTATTTCTGCTAGCCCTATGAGTAATTGTTTCTGTAACGAACCTATCACATGTTATCCTTTAACCCTGATATTGCCTCACCTCCACACCTATAACCCCTTTGCTTGTTGCCCGTGTCTTACTAGCATGCTTACGGTTGTTTTGCTCGAGTCTGTTACCCATTACTTTCTTTTACTATATTTCTATTATGTTCTGGGGCTCGATGTTAAACAACAACCTGTTAATTTTGAGGTAATAATAATTTGCTGATAAGGCACCGGCAGGAGGCCCGGCGTGGTTTTGAGGCCTGCTAGTGTCGACCCTAATTAGGAAAAGGGTCTTGTCTACTGATCCATGATGAGCGCACTATCCGCATGTGGGAAGCGTGTATGGGCGCCCCCTCAATTTGATTTGATTCGCATCTCGTCCAAATCGCCACACTTAGTTCGGGCTTTCCATTTGATGCACTCATATGCAGGTACGAACCCGAGGCCAGGGTGGAACTTTTGTAGTCGGAATTTAGGGCGGCGTGGTCTTAGAGTGCTATGAGGGTCCCCTTTTCTTCGTGGGGCTCGATTAGCCGCGCACGCACAGCACGTGGTGCTTTGGGCTTGATGCGAAGAAGAGTTGAGTTGTGTAGAGTGCCTCGCTTGGTGGGTTTGATTCCCGTCTGGCGGGATATTCTTACGGCCAAATTGGTGCACCCCTGCAGGGATAAATCTTCTCGAGAAGCCGTGTTTTCCGCGGTTATGGTTAACTTGGTGAAAGTACTGGCTAACAAGCACTCAGAACAACTTACACCTAACTAATGATAACTTGACTAGTAATAGCCTTAATGCCACAATAACTTGATCCATCATTAATCCAACTGTGTGAGTTTATCCTCGGATTGCTTCTTTGGATAAGGGGCGAGATCCAGGATGGGTTTGTTTGGAGTTAATTATAGTTGGTTACGATACGCTATCTTATCTCCTTTCTGTTAGCCGGAAGTTGTATCATATTCTGTAGTTGGTTAGTGCAGCCAGCTGCCGCATCTTTTGTATCACCCTTTCTTCCGTTGAACCCAAAGCATCCGTGCTTGGTGTTGACGGGTTACACTTTGGTGAATTGTGAGTCTTGCTTGCCAGTACGTTTATGTACTGACCCCTTTGGGGCTGTGGTTTCCGCAGACTACGCTTACGAGGATCCCCGTGACGGCTACTACGTGGAGTTTGACGAGGCTGCTGACGAGTAGATAGCGGACCCGGGCAGGATCCGGGACATCGTGGATGGGCTCCGTCTTTTCTTTTCCGGCTTCTTAAGCCTATTTGGATCTTGTCTGTACTCAGACCCTTTGAATGCTTCCGCTGAGATGTAATGATGAAATGTTGGGACATGTGTCCTCTGGATGATTGTATTTGCTATCTCTGCTCTAGTGAGAGCTATTTGCAACTTATTTCCATCTTTTGTGTCTTAGAGATATGTTGCGTTATCATTCTGTTAAACGTCGTTGACGTACCATGTGTGTATGGTATGAAGTACGTCAATGGTAGTATCCTGATTTCTATGGGATGGTTTACGTAGACGAGGAACAGTAGGGGTTGCTTGTCACACATACGTGTGTTGGCCTACTCGTAAGAGATGCGGGTGCCGGTAAGCCCCGTAATCCAATCAACTACTGTTCAACGGAACTGCGAGTATCCTCTAGAAGTCCGAGTGCGACAAATGGTATCAGAGCCTGTCTGCCTGTACGATCCCTTTTACTGGTCGCAGTTGAGTCTAGAAACTATTTTGTAGCTATATAGGAAAAATGAAACGTGAGAGTAGGAATTCTGCCATTTTATTTCTTTCCCCACCCACCCTCCCTTTTCTGGTAAGGAAGTGCAACGTTGTTTTCTCTTCTCATCTAAACTTTCAAGTTGGGTTTTCACGTATCCTGGTTTCTCTGGGATAGTTATATCTACTAGACCATAGGAATGGAGGTGGTTGTGACATGATTTATCATGTTGCCTACTCACGATTGAGAACGGAGGCGTGTAAGCCCCGGAAGCAGATCCTCTATTCCTTGAGCAGTAGATATTGATCCTTTAGAAGCCCAGATGGGTTTTCCGTAGTACCTCAGGATTTTTGGTCTCGTGTTTCCCGTTGTTGCTTCGATATCCTGTTCTTCTCAACATCCTTTTCGTCCGTTGAAACCTTGTTGTTGCTTTCCACTTCAGTTCTTCTACCGGCGTCTAATCAAAACTTCCCCGATCATCTGCAGATGGATCTCAGGTTCTACCCGCAGGTGGTTCGGATGACTCGTTGCGAGAGCACTGCCGGTTATCCGGAGATGCTGAGAGACATGGTCACTTATCTGGGGTTCCGTTGGGCACCAGAGTACCAGGTCTACGAGCAGCAGCGAGAGTTTGACCAGAACTACTACCAGGCTATCGTCTACATTCTGTCAGATGATGGCATGAGCGTTGTCCACCGCTACGAGGCAGTAGGTTCCACAGTGGATATGGCCGTGCAGCAGGCAGCTTATGTGAGTCTCACCATCCTTCGTGCTGACTACTGGGGATTTGACGATTCTATCTATCGCCACATCCCCCGCGGTTACATCACTTCGGAGGGAGCTCACTTCACTCTCTACGACAACTTGGATGTCTATGAGCATGATAACTCCAGGCTGCACACCACCGCTCAGTTTGTGAGGCACAGTGACGCAGTTGCCAGCACACTATCTCAGGAGTTGGCTTCCGTCAGAGAGCAGCTCTACATTGCTTTGACTCGTCTGGCGACGTACACCACAGACTTTGTTGGAGATGAGCGCTTTGCACGTTTCGATCAGCCAGTTGGACGTCGTCTGCCAGATGCTGGAGGTTACGAGCCGATCAGAGGTCCACTCCTCAACCTCGGTGCTGGTTACACTGGGATTCCACGCTTTGGAGCACAGGGAGTCGACGCTATGTACTTCACCACACCTAGAGTCGCTCTCAGATCACGTCAGATCTATGTGGATCGTCGTTCTACCTACTTTCGTGGGCGTGCTCCTCACCGTACCTCTCGTCGTACTACTCACCGCCGTCCTGCGTGATGAGCATGGGAGTACCGATGTATCCATTCTTAGCTATGCTTAGTTATCCTTTGGCTTTCGAACCATTTATGGTGTGTTGGATATTCTGATGTATTTGAACATGTGATGATGTACCTGTTGGTTATCTATTCATGCGTCGGAATAATCTCTTTTTCGGTTACCAGGTCTATCCTTTTCTGTTGCTGTGCTAAAATGCATGTCTATTCAGGATGCCGCCAACAAGGAACAACCCGCCTGAGCCACCGCCAATCACGGAGCTGTTGACTCAGATGACCCAAGTCATGGCACAGATGGACCAGTTCCAGACTAACCAGCACAACAACAAGAATGCTCCACGAGTCAGTATCAAGGAGTTTTTGAGTCTGGGCCCGAGAGCTTTGGTGGCAACACGCGAGCCTCTGGATGCTGATGACTGGATCTGTGAGATAGCTAGGGCTCTGGAGATTGCTCACGTCGCTGAGGAAGACAAGGTCAAGTATGCCTCCTACCTACTGAAGGGTCAGGCAGCTACTTGGTGGGAAAACTACCAGACCATGAGAGCTGGCTATCCAATCACCTGGGGTTGTTTGAAGGAAGCCTTCCTGAAGCACCACATTCCAGATGGTCTCATGGAAAGGATGCGTGAAGAGTTTTCCTCACTCAAGCAGGGCAAGCTGGACGTCATTGGCTATCAGAGTGAGTTCAATCGCCTCGCTCGTTACGCTGGTGATGAGGTGTCCACTGGGCTAAGAAGATGCCAAGGTTCCGCAGAGGTTTTAACCCGGAACTCAAGTACGCTCTCACCAACATCAAGGCCAAAGACTTCGAGGAGCTCGTGAACACCGCGCTCAATGAAGAAAATGGGTGCAAGGCGTTCGAGGAGTCTCGGAAGCACTCGCGTGAGGGTGGTTCCTCCTCCAACATGACCACCCCTCCGCAGAAGCGTCGCATCTGGGTGCCAAATGGTGCTGTCACTCGGGCTCCATATGCCCAAGCTTCTCCAGGCTTTGCTCCCCGCCCACCCAACCCATCTCAGATGCATGGTCAGAGGTTTGCAGTGGGGCAGCCAAGGCCAGATACTCCTCGTGTCGTCACTTGCTACAAGTGCAAGCAGACGGGGCACTACGCTGACAAGTGTACTCAGAGGCAGCTACCTCCACCACCACCTCGTCCCAACACAAACCAGGCAATGGTGCGTGCTCCTCCGGCTAAAGCCTTCAACTCCAACAACAGGCCTGTCGGGAGGACTGCAAGGGTGAATCATGTCAAGGTCGACAAAGCTGAGGAAGCTGCTGACGTCGTTCTCGGTACATTCCCCGTAAACTCTAACCCAGCTAAAGTGTTGTTTGATACCGGGGCATCGCACTCTTTCGTGTCAAAGATCTTTGCGATAGCAATTAAACTCCCTTTTGTTGGTTTGGGTTCCCCGCTAGTAGTAAACTCCCCTGGAGCAACTATGCAAACTTCCAAGATCAGTCATGAAAATCAGATTCTAATTGGAGGTCACATATTCCTTGCTTCTCTCATACTGCTCGGCAATTCTGACATTGATGTCATTCTTGGCATGGATTGGTTGAAGGCCAATAAAGCTACGATTGACTGTGCTCAGAAGTCAATAACTCTGTTCCACCCTTCTGGCCAGATAGTCTATTCTCCAAATGAATCAAGTTATGTTCAGCTATACACCCTCGATGCTAAACCTCTACCTCTACTTGAAAAGGTTCCGGTGGTTTGTGAATTCCCTGACGTCTTTCCAGAAGAGTTGCCAGGGATGCCTCCGGATAGAGCAGTTGAGTTCGTGATCGAGCTTGAACCAGGTACTGCTCCAATCTCTAAGCATCCATACAAGATAGCTCCTCCTGAACTGAAATTGTTAAAGGAGAAAATCGATATGTACATGGAAAAAGGTTACATTCAACCTAGTTCCTCCGCTTGGGGTTGCCCAACTCTGTTCGTTGCGAAGAAGGATCAAACAAAGAGACTCGTTGTTGACTATCGTCCTCTTAACGAGAAAACCATAAAAAACAAGTATCCAATTCCTCGTATCGATGATCTTTTTGATCAACTTGCTGGAGCCTCAATATTCTCCAAGTTGGACTTGAGAATGGGTTACCATCAAATAAAGATCAGAAAGGAAGATATTCCAAAAACAGCTTTCACCACTCGGTACGGTCTATATGAATACACTGTCATGTCCTTTGGTCTCACCAATGCACCGGCGACCTTCTCTAGACTCATGAATTCTGTTTTCCACGAATACCTCGACAAGTTCGTTGTGGTATATCTCGATGACATTCTGGTCTACTCAAAATCTGAGGAAGAGCATGGAGAACATCTTCGTCTCACCCTCATGAAACTTCGCGAGCATCGTCTATATGCCAAATTCTCCAAATGTGAGTTCTGGATTCCAGAAGTTGCTTACCTTGGTCATGTCATCTCTGCCAAGGGCATAGTCATTGATCCAGAAAAGGTTAAAGCAATTGTTGATTGGAAACCTCCAAAGACGGTGAAGCAAGTAAGAAGCTTTCTTGGCTTAGCTAGCTATTGCCGTCGTTTCGTCCAAAACTTTTCCAAGATTGCCAAACCTCTCACTGATCTCACAAAGAAGGACAAGAAGTTCGTTTGGTCTCCACAATGTGATGAAAGTTTCAATCTCCTGAAGACTAAACTCACTTCTACACCAGTTCTGGTTGGCCCAGATACTACCAGACCTTTTCAGATATTCTGCGATGCATCTCTCCAAGGTCTAGGTGCAGTTCTTATGCAAGAACGTCAAGTTGTGGCTTATGCTTCACGTCAGTTGAATGCACATGAGCAAAACTATCCCACACATGATCTTGAACTTGCAGCAGTTGTGTTTGCCCTCAAGAAATGGAGGCAATACTCGTTGGGTAATCGCACTGAAATCTTTTCCGATCATAAGAGTCTGAAATACATCTTCACTCAACCAGATCTAAACCTCAGGCAAAGGAGATGGATTGAAAAGATTAAAGACTTTGATCTCACCATTTCGTACACTCCAGGCAAGGCTAATGTTATGGCCGATGCTCTCAGTCGCAAGTCATATTGCAATAATCTCATGATCATGGAAAGCCAACCTCCACTTCATGAAGAATTCCAGAGGCTGAACCTTGGTCTTGTTCCTCAAGGTTATCTTGCAAACTTGACAGCCAGTCCAACTCTCGAGGACAAGATTCGTTCTGAACAACTTCGTGATGCTGAGATCAAGAAGATGGTAGAACACATCAAAGAAGGCAAGGAGAAATTTAAGTCCTTCTCAATTGATGACAAAGGAACTGTGTTCTTCGAAGGACGCATTGCAGTTCCTCAAGTTCAAAGTCTCAAAGATGTCATTCTCAAGGAGGCTCATGAAACTCCTCTCTCCATTCACCCTGGAAGTACAAAGATGTACCAGGATCTTAAGACGCTGTATTGGTGGCCTGGCATGAAACGTGAAATTGCTCAATACGTTTCTGAATGCGACATTTGTCAACGTGTTAAGGCAGTCCATCAGAAAACAGCCGGTCTACTCCAACCTCTGAAAATTCCTGAGTGGAAGTGGGACATGATTGAAATGGACTTCGTCACTGGTTTTCCAAAGTCCAAGAAGGGCAACGATGCAATCTTCGTTGTCATTGATCGTCTCACTAAAGTAGCTCACTTCTTTGCTGTTAAAGAAACAAGCTCAGCTAGCCAGTTAGAAGAGCTCTACACAGCAAAGATTGTTCCTCTTCATGGTGTTCCATTGGAAATAAGCTCAGACCGTGGAAGCATATTCACTTCTCATTTCTGGAAAAGCTTTCAAGAAGCATTGGGCACCAAACTTCTGTTCAGCACATCTTATCACCCTCAGTCTCAAGGGCAAGTCGAAAGAGTCAATCAGATTCTCGAGGATATGCTCAGAGAATGTGGTCTCTCCTTTGGCATGAAATGGGAGGATTGCCTTCCATATGCTGAATTCTCCTACAACAACAGCTACCAGGCAAGCCTAGGCATGGCACCATTTGAAGCACTCTATGGCCGTAGATGCAGGAGTCCAATCAATTGGTCTGGAGCTGGTGAACGTTCACTCTTAGGCCCTGACATTGTTAAGGAAGCCGAAGAGAAAGTTCGTATAATTCGTGACAATCTCAAGATTGCTCAGTCTCGTCAAAAAAGCTACTATGACAGCAAGCACAGGGATATGATCTATGCACCTGGTGACAAGGCATATCTCCGTGTAACTCCCCTCATAGGCACTCATCGTTTTGGTGTGAAAGGAAAGCTTGCACCAAGATACATTGGTCCTTTCAACATTCTCTCAAGGCGTGCGGAAAATGCCTATCGTCTTGAACTTCCAGAAAAACTATCCAAGGTGCACGATGTGTTTCACGTGTCACAGCTCAAGAGGTGTTTCAAAGATCCAGATCGTGCAGTTGATCATGATTCCATTGAAATGCAAGAAGATCTATCTTATGAGGAGCACCCTGTTCGAATTCTCGATGAGACCGAGCGTGAGACTCGCAACAAGAGCACCAAGTTCTTGAAAGTGCAGTGGTCGCATCATTCCGATAAAGAGGCAACGTGGGAGACCAAAGAGGATCTTCGCAAGAAGTATCCAGACCTTTTCATTTCTCAGTAGGAATCTCGGGGCGCGATTCCTTCAAGGGGGGGCGTTTTGTAACATCCCAAGTATGAAAAACCACCCCTAGCATGTTTGTTTCTTGTTTTATTAAAATTTTGCATCATGTCATCATACTCATTACTTTGTTTGCATTTGTTGCATTTGTTTTCATTTTGTTTGCATCTGTTTTTCTCTGTTTTCACAATTCAAATTCAAACAATATTTCAAATGCTTGTTCATACTTGTTATGTTACAACTTTTCAAATAAAAATTTCAAATAAAAACAACCAATTGTTTCCATTAAGCTAAGGTTCAAACCATTTAAATGTTGTTTTCAATAATTCACTCAATTCAAATGATATTTCAAATCCAATCAAATTTCAAACAGCAACCTTTTGGAATTATTGAAAATTACCAAAACATTTATAATCTTTTGCTTCCAATTAAAACTATATGTTCACCCTAATTAAATTCTTGTTTTCAATAAGTCACTTAATCCAAAATTAATTCAAATTTGAACCAATTTACAAACAACATTTTATTTTTGGACTTTTGGAAAACAAAAGTGGTCAAATGGGTGCTGACATAATAAATAATCAACACAATTTTTTCCTAGAATTTTTCCTAACCCAAAACTCTTTCTTTTCTTCCTATTTCTAATTCTGCAAAAAAAAAATAACAGAACAAAATAAAGAAAAGGAAAAAAAAAAAAACTCACCAGAGGGGGAGGAGCAACACGGCCCAGCCCACCTTACCTCCCACCTCGGCCCGGTACCTGTTCGACCTTCGTCAACATGTACGGCGCGCATCTGAGCGGCGCGACGTCACCGGCAGTAACGCGCCGACGGCCGTGCGCAACCCCGCAGCCCTATAAAACCTAGCCTAGCTAGCCCCCTGCGCAGCCCTAGCCACCTGCTACCCTATCTCCCTCGAGAGCGCCGCCGTTCCCTCTCTCACTGCCCCGTTCCTCACCTCTGCACCCACCGGAGCTCCACTCTCTGAAACCTCCATGCTCGCCGCCGGTGGGCTGAGTCCCCGTGCTGGGTAGCCACGGGAACGAGATCGCCGCGGTACCAGCTACACCTCCGACACCTCCGTTGAGCTCAAGGGGGACTGGATCACCGCCGCCGTCATCGTGCTGTCGCCGCCGGCCAGACTTCCCCGAGCCTCTGCTTCGACTACGGCGAGGGTGAGCGCCACCTTCCATCTCCTCGTCCTCCCTGTTCTCTCTCTGCACGCGCTGCACGCACACCCCCCTACTCGAGCACGCACACGGCAGCACCGCGAGCAGCTCGCCGCCGGCCAGCCCGTCGTTTCTCTGTCGAAAGTTCAGACAACGCGCGCTGTTAAAATTCAGTTAAGCACGAATCTGAACTATAACCTAGCTGCGTCGCGTAGACTGACAAAACTGAACGAGCACTGCACTGGTTGCAGTGCTTGCGCGCGCGCAGCAGGGCACAGGTCCGAGTCCTGGCGCCCGCGGAATAAAACCAACATTTTTGCACAGCGCACTGACAGGGTGGCCCCCCCCCCCTGTCAGCTGCTGTGTGACAGTGCTGCCACGCGTGCATCCACGCTGGCCCCAGGGGCCCTCTGTCAGTGGCAGTGGCTAGCCACTGCAGAGTGAAACATGTTTTTTCAGCTTTTTCTTTTTCAAAAGAGGTCCTTTTAATTACAAATCCAAATAATTAAAGTAAAATATGTTTGTTGAACCAAATTTAATTCTCTACCTGTTTATAACATTTGTATTCTGTTTTGAATAATTCAAATGCATTCAAATTTCAAATTCAAACAATTCATTTGAAGTTTGATTAATTGCATAACTAATTCATCCTTAATCCAAATAATGCAAATAAAATATGTTTTCCATGCTATTTCAAACCACCTTTTCAAATATAAACTTTGTTTCATGTTTTGAATAATTTTAATTGGTTAAATAATTTAAACCTTGTTTAAATCATTCAAAATTGCTAAATTCATAACTTGTTTAAATTAAATTATTTTTGAACATATAAAATATGTCTTCAAACTAGAAAAACATAAGCTTTTAAAATATGAATTTGAATTTATGTTTTGAACAAATAAAAATTCAAATAAATTCATACTTGAATTTAATTCATTTAAATCTTGTTTAACTTGTTTAATTCATAAATAATTCCTCTTAATTCCTTTTTAAATAATTGAAACATGTAATCCACCTAAAAATTTATGTTCTTTTCAAATATGAACTTTGTATTCTGTTTTGAACAATTTAAAATTGATGAAAACAACAAATTCTTGTGTGACCCCTTTAAGGAACCAAAATTCCTTAACTTAATAACTAAAATTCCAAAATTGGTAAACCTTATTTCCAATTGGTTCTATTGTTGTTATTTTGTTGTTTTCCTCATCCATGCATCATACTAAACCACTTTCACCTGTTGGTTAGTTGTAAAACAATTGTTTCAACCATAATTCATGGACCTTTTCCATATGTAATCCAAATTGCATATGGGTCCATTTAAATTGTGTTACCATATCAACTAGTTTATTTTGATGCATCACTTAAATGGACATGCATCATCCCATGATTGTGCACTATGCCATGTTATTGATTGTTTGTCTCTCTGCGTTGTTTGTTTGCTTCTTCTCGAATAGACGACGACGTTGAGACAGACGATACTTACGACACCCCTTCTGAGGATCTAGCTCAGTACCAGGCTGCTGAGTTTGCAGGCAAGTTATCACTCACATGAACCATTGTGTCCCTTTCAACATTGGATACCGATACTTTCCGTTGTCTATTTCTGCTAGCCCTATGAGTAGTTGTTTCTGTTACGAACCTATCACATGTTATTCTTTAACCCTGATATTGCCTCACCTCCACACCTATAACCCCTTTGCTTGTTGCCCGTGTCTTACTAGCATGCTTAGGGTTGTTTTGCTCGAGTCTGTTACCCGTTACTTTCTGTTACTATATTTCTATTATGTTCTGGGGCTCGATGTTAAACAACAACCTGTTAATTTTGAGGTAATAATAATTTGCTGATAAGGCACCGGCAGGAGGCCCGGCGTGGTTTTGAGGCCTGCTAGTGTCGACCCTAATTAGGAAAAGGGTCTTGTCTACTGATCCATGATGAGCGCACTATCCGCATGTGGGAAGAGTGTATGGGCGCCCCCCTCAGTTTGATTCGATTCGCATCTCGTCCAAATCGCCACACTTAGTTCGGGCTTTCCATTTGATGCACTCATATGCAGGTACGAACCCGAGGCCAGGGTGGAACTTTTGTAGTCGGCATTTAGGGCGGCGTCGTCTTAGAGTGCTATGAGGGTCCCCTTTTCTTCGTGGGGCTCGATTAGACGCGCACGCACAGCACGTGGTGCTTTGGGCTTGATGCGAAGAAGAGTTGAGTTGTGTAGAGTGCCTCGCTTGGTGGGTTTGATTCCCGTCTGGCGGGATATTCGTACGTGTACGGCCAAATTGGTGCACCCCTGCAGGGATAAATCTTCTCGAGAAGCCGTGTTTTCCGCGGTTATGGTTAACTTGGTGAAAGTACTGGCTAACAAGCACTCAGAACAACTTACACCTAACTAATGATAACTTGACTAGTAATAGCCTTAATGCCACAATAACTTGATCCATCATTAATCCAACTGTGTGAGTTTATCCTCGGATTGCTTCTTTGGATAAGGGGCGAGATCCAGGATGGGTTTGTTTGGAGTTAATTATAGTTGGTTACGATACGCTATCTTATCACCTTTCTGTTAGCCGGAAGCTGTATCATGTTCTGTAGTTGGTTAGTGCAGCCAGCTGCCGCATCTTTTGTATCACCCTTTCTTCCGTTGAACCCAAAGCATCCGTGCTTGGTGTTGACGGGTTACACTTTGGTGAATTGTGAGTCTTGCTTGCCAGTACGTTTATGTACTGACCCCTTTGGGGCTGTGGTTTCCGCAGACTACGCTTACGAGGATCCCCGTGACGGCTACTACGTGGAGTTTGACGAGGCTGCTGACGAGTAGATAGTGGACCCGGGCAGGATCCGGGACATCGTGGATGGGCTCCGTCTTTTCGTTTTCGGCTTCTTAAGCCTATTTTGATCTTGTCTGTACTCAGACCCTTTGAATGCTTCCGCTGAGATGTAATGATGAAATGTTGGGACATGTGTCCTCTGGATGATTGTATTTGCTATCTCTGCTCTAGTGAGAGCTATTTGCAACTTATTTCCATCTTTTGTGTCTTAGAGATATGTTGTGTTATCATTCTGTTAAACGCCGTTGACGTACCATGTGTGTATGGTATGAAGTACGTCAATGGTAGTATCCTGATTTCTATGGGATGGTTTACGTAGACGAGGAACAATAGGGGTTGGTTGTCACACATACGTGTGTTGGCCTACTCGTAAGAGATGCGGGTGCCGGTAAGCCCCGTAATCCAATCAACTACTGTTCAACGGAACTGCTAGTATCCTCTAGAAGTCCAGGTGCGACAGGGATGCCCCCGTGGTTCATCCCAGCAAATTCCAGGAAGACTCAAGCATCTAAGCTTGGGGATGCCCAAGGCATCCCCTTCTTCATCAGCAACTTATTAGGTCAGTTCGAGTGAAACTATAACTTTATTCGGTCACATCATATGCACTTACTTGGAGCGTCTATTTGTTTTTTTCCTTTCTTTTGTTTTCCTTCCTGCAATAAATTTATTTGGAACCCAACATTCTTGTGTGGGAGAGAGACACGCTCCGCTTTTTCATATGAACACTCGTTTTCTTTCGTACTCGCATTCTTAGTTTTTCTTCTAGCTATTGCAAATCCTTTTAGCTCATGTTTTTCTTGCATCTCTTATTCATAGCTGTTAGTTATAGTAGAGTGGAGGTATTACTCTCTTATTTTATTGCTATATCTTTTGGAGTGTTTTTGTTTGAAATGATTAGGATTGGAAAGTAGTAAAATATTTCGTGCTTATAATAATTCTATGCCTAGTAGTTATTATTGTAGCATGACTTGTCTCAAATAGCTGAGAATGTTTAGTGTGCCATTGAAAGAATCATGAGTTGTTTTCAAATCATTTATTTGCTTGACTTGGCGCATGCTTACACCATGTTATGACTACAAACCAGTCTCCTTTAGCCTCTATGATCGTTTAGTTTTTTGACTTGTAATACCATTTATGCTTTTATTAATAATTTTTTTGTTGCTATGCATGATTATGGACATTATTGCTCTCTTAATTTGTCGCTCCCAATCTTTGCTAGCTTCCACCTGTACTGAGTATGAGCTCTACTCGTGCATCCAACTCCCAAACACCAAATTATGCCAAATGTATCCACCATACCTACCTACACGTGGTATTTAACCGCCAACCCAAGTAAATTTCTCATGTGCTATCTTTGAAACCTTCAAAATTTTACCTGTTTTGTGTTCTTGTTTTAGCTCACGAGGAAGTAGTCTGAAGTTTATTGTGGTTCATGTCAAGCAAAGGTCTTCTCCCTCTTTCACCCGATGAGTATGGAATCTGTGCTCATTTAAGTTTTGAGAGAGCTGGTGCCAATTAATATAGCCAAAAAGGCACTTCCCCATGGATTGATGAAAGTTGGTGGGCACCCGTGGATACGGCTAGCCCTGGTTTGTGAAAAGCATGGTGGGGAGGGTGCCAAACTAAATAAAAAACGGAAACCACTCTCAAAAATGTTATAAACTTTCTTGGCATGAGTTATGATAAGTTTTTCATTACCATTCGTTGACATAAGCATACACCTCTCTTTAAAAATGTTTTCAATACCTCTGTTTATAAAATAAAAAGCTCTAGCACATGAGTTAATCCCTCCTTTCCTCTGCGAAGGGCATTTCTTTTACTTTTATGTTGAGTCTCCATCTTCTAACTTTATGCACAATTAAGAGAGCATAATTTCCATTCTGAGTTTAATGTGCATAAGTCCCAAAGATTATTATTGATTGATTCTGAGTTTTCAAGTGTAGGGAGAGAAGAATGATATGATGAGATGAAGGATGGACAAAAGCTCAAGCTTGAGGATTTCCATGTCACCCCAATATATATCCAAGAAGTACAAGCGTCAAAGCTTGGGGATGCCCAAGGCATCCCCTTCTTCATCAACAAAAATATCAGGTCCTTTTTCAAGACATTATATTTTTATTGCTTCATATACTATGTGTTATTCTTGGAGCGTAAATTATTTTTTCTCTCAGTTCGTTTTGTTTTCTTTGCTTTAATAAACTTGGCTGGATCCTAGCATTCTTGTGTGGGAGAGAGACACGCTCCGTTTTTATTGCTTAGAACACTCTAGCTTTCACTCTTATTGTTCTGTGAGTGTTCACTCTTTGCTAGTACTGCGTTTAGCTCTTGTTTTCCACTCGTATGTTGTTTAGATATTGTTGATTTGCTTCAGTTATATATGATAGCTCTCTGTTCTTGGATGATTATTATCTATGAGAGTTGTTTTAAACAAGTTGATGGATGTTCGAGATGAGTAAATATTTCATGCTTATAGTGGTGCATTGGAAAGCTTGTTTAGACTGTGGCTTAGACTTTATCATGTCATGTTAGATATTATTTTAATTATATGCTTAGTTGTTATTGATGTAGATCGAATGACTTGTCTCGAATATCTAAGAGTGCTTAATGTGCCATTGAAAGAAATCATGAGTTTTTTTTTATCATATTGAAGCATAATTTTGTGGTATTATCCACTGAATGCTTTATTTGGTTGACTTGGCGCATGCTTACACCATGTTATGACTACAAACCAGTCACCACTAGCCTCTATGATAATTTAGTTTTTTACTTGTAATATCATTTATGCTTTGATTAATAATGTTTTTGTCGCTATGCCTGATTATGACAATTATTGCTCTCTTAATTTGTCGCTCCCAGTCTCTTGCTAGCTTTCACCTGTACTGAGTATTAGCTCTACTCGTGGATCCAACTCCCAGAAACCAAAAGTTTGCCAAATGTGTCCATCATACCTACCTATATGTGGTATTTAACCGCCACTCCAAAGTAAATTTCTCATGTGCTACCTTTAAAACATTCAAAATTAATACATGTTTTGTGCTCTGTTTTAGCTCATGAGGATGTTAGTAGACGATATTTATTTCACTTGTTGATTAGACTTTACACACCTGGACCACTGGCACATCTGCTTATCCACTTCGCTAGAAGAGCTGGCAACGGTGTGCCCAACCCCAAATTTGGTTACTTCACAATTCTCTTCATTATTTTTTCCCCTGATTTATCAGTTAAAGGATAATTGTGCAAACAAAAGAGAAGATGGATGATCTACTGACCCCAGTCAAAAGAACATCCTTCAATGGTGTCGAAAAACGGGGTAGGCTACACTAGCGCAAATCAAAATTTCTACCGCGTCAACCAAGATCTGCTGCAAGATATAGATCACGAGATTACCACTAGACGCGTTGTGCCGATCTCGGTGAAGCAGGTCGGGGCAGGGTAGTCGTACGAATCCTCCGGATCCCGTCGCTCCCGCGAACATCTCCTCTTGGCGGCTCGTCCGAGTGCTACAGATACAGCACCTCTATCGGTATCCACACATGAGGCGTGGATGCACCGCTCTCCAGACATCTAGGTCAACGCGGGCGGTAGAGGCGTGGAGAGACGGTGGCTGCGGTGGAATGTGGTGCGGAATTAGCCACGCTAAAACACACAACCTCCTCTCCTTTATATAGACGTCCCCATAATGGGCTGCCACTAAAACAACCCATTCTAGAGTCCATTTCCAGCCCATTTCGGATCTCATCCGCATTCTGCTTCTTTTGCCTTAAGTGTGCGACCCTATAGGTTCACGCATGTTTAGACATGATACGAGTACACCTACTCGGCCAATAGTTGGTAGCGGCTTCTAGCAAAACGTGCCAACTCCCAAACGTGCATAAAGATCACATCGAAGGAACCATCACATGTTTATGCTATTCCTTTTGCCTCACGATATTTGATCATGCTCTTAGCTGATCACTCTTTCTCGATCTTTTGAGTCGGAATCCCTTTCCAGGTTAACTATTAACCTTATTCAGCATGGCCATGCATTTCTAGATCCGATCACTCGAGGGGCCCAGAGAAATATCTCTCTCTAGTGAAGAGAGGCGCAAATCCCATCTTGACTGACCATGCCTTGCAGCATGCTTCATGACAAATCCGAAAGCTACCTTTATAACTACCCTGTCATGGTGTAGCGTTTGATAGCCCCAAAGTAGGTTGATTCACATCTCAAGAACATGCGACAATCTCAGGTCTAAGGACAAAGCAAGCGCAACGTGTAGATATAGAACTATTAGCATTGTTGTAATGTCTCAAGCTGGGTCATTCCAACACCATGTTCATAACACGAGTTCACATTATTAGTTTGACATCACCATGTCTATGACTCGTAAAACATAGCCATCAACCAATACATGTGCTAGTCTAATGTTCAGGTGTGTCCTCACATGAACTCCGACTCGGGACATATTTAGAATAACCATGCAAGTAAAGAGTTTCACAAACAAGTCACATACTTGCCAATCAATACAAATGTATTATTCAAGGCACATTATTGCAAATCATGGATACATAGATATATCATCATCTCTATTATTGCCTCTCGGGCATATCTCGAACAGTCTCCCACTTGCACTAGAGTCAATCTAGAAGATATCTAATAACCATAGCTCTTGTGTGCGCCTCATGCTTAGGCTTGGGGAGAGGTTTTGTCAAAGGATCATCAACATTCAGATCCGTATGTATTTTGCATAAGCTTGCTTCTCCTCGTTCGATGAACTGTCGAATGAGATGATAACACCGCATAAAGTGTTTGGTTTTCTGGTGACTCCTTGGCACCTTGGCTATCGCAATGGTCCCACTATTGTCACACTAGAGATCCAATGGATTGGACGCACTAGGGACAACACCTAGATCAGAAATGAACTGCTTCATCCAAACACTTTCCATGCCGGCTTCAGCTGCCGCGATGTACTCGGCCTCCATTGTAGAATGAGCAACCGTGTCCTGCTTCGAACTCTTCCAGCTAACCGCCCCACCGTTCAACGTGAACACATAGCCCGATTGCGATTTGGAATCATCCATATCGGTTTGGAAACTAGCATCGGTGCAACCATTTACAACGAGCTCCTCCTCACCTCCGTAAACTAGGAACATATCCTTAGTTCTTCTCAAGTACTTAAGGATATTCTTTACCGTTGTCCAGTGACTCTCACTGGGGTCAGCTTGGTACCTGCTCGTAGCACTTAGAGCATATGAGACATCTGGGCGAGTACATATCATTGCATACATGATAGACCCAATTGCCGAAGCATATGGAATCTTACTCATGCGCTCTCGCTCATCAGTTGTCGAAGGACACTGAGTCTTGCTAAGATTTATGCCGTGTGACATGGGCAAGAACCCTTTCTTTGCCTCTTCCAAGCTGAATCGTTTCAGCACTTTGTCAATGTAAGTACTCTGGCTTAATCCTATTAGCCTCTTTGATCTATCTCTATAGATCTTAATACCCAGAATGTATGCCGCTTCCCCTAAGTCCTTGATAGAAAAATTATTTTTCAATGAGGTCTTAACGGACTCGAGCATAGGAATGTCATTTCCAATCAGTAGTATGTCATCCACATATAAGATTAGAAATACGAGTGAGCTCCCACTTTCTTTCTTGTAAACACAAGACTCTGATTCGTTTTTGATAAAGCCAAAACCTTTGACTACCTCATCAAACCGAATGTTCCAACTCCGAGATGCTTGCTTCAACCCATAAATGGATTTCTGGAGCTTGCATACCTTTCCAGCATTTTTAGGACCGACAAAACCCTCGGGCTGCATCATATACACATCCTCGGTTAGGTTTTCATTTAGGAAAGCTGTCTTGACGTCCACTTTCCATATCTCATAGTTGAAATATGCACCAATAGCTAGAATTATCCGAATAGATTTAAGCATCACTACGGGAGAGAAGGTCTCGTCGTAGTCAACTCCTTCAACTTGCCGAAAACCTTTTGCGACAAGTCGAGCTTTATGGACATGAACATTTCCATCCATATCAATCTTTCTCTTATAGATCCATTTGCACTCTATGGTCTTATGACCATCACGCATAGAATCTATTTCGGATCTCATGGCACTTTGCCATTTCTCGGAGTCTGGGTCCATTATTGCTTCCATATAGTTCGTAGGCTCATCATTGTCTAACAATAATATTTCTCGCGTATCATTGTCTAACAATAATATCTCTCTCGAGTTACGGAGCCTTTACGACCTTTGTGGTGGTGTTGCTTCTCTTGCCACGGGTTCTTCAACTCGTTCTGCCATTATAGCATCACTCATTGAGTCCTCCCCGGTGGGCTCATCTTGAACTTCATCAAGTTGCACCGTTCTTCCACTTGTCTCCTTTGTGAGAAATTCTTTCTCTAAGAAAACACCATTCCTAGCGACAAACACTTTGCCCACTTCTCGGTTGTAGAAGTAATACCCAAATGTTTCCTTTGGATATCCCACGAAAATGCATTTATCTGACTTGGGTGTGAGCTTGTCCGACTGAAGTCGCTTGACAAAACGTCACAGCCCAAAATCTTTAGAAAAGACAAGTTGGGACTCTTCCCATTCCACATCTCATATGGCGTCTTAACTACGGATTTAGATGGTACCCTATTTAGTGTGAGTGCTGCTGTTTCTAGAGCAAAACCCCAAAATGACAATGGAAGATCTGACTGGCTCATCATTGATCGAACCATGTCCAACAAGGTTCGATTACGCCGTTAGGAAACTCTGTTTCTTTGAGGCGTTCCAGGTGGCGTAAGTTGAGGAACAATTCCACAACTCTTAAGATGATCGCTACATTCGTGACTCAAATATTCTCCTCCATGATCGGATCGTAGAGATTTAATTTTCTTGCCACGTTGATTCTCTACTTCATTCTGGAACTCTTTGAACTTTTCAAAACTTTCAGACTTATGTTTCATTAGGTAGACATAACCGTATCTATTAAAATCATCAGTGAAAGTTATGAAGTAGTGAAAACCACCTCTTGCTGTCGTGCTCATTGGTCCGCATACATCAGTATGTACGAGTTCCAATAAGTCCGTCGCCCTCTTAGGAGAACCGTTGAAAGGCGACTTGGTCATCTTTCCAAGTAAACAAGCTTCGCATGTCTCGTATGATTCAAAATCAAACGAAATTAGAAGACCAACATTATGGAGTTTTTTCATACGCTTTTCACTTGTATGACCCAACAGACAATGCCAAAAATAAGTGGGATTCAAATCATTAGGCCCTAGCCTTTTAGCACTTACGTTATAAACATGCGCATCATCATGAGCATCAACATGATTTATAATAAACAACCGATTCACAATGGAAGCAAAATCCACAGACATATCATTCTTGGAGATTAAACAACCATTTTCTTTACTCGCAAATGAATAAACATATCTCATCAAACATGAAGGAGAAATAATGTTTCGGTTTAACTAGGAACATAATAACAATTATTCAATTCCATAATAAATCCTGAAGGGAGGTGCAGTTGGAAGACGCCAACAGACAACGCAGCAACCCTTGCATTATTCCTGACCCGAAGATCAACTTCTCCTTGTCTCACACTTCTACTCCTTACTAGCCCCTGCATCGATTTGAAAATGTGAGCAACCGATCCGGTATCAAATACCCAAGAGTCAATAATAGAGTCAGCGAGAAAAATGTCTATAACATTAATTACAAGTGTACCTGAGCTAGAAGTCTTACTTCCACTCTTCTTCACTGAAGCAAGGTACTTGCTGCAGTTTCTCTTCCAGTGTCCAGTATCATGACAGTAGAAGCACTCTGTGTCAGGTTTAGGTCCGTCCTTAGGCTTAGGCTTTGGCTTAGAGATCAAATCTTTAGCCTTACCTTTCCCCATAGACTTACCCTGCTTCTTGAAGCTAGGCCTGTTCTGCACAGCCAACACTTGGCCATGCCCTGCACTCTTCTTAATGTCATTCTCTGCCGTCTTGAGCATCCCACAAAGTTCATTAAGGTCCTTCTCAGCCCCATGCATATGGTAGTTCGAAATGAAGTTCCCATAGCTAGATGGAAGCGACGCTAAAATGAAATCTGTGGCTAACTTAGGGTCCAATGGAAAACCAAGCTTGTCCAAAGTCTACACGTAACCAAGCATCTTGATCACGTGTGGCCCTACTGCTCCGCCCTCAGCTATCTTGCATTCACCAAAAGCCTTAGCGACATTGAACCTTTCGGTCCTGGCTTGAGTCTGGAACATATCCTTCAGCGCAATGATCATATCATACGCTTCCTGACCATCAAATTGCTTTTTAAGGTCGGGTTCCATGCATGCAGGCATAAGGCAGCTAACCTCAAGAGACTCATCACATGCTCTCTTAAAGGCAGTTCTAACGGCAGCAGTATCAGTATCAAGAGGCGCATCTAGGATTGGGGTATCCAGAACACTTTCCTTTCTCTCATCCCTGAGAACAATTCTCAGGTTTCGGATCCAATCCGAATAGTTTGTTCCATTTAACTTTTCCTTTTCAAGAACATATCGCAACGCAAAAGGGGTGGGTTGGTTGTTACGTGCCATTGATCTACAACAGAAAACATGCAAAATACTAAGACAAAATCCATGATGAGTAAAAGACATTAAACAATTTAACGTGGTCTACTCCCACTAAAACCAACATCCCTATATCGGTACTTAGTGATTGAAGATCCGCAACGATCAAGTCGACTAGTGACGCCTGCATCACTGCTAGAAGACAAGGTAGATCGGTAAGCAACACTTGCTAATCATATCACATATGACTCTTGTTGTTGGGTGACATCTCCATGTCAAAACACCAACCTTTATGCCCCAAGGAGCTTAACCGTTAAGATTACCTCGATGAGTTAACCAACCCTTTATGCGCGTAAGCATCAGCAGATGGCACCCTGCTGCAACAGTCGTACCACCTAACCGATACATACCCACCTAGTCAACGAAAACTAATGGCGCCCTGCTGCAACAGACCCACCATCAATCGTAGAAGACATGGGATGGTGCAAGTTTTAGTTGGAGGGGCAAGGGAACTTAATATTTGCGAGGGATCGTTCTACTTCGACGAATCTAACATGCATAGGAGTAAAACAACAGGAATAGCAATCACATAGTTGTGACACAGTATGGCCCGTTTCACATGGTAATCTCCATCTCCATGGAACCTGTCCACCATGATGATCTCCATCTCCATGGTCCATATGCGCCATCCCTCCGGGTGATGAGTCCTCCAAGAAACTTCTACAAGCTATTACTACCAACAGCAAGAAAAGAAGATTACATGGATAGAGAGAGTCATCAAAAGTCGGCACGCAGGCCGTTAATACAATAAGTGACAACACAATATGGCTCCAGCCGTGTTGACATACTCACGACACGCAGGTCATGAAAATAATACACACATGCATCACATACACATAGGGCCATACCGGTCACAAAATCTACAAAAATGAGTTAGATGTTCTAACGCCGAAACTTGCAGGGCCTAAAAGACTGTCTTAGAAGTAGAATTAGCCAAAATCTTAAAATCGATCGGATCTCAATCCACTGGCGGAAGATTTCCGAAACAAAATTTCGTTGCGCATCTTTTTCCAGTTGAGACTTTTTCGATCCAAGGTCGCACTACTGGAGAAATGCTTATAGCAGCACACATTACCACAAGAGAACAGGTAAGTCCATGCGCCTGGGCTACTTAGCGCAGGCGAACAGAGATCGTATGCGCCTGGGGTAAGTGTGCTACCCCAGGCGAACCAAGAGCAGATGCGCCTGGGGTAAAATGTGGCAGGGCACTCTACCACCACCCCCTGGCACTGTGCCTATACCGCAGGAGAATATTGTCTTGTTCGCCTGCGCTATTACTCAATACCCCAGGCGAATATTGCCAAAAGCGCCTCTGGTAAATTGTGGCCTGGGGTAGCACCCCCTAGCGCAGGCGCATGTGATACTTTATTCGCCTGGGGTAACTTGTGGCCTCAATAAGTGTGGCCAGCCACCCACCACCACCCCTATCCACCCCACTCACTCACTCACTACTCCAAACTCGACCCATTAGTGCTCCAAGACCAATCCCCCACACCCCTCCACCATTTTTAGCTAATTTAACCAAACATGTTTGATATATTTGAGCTAGTACGCTATCCCATTTCCCTCTTCCAAATATCTCCACTAGATCTACTAACCGGACACTATATCTCACCACAAATGCACCATTAGCTACTTCTAGATCTATCACTCTCTTATCCGTCGTCTCTCCGGTAATCTTCGACGTCGTCATCGCGTCTATATATTTTGCATTGTGTGTCATCTTAATAGGTGCGTGAGATTGGTTGGTGGAGGAGAACTCGATCTCTTTTGCATTTTATTGTGTTGCTATGAGGATGAGTTGCCAATGTTTTGCCTAAATGTTGATTCATTTCCTTTTCGGCAAATTTCTGGCGCTCCGCGTTACACCTTTTGTATCAAGGTCATGCCGAAATTTTCCGTGAAAACCGGATCTAGTTAATGAAACCTCTCTTGCCTTTTTTAGCAATGGTCATTGCGATGAGGACAAGCGTGGTGCATAGATACGTGCAAAGCGCGACGACCGAGATGCATCGAAACAACCGCACCGAGATAGAGTGTCCGTGTCGAAAATGCAAGTTAGGGTCCTTGTTCAAACCAGATTCTGGTAATGTGGAGAAGCACCTTCTCAGGTATAGCTTCAGGGAGGGCCACACTAAGTAGATGGATGATGATGAAGACGATGATCACGTCGAGACCAATTGGGCGGCGACATGTGAAGATGATCAGGAAGAGTCTGAACATGGCAATGGAGAGGACGAAGAGGTTGCCGACGGAGACGACTATAATGAAGAAGAAGGGAGTCATGGTGATCAACAACATGAAGACGAGGACATGAACACTCCGCTAACTTCAGCCGTGCGGGACCCTCATGTTCAAGAGCTTCTTCTCAAGAGCACGTCGACCGACGCCAGACGTAAATCTAAGATGGCGTAACTAGAGATAGACTCTACAACTCCGTTGTATGACGCAAGTCGCGGGGCGGAGGAGTCACACTTGAGAGTAGCTCTCGATCTTCTAGAGATGAAGGCAAAACACGGATGGACCGACACAAGCATGGACGATCTTCTGCGATACCTGAAGACGCACTTACCTGAAGGGAACACATGTGCTAGTAGTCTATAGGAGGCCAAGAAAATCGTGTCCCCCTCGATTTACCGCACACAAAATACCACGCTTGCGTCCGTGACTGCATAATTTATCTTAACGAGCACGCGGACCAGATCAAATGTCCGGTGTGCGGTGCTGATCGTTACAAGAGGGGGACGAAGAAAACTCCTAGGAAAGTTGTGTGGTACTTTCCACTCATTCCCCGTCTGGAGAGGTACTTCGTGGACCCCAAGGAAGCAAAGCCCATGCGCTGGCACGAGGACAGAAAGAAGGCGGTGCTGAGTGATCCAGAATGTGTTGAAAACCAGTGCTAACACACCCTTCGGATGCACTTCAGTGGAAAGCATTAGACGCATTCGATGAAGAATTCGGGAACGATCCAAGGAACATCAGGCTTGGTGCGAGCACCGACGGTCTCAATCCGTTTGGCAACCAGAGTAGCAAACATAGCACCTGGCCCGTGTTTGTATGGATGTACAACCTCCCCCCATGGTTGTGTCTAAAGAGGAAGTATATACACATGAGTATGCTAATTCAAGGGCCGACCCAGCCAGGGAGCGATATCAACCTGTATCTCGAGCTATTGAAGGAGGAGCTAGACACGTTGTGGGAGGAAGGGTGGAAACATGGGACGCCTTCAGAGAAGAACCTTTTCGTATGAGAGCCGTCCTGATCACGACGGTGCAGGACTATCTCGGATACGGATATATTGCGTGTCAGGTGTGCCATGGACACAAGGCTTGTGTCAGGTGCATGGAATTTATGCCGTTTCTACAGCTACACAAGGATCCCGTATCTTCTAAAACCGTATACATGAGGCATAGAATGTGGCTACAACAGAACGACCCGTGGAGAAAGCGTGGAGACCTGTTCAACGGTAAAGCTGAGCTCGATCTACCTCCACGCAAGAGAAGAGGGGAAGAGATCGATACTCTATTGAAGAATTGGAAAACGTGTCCTCCGCCGGGAAAGGTACAGAAGCGGAAGCGAGGAGAGAAAAAGTGTCCTCCGCCAGAAGGACCGCTCTTGGGGGTATGGAAAAGGAGGTCCGTGTTTTGGGACTTGCGGTACTGGCCAATCCTCGGAGTGCCTCACTGCCTTGATGTCATGCATATCACGAAGAATGTGTGTGAGAGCTTGCTTGGCACCCTGTTCAACATGCCAGATAGGACCAAAGATGGGCCAAAATCAAGATATGACCTGATGGTCCTGAATATCAGGAGCGAGCTTCACTTACCGCCTTCTAAGCGTAAACAGACGGAGGAGGATGAGGATGAGGTGGAGGAGATGGACGGTGGAGGAGATGCCTCCTCGGAGTGAAATTTCCCTTAGGTTACGTGGGGCTGATAAGCAGATACCTAGACGCGGAGAAAAAAATCTTCAGCGGGATGAAGTCTCATGACTGTCACGTGATGATGACGCAGATACTTCCGGTTGCAATCATATGGATAATGGAACCGCACTTGCGTCAAACGCTCACTGGCCTCTGTAACTTTTTCGACGTCATCACTCGTAAGTCGATAAGCGTGAAGAAACTCGGAAGGTTGCAGGAAGAGATCGTCACCATCCTATGCGAGCTTGAGATGTACTTCCCACCTGCCTTCTTTGACATTATGGTACATCTCATGGTCCATATCGTGACGATATCACCAATCTTGGGCCGGCATTCTTGCACAACATGATGGCGTTAGAAAGAATGAACGGGTTCATCAAATCATTCGTTCGTAACAGGGCACACCCGTATGGAAGCATCGTCCAGGGATTTCTCACAGAAGAATGCATCTCTTTCTGCAAGAATTTTCTAGGCGATGAGAAGCCAGCTGTTGGTTTGCCCGCAAACAAGCACCTTGACAGGTTCATGGGGGTAGGCCACAACACTAGCAAAAGGGTAATGGACGCGGACTCCTGTGGTCGGAGAGACGACTTTGATAGGGACCACCTAGTAGTGTTACAACACATTGACGATGTCGACCCTTGGATAGAAGAGCACAAAACCACGATAAAAAACAGTGCTCGCATGCCGATGACGGAAGATGAGATATTTAGAGCACACAACTCCTCTTTCGCGACATGGTTCAAGAAGCAGATTGATGCCGATCCCCCTCCAATGACATGTCAGAAAGATAAAATTGTATTGGCCTTGTCATATGGCCCCGCGCCCAATCTGATGACTTATCAAGCATACGACATCAATGGGTACACATTCTACCCGGAGGAAAGAGACAAAAGTAGCGACTATCAAAACTCGTCTATAACGATGGAATCTTACACGAGCGAAGAGATTAGAAGATACTACGGAAAGATCGAGGAAATGTGGGAGCTTGACTACGTTGGGGTAAATCTGCCGATGTTCCATATCAGATGGGCTACAAACGTCACGAAAGAAGACGAATATTTCACCACTATGTCGATGTCTTAAGCCAACAAACCCAAGTCCAAGAACCCCACCGCGCAAAATGAGCCATGGGTATTGGCTAAGAACGTGGAGCAATGCTTCTTCATAACCGACCCGACAAAGCCTAGTCGTGTTGTCGTAAGGAGAGAAAAAATGACCCTCGTCGGAATGGATGGAGTCGCCGATGAGAAGGACTTCGACGGCTTAGTCGGTGTAACATCCCAAGTATGAAAATATCCCTTAGAATGTTTTGTTTCTTGTTTAATCAAAGCATTGCATCATGTCATCATGTTTATTTCATTGTTTGCATTTGTTTACTAATTGTTTGCATCTGTTCTTAATTGTTTTCACATTTGAAATTCAACTTATTTCCAAACTCTATTTCATACTTTCTCTGTTACAACATTTCAAATAAAAATCTAAAATAAAAACAACCCATTTGTGTTCATATTATTCCATATTGATCAACTAATAAAACGGTGCCTTTTAATTCAACTAATTAATTCCAAATGGGTTTCAAATTCAAAGCAAATCATCTACAACACCTAATTTGGAAATTATAAAAATACAAAACCATTCTAATGTTTTGATCCACCTAATAATAGGGGTCACCCTAATACAAACCTTGTTTTCCATATTAAGTCATTAATTAACAACCATTTTAATTTCCAAATCCCCTTCAAATTCAAATCAAATGCATCAGGTAGAACCAATTTGAACTTGTGAACACCATCTAAACCAATCAACTATTTTAACCAAGTTAATAATAGGGTTCACCTATTAAGTTGTTGTTTTCTATATTAATCAATTAAATTGCAGCTTATTCCAATTCAAACCAATGTGCAAAAACAGCAACTCAATTTGAATTTCAAAAACTTGAGTTGCCAAGTGGTGGATGTTGAACTGACAAACTCCCCTGAATTTTTTCCAAAATTTTTAGCAATTCAAAAACCATCAAATGTTTCCATTTTCTATTGCTACAAAAAAAAACAGAAAGCAAAAAAATAAATAAAAAGGAAACAGCAACGCGCGCGCGCGGCAGTTAGCAGCCCAACCCACCTAAGCCCTACCTAGCGCGCAGCCCAGCCCGCTAAGCCGCGCGTACCGGTTCGTTTAGAACGCCCCGTCGTCATCCTCCCGTACGGCGGGCATCGGAGCAAGCCACGTCGCCGTACGGCCGCGCCCGACGGCCAGGAGATCGCCTCGGCCGCTATAAGTACGCCTAGACCCCCCTGGCGCCGCCAACCTAACCCTAACTCCTGTTCCCCCCTCGCGATCGCCGCCATCCCCTCTCATCTCGCCGCGTTCCTCTCTGTTTCCCTCACCGGCGAGGAGCCCTCTGAATACGTCCACGCCGCGGCCACCATGGCCTTCCACCACCCTACCTAAACCCTGGAACCAGACCCCCTCGTCACCCTCTACTGATTCGACACCCGAGCACCCACAGACAGCAACCACATCCCCGCCGCCATCTGCTACATCACCTCCGGCCACCGCGGCGACATCGCTGAACTTTTGCTCGCCGACGTCGCAGTCTTACTCCTCGTCGTGATCCAGCTGCTGGAATTCATCCGCCGCTTCTCCCTCGACATCCTGGACGTACCAGGTGAGCCCGTCACCGTCTGGAACGTCGCCGCCATCTTCGTCACCGCCGCGGAAACCACCTCGCCGGCGTTCATCTTCTGAAGACCCCGCGGTGAGCATCGCCACCGTGCCTCTCACCTCCTCCTCCTATCTGTTCCTTGATCGCAAGCACGCACGCATCCAGCACTGCATCGCGCACAACATCCACGCGCACAACGGTGATCACCGCCGGCGTCCTTCTCTGTCAGTCGCGGATGGTTTTGCTCGTCAGAAAAAATTCAGATCCGCGGCCAACACCATATCCTGTCTGCGCGTGGTTAACTGACAACAAACTCGACACAGCACACTGGTTCAGTCTAACGCAGCGCGAGCGAGGGGTGCTGGGTTCGATCCCTGGCTCCCTGGGATAAATCCCCACCTTTTTTCGACTGAGTGCTGACAGGGAGGGCCCCCTGTCAGTCACTCATGTGCCACGCAAGCGCACGGTCCCCCTGGGCCCCCCTGGCAGTGTCTGGGTAGGTTCCAGGGCGGTATAAAATGTTTTAACAGTTTATGTTTTCCAATCCAGGCCCTTTTTGTTTTAACAGATTGGTCCCTGAAAGTAATTTGACAATAACTTTAGTTTTATAACTCCAAAAAATGAAAATAAAATATGTGTGCTGATCTAAATTAAGTTCTCTATCTTTTGGTAGCATTTGTTTCCTGTTTTGAAATTTCCAAATGCAATTCAAATTTGAATTCAAATAATTCAATTGCAATTTGATAAAATCAATAACTAATTCATTCTTAATCCAATAAATGCAAATAAAATATGTTTTCCATGCTATTTCAAATAACCTTTTCAAATATAAATTTTGTTTCATGGTTTGAATAATTTAAATTGCCTAAATAATTTAAACCTTGTTTAATTCATTTAAGTTTGCTAAAATCATAACTTGCAAAATATTTTTGAACATGCAAAATATGTTTTCAAACCATCAAAGCATAAACTTTTCAAATGTGAATTTGAATTTATGTTTTGAACAAATAAAAATTCAATTAAATTCAAACTTGTTTTAAATTCAATTAAAACTTGTTTAATCTTGTTTAATTCATAATTAAATTATTGTACTTCCATTTTCAATAATTGAAACATGTAATCCAACTAAAATTTGATGTTCTTTTCAAATATAAATTTTGTTAATTGTTTTGAACACTTTAACTTGATGAACACAACAATTGCTTGTGTGACATCTTTAAGTAACCAAACTTTCCAAACTTAACAAATAATTTCCAAACTTGTTAAATTCCTTTTCCACTTGCATCTATTGTTGTCATTATGTTGTTATCATCATGCATGCATCATGCTAACAACTTTCACATGATAATTAATTGTAAATCATTTGTTTCCACTTAATTCATGGACTCTTGCCATATGCAATCCAATTGCATATAGGTCCATTTAAATTGTGTTACCATGTTAGCTAGTTTATTTTGATGCAACCATTAACCTGACATGCATCATCCCATGATTGTGCACTATGCCATGATATTGATTGATTATATTTCTGTCTTGTTTGTTTGCTTCTTCTCGGATAGACGACGACGTTGAGACAGACGATCTTTACAGCACCCCTTCTGAGGATCTAGCTCAGTACCAGGCTGCTGAGTTTGCAGGCAAGTTATCACTCACATGAACCATCGTGTTCCTTTCAACATTGGTTACCGATACTTTCCGTTGTCTATGCTGCTAGCCCTATGATTAGTTGTTTCTGTTACGAACCTATCACATGAATCCCTTAACCCTGTTATTGCCTCACCACCACTCCTACAGCCCTATTGTTTGAGCCAGTGTCTTACTAGCATGCTTAGGTTGTTTTGCTCGAGTCTATTACCCGTTACTTTCAGTTACTATATTTTCTCTTATGTTCTGGGGGCTCGATGTTTAATCAATCAATCATGCTAATGTTATTGTTAATAATAATTTGATGATAAGGCACCGGCAGGAGGCCCTGTGTGGTTTTGAGGCCTGCTAGTGTCGACCCTAATAGGAAAAGGGTCTTGTCTACTGATCCATGATGAGCGCACTACCCGCATGTGGGAAGCGAGTATGGGCGCCCCCCCTCAATTTGATTCGATTCGCATCTCGTCCAAATCATCTCATTTAGTTCGTGTTTTCCATTTGTCGCATGCATGTTTTTGCGAGCCCAGCGCAGGGTGGAACTTTTGTAGTCGGCATATAGGGGGACACGGTCTTAGAGTGCTATGAGGGTCCCTTTTCTTCGGGGCTTGATTAGCCGTGCGCCCAAGGTGCTTTGGGCTTGATGCGAAGAAGAGTTGAGTTGTGTTGAGTGCCCCGCTTGGTGGGAGGCATCCCATCTGGCGGGGTATTCTTACGTGTACGGCCAAATTGGTGCAACCCTGCAAGGATAAATCTTCTCGAGAAGCCGTGTTTTCCGCGGTTATGGTTAACTTGGTGAAAGTACTGGCTAACAAGTACTCAGAACAACTTACACCTAACTAATGATAACTTGACTAGTAATAGACTTATTGACACAACAACTTGATCCATTATTCATTAATCCAACTGTGTGAGTTATCCTCGGGTTGCTTCTTTGGATAAGGGGCGAGATCCAGGATGGGTTTGTTTGATGTTATCTTCCAGTTGGTTACTATACGCTATCTTATCCCTTTTCTGTTAGTTGGAAGTTGTAGATTTCTGTAGTTGGTTAGCGCAGCCAGTTGCAGCATCTTTTATATCCCCTTCTTCCGTTGAACCCAAGGCATCTGTGCTTGGTGTTGACGGGCTACACTTTGGTGAACTGTGAGTCTTGCTTGCCAGTACTTGGATGTACTGACCCCGTTGGGGCTGTGGTTTCCGCAGACTATGCTTACGAGGATCCAAGTGACGGCTACTACGTGGAGTTTGACGAGGCTGCTGACGAGTAGTTAGCGGACCCGGGCAGGATCCGAGACATCGTGGATGGGCTCCGTCTTTATTTCAGTTTCCGGCTTCTTAAGCCTATGTGGATTTGTCTGTACTCAGACCCCTTTGAATGCTTCCGCTGATATGTAATGATGTTATGTTGGGACATGTGTCCTCTGGATGATTGTATTTGCTATCTCTGCTCTAGTGAGAGCTATTTGCAACTTATTTCAATCTTTCGTGTCTTAGAGATATGTTGTGTTATCATCTTGTTCAAAGCCGTTGACGTACCATGTGTGTATGGTATGAAGTACGTCAATGGTAGTGTCCTGATTTCTACGGGATAGTTTACATCGACGGTGAACAGTAGCGATGGGTTGTCACACATAAGTGTTGGCCTACTCGTAAGAGTACGCGGGTGCCGGTAAGCCCCGTAATCCCATCAGAATACTGTTCAGTTCGTACGGTGAGTATCCTCTAGAAGTCCGGGTGCGACAAATGGTATCAGAGCCTGTCTGCCTGTAGGATCCCTTTTACTGGTCGCAGTTGAGTCTAGAAACTATTTTGTAGCTATATAGGAAAAATGAAACGTGAGAGTAGGAATTCTGCCATTTTTCTTTCCCCACCCACCCACCCTTTTCTGGTAAGGAAATGCAACGTTGTTTTTCTCTTCTCACCTAAACTTTCAAGTTAGGATTTCACGTGTTTTGGGTTCTCCGTAGTACCTCAGGAGTTTTGGTCTCGTGTTTCCCGATGTTGCTTCAATATCCTGTTCTTTTCAACATCCTTTTCGTCTGTTGAACCTTGTTGTTGCTTTCCACATCAGTTCTCTACCGGTGTCTAATCAAAACTTCCCCGATCATCTGCAGATGGATCTCAGGTTTTACCCGCAGGTGGTTCGGATGACTCGTTGTGAGAGCACCGCCGGTTATCCGGAGATGCTGAGAGACATGGTCACTTATCTGGGGTTCCATTGGACACCAGAGTACCAGGTCTACGAGCAGCAGCGAGAGTTTGACCAGACCTACTACCAGGCTATCATCTACATTCTGTCAGATGATGGCATGAGCGTTGTCCACCGCTACGAGGCAGTAGGTTCCACAGTAGATATGGCCGTGCAGCAGGCAGCTTACGTGAGTCTCACCGTCCTTCGTGCTGACTACTGGGGGTTTGACGATTCTATCTATCGCCACATCCCCCGTGGTTACATCACTTCAGCGGGAGCTCACTTCACTCTCTACGACAACTTGGATGTTTATGAGCGTGATAGTTCCAGGCTGCACACCACCGCTCAGTTTGTGAGGCACAGTGACGCTGTTGCCACCACACTTTCTCAGGAGTTGGTTTCAGTCAGGGAGCAGCTCTACCTTGCTCTGACTCGTCTAGCGACGTACACCACAGACTTTGTTGGAGATGAGCGCTTTGCACGTTTCCATGAGACAGTGGGACGTAGTTTGCCAGATGCTGGAGGTTACGAGCCGATCAGAGGTCCACTCCTCGACCTTGGTCCTGGTTACACTGGGATTCCACGCTTTGGAGCACAGGGAGACGACGCTTTCTACTTCACCACACCGAGAGTTGCTCTCAGACCAGTCCCGATCTGCGTGGATCGTCGTTCTACCTACTTCCGTGGGATTCCTCCTCACCGTATCTCTCATCGTACTACTCACCGCCGTCCTGCGTGATGAGCATGGGAGTACCGATGTATCCATTCCTAGCTATGTTTAGTTATCCTTTGTCTTTCGAACCATGTATTGGTGTGTTGGATATTCTGATGTATTGGAACATGTGATGATGTACCTGTTGGTTATCTATTCATGCGTCGGAATAATCTATCTTTCGGTTACCAAGTCTATCCTTTTTCTGTTGTTGTGCTAAAATGAATGTCTCTTCAGGATGCCGCCAACAAGGAGCAACCCGCCTGAACCACCTCCGCTCACGGAGCTGTTGACTCAGATGACTCAGGTCGTGGCTCAGATGGCCCAGATCCAGGCTAACCAGCACAACAACCAGAATGCTCCGCGAGTCAGCATCAAGGAGTTTCTGAGTATGGGGCCGAGAGCTTTCGTGGCAACACGTGAGCCTCTGGATGCTGATGACTGGATCAGGGAGATGGCCAGGGCTCTGGACATTGCTCACGTTGCTGAGGAGGATAAAGTCAAGTATGCCACCTACCTACTGAAGGGTCAGGCAGCTACCTGGTGGGAGAACTACCAGACCATGAGAGCTGGATATCCTATCACCTGGGGTTGTTTCAAGGATGCCTTCCTGAAGCACCACATCCCAGATGGTCTCATGGAAAGGATGCGTGAGGAATTTTGCTCTCTCAGGCAGGGCAAGCTGGACGTCATTGGCTACCAGAACGAGTTCAATCGTCTCGCTCGATACGCTGGTGATGAGGTGTCCACTGAGGCCAAGAAGATGGCAAGGTTCCGCCGAGGTTTTAACCCGGAACTGAAGTACGCTCTCACCAACATCAAGTGCAAGGACTTCGAGGAGCTCGTGAACACCGCGCTCAATGAGGAGAATGGGCGCAAGGCATTCGAAGAGTCCCGCAAGCACTCGCGTGAGGGTGGTCCTCCTCCAACATGACCACCCCTCCGCAGAAGCGCCGCATCTGGGTGCCAAATGCTGCTGTCACTAGGGCTCCATATGCCCAAGCTTCTCCAGGCTTTGCTCCCCGCCCACCCAACCCAACTCAGATGCAGAGTCAGAGGGTTCCAATGGGGCAGCCAAGGCCAGGTCCTTCTCGTGTCGTCACTTGCTACAAGTGCAAGGATACTAGACACTATGCTGATAAGTGCACTCAGAGGCAGCTACCTCCACCTCCTCGCCCCAACACCAACCAGGCAATGGTTCGTGCTCCCCCGGCTAAAGCCTTCAACTCCAACAACAGGTCTGTCGGGAGGACCGCGAGGGTGAATCATATCAAGGCCGACAAAGCTGAGGAAGCTGCTGACGTCGTTCTCGGTATATTACCCGTAAACTCTTTTCCAGCTAAAGTGTTGTTTGATACCGGAGCATCGCATTCTTTTGTGTCAAAGATCTTTGCAACATCATACAATCTAGTTCTGGTTCCGCTAAGCAATCAAATCTATGTTCACTCTCCGGGAACTAAAATGATTACTTCCAAGATAAGCATGGACAATCAAATCCTAATTGGAGGTCGCATATTTCTTGCTTCACTCATGTTGCTGGGAAATTCTGACATTGATGTCATTCTGGGTATGGATTGGTTGAAGACCCACAAAGCAAAAATTGACTGTGCTCAAAAGTCAATAACTCTCTCTCACCCTTCGGGCCAGATAGTCTATTCTCCATATGGATCAAGTTCTGTTCAGCTGTTCAACCTCGATGCTAAACCCCTTCCTGCAATTGAAAATGTTCCGGTGGTTTGTGAATTCCCTGACGTCTTTCCAGAAGAGTTGCCAGGGATGCCTCCGGACAGAGCAGTTGAGTTCGTGATCGAGCTTGAGCCAGGTACTGCTCCAATCTCTAAGCATCCATACAAGATAGCTCCTCCTGAACTGAAATTGTTGAAGGAGCAAATCGATATGTACATGGAGAAAGGTTACATTCAGCCTAGTTCCCCCGCTTGGGGTTGCCCAACTCTGTTTGTTGCCAATAAGGATCAAACAAAAAGACTCGTGGTTGACTATCGTCCTCTCAACGAGAAAACCATCAAAAACAAGTATCCAATTCCTCGTATCGATGATCTTTTTGATCAGCTTGCTGGAGCCTCAATATTCTCAAAGTTGGACTTAAGGATGGGTTACCATCAGATAAAGATCAGAAAAGAAGATATTCCAAAAACAGCTTTCACCACTCGGTACGGTCTATATGAATACACCGTCATGTCCTTTGGTCTCACCAATGCACCGGCAACGTTCTCAAGACTCATGAATTCTGTCTTCCATGAATACCTCGACAAGTTCGTTGTGGTATATCTTGATGACATTCTAGTCTACTCAAAATCCGAGGAAGAGCATGGAGAACACCTTCGTCTCACTCTCATGAAACTTCGCGAGCATCGTCTGTATGCCAAGTTCTCCAAATGTGAGTTCTGGATCCCAGAAGTTGCTTACCTTGGTCATATCATCTCTGCCAAAGGCATAGCCATTGATCCAGAAAAGGTTAAGGCAATTGTTGATTGGAAACCTCCTAAGACGGTGAAGCAAGTCAGAAGTTTTCTTGGCTTGGCTAGCTATTGCCGTCGTTTCGTCCAAAACTTCTCCAAGATTGCCAAACCTCTCACTGATCTCACAAAGAAGGACAAGAAGTTCGTTTGGACTCCACAGTGTGATGAGAGTTTCAATCTCCTGAAGACTAAACTCACTTCTACACCAGTTCTGGTTGGCCCAGATACTACCAAACCTTTCCAGATATTCTGCGATGCATCTCTCCAAGGTCTAGGTGCAGTTCTTATGCAAGAACGTCAAGTTGTGGCTTATGCTTCACGTCAGTTGAATGCACATGAGCAAAACTATCCCACACATGACCTAGAACTTGCAGCAGTTGTGTTTGCCCTCAAGAAATGGAGACAATACTTGTTGGGTAACAAAACTGAAATCTTTTCCGATCATAAGAGTCTGAAATACATCTTCACTCAGCCAGATCTAAACCTCAGGCAAAGGAGATGGATTGAGAAGATTAAAGACTTTGATCTCACCATTTCTTACACTCCAGGCAAGGCTAATGTTATGGCCGACGCTCTCAGTCGCAAATCCTATTGCAATAATCTCATGATCATGGAAAGCCAACCTCCACTTCATGAAGAATTCCAGAAGCTGAACCTTGGTCTTGTTCCTAAAGGTTACCTCGCTAGCTTGACAGCCAGTTCAACTCTCGAGGACAAGATTCGTTCTGAACAACTTCGTGATACTGAAATCAAGAAGATTGTAGAGCACATCAAAGAAGGCAATGATAAATTCAAGTCCTTCTCAATTGATGACAAGGGAACTGTGTTCTTCGAAGGACGCATTGCAGTTCCTCAGATTCAAAGTCTCAAGGATATCATTCTCAAGGAGGCTCATGAAACTCCTCTCTCCATCCACCCTGGAAGTACAAAGATGTACCAGGATCTCAAGACTCTGTATTGGTGGCCTGGCATGAAACGTGAAATTGCTCAATACGTTTCTGAATGCGACGTTTGTCAACGTGTTAAGGCACTTCATCAGAAAGCAGCCGGTCTTCTCCAACCTCTGAAAATTCCTGAGTGGAAGTGGGACATGATTGAAATGGACTTCGTTACTGGTTTTCCAAAGTCCAAGAAGGGCAACGATGCAATCTTCGTTGTTATTGATCGTCTCACTAAGGTAGCTCACTTCTTTGCTGTCAAGGAAACTATCTCAGCTAGCCAGTTAGCAGAGCTCTACACAGCAAAGGTTGTTCCTCTTCATGGTGTTCCATTGGAAATAAGCTCAGACCGTGGAAGTATATTCACTTCTCATTTCTGGAAAAGCTTTCAAGAAGCATTGGGCACCAAACTTCTGTTCAGCACAACTTATCACCCTCAGTCTCAGGGGCAAGTCGAAAGAGTCAATCAGATTCTCGAGGATATGCTCAGAGCATGTGGTCTCTCCTTTGGCATGAAATGGGAGGATTGCCTTCCATATGCTGAATTCTCCTACAACAACAGCTACCAGGCAAGCCTAGGCATGGCACCATTTGAGGCATTGTATGGCCGCAGATGCAGGAGTCCAATCAATTGGTCTGGAGCTGGTGAACGTTCACTCTTAGGCCCTGACATTGTTAAGGAAGCCTAGGAGAAAGTTCGTATCATTCGCGACAATCTCAAGATTGCTCAGTCTCGTCAGAAGAGCTATTATGATAGCAAGCACAGGGATATGATCTATGCACCTGGTGACAAGGCATATCTCCGTGTAACTCCCCTCAGAGGCACTCATCGTTTTGGTGTGAAAGGAAAGCTGGCACCAAGATACATTGGTCCTTTCAACATTCTCTCAAGGCGGGCAGAAAATGCTTATCGTCTTGAACTTCCAGAAAAACTATCCAAGGTGCACGATGTGTTCCACGTGTCCCAGCTCAAGAAGTGTTTCAAAGATCCAGATCGTGCAGTTGATCATGATTCCATTGAACTGCAAGATGATCTATCTTATGAGGAGCACCCTATTCGTATTCTCGATGAGGCCGAGCGTAAGACTCGCAACAAGAGCACCAAGTTCTTGAAAGTGCAGTGGTCGCATCATTCCGATAAAGAGGCAACGTGGGAGACCGAAGAGGATCTTCGCAAGAAGTATCCGGACCTTTTCACTTCTCAGTAAGGAATCTCGGGGCGCGATTCCTTCAAGGGGGGGCGTTTTGTAACATCCCAAGTATGAAAATATCCCTTAGAATGTTTTGTTTCTTGTTTAATCAAAGCATTGCATCATGTCATCATGTTTATTTCATTGTTTGCATTTGTTTACTAATTGTTTGCATCTGTTCTTAATTGTTTTCACATTTGAAATTCAACTTATTTCCAAACTCTATTTCATACTTGCTCTGTTACAACATTTCAAATAAAAATCTAAAATAAAAACAACCCATTTGTGTTCATATTATTCCATATTGATCAACTAATAAAATGGTGCCTTTTAATTCAACTAATTAATTCCAAATGGGTTTCAAATTCAAAGCAAATCATCTACATCACCTAATTTGGAAATTATAAAAATAACAAACCATTCTAATGTTTTGATCCACCTAATAATAGGGGTCACCCTAATACAAACCTTGTTTTCCATATTAAGTCATTAATTAACAACCATTTTAATTTCCAAATCCCCTTCAAATTCAAATCAAATGCATCAGGCAGAACCAATTTGAACTTGTGAACACCATCTAAACCAATCAACTATTTTAACCAAGTTAATAATAGGGTTCACCTATTAAGTTGTTGTTTTCTATATTAATCAATTAAATTGCAGCTTATTCCAATTCAAACCAATGTGCAAAAACAGCAACTCAATTTGAATTTCAAAAACTTGAGTTGCCAAGTGGTGGATGTTGAACTAACAAACTCCCCTGAATTTTTTCCAAAATTTTTAGCAATTCAAAAACCATCAAATGTTTCCATTTTCTATTGCTAAAAAAAAACAGAAAGCAAAAAAAAAAGGAAACAGCAACGCGCGCGCGGCAGTTAGCAGCCCAACCCACCTAAGCCCTACCTAGCGCGCAGCCCAACCCGCTAAGCCGCGCGTACCGGTTCGTTTAGAACGCCCCGTCGTCATCCTCCCGTACGGCGGGCATCGGAGCAAGCCACGTCGCCGTACGGCCGCGCCCGACGGCCAGGAGATCGCCTCGGCCGCTATAAGTACGCCTAGACCCCCCTGGCGCCGCCAACCTAACCCTAACTCCTGTTCCCCCCTCGCGATCGCCGCCATCCCCTCTCATCTCGCCGCGTTCCTCTCTGTTTCCCTCACCGGCGAGGAGCCCTCTGAATACGTCCACGCCGCGGCCACCATGGCCTTCCACCACCCTACCTAAACCCTGGAACCAGACCCCCTCGTCACCCTCTACTGATTCGACACCCGAGCACCCACGGAGAGCAACCACATCCCCGCCGCCATCTGCTACATCACCTCCGGCCACCGCGGCGACATCGCTGAACTTTTGCTCGCCGACTTTGCAGTCTTACTCCTCGTCGTGATCCAGCTGCTGGAATTCATCCGCCGCTTCTCCCTCGACATCCTGGACGTACCAGCTGAGCCCGTCACCGTCTGGAACGTCGCCGTCATCTTCGTCACCGCCGCGGAAACCACCTCGCCGGCGTTCATCTTCTGAAGACCCCGCGGTGAGCATCGCCACCGTGCCTCTCACCTCCTCCTCCTATCTGTTCCTTGATCGCAAGCACGCACGCATCCAGCACTGCATCGCGCATAGCATCCACACGCACAACGGTGATCACCGCCGGCGTCCTTCTCTGTCAGTCGCGGATGGTTTTGCTCGTCAGAAAAAATTCAGATCCGCGGCCAACACCATATCCTGTCTGCGCGTGGTTAACTGACAACAAACTCGACACAGCACACTGGTTCAGTCTAACACAGCGCGAGCGAGGGGTGCTGGGTTCGATCCCTGGCTCCCTGGGATAAATCCCCACCTTTTTTCGACTGAGTGCTGACAGGGAGGGCCCCCTGTCAGTCACTCATGTGCCACGCAAGCGCACGGTCCCCCTGGGCCCCCCTGGCAGTGTCTGGGTAGGTTCCAGGGCGGTATAAAATGTTTTAACAGTTTCTGTTTTCCAATCCAGGCCCTTTTTGTTTTAACAGATTGGTCCCTGAAAGTAATTTGACAATAACTTTAGTTTTATAACTCCAAAAAAATGAAAATAAAATATGTGTGCTGATCTAAATTAAATTCTCTATCTTTTGGTAGCATTTGTTTCCTGTTTTGAAATTTCCAAATGCAATTCAAATTTGAATTCAAATAATTCAATTGCAATTTGATAAAATCAATAACTAATTCATTCTTAATCGAATAAATGCAAATAAAATATGTTTTCCATGCTATTTGAAATAACCTTTTCAAATATAAATTTTGTTTCATGGTTTGAATAATTTAAATTGCCTAAATAATTTAAACCTTGTTTAATTAATTTAAGTTTGCTAAAATCATAACTTGCAAAATATTTTTGAACATGCAAAATATGTTTTGAAACCATCAAAGCATAAACTTTTCAAATGTGAATTTGAATTTATGTTTTGAACAAATAAAAATTCAATTAAATTCAAACTTGTTTTAAATTCAATTAAACTTGTTTAATCTTGTTTAATTCATAATTAAATTATTCTACTTCCTTTTTCAATAATTGAAACATGTAATCCAACTAAAATTTGATGTTCTTTTCAAATATAAATTTTGTTAATTGTTTTGAACACTTTAACTTGATGAAAACAACAATTGCTTGTGTGACATCTTTAAGTAACCAAACTTTCCAAACTTAACAAATAATTTCCAAACTTGTTAAATTCCTTTTCCACTTGCATCTATTGTTGTCATTATGTTGTTATCATCATGCATGCATCATGCTAACAACTTTCACATGATAATTAATTGTAAATCATTTGTTTCCACTTAATTCATGGACTCTTGCCATATGCAATCCAATTGCATATGGGTCCATTTAAATTGTGTTACCATGTTAGCTAGTTTATTCTGATGCAACCATTAACCTGACATGCATCATCCCATGATTGTGCACTATGCCATGATATTGATTGATTATATTTCTGTCTTGTTTGTTTGCTTCTTCTCGGATAGACGACGACATTGAGACAGACGATCTTTACAGCACCCCTTCTGAGGATCTAGCTCAGTACCAGGCTGCTGAGTTTGCAGGCAAGTTATCACTCACATGAACCATCGTGTTCCTTTCAACATTGGTTACCGATACTTTCCGTTGTCTATGCTGCTAGCCCTATGATTAGTTGTTTCTGTTAAGAACCTATCACATGAATCCCTTAACCCTGTTATTGCCTCACCACCACTCCTACAGCCCTATTGTTTGAGCCAGTGTCTTACTAGCATGCTTAGGTTGTTTTGCTCGAGTCTATTACCCGTTACTTTCAGTTACTATATTTTCTCTTATGTTCTGGGGGCTCGATGTTTAATCAATCAATCATGCTAATGTTATTGTTAATAATAATTTGATGATAAGGCACCGTCAGGAGGCCCTGTGTGGTTTTGAGGCCTGCTAGTGTCGACCCTAATAGGAAAAGGGTCTTGTCTACTGATCCATGATGAGCGCACTACCCGCATGTGGGAAGCGAGTATGGGCGCCCCCTCAATTTGATTCGATTCGCATCTCGTCCAAATCATCTCATTTAGTTCGTGTTTTCCATTTGCCGCATGCATGTTTTTGCGAGCCCAGCGCAGGGTGGAACTTTTGTAGTCGGCATATAGGGGGACACGGTCTTAGAGTGCTATGAGGGTCCCTTTTCTTCGGGGCTTGATTAGCCGTGCGCCCAAGGTGCTTTGGGCTTGATGCGAAGAAGAGTTGAGTTGTGTTGAGTGCCCCGCTTGGTGGGAGGCATCCCATCTGGCGGGGTATTCTTACGTGTACGGCCAAATTGGTGCAACCCTGCAGGGATAAATCTTCTCGAGAAGCCGTGTTTTCCGCGGTTATGGTTAACTTGCTGAAAGTACTGGCTAACAAGTACTCAGAACAACTTACACCAAACTAATGATAACTTGACTAGTAATAGACTTATTGACACAACAACTTGATCCATTATTCATTAATCCAACTGTGTGAGTTATCATCGGGTTGCTTCTTTGGATAAGGGGCGAGATCCAGGATGGGTTTGTTTGATGTTATCTTCCATTTGGTTACTATACGCTATCTTATCCCCTTTCTGTTAGTTGGAAGTTGTAGATTTCTGTAGTTGGTTAGCGCAGCCAGTTGCAGCATCTTTTATATCCCCTTCTTCCGTTGAACCCAAGGCATCTGTGCTTGGTGTCGACGGGCTACACTTTGGTGAACTGTGAGTCTTGCTTGCCAGTACTTGGATGTACTGACCCCGTTGGGGCTGTGGTTTCCGCAGACTACGCTTACGAGGATCCAGGTGACGGCTACTACGTGGAGTTTGACGAGGCTGCTGACGAGTAGTTAGCGGACCCGGGCAGGATCCGAGACATCGTGGATGGGCTCCGTCTTTATTTCAGTTTCCGGCTTCTCAAGCCTATGTGGATTTGTCTGTACTCAGACCCCTTTGAATGCTTCCGCTGAGATGTAATGATGTTATGTTGGGACATGTGTCCTCTGGATGATTGTATTTCCTATCTCTGCTCTAGTGAGAGCTATTTGCAACTTATTTCAATCTTTCGTGTCTTAGAGATATGTTGTGTTATCATCTTGTTCAAAGACGTTGACGTACCATGTGTGTATGGTATGAAGTACGTCAATGGTAGTGTCCTGATTTCTACGGGATAGTTTACATCGACGGTGAACAGTAGCGATGGGTTGTCACACATAAGTGTTGGCCTACTCGTAAGAGGACGCGGGTGCCGGTAAGCCCCGTAATCCCATCAGAATACTGTTCAGTTCGTACGGTGAGTATCCTCTAGAAGTCCGGGTGCGACAGTCGGAGACCCGATGATGGAAGAACCCGATGAAAACGATGCACCATACACCACAAGAAGAAGCAGGACCACACTACCTAGGGCAGGTCTTCCATTCACAAGAAGAAGTCACGATATGGCGGTCACGTATTCAACATCGACCAAGAAAGGCAAGAGTAAGATTGTGACGAAAGGTTGAGAGAGGGAAATACTCGCGATATGTGCGATATAACATGCTAATAGCGTATATGTACAATGTGTTTTGAGAGAGAAACACTTGCGGTATCTCGCTAAATCAATCTATTTACGCTCGATGCGACACTAAATATTTTTGCATATGTTAACTTTCATATCTATGTTATTTTTAAGTGAAAAACAATGTGGGAGCCCCCTAATAGCATTCCTATATGCTCGATGTGTCCCGGGTCGGGGGAGTGGTATGTGTAATTTGGAAAACTTTAGTACAGGCGCGTCTGTAAAAATATGCGCCTGGGGTAAACGTTACCACATGCGCATCTGGGCAAACATGCGCCTGGGGTAAGGCTCCGTGGGCCCGCGCATAACAAAACGCTTGGAACGTTTAGCGCAGGCGTATTTTCTGCGTATTCGCCCGGGGTAAGGCTCTGTGGGCCCACGCATAACAAAACGCTTGGAACTTTTAGCGCAGGCGCATTTGCGGCGTATTCGCCTGGGGTAAGTGATAGCGCAGGCGCATATCGCGCGTTAGGCGCCTGGGGTAAGGCCCCACTGTGCTAACTACCGCGCCCGCACTTCTTCTTTCTCTCTTGCGCAGAACAGATCGACACAACCACTTCCCTCTCGATCCCCTATTAGCACGCCGCCGTCATCTCCAATTCGCACGCCGCCGTCGTCGTTGTCGAGCAGCAGGAGGAGGAGCGGGAGCAGCAGGAGGAGGAGCGGGAGCAACAACAGGAGGAGGAGCAGCGTAGGTCATCGAGGAGCAGTCGAGGAGGAGCAGGTCCACGCCGTCGAGGAGGAGCTGTCGAGCACGCCGTCACCCACGCCCGTGTCATCCACGCCGTCGTCGCCCACGCCGTCCAGGTAAGCCCCCCTCCCTCCCATGATCCACGATATGATGCTGGACCTGCCCTCCGCCCTCCCATGATCCCGCGAGTCACCAATAGCATACCCACAATTTTCTGAAAAATCATCGTCACACCAGTAATTGGAATTATCATGTTCCTCCAAGAACCTAGCATATCGCCCAGCAGAGTAGAACTCCAGTAGCATCACTAAATGCCTCAGGTCCAATCTTAGGGGGATGCACTGAATATTAGTATATTACACGGAGATGGTCAATCTAAAAAAGAGAAACCTCAAAAAGGCTCAATACCAAAAGCTTATCGTTCAGCAATAATCACTGTACACTGTTAGATGGTGTTACCTATGATGCTGAATGTTACGCATTAGACATGAATGAGCGTCTATGTTTGGCTTTTAGCTCATCGGTAAATGCCTAGAAGGACTTGATTCACTACACAGCTCCTACCAAATACTATTATGGAGCAGTACTATGCAGAGAACTTCATTCAGCTCTATCACAGGCCGAGAAAATGCCCCAGTCACTGGTCCATGGTTGACAGAGCTTAGTACAACAGCTAACTGAAAGAGAGAGCTAGTAGTAACTTTCGGGATCCATAGAATTATCCCAGTTGATCAGATGATATAGCATCGAATTCTAGTTTTTATGAACGTAGCAGGTTGCCTGCTAAATTTCATTTGAAGGAGCAGCGAAAATAGGCCAAAGCCATAGAGCCACATCACAAAGTTTGGATACAAGTTCAGCAAAATGAGCATTGTGCTACTGCTTACCAGTCATGTGTATTGGTGCAACGTTGTATACTATAGGGTCATATATCATGTTTCATGAAAACTCCAGTGGTGAGGACGTCGAAGAAACATCGGATTCCTAACTGTACTTTCGGCTTCAACAGAGCTAAACCCTGTTCATTAAGATACAAGATTAATAGATTCATTAAGATACTGCAGACCATATATCTCAGAACAAAGGATTTGATATTCAGTCATTTATTTTATCAGGAATAGATGCAAGCTTGCTCATTATGACAGAATATTTATATACATGTGCCAAGGATACAGGATACAGATATATTGTTCCTCAAGTGTATGTTCACTAGTTACCAGATCTTTTTTTACAACATCTTACAATTTAAAAAGTCAAGGGGTTTGTCAGCTCACGAAACAAATAAACCAGCTTGAATGTTACACTAGTAGGAAAACGTTTACCAGTGACGAACAAAAACAAGCTACCGCTGGCGAACAAGTGTTCGCCAGCAGTACACCACCAGTGGTAAGGGGTTACCGCTGGCGAACAAGCCTGTTCGCCAGCGCTATCAAGTTACCGCTGGCGAACACCAGTCTTGTTCGCCAGCGGTAAGTCTGGAATTTTGAAATTTCGTAAATAAATTTTTTTGCATTATTTTTTTCCAAATTTTCAAAACATTTGAATTTGGGTAACCTCTAACCACGCTGTAGTATTTTTTTTTCTTTTTTTTTTCAACTTTGAATGCCCACTTCCCGCTCGGTCACCCATCCTCCCGACTACTCTACCCCGAGCACTACTCTACCTATGACTCACTCATTCTTTCTTGTTAGTATACTACTATCAAACCTCTTAACTATTGCACCATATCTATAAATCCGTAATTCCAAATTCGACAAATGATATGTCTAAATTGATCAGAAGAATATGAGGAATCCAAATATGACATCCTTATTATCTTTTCTCGAAAAAAACTTTTTTTTATTTTTTTTTGAATTTTGAATTTATTTAATTAAATTGATTATGTAGGAAAATTTAGTCTGTCTCAAATAACTTTTTTTCCTTTTGGAATTTGCCGATTCTGAAAAAACCTCACAGGCCGAAGTATATGCAAAAGTTTCTTTTGATATATTGAACGCGTTTTTTCGACGTCGTATGCAAAAGTTATGGCCGTTTTACGTTTTATTTTTGAATTTTGCATAAAAGGTCAAATGGTGTATTTCAAATTTTCTATATCAAGTAGACATTGCACTCTACCCACATATCCAAGGAATTCATTTTTTGAACATTTTATCATTTTCGTTTCTGCTTTACAAACGTAAAAAAGGCGGTCCACGGGGGGGTGTGTGTGTGGAGGGAAATTTTTCAAAACTTACCGCTGGCGAACCAAAGTAGTGGTTGGCCAGCGGTATAGTTAGCGCTGGCGAACCAAAAGGTTGCCCAGCAGTAACCATACCGCTGGCGAACCAGCTCGTTGTTCGCCAGCGCTAAGTAACCATACCGCTGGCGAACGAAGTGTCGTGTTCGCCAGCGGTATTTCCTGCCGCCCGTAGCCGCGCGCAGCCCCCACCCCCACTGTTACCGCTGGCGAACGAAGTGCCATGTTCGCCAGCGGTACATAACTTAGCGCTGGCTAACATGGGGGCGCGTTCGCCAGCGGTTAGTAGCACTGGCGCACAGGAAATCTTGTTGGCCAGCGGTAACCCGGTGGCTATAGCCTGTTTCCTACTAGTGTTAGGCAGTAAAATAGCTTGTATTAGTTACGTATGCATTGACAGTATGGGATGGTGCCAAATAACGTATGCTTGTATTAGTTACTTACATAGAGATGTAGCCTGCACGCCTATAGAAGTTTGAGTCATAGAAAAAGGTGAAACAGAGTTCCATTTTAAGTACTATAAACGAAATTCTAATACAGTTAAAACCTACAAGTTGCAGTCTGCATGTATCCATATGGGGAACTGTATGTTAATTAAAAGGCAGCCTAAGGCTATGTTATGACTACCGACCATAGCACCAATCAATAAGTACCACTGTTGTGTATATGCAGAGAAGAAGAAAACAGAGCAAGACATACCACAGGAAATTTTTCAGTAATTATTCACGTAATTATTCTGGCACTTGTCTATCTCTGGCACTTGTCTATCTGGCACTTGTCTATCTGATCTGTGTATGTTATGTCATTGATGCATATTCTGGCACTTGTCTATCTCTGATCAAGTAATTATTCAGTGGCTGTCATGGCTCACATCTGGAAATTTTCCTTGTTTTTGTCCAAATTTAGGCCGTAGCCACTTGTAATCTGTAAAGTTATGAAACCTGGAAGGACCTTGGAGTTATGAAACCAGCAGGAGGGACCTGGAAGTTATGAAAATCTGTTTTGCGGAGTTATGATTATTCCTGGGAGGACCTGGGAGTTATGAAACCTGGAAACATGAAAATATTGCAGCCAATCTGGAGTTTTTTGGCATGATATGAACTCCTGAGAGTTTTTGGCCATGTGTGCATTCTATTTATGTTGCAGTTACATTGAGTGCCAATGTTTTGCCGGAACGTTGACTCATTTCCGTTCCGGCAAATTTCTGGCACTCCGGCATGACCATTTATAGCAGAGGTCATGCCGAATTTTTCCGGTAACTAACCTAGTATATATTCTGTCTACTGCTAGCTAGGCATGTCTTTTTCTTCTACGGATTCGGCGTTATATTACTGGACCACTACCTGCTTATGGTCAGAGAGTCGCAAGAGGAAGAGAGAGCCAATGATGGCAGTGACGATCGGACGACTGACCAGCCCCTCGATGGCGAACCCCACAATGATGACGGGCTCACCGGTGGCGAGGCGGAAACCACTGATAGTGGCGCCGGGGGTCCCTCTGAGAGTAGCACGACGGGAAAGAAGCGTCGGCAGCGAGCTCCGAACAAGGTCGGCACCGTTCGAGAGAAATTCACGGAGGTGGATCCTTCCAATGACACGCCTGTGATGCCTAAGGACCCTGTGAAGGGGTACTTCCTCCAACTTGGCGCGATCCTTCGAGACGTCGTCAATATCAACGAGCCGACTCTCAAGAAGAAGCAAACTCTGCGCGCCCAACTCATCTCGAGGCTGCACGTGCGGTACGAGTTCCCCCCCCCCCCCTACAACAACGAGAATCTGAAGGGCAACCTGGTGAACAAACTCGCCCTCACTAGATTCACCAAATCCCTGAGCAATTACAAGACTATGGTGAGGGCAATGATTAGGGACGAGGAACCATTCGAAGAGATCCATAGCCACTTCCCTCAGATTACGCCCGATGACTTCAAGATTTTCCTAGATAACAGTCGCTTGATTTCACTAAGAATCAAACGAACTGGGGGAGGGACCTAGCGTCGAATATCATCGGTCACCACAATTTCGGATGTCGTGGCTACGACGGGAAGGAGCCAGTTTGGGAGAAAGAGAACCAGGCCTACATTGAAAAAGGGATTGAGAACCCTTACGCCAAGTATGCCCAGGACCCGCAGTTCCAGAAATTCATGAGGTCGAGGTACAGAAAAGTAACTCCGACCGGGGAACTTGTCACGGACCCCAAGATGGTGGAGAATGTTATTTTGGTCACGGACGATAGCGTGAAGAATGCTGAGAAACTAGTGGTAAGAAATTTACCATTTCATGATTTCATTCTAGTACGAAACCATTTCTAAACCGTTCATATGTTGCTTCTGCAGCTAGAAGAACAACAGCCTGAATCTTCCTCGTCGCAGACAACGACGGCCAAAGTCGCTTGGGATAAGCCTTTTATTAGGGTGTACAACAAGGCAAAGAGCTAGGACCCGCTGAAAAGACCGCACTTAGACCGTATCACCGGCGGCGGACTAAATAGGAAGCACGCCAACTATGGCTTGGCTGAGCCCAGCACTAAGGAGTCACAGGAGGCAAAGAAGAGCCAGTCGAATGAGGAGGCGGAGTTGCTGAAAAAGAAGGTGGCGGATATGGAAGAAAACATGGAGAAGCGGATTGAGCAAAAGGTCGGGGAAAAGATGAATGCGCTCATACCCGCCGTATTTGAAAAACTCGTTGGCTACATCGCCGGGGGCGCACAGGGGCCGATGCCTACGATCAACATAGGCGCAGGAGGAGGACCGTCGACGTTGGTCGTGCCCGGCGCGGCCGTCGCCGGTGGTCCGTCGACGTTGGCCGTGCCTGGCGCGCCCGCCGCCGCCGTTCCCGACGCGCCTGCCCCCGATGGACCGGCGACCGTGTCCGGCGCGGCCGATGGTCCGTCGATGTTATCGTTGCTCGACGAGCCCACCATCACCTGTGGTCCGTCGAGGTTAGCCGAGCTCGATGCCCTCACGGTAAATTATTGACCGTCTCAAGCTGTAGCGAGTTCAATATAACCCCACTCTCCGACCTATCCATGCATGTTATCGCAGGCTGACGCGGCGGGATGCACCTTCCCGCTAAAAGTGGGCAGCGAGTTGAAGGATGTTGCAAAGGGTAGCATCTTGCAGCCACTCTCCCGCAAGTACCACTGCAGAGATATACTGGCCAACGAGCTTCGGGTTCGCGTCGATCTGGTAACCCCAGTAACCCTTGATTGTTCACTACTAGAAAAACAACTATAGGAGTGATGATACCCATGACGCACCAGCATTACGGCGCGTCACGCCTAATAGCCGTGGCGCACCACGGTTTGGTGCGTCGCGCCTATAGCATTACCGGCGGCGCACCAAACAGACGGCGCGTCGCGCCTATGTGTGGGGCCGGGGTGGCGAGCCTCCGAGGCATACCCGCGACGCACCGAGGCACTGGTGCGTCACGGCTATGTGGGATAGGCGCGTCGCACCTGCCTGTGGTGCGTCACAGATATCTGTTCCACGTGTAGCATCTATAGCCGTGACGCACCACAGGCAGGTGCGCCGCGCCTATCCCACATAGCCGTGACGCACCAACAGCACGGTGCGTCACGGGTATACCTGGGAGCAATTTAAGTGGTTGGGACCACCCCCATATCTCCACCCCATTTTAGATCTGGTCGCCCCCCACCTCCTCACCACCCCATTTCCCCCATTTTCCCACCATTTAAAAATTACTTAACCTATTTTATTTGATATATATATGTGAGGGGAATCTAGTAAACACTTCTCTCCACCCCCATCTCACTTTTCCACTTTCTCTTCCATCTTTTTCACTCCCTATAGCCACATACACACGTACTCTCTCGGTCTCGAGTCGGCAAGATCTATAGTTGGTGAGTTGTTGGAGGGATATGTATATGTGTTGTATGTATGTGTCTTGATCTCGCTCTCTCTCATAGATCTCGCTCGGTATCGGCCGGTGCGTCGTCACAAAAGATTCATATGGTTGCATATATACATATGCGAAATTATGTTGCGTATTTTTGATGAAAGTTGTGGATGTCTTAAAAATGAGTTGACATGTGTTGCCAAAATGTTGATTCATTTCCATTTCGGCGACCACGCACTCCGAGAATGTCCTATATTTAGCATAGGTCATGCCGAATTTTTCCGTCGACGACCATGCATGCATCATCCATATATTACGTAATTTGATTCTAATTAATTTGTCCTTTGATCTTTGTTTACTATGCAGGTAACCATGCATATAAGCACAGGCACCGTGGCTAGATTTATGAAACATGCGACGGCCGAAATGTTTCGAAATAACATGACGGAGATAAAATGTCCTTGTCGAAGATGCAAACTGCAACACTTGATCAGATACGATTGTGGTGACTTGGAGTCGCACCTTATCCGTCGTGGTTTCATGGATGGCTACACTCTTTACCCGACAAGTGATGAAGATGAAGAGTCTCCCGGACATGATGAAGGACATGATCATAATCAAGACGAAGGACATCATGATGAAGATGTCGGACATGATCATAATCAACACGAAGGACATCATGATAAAGATGTCGGGACATCGTCGTCGGACTGGGTGCGAGACCCTCATGTCCAAGCTCTGCTTCTCAAGGAGACTAGCAACAACAGAGCTGCTGCTAGAGAGAAATCGAAGCTGTCGCAACTCGAGATAGACGCGGTTACTCCATTGTATGAAGGATGCGTGAGCGAGGATACCCGTCTGAACGTAACGTTAAGGACCCTCGAGATGAAGACAAAACACCGATGGACCGATGCGAGCTACGATGAGAACATGGCATTCTGGCACGGCCGTCTTCCCACGGGGAACAAGTGTCCAACGAGCATCGAGGAGGCCAAGAAAGTCGTGTGCCCTCTGGATTTACCTCATGTGAAATACCATGCTTGCATTAATGACTGCATCATCTATCGGGGCGCGGACGCGGAGAGAACCATATGCCCGGTGTGCGACGCAACTCGATACAAGCCAGGGAAGAAGGCCTCTCCTCGAAAAGTGGTGTGGTACTTTCCGATAACTTCCCGTCTGCAGCGGTATTTCGCAGACCCCACACAGGAGAAGCTCATGCGATGTCACGCGAAAAGGAAGAAGCCAGAAGAGGATGATGGAATTGATCCGGAGAAGGATGACACGATGCTGACACACCCGTCAGATGCTAGCCAGTTGAAGGCGCTAGACATCGAATACCCCGAATTCGGGGACGATCCAAGGAACATCAGGTTGTGCATGAGTATGGATGGATTAAATCCTTTTGGCAACCAGAGCAGTACCCATAGCACCTGGCCCGTGTTTGTATGGATATACAACCTACCCCCCTGGTTGTGCTTGAAGAGGAAGTACATACATATGAGTATGCTTATTCAAGGGCCGAAACAACCAGGTAACGACATCAATCTATATGTCCAGTTGTTGGAAGAGGAGCTAGCCACGTTGTGGGACGAGGCAGCCAATACGTGGGACGCCTATGGAGAAACGTTTTTCCCAATGAGAGCCGCGCTCATCACGACGGTGCATGACTACCTCGGTTACGGATATGTCGCGGGGCAGGTGACGCACGGATTCTGTGCATGCGTTAGGTGCATGGATGACACTACGTATCTCCAGCTAGAGAGAAACCCCGGGTCTTCGAAAACCTTGTTCTTGGGGCATCGAAGGTGGCTTCGCAAGGATGACCCGTCGAGAAAAAGCAAAGATCTGTTCAACAATGAAGTTGAGATGCGAAGAGCCCCACGTCAAAGGAGCGGCGAGGAAATCGACGAGCTGTTGAAGAACTGGAAAGAGTGCCCTGCGTCGGGAAAGAAGCGAAAGGCACCGGCGCCGTTGGAGGGTGTATGGAAAACAAGGTCTGTTCTCTGGGGCCTGAGGTACTGGAAGATTCTCCGCACGCCCCACTTCCTTGACCTCATGCATATCACGAAAAACGTGTGCGAGAGTCTGCTTGGCACCCTGCTCAACATGTCGGAGAGGACCAAAGATGGGCCGAAAGAAAGGAACGACTTGAGATTTTTGAATATCAGGGGCGAGCTCCACGGAGGAAAACCGGATGATGATGACGATGATGATGATGATGTGTTAGATGGGACGGAAGGTCGCCGCAAGGGCAAAAAGGCCAAGAAGACGGAATATTACTGTCCCCCTTCGTGATTCACGCTATGCGAGAAGGAGATCGACCAATTCTTGAAGTGCCTCCTTGGAGTCAAATTTCCTTACGGTTATGCGGGGAAGATAAGCAGATACCTAGACGTACCAAAGCAGAAGTTCAGCGGGATGAAGTCTCACGACTGTCACGTGATGATGACGCAGATACTTCCAGTTGCAATTCGAGGGATAATGGACGAGAACGTCCGCGAAACGTTGTTTGGACTCTGCAACTTTTTTGACGTCATCTCTTGAAAGTCGATTGGCGTGAAGCAACTCGCAAGGCTACAGGAAGAGATCGTGGTGATACTATGAGAGCTTGAGATATACTTCCCGCCCGCATTCTTCGACATTATGGTGCATCTCCTTGTCCATGTCGTGGATGATATCATCCAGCTCGGGCCGCCGTTTTTACACTCCATGATGGCGTTCGAAAGGATGAATGGTTCCATCAAAGGATACGTCCGCAACATGGCCCGTTCAGACGCAAGCATTGCCAAGGGCTTTCTGACAGAATAGTGCATCTCTTTCTGCACGAATTTTCTAGACAAAGATGAGAACCCTGGTCTGCCCGTAAAAAGGCACTTTGGCAGGCTCGCTGGATGGGGACACCGCGAGGGCCAGCGCGAAATGAATGTCGACTTTCAAGGCCGACGCAACGACTTTGACAGAGCAAACCTAGTCGCGCTACAACATCTAACAGTGGTCGATCCTTGGTTGGAAAAGCACAAAATGCTAATCGCGAAGTAATACAGTGACCGGGGACAACATAGGACCGAAGCAGAAATAATCAGAGAGCACAACATCCATTTCACACAGTGGTTTGGGGACTGATGGGGGCGTATGGAAGGCCATTTTTCTACCAGTGATTATGACCGATCACACGGAGACGCCTTATTCTGAAGAAGAAAAACTCATACTCACATTGTCACAAGGCCCCGCACATAACCTCATGACATATCAGGCATACGATATCAATGGTTACACATTCTACACGGCAAATAAGGACCGGAATTGCGAATACCAGAACTCGGGGGTAACGATGGAATCATTAACAGGTGACGTCAAGGAAAGATACTATGGTAGGATCGACGAGATATGGGAACTCGACTACTGCGGAGAGAAGGTGCCAATGTTCCGTGTCACATGGGCAAAGAGCGTCAGAAAAGAAGGACAATATTTTACCACCATGGTGATACCTGAAGCCAGATTCGGCACGAATGTCACCGCAAAAAATGAGTCATGGGTCTTGGCTAACAAAGTGGACCAATGCTTCTTCATTATTGACCCGACAAGGCCTAGCCGTGTTGTCGTGCGGAGAGGCAAAAGAAGCATCATCGGAATGGATGTTGTAGCCAACAAGCAAGACTTTGACCAGTACGGCGACCCGAAAATGGAAGATGACAACGACGATGGAACGAAATACACAACAAGAAGAAGCAGGACAACGCTACCTACAGGTCGCCCATTCCACCGAAGAAGTCACGGTGTTCCGGGACTGAATTACTCAACAGCGACAAAGAAGGGAAAGAAAATTGTAAAACGCTAGCTCTAAGAACAACGATATATGTGTCGTGTGTCTGCATGCATTCGAGGAAGTGATGACAGTGTAATATATATGCACTAGTTCTAATGTTTAAATTAATCAACAAATTGGTTGAATTTATATTTATTTATTTCTGAATATATATGCTAAGAAAATGACATTTAATATAATCTTGCATTTATAATGATTTATTCAGAATTTATATTGATTTATTTTGTAAGGAAAAACAATATTTGAAAAAAGGGGTGGGCAGGATTCGAACCTGCTCCACTGAGCAGTGTGAGAGAGGGGCCAGCCACTGGACTGAGTATCACGTTGTGATACAAACCCACGCTCACACCTTCTAAACAGGAAACAAAAACAGGCGTGACGCACCGAAGCTTGGTGCGCCACGGGTTAGATAGGGGTGACGTACAGAAGCTTGGTGCGCCACGGGTTAGATAGGCGTGACGCACCGAAGATTTGTGCGCCACGGTGTAGATAGGCGTGACGCACCAAGGCGTGGTGCGCCACGGCTATGGGGAGTACAGATAGAATAGGCTGTTCCCCTTTCTTTCTCTTCTCCTTCTCTCCACACCAACAGACGCACGCGCTGCTCGATCCCCTTCCTCTCGTCGCCCGCCGCCGCAGACGTTGTGCCCTAGCCTAGCCTCCCGCCGCAGACGATGTTCCCTATCCTCTCCAGCGCCCACCGCCACTACCCAGCGCCCACCTCCCATCGCCCTAGCCGCCCACCGCCCAGCGCCGCACATCTCGATCTGAACCACCGCGCCGCTGCTGCCGTCCACGACAAGGAGGAGTACAAGGAGCCACGCCGCTGCTGCCATCCACGACAAGGAGGAGGAGGGGGAGTCACGCCGCCGTCCACGACAAGGAGGAGGAGGAGCCGCGCCGTTTTCCCCAGCGTGAACGACTCCGAGCAGTTCGTCCTTGACGCCAAGGCCGCCGTCTTCCCCAGCGTGAACTACTACACCGAGCCGGGTCCAGGTAAGCCGTCCCCTCCTCCTCGAGCTCCTCGTAGCTGAACCTGTTGCCCATGTCCTGGCTGCTGCCGGACTCCATGTCGTGGTCGTAGCTGCGGTAGTAGAAGGTGATGTGGGGGAACTCGCCGGTGACACGCTCATGTATCATATCTTCCTAGCCCTGAATAAGCAGTAAGAAAATTCAGAAAAGTTCACTAGGTTCAGAACCAGCTGCAGCACATCATCATTTGTTTTTTATTTTTTGCAGAAGAAAAAGATCCAAATAATGTTAGATGGAACTAGGAAATTACTTGTAGCCTCGCAAACCAAATAGTGCAGAATTTCTGTTTGATATGGGTATTAGATGCGTGGAACGATACCCCTGTTAGAGGGTTCGGTTACATGTTATAAGGGGCCTAGAAAAGCCCTAGGCGTGGCCTGATACAGAGGGAAACCGAGTCGGGTTGGGGTACTACCCCATACCCTTACGGAAGCCAAACGAACTCTAACACCCCCCCTTAATCTAAGCCTTGGAGAGGTTTAGGTTACGTTTGAACTCATCTAACTTCCTATTACAAAGAGTTTTGGTAAAACCATCAGCAAGTTGATCCTTACTAGAAATAAAACGAATGTCAAGCTGTTTGAGAGCAACTCGTTCTCGAACAAAACAGAAATCAATCTCAATGTGTTTTGTCCTGGCATGAAAGACTGGATTAGCTGAGAGATAGGTAGCACCAATATTGTCACACCACAGACAAGGTGGCTGTGAAAGAGGAACTCCAAGTTCTCGGAGTAAAGCTTCAACCCAAATCAACTCAGCAGTAGCATTTGCAAGAGCCTTATATTCAGCTTCAGTACTGGAACGTGAAACTGTAGCCTGTTTACGTGCACTCCATGAAATCAAGTTGGAACCAAAAAATATTGCAAAACCACCCGTGGAGCGACGATCATCAATATCACCTGCCCAATCAGCATCTGAAAAAGCACTAAGCAATGTAGAGGGCGATTTTTGAAACCTAAGTCCAAGCTGAATAGTGCCATGAATATAGCGTAGTATCCTTTTAACTGCAGTCCAATGAGTAGTCGTAGGTGCATGAAGGTATTGACAGACCTTGTTGACAGAAAAAGACAAATCTGGACGTGTTAATGTCAAATACTGAAGAGCACCAACTATGCTCCTGTACCGTGTGCTATCCTCAGATGATAGAAGAGAACCATCAGTCAAGGACAATGACTCAGTGGATGAAAGTGGAGTAGGACAAGGTGTGCATGTACTCATACCAACACGAGAGAGTAAATCATGAGCATACTTTTCTTGTGTAAGAACCAATCCTTGTGATGTTTTGTGAACCTCAATACCCAGGAAATAATGTAACTCACCGAGATCCTTTATAGCAAACTCAGCAGCAAGATTGCGTAGCAAGGCAGAGATGGCTGTGTCAGATGAACTTGTAACAATAATATCATCAACATAAATCAATATGAAAATAGTAACATCAGCCTTGCGAAAGAGAAACAGAGATGTATCTGCCTTGGAAGGAACGAAACCAAGATCATGAAGTTTAGAACTGAGACGAGAGTACCATGCACGAGGAGCCTGTTTTAATCCATAGAGAGCCTTGTCAAGTTTGCAAACAAAATTTGGAGCAGCGGAAGACTCAAAGCCAGGTGGTTGTCTCATATAAACCTCCTCTTCCAGAACACCATGTAAGAACGCGTTCTTGACATCTAGCTGCCTCAAACTCCAGCCCTTAGAAACAGATATAGCAAGAACAAGACGAATAGTAGCAATCTTGACAACAGGACTGAATGTATCCTCATAATCAATACCATATCTCTGTTTAAACCCCTTTGCAACAAGACGAGCTTTATACCTGCCAATAGTACCATATGCATGTTTCTTAATACGGTAGACCCACTTGCAATCAATAATATTCTTGTTGGAAGTGGAAGGAACGAGATGCCAAGTCTTATTTTGAATTAGTGCATCATACTCTTCATCCATTGCTCGTTTCCAATTGGGATCATTGAGGGCTTCATTTAAATTTTTGGGCTCTCCTGTGGATGTTAACAACCCATACTTGACAATATTACCATGATAAATATTTGGTTTCTTACCATAAGAAATTGTACCATCTGTAACTTTCTTCGGTCGTTGAATGCCTTGTTGAAGTCGTGTGCGTGGAGCAGTAATCGGAGGCACACGAGACAATTCCGCAGAAGATCCTGCGGCTGCAGAATCATTAGCATCATCATCACTGCACCTGTTGTAATCATTACTGCACCTGCTGTAATCATGAGCATCATCGGTTCCTGGCGCAGCAGACGAGGCCTGGTCATCATGGCCTGCGACCTGCGACCTGCCGGTCATCAATACCTGCATGCGCGCTGTCGGGAGGTGGAGAACCTGCATGCTGGCTGTCGGGACAGGTGGAGGACAGCGACCGGTCTTCGGCTGCCTGGGCACCAGGTGCATGCGCAGAGCGCAGAGGGGGCACGTCAGGTGCATGCGCAGAGCGCAGAGGAGACACTGACGGCGGGTGATCCAAGGAAAATTCTTCCTGGATTTCGGAAGTATCAGCACTGAAAACTGTGCTGTCTTCTCTGGCCTTATTCTCCTTCTCTGTATCATTATTTGATGCACTGTTTTCACCATTTGCATCTGAATTTTCTTGAGAGGATGTATCCACTGAAGTGCTGTGCTCCTAAACATCAACCTGCGGAGGAGTAACAACAGGCACAATATGCAAAACATTGTCATGAGTTAGCACACCCCTATTATCCATATCTTCTGAATGTGAAGAAAGAAGAAGAATTTCTTCATGAAGACGACGTCCAGCGTTAGGATTAAGGGAGGCAAAAGGAAATGTGTTCTCATCAAAAACAACATCTCGAGATATATAGACACGACCAGTGGACACATCAAGACATTTTACTCCTTTATGAAGAGGACTATAGCCAAGAAAGACACATTGCTTTGATCTAAAGGAGAGTTTGTGTTTGTTGTATGGACGTAAATTGGGCCAACAAGCACACCCAAAAACACGGAGAGAGTCATAGTTAGGTGTAATGCCAAGAAGTTTTTGTGTGGGTGTGTCAAATTGGAGAACTTTGGAAGGCAACAAATTTATCAAAAAAGTTGCAGTGAGGAAAGCATCATCCCAATACTTCAACGGCATAGAGGAATTTGCAAGTAAAGCAAGACCTACTTCAACAATATGACGATGTTTACGTTCAGCAGAGCCATTTTGTTGATGAGCATGAGGACATGATACATGATGAGTAATCCCCACTTTCTGAAAGAATGCATTCAGTTTCTCATATTCTCCACCCCAGTCAGTTTGCATGGTGACAATTTTGCGACCAAACTTTCGTTCAACAAATTGTTGAAAATTGAGAAACACTTGATAAACATCAGAACGTTTCTTAAGCAAATAAATCCATGTGAACTTACTATAATCATCAATGAAACTTACATAATAAGAATGTTTGCCTATAGAAAGAGGTGCAGGACCCCACACATCAGAGAATACTTGTTCCAAGGGAACAGTGGAAACACTAGTGGAGATGGGATAGGGCAACTGATGACTCTTTGCTTTTTGACAAGCATCACAAACATAAGGATTTATTTCTGGTACATACGAGAGTTTATTTTTCCTAAGAATTTGCTGAACAATAAACGAAGAAGGATGTCCTAGACGACGATGCCACGTGGATGATGAAGGCTTGATAGTAACAAATGCATGCTTGGAAGACCCCATGGAGACAGGAACAAGAGGATAGAGCCCACCATGACACGGACCTCTAAACATGGTTTCCATGGTGTCCTGATCCTTAATTAAGAAAAAGAAGGGGTGAATCTCAATGAAGGCATTATTGTCTAAGGCAAGTTTATGAGCGGAAACTAGATTCATGGAAGAGCTAGGAACATGCAAAACATTGCGAAGTTGAAGAGAACTACTAGGGGTGTGCAAAACTGAATGACCAATGTTAACAATAGGCATACCTTGTCCACTAGCATTGTGGACTTGATCATGGCCATGATAAGTATCATGAGTGGTGAGCTTGTTGAGTTGTCCTGCGAGGTGATTTGTGGCGCCAGTATCCATATACCAGTTTGTATCAACACCATATGCCCCCTTGCCCGGAGGAGCGGGTGTATCATCATCATCATCGGAGTCATCATTACCATAACGCCACCAACATTGCTCAGCTGAGTGTCCCTCCTTTTTACATATTTGGCAGATTACTCCTTCCTCCCACGGAGTGGCAATGCGCTCAGGTTTTGGACGATTTTTGCGGTTACCCTTGGGCCTGCGAGGAGCTTCTTGATTCTGTTGGTCCTTGGGCTGTGGGGCTCGGGTAGGAGCACGAGGAGCTGGCTGTTGGCGAGTCTGGTTGGGCGGTGGCGCAGGAGAGCGAAACGGCGGTACATATGGCTGTACGTAGGGCTGTCCACCATAGGGAAAACCACCAAACGGATACGGTAGACCACCGAAAGGAGAGTGAACACCTCCAAACGGAAACTGAAACTGCTGCTGCCCAAGAAACGGGTTCTGAAACTGCATTTGCTGACCGCTGAATGTCTGCTGAACCGGAACCTGAACCTGCTGCTGCTGTACCGAGGGCACCTGCTGCTGCTGTACCGAAGAAAACTGCTGTTGTCCGCTGTAGTTCTGTCCCCCTGGCTGCTGCTGCGGGACACCGAAACGAGGGCCACCAGGAGTAGAATTAGGACGGCGTGTAGCAGCATTTACCGAGGAAGTAAAAGAGCCAGCTGCCTGACCTGATGCCGTTAGCATGTTTTCACGATACTCGTAGGATAACAGCTGCGAGCACATGTCGTTGAGCGACGTAGTTGGGACGGCATTGACAGAGGCCACAAGAGGGTTGAAAGTGCCATCTAAGCCATTGAGGATATAGTCTTTCAACTTATCGTCGTCAATCTTTTTTCCAGCGGCTGCGAGCTCCGAAGCGTAGCCTTTCATCTTGGAGATGAAAACTTGTGCAGACATATCGAGTTTCTTGGTATTGATAAGGGCACCCCGAAGAGTGGAGACGCGAGCTTTGGACTGCGTGGAGTAGAGATCATTAAGAGCAGCCCACACCTCGGAGGCATGCTCGAGCCCGAAGACTTGGGCGAGTACATCATCGGACAAGGAATTAACAAGGAAACTTAAAACATGTTGATCTTGAGTGATCCAGGCCTCATAGGCCGGATTGAGGATCAGCTTCTTCTTGCCATCTTCTTCAACCTCCAGGTGCTCAGACGGGATCGGATTGGTACCTTCAAGAAGTCCCATGACCCGAGCTCCGCGAAGGGTGGGCAGAACTTGTGCTTTCCAGTAAAGGAAATTCTCCCGAGTGAGCTTTGTTGTCGACGGCGTTCCAACGGAACCCGGCGCAGATGACGAAGACGCCATCGAGTCTTGGGAGGGAAGGGTGGGGAAAAACGTCGTGTGATCGTGAGCTTGACACAGGGATCAAGCAGCGTCGTAGGTCGTGAGCTTCGAGGCGGCAAGTAGCAGCGACGAGATCGTTTGGCGACGGCGGCGGCTTGGAGGCGGCGGCTTTCGCTAGAAGGGAAGAGGGTTGGCTCGTGATACCATATTAGATGCGTGGAACGATACCCTCGTTAGAGGGTTCGGTTACATGTTATAAGGGGCCTAGAAAAGCCCTAGGCGTGGCCTGATACAGAGGGAAACCGAGTCGGGTTGGGGTACTACCCCATACCCTTACGGAAGCCAAACGAACTCTAACAATGGGAAATGTCTGTTCACTTCTAAATGCAGTGACAGTTACCAGTGATTTCTGTTTGTTACCCGTGTCTTGTGCCAGAGTAAGGCTTTCTGTGTTGGCATCTTTTGTTTTCATTGTGATGAACAGTTTGATATATAAAGTTACTAGTGTGGACGTTTGAGAAGCTTGCAATTGTGGCACCCTACGAGTTACCACAAGATCAGTAGTGGTAGATTCGACCTTTTTTGAAACAATTGTCGCCCTTCTCTCTTGAAGAGATTTTTGTAGATTGTACGTCTTCTCGGCTATGGATTAATTAGAAATTTAAGTTGGGTTCATTTCCTTCGTATTCAGTAGTCACTACTTTGTTGAGTAGACAACTCCTAGACTTCTGGATGTAAGCTTGAATTTGGGCTGCCAGCTTTGTCGTTTCATTTCAGTTATAACAACTAAAAAAATGTAATTCACTGGAGGGATCTTTAAGGTGGTTGTTTACTTTGCTGTTTTTGTAGCACATTTCCTATTTCTCTAGTTGAAAAGGCAAATTCTCTTGTGGGCTGACCTCTCTTGTTAATTTTTCTTTCATATAATTTGTATGTACTTCTTCTAATGCATACTAAAGTCTGCTGGGTTAGACTTATTTGATGGATGGGAGCCCAGTTAAAGTGGGATTTTGGATTCATATTTATTGGCTAGTTTGGTGTCGAATCAAGGATGGCTGATAAGCTGAATACCTTAATTGTTCATGCCATGTCAACTCTGTTACTTCCGAAGTCACGTCTCCACTAACTATATGTAACAAACTGCTCAATATCTCGCTGGTGACATTGAAGTCATGACTCCACTAACTATTATGGTACGAGTCTACCAGTATTGCAAGAGCTAGTTGCCACATTCCTGGAATTAACATGACTGGTTGTGGCAGTGGCCTGGTAATACGCTTGGTTTGGCTGAAAAGGTGATTATTGCTGTCAAGCACCTAAGTATCTAAGTCTTCTCAGAAGTAATCCTTTAACCGTGATTGGTTTAGCTCTGTGTTTTAGCTTAGTAATCTTTGTGGATTCTAGATTCAATTATTTTATCACCGTTTTAGAAATTCTTTGATCATGTGGTTTTTAGAAGGGATTCAACACCTGAGATAAATTTGTTTGTGATAAATTATCTGGCTAGCGTTGTACATAGTACTTGACTATATTTGTATGGATATTGAGGATCACCATATTTCAGCTCACTAGTTATCGTATTGACCCTGGAAATGGAGTTTCTAGTAAATAAATCGATTTTCTGTTAGTTTTTTGTGACTGGTGTGTTTTTGTCAACTTGCTTATAGACTCTTGCTGGGAAACCACTGGCAGGTAGTATATCAGTGGATGCTACAGTTGATTTGTATAGGTGAACTTATCCATCCCATTGATTTTGAGGCCTGTAGAATGTAGATGAATGTGATACATTGTTTCTTTGTTGTGTTTACTGAAATATTAATTGTGAATACAAGCTTGTTTTCATGCTATTACATGCTGTTGAACTGGAGTGCATATCCTGTGCACCAGAAGTTGTCATGCAGACGGTGCACCTGACGAACAACAATTGCTGTTAGGATGCTGCTGCTATTGATGTTAATTTTGCTGTTAGGAACAACAATTGCTGTTAGGATGCTGCTGCTATTGATAGCCCTTGAAAGTATTATGCTAGGATGCTATTGCTGTTAGGATGTTGCTGCTATTGCTGTTAGGATGCTGCTGCTATTGCTGTTAGGATGCTATTGATGTAAGCATACAAGTTTTATAGAAAATGGATGAACCTTACATGTTCACTTTTTGGTGCTGGTACTTGTCCAAGCAATATTTTGGTGCTGGAGTTGTCAATATTTGCAGGGAACAGATTTTGGTGTTGCAATTGGTACTTGTCAAAATGTGCAATTTGCTGCTGGTACCACTTTTGGTGTTGGTACCACATTTGGAAATCTGTCCGACCATCGAGCCGTTTAAAACTTTGCAGGGAATTCAAATGAGTTGCCCATTTTTGCCGAAATGTTGATTAATTTCCGTTTCGGCGAGAATCGGGCACTCTAGTGTTAGAAAATTAGCAAAGGTCATGCCGGATTTTTCGGTGAATTTAGGACTTAGCCGTTTTCCCGTGATCGAGTAGTATGTCGATTTTTTGTTGCCTTTAGATTGACCGATAATTTCCCCCTTCAGAACATGGCACACAACGACGAGGCCGGCGGTTCTAAACCGTTCTGGCAAATCTCCGACGAAGAAGATGAGCAATACGACCCGACGGCGGATGCCGGGGCTGACGCGGACACTAGCGGTGGCGAGGAGGATGACGCCACGACTAGTGGCGCCGGTGATACCACTAGTGGCGCCGCCGGAGGAAATGACACCACTGATGCCGGCGGTCAGACAGATGGTGGTATCCAAGCCAAGAAGAAGACGACAACGAGAAAACGGAAAAGGAACAGTCTCCGCACCTACCGTGAAGATATCACGGAAATTGATAGCAGTGGGTATCCTATCGCGCCCGAGCGGGTGGTCAAAGGATTCGGAACCCAAATCGGTTGCATGGTCCGGGAGACTGTCAGGATCAACACCGACGATCTAAGGAAAAAAGAGAATACCCATTATCGGGTTGTTCTCTTTAGAAAGCTGCACGAACAATACTTGTACCCGCATCCGCCAGAAGAGCCGTTCAAGTACAATAACGACAATCTGGAGGGGAATCCGGTCAATAATGCCGCCATTGGTAAGATGAACACCGCCTTGTCCAACTGGAAACACCGGGTGAAGCTTAAGGTCTTGAACCCCAAAAAAAGCTTGGAGGAGGTTTTAGCGAGTGAGCCGAACATCACCGAAGCTGAACTCTGGGACTTCAAGCTACTTTGCGAGAGCGAAGTCGCCAAGGCTAACAGTGATTGGGGGCAGAAGATGCGGTGATTGAACATAGGTTCCCACAAACTGGGATGCGGCGGTTACAGAGCGGCGATTCCCAATTGGGAGAAGGAGGACGCCAAATGTGCAGCACAGGGCATCCCTGACCCTCTCGCAAGGTACTCGCCGCGGACGAAAAACTTCATCAGGGCCCGGTTTACATATGATCCGGTAGCTAATGAGTATACTACCGATGATGAGAAGGTGATGAAGTTGTATGAAAACTTGGTAAGTAAATACACCACCCTAATTAGTTTTCTCTCGACATCAAGTCGATTGCATCATAGTGTACTGGTGGAATTCTAAACGGTTCACGCTAATTGTGCAGAACACAGAAATCGAAAGTGGTGGAACCTTGATGGGGGGATGCTAACCTGGTATGCCAAGATCCGAGGAATAACCCGGCCCAGAGACAGTGAGCAGGATACGGCTAGGGATAAAGATGTTTGTGGAGGCCCAAGCTCGTGGGCCTAGTGACCCGGATTGTGGGTGTTGTAAAGGAAAGTTAGGGTTAGCATGCCGTGTCTGGGTAGGACCCGGGTGTGCCTTGTAAAGTAAGTTAGGGGGTATGGGAGCTATATAAACCGACCCCCGGGCGTAGATTGAGATAGAGATCTAAGAACCCTAGCAATATCGTGTGGTATCGAGTATCCAGTGTAAATCCTAATCGAGTTATTGTATCGAGAATAGAGATCCGGCGACTTCGATTGCCGGCTGTCAGATCAAGTTGTATCATGTCTTCCTTTGAGCTAAACCCTCTCCCGAACCCCTGTGTCGACTTGCCCCAAGATCAGTTACCCCTGGTAACATCTGCCGTGATTATCCCACGACAGTTGGCGCCCACCGTGGGGCCTGCGTCCAAAGGTGTCTACATCACGGGAGAAGCTCGGAAGGGCATGGAGAATCTTGTCATCGGCGAGATCTACATCGACCACGAAGGAGAAAAGGTGGTGGACGATTCCGGCTGGGGGCCGGAGTCGGATCACCTCGAAACCGGATCCGTCATAACAATCGGCCGGATCAACGTCTTCATCGGTATGGTATGTGCTTCCAATTCGGTCCCTGACAACGTTGGATCTGATTCTATGCCAGGAAAAGCCACGTCTATCCGATCAGATGATGAAGAATCAACGGGAACGACATATCCAGCAGAAGAACCCATCGCGGAGTGGGAACAGCCGGAGGAGCCGGCATGGACCCCACGCGACCGGGTCCAAGGAGAAGATGACACCGGGTCTATCCTGGATCTACTGGAAAACCGGTATGAGGAGAACGGTGAAGAGGAACAGCCTGAATTTACACCGGATATCGCGCGCCGAGTTGCAGTCTATGCAGCCCCCGTGGCTAACCAAGGAAACACAGCCGCGGCACCAGTCGGGGCGGCTCAGGCAGTGGCCCAGCAACAGGGCGCGGTTAACGGAGACCCGGTCTTGACCCGGGTCGATGGAGAGTCAGCATCGGTCACCAGTCGCGCGGCAGATGAGGAACAACACGCCAACATGTTCGGGTTTCAAGCCAATCGGACACCAGGGGCGGGCCCCTCGAATCCGCGTCACCCGGCCCTGTTCGATAATAATTTGATCTTGGATCCTACAGTCCTCGCCACTGTTATCACCCCAGAAAACGCGGCAGAGCGGGTTAGAGATCTGGACGTGGCTCGTCGTGCATTGGAACAGCAAAGAAGGCAAGTGGAAGCAGATAGACAGGGGATGGCCACTCGACGGCGCGAGCTAGACGCGTTGGAAACCCGGCTTCGAGAGGAAACGTCCAGGATACATCAAAGGCATCACACCAGGTTGCCAGCAACGGGCGGGGTTATTAATCCGGCTAATTTGTTCATCACGCCTCAGGACCAACCGATACCAGTGGTGAACCAGGGAACCGCACCCCAACAGACAACAGCAGCGACACATCCGGCGAATGAGCGGACCGGGTTACCCCCACCGCAAACTAGAGTCACAACCGGCAATGATCTACTGCCGCCGCCACCATCACGATTCCGCACGCCAGCCGGCCACTACAACAATCCTATGGACAACGTATATGCGGCGACACTCGCATTAAATCAAATACCTGTGGGAGAGTCGCCCCATGCAGAGAAGACTCGGCAAGCCATCGAGCTGTTGCACACTGCGGTGGCGCAGCAAGCCAATTACCCGGATCACAGAAGCGGAATGCACGGGACGCCGTATGTTAGCCAGCAGCAAGGGAATTTACAAACGAGTTCGGCGCGTCGGAGGGAAGAGCAGCAGCAAATGCCGCCTCCTCCCCGCGCTCAGGCAGTATCAGCAGCACAGGCCGTCGTGGACAGTTCTAGGGCCCGGAGGGCCGCGGCCGGGTCTGCAGCGCATGGACCTCCCGCAGCACAGCGCCCAGACGCGCCCCCCGCGGCATCACACGTTTCCAGGGCAAGGCCGGCTTCAATCATTCTTGCGGGGCCCAAGTGTCTCTCGGACAATATTAGAGCTGAACCTTACCCGGAAAAGTTCAAAGAGCCAGGGAAAGTAGTGAATTATGAGCCAACCATGGATCCCGAAACGTGGCTAAGCAGTTACGAGATGGCAATGTCAATCCGCAACGCGTCCGAGAACCTCCAAGCCAAATTCATGTATCTGATGATGTCTGAAGGAGCAGCAAAATTGTGGTTCACCAATCTACCAGAGGGATCGATTAAGTCTTGGGAGGAATTGAAGACCGCGTTTATCAAGCACTTTCACGGGACCTGCAGGAAATTATTCACCATTGATGATCTAGAGCGATGCGTCCAAAAGAAGGGAGAATCGGCGCGCAGTTGGGTGCGCCGGGTTATGGAGATACTTCACTCATCCACAGACATCCAGCCCAAAGATGCGCTACAAGCCATGGCAAAAACATGCAAGTATATACCTTTAGTGCAAAAGTTAACTCGCATAAAGTCCAGTCGAAATGCGTCAGAAGTCACAATGGGAGAATTGATGGATGCGTGCAACAAACACGCTGCTACAGATACCACAGAAGAAGAAGCTGATGACAAGAAGGCAAAAGCAAACACAAGCGGTAATGGAAGAACCGGCAACGGAACAGCGTCAGGAAACAATGGAAACAGTCAGAACAAGCGTCCCTTCGAAGGAGGCTCCGAGTTTGTCGCTAACACCGAAGCCGGGTCTTCAAGGCCAAGAGCAGAAGGAAATTTCAGCGGAGGTAACCACCATGGAGGAAACTATCAAGGACCACCAAGGCCGGGTAATAATTGGGACATATTCAGGATGACATGTCCGAAGCACAGCAGGAATGGCAGGCCAGCTAACCACTCCCTAGAACAATGCGCCGATTTGCAAAGATGGAAAAATGAGGAAGTGCACAGAGCTATGCGAGGTGCAGGGCGGGGAGGAGGACCGGGTCCAGGGGCAAATCCGGGCAACGGCCCACCCCCAGTTGGTAACCCGGCGGCTGGAAATCAAGGTAATAACCAAGGGGGGGCAGGAGGCTTCCAGGCTAACCCCAAACAATTGGGTCAATATCATGTGCATACCACAGGAGGATCTAACAAGGACAAAAAGATACTGAAGCAAGCAGTCAACTCAGTTTCATTAGCCGTTCCGAGATACTTGAGATGGTCAGAACAGGAGGTAACATGGAGCAGAAGGGATCACCCAGAAAGAGTGGAACACCCAGGAGTCTTGGCACTAGTAGTCGCACCGCAAGTTAATGGGTACGAACTAAAGAAGGTTTTAATGGATGGTGGAAGCAGCATCAATATACTGTATTGGGAAACCTTCCTACGCATGGGTCTCAAGGAATCTCAACTGCAAAAAAGCTCGACAGTTTTTCATGGAATAGTGCCGGGTCATTCAGCATGCCCCGAGGGAAAAATCGCATTGGAGGTAGCTTTCGGAGAATCAAAGGATAACTATCGAATTGAGTGGCTCACCTTTGAGGTAGTGAAATTACGCAGCCCCTATCACGCGCTGTTTGGAAGGCCGGCTTATGCCAAATTTATGGCTAGGCCGTGTTATGTATATCTACAGCTAAAAATCCCGGGTCCCAAGAAGACCATTACCATACATGGAAATCGAGATATAGCAGCTGAATGCGACGAAGGAGACGCAGCAATGGCCGAGCAGGCCTGTAGAAAAGAAGAGCTCAAGCACTACCGATCTCAAGCAGACCCGGAGGATATAGCCACATCAAAAAGGCCGAGTATCGAAGGTGAAAAAGCAAAGTCCAAGGTAACGCAAGATGCTAAATTGGTGGCCTTAATCGAAGTTGACTCTCCCAAGCAGTATGCTGTAAAGGAAGAAGTTACACGGCCGCCCACAACCAGCAAAGTCATGGAGACACCCCACCCGGGTTGGCTGGCAAGCCCGGTACTCATCAGGAAAAAGTCCAACTTATGGAGGATGTGCATTGGTCAAGCCGGATCAGGACCAGTGCTTACAAAGAACTGAGTAATGTAACGGGCGGCAGGTTTCAGACGCGCTCTTTTCCTACCCAGGGTACCTACGGGGACTGGAAGGTTTTTAATGAGGCGGCCTGCTGACCCAAAATTTCTAGTATCAATAAAGAGATGGTTATCAAGTCCTATGTCTTTTCGCCTTTATCACAAGTAAGTAGTATCAATGCGACATCGATAATTCAGTATCATCAAAAGCATCGATTGCATGTAGGTCTTGGGGGTTGGTTGCTCAGGTAACCAACCACTAACCCGAATGACCCGGCATAGATAGCTATAAGTTATAAGGGCCGATTCCTCGCAAACGAGCACGGCTGCAATCTTATGACTGGGCAAAGAAGCCAATTTTTCTTGACTTATCTTACTTAAGCTTGATGTGACTCGCACTAAAGTGGCATGATTCGTTCGCTTACGATTACAATCAGCCATGGAGCCCAATGGGACTTGCCTGACACTGTTCTCGTATGAATGTAACAACATGGTATCCACGCGAAAGCCGGCTTATAGTATAAGATAGTCAAAAGGGTCATCTAAACCACAAGTTTATGCAGAGTACAAGGCTGATAAGCCCGAAACTCAGTGATTATCAAGCATAACTTCAGTATTTACATGAGATGGTTTTAGAGTTTTGTCTTGGTAGGGAATGATTTGTCCTCTGAGAAAGGCCACACCCTCATGACTCGTCCTTTGGGTCATGGGGACTGCGGACTTCGTAACAGAAACAAACCACTTTAATACCAAGGTTCCAAACGGCCCTATTATCCGAGTCTTGGGAACTTCAAGAGAATTTCACTTATCAAAGCCCCTGGTCTCGGAAAAAACGAGTCTTATGAAGGGAGCTAAAAAGAGAGATGGGTATCAAGAACAAGTTCAGAAGAACAGCAAAAAGTATGATTATCAAAAGGCTAGGAAAGCCACAAAAATATGTCACCAAATAGAAGTATATTACAAGCTTTTGCATCGGTATCAGAAGAGCACAGGCGCACCATTAACAGAATAAAATAGCTCAAACAAAAAGGTCCCATGTGACTAAGGTATTATGACATCCTTACTCTACTCGGCCTCCTGAGCGCGATCTTCCGGGTCTTGCTCCTGGACCTGCTTCTTAGCTTTTTTGGTAGAGCCACCCGGACTCACCGCGCCAGGGCGGATAGGAGGAAGGACGGACGGTGTAGAGGCGGCCGGCCCTGATTTTAAGTCGGCCTCCCTCTTCGAAGTTGCCTCCTTCTTCTTAGCTGAGTAATCAGCCCACTTCTCCAAGAGATCAAAGGGCGGGGGTGCTTCCTCTGTGATAATCTTGTCATCAGCGTCATACGCAGCCATTAGTGTATTAAGGTTCAAGCTATCGGCTAGAGTGGTGGCAGAGGGGCGCACTGCCGACTGAATGGCCTTGAAATCCTTAGGCGTAAATTTGGCGCCATCCGCCTTGAACTCAGGAAACCCGGAGATTATCTTCGCCGGGTCAAGCTTCGGAAAGTAGGCTTTGGCCAAGGTCAAAGCCCGCACTATACCAGTACGGCAGGACGAACGCTTCCAGAGTTCAATCCATCCGGGTACAGTGGAGCAGGCTTGGACAAGGTTCTCTTCACCCGGATAAGCTTCCGTGGGCCAATTAATGGCATTCAATATAAATTTGGTGCCGGCAAAGAAAGTCCGGAGCACAGCCTTCAGGGTCCTAACCTTGACAATAGCATCTTCTTATGGAACTGCAAGGTTCGCACCTATAGTGGAAACAGAAGCAAGAACGTATCAGTAGCAGCCGGGTATGAAATTAGTCGGCAGGCAAAAATTAGTCGGCCGGAAAAAATTAGTCGGCAGGCAAAAATTAGTCGGCAGGCAAAAATTAGGCGGCAGGCAAAAACTTAACCGGCAGGCAAACACTTACTAAGTAAGATCTGATAAGTATCGGAGACTTGATCCGATAACTTCTTCAAATCGGCCCGAGCGGCGAGGCACTTCTCCTTGTATTTGGAGACATCCTTCTTCAAAGTTTTCATATTATCCTCAAGGATTTCTCGGCGTTTTATCTCGGCAAGAAGGAGCTGTTCAGTCTTCAGCAAGGTTTCATCAGACCGAGTTACATGTGCCTGTAAGTATAAAAGGGTGCAAGAACCAGCTGAGTGTTATGGCAAGAAAAATATGGTGAGAAGTACCAAGCATAACTTTTGCAAGTTATACTCGGAACTTGGGGACTAGATAGGGAATATAAGATAACAAGCGCTCTTACCTGGTGCTCTGCAGCCATGCGCTCTAAAGTCTCGCTCTCCGAAGCCTTCATGGTGAGAAGCTTGTCCATCAATTGTTCGAAAGTATCTTTATTCGTGTCAGAAGACTCGGGTCCCTGGAATTTCCTAGAAGAGGTTTTCTTCTTAGAAGGAGGTGGAACCCGGGTCATTTGCACGTTGGAATCCGACGCTCCTTCTGCACCTAAGGCGGCGGTCTTTCTCTTGCTGGCATGAGAAGCAATTGGATATTCGGCTTCCTGCTGATCCGGTTTAGTCGGCGATGTGTGTTCTTCATCGCCAGACGCGGTTGCAGTTTTATCAGCTGGGTTCCCCTTACCCGGGCCCTTATCTTCCGAATCCTCTTGATCGCTGACAGCGACCGTGGCCCTGTAGATGTTATCACGAAGCAGCTAAATATGCAGTCAGGAAAAGATGGCGAAGTACCGGAAAGTATCTGGAAGGGGATTTTTACCCGGCATTCACCGCAAAGTCACAAGGAAATCCATCGTCAGACTCGGGGGAGGCTGAAAAATGTCAAAGTTAAATATTATGCGAGAATGCTTCGAGGAAACCGTGCTAACCAAGAAAAGATAGAGCAAGTACCAGCTTGCCGAGTGGGGAGCGGTGAAGAACCCGGGTTAAGGGCGTCGTTACCCGGGTGATTTCGAGTCGACCTGCGCTTAGGCGTGGGCGACCCCTTCAAGGTTGGCCAGTGGAATAACGTCAAGAAAGGTTCAAGAATATCATTACGGTAATATAAAGTGAATGTGTGAAGGGGGATGAAACCTTGGAGGTGGCTCCTTGAGCTTTTCTTTTAGATCCGGCTTTGGTTGCCGGCTCCGGTTCTTCCTCATCACTGGCAGATTCTACCTTGCCGTCCGAATCCTCTTCCTCGTCATCTTCTTGCTCTGAATGTCGTCAAGATTACGGTTGGAAATAAAGGGGTTACGGTGAGTTCAAACGAGTCAAGTAAAATTCAGAGAGTACCTTCGTCTGAGTGAACAGCTTCTTGCTCCTCTGGACCTTCGGAGCTAGGGGGGGTATTGGTGTTCCAAAAGTCGTCATCATCCTGAAAGGCGTTAAAAGTATGGGTTATCAGTTGCATCAAGTGGAAAGAGCGAAAGTAAAGGCGTCAGAGTCGGGTTTTTACCTGGGGGGCCGGGTTTTCAAGTGTGAAGGGCTCTAACCCGGATATGTTCCGGATTACCTCGAGCTTCTCCGTAAGAAAACCCTTGATGGTCTTCAGAGTGTCGCCAACTGCGAAGATGTTGTCAGAGTATCGTAGTGGATCAGAGGGTTCCCCAGAGTACTCGCACATCAGCTTTGTGCGGATGGAGTTGGGTTGAATTCTGAAGTCGACCCAGGTCTTCACTAGGTTGAGCCCAATGAGGCCCTGGGCTCTAAGAGTGGCGAGTTTGTATAGCAGAGGTTGGATTGCCTCCCTATCTGAGTCAGGGGCAAAGGCACTAAATTTATCAGAGATATCAAGAAGACCATCAGAATAACCCGGCAGTTTCTTTTGGCCGGATGGGGAAGTGTCCTGGCAGTAGAAATAAGAAAGCTGCCAGTGTTTGACATGAGAATTAAGGGTGAGGGATGGCATCGGAGAGTTCTTGCGGCGCTGGATCGAAACCCCGCCGCAAGTGAGAAGCGCCCCATCACCGCTTTCGCGGCATGGTTTGCATTGATAAAGCTCGATAAAAAGAGCTAGGTTTGGTGGAGTGCATAAATAGGATTCAGAAAGGACAATAAAGTGGGTGATATTTAGCACGGAATTGGGCCCGATGTCGAAGACGCGAAGGCCATAGTGACTAAGAATGTCACGGAAAAAAGGATGACCGGGTGGGCGAAAACCCCGGGTCACATGTTCCACAAAGCAGATTACCTCGTCTTTTGTAGGGGTGGGCCGGGTCTCCTTACCCGGCACCCTCCATTGGATATCCTCCTGAGGAGGGAGAACTCCCAGCTCCACTAGCTCCTCCAACTTGGCCTTCGTGACCATCGACCGCCCCCAGTTGGCGGAAATGGTGTTGGTGGCTTTAGTCTTGGTTGGGGTTTTCATCTGTTTCTTGGGAGCCATGTGGTTGACCTGCAAGGCATCAAATAAGAAAAAGATTAAGACATGGAAGTTATGAAACAGTCAGGTATTAGACGGATGGTATTGAGGTATGGCAGGAGATCCGGGTGTTAGCCCGTAGAATCAAGCTCGGAAGTTCCGGGTATTGCGTATTATGGAGAAATATATGGGGTCTAAATGGTAAAGAAGCTTTTTGAAAACGATGGGCAGTGGCTTAAGCGCCAAATGTGAATAAAGGGGATTAAAAAGAAGCAGTCCAGCCGAGTGACCGATGCAGGGGCGGAAATCTTGGGCAGAACGAGCCTAGATTGGAAGTTTTATTTTCAAATTCGTGGCGAAGATAATTTTGTGGGCAGTAGGCGAGTTGGTTGGAGTATGCGCTTTATCCTTTGTGTGAACTAAAAGAGACTATGGGTAGCCTAATCCGGTCCAGTCAAGAAATCTGAGGCGGACGGATCTGGATCTAATCTGAGGAAAAGAATCAGAGGTTGCGAGGGAAAGTTGATGAACGCCAAAGGCTTACCGGAGGAGATCCGAGGGAGGCCTTGCGGAGGCAGATGGCGCAGGCCTGGTGTCCTTTCGCGGTTCTTGGTGGGCCGGATGAGAATTTGCCGGCGGATCTTGGCGGCGGCGCGGAGCGACCGGTGGCGGAGCGCAGCCTTCGGGCAATGGGTTCCGGTGACGTGCGTGGAAGGTCCGTGGTGGCGCTCAGGAAGAAAGAGAGCTCAAGAGGAGAAAGGAATGGAGTGGGGGAAATGAGCCGTTAGGGTTTGAGTCACTCCTAAGGAGCTTTTTTATAGTGCGACTGGATAAGCCCGGTTCGGTGAGTGGAGGCCGGGAATTGTGGGGGTAAAACGGCTACTAATTTAAAGTTCCTGCGAGATATGCGCCCGGTATTGAGTAAAGCATCCGAATAAAGAAAGAAGGGGATTTGTCCCGCGATGATGGGATTAACTGTCAAGCGTAGGATCTTGGTGTTATGGTTTGGATCCAGAAGTTTGAACCAAGGTGTTTGGAGGGAAAAACCTGAGTTATCGCATGGCCACCAAGGAGCAAAGCCTAGCTGGATGTTGAAACATCTTAACCCGGTTTCCATGTGCCCGTGTGATTGATATCTTTTCAGGAATAGCAAGCGCTTCAAGGAGATCCGTGAAGCCCAGGCTATTCTGGGGACTACTGATGGGGGGATGCTAACCTGGTATGCCAAGATCCGAGGAATAACCCGGCCCAGAGACAGTGAGCAGGATACGGCTAGGGATAAAGATGTTTGTGGAGGCCCAAGCTCGTGGGCCTAGTGACCCGGATTGTGGGTGTTGTAAAGGAAAGTTAGGGTTAGCATGCCGTGTCTGGGTAGGACCCGGGTGTGCCTTGTAAAGTAAGTTAGGGGGTATGGGAGCTATATAAACCGACCCCCGGGCGTAGATTGAGATAGAGATCTAAAACCCTAGCAATATCGTGTGGTATCGAGTATCCAGTGTAAATCCTAATCGAGTTATTGTATCGAGAATAGAGATCCGGCGACTTCGATTGCCGGCTGTCAGATCAAGTTGTATCATGTCTTCCTTTGAGCTAAACCCTCTCCCGAACGCCTGTGTCGACTTGCCCCAAGATCAGTTACCCCTGGTAACATCTGCCGTGATTATCCCACGACAAACCTCGACATCCATGCCGAGGCTGCACGGCCCATGGGACGACAATTTAAACAGGGCGGTGAACGTGACGCAGGGGAAGGAAAAGCACAAAAGGCCGTCAGGTGGCTGAGTTTGTGGCATGGGCACGACGACGAAGCTTAGAGAGTATTTCAAGGAGTCTAAGGAGGCGAGAAGGAATAGAAGGAAGACCGTCGAAGATATCCAACGTGACGAAGCCCGCGATCGCGAGATTGCAGACCTCAAGGCCAAAGTTGTCGATATTCCGAATATTGTCAAAGAAGCTTTGGCAGAACAAATGGGCAGCGTTTTGCGTACCATCTACGATGTGGTTACTCGATGGAATGAAGGAGGTCGAGTGGGGCCGTGCCCGGTGCCTAGCGTGCAGGGCAGCAAATCAAGAGACTTGTCCAGAGTCTCGCCGGCCAACGCCACGGTGGCGGACCCACTGGTGACTCCGCCCGCCTACAACACGGCGCCGATGGTGACTCCGCCCGCCTCTAGCCGCCTGACCATCCGTTGCGCGCCCACAGTGGGCGGTCCTCCACCGAATGAAGAGCGTGCACCAACGAACGACCGAATGGTCATCAGTTGCACGCCCGCCGCCGGCGGTTCCTCGCAAGTCATCACTAGCACGCCCGCCGTCGTTGGCCCCTCGCCACTAGAGGAGCTCGGCGCCATCGCCAGCCAGGTAAATAGTTAAGCGTTGGAGCGTCAATATTCCTTTGCCTTAGACTGGCATCTCTGACGCCCTGCATGTTTTCCGCAGAACGCCGACGTTCCATGCACTCTTCTACACACAGTGGACGGCGTATTGAAGGATGTTGCTGTGGGTATGATCGTTCAACCGTCAACCCGCAGGTTCCATAACAGGCCGATGCGCGAAGACGTATATAGAGTTCGATTGCTTCGGGTGCTGGCGGGCTACGACGACTTGTTGCCTCCCATTCAACCCTACCAGGAAGAAGATGACCCCGATACCCTGACGCTGCTCCAGTGCCTACCTTGGAACATGGAATGGCCGAAGAGCCAGATTCGCCTGGGGAAGAGGGGCGAGGCACCACCTCGAAAACAACCCCTCTAGAAGCGCCGGAGCGGAGCCATGGCAAGACAATCGTAGCGCCGTCGCCTACCCCTGACATGGAGATGGCACAACACCCGGCGGATGACGATCTTGATGCCATGGATTTCATTGCTGATGACTTTGATGGCGGAGATTACATTGCTCCTCCCCCAGAAGAACCCTACCATAGCACGGAGGCTCGTGGTGAGGCTCCTCCCGCGGATAAATCGTATTGCAAGCGTCTATTCGGTTCTCAGGAAGACACGCCTCCAGATGTCGCCCCCTGCACCGAGACTCAGAAAAGTGCGAAGGGAGGAGTTATTTTCAGCCCTGGCATAATCCGTAAGGCGGCTAATGAGGAGATTGAGAAGGAGTGCATTCCGAAAGCGCCAAAGCCGCGGAAAAGAGGACCTAGATCCAAGGCCGCAAAGTCCACGAGCTAGCCTGCTATATGCCGCTCCGTGTTCAGGACGGCCCACCTACATCTAAGCATACGCCGAAGGTGCATGTGATGGGTCAGCCTATGCTTAACCAGAACAAGCTCAAGGTCGCAAGTGGGGATATGCGGAGTTTGCATGACAGCATTCTTTATCTTGAATCGCGCCTTATTGAATCCAAGGATCCATCATACCCGGTTTTCATTGCCATGGTGCCAAAGGACTTGGGCTTCGTCGAATCAACCGGCGCGGATAGGATAGTACTGCGGTTTTCGGACATCTTCGATATGTTCCATAGCAATCCGCTGCACTACTCCATGGTCCGCCTATACTCGCTCGGTCTGGCGGTGCAAGTCAGCAGGGATAATACACCGGGCATCGCGATAGCGGACCCCTTCTACATGCGCCACGACGTGTTGTGCGGCGTTGGGAACCAGGTAGTCGCGTCGACATATCTCTGGGACTTCATGCTGGCGAACCAGACCAAGGATTACATCCTCATGCCTTACTTTGCCGGGTAAGTCAATATTCTTAGCCGAATCGAAAGTGATTTTCTTTAGATTTTCATCGCTCCTTTCCAACACTTTGTTTGGATTGTTCCGCGCAGATATACACAATGCACACTCATCTGCATTTGTATCAGTCATTCGCATGCCACGTATCTCGACTCAGGGAGTGCGGTGAAGAAAGACTACTCCAACGTGGAGAAAGTTTTGAATAACGCTCTCACCGGCAACCACGCAAAGGGGGCAGAATCGCTAGGGAGAAGGTCGTTCAGGGCGCTCGGGTGTTCACCCACACGACGACTTTCGCGTGCGTCAAGCAGCCGGCAGGCAGTAACAGGGACACCTACTATGTCCTCCATCATATGCGGGCGTACATACGGGATCAACAGTACCTTACCCTGCCTAGTCAGGTCTAAGAATGGGCCTCACGCTTGTCGATGGTCGGCGATGACAAGGTTAGAGAAGAGATATATGATATCCAGAAGTGTTTTGCCACGAAAATCATTCATAACGTGGTGAACAAGAGCGGGACATTCCACTGCCGGTTCGCCATGCCGAACCGCGACATAGATACCTACCTAGCAACTGCATGTGACGACAGGCCCTTCATCACTCCGAAGGGCTGTCCCGTTGTAATCCCTGGGCGGATGAGTCAGAAGGAGTCAGAACTATTGTAAGGCTTGCTACATATTCCGAAATTAGTTGAACTCAACCGTTAGGGTTATGAATCGTCCATCGTGTAACCGATGCTAAATTATGTCAATGCTTGATTATCTTGCTTTTTATTATTGCGGTCCTACTTGTGATGTTCGTTCGATCTCTTCAATAAATGCCGATGATTAAAAGAGTTGGTTCACACTCAGATGGCCTAGGTGGTCCGGTGCGCCTTGTGGTTTTCACAAAATTTTGATCTTGTGCATCCCACTTGGCGCAGCGGCACCACCTAGGCCGCTTGTATGTGTCCACCCTAAATATGAGGCACACATCGTTACGGTTATGAATCGTCCATTCTGTAACTGATGCTCAATTATGTCAATGCTTGATTATCTTGCTTTTATATTATTCCGGTCCTATGTTCGTTCAATCTTTTGTATAAATGCCGACGATTAAAAGAGTTGGTTCACACTCAGATGGCCTAGGTGGTCCGTTGCGCCTTGTGATTTTCACAAAATTAGGATCGTGTGCATCCCACTTGGCGCAGCGGCACCACCTACGGCCGCTTGTATGTGTCCACCCTAAATATGAGGCACACAGATCGATGACCATCTTGTTCCTGTTAAGAGGTACTACAGGAGGTGGTGATCCGGGGAAAGGAACGAATGCGAGGGTTTCTGGATTTCTTTCGAACTAAATAATGTCACATATGTAATATGGTTTGTGAGATCCGAAAGAAATTGAACCCTTTGGTGCACATTCGTAATGGTGACATTGCTCAGAAATCCCGTATGGGGTTATGAACAATGTCGCCATTATGGATGTGCACAAAAGGGTCCAATTTTTTCCGGATCTCACTATATTACATATATGATTTTATTTAGTTTCAAAGATTTCCAGAAACCCTTCCTTCCCCCGCATCGCCATCACGTGTACTTACCTCGTAACAGGCACAAAATGTGAAGGTCCAACTTCACATCAAGGCTCGATGACCATCTTGTTCCTGTTAAGAGGTACTACAGGCGGTGGTGATCCGGGAAAAGGATGAAGATGAGGGTTTTTGTTGGAACTAAGGAACGTCGCATATGTAATATTATTGTTAGTGAGATCAGAACTGAGTTTCACCGTTTGGTACATATACGTAATGGGGATATTTTTCATAGCCCCGGACAGGGCTATGGAGAATGTCCCCATTATGCATATGCACGAAATGGTCTAACTTTGTTCGGATCTCACAAACACTTACGTATGTGATTTTGTTTAGTTTCAACGAAGTTCAGAAACCCTTGTCTTTATCCTTCTCCGGATCGCCATCACGTGTACTACCTCGTAACAAACACAAGATATGAATGGCCAATTTGATCCTTTGTGTTTAACTATCATCTTATTTATGTAATATATCTCCATTTACTATTTATTACAGTAATGTTTAAAACTATTGTTTTTGGTTTTCTTTCTTGTCATTAAAGATGCCGAGGTGCTACGTGGTGTTTAGAGGTAGGGTTCCAGGAGTCTACGATCACTGGGAAGACTGCTTCGAGCAGGTGAACAAGTTCAAAGGGAATGCCTACAAATCCTACAACACAAGAGTGGCGGCGGAAGCTAGGTGGTTCATCCATCTCGAGGAGGAACAGAAGAAGAAGAAGAACAACAACAAGTGGATGAAGACCAGCGCCGCCGCTCTTGTCGCCGTCGCCTCGTTCGTCATGCTATGGTTCCTAGCTAGAAGATTAGGTTATCGGCGACTAGATAGGTCACTTGTAACGATGATGAAGCATCATCGATCGATGTAATCGGTCCCGATGATTAACCGTCTGATGTAGGTCACTTGTATCTATTTTACTCTGATAAACACTTTGTATTCATAATCAACTGTTTCATGTAGCTATTCGGAATTCTAAGCAGTATGATCAACTATGATATATAATTTGTTTGTCAGAGAACTGTTTTGATACATTTTGTCGACTGATATTCTTCTATATTTGAGCTGTATATACATGTATAAATACGGCACTGCGTATTTAAAAAAAATACAGCATAGTATAGCCGTGACGCACCGAAAATGATACCCGTGACGCACCTGAAAGGATAGCCGTGACGCACCAAAATGGATACCCGTGGCGCATCAAGGAACTTAGCCGTGGAGGCATTACATAGCCGTGACGCACCTAAATTTCTAGCCGTGGCGCACCTCCGGAATTAGGCGTGGCGCGCCTCCCAGTAGCCGCGGCGCACCTCTCCCGTGCGTCACGGGTATGAATAGGCGCGACGCACCATCTAGGTGCGTCACGGCTAAACCCATAGGCGCGGCGTGATAGCCGTGACGCGCCCAGGTGCGTCACAGATAAGCAAAATGGTGCGTCACGGGTAAGCTTTTCCCTAGTAGTGGTTGTTGCACTTCCTGGACACATAGCATCTATGTATAGCTTTGGTCCCGTTCCTTCGGTTTCATACGACTCGTGGACGCTTTGATATGCATAGTTGATTATAACTAGCATGGACACAAGGAGTAGTAGTACTTATGTTGTCCGGCCTGCGTGCCAATGAATCCGGTCTACCCGCCGTTGTTTGTTGCGGCCGGGGCTGGAAACCCCGAAGCCCTTGTGGGTCCATGACTAGGAGCGCATAACAGTATGTATAACTCTGAGTCCGGGGTCTGAAAAGTCATGGTATTAGAGCAAGACTGCGTGGTGGAAAACATTACTGCTTGGTCGATGTTGAGTCTAGTGATTGTGAAAACTATTCAGAAACTATAAATGAGTTGTGAAAACCTTCTTAGGATTCTTTTTACTCCTTATATGGTATCGCTCTAACTCTGGGTGACCTTACCTGTTTTGATTTGAAAGGTTTTTTTTATCTCTTCTAGTCATTCAAAACCTCGGTGCCTTCTTTGGCAAAACATTTCTTTTACCAAAGTTGGCCTAGTGTTGAGTTTCTAGAGTCGTGTGTGTCCCATACTCCGTTTTTATTTCATTTAAACTCGGAGATTTCCTTTCCATCATAATCTCTCAAAGTTGTGTGGAGTCCACATCCGAATGTTCTAGAGCATCAAATCCGGAATGTATCATTTGTCCTTTGCTCAAATTCTTCCGAAGCTATGTATGGCTTTTGAAAGTTGCATCGTGATCGCTACTCATAGTGCCCTTTAAGCATTCAGATAGTAGTTACCACTTTCTTTGGGTTTTGAACCCTCGTACTTGAAACAAAGGTCCCGTAATGTGCTCAATTGCGGTGTGTTGAATCATGTGGTTTTATAACCATGTGATGCTTAGGTCATCAGTACAGGATGATGACCTTTAACCCAAGTTTCATTTTGTTGACCCTGAGGAACATCTTCGACCTCGGGATGGGTAGGTAATCTCAACTCAAGTAGCCATAGGTTTTCTTTTGCAACAAAAAATGGATCACAACAAGAGTGGTCATCATGAATTCCACATCTTCGTTCTTAGTTCATATATACCGATCTTTTAGCACGGGTTTGACAACATAGTATTACCCTGTGCATTCCCCGTGATCTCTGGATTCTCCGGAGCACGCTCCTAAACTTAAGTTGCTTCCTGAACTTCGTTCAACGTTTTGAAACCAACTTGCTTATGTGTGTTGAAGATCCAATGTATTTGGTTTGGTTTTATGTCCTAATATTACACCTTGGGATGATAGTAGAAACAAACTCCAGTATTTTTTGTCTCTAGGACGAGGTCAAAGTTTTGTATGTCCCAGATTAAAGAGGCTTCATTAGCTTCTGTTTTGTTCCACCTTTGAGTATTACACTCTTATATATATACAGAGGTCATGTTGAGTTTCATGACCTTATCGATGTAGTGATTCTCTTACATGTCTTTACACACCCTTCCTCCAAGCATTCAATCCTCGAGAATGTTGGTTGTGTGTATTGATAGGGGTATTGACTTTTGTATCAGACATTCATAGCAATTCATCTTGCTTTCAAAATCCAAGGAACCTATGCATCCTTCTTAGCACTACTGGTCAAACGGTCTTTCATTAAAGTTGATTGTGTTACCAAATCCGTTCATTTTGTTGCACATTATCGGTCAAAGAGTTCGGTTCATGCCGAAGCTCTTTGGACCATATAGTTCCGCTTTAACAGAAAAACTCCTTTCGAACTCCAAGACATACCGGTGGGATGTGATATTCTAGTTGTCTTTTTAGAAGTTTCACCAGGTTTTTCACCTGACCATGATGTCTACACAAGGAGTCAATTGAAATACTCCCCCCTCCAAGAAACTATGTTGGATACCCTAGAGAGTTGAAAGAAAATAGCTCTGCTTAACCTGTTCCTTTACAAAGCGGACGTTCAGTTCTATTCGTCTTGAAGAAGAATAGTATCTCTTTCATGGATATGCTTCCTAAGGAACCTTTGATTTGATTTGGGCTATCGACACATAAAGTTCAGATTCAAGGACTATCTTGATGGTTTTTCTACTCGTGTTGTTTCTACTAAGTATACCTTCATGTCCTTTAGTCTCCCCAACATCTTGTCTTGTTTATGTGTCATATGAGCACCCTGCCTGGAGTATCTTAATAAGCATGTTCGAGCCCATCGATGACATTACTACTTTCTCCAAGTTGCAAGAGGTTCATATAGAACAAATGCCAATAGTATTGGAAACTTTTGAGAACCATCTTTCTGTTATGAAGAGGTTGTGTTCTGGATGTTTGAAGTGGCTTACTCTGGTCCATTTTGTTTTGATGAAAGTTGTCGCCGTGGATCCGAGTAGAGTTTTCATGTTCCCTCAGAATTACTCCCAAGTCGGTCATGCATGTGTGGACTGTCCTTGAGATGGTAGGTTATTACCTTCATTTCTTGAAGAAGTTTTGTATGCACCCAAGCCACTGACTGATTGTTCGTAAAAGAGAAGACGTCCAAGAACTTCTTATTATTGTAATCGTTTTTCCCAACGGGACTCTAGTGTATCTCGTGGCAAGTAATCCATGTAGGTGCAATTGTCTTTGGCAAGCTGCTAATACACGAGTTACGCAATCTTGATCATCCTTTTTTAGATTGACATTGTAGTCCATATCTGTCGCACCCGGACTTTTAGAGGATACTCACAGCCCGCTAAATAGTAGATAAATGGCTTACGGGGGCCTACCTGCACCCGCATCTCAATATGAGTAGGCCAACACGTAAACGTGTGACAACCATCCTCTACTATTCATCGTCTGTGAAACCATCCAATTGAAATCCGAATACTTCCATTGACGTACTTCATAACATACACACATGGTATGTCAACGGCATTTGAACAAGTGATATCACAACAAATCTCTAAGACACAAAGAAATAGAATAAGTGGGAAAAGCTCTCACTAGAGCAGAGATAGCAAATACAGTCATGCAGAGGACACATGTCCCAACAAGTCATCATTACATCACAGCGGAAGCAAACAAAGTGCCTGAGTGCAGACAAAATCCAAATAGGCCTAAGAGGCCGGAACCGAAAGAACGGAGCCCATCCACGAAGTCTCGGATCCTGCCCGGTTCTGCTATCTACTCGTCAGCAGCCTCGTCATACTCCACGTAGTAGCCACCATGGGGATCCTCGGAAACGTAGTCTGCAGAGCACGCAGCCCCAAAGGGGTCAGTACAGACGAGTACTGGCAAGCAAGACGCACAAGATACCAAAGGGTGCCCGACAACACCAAGTACATATGCTTTGGGTTCAACGGAAGATAGGTGATACAAAGGGGCCGCAGCGGGCTGCCCTAACCAACTACAGAGACACGCTACAACATCCGGCTAAAAGAAAGGGATAAGATAGCGCATCGGAACCAACTATCACTAACCTCAAACAAACCCATCCTGGATCTCGAACCTTATCCAAAGAAGCAATCCGAGGATAACCCACACAGTTGGATTAATGAAGGTTCAAGTTATTGTGTCAATAAGCCTATTACTAGTCAAATTATTATTAATTAGGTGTAAGTTGTCTAATCCTTGTTAGCCAGCCCTATCACCAAGCCATCCATAACCATGGACAACACGGCTTCTCGAGAAGATTTAACCCTGCAGGGATGCACCAATTTGGCCGTACACGTAAGAATAACCCGCCAGGCGGGGATCAAACCCACCAAGCAGGCCACTCAACACAACCCAACTCTTCTTCGCATCAAGCCCAAAGAACCCCGTGCAATTGAGCGCACGGCTAATCAAGCCCCACGAAGAAAAGGGGACCCTCATAGCACTCTAAGAACGTGTCTCCCTAAATGCCGACTACAAAAGTTACCACCCTGGCGCCAAGGGTTCACACCTGCATATGCATGCGGCAAATGGAAAACCCGAACTAACTGAGGCGATTTGGACGAGATGCGACTCGAATGAAAGTTGCGGGGGGCGCCCATACACGCTTCCCACATGCGGTTAGCGCGCTCATCATGGATCTAGAGGACAAGAACTTTTCCTGAGTTCGACACTAGCAGGCCTCAAAACCATTCCCGGCCTCCTGCCGGTGCCTTATCATCAAATTAGCATTACCTCAAACATGAATAGATTGTTGTTTAAACATCGAGCCCCCAGAACATAAATAATATGGTAAAAGAAATCACGGACATCAGACTCGAGCATAAACAACCCTAAGCATGCTAGTAAGACACAGGCAACAAGCAACGGGGTTATAGGTGTGGAGGATAGGCCATATAAGGGTTACAGTATAACATGTGATAGGATCGGAACACAAGCAACGAATCTTAAGGCTAGCAGAATAGACAACGGAAAGTATCGATATCCAGTGTGGAAAGGACACAATGGTTCAGGTGAGTGAATACTTGCCTGCAAACTCAGTAGCCTGGTACTGGGCTAACTCCTCTGAAGTGGTATCATAAACCTCGTCTGTCTCAACGTCGTCGCCTATTCGAGAAGAAGCAAACAAACAACAAAGAGAGACAAACAATCAATAACATGGCATAATTCACAAACATGGGATGATGCATGACAATTTAATTGATGCATCAAAGATAAGCTAGTTGACATGGTAACATAATTAAATGGGCCCATATGCAATTGAATTGCATATGGTAAAGCCCATGTGCATTAATTGAGAATTTAATGAACTACAACTAAACATTGGTCAAAGTGGATTAAATGCATGAGAGATGATAGAAACAGCTAGGAAATGAAATTAGCTTCAACTAGATATTTTATTTGCCAAATTTGGAGTTGTAAATATTTAATTGTGGCTTTTGGCATTCTAATTGAATAAAATCAGAATTGAAATTAGTGCAAAATTTAGTTTCTCAAAATTTTGTTATTATGGCATAATTGGATAGAGCGTTTAATTCTGATTGGAAAACATGTATTACTTTCTGAATTTGAAATTAAAATTAATTAATTATGAATTAAACAAGTTTAAACAAGATTTAAATGAATTTAATCCAAGTACTTAAATTGATTGAATTTTATTTGTTCCAAACATTAAATAAAATTCATATTTGAAAAGATTATATTTTTCTGGTTTGAAAACATATTTTACAAATTAAATTTGGATTTAATTTGAATTAGTTATGATTTAAACAATTTCAAATGAATTAAATAAGGTACAGAAAATACTATAATTTTTAATTGTTCAAAATAGTAAACAGATAGAATATTTGAAAAGTTCAGAAAATTTTGAATGGAAAACATATTTTATTTACTGAATTTGGATTTGTATTGCAAAAGATATTTGAATTTGAATTCTAGGGTCCTTTTTGTGATTTTCAGAAACTTGGAAAGATTACAGGGACCTATTCGCGAAAACAGAAACTACAGAAAAGTCCAGGGACTTTTGTTACGCGAGGCAAAACAACCCTGGGTCACTGGCCAGTGGGCCAGCGCCCAGCTGGCGCCTGCGGGGCCACGGGTGTGCGCGCGCGTGGCTGCCAGGGTCGCTGACAGGGGGGTCCCACCTGTCAGCGCGCGGGGAATAAAGTTGGGTTTAATCCGCGCGCGCGGGGGGGGGGGGGGATCGAACTCGCGACGTGGGCTTGCGCGCACGGGCCTGTGGCCACTGGGCTGGGCTGCTGGATCGTGCTAGGGAAGAGGGCGAGGGGGTTTTGAGGTGAGGGCTCGGTCGTTAACTGAAACTGAAAGTTCAGTTAACTGAACTTTCAGGGAACAGGGGAGACGCCGGCGACAAGCCGTGCTGCAGCCGCTGCCGTGTGCGTGGTCGAGTACAGGGAGGTGCAGGGTGTGCGTGCGGGTAACAGGAGGGAACAGAGGGAGGAAGGGGGGTGCTCACCGGAAGTAGAGGAAGAAGAGAGGGCTCGGTGACGGCGACGACGGAGACAGGAGGTCACCGGGGAGGAGTCGATGGCGTCGCCGCTGCAGTGCCTCTCCGATCGCGCCTCCTTCAACAAAATCGAAGATGGAACCCTCCTGGTTCCATCCCTGCCGAGGAGGGGCCTCGTCAATGACCACGGACGCCGCTGCTCCACCTCCAACTCTCGGCCATGGCGGCTTACAGGAAATTCAGGAAAAATTTCATAAAAGAAGGCAGTGGAAGGAAGGGAATCCGGGAGGGAGAAAAAGAATGGCAGCGGCAGGGAGGAAGAGGGAGGCGCTGGCTAGGGTTTGGGGGTCTCGGGGAGTAGAAAAAGGGGAGAGGGGAGCAGGTAGAGGTGGGAGGTGCGGTGGTGGATGCTGCTGTCGTCAGGGGTGACGGCATCGCCGTACGGAGGAGGAAGAAAGGTCGCGCGGGCTGGCTGGGGTGGTAGGTGGGCTGGGCCGGCCCATTCGGCTGGCTTGGTCTGCCTCCCCCAGCCCGTTTTTCCATTTTTTTATTTCTTTTTCTCTCTCTTTTTTTTGTAGAAAAGAAAAGAAAAGAAAAGAAAGGGTTTTTGGGTTTCAAAATTTTTTCTGATAATTTTTTATAGGTTCTTTATTGCAAAAGCCTAGTTGTACAAACTTTTGTTTTCTGAAATTTTAAATTTTGCTGCTGTTTGAAATTTAAATGAATTTGATTGAATTTTTGCAATAATTGAAATATTGAAAAATTAGCAAGTTAATTATATGAAAATCCAAGTTTATTGGAAACAAATAAATGGTTTGATTTGAATGCTTCATTTGGAAATTGTAACAGACCAAGTGTGAAACAAGGATTTGAAATTTGTTTTGAAATTCAAATTCAACACATGAATGCAATATGATGACATGATGCATTTGAAATAAAAACAGGAAACAAACATTCTAAGGTTGTTTTCATACTTGGGATGTTACAAAACGCCCCCCCTTGAAGGAATCGCGCCCCGAGATTCCTACTGAGAAGAGAAAAGGTCTGGATACTTCTTGCGAAGATCCTCTTCGGTCTCCCACGTTGCCTCTTTCTCGGAATGATGAGACCACTGCACTTTTAAGAACTTGGTGCTCTTGTTGCGAGTTTTACGCTCGGTCTCATCGAGAATGCGAACAGGATGCTCTTCATAAGAGAGGTCTTCTTGCAGATCAATGGAATCATGATCAACTGCACGACATGGATCTTTGAAGCACCTCTTGAGCTGTGACACGTGAAACACATCGTGCACCTTGGATAGCTTTTCTGGAAGTTCAAGACGATAGGCATTTTCTGCACGCCTTGAGAGAATGTTGAAGGGACCAATATATCTTGGTGCAAGATTTCCTTTTACACCAAAACGATGAGTGCCTCTGAGGGGAGTTACACGGAGATATGCTTTGTCTCCAGCTGCATAGACCATGTCCCTGTGTTTGCTGTCATAGTAGCTTTTTCTGACGAGATTGAGCAATCCTCAGATTGTCACGAATGATTGGAACTTTCTCTTCGGCCTCGTTAACAATGTCAGGGCCTAAGAGTGAACGTTCACCAGCTCCAGACCAATTGATTGGACTCCTGCATCTGCGGCCATAGAGAGCCTCAAATGGTGCCATGCCTAGGCTTGCCTGGAAGCTGTTGTTGTAGGAGAATTCAGCATATGGAAGACATTCCTCCCATTTCATGCCAAAAGAGAGACCACATGCTCTGAGCATATCCTCTAGAATCTGATTGACTCTTTTGACTTGCCCTTGAGACTGAGGATGGTAGGTTGTGCTGAACAGAAGCTTGGTGCCCAAGGCTTCTTGAAAACTTTTCCATAAATGAGAAGTGAATATGCTTCCACGGTCTGAGCTTATTTCCAATGGAACACCATGAAGAGGAACAATCTTTGCTGTGTAGAGCTCTGCTGACTGACTAGCTGAGATTGTCTCTTTGACAGGAAAGAAGTGAGCGACTTTAGTGAGTCGATCAATGACAACGAAGATTGCATCGTTGCCCCTCTTGGACTTTGGGAAACCAGTGACGAAGTCCATTTCAATCATGTCCCACTTCCATTCAGGGATTTTCAGAGGTTGGAGAAGACCGGCTGTTTTCTGATGAACTGCCTTGACACGCTGACAAACGTCGCATTCAGAAACGTATTGAGCAATGTCACGTTTCATGCTAGGCCACCAATACAGTATCTTGAGATCCTGGTACATCTTTGTACTTCCAGGGTGTATGGAGAGAGGAGTTTCATGAGCCTCCTTGACAATGACATCTTTGAGAGTTTGAATTTGAGGAACTGCAATGCGTCCTTCGAAGAACACAGTTCCCTTGTCATCAATTGAGAAGCACTCAAATTTCTCATTGCCTGCTTTGATGTGTTCTACAATCTTCTTGATTTCAGCATCACGAAGTTGTTCAGAACGAATCTTGTCCTCGAGAGTTGGACTGGCTGTCAAGTTTGCAAGATAGCCTTGAGGAACAAGACCAAGATTCAGTTTTTGGAATTCTTCATGAAGAGGAGGTTGGCTTTCCATGATCATGAGATTATTGCAATACGACTTGCGACTGAGAGCATCGGCGATAGCATTAGCCTTGCCTAGAGTGTAAGAAATGGTAAGATCAAAGTCTTTGATCTTTTCAATCCATCTCCTTTGTCTGAGGTTTAGATCTGGTTGAGTGAAGATGTACTTCAGACTCTTATGATCGGAAAAGATTTCAGTGCGATTACCCAACAAGTATTGTCTCCATTTCTTGAGGGCAAACACAACTGCTGCGAGTTCAAGGTCATGAGTGGGATAATTGAGCTCATGTGTGTTCAACTGACGTGAAGCATAAGCCACAACTTGGCGTTCTTGCATGAGAACTGCACCTAGACCTTGGAGAGAAGCATCACAGAATATTTGGAAAGGTTTGGAAGGATCTGGGCCAACCAGAACTGGTGTAGAAGTGAGTTGAGTCTTTAGGAGATTGAAGCTCTCCTCACATTGTGGAGACCAAACGAACTTCTTGTCCTTCTTTGTGAGGTTAGTGAGAGGTTTGGCAATCTTGGAGAAGTTTGGGACGAAGCGACGACAATAGCTAGCCAAGCCAAGAAAACTTCTTACTTGCTTCACCGTCCTTGGAGGTTTCCAATCAACAATTGCTTTAACCTTTTCTGGATCAATGGCTATGCCCTTGGCAGAGATGACATGACCAAGATAAACGACTTCGGAAACCCAAAACTCACATTTGGAGAATTTGGCATAAAGACGATGCTCGCGAAGCTTTATGAGAGTGAGGCGAAGATGTTCTTCATGCTCTTCCTCCGATTTTGAGTAGACAAGAATGTCATCAAGATATACCACAACGAACTTGTCGAGGTATTCATGGAAGACATAATTCATGAGTCGAGAGAAGGTCGCCGGTGCATTGGTGAGACCAAAGGACATGACGGTGAATTCATATAGACCGTAGCGAGTGGTGAAGGCTGTCTTTGGAATATCCTCTTTTCTGATCTTTATTTGATGGTAACCCATTCTCAAGTCCAACTTGGAGAATATTGAGGCTCCAGCAAGTTGATCAAAAAGATCATCGATACGAGGAATTGGATACTTGTTTTTGATGGTTTTCTCGTTAAGAGGACGATAGTCAACAACGAGTCTCTTTGTTTGATCCTTCTTCGCAACGAATAGAGTTGGGCATCCCCAAGCCGAGGAACTAGGTTGAATGTAACCTTTTTCCATGTACATATCAATTTGTTCCTTCAACAACTTCAGCTCGGGAGTTCCTATCTTGTAGGGGTGCTTAGAGATTGGAGCAGTACGTGGTTCAAGTTCGATCACGAACTCAACAGCTCTGTCCGGAGGCATTCCTGGCAACTCTTCTGGAAAGACATCAGGGAAGTCGCAAAGCACCGGAACATTTTCAAGTGAACGTAGAGGTTTTGCATTGAGGGTGCACAGCTGAATGGAACTTGATTCATGTGTAGAATAGATTATCTGGCCAGAAGGGTGGGACAGATTTATTGACTTTTGAGCACAGTCAATTCTTGCTTTATTGGCCTTCAGCCAATCCATACCAAGAATGACATCAATGTCAGAATTGCCAAGCAACATGAGAGAAGCAAGGAATATGCGACCTTCAATTAAGACTTGATTGTCCTTACTTATCTTGGAAGTCAACATTTGAGATCTCGGGGAGTGAACAGTGATCTGATTGCTTAGTGGAACCACAATTAGGTTGTTTGTTGTGGCAAAGGTCTTTGACACAAAAGAGTGTGATGCTCCGGTATCAAACAACACTTTAGCGGGAATAGAGTTTACGGGAAATGTACCGAGAACGACGTCAGGAGCTTCGTCAGCTTTGTCGATCTTGACATGATTCACCCTTGCGGTCCTCCCGACAGGCCTGTTGTTGGAGTTGAAGGCCTTAGACGGGGGAGAGCGCACCATTGCCTGGTTTGTGTTAGGACGAGGTGGTGGTGGAGGTAGCTGCCTCTGCGTTTACTTGTCGGCGTAGTGTCCCGTCTGCTTGCACTTGTAGCATGTGACGACACGAGGAGGCCCTGGCCTTGGCTGCCCCATCGAAGCCCTTGGATCATGCCCCTGAGCAGGGTTGGGTGGGCGGGGAGCGAAGCCTGGAGAAGTTTGGGCATATGGAGCCCGAGTGACAGCACCATTTGGTACCCAGATGCGGCGCTTCTGCGGAGGGGTGGTCATGTTGGAGGAGGAACCACCCTCACGCGAGTGCTTGCGAGACTCCTCGAACGCCTTGCGCCCATTTTCTTTATTGAGCGCGGTGTTAACGAGATCCTCGAAGCTGTTGGCCTTGACATTGGTGAGGGCATACTTGAGTTCCGGGTTAAAGCCTCTGCGGAACCTTGCCATCTTTTTAGCTTGAGTGGACACCTCATCTCCAGCGTATCGAGCGAGGCGATTGAACTCACTCTGATACCCGATGACGTCCAACTTGCCCTGCTTAAGAGAGCAAAACTCTTCACGCATTCTTTCCATGAGACCATCTGGAATGTGGTGCTTCAGGAAGGCTTCCTTGAAACGATCCCACGTGACTGGCATGCCAGTTCTCATGGCCTGGAAGTTTTCCCACCACGAAGCTGCCTGGCCCTTCAGCAGATAGGAAGCATACTTGACCTTGTCTTCTTCAGCTACGTGTGCGATCTCCAGAGCCTTGGCTATCTCACGGATCCAGTCATCGGCGTCCAGAGGCTCGCGTGTGGCCACGAAAGCTCTCGGACCCAGACTGAGAAACTCCTTGATGCTCACTCGTGGAGCTGTCTGGTTGATGTGCTGATTAGCCTGAAACTGAGCCATCTGCGTCATGACTTGGGTCATCTGAGTCAACAGCTCCGCGATTGGCGGTGACTCAGGCGTAGAGTTCCTTGTTGGCGGCATCCTGAATGGAAATGCATTTTAGCACAAGAATAGACAATGATAGACTTGGCAACCGAAAGATAGATTACTCTGACGCATGAATAGATAACCAAAAAGGTACACCATCACATGTTCAATTACATCAGAATATCCAACACACCATAAATGGTTTGAATACCAAAGGATAACTAAACATAGATAAGAACGGATACATCGGTACTCCCATGCTCATCACGCAGGACGGCGGCGAGGAGTACGGCGAGAGGTACGGTGAGGAGTACGCCCACGAAAGTAGGTGGAACGACGATCCACGTAGATCTGACGTGGTCTGAGACCGACTCTAGGTGTGGTGAAGTACATAGCGTCGACTCCCTGTGCTCCAAAGCGGGGAATCCCAGTGTAACCAGCACCAAGGTTAAGGAGTGGACCTCTGATCGGCTCGTAACCTCCAGCATCTGGCAGACGACGCCCCACTGGCTGATCGAAACATGCAAAGCGCTCGTCTCCAACAAAGTATGTGGTGTAAGTCGCCAGACGAGTCAAAGCAAGGTAAAGCTGCTCTCTGACTGAAGCCAACTCCTGAGATAGTGTGCGGGCAACTGCGTCACTGTGTCTCACAAACTGAGCGGTGGTGTGCAGCCTGGAGTTATCATGCTCGTAAACATCCAAGTTGTCATAGAGAGTGAAGTGAGCTCCCTCCGAAGTGATGTAACCACGGGGAATGTGGCGATAAATAGAATCGTCAAATCCCCAGTTGTCAGCACGAAGGACGGTGAGGCACACATAAGCTGCCTGCTGCACAGCCATATCCACTGTGGAACCCACTGCCTCGTAGCGGTGGACTACGCTCATGCCATCATCTAACAGAATGTAGACGATAGCCTGGTAGTAGGTCTGCTCAAACTCTCGCTGTTGCTCGTAGACCTGGTACTCTGGTGCCCCAACGGAACCCCAGAAAAGTGACCATGTCTCTCAGCATCTCCGGATAACAGGCAGTGCTCTCGCAACGAGTCATACGAACCACCTGCGGGTAGAACCTGAGATCCATCTGCAGATGATCGGGGAAGCTTTTATTAGACGCCGGTAGAAAAACTGAAGTGGCAAGCAACAACAAGGTTCCAACGGACGAAAAGGATCTTGAGAAGAACAGGATATCGAAGCAACATTTGGGAAACACGAGACCAAACACTCCTGAGGTACTACGGAAAACCCATCCGGGCTTCTAGAGGATCAATATCTACTGCTTAAGGAATAGAGGATCTGCTTCCGGGGCTTATGTGCCTCCGTTCTCAATCGTGAGTAGGCAACATGAAAATCATGTCACAACCACCTCCATTCCTATGGTCTAGTAGATATAACCATCCTAGAGAAACCAGGATACGTGAAATCCTAACTTGAAAGTTTAGATGAGAAGAGAAAACAACGTTGCACTTCCTTACCAGAAAAAGGGAGGGTGGGTGGGGAAAGAAATAAAAGAACATAATTCCTACTCTCACGTTTCATTTTTCCTATATAGCTACAAAATAGTTTCTAGACTCAACTGCGACCAGTAAAAGGGATCCTACAGGAAGACAGGCTCTGATACCATTTGTCGCACCCAGACTTTTAGAGGATACTCACAGCCCGCTAAACAGTAGATAAATGGCTTATGGGGCCTACCTGCACCCGCATCTCAATATGAGTAGGCCAACACGTAAACGTGTGACAACCATCCTCTACTATTCATCGTCTGTGAAACCATCCAATAGAAATCCGAATACTTCCATTAACGTACTTCATAACATACACACATGGTACGTCAACGGCATTTGAACAAGTGATATCACAACAAATCTCTAAGACACAAAGAAATAGAATAAGTGGCAAAAGCTCTCACTAGAGCAGAGATAGCAAATACAGTCATGCAGAGGACACATGTCCCAACAAGTCATCATTACATCACAGCGGAAGCAAACAAAGTGCCTGAGTACAGACAAAATCCAAATAGGCCTAAGAGTCCGGAACCGAAAGAACGGAGCCCATCCACGAAGTCTCGGATCCTGCCCGGGTCCGCTATCTACTCGTCAGCAGCCTCGTTATACTCCATGTAGTAGCCACCATGGGGATCCTCGGAAACGTAGTCTGCAGAACACGCAGCCCCAAAGGGGTCAGTACAGACGAGTACTGGCAAGCAAGACGCACAAGATAGCAAAGGGTGCCCGACAACACCAAGTACAGATGCTTTGGGTTCAACGGAAGATAGGTGATACAAAGGGGCGGCAGCGGGCTGCCCTAACCAACTACAGAGACATGCTACAACATCCGGCTAAAAGAAAGGGATAAGATAGCGCATCGGAACCAACTACCACTAACCTCAAACAAACCCATCCTGGATCTCGCCCTTATCCAAAAAAGCAATCCGAGGATAGCCCACACGGTTGGATTAATGAAGGTTCAAGTTATTGTGTCAATAAGCCTATTACGAGTCAAATTATTATTAATTAGGTGTAAGTTGTCTAATCCTTGTTAGCCAACCCTATCACCAAGTCATCCATAACCGCGGACAACACGGCTTCTTGAGAAGATTTAACCCTGCAGGGATGCACCAATTTGGCCGTACACGTAAGAATAGCCCGCCAGGCGGGGATCAAACCCACCAAGCAGGCCACTCAACACAACCCAACTCTTCTTCGCATCAAGCCCAAAGAACCCCGTGCAATTGAGCGCACGACTAATCAAGCCCCACGAAGAAAAGGGGACCCTCATAGCACTCTAAGAACGTGTCTCCCTAAATGCCGACTACAAAAGTTACCACCCTGGCGCCAAGGGTTCGCACCTGCATATGCATGCGGCAAATGGAAAACCCGAACTAAATGAGGCGATTTGGACGAGATGCGAATCGAATCAAAGTTGCGGGGGGAGCCCATACACGCTTCCCGCATGCGGTTAGCGCGCTCATCATGGATCTAGAGGACAAGAACTTTTCCTGAGTTCGACACTAGCAGGCCTCAAAACCATACCCGGCCTCCTGCCGGTGCCTTATCATCAAATTAGCATTACCTCAAACATGAATAGATTGTTGTTTAAACATCGAGCCCCCAGAACATAAATAATATGGTAAAAGAAATCACGGACGTCAGACTCGAGCATAAACAACCCTAAGCATGCTAGTAAGACACATGCAACAAGCAACGGGGTTATAGGTGTGGAGGATAGGCCATATCAGGCTTACAGGATAACATGTGATAGGATCGGAACACAAGCAACGAATCTTAAGGCTAGCAGAATAGACAACGGAAAGTATCGGTATCCAGTTTGGAAAGGACACAATGGTTCAGGTGAGTGAATACTTGCCTGCAAACTCAGTAGCCTGGTACTGGGCTAACTCCTCTGAAGTGGTATCGTAAACCATGTATGTCTCAACGTCGTCGTCTATTTGAGAAGAAGCAAACAAACAACGAAGAGAGACAAACAATCAATAACATTGCATAATGCACAAACATGGGATGATGCATGACAATTTAATTGATGCATCAAAGATAAGCTAGTTGACATGGTAACATAATTAAATGGGCCCATATGCAATTGAATTGCATATGGTAAAGCCCATGTGCATTAATTGAGAATTTAATGAACTACAACTAAACATTGGTTAAAGTGGATTAAATGCATGAGAGATGATAGAAACAGCTAGGATATGAAATTAGCTTCAACTATATATTTTATTTGCCAAATTTGGAGTTGTACATATTTAATTGTGGCTTTTGGCATTTTAATTGAATAAAATCAGAATTGAAATTAGTGCAAAATTTAGTTTCTCAAAATGTTGTTATTATGGCATAATTGGATTGAGCGTTTAATTCTGATTGGAAAACATGTATTACTTTCTGAATTTGAAATTAAAATGAATTAATTATGAATTAAACAAGTTTAAACAAGATTTAAATGAATTTAATCCAAGTACTTAAACTGATTGAATTTTATTTGTTCCAAACATTAAATAAAATTCATATTTGAAAAGATTATATTTTTCTGGTTTGAAAACATATTTTACAAATTAAATTTGGATTTAGTTTGAATTAGTTATGATTTAAACAATTTCAAATGAATTAAATAAGGTACAGAAAATACTATCATTTTTAATTTTTCAAAATAGTAAACAGATAGCATATTTGAAAAGTTCAGGAAATTTTGAATGGAAAACATATTTTATTTACTGAATTTGGATTTGTATTGCAAAAGATATTTGAATTTGAATTCTAGGGGCCTTTCTGTGATTTTCAGAAACTTGGAAAGATTACAGGGACCTATTCGCGAAAATAGAAACTACAGAAAAGTCCAGGGACTTTTGTTACGCGAGGCAAAACAGCCCTGGGTCACTGGCCAGTGGGCCAGCGCCCAGCTGGCGCCTGCGGGGCCACGGGTGTGCGCGCGCGTGGCTGCCAGGGTCGCTGACAGGGGGGTCCCACCTGTCAGCGCGCGGGGGAAAAAGTTGGGTTTAATCCACGCGCGGGGGGGATCGAACTCGCGACGTGGGCTTGCGCGCACGGGCCTGTGGCCACTGGGCTGGGCTGCTGGATCGTGCTAGGGAAGAGGGCGAGGGGGTTTTGAGGTGAGGTCTCGGTCGTTAACTGAAACTGAAAGTTCAGTTAACTGAACTTTCACGGAACAGGGGAGACGCCGGCGATGAGCCGCGCTGCAGCCGCTGCCGTGTGAGTGCTCGAGTACAGGGAGGTGCAGGGTGTGCGTGCGGGTAACAGGAGGGAACAGAGGGAGCAAGGGGGGTGCTCACCGGAAGTAGAGGAAGAAGAGAGGGCTCGGTGACGGCGACGACGGAGACAGGAGGTCGCCGGGGAGGAGTCGATGGCGTCGCCGCTGCAGTGCCTCTTCGATCGCAGCTCCTTCAACAAAATCGAAGATGGAACCCTCCTGGTTCCATCCCTGCCGAGGAGGGGCCTCGTCAACGACCACGGACGCCGCTGCTCCACCTCCAACTCTCGGCCATGGCGGCTTACAGGAAATTCAGAAAAAATTTCAGAAGAAAAAGGCAGTGGAAGGAAGGGAATCCGGGAGGGAGAAAAAGAATGGCGGCGGCAGGGAGGAAGAGGGAGGCGCTGGCTAGGGTTTGGGGGTCTCGGGGAGTAGAAAAAGGGGAGAGGGGAGCAGGTAGAGGTGGGAGGTGCGGTGGTGGATGCTGCTGTCGTCAGGGGTGACGGCATCGCCGTACGGAGGAGGAAGAAAGGCCGCGCGGGCTGGCTGGGGTGGTAGGTGGGCTGGGCCGGCCCATTCGGCTGGCCTGGTCTGCCTCCCCCAGCCCGTTTTTCCATTTTTTTATTTCTTTTTCTCTCTCTTTTTTTTTGTAGAAAAGAAAATAGAAGAAAAGAAAGGGTTTTTGGGTTTCAAAAAATTTTGTGATAATTTTTTATAGGTTCTTTATTGCAAAAGCCTAGTTGTACAAACTTTTGTTTTCCAAAATTTTAAATTTTGCTGCTGTTTGAAATTTAAATGAATTTGATTGAATTTTTGCAATAATTGAAATATTGAAAAATTAGCAAGTTAATTATATGAAAATCCAAGTTTATTGGAAACAAATAAATGGTTTGATTTGAATGCTTCATTTGGAAATTGTAACAAACCAAGTGTGAAATAAGGATTTGAAATTTGTTTTGAAATTCAAATTCAACACATGAATGCAATATGATGACATGATGCATTTGAAATAAAAACAAGAAACAAACATTCTAAGGTTGTTTTCATACTTGGGATGTTACAATATCTTGAGATTCTAGTAAATGTATCTCATTGGTAACCAGTGCAACCTCTTCAATCAAATATACTCAGTCTGAACTATCAACCCACTAAGCAGAGCTGAATCTCAAACAGCAACGATGGTTGGTGTTTCCTCAAGGGTATTGAATTACGTCTTTTACAACAACCAGGCATGCTTGATGTTGTGGTTGACACAAATAGCCAGAAGGCCTAACATTATAATCCTTTGAACAATAAGAACAACCACTCTCCAGGAGGATTCTTGTGCGACTTAATCTATAAGTTGCCCTCACCGTTCTTCAAAACCGAAGTTCCACTTTCACCTAACGACCTATAGAAGGCTTGTCATGAGCCTGCAATCGGTATCTAGAATATCGAGGATAATTTGGAAGTGGGTCTTTCCAATGTCCATGTCAATCCTCAAAACCTATGTTCGAGTGGAAACAAGTTCACCATGGGAAATACCTTGTGGTGATCTGTAAACACCATTGTTCAGTTCCTTCTTTCTGTTGATGGTACCTATAGTTCTATTCATATCACACGTTGTGTGAATTTGTCAGTCACATCAGCCCTGGAGTCTTAATCATGTGGTAAAGGTATCGCTTGCCAACTCCACAATATGAAAGAGATTCTTTATTCCTTTCGGTGCTCCAATCCCCAGTGGTTACTCATGTTTATGTTGTGACCAAGAATTCCTTCTTCGTTATGGTGTCCCAATATCTTTTGGTAATTCCTCGTGTTGTGAAGTAACATCATGATCCTTGACAAGGATATTGAGAAAACTTTGACCGACTGAAATTTCCTTCATCTTATGTGTCCAATCTGAAGAGTGAACATGATTCTATATCCAAACTCTCTCTGGATGCATGATTTCACTATGTTTTCATGTTCTCCCTCGTCTATGGATATCACTTTATGGTATCCAAGACAACCTTCTCACCTTTGTTTTCTGTTCGAAGTAATGAGTGAAACCTCGGTGTCACCAGTTGTTCAACCTCTCTTTTACAAAGGATTTAAGGTCTTGTGCAAAGTTCATATTCTTAATCATTTCAAGACCATTCGTCCACAAACTTGGAACCTTCTCCTATTCCCTCCGCTACATTGACGTGTTTCATGTATACTAGATCAAGTGTTGCCGAGAACACTATCCCCATGACTTGGTGATGAGATACTTGATCTTCGTGAAGATAAATTCCTAAGAGTTTTCCCTCTTACCTGACCCTCAGTATCTATATGGAGGCGGCTCTCCTCTATGGCAGCGCCCATGGCTACTCCTAGGCGATCTAGGGTTTTAGCCTCCTTCCCACGACAATTTCCATTCCGGTGTTTTCGTCCACCCCTCTCTCCTAATGTCCAAGGCCAAGTCTCCCTTCTCACCAACATGTTGGCGTTGGAGGGACATCTTCTCTTCTTTGCTGGATCAAAGGTTGGATCCCATCTATGAGGGGTTTATTCTTTTGGATCCGAAAGATAAAAAAATCAGCTCGTGGATCTGGCGGGTTTTGTGCTGGATCAACGTTTTCTCAAGGTACGTGAAAATGTTCACACTGGATCCGAAATCTACTTTGTCTACCATCGTGTCAAGGTTCAAGATCATTTGGATTCCCGTAATGGTTCTCTGATGGATCATTCAAATGTTGTTGTCCCTTTATCGGATGTTATTACACATCACCAATAACATCCATATCTAGTCTTCTGAATTTTCTTCGTGTATAGATGGTCCATGAACCATATGTCCCTTGCTTATGATCGCTTTGGCCGTAACCATGGAGCATTTTCATTATTTAACGGGATGGTTGGGTCAGCTTTCACTGTGAAGGGCGGAATTTCATCAAACTTATTATAATCTTCTGACATGTCTGTCTTGTGCTTGACTCCCACGATGTTTCTTTTCCCTGAAAGAACTATGTGACGCTTTGGCTCATCCTCTGATGTATTTGTTTGCTTATTTTTTCCTTTTTTCGGTTTGGAGGACATGTCCTTGACATAGAAGACCTGAGCCACATCATTGGCTAGGATGAATGGTTCGTCATTGTAACCAATATTGTAGAGATCCATTGTTGTTATTCCGTAAAGTGGGTCTACCTTTACCCCTTCTCCATTCAGGTTGGCCCATTTGCACTTAAACAAAGGGACCTTAAAAGAAGGTCTATAGTCAAGTTCCCATAGTATGTGTCCTTTTTACCATTGTCGTTTGTTGTATCAAAGTGGACACCATGGTTTTGGTTGGTGCTCTTCTTATTTTGGCGATCATGTGAAATGTATTCCCATTTATCTCGTACCCTTGAAAACTCCCAATAATCGAAGATGGTGATCCGGCATCCATGAGTCATCTTTCCCCGGGTTTGTGGAGCGTACAATATTCTTGTGTTCCTCGAGATATGGAGCCACGAAGGTGGAACTTTGTAGAACTGTGTAGTTTTGTTTAGTGAAAGAATGCCCGTCCCTGGGTATCATTGTTTTCTTTCCCAGCGTTCCTTTTCCCCTCAGTCTCCCCTCATGCCGCGATTCAGGAACACCAATCGTCTTAAGGTCAGGAATAAAGTCAGCACAAAACCCAATGACCTCCTCTGCTCCATAGCCCTTCGAGATGCTTCCTTTTGGCCTAGCACGGTTATGAACATATTTCTTCAAGACTCCCATGAACCTCTCATAGGGGAACATATTGTGTAGAAATACCGTACCGAGAATATGAATCTCTTCACATAGGTGAACCAGGAGATGGGTCATAATGTTGAAGAAGAATGGTGGGAACACCAACTCAATACTAACAAGACACTGGACATCCCTCTGTAATCTTGCCAAACTTTCTGGATCGATTACCTTCTGAGATATTGCATTGAGGAATGCACATAGCTTCAAAATGGATACTCGAACATTTTCCAGTAGAAGGCCCCTCAATGCAATCGGAAGCAACCTTGTTAATCACGTGGCAGTCATGAGACTTCAGGTTTTGGAATTTTTTCTCTGCCATATTTATTAGCCCCTTTATACTCGACGAGAAGCCAGATCGCACCTTGATACTGTAAAGGACTTCAAAAAATATTTCCTTCTCTGCTTTGGTAAGAGCGTAGCTGCTTAAGTAATGGCGCCCTGTATCCGTGTACTTGTTGCTTGGGTCTTTCGTACGTTGTTGGTCCTCCCGTGCTTCTGGCGTATCTTTTGACTTCCCATACACGCCCAGGAAGCATAGCAGGTTGACGCGGACCTCTAGGACTTTCCAATAGGGTAGCTCCCAAAATATAGATTTCTTCTGCCACATGGGTGTGCGCTTATCAGGGCCGTTCGGAACAGGTTGGCTGCCATCACCCTTCCCAAAGATTACTTTTAGGTCCTTGACCATATCGAATACATCATTACCACTATGGAGGTCAGGCTTCTTCCGGGTATCTGCGTCACCTATGAAATTCTTGCCTCCTTTCTTTCTTACGGGACGCTTGATCGGAAGAAATCTACGATGCCCCAGGTATACAACCTTCTTACATTTATCCAAAGTCAGTCTTATCTAAGAAGTGCGTGCATGCATTGTATCCCTTGTTTGTATGTCCGGAAATGTTACTAAGAGCAGGCCAATCATTGATGGTTACGAAAAGCAACGCCCATAGGTCAAATGGCTTTTCTTCGTTCTCATCCCACACACGTACACCTGGTTTGCTCCACAACTGTAAGAGTTGTTCCACTAATGGCCTTAGGTACACATCAATTTCGTTGCCGGGTTGCCTCAGACCCAGGATGAGCACTGGCATCATAATGAACTTGCGCTTAATGCACAATCAAGGAGGAAGGTTGTAGATACATAGAGTCACGGGCCAGGTGCTATGACTGGATCCCTGCTCCACTAAAGGATTAAAGCCATCTGTATTTAGACCAAACCATAAGTTTATTGCCTCTCCTATCAAGTCCGGGAAGTTTCTCTCGATTTTCTCCACTACGACCCATCAGCGGGGTGTCTCAACTTTCCGTCTTTCTTACGGTCTTCTTTATGCCATCACAACAACCTGGCATGCTCTTTGTTTCTACACATGGTATTATAGGATCCTACCACATCACCTTTGCAGGAACCCTCTTACGGGGTGGCTCGCCGTCAACATCGCCAGGGTCATCTAGTCTGATCTTATACTGCAGTGCAGTGCATACCGGACATTTATCCAAATTCCGGACTTCTCGCCGCGGTAGAGGATGCAGTCATTAATGCATGCATGTATCTTATGCACATCTAATCCTAGAGGGCAGAGAGCCTTCTTTGCTTCGTACGTACTGTCAGGCAATTCGTTATCCTTTGGAAGTTTCGACTTCATTATTTGAAGTAAACTCTCAAATGTCTTGTCACTCACACCGTTATGTGCCTTCCATTTCAGCAACTCAAGTGTGGTACCGAGCTTTGTGCTGCCATCTTCGCAATTTGGGTACAACAACTTTTTGTGATCATGTAACATGCTGTCCAACTTCAACCTCTCAAATTCACTTTCGCAGTCTTCCCTTGCATCTGCAATAACTCGACTAAGATCATCATCGGGCTCATCTGATGCCTGTTCTTGATCACCTCGTTCTTCTGCATTGTCTTCCATTGCAGTATCATCGTATTCAGGGAACATAAGATCCTCTTCTTATTCTTCATTGTCTTCAATCTCAACCCCTCTTTCTCCATGCATGGTCCAACAATTATAGCTGGGCATGAAACCTCTCCGAATCAGGTGGTCGTGAAGGACTCTCAAGGAAGAGTGCTCACTGACATTCCGACTGTCAACACATGGGAAACACATAAAGCCATTCTCTTTGTGAGCCTGAGCTACACCGAGAAATTCATCCAGGCGTGCCCTATACTCGGAAGTGCGTCGGTCACCGTACATCCATCGCTGCCGTGCATCCATCTGCATCGTATAATTAAGTTTATCAAAAAAAACATTACAATAACCTCTTCAATAGCGAAATGACCACACTACATCGATAAATATAACCTTTTTTGTATCAATTAAAGATAAAAAGGACAAGTTTGCTAACCTCGGTTCGTGCCAGGAGCCGGGTCGAATGCCCCCTAAAAAACCGGGACGAATACCCCTGGGGCGACATACGCTACCCCGGCCGCAAAAACCGGGACGAATGCATAGCATTGGTCCCGGTTTTTGGTGCAACCGGGACTAATGCTATTTCTGGGGCAGAATGAAAGGTATGTTCTCCACTAGTGCTAGATTTCTATATTCTACTGTTGTTGGTTCTTTGATGTATGTCATTGTTTGCTCTCATCCTGATTTATCATACGCTATGATCTTGGTGAGTAGATATATGTCTAACCGTGGTAAAAAATATTGGAAGGTTGTTCAGTGAATTTTCAGGTACCTTCAGGGAACATCCAATACTTTCTTGATGTTTGGTAAGGTTGATGAGGGACTCAAAGGCTATGTGTATACAGAAGGTTGATGAGCGACTCAAAGGCTATGTGAATTCAGATTTTGCTGTTGATTTGGATAAGAGGTGATTTCTCATAGGTTATGTGTTCACGCTAGATAGTTGTGCCATGATTTGGAGGGCAACATTGCAGTCAGTTGTGGCCCAGTCTACCACTAAAGCAGAGTACATGGCTATTGCAGAAGCATGCGAAGAATTTGTTTGGTTGAAAGATTTGTTTGCTGAGCTTTGTGAAGACGATACTTGCATTAACCTGTTTTGCGACAGTCGGAGTGCTATTTACCTTACTAAGAATCAGATGTTTCATGAGATTAGAAAGCACATTTACATCAACTATCATTTTGTGCGTCATGTTGTTTCACAAGTTAAGCTGACAGTACGTAAGATAATCACTCATGATAATCCTGCTCATATGATGGCAAAGACAGTTGTTGTTCCTAAATTTTAACTTTGCTCAAGCTTACTTATTGGTATCATTGCTTAGCCCAAGAGAAAATTTGGTACCGAAGGTGTTTTCTTTGTTGTTTCATGTGAAGGTCCGTTTCATGCTACATGAAGGAATTTGTCTTGAGGTGGAGTGTTATTTTTGTGTGATTCAAATTCACTTATGCTGATAAAAAGCCGAATTTCTGACGAGTAAAGCGTAGCGTCAAGTAGTTTTGGGAATGTACGAGTTGTTACCGAATTGTATCCGAATTCTAACACATCTTTTTACCTCTTTATATGCCTCATTTAATCCGTCGGTTGGGATAAGTCGCAAACTGTAAATCTGCGGTGTTTATAACCGCACCCGATACAATGAAATTCTACTAGCTAGCACCCATGGTTTTTCTCTTCCTCATTGGAAGGGTTTTCCACGTTAAAAATCTCGTGTCCCCTCTTGGGCTAGATTGTTTTTGTTCATCATTTGTGTGCTATCATTTATAACACGCTAACATGACACTGAGAATCTTTTTACTGGGTATCCGTGAAAGAATACCAAGCAAAACATATGTTTGCCGGATGTGTGTGTGCCATGCTCCCTTTGCAGATTGTGACACTTGATCTAAGACTTTGACGAAATCAAAGCAGACTTTGCCGAGTACCCCCAACAGATGTCCAATTACCAAAATCCGGTAGTAAGCCTTGAAGAGAAAACGCATGTGAAAGATTAGGTTTTCCGAAAATTATCTACTGCTAACCAGCGGAGCGTCCTATATAAACCCTTCTCCCAGACCGCATAGCATCATCACAGCCGATCCAGCAGTAGCTAACACTACTAGCTTCTCCCAACTATAATCAGGCTTGTGGAGATGTCGTTGGTGACGGTGGAGGAGGTGAGGAGGGCGCAGCGTGCGCAGGGCCCGGCGACGGTGCTGTCCATCGGCACAGCCACGCCAGATAACTGCGTGTACCAGGCAGACTACGCAGATTACTATTTCCGAGTCACCAAGAGCGAGCACCTCGTAGATCTGAAGGAGAAGTTCCAGCGGATGTGTAAGCAGTTCTATTCGTGCGACCAGCTCTAATCTTTTTGTTACTAAACCATGCAGCACATGTCGTTTGATGAGGGAGCACCACGCACCGATTGTGCGGCCCTGCACAATAAGCAACAAAACAAATGATGAAGGGACAACCACACACGACCTATTTGTTTAAACCATTCTCGTGAAATTAATGGGTTCAACGGAAAATCAAGTGTTATAGAGCATGTCAGTTTTATAAAAAACCGGTGGTCACACTTACAAGAGCGGTAGTCACTCTCAGTCATGAGTTAGGTCCAGACAACCATAAAATTGCATTGTGAACTGCCCCACTAAGCAATTAGAGTCTGTTTTACACTAGTTTATTCGATAGCTCTATCACGATCATATCTGATTTTGTTTGTGTCTTACAAAATGTTGGCAATTACTTGCCTTTACTCTGTCATCACAAATACTTTTTTTTTGCAAAGGAGAAAAGACCCCGGCCTCTGCATCAATTGATATCCATAGCATATTTGTTACGAAGTTTCAAATTATATTATAAGGACAATCAAAGATAACAAAAGTTTAATACATGGATCAACCAACGAAACAAAGCAGACATAAAGTACCCGCTACGTAATCTACTAGTATGCCGCCAACCAGCACGACGGAAGGTAACATGAGCGACCATCAACATCGGCATGCTTAGATCAACCTTACACGACAAAAGAAAGCGGGCATAAAAGATCTACGCATTACATTACACTTAATTTTGAGAGATATTTTTAAGTCCCAAAGATATTTCCAAACAGCCTAGTATGGCCATTCATAAGATCAGCACACATTGTTCTAACCGAAATACCCAAGAGTCAGTTAGTTTCCAATTGAAACAATCCAGCTCATCAGATGGATGTACCATCATGATCGGTTAAATAATTAAAGTTAGCAGTTCCACTTATTTTCATCAAGGACACGCCCATATTCGATATTCAGTTGTACCTGTATATAATACTTGCGATACCAAAATTGGTATCACCATATCTAAACTTGTCATCAGCATAACAAAACTTGTTACTACCAGTACCTTGATGTGTGGTCAGTTATTCCGTTCCAAGCAGGGAGACATGCCGTGCTGAGCGAGAGGTACTACCCCCTATTTTATGTGACTGGGAGGCATTTCCCGTGTCGGTGTTCAGTTTCACTGAGAATCGGACTTTTCCCATAGGGATACCTTAACTTCATTCATAACACTAAACTAGAATATTGTGATAGGTCCTTCTTAGAGTAAACTGAATAAATATTTGAAATTTATTTGGGATGCTGTAACACTATTGATTCTTGTAGGGTAGCCGTTTTTTGGTTATAGGGCAGCAAAACATTCCTAACTTTACCTACTGCACCATTTTAGGGCTTGGCTGCTTCAGCTGCTGCCATATTTTAGGGCATAAATATATACAAACGTGAAATTTTAAACAAAATTCGATACTGATTTACACAATTCGCCAACATTTTACACACAGAACTGCAATAACTCGAGCTAAATTTGAAAATGTTCAACCTAAACTTTGATGGTTCGACCTAAACTTCCACAATTAGATAGACCTAGATAGTAGATACTCATAGTCCCACTCGTCGAAGTTGTCGTCGTCCGACATGCCGTCCTAATAGGTCGAGTCGAACTCCGATGAATCGGAGCCGACGGTGACGGTGGATGCCGGTAGCAGCGCAGGAGTGGATGGGTCAGCTTCCCCGGAGTTCCTCTCTTATTCTGTCTTGTGATCTTGTCGCGTAAAATTTCAGCGTCCATCCGCAACGCTTCAATCTGCGCGGCTTCGATGTTCATCCTCTCATTGCAGACCTGCTTAGCCGTGCTGAAGACAACAAACTTCAGGGGCGGCGCAAGAAAATATGCCGTCTCCCCTGTTTCCTCGTGGAAATTCATCTCGTCGTGGCGCCGGCCGGCCGCCACGCCCCCGCGCTGTAAGTGCACGCGGCAAGCTCCGCCGTCTCGAATGCCGATCCACTACTGGACACCGCCGGCCGTGACCTCAGCGGTGAAACGGCCGGGCATGTGCAGCTCCTCGGGCCGCGGCGCGCGGAGCCATGTGTGTCTGTTGGCGGAAAACAGCGATTCACCGCGGTTCGGTGGTGGGGTGGTTCGATGTTTTAGAGCGTTACCTTTTCATATCTCAGCGGTGAAACTTAACAGTCATGATCGACTCTACTTTTGTTTTGAGCGATCAAACCACCGCACCCTATTTAAATTTCATAATGAAGATATCACGTATCTCGAATTCATCGTCAAAATTCTTCTTTTTCGAGGGTTTGACTTCAATGGTATTTTTGTGCATGCAGGCGACAAGTCTATGATAAGGAAGAGGTACATGCACCTGACAGAAGAGATCTTTCAGGAGAACCCAAACATTTGCGCCTTCATGGAACCATCGCTGAATGCACGCCAGGATATCTTGATTGCCGAGATCCCGAAGCTTGGCAAGGCAGCCGCAGAGAAGGCCATCAAAGATTGGGGACAGCCATTGTCCAAGATAACACACCTCGTGTTCTGCACAACCTCTGGGGTGGACATGCCTGGTGCTGACTACCAGCTGATAAAGATGCTTGGCCTCCAGCCATCGGTGAGGCGCGTCATGTTGTACCAGCAGGGCTGCTTCGCTGGTGGAACTGTGCTGCGTGTAGCCAAGGACCTTGCAGAGAACAACCGCGGCGCACGAGTACTCATCGTCTGCTCGGAGATCACTGTTGTGACATTTCGTGGACCCTCTGAAACACAACTTGATTCTATGGTTGGTCAGGCGCTCTTCGGTGATGGTGCGGCTGCAGTAATCATCGGCGCCGACCCCGACATTCCCATGGAGAAGCCGTTGTTCCAGCTGGTGTCTGCGAGTCAGACCATTCTCCCGGACACTGAGGGTTTCATTGAAGGCCATCTCCGGGAGGTGGGGCTCACCTTCCACCTTCACAGGGATGTGGCAAAGGCTATCTCGAAGAACATTGAGAGTGCGCTAGTTGGTGCCTTTGCACCGCTGGGTATCAGTGATTGGAACTCCATCTTCTGGGTGGCTCATCCAGGCGGGCCGGCGATCCTAGACATGGTGGAGTCCAAAGCCAATCTCGAAAAGAAGAGGATGAGAGCAACCAGGCACATCCTCTCCGAGTATGGCAACATGTCCAGTGCGTGCGTCCTCTTCGTCCTCGACGAGATGCGTAAGCACTCCACAAAGGAAGGTGATGCCACTACTGGGGAGGGCATGGACTGGGGCGTGCTCTTTGGCTTCGGTCCAGGACTCACAGTCGAGACCGTCGTCCTCCACAGCGTCCCCATCGCCGCCGCCCCATGAGGCTAGGATTGACCCTGCAAGGTTTTTATATTTATCCAGTAATGTTTATCTGTCATCAAAATAAGTGCTCGACACCATCGAGTACGGTTGTTTGTGTGATTGAGTCTTGTATTCTTGACTTTCGATGTGCACGTGTTCTCCATTTATGGTTAGAGCACATGTATTTTCGAAAGCAAGCAAGGTACGGTGTCCTGGTGTGTGAAGGGATTAAGGGGTGCCACGCGTTGTTACTTGAGTGAGACTGTTAGTTAAAATATAAATATTTCCGAGTTATTTACCAGATATGATACAAGTATTTGCATTTGTAATTTAGAGCTCTTTTGGTGATTGGGAACGGTACGGTGGTACCCCCGGTACGGTCCAGTTTTTTTTTTTTTGGCTCTATCTCCCTTATTTTTTGTTGTTGTGGCCGTTGAATTAAAGAGCACAACCCCACATTGCCGGTTCATCGTCATCATCACCGGAAGCATTACCATCGCGCGCTAGTCCACCAGTGCCACCACGACCTGCTTATTTGCCGCCACAACAATGGCTCTCGCAACTGTCGAAGAGGGCACCTGCCCGCGTGGCAATGGCAGCCATGGGTCTAGTGACGCGCTAGAACCTTGTGAGGTTGGAGTTCCACTGCTTCTCAACGGAGTTGTCGGTGCTTCCTAGGTGGAGATACGCGATGGCGGCCCACTTGCTTCCGAAGCATGCATGGGCATGACGATCGACACGTCATCCGCCAGCGTGAAGGAACCGTGCCACGTTTTTCTTTCTTTCATAAGTATTCTGGTGATCTGGGACGAAACTTGCCCAACCCCGCTCTTTGTCCATCCATGCCTGGGCATTAGGCCCGTTGGACAGCGGCTCGGGCACAGTCATGGGTCGGATGGGGATCCGACGGCCAGGATCGAGCGCGCGCGAAATAAAGTCATCGCCTTAGCGCCGTCCTCGCGTGAAACCCTAGCCTTTCTCTCTTCGATCATGTCCCGTCTTCTTCCGTACGTTGACGAGAGATACGACCGACGGCCGATGGCGGAAGAGAGCACGGGCGTCCTCCAGGCCCCTCGTCGGCACTGCGTGCGGCTTTGTCTAGCGCGCAGACCCGCAAAGTGGCTCTGGGCGGCATCCTCTGCGAGTCGACGATTCACGAGTGGGCGTCACCGCGTTGGCGTCGACCACCCTAGCCATGTTCGGCACCACAATAGGTGTCAACAACGACAAACGATCGAGGAAGCACATCCGCCGCTGTCGCCACGCCGTCCTCCCGAGATCCCTGTTGGAATTTTGTATGGGCTATGTATATGGGCTCACATGTCTAGCCCACTAAGCCCACTAAAATCCTGAAATTGTCATGGCCCATTCATGAATAATAAGTGGAGTGAGTGGGACTAAAGTTTAGTCCCACATTGCTAGTTTGGAGAGAGTGGAAGCACCTTATAAGGTGAGCCATTCTAACTCATGTATGAGTAGGCAAGGCAAGAGGAGAGGTGTGCCACACGCGCGCTCCTCCTCCTCCGCCGCCCGCCTCGCCACGCCACGCCTCGCCTCGCCTCGTCACGACACGTCACGACGCGACGCGCCGCGCCGCCCGCACCGCGGGTTGCGGGAATGAGACGAGCCGAGAGCGTTTATTTTGTCGATTGGGAAAACTTTTAACGGACGCGTTAATTCCAAAACCGTTTCCGTTTCCTTTCTGGATCGTGGAGCCGAACCGACTCAGACGTGGAGTTACGCCCACGTCTCTCCCATATAAATACGCGCATACGGTAAACCCTAGCCGCCACTTCGTCATATGGTTTCGCACCACCGTTCCAAAACACTGCGCCGCCAATCAAGTCTTCTCCATCCCTCCTTCCGGCGTGCACCGCGAGAAGGGACAGCAGGCCTCCGGAACCCCGCCTCTTGTGATCCTGTACGGGAGAGGGGCGATCAGGTTTTTGGGGAGCGCACTCGCGCGACTGCTGACGGCGACTACTTCCCCAACGACGATTTCTTCCCCGACCTCGGCAACCTCTTCATCGACGACATGGCCGACGTGGACAACAACAACGGCGGTGCCGCTACCGCTCCATCGTACGTAACTCTATTCCATCTGTATGAGATATTCCTGGAATTCTTATGTCTAGTTCTAGCTATAGATTGGATCAGTCTGTCTACTGTACTAGATCTAGATACTTGCATGATTACTGTATTTGCTACTGTCGCAATTCATCTGCTGCTATTTCGAATTAAATCATGTGCTAAATTAGATACCTGCGCCGTCTGTCATTGCGGCGACAAGGCCAAACCCTTTCAAGGGTGTGGACTATAAGAGGTGGCGCACAAGAGTAGTGCTATGGTTTCAAACCTTGCGCTGCTATGCGGCCACCAAGGGCAAGCCTGAGGGCGATCTCAATCCAGCACAGCTGGAGGCCTTTGAGAATATGGACACTATGTTTAAAAGTGCCCTCCTCGGTATAATTGATGATTCTATTGTGGATCCATACATGTCGTTTGATAACGGCAAGGATATGTGGGCTGCACTCGAGGCCAAATTTGGGGCCTCGGATGCTGGCAGCGAGCTGTATGTCATGGAGCAATTCTATGACTACAGGATGACTGATGAGCGCTCTGTTGTTCAACAGGCTCATGAGATACAGTCACTCGCTAAAGAACTTGAGCACTTTAAGTGTATGTTACCGGACAAGTTTGTGGCCGGAGGCATTATTGCCAAGCTTCCATCTTCATGGAGCACCTTTGCTACTTCTCTAAAACACAAGAGACAGGAGTTTTCCGTTATGGACCTCATCGGATCTCTTGATGTGGAAGAGAAGGCGAGAGCAAAGGATACACGTGCTCGGGTTGCTGAGGTAGGTTCTTCTGCTCATGTGGTATAGAAGAAACATTACCCGCCCAACAAGCCTAAATATAACAAGAAGAAATCCGAGGGTAAAGGCAAGCCCGATGGCAAGTTTAAGCCGTCGCACTCTACCAACTTCAAGAAGAGAAAGGGGTCATGTCACGTTTGCGGTGAACTGACCCATTGGGCTCCAAAGTGCCCTAAGCGTTATGAGCTGCAGCAGCAGGAGAACAGCGGCAAGACCGCTAATGTTGTCATGGCTGACATTGAGATGAAGGACTCTGGGTACGGTATAGTTCCCACTATTCTTTCAGTTTGTCATTCACCTGAATGGTTAATTGACACAGGTGCCAATGTACATGTTTGTGCTGATGCTTCTATGTTCTCTTCTTATCAGGTCACAGGGACTTCCCCCGTGCTGATGGGGAACGGGTCACATGCTACTGTTCGTGGTGTTGGTACGGTCGATCTGAAGTTTACTTCGGGGAAGATCGTGCGACTGAAGAACGTTCATCATGTGCCCTCCATCAATAAAAATCTCGTCAGCGGCTCACGTTTATGTCGAGATGGTTTTAAGTTGGTTTTCGAGTCTAATAAAGTTGTAATTTCCAAGTATGGACAATTTATTGGTAAAGGCTATGAGTGCGGAGGCTTGTTCCGCTTATCCTTGTCAGATATTTGCACCAAAGTTATTAATAATGTTTGCCACGATAATGATTGTGAAGTTTGGCATTCACGACTTTGTCACATTAATTTTGGTTGCATGACGCGGTTAGCAAATATGAGTTTAATTCCGAAATTCAGTACTATTAAAGGTTCCAAATGTCAAGTGTGTGTTCAAGCTAAGCAACCTCGCAAATCTCATAAGACTGCGGAGGCGAGAGACTTGGCACCACTAGAACTTATACATTCTGATCTTTGTGAGATGAATGGCGTATTGACAAAAGGTGGAAAGAAATATTTTATGACACTTATTGATGACTCCACTAGATATTGTTATGTGTATCTTCTGAAATCTAAAGATGAAGCTTTAACTTATTTCAAGAACTATAAGGCCGAAGCAGAGAACCAACTTGATCGTAAAATTAAACGGCTTAGGTCTGATCGTGGTGGAGAGTATTTTTCCAACGAGTTTAATTCTTTTTGTGCTGAACACGGTATTATTCATGAGAGGACGTCTCCCTACTCACCTCAGTCAAATGGGGTGGCTGAAAGAAAGAACCGAACGCTGTCTGATTTGGTTAACGCCATGTTAGACACTTCGGGTCTCTCCAAGGCATGGTGGGGGGAGGCGCTAATGACTGCATGTCATGTCCTAAACCGAGTTCCCACAAAGAATAAAACCATTACTCCATTTGAGGAATGGGAAAGGAAAAGGTTGAAACTCTCCTACCTACGTACTTGGGGTTGTTTCGCGAAAGTCAATATACCAATTCCCAAGAAGCGCAAGCTTGGACCTAAAACCGTAGATTGTGTTCTTCTGGGCTATGCTTTTAATAGCATTGGTTATAGATTCTTGATAGTAAAATCTGAGGTATCCGACATGCATGTTGGTACGATTATGGAGTCGAATGATGCGACTTTCTTTGAGAACATATTTCCTATGAAGGATATGTCTAGCTCATCAAATCAGGAGAAACCTGTTTCATCTAGTCAGGAATTAGCTGAGATTCCTGAATCCACCATTCCGATAGAACACGTTGAGAATCCCGAGGAGGATGACAATGAAGTTCCTGTAAGGAGCAAGAGACAGAGGACTGCAAAGTCCTTTGGTAATGATTTCATTGTGTACCTCGTGGATGACACACCCAAGACTATTTCAGAAGCCTATGCGTCTCTTGATGCTGACTACTGGAAGGAGGCTGTTCGTTGCGAGATGGATTCCATCTTGGCTAACGGAACCTGGGAAATCACTGATCGTCCTTATGGGTGTAAACCTGTAGGATGTAAGTGGGTGTTCAAGAAAAAGCTTAGGCCTGATGGTACAATTGAAAAGTACAAGGCAAGGCTTGTGGCCAAGGGTTATACCCAGAAAGAAGGTGAAGACTTCTTTGATACTTACTCACCTGTGGCTAGACTGACCACCATTCGTGTGCTACTCTCACTGGCTGCCTCGCACGGTCTTCTCGTTCATCAAATGGACGTTAAGACGGCTTTCCTTAATGGAGAGTTGGACGAGGAAATTTACATGGAGCAGCCAGATGGTTTCGTAGTACCCGGTCAGGAAGGCAAAGTGTGTAAGTTATTGAAGTCATTATACGGCCTCAAGCAAGCACCTAAGCAATGGCACGAGAAGTTTGAAAGGACTTTGACTGCTGAAGGCTTTGTTGTAAACGAAGCTGATAAATGTGTGTACTATCGCCATGGAGGGGGCGAGGGAGTTATTCTATGTCTATACGTTGATGACATATTGATCTTTGGGACCAATCTTGATTTAATCAAGGAAGTTAAGGATTTCTTATCTCGCTGTTTTGAGATGAAGGATCTAGGAGTAGCTGATGTTATCTTGAACATCAAGCTGTTGAGAGATGATAATGGTGGGATCACACTGCTTCAATCTCACTATGTGGAAAAGGTCTTGAGTCGCTTCGGGTATAGTGACTGCAAGCCTTCTTCAACTCCATATGATGCTAGTCTATTGCTTCGAAAGAATCAACGGATTACTAGAGATCAACTGAGATATTCTCAGATTATAGGCTCGCTTATGTATTTGGCGAGTGCCACGAGGCCTGACATCTCTTTTGCTGTGAGCAAATTGAGCCGGTTTGTTTCCAATCCGGGAGATGATCATTGGCGTGCGCTTGAGAGAGTTATGCGCTATTTAAAAGGCACTGCGAGCTATGGAATTCACTATACCGGAAACCCGAGGGTTCTGGAAGGATATAGTGATTCTAATTGGATATCTGATGCTGATGAGCTTAAGGCCACTAGTGGTTATGTTTTTACACTTGGTGGTGGCGCTGTTTCCTGGAAGTCTTGCAAGCAGACCATTTTAACGAGGTCAACTATGGAAGCAGAACTCGCAGCACTAGACACAGCCACTGTTGAGGCAGAGTGGCTTCGTGAGCTCTTGATGGACTTGCCTATGGTTGAAAAGCCAATACCCGCAATCCTAATGAACTGTGATAATCAAACTGTGATCGTCAAAGTGAACAGTTCTAAGGATAATGCAAAGTCATCAAGACATGTGAAGAGGAGATTAAAATCTGTCAGGAAATTGAAGAACTCCGGAGTTATTGCGTTGGATTATATCCAAACGTCTATGAACTTGGCAGATCCCTTCACAAAGGGTTTATCACGGAATGTGATAGATAATGCATCGAGGGAGATGGGTTTGAGGCCCACGTTATGAGTTGACCACAGTGGTAACCCACTCTATGTGATCGGAGATCCCGTGAATTAGTAGTGGGAGACAAGCTGTTGGTCAGCTGAGAGGAGAGTATCCTTATATTTTATTCCACTCCATAAAAGATGCAATACTCTCCTGATCTGTATGGTAGGTTGACATTTGTCTTAATGTCTTCCAAGTGGCTTATATATATAAGCAGAGATGTGTCCTACAGAACATCTCCTGAGGAACTCACCTATATGAGTCTGACTGTTAAACGTCGCAGTCTATGAGAATCGGGTGCTCTCTAATAAACTCATGAAAGGGCTTCGGAGTATGACGCATACGCTCCAAACCGCGGGGAAGCCTTGCGGCAGCCTAGTATCGGTTCAGACGTTGTGTGAAACTAGTATCACAGCAAACTTGTAGTTCAAGGCGTAATCCACTATTCAAGTTGTGAACTAGTGTAGCATGATGTTCTAAGTGGAAGTTCAACTTAACAGTCTCCACTAACACCGGTATATAAACAATGTTTTGGAATAGAGTTTATGAAATGTGCTAATGACACTTTGTGGGGGATTGTTGGAATTTTGTATGGGCTATGTATATGGGCTCACATGTCTAGCCCACTAAGCCCACTAAAATCCTGAAATTGTCATGGCCCATTCATGAATAATAAGTGGAGTGAGTGGGACTAAAGTTTAGTCCCACATTGCTAGTTTGGAGAGAGTGGAAGCACCTTATAAGGTGAGCCATTCTAACTCATGTATGAGTAGGCAAGGCAAGAGGAGAGGTGTGCCACACGCGCGCTCCTCCTCCTCCGCCGCCCGCCTCGCCACGCCTCGCCTCGTCACGACGCGCCGCGGGTTGCGGGAATGAGCCGAGCCGAGAGCGTTTATTTTGTCGATTGGGAAAACTTAATGAGTCATTAATTTGGTAATTAACGGACGCGTTAATTCCAAAACCGTTTCCGTTTCCTTTCTGGATCGTGGAGCCGAACCGACTCAGACGTGGAGTTACGCCCACGTCTCTCCCAGCCCGCATATAAATACGCGCATACGGTAAACCCTAGCCGCCACTTCGTCATATGGTTTCGCACCACCGTTCCAAAACACTGCGCCGCCAATCAAGTCTTCTCCATCCCTCCTTCCGGCGTGCACCGCGAGAAGGGACAGCAGGCCTCCGGAACCCCGCCTCTTGTGATCCTGTACGGGAGAGGGGCGATCAGGTTTTTGGGGAGCGCACTCGCGCGACTGCTGACGGCGACTACTTCCCCAACGACGATTTCTTCCCCGACCTCGGAAACCTCTTCATCGACGACATGGCCGACGTGGACAACAACAACGGCGGTGCCGCTACCGCTCCATCGTACGTAACTCTATTCCATCTGTATGAGATATTCCTGAAATTCTTATGTCTAGTTCTAGCTATAGATTGGATCAGTCTGTCTACTGTACTAGATCTAGATACTTGCATGATTACTGTATTTGCTACTGTCGCAATTCATCTGCTGCTATTTCGAATTAAATCATGTGCTAAATTGCTAATATATTCAACAATCCCGACCACGGTGAGCCTCCCCTTCTCGACCACGGAGGGCCTGCACATCTGGTAATCTATGGGCCTACTCGCTTCCAGGAGCTCGATAAACCACACATCTCCACTAAGGAGTTGACGGCGGCTTGTGCTTCATCGCGGTTGGCCCAGCTCACCGCCGATATGCGCCTCCACCGGTGTCGTCGTCCCAGTGAGGTCTTTCGCTTTTTGGCCACTGGTGAGACTCCATTTCTCGATCTAATCCCCTTGCTTCATGTCAGTGCACCCAGACCTCGTGCTAGCTTTGGTACTGGTTGGTTTTATGATTTTTGTTTATCTATTTCTGATTCATCATATAATTTGTGCGGTGATGTTCTTAAGATTACAGAATTAGGGTTCGCAATTTGGGTCAAGAAAACTTCAAGTTTGTCTGTACACATGTGATTCTAGGTTTTAGGTTGGATTTAGTTCCATCGGAATGGATGTGCCGAGTGATGCTGCTGCTACCTTTCAGGCTGCAGGTAGTGGTGCACAACGAGATGCACACCACTAGTAGACAAACCCCTACAGGTTTTTGGGTCTAGTCCCCATGAACTTACCAACCGGGACTAGAGGGGGGCACGGAAACGGTTCGCCTCGCATCAAACGCTTTTAGTCCCGCGTCGTAACACAACCCGGGACTAAAAGTCGTCTAGCAACTGTTCGTGTCGCCTCGCACCCTTTTAGTCCCGGGTCGTAACACGGCCCGGGACTAAAAGTCGTCGTGCCAACCGTTCGCTTGGCTGGAGAGCATTTAGTCCCTCGTCATATTACGGCCCGGGGCTAAATGGCCAAATCGTTTGCCTCCCGCGCTTCGGAAGTTGTTCCATCGTCTGGGAGGCAATAAAAAACAGAGAAACGCGTCATTGCTGCAGTACCGTGCGGCCCTCTCTTCTTCCTCTTGCTCTCCTCTCTTTATTCTTCCATATTTTCCACCATGGGACTAGAGATTATGAACGTGAACTCACTTGGTCGGAAGAACGAAGTCGGATACAGTAACGAGAGCATAAGGCTTCCGGCTTTTCTTGACCTCTTGAAGAAATGGCTTTGCGAGGATGGCGGGGGTTTTCTTGGCCTTGATATTGAGTACACGGCCGGTCAAAAAGAAGTGGACGTCATCCAAATTGCTCACAAGAGGTGTGTCCTTGTCTTCCAATGGACATAAGCACTCCGATCGATCTTCTCCTCTCTTTATATTTTTTCTATTTTTCTCCTTAATCTTACTTTGATTGGATCGGAAAATTGATAATAGCAACATGTACATGTGTATCCATTTGTATTCATATAGCAATGTGTATTGGAAATTACATTTGTATTCATATAGAAATAATATATAGGCCGAAATTGTATAGGAAAAGTAATATATATATATATATATATATCTCCATGTGTATATCCATGTGTATTCATATAGCAATATTTATCGGAAATTCCATTTATAATTTGTTCCTATTTGAATCCTAGCTATATGTATGTATGTGCATTGGAAAGAATAAATTTGTTGCATTGAAATAATATAGTTGTTGCATCGAAACAATATAATTGTCGCATTGAAACAATATACTTGTTGCATAACATTTGATCGAATTTGTTGTTGCATAACATTATTTGTTTAATATTTGTTCCATTTTTTTGTTGCAGTAGTGACAAAATTTCCAGAACTGATGGATTTCCTTGTCAACAGCGGCATACGTTTTGCTAGCTTTTATATAAGGAATGACAGGTCGAAGATGAGCAACACCTGGCGTATTGAGATACCATCTCAGTGCCACATTGATATCCAGGACCTGTTCCAGCTTATGTATGAGAGGACTTCTATGGCTGATATGGCAGCCACATTGATCGACGAGAACTACAGTAGTATGAAGAAAGATTTCCCCAGTTTCGGGCACAATCTTTGGGAGAAGTGCCCACTTGACCAGGTCAACGTTGATTATGCAGCTATCGTTGGGTACATTGCCTACGCGATGTACCGTATTATCAGTGTCTTCGCTATGGGCAGCGTCACCTTGCCCCCTGGTCTCCTACTGTTTGAGATTCGGAGGACGAGTATAGTCCGTGTAGATGGGAGCCTCTCTCTCGTGACACCTACGTATATTATTTATTGCTTGGTGTGTGATGTTTATATATTTGATCCCTAGAAGACTTATGTATGTGTCCTTGTTTAATTATATATATCTATTTTAAATGTCCTATATTAGTCATATATACTAGAAGATACCTCGCGCGCTTGCTGCGGGGATCACTTTAAAATCTCTACAATATTTATAAAAGATGTGATACATTATGTTTTTTAAGAGAATATGCAAAGTTCAATAGATCATAGTATATCTACTTTAAATTACTAACATGAATAATTGGATGGTTTAATAAATGGATAATGTGTAGGTTGCATGTAGTGATTAATAAATATTAGTGAAGATGACATGGACAATTGATTGGTTAGAAGAATAGATGATGTGGATATCTTGCACGTTGAGATAAAAAATAATTAATGCCTGTTAGTGGGGTTTTAGTTTATAAGAAGTATAGATATGCATGATCGATCTGAGCAAGCATAATGAAGCAATTGATGTATATGTGATGAAATTTCGGAAATTTAATTTGACACCCGAGCTATGTTGAAATATGGAGTAAGAGAAAAAAATCTATGTGAAGATAATATAATATGTTGAAATGACTAACAATTTGGAGTAAATTTTGTACATATCGATATATATAATTAATGATGGAAAATATAATATGTAAGGTGTCGATCATATATATTTGAACTTCTCTAAATTTTCTAATCTACTTAAACAATATCATTTGCCAATTTTCGATTTTACGGGTATTCATTAAAATAAATAAAGCAATAAAATTAGTTATTATTTAAATTAATTAATGATTATTTGAATTTAAGACTATTATTACTTATTTATTTTTGTTTAACTAAATAATTTTTAGATCTCACATGCGACATCATATCTCAAAGGTTAACAGGATTGACCACATACTATTGTAAGTAAAACAGAATTTGTTTCTTGGAGGCTGAGAGTGAAGAAACCCATAAATTAAGCGTGTTGAGAGTGGAGTAGTCTGAGGATGGATGACCTCCTGGAAAGTATCAGTTCAGAGTGAAATAAGAATGATTAGAGTTAAAATAATTGAGATTAAGTGAGAATGATTAGAGATAGAAATAATAGAGACTAAATGAAAGGAAAAATCTGAAAAAAATAAAATAAGAAAATCGAGTCCTGTGTTGTATTACCACCCGGGACTAAAAGTCCTGCTCCGAGAGCGCCCCGGGAGCTCCCCATGGGCTGCCATCTAGTCGCGGCTCGTGGGCAGGCGGGACAAAAAGGGGGGCCTCTAGTTCCGGATTGCCATCCGGGACTATAGCCCCTTACGGCCCGGGACTAGAGGCCCATTTTCTACTAGTGCATGGACTCCTCCTTGGACTTCTAGAACCACCACATAGTCAAGGTCTTACTTCACTTAACTTATCTAACCTGTGTTGGTCTTGTGTTGTTACAATCAAATGACATGGGTTTGTGTGCATGATGGTTTGATTAGATTGATCAATGTGCTTAGTCTCTGGCTTGCTTACAATTAGCTTTCAATAACTTTGGGCTAGTTCTTAATTTTTCTTTAAAAACATAGTACAAGAATGCTAGTGTAGAGCATAGTGCTGCCATGTGGTCTGTAAAAAGGCCTTCTACTTGGTAATGTATAGTCTGGTTTATTTATGTCTGTTAGACTGTAATACCTCTCCAACTTCATGAAGGGAAAGGTATGCAAATCTCTTTATTTTTCCTGAAGAAACATTACTGTCTGTTGCTTGTAACCTGTAGAACACGCAGCGCTTCTGCTTAGTCTGTTTGTACTGTGCGATGCAAATCATCCATTATTGTAATCCAACTTTACAAAACTAGCTTAGTGTTTACAAGTCTAGGTCCATGTATTATTCTTACTTTGGTGCCCCTTATTGTTTCCATGCTAGGGATCCCGCAATGTTCGTAGAGCCGGTGGCCATGAGATCTGCATCAACGCCTGGGCTCCGCGCTTGCCATGCCCGAGCAGACGGTGAGATCTCTCATCCTCTTCTCGCACCAACTGATTCCGCCCGAGAGGACACCTGCTGCTCGCCTCATGCTCTCCAACCCTGCCGATGCCTCTCTTTTGTTCTGTATGTGTGGTACTATCTTATGATTATTGTGTAGCGCTTGTTAAATTCCGTCATATTGAAGCCGCCGCTGCACATTCATTTGTACGTGAATGGGCACAAACTATCACTATCAGCTTGCAAGAAAAACATCTGTAGTTGTCATTTTGTTATGCGTTGTTCCAGAACACAGGTCACAACCTTAGTACTGCATACGAACTCTTACATACACCATATATCTGATACTAGCAAATCTATCAGCTGAATGTACTAGCATAGGTAGCAATCCTGACAACGCTATCATCTGAATGTACTAGCTTAGCTAGCATCTGAATGTAAGCAAGTACTTATCTGGAAATCTATGTTTCATGGACCATGTTGCATGTTGTTATCTGGAAATCTATTTTGCATGGAGTTATAGAATCTATCTCGAAATGACTTTGTTTCGTTGCTTGGATGCTCCTGCCCTGGCTGCACTGTGAGGATGGAGGTGGACCTTCTTGTGCTTCATGTGTGGCCTTCCAGGACTATCGGCGCTCACCTGCAGGACCGAGGGCTGCTCTAGGTGGTGTACAGGAGGTGAGCCGACACGTACACTTCTTCAAGTCACTTTTAGTGCATTGTCAGTTTCTGCAACTTGGCACTGGTTAGTTAACTTAGTTAAACTATGAACTGGGCTGCCACACTGGACAAGTAGCTCAAGGACAAAATCTATGTTACTCCCCGACTTGAGAAGTTAGTACTAAAATAGGTCAAATTACTCAGTGAACCGTTGTCGAAATTAACATTGCTAGTAAACATCAGGGCGCTAGCTCATTTCATCATCTTGTTGATTGCTCGAAGCTTGTAAATAGATTATTTGTTTACTTCTGCCTGCTAATCATTGTATCCTATTCTATTTCTCTTGATTAGATAAGATAGGTTTCCAGCAAGGAGGCAGGTCCAGGCACAGGCGATCCGGTTCAGAATTTCTAGAAAGCAGATGTATCTTCTCCCTGCTGTAATGTCTTGCTTGCCCTTTGAGTATAGTTTTGTTATAATCTGTGTTAATTGTTGTCATTGGGTTTTTTTTTTGCCTGCTGACAATACCCACCAGTTAGGCTATATAATGATTTTTTGCACTTGGTGGACACACGTATTTCACTGGTAGAAAATAGGCCTTCGGTACGCCCCCATTAGTCCCCAAAATAATCGGCCCGCGACCATAGGGGTCTTTAGTCGCGGTTCGGGACGAGACCCGCGACCAATAGTCTGGGCCCAGCGCGCTCGGTCCACAGCTGTCGGAGGGGAGGGGCTTTAGTCCCGGTTGGCCAGACCAACCGGCGCTAATAGGTCATCGGTCTGGCCCCACGGCCTTTAGCCGCGGTTGTCCAGGTGAACCGGGACTAAAGGCCCATCCCTATATATAGAACTCAGCTCGCTGCACTTAGCCACATTTGGTGTCACTTCTGCTCACAACATTCACAAGGGGTGGTGGGTATGCTTTTGGTTCCTACTATGCACACAAGGTGTTCGATGAAATGCCCGATAGCATGAAACACACATGATATTAAGTGTCCGAGCCGCACTTGAGCGTTTTCATTTATTTTACCTCCGTGGTCGCGGTTAGCAACTTGAACCCTTTCATGATTTGTATTATTTCCAGCTAGTTAGTTTAACAAATGCATGATGGTTAATTATATACTTTATATAATAATAATGCAGATGAATCGGCAATGGATGTACGGTAACCGACTCTCCGGCGAGTTCACTACGGGTTTGAAAGATTTCCTCGTAGTGGCAAATGCGAACAAGCAGCGAGGTTTTATTATCTGTCCTTGTGCTGAATGTAAGAATGAGAAGGGTCACTCCTCCTCAAGAGTCGTTCACATGCACCTGCTTCGGCACGGTTTCATGCCAAGCTATAATTGTTGGACCAAGCATGGAGAAAGAGGGGTTAGAATGGAAGAAGATGAAGAAGAGGATGATATCGATTTCAACTATCATGACGCTTTCGGTGATACCTTCATGGAGGATGATGCTGAAGGTGGGGAAGGGTTTGGTGAAGGTGAAGAAGAGGCACATGATGAGCCCGATGATGATCTTGGTCGGACCATTGCTGATGCACGGAGACGCTGCGAAACTGACAAGGAGAGGGAGAATTTGGATCGCATGTTAGAGGATCACACGAAGTCGCTGTACCCAGGATGCGACAATAGTCTGAAAAAGCTGGGCTGCACACTGGATTTGCTGAAATGGAAGGCACGGGAAGGTGTAGCTGACTCATCATTTGAAAATTTGCTGAAAATGTTGAAGAATATGTTTCCGAATAATAACGAGTTGCCCGCCAGTACGTACGAAGCAAAGAAGGTTGTGTGCCCTCTAGGTTTAGAGATTCTGAAGATACATGCATGCATTAACGACTGTGTCCTCTACCGTGGTGCATACGAGGATTTGAATGAATGCCCTGTATGCACTGCATTGCGTTATAAGATCAGAGGCGATGACCCTGGTGACGATGTTGAGGGCGAGAAACCCAGGAAGAGGGTTCCCGCCAAGGTGATGTGGTATGCTCCTATAATACCTCGGCTGAAACGCCTGTTCATGAACAAAGAGCATGCCAAGTTGTTGCGATGGCACAAAGAGGACCGTAAGTCCGACGGGGAGTTGAGACACCCTGCTGATGGAACGCAATGGAGAAAGATCGACAGAGAGTTCAAAGATTTTGCAGCTGACGCAAGGAACATAAGATTTGGTCTAAGTACTGATGGCATGAATCCTTTTGGCGAGCAGAGCTCCAGCCATAGCACCTGGCCCGTGACTCTATGCATCTACAACCTTCCTCCTTGGTTGTGCATGAAGCGGAAGTTCATTATGATGCCAGTGCTCATCCAAGGTCCGAAGCAACCCGGCAACGACATCGATGTGTACCTAAGGCCATTAGTTGATGAACTTTTACAATTGTGGGGCAGACCTGGTGTACCTGTGTGGGATGAGCACAAAGAAGAGGAATTTAACCTACGAGCGTTGCTTTTTGTAACCATCAACGATTGGCCTGCTCTCAGTAACCTTTCGGGACAGTCAAATAAGGGATACAAAGCATGCACGCACTGCTTACATGAGACTGAAAGTGTATTTTTGGATAATTGTAGGAAGAACGTGTACCTGGGTCATCGTCGATTTCTTCCCCGAAATCATAACGTAAGAAAGAAAGGCAAGCATTTCAATGGCAAGGCAGATCACCGGCCGAAGCCTGCGGAACGTACTGGAGCTGAGATATTTGATATGGTCAAGGATTTGAATGTCATCTTTGGAAAGGGTCGACCTGGCGGACAATCAGTTCCGCAGGGAGTTGACGGGCACGTACCCATGTGGAAAAAGAAATCGATATTTTGGGAGCTACAGTATTGGAAAGTCCTAGATGTCCGCTCTGCAATCGACGTGATGCATGTTACGAAGAATGTTTGCGTGAACCTGCTAAGCTTCTTGGGCGTGTATGGGAAGACAAAGGATACAAAGGAAGCACGGCGGGATCAGCAACTTTTGAAAGACCCAGATGACCGGCATCCGGAATGGTTTCAAGGTCGTGCTAGCTACGCTCTTACGAAAGAAGAGAAGGTCATTTTTTTTGAATGCCTGAGCAGTATGAAGGTCCCGTCTGGCTTCTCGTCGAATATAAAGGGAATAATAAACATGGCGGACAAAAAGTTCCAAAACCTGAAGTCTCACGACTGCCACGTGATTATGACGCAATTGCTTCCGATTGCTTTGAGGGGCCTCCTACAGGAAAATGTTCGAGTAGCCATTGTGAAGCTATGTGCATTCCTCAATGCAATCTCTCAGAAGGTAATCAGTCCAGAAGATCTACCACGGTTACAGAACGATGTGGTCCAATGTCTTGTCAGTTTCGAGTTGCTGTTTCCACCATCCTTCTTCAATATTATGACGCACCTCCTGGTCCACCTAGTCGAAGAGATTTCCATTCTCGGTCCTGTATTTCTACACAATATGTTCCCCTTCGAGAGGTTTATGGGAGTATTAAAGAAATATGTTCGTAACCGTGCTAGGCCAGAAGGAAGCATCGTAAAGGGCTATGGAAATGAGGAGGTAATTGAGTTCTGTATTGACTATGTTCCTGACCTTAAGCCGATTGGTATTCCTCAATCGCGGCACGAGGGGAGACTAAGTGGAAGAGGCACGATCGGAAGGAAATCAACGATATGTATGGACGGTCATTCTATGACTGAAGCACACTACACAGTTCTGCAAAATTCGAGCTTGGTGGCTCCGTACTTCGAGCAACACAAGAATATTTTACGCTCGAACAACCCGGAAAAGGCTGAATCATGGATTAGAAAGGCCCACATGGAGACTTTCGGCAGTTGGTTGCGAAAACATTTAATGAATGACAATGATGTTGGAGATCAGCTGTACATGTTGGCCAAGACACTTTCTTCGACTATAACGACTTTCCAAGGGTACGAGATTAATGGGAATACATTTTACACGATCTCCCAAGATAAAAAGAGCACCAACCAAAACAGTGGTGTCCGCTTTGATGCAGCAACCGAGATTGGGCAAAAGGTCACATATTATGGTTACATAGAGGAGATATGGGAACTTGACAATGGACCCTCCTTTAAGGTCCCTTTGTTCCGGTGCAAATGGTTCAAGCTAACAGGAGGTGGGGTAAAGGTGGACGAGCAATACGGAATGACAATGGTGGATTTCGACAATCTTGGTTACCTTGAAGAACCATTCGTCCTAGCCAAAGATGTCGCTCAGGTTTTCTATTTGAAGGACATGAGTAGCAAACCGAGGAAACGGAAAGATAATAAAACGATCAGTACATCATGTGATGATCCAAAGCGCCACATTGTTCTTTCAGGGAAAAGAAACATCGTGGGAGTGGAGGACAAGACAGACATGTCAGAAGATTATAATATGTTTGGTGAAATTCCGCCCTTCAAAGTCAACACTGACCCAAGCATTAAGTTAAATGATGAGGATGCTCCATGGATACGGCCAGATCGTAAGAAAGCAGGGACACAAGGAAAGAATTGATGTGTAATAATTTATTGTGTACCAAACTTTTTTGAATGGATCATGTGAATTATATTATCTCTGATGTGTTTAAGACTAACTCCTTTGCAAAATATTTGAGAAAACGAGTGGAAAGCATGGAAAACAGAAAGTTACTTAAATGTCTCAAAACTTTGTGAGATAAAATATCTGATTTCATAACTTTTATTAAAAACAGAAAACATACGAACCTTGCGGAATACAAATTCTTTTATTGAAAAGAGAGAACATACGAACACTACTCCTCGTCGTCGTCGTCGGGTAACTCGTCGGTGACCTCCTCCGGGTCATCGACGTCGGCGAACTCGCCGGTGACCTCCTCGTCGTCGTCGGAGGTGCATGATGGTATGTCCGAGATAGGCCCCCACCTCGGATCGTCGGAGGCCCAGACTTCGCCGGCGCGGTCGGCCCGACGAAGCTCTTGCAGCGCCCTCGTCCTCGCCTCCCGAGCGGCATCTAACGCGAGGTGGCGTTCGAGGCGGCGCTCCGCCCGCTCAGCCGCGCGGGTCTGCCAGAGCTCCTCGTCGGCGCTCTCCTCCCCCGGGTTGTTCCGGTAATACTCGCGGACGACGCGTTCTTCCCTGGCGTCGACTAGGCCCTGAAACGCGCGGTGACGGAGGTGGAGGTGGTCGACGGCAGTGACGATCTGCGGCTTCGGCGCCCTTGCCTCCGCTTCCCAGACGGTGTGGCAGTCGTTGAAGTTCATCAGCGAACGCGGGCGGTTGAGGCGCCAGGCCGCCACGTCCCAGGCGCGGGCGGCCTCCGCCGACGTCGCAAAGGAGCCGAGGGGGATGCGGTCGTCCCCCCAGCGGATATCTGCGCTGAACATTCCGTTCTGCCGTGCTCGGACGCCGCGAAAGCCGGTGGTGCTGTTCCTCCTCGGAGGCATGGTGGAAGCGCGACGGTGCATGGACAGGAGAAGACGCGCTCGAGGCGCAACAGTTTATACCGCGCCCTCCTGGCCACGCGTCACAACTCCCTCGCCACGCGTCGCGACTCCCGTGCCACGCGCCACCCTAACAGAACCAAGCAAATAGTTGCACATTACTAACCGAGCTCAAAGTGAACACTGACCCATAGCATGGATGGATGTGTTAAAGGGGGAGGGGGGGTGTAGAACAAAACAATCGGTACGTATCACCATCATACAGCCCTACCGTGGCTACTCGGTGCAATATGCATACCAAATGCACGGTAGGACGTATGATGGCGAATCCGGATGTTTTGTACTTGCTCGATAAACTGAATATATGATGTATCAAACCTTAAAGGGGGATGTAGAACAAAACAATCGGTATCGCCATCATACAGCCCCACCGTGGCTACTTGGTGCAATATGCATACCAAATGCACGGCAGGACGTATGATGGCGAATCCGGATGTTTTGTATTTGCTTGATGAACTGACCGGTGTATGAAGGTGGGCTATATATAGGGTCCTCTGGCTCACAAAGTGTTGTGCTAGGGTTTTAATCCAACGGTTAAGAAACCACCTCATCCAACGGCTCACAACAGCTCGAAAGAAACACACCGTAGCCCTGATCGAACGGCTCACAACAGCTCGAAAGAAACACACCCCGGATCCAACGACTCACACACGCTTTAAAGAAACACACGATCCGTGTGATTCTATCTGATTGGTCCAAACGAAACCCTAACCCATTTAGTCCCGGTTGGTGTCCCCAACCGGGACTAAAGGGATGTTTTCTTCTCGCTATATATATGTATATATGCATTGCCACACCATTGGCATAAACACATACAAACTCACCACTCTCTCTCATGGCTTCTACCGTACCCACTCTAACATTCATCCAGGCGGAGGCACTTTCCGCCTCGAACTACCCCTGCCCGTGCGGCTACAACGTTCCCGCCGGTTGGATGCTGAGCGCCGGAGGAGTGCCGGTCCCTCCTCTTCCTGAAGGTGTGGCGCGTCGGGCGGCCATCACGAACCACTACTATCACGAGCTCACGCCGGAGCAGCGGAGGAATCCCAGTTGGCATCCCGATAACCAGCATACTTGGGATGCCTTCTTCATCAATCGGCGTGAGAGGGCGCTCGCCAGGTATGAGGAGGACGGCCTGCCTCCTGGGAACTTTCACGAGGCCGGTCGTCGGCTATGGTGGTCCGGCCGGACTCTACAGAGCGTCATGGACTACATCAGGGCCGGCGATATCCCCCGTCTGCGCTACCCTCAGGCCCAGTCCTGGAGTCGTGATCCTCCGAGGGAGTGCAGAGCACCGTCAGACGATAGTGACGACGACGGCGGCGGCGACTACGACGACTACGAGTACATGTACTATAGGCCTAGGCAGGAGTATGACTAGCAGATATCAGATCATGCATCTATGCTCTCCGTTTAGGTTTAGATCCACTCTATCCATTATGTACTGCCTTTTTTATCTATATATATATTTAAGATGTGTGTGAATCTTTATGATTAGTTTTATTTTTCTGATATATTATTTGTATTTTTAAGATTTTAAAAAGAATTAGTTTTATTTTTCTAAATTTTCTGATATATTATTTGTATTTTTAAGTATGGGAAAAGGAAAAGTATTTGAATAACCACCTTTAGTCGCGGTTCGTGTCACGAACCGGGACTAAAGGCTCGTTCTGCGCGGGAACGAAAACGCCGCGAAAAATTTCACCTTTAGTCCCGGTTCGTGACACCAACCGGGACTAAAGGCCCGCGGAGGGTACCCCAGGGGACCTTTAGTCCCGGTTGGTGACACCAACCGGGACTAAAGGCTGGCCCTATATATTCCCGGCCCCAAAATTTTCTTCGTCCAAACCCCCGTCTTCCTCGCGCCGGCACCCTGCTCGTCGATTCCGTCGTCGTCGCCCGATTCCGTCGTCGTCGCGCCCGATTCCGTCGTCGTCGCCTGCGAGAGTACCGCGCCGTCGCCGTCGCCGTCGCCCGCGCCCTTCTCTCCACCGCCTCCGCCCTGCTCCGGCCCCGCCCTGTCGCCGTCTCCGGTAGGTTCCCCGCGGGCCTCGCGCCGCCCTCGAACCAGCGCCGCCCTCCCGCTCTCGAGAGGGGACCACGAACCAACGCCGCCCTCGCCGCGGGCCTCGCGCCGCCCTTGAACCCTTCTCCGTGGCCGGAATCGCCTGAGACAGAGAGCACAAACTGCCACACCGCCGGCCACAGTGTCACGCCAGGGTGACGTCATCATGACGCCAGGGGCCCACTGTATATGGAATTACAGAAAATAATTAAATCTTCAAAATTAAACAACTTTTAATTTATAATTCCAAAAATTATGGAAAAATATGCGAAATGTTCGTAAAAATGTAAGCTATCTGTTTATATCATTTTCAACCATGTTTGACAAAGTTCAAAATGAGACCATATTTGAATTTGAGTTAAATTTATTAAAATAATGAAAATAAGTTTTAATTCAATAAATTCAGAATATTAAGTGTAATATACCAAAATGACCAGAAAAGCAAATGCAACGTAGCTATGGGGTTCTCCAAGTCATTTGAGAAACTAATCTTGGACACACCTCTAAAGTATGGTTTTCCCCCTCCGGTGGTCATCGTTCTTCCACCGGAGTGACATATGACGGACAATTTGAGAAAGAGGGTGTAATATTTGCTAAGTCTCCTATATACTTAATTAATTTTTACTATATGCATGTCTGCAGGAGTGACATATGGCGGACAATGGAGCCTTGCCGTATACAGAGCAGGAGGCTGAAGGTATTATATACGACATGATAGCCAACCAGACACATTATGTGCCGGGCCCAGAAGATGAGCAACAAGACGATGTAGTCTCTTCTTATCTGAACCTTGATGATCAAGAACGTGGAGGAACGGACATTGTCGATGATGAAACAGGTGAAGGAACGGACATTGTCGATGATCAAGGAGCTGAAGGAATGGACATTGATGACGGAGGTCAACCGTCGACAAACGACGATCTCCAATTGCAAAGAACAACCACCTCCGGCGAGGTATATATATATATATACATTGGGACTCTCGTGATACAAACTTACTGAAATGTGAATACATATGCACTAACGCGCGCGACTCTCTTTCTTATTTTAGCCCTCGGCCGGATCTAGTATGACAAAGCGTGGCAAATCCAAGTCGATGAAAGATGGAGAAACATATACCATCGAATCAGTCAGTGTAATCGGCAAGCCCCTACAGCACACCACAAAGTTTATCAACCAATGCGGAGTCATTGTTAGAGATACCATCCCGATCACCGTCCAGGAATGGAAGGAGCCAAAGAAAGCACGTGTTGGTTTCACTTATGTCGACAAGAGAACGAAAAAGATTATGTTTAGAAAGCTTATTGCACATTTCATTCTACCTCCGGAATACAACAAAAAAGATGAATTCGGTCAGGACGTTCCGGGTGGACGTGAGAGGAGGAGGATAGTCAAAGAGTTCGCTCTTCAGAAGATGGCCGAAGCATTCCGGAACTTCAAGAAAAAATTGTTCCGTGAATATGTCAGCAAGGGCAAGACTCTGATTTTCACTGGACAACATGAGAAACTGAGAGATGATTGCACAGAATTTGTGACGCAACATAAATCGGAGCATTTCAAGGAAATGTCGGCAAAAAATAAGGCTAATGCGGAAAAGAAACAATACCATCATGTTATGGGGCCAGGAGGATACCGCGTTTCGGCGCCTAAGTGGCAGGCAATGGAGGACGGCCTAAGGGCAAGAGGAATCCGTCTAGGTACAGAGGGATGGGACGAAAGAGCCAAAATGTGGTGGTACGGGCATGGGGGATCGCTAGACCCGGAGATAGGGGAGTGTGTTCACCGGCAGAAAAAGTTTGCTCCCACAAAAGACCTTGTTGACGCAATGACCTCAGCTCAACAGGGTGTGATCACGTTCAACAGAGAGAGAGACCAACTGACCCATGCCCTCGGGAATCCTGAACACGGAGGACATGTACGAGGCAAAGGCAGATTGCCGTGGAAAGTAGGGTTTTCCCAGGAGGGTGACCCGTACTGTTACAGAAGCCGTAAGAGAGGTACAGACCGGGCTGCAGATCAACTGTCGAATCTTGCAGCGGAATTCAATGAGTTGAAGAAGATCGTGGCGGGAATACTTGAGAAAGAAAAAGCGGCGGCTGCAGGGCCCCATGAAGAACATGCAGCGGATCTCGGAAGCCAGCATCAGCGGAGAAGCAGCGTGGCTTCCACGGAGGCCCCGACTGCAGGTGCTAATGCACCGATGATCGAGAGTCGTGCACCGGAGCCTCACTACCCCGTGGATGATGTAAAGGAGATGAAAGAATGTGATCTGCATTATCCCGTGGGGAACATTTCCATGAAGGTAGCTACCGGCAGTGCTTTACCCTATACACCTGGAGCACTCCATCACAACAACCCCATTCCATATGGCTATGCTCGAGTCACGGTGGAAGACATAGTCCAAGCGTTTGAGGACCCGGAGATTGACATAGCTACACCCGAAGGGGAGAGAAGACTTGGAGATGTCAAGCGCCAGTTCATTCTATGGAAAAAGAAGTACATAGTGTTTCCAGGCGATACGCCAAGGCTAACAAGTTCACCCCCCTCCGATGGTGCAGGTGCTGGTGGTGGTGGTGCTGGTGGTGCTGGTTCACCTACGCCTCCTTCATGCCATTCGACGCCGTCTCCGGCGGGTAAGATGCCGTCGCCCACGATTCCTCCTCCGGCGGTTAAGAAACCGTCGCCCACGATTCCTCCTCCGGAGGAAAAGCAGTCGTCTCCCCCCATTCCTCCTCCGGAGGAAAAGCAGCCGTCTCCCCCCATTCCTCCTCCGGAGGAAAAGCAGCCGTCGCCCCCCATTCCTCCTCCGGAGAAAAAGCAGACGTCTCCCCCCATTCCTCCTCCGGAGGTTAAGCAGACGTCGCCCTCCATTCCTCCTCCAGCGAAGAAACAGAGGCAGGCGGACAGCAACGGAACCTGCTCTTGGTCTATTAACCCGGAGCCTTATGTAGCTAAGACCACACGGGTACCGGAGCCATCACTGTAGCCTCTCCCCCCAAGGCCTTGGGAACTTAGCGATGCTGAAACAAAATTGGCCGTGAAGGCTGACGTTGACAAATGGATTGGCCGACTGAAGGCGCAAAAGGAGCCTGATCCCAAGGAAGTATTCCCTCCGATTGTAGACTATTGGGCTACGGGTTTTTTGTCGACACCGTCCCAAGCCGAGAAGAATTTGCCTAAAGACTATGATAATGAACTTCGTGCGCAAGCAGGAATATTGGAGGAGGAGAAAGAGAAAGCAAAAACAGTGGAGGAGGAGAAAGGAAAAGGAAAAATGAAAAGAAGCGGGAAACAAGTTGCCCAGCTCGGGCTGCAGAGTAAAAAATCGATCCCCCCGCTCATAGTGAAAGCCGCTCCGTAACAGGACCCCGAGGTCATAAATGCTGTGGCAGAAATGGGATTGACTTTACCTACTGCCATGCAAACTGCGTCCGAGGCCGGTATATCTCTTCGTCTCTTTTTAGGCCTAGACGATGCGCCAGTGGCTGAGGTAGGATTACAATATGAGAAGAAAGGGCCTCTCGTCGAGCCTGCGAAGGAAAATGATCTACCACCACTAATGCAAGCTCTGCTACGTTGGTACAAACATTTCATAACATGGACCGACAAAGAATTTGTGTATGTGGATTATACAGAGGAGCATCACACTAAAAAGTACACTGTAACAGTTGAGATGAGTGAATTGTTCCAGCTGTTCAATCTGCGTGAGCTCGACAAATCTATCCTGAGTTGCTACGTTCTGTAAGTGATTTATTTCTACGTCATCTCGTTCTTCATTGACTACACTATATATATATATATATATATTGTCCTAATTATATTGTTGCGTACGCTATTATGCAGATTGAAGATTTGGGAATGCAAAATAAGACTCATCCATGATGTTGGGTTCATTGACCCACAAATCATTAATGGAACTATGTTAGAACGTCACCCCAAAGAAGTGGAGAAAGACTTGTACAATTTTTTTAAAAAGCATGAATCCAAAAGATATATTCTATTTCCTTACCTTTTTGGGTGAGTGTTTCTCTCATGTTCCCATTCTCTTTTGTTTACTCCATGCATGGTATGTCTAATCGATAAGTTATGCATGACTGTGCATCTAACGTGTCCGCAGGTTCCACTGGATTCTGCTAAAAATTGATCTTCAGGACTCCATAGTTTTGATCTTTGACTCTATGAATTCAAATACAGATCTTTGGATCAACATGAGAAAAATGATGCAAAGGTAATTATTTTTCAATCATTTGCGCTCTATATCGATCGGTCTCTTTTGTTTATTTCCTAAGCTAATAACTCCCTTGTTCATTTAATTTTATTTGCAATGTAGAGTTTGGAGACAGTTCTCACTTGGACATGTCGGTGGATTCAAAAATGAGCTAAAATTTAAAAATGTGGTCAAAGGAGTGGATAAGCAGCCACCGGGGACCGGTCTATGTGGATACTATGTCTGTGAGAACATACGGAAAGAAATCTCTGAGAGGAAGAAGGACGAGGCCACGCGGAGGGGTCTCAATAACTTGCGGAGGGCGCTTACTCCAGAAGCTCGCTTCCGATCAATTCAAGAGGAAATAGCAGGATTTTTCCTTAGGCATGTCATCGATAGGGAAGGAGAGTACCATGCGTCCACCGACGATGACTATTATACGCATAAGCTATCTAATTAATTGTTCGAATTTGTGTATGGTCATCCATCTTAATTGTGTAATATGGAAACTTGTTCGAGGTTGTATATATGGTCACCCGATATTGAATATATATTATATATTCCTATTGAATTCTCCTTGTTTGAAATTTCATATATATATATATGCATGTATATAGTATCGTAAAAAATATATATATATGTGTACTGAAACTTCATCAAAATTAAAATAAAACACAAAATAAAATATAAAAGAAATAAAACAAAACAAATTAAAAAGGAACCAGGTTTAGGGGGCCTAAAACCCTAAACCTGCGCAGGTTTTCAGTCCCGGTTGGCCACAAGAACCGGGACTAAAGGGCCTCCGCCGCGACGGATCCCTGGCGCCCACGTGGACGGGCCTTTAGTCCCGGTCCGTAAATGGCGGGACTATAGGTGGGGGCCTTTAGTCGCGCATTGCTAGTCCCGGTTGCCCGAACGGGATTAATGGGCCTGGCGAACCGGGACTGTAGGCCTTTTTTCTACTAGTGTTTGGATTAGATGCATTAGTTATATTTTAATCTGGGAGCATTTGTGTGGAAACTATTCATGTTCACAATATTTGTTTCATGAGAGTGCTGCTAGATTTGTTCCACTAGGGCAGTTACAGGTATTGAACAGAAACTCCAGTAATGGCTTGGTGCTATTGTCATTCATTTTTTAGTGGTTTAAATGATGCAAGTGACATCTGTTTGACTCAACAAGAACTTGTTGTTTGCAGAGGTGATACGTCCATTTTGCATCACTGTTTTATATTGTTATTTTCTGTTATTCATCGATATATTTCATGTTATGATGCATCACTTATGTTATTTTATCTTATTTTGCATGTTTCATAATTTTTGGGAATAAACACCGGGACCAGAAATCTGATGAAAAAAACACTGTCAGGATACCCTATTTCAGAAGATCAGAAGAAGAGGGGGGACAACTAAGATGTCTTAGAAGTCCATATGAGGGAGCCAGCCACGAGGAGAGCCAGAGGAGTGCCACCAGGGGCCCACACCATGGGGTGGCGCGCCCCCCTAGCCTCTCCGCGAGGTGGTGTGGCCACCCTGGCTCACCTCTGGTCGATCTTTTTCGCGTAATTGACCCCTAGGGAACCCTAAGCCTCAGACTATCATCGAAGAATTATTCCTCCGCCGCCTCGGGGCGGAAAACACCAAAGAGAGAAATCTGCCGAGGAAATTCCTCTCCGGAGAAGGTAAATCATGGCCATCGTCACTGTCATCACTCACGAGGGGTATAATCAGAAGTATGTATTAGTTCTAGTTGGGCGGTGTATTATCATAGGTTCAGTCACACAACACTTCACGAACCAATGGATATTAATCAACCGTAACGAAGTGAGAGCACTTGACGAAATTCCCATGTGTCCTCGAGAACGTTTGGTAGTCATAAATAACACAAACGGCTTGTCCTTTGCTCTCAAAAGGATCGGGCAACTCGCTGCAATATTATTTACTGCAATTTATTTACTCGCACTTTATTTATCTCCTATATAAAAAACAATCAAAAACCCGTTTGCTAGTGTTTACAGTGAAGACTCTATCCAACCTGCTTGTCAACACCTTTTGCTCCTCGTTGGGTTCGACACTCTTATTTATCGAAAGTACTACGATACACCCCCCATAATTGTGGGTCATCAAGACTATTTTCTGGCGCTGCTGCCGGGGAGTGAAGCGCTATTGGTAAGAGAAATTTTTACGGTGAGTGTTTTTTTTATTTCTGTCTGCTGTTTTATTTCATTATGAAGAATACCTTTGGTTCTCTGTTTAGGGTTACTTCTACCGTTGCTACTAGGGTATTTGGTAACCCATCGTCTGCTGAATTAGATCCTTATAAATCACCTATGAAAATTGTTGGCCGTGTTATGGATGACTGCTATTACGGTGATGGAACTGTCCATCCCGGTGATCATTTGCTCTTTATACATGAATTATGCGAGTTATTCAGGTGTGCAAGTATTAGAATCTATCAAGTTAAAAATAAATTATTTTCTTTATCGCTAAAAGGAACAGCAGCTGAATGGTTCAAATTACTGAAGAATGGTGAATCTATTGGATGGGAGGAAATTGTTCATCTCTTTTATTCTAAGTTCTATCCTCCTAGTGAGATTCATAAAGACCAGAATCGAATCTATAATTTATGGCCTCATGATGGAGAGAGTATTTCCCATGAGTGGGGGAGAATGAAGTTATTAATGCTCAAATGTCCCGTTCATGAACTCCCGAGAAATATTGTTATCAATAATTTTTATGCAAGGCTTTCTCTTCACGATAAGGATTTATTGGATGCTTCTTGTTCTGGATCATTCACACGTATGAAGTAAGAAGCTAAATGGGGTATTTTTGATCGTATTCAAAAGAACACTAAAGGATGGGAGAATGACAAAGGTAGAAAGCGAGGTATACATTGCGATTATGAATGCATTAAATCTTTTATGGGAACCAATGATTTCTATGATGTTAGTGCTATTTGTGGTCTTGATTCTCAAATCTTTGCAAACTGTCTTAAAGCTTTTGCCTCTTATCTTGATATTCCTAAAAAGAATTATCACAAGTACCACGCACCTTATAAAGATATTGTTCCTACCAGTAATGTTGAAGTGCATGTTGTTAATCCTGCTGTTCCTGAGCAGTATGTTGAAAATATGCCTTCCCTTGCTAAGGTGAAAGAACACTCTATGGTGGCTAGTGTGGTTAGTAAGTGTAATAAGAAATCTATTGAACCTTATGAACAAATAATTGTTGAACCTGCTGTAGCAATAGTGAAAGATCTTGTTTGTGGAGTATGAACACATTGTCTTATGTGAGGATTCTTCTAATATTGTTTCCCATCGTCATAGACCTAAGAAAACTAGTGTTCATGTGCTTTCTGTTAAGATTGGTGACCGTCGCTATTATGGTTTGTGTGATATTGGTGCTAGTTCTAGTGTTATACCTTATGAGCTTTATAGAGAAATTATGCATTAAATTGGTTCTTGTGAGCTTGAAGATATTGATATGGTTATTCATCTTGCTAGTAGAGAAACTGTTTTCCAATTGGTATTGTTAGAGATGTGGAAGTTTGTGTGGTAAGACTAAATATCCCACTGATTTTCTAGTACATGGTAAGGCTGCTAGTAAGACGTGTCCTATTATTTTTGGTAGACCTTTCTTGAACACTTATGGTGCTATTATAGATTGTAAAAGGGAGAAGATTTTGACTAAATTTGATGGAAAATATTATGAGTTCAATTTCTCCAAATTTTCTAGAGCACCTTATGAATCTAAATTTCCTGATGAGAATTTTAAAGTTGAACAACTTGCTTCTATTGATCTTGCTCCTAACAATACTTTGCAGCAATATATGGAGGACCATGAGAGTGAGTTCATTATGGAAGAGAGAAATGAGATTGGCGATATTCTTCTTCGTCAACCGGTGATATTGAAACATAATTTACCCGTGGAAGACTTGGGTACAACATTACCACCCAAGAAGGATCCCGTCTTGGATTTAAAATCTCTGCCTGATGATCTTAAATATGCTTATCTTGATGATAAGAAAATATATCATGTTATTATTAGTTCTTAACTTTCAGGTGGAGAAGAGGAATGATTATTGGGAATTCTGAAGAAACACCGTGGAGCTATTGGATATACTCTTGATGATTTGAAGGGAATTTCTTCTATCAGCATGCTATTAATATTGAACCTGATGCAAAGCCAGTAGTTGAACATCAACACCGTTTAATTTCTAATATGAAAGAAGTGGTAAGAAATGAGGTATTAAAACTTCTCGATGCTGGTATTATTTTTCCTATTGCTGATAGTAGATGGGTGAGCCCTGTGCATTGTGTCCCTAAGAAGGGACGAATGAAGGTTGTGTCTAATGAAAACAATGAGCTCATTCCACGAAGATTAGTAGTTGTTTATAGAATGTGTATTTATTTTAGAAAGGTTAATAAAGTTACTAAGAAAGATCATTATCCTTTACCCTTTATTGATCAAATGCTAGAGAGGTTTTCTAAGAAAACTTATTTTTGCTTTCTTGATGGTTATTCTGGGTTTTCTCAAATTGTTGTTAGGAAGAAAGATCAAGAGAAAACAACCTTTACTTGTCCTTATGGTACTTGTGCTTATAGACATATTCCTTTTGGTTTGTGTAATGCTCCTACTACATTTGAAAGATGTATGTATTCTATTTTTCATGGTTTTTGTGAAGAGATTGCGGAAGTATTCATGGACGATTTTTCCATCTATGGAACTTCTTTTGGTAATTGTTTGCACAACCTTGATAAAGTTTTGCAGAGATGTGAGGAAACTAATCTTGTTCTTAATTGGGATAAATGCCACTTTATTGTTAATGAAGGAATTGTTCTTGGACATAAAATTTCTGAAAGAGGTATTGAAGTTGACAAAGCTAAAGTGGAAGCCATAGAGAAAATTCCCTATCATAGGGATGTTAAAGGTATTCGTAGTGTTCTTGGTCATGCTGGTTTTTGTAGGAGGTTTGTTAAAAATTTCTCTAAAATATCAAAGCCTCTTACTAATCTTCTTCAAAAAGATGTATAATTTTTTTGATGATGATTGTAAGGAAGCTTTTGAAACTTTAAAGAAGGCTTTAACTACTGCTCCAATTGTTCAACCACCTGATTGTAATTTACCTTTTGAAATTACGTGTGATGCTGCTGATTTTGTTGTAGGTGTTGTTCTTGGACATCGCGTAGATAAGAAGTTTAATGTTATTCATTATGCTAGTAAGACTGTAGATGTTGATCGAAAGAATTATGCTACCACTAAAAAAGAGTTCTTAGCTGTAGTTTTTGCATGTGATAAGTTTAGGCCTTATATCGTTGACTCAAAGGTTACTATTCATACCGATCATGCTGCTATTAGATACCTTATGGAAAAGAAAGATGCTAAGCCTAGGCTTATTAGATGGGTGTTGATTTTCCAAGAGTTTTATTTGCATATTCTTTTTTGAAGATTGTACCGTAGGGAAAAATCCCTACGGTTAGATTTTAAAATTTATGTGGGGCAAACAGAATGCCACCAAAGTTACATATGTGTTACATAAGGTAGTTCAAGGAGGTAAAAAATAATGGCTACAATACATCATGTGACAAGGTTCCTAACCCAAGCAATGAGGGGTTCCCTAAGAGAGTCTTTCACTCTATACTGGTGCAACATGATATCAGATGAAAACCTAATATGCCAACTCAAGTAGGAAGCCTCCTTGGATTGGAAGATCAGATCATTCCTAGTCTTCCATATGTTCCATGTAGCACAAGCAAAAATCTCCAGAAAACAGGGCCCGCGAAAGTGCAAACTAGCCAAAGTAATCCTATCCAGAATGGTCTTGGTGAGATCCCAATGAATGCCTAGTGCAATCCAACAAACCCTGGCAAAGCTACATTCAAAGAACAGATGGCTAATAGATTCATATGTGTTGCTGTCACATAAAACACAGGAATACCCCTCAGGTAGATGCCAGTGTCTGCGGCTTAAAAGATCTCTGGTGCTCAGACGATCATTGAAAAGGAGCCACAGGAACACCTTCAGTTTAGGGAGGCATCGGGTAGCCCAAATATCCTTGATGAGGTGATGACAATGGATATTATTAAAGAGGAATTTATAAAATCGTGCAGAGCTGTAATGTCCATTGCCCCAGCAATATTGTACCTGATCATGACTAGAATGGTCTAGATCAATTTGTTCGAGAATCTGTGATAGGTCCTGATATTCCTCATATGCTTGCACAGATAATGGCAGAGCAAATGAATCTTGTAAATTATGTGAATTGCATATCTGTGCCACGGAGGAATCCTCATTAAGTACAAATGAGTAGAGTCTAGGCCAACGATCACAGAGTAAAGTATTGCCCTGCCAAAAATCCTTCCAGAAAAGAGTATTACATCCATTTCCAATATTGAAGCGAGCAATACTGCGATATAAAGGTATAAGCTTGAGGATATCCCTCCACCAGAATGAACCCTTAACAGCTTGAGCATGTGGTGGAGAGTGATCATATAGATTCCAAACAAGTCTGACCCAAGGTGTATCATAATGATTATATAACTTGTGTAAGTATCTGATCAGGAGTGCATTATTTTGGAGCTCAAGATTCATGATACCAAGACCCCCATGTTTTTTGGGCTTACATACCATCTCCCAGGCAGCTAAAGACTGAGGTGTAGCAGATCCTCCCTCTTTGGCCCATAGACAGTGACGTCGTATACGATAAAATGAGCGAATAATAGTTTTTGGCAGCTTGATGGAGCCTAAAAAATATGTTGGAAGGGATGATAGGACTGATTGTATCAGTACCAAACTCCCACCATAATCCAGATATCTGGAGCAGGCATTCAATCTTCTCTCCATACGATCAGCAAGAGGGGCAAGATCAGCAATGGTGGGTCTGGTGGTACCAAGGGGGAGGCCCAAGTAAGTGAATGGCATAACACCAGTAGAACATCCAAAGACATTGGCCAGTGCTGACAGTTGTTCTGGAGTGATGTTTAGGGGCATGATGCAAGATTTGGAGTAGTTAACTGACAGACCCGTGGCCTTTTCAAATACAGTAAGAAGCTCCTTAAGTATTGATAGTTGTCTGGAACAAGCCTGTGTGATCAGTAAAGTATCATCAGCGTATTGCACAATAGGAAAAGCAGCCTCTGGAATAGGAAGTGGTGCAGTAAGCTCCCCCTCATGCATCAATCTATTGACCATGGACTGAAGAAGATCAGCACCTTCCACAAAAAGAATGGGTGAGAGAGGATCGCCTTGACGAACCCCTCTCTTACAGGCGAATTTCTTGCCAGGGACTCCATTAAGCAAAACCGCAGAAGTACCAGTACTGAAGATAGACCGAATCCAACCCATCCATCTGTCATCAAATCCACTGGCCATGAGTATTCTTAAGAGGGCATCATGTTCAATAACATCAAATGCTTTACTGAAATCCAGCTTGATAATAACTGCCTCGGTTCCAAATGCCTTGACCTGATGAATGTATTCATATGCCCAAGCAATGCAATCCTGAATGTTGCGATTTTTAAGAAATCCATATTGGTTCTGGTGAACAATAGATAAAATGTGCTCTTGAAGTCGATTAGCTAGAATCTTAGTCAAAAGTTTGAAGGAGGAGTTGAATAAAGAAATGGGCCTGTAATCATTAGCTTGACTAGGAGCAGGGATCTTTGGTATCATAGTGAGGAAAGCGTCGTTGATACTCCGTAAATTAACAGTACCATGCCAAAAATCATCAAATAAATTATAGTAATCCTCTTTAATAATATGCCAGCAGCTCTTGATAAACTTCCCGTTGAAACCATATGGTCCTGGAGCCTTATCAATAGGCAAGGATCTAACCATAGCATCAATATCGTCACGAGCGAAAGGGCGGGAAAGGCAATCCAACCCCTCATGACGTGGGAGGTATCGAGAAAACTCGAAATCGTTATCAATTCCCACCGTAATCCCCATACGCGCTTGAAATGTGCTGCGAAGCAGTGCTGCCTTCTCATGATGATCAAATGTAACGGAACCATCTTCCCGTTCAAGTGATGCAATATTGTTAGCTCTATAACTGACGGTGGCCATAGAATGAAAGAAGGATGTGTTCTCACTGCCATTCTTAGCCCAGTGGGCCGTGCATCTATTTCTCCAATAATCCGATTTGCAACGAAGAAGATGGGCCAGTTGGTCTTTGATCACATTGCGGAAATTCCATTCAGAAATAAATAATGGTCTAGCGTCCTCAATGGAATCCATAAGAAGAATAGTATTATTACAATTTGAGATAAAGTGATTGAGTATCGAGATGCTCTATTGCCATTTCCTCAAACCTTTCCTCAATAATTTCAATTTAGATGAAATGCGCTTGGCACTATCACCTGGACAATGTATATCCCAAATAGTTCTCACAGTGTCATAAAAACCAGGCATCCTGATCCAATAATTTTCGAAGCGAAAGATTTGAGCTTTGGGAATGGAAGTTCCAATGGAAAGTACACATGGAATATGGTCAGATGTAGGTCTAGCCAAAGGAGTGACCATCGAATTGGGGTAAGTGGTGGTCCAGGCAACCGAGGTGAAAAACCAGTCAAGCTGTTTCAAAAGGGGGTCCAACTGCATATTACTCCAAGTGTGGGATCGACCTTTGATAGGAAGTTCAATAATCCCATGAAAACTAATGATTTCATTGAAAATCTCCATATCCTCCGTGTTAGCTCCAGGTTTATTCCTACTGTCCGAGAAACGATAGAAATTAAAGTCACCAATCAGTAACCATAGGGCGTCATCAGCAATATCCAAGCTAAACAGCCATGCAACAAATTTTTGTCTCGCCAGTCCTTCGCAAGGTCCATATACAACCGTAAGATGGAATGATTCCATCGATGCTAGAGATGTAAAGCGCAGCACTATGCCGAATTGCTCCGCTAACAATACCTCTCCCGTAAATTGATGCCCAATCCATAGAACGAGTATACCTCCAGAAGCGCCATCCGAAGGAATATACTCAAAACGATCAAAACGTTTAGGGGCAAATTTCCTGGAAACAAACAATATTAGCCATACTTTCCTCAATCTTATTATGAATAAGCGGCCATTTTTCTGGGCTGTTAAGTCCCCTAATATTCCAACAGAGAATTCGCCAGAGCTTCAGGTCATAAGCAGATGACGTCATGGGAGGCAATATAGGCTAAACGAGCAAGTACTGAACGATTGCATAAGCATACATCACAGGTACTTAACACAGTCACAAAACATAAGATATGGTCTCGATCATACGAAGTTTTGATCACATAAAGTTTAGGACTAACGACCAAACAAAATAAACGATAGCTCGCCATAATTAGGTTCACAAGTGACTGCCACACCCACCACCGTGACTGAAGGAACCAGTTAAGCAGAAGGGTCCCGGAGCAACTTTTCGTCTGAAACATCTTCAGGAGCAAGTCCACATTCTTCAACACCAATGCGCTGCATCTCAGTTAATTGCATCTGTGCCGGTGCCAGCGCACGGGGAACAGAAGAGCTGCAGCGCCTAGGTGCCTTATCTGGCAATGCAATGTGCATAAATCCATCGTTGTTAAGCCTAGTAGAACGTCTGACAAGGCTAGCAACAGGTGGGGTAGAGATCTTACCCGCTCGAGCCTTGGCACGAGTCATGATCGGCAAAGGATCACTATACGAAGAGCTAGGGATCGGATTCCCTGCAATATCCATCAGAGGCAAATCCTGTACAAAACCCAGGTCCGCGCGAACCATCTCCATGGTGTCAGGTAGCTCAATGCCCGTGATCACCCCGTCGGCCGCTCCCCTCACCGCCGACAAATAGTCGCGTAAAATAGGCGAGAGCTCCACAGAAATCCAAGTAGCAGTATCAGTAGGGAATTGGGGCAGATGAAGAGCAATACGTATGACAGATGACGGAACGATGTCAACGGGGGCACCAGCACGGATAAAACTAGTCCACATATGCTGCATACCGGCAGATATGATCACATTGACCAGGTGTCCCAAGCATAAACCAGCATCCACAGGAGCAGGAGGGAGAATAGCGCGTGTGTAGACCTGACGCATGAGCAAACCCAAGAAAACCCAGTATTCAGTTCCAGCTTGCACCTCCAGGTCAGTTAACTGTCCACCAGCACGTCTGAAGTGCAGTTCCCCCGGTGGGTGTCCCAGGATGACATCCATCGCAGCATGTTCCACCTCCTCAACATGATCATTCCATGCATCCATTGCGTCATCAGAAAAATTGTCAGAGTTGGCCACACCATCTAACAGAGATGGGCCGTCGTATCCCAAATACTGCCTCATGTCCACACCCAGATAAATTTCAGGTACAGCAGGCCAATGTCCCCATCCCTCTTGTCGTTCCTCATGTGCCAACACATCACCTTGCCAGTTAGCTTCAGCCTGCTGCTCATTTAATCTCTGAACATCCAGATGGTATTGCTGCATGACAGTCAGGTAAGGGAGCTCATATGGGTGCGGTGATGCATTCATAGGTGGAGGAGGTTCTTCAGTATCAATCAAACCCGCCAGATCCTGTCGGCTATTGAGAATATAAACTGGCACCGTCCATGAAACTCCATGTCCAGGGACAGAAGAGACCCTGGTAACAATGATGCTGCGGGGAACCTCCCGTGCACAACGCAGCTAGACGCGCATAAGAACCCTGGACCTGCTCGCCTCCGGTCTGTGCCAGAGAACGAGCCTCCCAAAGAGCGACACCGCCTTGTTGATGTAGTAGTCAGTCAGGTAATCCGTGGGGAAAGCCAAAAAGAGGATCCACGCATCAAGATTGAACACTGGTCGTCGCGTATTCAGCCCCTCATCGTGCCGAATGAAAGTGAACGTGGACTCCTCATCAAAAACATCAAATGGGTACGGGCTATCCCTAACCATCATGTCACGGATTTCAGCTGAAGAAAATCGCACAAGCCCCACCCCAAGAATGGAAATCTCCGCCTCAGAGATGATATTATCATAATCTTCGTTGACCGAAGCGACGATTTGATCCAGAATAGTGCGACGTAGATTGTCAGAGACAGGGGGATTTACCAGAACAATGGCGGAGTCTTCATTGGTGCGAAGTTCGCCATTGCTGTGCTCTGCCCAAGAGGGGAAGCGGAGGTGCCGAGAGGAGTCGCTAGGTGTTCCAGTTCTCCAGCTTGGTCTGGTGTAGTCAAAGGAGGTGTGGGCCCAGAATGTGAATCGTCCACCGCCCCAGTTACCAAATTAGGAGATGTACTTCCTTTGGGTACCCATAAAAACCGTTGACGGCAGGCAGAAGATTGATGTCCCTTTAAATTGCAACGCCGACAAATAATCTTCGGGCAATCCGGAATAAAATGATCTGCAGCGTGACAAAATCTGCAATACACCTTAATTGGACACTCTCTGGCAAGGTGACCCCACCCAAAGCAATCAAGACATTTAATATCATTTTTACAATCTTTCCTTATATGGCCCAATTCCAAGCAACGAAAGCAACATGGAAGAGGCCCAGTGTCAGATATATCTCGGAGGGGAGCCAATGGGCCAGCATCATTAGATGGACCCGAAGCACCAGACGGCCCAATAACGGAATTGTCAGAAAAAGGCTCCGAAGAATCGCAGTCAACACATTTAAAACCGATAATCTGACAATGTTTGCATATACCCGGGCACTCGGGCCGAAGATGATCCTTGAGGCCACAACGGGAGCAACGGCCCAAAATTTCAAAAACCAGTGATCGAGGCGGGATAAAAGGAATAGATAGAGCCTCTTTAATCTCCTGTCCGGAATAACCAGCCATCCTAAGATCTTCAATATTCTCGAGTGTAGAGGATGGTAAGTCCATGCCAATTTCCTGGCGAAATAAAGGGGAATAGAAAAGTCCTTTCCCATAATGATCACCCGTAGAAATCGGAGTAATGAACTTTCCAAAAGAAATAATATTATCAGCTCCGGCCAACGCCGGCGTAGCCTCCGGTGGTGGCTGATCATCCACCAGATCGTGGGAAGGTGAAGAAAACTTAGGCTGCCCGAAAGGTGCAGCACGAATGGGTGCCTCAGAATCACGATAGAAACCAAATTTGGCCAGTTCAGCAGAAGCAGAGTGATCTAGACGTGCACTGGCCTCAAGAACGTGCAGCTGATGCTTGACACGAAGGGGTGAACGTTGGGATATCTCCTTAATTTCAACATTGGAAGCCCATGAACGATGAACGTTGTGAACAAATCCGGTAAGTTTAGGGTCAGAACCCCTAAAGAGAGTGAAGTGGCATATAAAATCCGGCCAAATACGATCACGGAGATGATAAATAAAATGGCCAACTTTATTGGATGCCACCGAAAATCGGAAACGAGCATCAGAGAGTTGAAAAACCTTGAAATCTTTGTGAAATCCCCCAATACATGACTGAAGGGCTAAACCCACAGACTCTTCAGTGAGTTTGAAAGATGCCGAGGAAAAAGAGACCACCAAGTAAAACTCCTTGAGGCAGGAAGAAGGGGAGAAGGTGACTGGTGAACCAAACCTACGACGAACCTGTGCTTCCACGGCCAATCCCGGGGTGAAATCCCAGTGAAGGAGGGCCTCCATGCCGACTAGATCCGGTCAACATCGCCATGGGAGGAGGGGTGGGTGGTGGGAGAGGTGAGAGAGGTGGGAGGCGCCATCGGAAAAATGTCTTTTACCTGGAGTCGATTTGCATATTCTGGATAGGAAGGGTGCTGCAAATCCTGTTGCTAATAACTTGTCTAGACTGGAAAACATTGCTTTTGATCCTATTCATGTTAATGATAGTTTTCCAAATGAACAGTTGGCTGCAATAAAGGCAAAATCCCAAGATTGTCCATGGTATGTTGATTATGCTAATTTTATTATTTCAAAGTATTTGCCTCCGACATTTACAGCTCAACAAAGAAGAAAATTCTTATATTATTTGAGGCATTATTTTTGGGATGACCCACATTTATGTAAAGAAGGAGTAGATGGTATTATGAGAAGATGTGTTCCATATCATGAACAACGTGAAATATTGATAAAGTGCCATAGTAGTGCTTATGGAGGTCATCACGCTGGAGATAGAACCGCACAATAGGTTCTACAATTAGGTTTCTATTGGCCTACTCTCTTTAAAGATGCACGTAAATTAATTTTATCTTGTGATGAATGTCAAAGAGTTAGAAATATTTCTAGACGTAATGAAATGCCTATGAGTTATTCTCTTGTTATTGAACCTTTTGATTGTTGGGGATTTGACATTATGTGTCCTTTTCCTCCTTTGAATGGTTACACTCACATTCTTGTTGCTCTTGATTATGTTACTAAGTGGGTAGAAGCTATACCTACTAAAAGTATTGATGGTGAGACCTCTTTGAAAATGCTTAAAGTTGTTTTTTTCCTAGGTTTGGTGTGCCTAGATATCTTATGACTGATTGAGGTTCTCATTTTATTCATGGTGGTTTTAGAAAAACCCTTCGTAAATATGATTTTAATCATATAATTGCCTCAGCTAATTATCCTCAAACTAGTGGGCAAGTAGAATTATGAAATAGAGAAATGAAATCTATCTTGCAAAAGACTGTTAATAAATCTAGAAAGAATTGGTTAGATAAGTTGAATGACGCTTTATGGGCTTATAGAACTGCATATAAAAATCCTATGGGTATGTCTCCCTATAAAATGGTTTATGGAAAAGCTTGTCACTTGACTTTAGAATTAGAACACAAAGCTTATTGGGTAGTGAAAGAATTAAATAAAGATTTTAAACTTGCTGGTAAGAAAAGAATGCTTGATTTGAATCATTTAGATGAATGGAGATGTGAAGCTTATGAAAATGCAATGATCTTTAAAGAGAAAGTTAAACAACGGCATGATAAAAGAATCCTCAAAAGAGAGTTTCATGTTTGTGAGAAAGTTCTATTGTATCGGTCTCGTATCAGATTTTTTGCAGGAAAATTACTCTCCAGATGGGAAGGACCTTATATTATTGAAGAAGTCTATTGTTAGGGTGCAATCAAAATTGCTTCCCTCAAAGATAATACTACAGAAGTGGTAAATGGGCAAAGACTCAAACATTATATTTCTGGGGACTCCTATGATGAATATGTTGATGTTATTCAAATAATGACTCCGGAGAACTTTATTAGAGGGAAGATTCCAGAATCTGCAGAGTCTATTTTGGAATAGGTAACAGTTATGTTAAGAAAAAGTTCTCGGATTACCTTCCAAGTTATATTTTATTGATTTTTGGAAAATATGAAAAATACCGAGCCGAAGAGGAGTTGGAGATGGTGCCCGGAGGCACCACACCACCTGGGGGCGCGAGCCCACCCTTGGTCGCGCCACCCTATGGTGTGGGAGCCTCGAGCCCGTCTCCGACTTGTTTTCGACCTGGAATTTCCTTTCGTTACGCATATTTTTTCTATATGACCCCCCGGATCCCCCGAGGTCTGTATATCATTTTCTCGTCGTGTTTCTGTTTCGAGCTGTTTCTGCCAGGTTACATCTTCAGATCTAGAGCCACAATGTCCTCTCCTGGATCTCCCAAAGACAGTTTCTTTGAGAACGTCATCAACCCGTACATGAACGAGTTGAAGATGCATCCCAAAGAGTTGCTGCTCACGGATGGGGAGGTGCAGATTGAAGATGTTCGGGGCCCTAAAGGAGAAGGCAGTCTGGAAGGTAGGATGGAAGAGCTGGAGCAAAAAGTCTTTAGGTACAAGAAGATGGCGGAGCGTGAAGTTGAGATCATCCACAGGATAAAAACAAAACAGATCGCTGAGTACAAGAAGGAGACTTTGAAGCTTTGGGGGAGATTTTCTCACTCACTAAGACCACCAACGATTTGCAAGCACAACTCCTTATGTGCGGAATCAGAACTGTGAGTATGAGAACATGTTTAAACGTATAAGCTCTGCTGCTAGTTTCAAGATGTTGGAGACCAGAACATCATTTGTGGATGGAGAGCCTTTACCTTGGAAGCCTGATGATGAGAAGGATTCACCACCACCACCGAAGAATTGATTCGTCAATTGTAATGGCATCGCCTTGGCTTGTACCAAGCTTGGGGGAGTGCCACGGTATCACCTTTATCTTTCACCCTTTGCCTTTTAGTAGAGTCATATCGTGATGAGAGAAAATATCATATAGGATGGTTTGAAGTATGGAAGTGTTGCTCCTTAGTTGGTTATCATTGTATCCCTTGGTTTGAGTTGCTTTAATAATATATTAATGAGACGTTTCATCATCTACTTGTCCTACTTTATTTTAGTTTGCAATTTTTGTTATCTGGTTGATCTTGTTATTAGTATTTGCATCAATGTTGGAGCTTCAAGATAATCTAGTTGGTTTTGGCAAACTTAGCATTGGTTAGTAGCCACAATACGTTGAGACTTAAGTAGGAAAGAGGGAGTTGCATGTAGATATATTATTCCATGATCTTTCTTTATTGTTAGTTCATCAGTTTAATATTCTCAAATAAGTTTGTTTGCACCTTCAAGGTGAATCTATTGGATGGGACGAAATTGTTCCTCTCTTTTATTCTAAATTCTATCCTCCTAGTGAGATTCATAAAGACCGGAATCAAATCTATAATTTCTATCCTTATGATGGAGAGAGTATTGCCCAAGCATGGGGGAGAATGAAGTTATTAATGCTCAAATGTCCCGTTCATGAACTCCCGAGAAATATTGTTATCAATAATTTTTATGCAAGGCTTTCTCTTCATGATAAGGATTTATTCGATGCTTCTTGTTCTGGATCATTCACACGTATGAAGGAAGAAGCTAAATGGGATCTTCTTGATCGTATTCAAGTGAACACTGAAAGATGGAAGAACGACAAAGGTAGAAAGTTAGGTATAAATTATGATTATGAATGCATTAAATCTTTTATGGGAACTAATGATTTCTATGATGTTAGTTATGTTTGTGGTCTTGATTCTCAAATCTTTGCAAACTGTCTTAAAGCTTTTGCCTCCTATCTTGATATTCCTAAAAAGAACTATCACAAGTACCATGCACCTTATAAAGATATTGTTCCTGCTAGCAATGTTGAAGTGCATGTTGTTAATCCTGCTGTTCCTGAGCCGTATGTTAAAAAAATGCCTTTCCCTGCTAAGGTGAAAGAACACTCTATGGTGGCTAGTGTTGTTAGTAAGTGTAATAGGAAAACTATTGAACCTGATGAACAAATAACTGTTGAACTTGCTATAGCAATAGTGAATGATCTTGTTTGTGGAAATATAGAGGATGAACACATTGTCCTATGTGAGGATGCTCTCGGATATATACCGATTAGGGGTATGTCCGGCATTGGCCTAAAGAGCCGGATTACCATGGTGGCCTGTTGGTAATGGATCATAGCCCATTGGGTGGCCCAGTAAGCTGATGCGCAGGAAGCCGGATTCTAGAAGAACCAAGACCACAACCCAAAGTAGTGCGGCTTGGAGGAGAAGATGGATTCCTTACTTTCCAAGTTAGATACTTTCCGTAGTCTTCTAGGTTTCCTTTCTGCAAGCCCTAATCCGGCTATCTATATAAAGCCGGACGGGAGAGAATATAAGACAATTAGTTAGAAGCCAACTCACTGAGAAGTTGATCCTCGCCGAGTTAGCGAAACCATACTCACATTGTACTTTGTATACTTCAGGCTTCAGCCCTGATTTAGTGAGATTGCAGGAGTAGGAGCGCCGCCTAGTTGCGTCGTACCGAACCTAGGTAAAACTTTGTGTTCTCGTTTGTCGTACTACCACGTCCCCGACACGATTCTACCAGTAGGCTCATGGCACCCCCGTCTAGGATCCTTACTATGATGTCTTGAAAGTTGGCGCCCACCGTGGGTCCAGTAGCGTCAGGAGTTACGTTTCGATCCGGAGTACTCGGCAAAATCGGCAGAACAATAACTGTCGGAAGCTCAAATTTCACCGGGGACGTCGGGCGCTTCCTCGACAATGGATCATACATGCTAGCCCAGAATCACATGGTAAGTGCCTGCATTTTACCGATTGGATCTGCAAATATTTTTATCGGATTAACAACAGAGGCAATGGGATTCTGTGGTGGAAACAAATTTCTCCCACCCGCCCTATACCCAATTGAGGAAAACTATGATACCGGATTCTACTCAAATCGCCAAAACAGTGCTAAAATGGCCGTCTCTCCGGAGATGCATGCAATCAAATCTCACTTTATTGGTATGGTGCAATCCGAGGTCGTCGATAACATGGAAGAAACTAATCCCGTGGAAGAAGAAGAAAAGCATCATCCCACAGAACAAGTGGAAGATCCAACACCCGTCAGTGAAACGACGAAATCGGAAGCCGACTCTATGTTAGCTGCCATAGAAGCAAGATTGGAGTTGGAACCCGGATCTGAAGACATAGATTTCGAAGATGAAGATGAAGACGCTTTCGAGAGAAAGGTCAAATCTATGCAGGGGAGCTTCCATGAAGTACTTATGACAAAACCGACTGAAAACTCGGATGCCGAAGACGATGAAGACCCCAAAAAACCTCCGCCAGATGAAAAAGAGAGGATGGCAAAACTAGTCCAACTTACCCCGATGTCAAAGAATTGATAGAGGAAGAACCTGGCAAAAAGCCTCCTTCTTCCAAAAAGAAAAACAAGACTGCCAAGAAACTCCAGAAGAAAAAGTTGGTAGATACTGCCAAACAAAACCTGGAAGTAGGAGGAGGAAGCGGAGTCACACCTGCGGAGAAGAAAAATAAAGAAATCCATGTTCCCCAGATGTCGGAACTTGATGAGATCAACTTGATCAAAACCCCGGTTGGACCTCACGAACCACCGGAAGTGCCGGAAGCCAGAAGGCAAGCCCTTATGCGGAAACAACAACACCTATTCCGATCTCAAGGAAACCTCTTCAAACCCAAGCTCCTATAAAAGAAAAGCAGGAGGAAATTGAAGAATTCGAACGGCGGAATATGTCCGGGATAAAACCCATGAGATTACCCGGAATTGTAAACCCGGATGTACTGTCAGCAAAAGAACGGTTCCAAAGCCTTTCTTGGCAAAGACAGGTTAACAGCGTAAACGCTAAGGGCGAACGCATCTACAAACTCGCAGCTGAAAACGCGGAGGCCGAGTTCGCCATCCTTAATGATGATTTGTACTCCAACGAAGAAAAACTTCACGCAGTGTATGCTTTACTAGGAAAAGCATTACAACAGCAACAACAAGGACATGCAAGATCATGGAAGTTGCATGATGACTCGGCCCTATGCAAAATTGCCACATGTGCCGCTGGAGCACCTGGACCTGGCGAACCTGGAGATTCAGGCGATTCTAAGGAAAAGAAGGGAGATCCGAAGAAGGATAAGAAAATCCCAGACAATAAGGATGCAGCGTCCAGGACAAGATCCCATCCGCCGAAAGGTGGAAATAATCCCCGTGATCACAAAGAACGGAGGAACAAAACCAGAAAGACGAAAAAATAATGCTGCCTCCGAGATGCCCAGCTGATAAAGCCGGAAGATATGACAATCCTCACAAGCATGAGAGATCCCGTACTCCTCCTAGGAACAAATAAAGTTCAAGGAGTAGAACTCTACCATATTCCAAAGGACACGACAACAAAGGAAACATGGATAACCCCGGAAGAGCGCACTCGCTCAACAAAGGGCCAGAAAGGCGGAAAGAGATGATCTATAGTTTGGACCTAAGTGCTTCACTGACAGGATCCGAAGAATAAGTCAACATTCTGGATTCACCAAAGTTGGTCCAACTTATCAAAAGTATACCGGAAGTACAAACCCGGATACGTGGCTCTCAGATTACTGTACTACCGTCCAGATTAACAAAGGGACAGATTTGGAGGCTGTAAAGTTTTTTCCCCTGATGTTATTGGACGGATCCAGAGATTGGATCAATGGGTTACCAAAAAGAACTATTGACAGCTGGGAAGATATGGCCAAAGTACTCGCTCAGCACTTTCGGGGCACGTACAAACGTCCTAAGAGTATAAACCAACTCAACCGTTGCGTCCAATATGAGGATGAGTCAAACGTCGACTTTATCTCAAGTTGGACAGCAATGAAGAATAGTTGCTCTGGAGTAAGTGATGTACAAGCAATGCATGCTTTCATCAACGGCCTGAAACCCAGCCTCGTAACGTTCATGATTTGTTTGAAGGAGCACAAAGATCTCGGATCAATGCTTACCACCGCCAATGAGCACGCGGAGGCTGAAGATGATATCAGAGTGAGAGGTGGAAATATTGATGCTTTGGCTCAAGGCAAAAAGACACATCGCTCTCAAAAGAAGGCTACTCCAGAGGCACAACGAAAAACCAAAGAATTAAACTTAACCTTTGGAAATAATAATGGCAGCAAATGGAAAGGAAGAATCACAAAGCCAATCTCCTATTCTAAAGAAGAGTGGGAAAATATAAAGTCGGAAAACTGTGTCCACCATTCGCAATTTGGGAAACCCACCCATACAAATGCGCAGTGCCGCCTCAACAAACACATGAAGGGCACTGCAGGATTCGGGAATAAAGGAAAGAATTCCAAGATGAAATTTAACAAGCAAAAGCCAGAAGCTGAAAAATTAAAAAGTGAATCTGACACTATTGATAAAATCTAGGAACAGCAGCGGAAAGGCGAGCCAAAATTCCCGAGAGTTGAAGGAGAATGTAACTTAACTTTCCTTGCAACTGCATCAGCAAAACAAGAGAAAAGAGCACTTCGAGAAATCAATGTGGTTGTTCCTCCAACACCAAAGTACTTGAAGTATTCAAATACGCCTATTACCTGGGATCAGTCAGATCATCCCGGAAACATCCCAGAACCCGGAACGCATGCTTTGGTCGTAAGACCTATTGTTCAAAACACTAGGCTCAAAATAGTTCTGATGGATGGAGGATCTAGTATCAACATCATGTACTTGAGTACATTGAAGCAGCTACACATCTCAGAGACCCAGCTCAGGCACTGTAACATAAGTTTTCATGGTATTGTTCCTGGCAGACAAGCAAAATCCCTAGGTCAAATTTCCCTAGACATAACATTCGGAAAAAGAGAACACTTCTGCCAGGAAAAGATCTCATTCGAGGTGGTGCCGTTCGAGAGTGTTTATCACGCAATACTCGGACGTCCATCTTTTGCCAAATTCATGGCAAGATCATCTTATATCTATAACAAGCTGAAGATGCCAGGGCCAAAAGGAGGAGTAATCACCATATCTTGAGATTACAAATTGGCGAATGAGCCGGAGAAAGGAAACGCTCTTTGCGCCGAACATGTGATTCGGAAGGAAGAATTGAAGGAGCTAGCTAAAGAAGTAGCGCCGACAGAAATGCCGGCAGGAAAAGAAAGCCGGAAGCCGGCAGATAGTTTCAAAGCCCCGGGGAATACAAGACAGGTTATCCTAAATCCTAAAGAACCGACAAAATTTGTCGTGGTGGGAACTGGGATGACTGACAGATATGAAGACACGCTCATCAAGTTCCTACGTGAGAACTGGGAAATTTTCTCCTGGTAGCCTGCTAATATGTCAGGTGTTCCCAGGGAGGTTGCTGAGCACCAACTCAAAGTAATCCCAGGATCAAAACCCATCAAACAAGGTCTCCGTCGTTTTTATGGAAGAAGACTGAAGGCTATAGGCAAGGAAATTATCCGGCTTTTTAGCAGCTGATTTTACTCAGGAAGTTATACATACTGATTGGTCTACGAACCCAGGATTAGTCCCTAGGAAATACAATATTGTTCTTAGGATGTGTATAGATTACACCGGTTTGAACAAATTGTGTCCAAAGGATAGGTTCGCGTTACCGCGAATCGATCAAATAATAGATGCCACTGCTGGCTCTGAGCTTTTATGATTTTTGGATGCTTATTCCGTGTACCATCAAATACGTATGAAGGAGGAAGACCAAGTAAAAAATTCCTTCATAACCCCGTATGGAACATACTATTACATAACCATGCCTTTTGGCCCGAAAAACGCCGGCGCAACTTACCAGCGTTGCATGCAAAGATGCTTGCATAGTCAAATAGGTAAAATTGTCCATGTTTATACTCCTTGAAGACATTGCCGTAGTTTCCAAGGAAAAAGATACACTCCTTGAAGATCTACGAGAAACCTTCGAAAACTTGCGCACTTATAAGATGAAGTTGAATCCATTAAAATGCGTATTTGGGGTTCCCTCCGGAAAGCCTCTGGGTTTTATCGTTTCTCACAGAGGAATAGAAGTAAACCTAGAAAAGTTCAAGGCAATCTTAAACATCACAAGGCCCACATGCCTAAAAGATGTCCAAAGACTGACGGATTTTGCAGCCGTTGTTAACAGGTTTATAAGCCGGCTAGGTGACAAAGCTCTGCCACTATACAAATTGGTGAAGAAATCCGACAAGTTTGAATGGACAGAAGAGGCGTACAAAGCATTAACTCAGCTAAAAGAAACCTTGATGAAGGCTCCGGTTTTTGCATCCCCAAAAGACGAAGAACCCATGTTACTGTATCTAACAACAACAACAACAAACAAGGTTATCAGTGCAGTGATAATCGTGGAAAGACGGAAAGATGAACAAAGTGTGTCAGATCAACATTCAGTGTATTATGTCAGCGAGGTATTCTCCGAAACAAAACAAAGGTATCATTATTATCAAAAACTGGCATATGGCGTGTTTTTTGCATCTCGAAAACTCCGTCATTATTTCCAAGGACATTCCATAACAGTGGTAAGCAAAGCACCACTAGGGGATATTATCAACAATGCAGATGCAACTGGCCGAGTCGCCAAATGGGGCATTGAGCTCGCCTCGTTCGACATTAAGTACCAACAGCGGAAAGAAATTAAATCCCAAGTGTTGGCAGATTTTGTCGCTGATTGGACAGAAGCAATGGAAAACACACCAATGTCGGAGTTGGAATATTGGATCATGCCTTTTGACGGATCCAAAATGAAAGAATGCGTTGCAGCTGGTGTAGTGCTTAAATCTCCAAAAGGTGACATAATGGAGTACGTATTACAAATACACTTCAACGCCAGCAACAACGTGGTAGAATACGAAGCTTTGCTTCATGGCTTGCATATCGCAAAAGAGATAGGTGTCAAACGTATATTTTGCTATGGTGACTCGGATTTGGTGCAGCATCAGTTAAACCAAACATTGGATGCCAAAAGCCCCATTAAGGCCGAATATCGAAGAACTGTGGACGAGTTTGCCATTTGCTTCCTAGGATTTGAGGTCCTTCACATAAAAAGGGAAGAAAATTGGAACGCGGATGCATTAGACCGCATGGGCTCGCAAAGAGTGAAAACCCTACCACCTGGTGTGTTTGTCCAACATTTGCATGAACCATCAATAAAAGATGGAGATGTTGATTATCCTCTAGTTTTCGAGTCAATCAAAGTTTTGCTTGTTAACCAGGATTGGACAATTCCATACTTAAACTTCTGAGTTGATCAGATGTTCCCGGATGGAGCAGACCAAGTCTTCCAAAGGTAGATACAACGCTGATGCAAAGGATACACGGTAATCAACGGTTGCCTGTATAAACGCAGTAGTATCGGAATTTTTTTGCGGTGTATTTCGCGAGAAGAAGGACGAGAAATTCTGCAGGAAATCCATGCGGGAGATTGCAGACATCATGCTCAATCAAAAGGCATAGTTAAAAAAGTATTCCATGCAGGATTTTTCTGGCTTACAACCAAGGCAGACGCAGAGCACATAGTGAATACATGTGTCGGATCTCAGTATTACGTCTAGGAGACGAATATGCCAGCTCAAGCACTCAAAACTATCCCCATAACATGGCCATTTGCGGTCTGGGGGCTAGATATGATGGGACCATTCAAAACTACAAGAGGCGGAATTACACATCTACTAGTTGCAGTAGATAAGTACACCAAGTGGGTGGAGGCGAAACCCATCAAAAAACTTGACTGTGTGACTGCCAAAAATTTCATCATTGACATAGTCATGAGATACGGCGTTCCACATAGCATAATCACGGATAACGGGAAAAAATTCTCTATTGGAGAGTTGGCAAAATATTGCCGACAAACGGGAATTCGCCTGGATCTTGCATCTGTGTCACACCCAGAATCCAATGGGCAGGTGGAACGAATGAATAGTTCTATCATGCAGGGAATACGCCCAAGAGTCGAATCTCCTCTTCATAGAGTAGATGGAGCATGGGTAGAAGAATTTCCTTCTATGCTTTGGAGTATTCGAACGACGCCCAATAGATCAACAGGGCAAACTCCATTTTTCCTCGTTTATGGGGCAGAAGTACTGCTTCCCACGGACATGATCCATGATAGCCCAAGAGTGCTAGCATACGAAGACTCGAATGCAGAAAACGCACGACAGGATGCCGTCGATCTCTTAGAAGAAGAACGAGAGCTTGTGCTGCCAAAATCCTCCATTTATCAGCAAGGATTTCTACGTTATCATAGTCGGATAATCAAACATAGTTCTTTCATAGAAGGTGACTTGGTGCTAAGATTGGTGCAGGAAAGGAAGCAAAAATTAGCCCCAGCTTAGGATGGACCATTTGTCATCAGCAAGACTATGAAAAATGGATCTTATTACGTTGTAGATATTCGAGATACGGAAGATGATCCTAAAAATCCGAATCGCAAGAGAAAAAGAAATATATATGTAGAACTGGGAGAGACAAAGAGGCCCTGGAGCATCCAGCAGTTACATCCCTTTTTCACTTAGTTCAAATTATATGTAAACATCTTTGAGATCATGAAATAAAGTTGTTGGAATTCATGCACTTTTTATCTGCCTTGTTGTTATTGTTCAAAGCATAGTACCGTCTTATCTATTTCCCAATGATCTTTCAAATTGCTTCAATGTTAACCCGAATTTTTCCTGCGTGCTCGGAGTTATAAAACTGAATGTTTTTCTAGCCTAAGGAGGCTTAAGGAAACCCATATTGTGCCTGCATGCCTGAGTTTCATACTTTTTCAAAATTCCTTACTTTCTCCTAAGTATTATCTGATTGTTTGTTTGTTGGGTCACTGGAATTAGTAAGTAAAAATTCCTAAGTACAATCCATGATTCCGAGTTTCGACTGAATGGCTTGAACCCAGTCACTTGGCATGAAGATCCAGTACTATTGAGCCATTTCAACACTAAGGACAGTTAAAACATATAAGCCAGAGAACTTAAAAGGAAAAGGAATTATAACCCAGAAAAACTTGCAAAGACTTAAATTTTACTGCAAAAGGGATGAATACTTGTTTATACAAAAGATAGATAGCATTACAATAGATATTAAATTCGAAGAATGGTAATGCTTCTATTTGTTCCTGAACAACTACTTAGGAATTAAGCGGCCTCTTAGAAATCCGAGAACTCCTCGTCGCTATCACTGGGGTTCTCAGGAGTTACCGGAATCTCTTCCTCCGAATAGAAGGTCGAGATTGACACCATTTGAGCTATCTTTGTGGCATGCCCCTTGACAGACTCAAAAATGTCGGCTCTCTACGCTTCCGTGTACCCTTGAGGGATACCGATCGCAACACGCCAGGATTTTGTGGTGGTATAATGCATACTCATCAGCCCAAGGGCCATGCGCGCACCACCGCGAGCAGCAGAGCGGAACCAGGATTTTTTTCTGGCTCGCCACCTCTTCAATTACCTTCTGAAGCTTGCTTGCTTCCAAAAATTCTTCCGCTTTTTCGGGAATGTACTTGTTCACAAGCAGCATCCCCGTAGTCTTCAAGGCGGAGAAAATTTTCCCGAAATCCCGGATTCTGTCAATTCGGGTAAGCAAGTGATTCCCTTCTGTTCAAAATAACAAGGAAAAGTTAGAAAAACAGAAAAGGGGAAAAGAAATATACTGTAAAAAGTATAAGGAGAAAACTCGGTAAAAGGAGCTAAAACTTTCCGAGAATCTTGTCCATCTCAATGCCTTCTTCAAGGTGTTGGTTGAGAGCATTCTCCAAGTCCCAGATAGTCGCCGCTTCTTTCTCAGCTTGAGAAGATGCACGGAATCGGCAATCCCAACAGCCAGTTGACTAGCCTCCAAGTCTTTCTGAAGCTTTACAGTCATCTTGTAAAGCTCCGAATTTTACTTGCGGAGGTTCTCGGCGTTGCCAGCATCATCAACAATTTGTTTGGCTTTCGCCAAAGAAGCTAAAAAGCAGAGAAAATGAAGAGTTTGAAACTCAGAAAGGGACTTAGAAAATTTTCATAAAAACAGCTGCGCGAATAGAAAAAACATTTACCTGCTGATTCCTTTAGTTGTTGTTGAACCGAGGTCAATTCAGAGTCTTTTACATCAAGAATGCTAAGGAGAGTTTCAACCTCCTTGTTCTTGATGGTAAGCTTGTTGAAAACTTCCATGTTCATGGTCTTGGCAGTTTGCTGAAACATAGATAATGGAAAAGTCGCTTAAGTCATAAAATAAGCAGGCATAAGAGAAAAGCATTAAGTGAAAAATTATACATTTGTCTTAATGCTTTGGGGCTAGAGGTATGTACCTGGCTCATTTTCTGCAAGCTCGCCAGATTCTCGGTAAATTCCTTGGCATACTCTGTGAAGGTAATTCCGACATGGCAAAGGCCATCTTGTATGACCTGGCGAGTCGAGAACACGTAATTATTCCTAACTATAAGTCCGCCTTGCGGCCAAGGACGGATTAAGGGAGCACGAGCAGAGTGTTTTTTCGTCCACGGATGAATATATTCGTGTTCGTCGAAACAGTCTTCTTGCTTTACCTTGAACTCACTGTCAAAATTTGGGATGGGCTCCTCCTTAGGGATGTTTGAAGGCCCACCCTCATCCGGCACCGCCCTTTCCCTCGCATCCGAGTCGGATGCAATGGGCTGGCTGGAGTGTAAGGGATATTGTTCTTCCCTGGCAGCCGAGTTTTCTTCCCCAGCCGCTATTGGAGTGTCTGGCGCAGCAGTGGGAGACGACTTTGCTCCTCTGTGAGCAGCAGCCTTGTGCTTCTTCCGGCCCTTTCCCTTCAAAGTGGTAGGGGCAAGTCTAGAAAGAAAAAGCAAAAGAAATTCCGAGAAATGAGATTCCGAGAAACAAAAAACATGCGATAAAATGCGTAGAAATGAAAAAACACGGGTTTTTATCTGGAAGTAGCGATGGCAACGCCGTCAAGATCGATGACATCCTGGGTGGTGGATAGCTTCGTGCACTTCGTTCTCCCGACTGGAAGTTGGCACGCAGCGCGTCCAACTCAGCGTCGGTAGCAAGCTCAGCCTCAGGAAGATCGAGAAGCTGTGGAAAGAAACAAAGTCTGGGTAAGGAAAAAATCCGAGAAGAAGAAGACTCAAGAAAATTGCCAAAGAAACAGAACTATTGTCAGACCCCGGACCCAGAGATATACATAATGTTATGTGCTCCTAGTCATGGACTCACAAGGGCTTCAGGGTTACCAGCCCCGGCGCCAACAAACAACGGCAGGCAGACCGGATTCATCGGCACGCAGGCCGGATCACCACGGTCTACTACTCCTTGTATTCATGCTAGTCATAACCAATTATGCATAACGAAGCGTCCACGAGTCGGATGAAACTGAAGGAACGGGACCAAAGCTATACATAGCTGCTATGTGTCGAGAGAGTGCGACAACAATCGAGGGTTACTGGGGTTACCTCGCCCCATGCCGAATCACATCGGCAGCCGGGCTCGGACATGGATCATCGTCTCCACAACCCCTCGACTGCGACAACTATGCAGGCATAGCCAAAACTATATAACAATGAGCTCAAAACCAACAACCGATCAAAGCAGCACTCGAGACATGAAAGTTGTATTAAACAAGTCGTACTAGAGTATAGCATTACACGCAGAGGTTACACGACCAACATAGGTCAACCAACCCAACATTACAACAAGCAGCGAAAGCAAATATGTCCCTATACAATAAGACCGCAAAAGTACTAAGAGTCCGAAACATAAGAAACATAGTATAACCCATACTACAGATACCACGCTGCCACCTAGGAACACCTAACTACTCATCGATGTCGAGGTAGAACCCTTCTTCGGCTGCATCACCGAAGTCTGAAACAAAACAACAACGAGGAAAGGTTGAGTACAAAAGGTACTCAGCAAGACTTGGCTTCTAAGTTCTTTGCGTAAAGCCATCTTTGTTTTCCGAAGTCGAGGAAGAAGAAGCACGTGTAATAGAGAATTTCTAAAACAGAGGAGGAATCTACTCAACTACTGAGATCATCATGTTCTTTTGTCCACCAGTACTTTTTCATTCCCAGACTACCTCACACTACAAGAAACACCTATCTCGACGTAGTCAAGGAGGCTTCCTTCATTCGTTGTCAGCAAGTTTTAGTCATACCATTAGAGTTGTCTATGATCACAGAATCCGTTTCCAAGTCATCCGTAACCATGGACACGGCTTCTCGAGGAGATTTATCCCTGCAGGGGGTACACTTTACCCACACGTATCAACCGACTCTTAACGCCACGCGATAACGCTCCTCTCTAAGAGCGCGACAGAGTGTGGTCGACCACGGCCTTTACCATGCTTAGCCCTATCCATGAGTCAACCCAAACAGGGCCACCCCGTCAATAGGGAACTGGCCACCTCCTGACGGCACCTGTTCTGTGAGTCGGGACAAGATCCGTGTACGTCCATCACTGGTCCCTGTCACGCCCTGCTTGTCTCCAAAACGTTTTATGACACACCCGCAAATGGAAACTTCAATCTACTTGACCCATGGAAGTGACTAGACAAGTCAGTTAGCCGAGCGCGGTCTGATAGGCCCCGCGTGTGGTTGCACGCTCAGTCTTGGCTTCGAAGGCGAGGACTCGCACCTAGGGGCAATGAACGAGACAAAAACCACAACCCGTAGTGGCCTCAACATCCATGCCATGTTAAACATGTTATCCAATTCACATCAAAGCATAAACACATTTCATACTAGATTCACGCATTGACAGCATTCATCAACCAGATGAAGCAGATCATAAGACTAAGTATGTCTAAGCATATGACACACAAGGCTCTACGTTACTCAAAGAACCCTAGTCATATACTAGGAGGGTAAAAAGGTATGAAGGTGACATATAGGGGGTCATGCAGTGGATAGGATAACTCTAACAGACTCAAAACTAAGTTGAATCACATGCATGAGTAAGAGGTTGAAAGGACTCAAAACATCGGTGGAGCCATGAGGTTGTGCTTGCCTTGCTCGTCGAAGGTGGAACTGGGGTTTTTGTAGAAGGCCGGATCAACCTCCGGGTCTCGGTCTACCGATAACGAGCAACACCGGAAAGAAGGCAAACAATCAATACATGATAACCGTGCAATGCACAATATGTATGCATGATCAAAACAATGCAATGGATTTAAGCCTTACAAGGTAAAACAGGAAGCTTGGGTTTTACGACGAAAGCGGTGATCACCGGAGGGGGAAAAAACCCTACTTGAAGGGTGTGTCCAAGATTATTTACTCAAATGACTTGGAGAGCCTCATAGCTAGGTTGCATTTGTTTTCTTGATAAAAATGGTATATTACACTTAATTTCCTAAATTTAATGAATTAAAACTTTATTTTCATTATTTAAATGAATTTAATTCAAACTCCAAATATGTCCTCATTTTTAACTTTTTCAAACATGAATAAAAATGACATAAACAAATAGCTCACATTTTTCTGAACATTTTGCATATTTTTCCAAAAAATTTGGAGTTATAAATTAAAAGTTATTTCGTTTACAAATTTTAATCATTTCTGTTATTTCTATTTTACTGTGGGCCCCACCTCTCAGTTTAAACTTAAATAAAACAAAAACAGAAAAAACCCGGGCGCAACACTTGGCCAGGTGACGTCGTGATGACGTCACGCTGACATCACGTGATGGCCGGCCGGGGGCAGATGTGGTCGCCGACGGCGTTTCTGGCGGCCCCCGGATGCACGGTTGGTCTAGTTCGCTTCGTCTCGTCGAGGGGAACCTAATGAGGGCGGTGCCGCTTGCTGGGAGTCCACGACGGCGAGTCGCCATGGAAGAACGGCGGCGTGGAGGCACATGCTCCGGCGAACCTAGCGAGTTCGGGCAGGAGGAGGTGAATGGAGAGGATGGGGAGGACCGGAAGCTCACCGGGAGCAAGTAGGAGAGATAAACGGGGCCGGAGAAGGTCGGGAACGACGGCGCGGTAGAGATTCATCCGGCGGCCGGAGGTGAAGAAGATGGCGTCGATCTCCTCGTCTAGGCCATCGCGGCTCAATTCCTCGGACGAGGAGGCGCGGTGAAGGGCGGCGGTGCGGTGGAGCTGCTCAAAGGGGATCGGGGAACGGTGAAATGGCGGTGACGGCGAGTTTTACGGCGTCCTAGGGTTCGGTCTTGCGGGAGGAGAGACAGAGAGAGAGGAGGCGACTGGGGGCTTCTCTGCGGGGTGAGGTCGATCCAGACGGCTCCTGGGGGTCCTCTGCTCGTCCACGTCACGGGGAAGCAGTAGGTGGCGCGGCGGCGTCTTCTTCCTCGTCCTTTTGGCCGGAACCGAGGAAGAAAACAAAAAGAAAAACAATTCCCAGAAAACCCCCCTGTGAAAACAAGAAAATTACAGAGAGGTCCTCCTAGGGCTGAAAACACACAGAAAAAGAAGATTTGGGGGCCTTTTTGGAAACTAAAAATTACACAAAAATAACCATTGAAAAGCTCTAAAAAAATGAGACATTTATATCATATGTTTGGTTCATTTTGAAGAACTTTTTAAAACAAGTTTGTGTAAGGTTAGATTAAGTGATTTTTGCTAATTCACTAATTAATTTTCATACGCAAATTTTTGGTCCATTTTTTCATGCATGTATGCCATGTAGACAACACCTCTCTTTATTGCACAAAAGTAAGGATGTTACAACTATACCTTTGGAGCTGGGTTTCCAGCGTGGTACATTTGCCGGCTCTCCTCGTACTGATCACGAGTAGAAACCAGCTGGTTTAAACGCTTCTTGAAATCCTTTTTCGACAAAGCCTTGTTTGTCGCCCTCATCGCGTCATCAGGGTCCGTGTATTCACACATAAGAAGTTTTCCGCGGTAAGCCAATGGATGGATCCACCTTCCGAGCCAGCAAAGGATGGTATCCGTGCCGGTTTGTGGAGGAGTGGCGGAAACAAGTTTGGCAATTCGCCTCTTGATCGTCATCAGATCTGCAGGCAGAGTTTGGACCGCGTCCATTGCCCAATTGTCTTGGGGAGTGGCCACGGAATTGACAAAAGGCGGAATGCCTGTTTCCTTTCTAGGAAACGGGACATCCGCGTTATAAAAGAAAGAGCGTATCCAAAATTTGACGGACTCGAAGGTTTTGATTTTCGGAAACCAATCCTCCCTAAACCTACAGAGGGTAAAGGAGATGGTCCCGCATATCGGAAGGGCGCCCTCGGAAGGGTTGCGTTTTACCCCGAAACAGTATTGCCAGAAATCTAGGAGGGGTTATATCCCTAGATAACCCTCGAATAGGGCCTGGAACCCGGCTAAATACAGAATGGAGTTGGGTGGCAGATTATGTGGCTGGATCCTATAGTGATTGAGGATTTGAAGGAAAAAGGCGGAGGGCGGAAATCCCATACCTCTATTGACATGAGAGGCTAGGAGAACCCGTTCGCCGAGTTGCGGGGACAGCTCGGTATCGTCCTTGTTGTAGCTCCATTTGTCTTTTAACACAAACCCCTCCTTCTCCAATGCCGGAAGAAGGGAAAGAACCACGTTACAGTGGCTCCAATTCCCGGTGTTTTCCTCCCCTTTGTATTCACCTCCGGCGGTGGCGGAAGCGGCGACCTCCTCGCCGCCGTGAATAACGTTTTCCTCCGCTAGCTCGGAGAAGGGAGGCGGAGGAGGAGTAGTGTATGTTGTTTGCGGCGTGTTCCCGGCCGCGGGAGGCAGATCCCCACGGTCCGGCTCTATGACGACCTCCTCTGGCGCGTTCGCTGTGGTGCGAACCGAGGAATCGAGGAGAGGATCTATGTCGTTTTTGATACTCTCGATGTCCACGGCGGCGCTTGCCATGTCAGAGGCCCGGGGAGAATCTCCGTCGACCATTTTTTGGCGGCGCAGCTGTGAATGGGATCCTCCGATGGTGTTTCCGGGGAAGGGCTTGGGGGATGGTTTTATGCGTTCTTTCGAGCTCGGCCTCTGGATTCTAAGAGCTGGGGCGTGAGGAGGAAGAACAAGATGAAGAAGAAACGGAGCCCCCGATATGGCTATTTATAGCCGGGTGCGCGGAGATTAGCTCCAACGGCTATTTTGACCGTGTGATGCTCGACGCGTGATACACCCGAAATTTTCGGGAAATGAGGGGACGGGGTGATAATTGCTATCTCCTCGTTTCCTGGGAGAATCTGTCAGAGGATACGTTTCAAGGTTTTGACTGAACCCAAGCGACCGTGATGTCAGCAGGATTTCATCGCTGATGTCATCAAGTTCCTTTTCCGCGAAGGCTCATGGAAAAAAAGTCGGACTTTGATAAAATCCAAGTTTTAAGTTAAGAGATTTTGGGGACAAGAAGAATCAAGACAAAAACGTCGATATTTCTCGGAAAGGAATGATGGTCGACAAAAGACGGCAGAATGAAGTGTTAGTCCTTCTTGGGGGCTACTGTCGGATATATACCGATTAGGGTCTGCCGAGACTAGTGAAGTGGTTCCGGAGTTACCGGATCCAATTGGTTGGCACTTAAAGACTCCAGTTGTAGCCAAAAATCCCCTGCAGTTCCGAAGGCTTCGCGCAATAGTTCTCCCTATCGTCTTGATCCACCTTTGGGTATGTCCGACATTGGCCGAAAGAGCCGGATTACCAAGGTGGCATGTTGGTAATGGATCACAGCCCATTGGGCGGCCCAGTAAGCTGATGCGCAGGAAGCCGGATTCTAGAAGAACCCGGACCACGACCCAAAGTGGTGCGGCTTGGAGGAGAAGACGGATTCCGTACTTTCCAAATTAGATAGTTCCCGTAGTCTTCTAGGTTTCATTTCTGTAAGCCCTATTTCGGCTATCTGTATAAACCCGAACGGGAGAGAAGATAATACAATTAGCAAGAAGCCAACTCACGGAGAAATTGATCCTCGCCGAGTTAGGGAAACCAGACTCACATTGTACTTTCTATATTTCAGGCTTCAGCCCTGATTTAGTGAGATTGCAGGAGTAGGAATGCCGCCTAGTTGCGTCGTACCGAACCTGGGTAAAACTTGGTGTTCTCGTTTGTCGTACTACCACGTCCCCCACGATTCTACTAGTAGGCTCATGGAACCCCGTCTATGATCCTTACTACGATGTCTTGACAGATGCTTCTAATATTGTTTCCCATCCTCATAGACCTAAGAAAACAAGTGTTCATGTGCTTTCTGTTAAGATTGGTGATCATCGCTATTATGGTTTGTGTGATATTGGTGCTAGTTCTAGTGTTATACCTTATGAGATTTATAGAGAAATTATGCATGAAATTGGTTCTTGTGAGCTTGAAGATATTGATGTGGTTATTCAGCTTGCTAATAGAGAAACTGTTTTCCAATTGGTATTGTTAGAGATGTGGAAGTTTTGTGTGGTAAGACTAAATATCCCACTGATTTTCTAGTACTTGGAAAGGCTGCTAGTAAGACTTGTCGTATTTTTTTTGGTAGACCTTTCTTGACAACTTTTGGTGCTATTATAGATTGTAAAAGTGAGAAGATTTTGATTAATTTGATGGAAAATCTTATGAGTTCAGTTTCTCCAAATTTGCTAGAGAACCTGATGAATCTAAATTGCCTGGTGAGAATTTTAAAGTTGAACAACTTGCTTCTATTTCTCTTTCTCCTAACAATGCTTTGAGGCAATATATGGAGGACCATGAGAGTGAGTTCATTATGGAAGAGAGAAATGAGATTGACAATATTCTTCTTCGTCAACCGGTGATACTGAAACATAAGTTACCTGTGGAAGACTTGGGTACAACATTACCAGCCAAGGAGGATCCTGTCTTTGATTTAAAACCTCTGCCTGATGATCTTAAATATGTTTATCTTGATGATAAGAAAATATATCATGTTATTATTAGTGCTAAAGTTTCAGGCGAAGAAGAGGAAAGATTATTGGGAATTCTGAAGAAACACCGTGGAGCTATTGGATATACTCTTGATGATCTAAAGAAAATTTCACCTACTATATGTCATCATGCTATTAATATTTAACCTAATGCAAAGCCAGTAGTTGAACATCAACGTAGTTTAATTTCTAAGATGAAGAAAGTGCACTACTAGGGAAAAGCTTACCCCAGGCGAACAGAAAAGGCCTACCACAGGCGCATTTCAGTTCGCCTGGGACCATATCGCCAGCGGTAATGGCTTACCCCAGGCGAACTACAAAATGCGCCTGTGGTAACTTGACATACCCCAAGCGAATTGGCCTTGTGCGCCTGGGGTAAGCCTTTTACCTGTGGCGAACAAGCATTGTGTGCCTGGGGTATAATATGCTATTCGCCTGGGGTATGGTTTTGCTGTGTCAAAAATAAAAGAAACGAAAATAACAGAACTACAGGAAAATGACAGAAATAAGTATGAAAATGACAGCAAAATGACAGAATTAATATTCATAGACTCGAACAGAAATATTCTCGATCAGCAACACATAGTCTCGAACAATAGTCGCGATCATCAACACATAGTTCAACAAATATTACATAGTCTCGAACAATAGTCTCGAAGCGAGATAGTTCAAACAAATCGATAGTTTAGCTAGACACGCAAAACAACAAGTAGCATCAACACTAGGAGTACAAGGAGTATAAGCACGGCGATGGCGAAGGTGGTCATTCGGGCCCTCGTCTTCTCCGTCTTCTCTCTCTCTAGGTAAGTGGCGTATCGAGCTTCCGCCTCCACCATGGTCTTGTACCCCTTATAGTTGTTGCCGCTGAAACCGTGCACCTGTCTCCGACATTGGTCCCAGTCGTCATAGACTCCGGGAACCCTACCGACATACACAACATACCTTGTCATCTGTGCATAGGACAAAAATACGAGTTTAGCATCGAAAGTGATAATAGACCGCAAATAACTATCAAAGAAATAGAAGCATCAAGGTTTACGAATAAAACACGACAAATAAAGGACTAAAAGTTATATGATGCAAGTGTATACTAACATTTTGTCAATCCTATGGTCTCGGCGGGAACAGACGAACGCCTTCTAGCGTATTGAATGTCCGGGTGTCACGTTGCTCTCGTAGGTGTGCTTCTATGTCACAGTTGCTCGGTGGTGCGTGGCCGTGGAAGAACAAGCCACCCCGAGTGATGACATCCGACGCGAGTATCGTGCAGATCCTCCGCTGGATGCGACGGAACTCAGCTCGCACATATTCATCGGGGGTGTTGGCCATCTTTGTGGTCAGGTCTCGGAGATGACTTGGTAGCTGGACCTGTTGGGCATCCTTTAAGTACTCCCTCATCTGAAACATGGCATACCAAGCTTCCAACCCAGATTCTTGCTCCGATTGCTTGAGGCAGGGGAAGTTTGTTACGTGGGTGCAGACGTAGGCGCCTCAGAATATTTTCTCCTTTTTTAGGGGCTTGCCTAAATCGGCGGCGAAGCCGTTGAGGGCACTATTAAGAATAGCTCTTATGTCGTTGTAGTCCTTCTGCACCGCCCTACCCGCATCGAGATAAGTGCATACCGACCAATGCGGTTCCATGACGATGAGTACGCATCCTCCGTTTCTGCGCAGAACATTTCGAACAAGCCATCAATATCATCAATCGGAATACTAAGGAGATTCTAGAAAGAATGTAACGACGGGAAGCGGAGAGGACTACTTACTTGGGAAAGTATGGCATGAGAATGGCGTTCTTATCCTTGTTATCTATCAAAAACCCCGTTATGTAGTTCGTGATAACAACCCGGTCCGCAGGTGACCGCAAGTAGTCCTCAACCATGTAGTAGGGGTCCATAATTGCGATGTGCGGGGTATTCTCCATGACCATATCGTACGCCATGCTGAGCGATACCAGGCGGACAATGCTTCGGTCGAGCTTTCCCAAGTGGAAGACCCTGAATATGTCTTCGTATCTGATGAAGAACACCTCTGTGGGATTTGTATCCACAAAGCCCACGGATCGGGGCACCTTGACCACGTATCGCAGGTAGGAGGGATGTTTCTCACGTATAAGGTCATTCTCTTTGAACAAAATCCCGTCGTGGAAGGTCCTCATGTCACCACCCATGACAGCGACAACCTCTGGCGGCAGCATCGGCTGACCTATCTCATGCACCTTCCTCCACGGGACGGCGGGCGGCAAACGGTCCAGGACTCGGGCGGCCGGTGGCTGGCTACTAGAGGAGGCACCACCTTTCTTCTTGTTGGCTGCCGGCCTCTTCCGATGCTTCTTCGGCCTCAAGCAGATGGGAGTGCTGCTTTGTTTTACCACCTCCTCGGCCGTAGCACGGAGTGTATTCGGGGTAACCAGCATAGGTTGTGGAGCCGTAAAGGCCGTCTGCTCCTCGGCAGTTTCTTGGGAATAGGTTAGCTTCTTCTGGATATCCGGTTTTCTGGTGGGTAACTCAGAAGAACCGCCCTCTCCGCCATCTACCTTCTTCTGGATATCAAGAATTCTGGTGGGTAACTCCGGAGGAACCTGCTTCTCGCCATCCAACTGATTTATGAAATCGTCAATGGGAGCAAGTTCAATATCCATGTATTCGTCATGGGTCTCATGCTCGTGATGTTGCTCGTCATTTTACGTCTCGTGGTCGGGAGGAGGAGGATCCACCGGAGGTGGAGAGAGGACCTTGCCATGTTGGACCTTGTCTTGTTGGCTTGCCGCGGGCGCAACAGGTGTAGTGGTGACGGTCATGCCTTGGCTTGGCGCCGACCCTGACGTGGTGTTCAGCCGAATAAGGGCTTTCGGCCATAGCAAGATTTGATTGTCCAGTTGGCCGAGATTCAGCTCGCTGTCGGCATCGGCGGGTTGATGCTCCCCTTTGCAACATCCTTCAACTCGCTGCCCACTTTTAGCAGGAAGGTGCATCCCGTCGTGTCAGCCTGCGATAACATGCATGGATAGGTCAGAGAGTAGGGTTATATTGAACTGGCTACAGCTTGAGACGGTTAATAATTTACCGTGAGGGCATTGAGCTCGGCTAACGTCGACGGACCATAGGTGATGGTGGGCTCGTCGAGCAACGGACCATCGGCCGCGCCGGACACGGTCGACGGTCCATCGGGGGCAGGCGCGTCGGGCACGGCGGGGGCGACAGGCACGACCGACGTCGACGGACCACCGACGGCGGCCGCGGCGGGCACGACCAACGTCGACGGTATGTTGATCGTAGGTAACGGCCCCTGTGAGCCCCCGGCGATGTAGCCACATAGTTTTTCAAATACGGCGGGGATGAGCGCATTCATCTTTTCCCCGACCTTTTCCTCAATCTTCTTCTCCATGTTTTCTTCCAAGTCCTGGACCTTCTTCTTCCGCGCCTCCGCCTCCTCGATCGACTGGCTCTTCTTCGCCGCCTGCGACTCCTTAGTGCTGGGCTCAGCCAAGCCATAGTTGGCGTGCTTTTTATTAAGTCCGCCGCCGGTGATACGGCCTAAGTGCAGCCTTTTCAGAGGGTCCTGGCTCTTTGCCTTGTTGTACCCCCTGATGAAAGGCTTATCCCACGCGACTTTGGCCGTTGATGTCTGCGACGAGGAAGATTCAAGCTGTTGTTCTTCTAGCTGCAGAAGCAACATATGAACGGTTTAGAAATGGTTTCGTACTAGAATGAAATCATGGACTTGATGATGATGAGTTGCATGAAATGGTAAATTTCTTACAACTAGTTTCTCAACATTCTTCACGCTATCGTCCGTGACCAAAATAACACCCTCGACCATCTTCGGGTCCGTGACAAGTTCCCCGGTCGGAGTTACTTTTCTGTACCTCGACCTCATGAATTTCTGGAATTGCGGGTCATGGGCATACTTGGCGTAAGGGTTCTCAATCCATTTTTCAATGTAGGCCTGGTCCTCTTTCGCCCAAACTGGATCCTTCCCGTCGTAGCCACGACAGCCGAGATTGTGGTGACCGATGTTCTTCGACGCTAGGTCCCTCCCCCATTCTGTTTGATTCTTAGTGAAATCAAGCGACTGGTTATCTAGGAATGTCTTGAAGTCATCGGGCGTAATCCGCGGGAAGTGGCGATGGATCTCTTCGAATGGTTCCTCGTCCCTAATCATAGCCCTCACCATAGTCTTGTAATTGCTCAGGGCTTTGGTGAATCTAGTGAGGGCGAGTTTGTTCACCAGGTTGCCCTTCAGATTCTCGTTGTTGTAGGGGGGAGGGAACTCGTACCGCGCGTGCAGCCTCGCGATGAGTTGGGCGCGCAGAGTTGGCTTCTTCTTGAGAGTCGGCTCGTTGACATTGACGAAGTCTCGAAGGATCGCGCCAAGTTGGAGATAGTACCCCTTCACAAGGTCCAATGGCATCACAGGCGTGCCACTGGAAGGATCCACCTCCGTGAATTTCTCTCGAACGGTGCCGACCTTGTTCGGAGCTCGCTGCCGACGCTTCTTTCCCGTCGTGCTGCTTCCTGAGGGACCCCCAGCGCCACTATTAGTGGTTTCCTCCTCGCCACCGGTGAGCTCGTCATCATTGTGGGGCTCGACATCGGGGGGCTGTTCAGTCGTCCGATCATCACCGCCATCATTGGCTCTCTCTTCCTCTTGCGACTCTCTGGCCATAAGAATGTAGTGGTCCAATAAAGCCGTATCCGTAGTAGAAGAAGACATGCCTAGCTAGCAGTAGACAAAATGTATACTAGGTTAGTCACCGTAAAAATTTGGCATGACCTCTGCTATAAATGGTCATGCCGGAGTGCCAGAAATTCGCCGGAACGGAAATGAATCAACGTTCCGGCAAAACATTGACACTCAATGTACCTGCAACATAAATAGAATGCACACATGGCAAAAAAAAACAGCTTCTTGTTGTCATCTCACATGCAACCTGTAACACTATATCATGCCGAAAAATTCCTGTCATCTCACATGCAACCTGTCATCTCGCAGGAATTGATATCATGCCAAAAAAATTCTTAGATTCGCTGCAATATTTCCAAAATGAACTTTTTCATAGCAATCATGCAACCTTTAAAACTTGACCATTATTTTCATAACCAAGTACAGAACTGGTACATCTAGATTTACTCCCAGGTTTCCCAGGTTCCCAGGTTTCATAACCAAGTACATCAATATTTACTCCCAGGTTTCCCAGGTTCCCAGGTTTCATATGAGGACATTGCTAAGGGTTTAAGAAGGGCCAACACTATCAGAATCACTGTCAATTTGATGTAAATTCATATATCAGCTACCTTGAGTCAGGTAAAGGATGCGCAACACCAGCTGTTTAAGGGATCGCTGTCGTCTGTGATGCCCATTCAGATGAAGGATGTGCAGTCCCATCCACCAGTGGAAGCACTGTCTCTTGGTAAGGGTGCACCAGTGGCAGTTTCATTGCCAGCAACTAGGCCTCCGGTTAAGATGGAGGCTCCAGCTCAAGTCAAGGATGCTTCACAGGTAGTCACCAGTGAAGTCCCATGCCCTGCCGCTGGTTCTACCATGGCTCCTGAATGCGCGACCTCAGCTGACATTCTTCCAGCAAGCCAGTCGTCGTATGCTGCTGCAGACAACGGCGAGGAGGGGGTGCAGGACGACGCAGTGGACGCTGAAGCAGCTGAGGACATCATCAAGCATCTAGAGATAAAATGATGTGGAGTAAATTGCAAACCATGGTCTCAGATTTTGTAATTAGCTGCCTCATGTGCACATCCCTTTCTGTTTAGTTTTCAATGCGTTGGTTCAGATTAGATGCTCCTGGGCAAAGCTGCATTGTTGTAGGGACACTTAGGTTTTTGTTGAGAAACAAATGATGCAGTGGTTAGGCTGGCAGTTTGCCCGGTTGCTTGCAGATGGTTTATACTAGTACTTCCCTGGATATATGGCAGTTGGTGGTCGATCCCCAATGATGAGGTGGATTCTGTTGTGACTCTAGGGAATGATTATGAGGTGGCGATTACTACATTCTAAATTTGGTAATTATTACTATCAGATGGGTATCATGCCAGTTAGTATCATTGTTTTCCATTTTACCGAAACCCTGCTCTTGTCTGCTATTTTCTGTTCTGTTCCGTTATACTACATTTCCTACTGATATCAGACTTCCATTGCAAAACAGATTTGCATGAATTATGTCTGTTTGCTTTGTGCCATTGGGCTTTCCACTGATGAGGATTTGATCATTTGGAAAACGAATCAGGCTGGGGTTTATGATGTCCAATCTATACCTCAAGTGCATGTTTTATTGTGGTTGATGAGCCACAGTCGTTTGCTTACTAGAGATAATGTGGCCAAGAGGCAAAATATCAGTGCACGGACCTTCATATATGTGCATGAGAGTAGCATGAAGAATTAATTAATTAATTTGGCTTCCCATCAGCAGCAGCAACAGCAGGCACAAGTGGTAGCATGAACAAGTGCAGGTAACTTTGCTTATTGAACATGCGGTTCCCTCTGGAGGATTACTTATTTATTTTCAGATGCCATACATGGATTGGTTCATAATTAACATCATTTATGATTAATTGTAACTACTTGCTAATTAGAGTTCTACATGTAGTGCCTTATAATCTTGTATGATAGAGTATAGTTCTCCATATTAAGTTCAGAAAATTCGCTTGTAGCTTAGCTGGCACTGAAAATATAATTTGGATAAGCATTCAAAAAAAAATATCAATGTATGTTTTCCTTAACCTAATGCATATGCTACTAAAGGATTATTATTTAATCCACATTCTTGAGGGCAAACCAACAGCTGGCTTCTCATCGCCTAGAAAATTCTTGCAGAAAGAGATGCATTCTTCGGTGAGAAATCCCTGGACGATGCTTCCATCCGGGTGTGCCCTGTTACGAACGAATGATTTGATGCTCATGTTCATTCTTTCTAACGCCATCATGTTGTGCAAGAATGGCGGCCCAAGATTGGTGATATCGTCCATGATATGGAGCAAGAGATGTACCATAATAACAAAGAAGGCAGGTGGGAAGTACATCTCAAGCTCGCATAGGATGGTGACGATCTCTTCCTGCAGCCTTCCGAGTTTCTTCACTCTTATCGACTTCCGAGTGATGACGTCGAAAAAGTTGCAGAGGCTAGTGAGCGTTTGACAGACGTGCGGTTCCATTATCCCTCTGATTGCAACCGGAAGTATCTGCGTCATCATCACGTGACAGACATCAGACTTCATCCCGCTGAAGATTTTTTTCTCCGCGTCTAGGTATCTACTTATCAGCCCCGCGTACCCTAAGGGAAATTTCACTCTGAGGAGGCATGTGAATATTTGCGCGAGCTCGTCGGGGCTTAGAGTGAAGCAAGAGGGTTTCAGGCGGAGAGTTTGGTGTTGCTTAGCCCTTTTCCGCTTGCGGTCGTCCATCTCCTCCACCTCATCCTCGTCCTCCTCCGTCTGTTCACGCGTAGAAGGCGGTAAGTGAAGCTCGCTCCTGATATTCAGGATCATCAGGTCGTATCTTGATTTTGGCCCGTCTTTGGTCCTATCTGGCATGTTGAACATGGTGCCAAGCAAGCTCTCACACACATTCTTCGTGATATGCATGACATCAAGGCAGTGAGGCACTCCGAGGATTGGCCAGTACCGCAAGTCCCAAAACACGGACCTCCTTTTCCATACCCCCAAGAGCGGTCCTTCTGGCGGAGGACACTTTTTCTCTCCTCCCTTCCGCTTCTGTACCTTTCCCAGCGGAGGACATGTTTTCCAATTCTTCAATAGAGTATCGATCTCTTCTCCTCTTCTCTTGCGTGGAGGTAGATCGAGCTCATCTTTACCGTTGAACAGGTCTCCGCGCTTTCTCCACGGGTCGTTCTGTTGTAGCCACATTCGATGCCTCATGTATACAGTTTTAGAAGATCCGGGATCCTTGTGTAGCTGTAGAAACGGCGTAAATTCCATGCACCTGACACCAGCCTTGTGTCCATGGCACACCTGACACGCAATATATCCGCATCCGAGATAGTCCTGCACCGTCGTGATCAGTGCGGCTCTCATACGAAAAGTTTCTTCTTTGAAGGTGTCCCATGTTTCCACCCCTTCCTCCCACAACGTGTCTAGCTCCTCCTTCAATAGCTCGAGATACAGGTTGATATCGCTCCCTGGCTGGGTCGGCCCTTGAATCAGCATACTCATGTGTATGTACTTCCTCTTCAGACACAGCCACAGGGGGAGGTTGTATATCCATACAAACACGGGCCAGGTGCTATGTTTGCTGCTCTGGTTGCCAAACTGATTGAGACCGTCGGTGCTCGCACCAAGCCTCATGTTCCTTGGGTCGTTCCCAAATTCTTCATCGAATGCGTCTAATGCTTTCCACTGACGTGCATCCGAAGGGTGTGTTAGCACTGGTTTTTCAACATGTTCTGGATCGCTCAGGACCGCCTTCTTTCTGTCCTCGTGCCAGCGCATGAGCTTTGCTTCCTTGGGGTCCACGAAGTACTGCTGCAGACGGGGAATGAGTGGAAAGTACCACACAACTTTCCTAGGAGATTTCTTCGTCCCCCTCTTGTAACGATCAGCACCGCACACCGGACATTTGATCTGGTCCGCGTGCTCGTTACGATAAATTATGCAGTCACGGACGCAAGCGTGGTATTTTGTGTGCGGTAAATCGAGGGGGCACACGATTTTCTTGGCCTCCTGTAGACTACTAGCACATGTGTTCCCTTCAGGTAAGTGCGTCTTCAGGTATCGCAGAAGATCGTCCATTCTTGTGTCGGTCCATCCGTGTTTTGCCTTCATCTCTAGAAGATCCAGAGCTACTCTCAAGCGTGACTCCTCCTCCCCGCGACTTGCGTCATACAACGGAGTTGCAGAGTCTATCTCTAGTTGCGTGATCCTAGATTTACGTCTAGCGTCGGTCGACGTGTTCTTGAGAAGAAGCTCTTGAACATGAGGGTCCCGCACGACTGAAGTTAGCGGAGTGTTCACGTCCTCGTCTTCATGACTCTCTTCTTCTTCATCATAGTCGTCTCCGTCGGCAGCCTCTTCGTCCTCTCCATTGCCATGTTCAGACTCCTCCTGATCATCTTCACATGTCGCCGCCCAATTGGTCTCGACGTGATCATCGTCTTCATCATCATCCATCCACTTAGTGTGGCCCTCCATGAAAGTATACCTGAGCAGGTGCTTCTCCACATTACCAGAATCTGGTTTGAACAAGGACCCCAGCTTGCATTTCCGACACAGACACTCTATCTCGGTGCGGTTGTTTTGATGCATCTCGGCCGTCGCGCGTCGCACGTACCTATGCACCATACTTGTCCTCATCGCAATGACCATTGCTACAAAATGCAAGAGAGAGAGGTTTCATTAACTAGATCCGGTTTTCACGGAAATTTTCGGCATGACCTTCCTACAAAAGGTGTAACACGGAGCGCCAGAAATTTGCTGAAAAGGAAATGAATCAACATTTCGGCAAAACATTGGCAACTCATCCTCATGGAAACACAATAAAATGAAAAAGAGATTGAATTGTCATCCACCGACCAATCCCACGCACCTATTAAGATGACACACAATGGAAAATATATAGACGCGATGACGACGTCGAAGATCACCGGAGAGACGACCGATAAGAGAGTGATAGATCTAGAAGTAGCTAATGGTGCATTTGTGGTGAGATCTAGTGTCTGGTTAGTAGATCTAGTGGAGAGATTTGGAAGAGGGAAAGTGGGGTAGCGTACTAGCTAAAATATAACAAACATGATTGGTTAAATTAGCTAAAAATGGTGGAGGGGTGTGGGGTATTGAGCTAGGAGCACTAATGGGTCGAGTTTGGACTAGTGAGTGAGTGAGTGGCGTGGATAGGGGTGGTGGTGGGTGGCTGGCCGCACTTATTGAGGCCATATGTTACCCCAGGCGAATAAGGTATGAAATGCGCCTGCGCTAAGGGGTGCTACCCCAGGCCACTTTTTACCCCAGGCGAACAAGAATGTGGTGCGCCTGCGCTAAGGGGTGCTACCCCAGTCCACTTTTTACCCCAGGCGCTTCTGCGAATATTCGCCTGGAGTATGTGTTATACCAAAGGCGAACAAGTATAGCATTCGCCTGGGGTAAAGGAAGAGTGCCAGGGGGTGGTGGTGGTGGCCCTGCCACACTTTACCCCAGGCGCTTCTGGAATAGGTTCGCCTGGGGTAACAGACTTACCCCAGGCGCATAGTGCACCCGTTCGCCTGCGCTAATTAGCCCAGGCGCATCGCATTACGTGTTTGCCTGTGGTAGGTTGTGCTGCTATAAGCAAATCTCTAGTAGTGGTGGTAAGAAATGAGGTATTAAAACTTCTCGATGATGGTATTATTTTTCATATTGCTGATAGTAGATGGGTGAGCCCTGTGCATTGTGTCCCTAAGAAGGGAGGAATGACTGTTGTGCCTAATGAAAACAATGAGCTCTCATTCCAAAAAGAGTACTAGTTGGTTATAGAATGTGTATTGATTTTAGAAAGGTTAATAAAGTTACTAAGAAAGATCATTATCCTTTACCCTTTATTGATCAAATGCTAGAGAGGTTGTCTAAGAAAACTTATTTTTGCTTCTTGATGGCTATTCTGGGTTTTCTCAAATTGCTGTTAGTAAGAAAGATCAAGAGAAAACAACCTTTACTTGTCCTTATGGTACTTATACTTATAGATGTATGCCTTTTGGTTTGTGTAATGCTCCTGCTACATTTCAAAGATGCATGTCTGCTATTTTTCATGGTTTTTGTGAAGAGATTGTGGAAGTATTCATGGACGATTTTTGCATCTACGGAACTTCTTTTGATAATTGTTTGAACAACCTTGATAAATTTTTGCAGTGATGTGAGGAAACTAATCTTGTTCTTAATTGGGAGAAATGCCACTTTATGGTGAATGAAGGAATTGTTCTTGGACATAAAATTTCTGAAAGAGGTATTGACGTTGACAGAGCTAAAGTGGAAGCCATAGAGAAAATGACCTGTCCTAGGGATGTTAAATGTATTCGTAGTGTTCTTGGTCATGCTGGTTTTTATAGAAGGTTTATTAAAGATTTCTCTAAAATATCAAAGCCTCTTACTAATCTTCTTCAAAATGATGTACCATTTGTTTTTGAAGATTATTGTAAGGAAGCTTTTGAAACTTTAAAGAAGGCTTTAACTAATGCTCCTATTGTTCAACCACCTGATTGGAATTTACCTTTTGAAATTATGTGTGATTCTAGTGATTTTTATGTTGGTGTTGTTCTTGGACATCGCGTAGATAAGAAGTTGAATGTTATTTTCTTATGCTAGTAAGACTCTAGATGCTGCTCAAAAGAATTATGCTACCAATGAAATACAGTTCTTAGTTGTAGTTTTTTCATGTGATAATTTTAGGCCTTATATCGTTGACACAAAGTTTACTATTTATACTGATCATGCTGCTATTAGATACCTTATGGAAAAGAAAGATGCTAAGCCTAGGCTTATTAGATGGGTGTTGCTTTTACAAGAGTTTGATTTGCATATTCTGGATAGGAAGGGTGCTGCAAATCCTGTTGCTAATAACTTGTCTAGACTGGAAAACATTACTTTTGATCCTATTCATGTTAATGATAGTTTTCCAAATGAACAGTTGGCTGCAATAAAGGCAAAATCCCAAGATAGTCCATGGTATGCTGATTATGCTAACATTATTGTTTCAAAGTATTTGCCTCCGACATTTACATCTCAAGAAAGAAGAAAATTCTTGTATGATTTGAGGCATTATTTTTGGGATGACCCAAATTTATGTAAAGAAGGAGTAGATGGCATTATGAGAAGATGTGTTCCCGATCCTGAAAAACGTGAAATATTGAAGAAGTGCCATAGTAATGCTTATGGAGGGCATCACACTGGAGATAGAACCGCACAATAGGTTCTACAATCAGATTTCTATTGGCCTACTCTCTTTAAAGATGCACGTAAATTTATTTTATCTTGTGAAGAATGTCAAAGAGTTGGAAATATTTCTAGACGTAATGAAATACCTATGAGTTATTCTCTTGTTATTGAACCTTTTGATTGTTCGGGATTTGACATTATGGGTCCTTTTCCTCCTTCGAATGGTTACACTCACATTCTTGTTGTTGTTGATTATGTTACTAAGTGGGTAGAAGCTATACCTAATAAAAATAATGATGGTGGGACCTCTTTGAAAATTCATAAAGGTGTTATTTTCCCTAGGTTTGGTGTGCCTAGATATCTTATGACTAATGGAGGTTCTCATTTTATTCATGGTGGTTTTAGAAAAACCCTTGCTAAATATGATGTTAATCATAGAATTGCCTCAACTTATTATCCTCAAACCAGTGGGCAAGTAGAATTATCAAATAGAGAAATTAAATCTTTCTTGCAAAAGACTGTTAATAAATCTAGAAAGAATTGGTCAGATAAGTTGAATGATGCTTTATGGGCTTATAGAACTGCTTATAAAAATCCTATGGGTATGTCTCCCTATAAAATGGTTTATGGAAAAGCTTGTCACTTGCCTTTAGAATTAGAACACAAAGCTTATTGGGTAGTGAAAGAATTAAATAAAGATTTTAAACTTGCTGGTAAGAAAAGAATGCTTGATTTGAATCATTTAGATGAATGGAGATGTGAAGATTATGAAAATGCCAAGCTATTTAAAGAGAAAGTTAAACCATGGAATGATAAAAGAATCCTCAAAAGAGAGTTTCATGTTGGTGAGAAAGTTCTATTGTATCGGTCTTGTATCAGATTTTTTGCAGGAATATTACTCTCCAGATGGGAAGGACCTTATATTATTGAAGAAGTGTATTGTTATGGTGCAATCAAAATTGCTTCCCTCAAAGATAACACTACACAAGTGGTAAATGGACAAAGACTCAAACATTATATTTCTGGGGATTCCTATGATGAAGATGTTGATGTTATTCAAATAATGACTCCAGAGAAGCTCATTAGAGGCAAGATTCCAGAATCTGCAGAGTCTATTTTGGAATAGGTAACAGTTCTGTTAAGAAAAAGTTCACAAATTACCTTCCAAGTAATATTTTATTGATTTTTGGAAAACATGAAAAATACCGAGCCGAAGAGGAGTTGGAGATGGTGCCCGGAGGCACCACACCACCTGGGGCACGGGCCCACCCTTGGCCGCGCCACCCTATGGTGTGGGAGCCTCGGATCCCCTCTCCGACTCGTTTTCGACCTGGACTTTCCTTTCTTTACGCATATTTTTGCTATATAACCAACCGGATCCCCCAAGGTCCATATATCGTTGTCTCGTCGTGTTTCTGTTTTGAGCTGTTTCTGCCAGGTTACGTATTCAGATCTAGAGCCACAATGTCCTCTCCTGGATCTCCCAAAGACTGTTTCTTTGAGAATGTCATCAAACCGTACATGAACGAGTTGAAGATGCATCCCAAAGAGTTGCTTCTCAAGGATGGGGAGGTGCAGATTGAAGATGTTTGGGGCCCTAAAGCAGAAGGCAGTCTGGAAGCTAGGATGGAAGAGCTGGAGCAAGAAGTCTTTAGGTACAAGAAGATGGCGGAGCGTGAATTTGAGATCATCCACAGGATAAAAAGAGAACAGATCGCTGAGTACAAGAATGAGACTTTGAAGCTTTGGGAGGATATTTTCTCACAACTCTATGATGTGCAGAATCAGAACTGTGAGTATGAGAACATGTTTAAACGTATAAGCTCTGCTGCTAGTTTCAGGATGTTGGATACCAAGACATCATTTGTGGATGGAGAGCCTTTACCTTGGAAGCCTGATGATGAGAAGGATTCACCACCACCACCGAAGAATTGAGTCGTCATTGGTAATGGCATCCCCTTGGCTTGTTCCAAGCTTGGGGGAGTGCCACGGTATCACCTTTATCTTTCACCCTTTACCTTTTAGTAGAGTCATATCGTGGGTAGAGAAAATATCTTATAGGATGGTTTGCAGTATGAAATTGTTGCTCCTTATTTGGTTATCGTTGTATCCCTTGGTTTGAGTTGCCGTAATAAAATATTAATGAGAAGTTTCATCATCTACTTGTCCTACTTTATTTTAGTTTGGAATTTTTGTTATGTGGTTGATCTTGTTATTAGTATTGGTATCAATGTTGGAGCTTCAAGATAATCTAGTTGGTTTTGGCAAACTTAGCATTGGTCAGTAGCAAAAATACGTTGAGACTTAAGTAGGAAAGAGGGAGTTGCATGTAGATATATTATTCCATGATCTTTCTTTCTTGTTATCTCATAAGCTTAGTATTCTCAAATAATTTTGTTTTCACCTTCAAGGAAGATTGCATGATTGGATTTATCATATATGTTTTTGTTTGTTTTCCTTCAATTCTTATGCTTGGTTCCCAACCTTGCTAGCCAAAAACCTGTACTGAGAGGGAATGCTTCTCGTGCATCCCAACCATGAGCCAAAACCTTGCCATTTGTGTCCACCATACCTACCTATATGTGGTATTTCACCGCCACAACAAGTAAATTGCTTGTGTGCTACCTTTAAACCTTCAAAATTACACCTGTCTTGTGCTCCTTTTGAAGCTCATGAGGACGCAAATAGCGAAGCTTTATCTCACTTGTTGATTGGATTTCACACCCTAGACTAGTGGCTTCATCCTCTAATCCAAATGCTAGAAGAGCTGGCTGCAGGGTTCCTAGCCCAAAATAATAATACAAATTCTCTTCACTATTTGCCTCTGATTTATCAATCAAATCATAATTGTGTAAACAAAAGAGAAAGAGGGATGACCTTCTATACTAGTTGCGTCCTTCTATGGGAGCCGCTCTTGTGAAGTCTAGTTGGCTTGTGACGTACTATATTTTCTATTTGTCATTCGTTGACATAAACATACACCTCTCAAAATTAAACACTCCTCCACAGTTTGTGATTGTAGGCAGGACCCCGAGCATTTGGTTAGCCATGGTTTGTGTAAGAGAGGTTGGGAGGAGTGTCAACCATTTTATACCTATGTTTTACAAAATAAAATCTCTAGCACATGAGTGATCAATGCTTCCCTCTGCGAAGGGCCTATCTTGTGTAAGAGAGGTTGGGAGGAGTGTCAGTAAAGCTACTTCTTTCTGTCTTAAGCAAGCATTTGAGTTGTTGTGATTCATTCAGCTATATGTTGATTTACTCTATGATGTTCTTTATGCTTCCTTGTTTCTGCAAATGTTTTTATCTGCTTGAATACCACTTTGAAAGTTACCAATGTTTGCAAACAGACCGTTATAATTGAGCATGATAAACTCTACAATATAGCTCTAGTATAAAGACTCTGATCGAAAGGTAAATACACTGTTAATTGTTCTCTGACCAAGAACCAAGTTTGCCTTCACCAATTTTGATTTACTTTTTGCACCTTTATTTTTCCTCTACGTGTTTCATGTTTGATTATATGAGAGGAAGTTGCTGTCTAAAATTACTTGTTTTCTTGTTAGTTGTGATGATTGGTTAGAATAATAGATGATGTGGATAGCTTGCATGTTGAGATAAAAAGAATTAATGCATGTTAGTGGGGTTTTGCTTTATAAGAAGTATGGATATGCATGATCGATCTGAGGAAGCTTAATGATGAAATTGATGCATATGTGATGAAATTTCGGAAATTTAATTTGACACCCGAGCTATGTTGAAATGTGGAGTAAGAGAAAACATATCTATCTGAAGATAATATAATATGTTGAAATGACTAACAATTTGGAGTAAAGTTTGTACATATTGATACATATATATATATATATATAATTAATTAATGATGGAAAATATAATATGTAAGGTATCGATCATATATATTTGAACTTATCTAATTTTTTCTAATCTACTTAAACAATATCATTTACCATTTTTCGATTTTACGTATATTCATTAAAATAAATAAAGCAACAAAATTAATTATTATTTAAATTAATTAATGATTATTTGAATTAAAGACTATTATTAATTATTTATTTATGTTTAACTAAATAATTTTTGGATTCACAAAATAAAGACGTGCGACATAATATCTCAAAGGTTAACAGGATTGACAACATACTATTGTCAGTAAAACAGGATTTGTTTCTTGGAAGCTGAGAGTGAAGAAACATATAAGTTAAGTGTGTTGAGAGTGGAGTAGTCTGAGGATGGGTAACCACCTGGGAAGTGTCAGTACAGAGTGATTATAGTTAAAATAATTGATATTAAGGGAGAATGATTAGAGATAGAAATAATAGAGACTCAATGAAAGGGAAAATCGGAGAAAAAAATCAAGTCCCGGGTTGTATTAGCACCCGGGACTAAAAGTCCTACCCCGAGAGCGCCCCGGGAGCTCCCCGTGGGCTTCCCTCTAGTCGCGGCTCGTGGGCATGCGGGAGAAAAGGGGGGCTCTAGTTCCGGATAAGTCCATGGGGTGGCGCGCCCCCACTGTGGTCGCGCCGCCAGGTGGTGTGGCCACCATGGCCCACCTCTTGTCGATCTTTTTCGCGTACTTGACCCCCAGGGAAGCCTAAGCCCCAGACTATCATCGAAGAATTATTCCGCCGCCGCCTCGAGGTGGAAAACACCAGAGAGAGAAAAGCTCCCCGGCGGGGAGAAATATGCCGGGGAAATTCCTCTCCGGAGAGGGGAAATCATCGCCATCGTCATCGTCATCAGTCCGGGCATCATCAAGATCGTCATCATCATCATCACCACCAACACCATCACCCTCATCATCCACCTTCATCCCGATGTAACAATTAGGGGCCTCTATCGTTGTTTTACATTATATCTCTCTCCCGGTGTGGATTACTTGTTACTAGTTGATGCTTGTGATATTTATCGGTGTTAGCACTTTATGACTAGATTGTTATTATCCATGATATCACCTCTGACTATAATCCATATGATGTCTTGTGAGTAGTTCGTTTAGTTCTTGAGGACATGGGAGAAAGTCATGATGTTAGTAGTGATGTTATGTTGAAGTAATATCTCGTGGTTCGGTATTTAAATTGTGGTGCTATTCTTCTAATGGTGTGATGTGAACGCCGACTACATGATACTTCACCTTTATGGGCCTAGGGAGATGCATTGTGTATTTGGCTACTAATTGTTGGGTTGCCGGAGTGACAGAAACCTACACCCCCGTTAGGAAACCAATGCACGAGGGAGCGTAGAATCCCGGAGTTTTAAGGCTATGATTCACCCACACAACACTTCACGAACAAATGGATATTAATCAACTGTAACGAAGCGAAAGCACTTGACGAAATTCCCATGTGTCCTCGAGAACGTTTGGTAGTAATAAGTAACACAACCGGCTTGTCCTTTACTCTCAAAAGGGTTGGGCCACTCGCCGCAATATTATTTTCTGCACGTTATTTACTCGCACTTTATTTATCTGCTATATCAAAAATCTCCAAAAACCCGTTTGCTAGTGTTTACAGTGAATCCTCTATCCAACCTGCTTGTCAACACCTTCTGCTCCACGTTGGGTTTGACACTCTTATTTATCGAAAGTACTAGATAGACCCCCTATACTTGTGGGTCATCAATAGGCAATACACGTTCCTTTGTTTTTCTTTTGATTCGTTTGCTGCTCATAAGAATCATCGGAAACCTGTACGTTTTCCGCTTGAAAGCACATCAAGAGTGCCATGCTTGTCATGGTGGCCTAGACTGGCATCGGTAAGACACTTGCGTAACTCGCTCCGATCGTTCACCTTCTTCAGATGAGGGAGCCTCGGGCCGAGAGGAATCCCGGAACATTTGGTAATAGCTCGTTGCGCTCTAGTCGTGTTTCTTATTCTTCACTACAGCTCTACTTAAATGTAGGGATTATTGTGTCTGGTATTCGTAATCTTTCGGCTCTTGTTTTATTTAATTCTTCGCCGCTGATTCTTGTAACAGGGCGACTAGAAGGCATGATGATAGCAGCAAGGCATGATGATGGTAGAAAGTCTGTTAGGGACATGTGGTGTTATGTTCCTACACTAATTGCTATCGAAGGAGCAACATGCTGAAGAAGATAACGCTTGTATACCTTCTAATGTATCTATGGTTGCCACTGTACAGTTTGTAACTGTGGTTGTGATTGTATTACGGGTTATTTGTAGAGCGGAAGCTCTACATAGTGAATCTGGCTGCTGTTATTTGAAGTATTACTTATGTATTCTGTCTGCCATTTTGAATATTGGTTATTTATTTACTATGATATTCAAATATGGAGAATATGGCTATGATATCTGGCACCCACTAACCTGAGCCTGACAGCTGGGAGCCATCCGACTAGTGGAATCATCTTAGAAAAGAAAATAAAACTGTTAACCAAAATTTTAGGCATAGCCCATTGTGCTGACCAAAATTGCCAAGAAAAAAAAACAAATGGCCGAATTGTCGGGCCTAGCCCTTGCAAAGCACTAAAATGGACTGGACTGAATCTCATTTAAGACTTTTTCATTTGGTCATCATTTTTTCATGTAGGATTGGCCACGTAGGAGCTGACGTGGCCACACCAGACATCGCATGACCAAAAAAATTGGTCATATAATTATCACCAATTGATTTAGTCATGGATGACCATGCATTTTCCAGAACCAAAGTCATGATTGATTGTTTAAGACGCTCCGTATATAACTATCTATTTTTGGTTAAAAAATAGTCAAGAATGGATCAAAATGATCTTCCAGTGACCAATATTAGGGTCAAAAGTCATCATATTTCTATTAGTGACATGTTATTTTTCTTTTGAGACAAAATATTATGCTCACCAATGATACCCATCTTATGTAGGTTTATTAAATTCCTCAATCTATTCCATACACCCTAAATTTAATACGACACTTTCTGATATTTTAGTTAAAACCATTTTAGATATTTTCAATGAGGTCTCTTTGTTTTAATTGTGCCTAGACAAATTATAAGATCATAATCAACTCCCACTTACTTTGAAGTCCCTTCACCTAAAATGATAAAAAAAATAAAAATCCTTCTTGTTTCATTAACACGACTGACTTAATACTCATACTTGTAATATTTCTGATTGTTCCAGTAATCAAAATTAATTATGATTAGCAAAATAATTTGCTACTTGATCCAGTAACAACACCAAGAAATTGATATGATAAGTTTTCAACTTTATCATTATCATTTTATTCGTACTTGATGAAACAATTTTATCAATACTAGATTTATGAATATATAAAATATTCATATAAGTTTTTCCTATAAAAACATTCATTTTTTCTTGTGATATATAAAATCACTCCAACTTACTCTCAAGATAAAATTTTGGAGCCAAAATGAATATCTTATTTTAACATGGATCTATATGATAATAAAATATCATATATTTAAGGGTATTGTTATCTTGTTTGTTTTGTTTTTAACATTGTGGTCATTATCTTACAATATTGATGAATATTTCACAGAGAGAACATTACATGAAATTCCTCATATGAACTTTATTCAAATATTAAGTTTGAACTTTATGTATCTCATACATAAATTCCTGGACAAGGTGCTGCATTGGAAACATTTCCATGTCGGCCCTTTAATTCACTCCTTCTCCAAAGATTCAGAATCTCAACTTAATATACCCTCCACATATCTTTCACGAGAAGACACTTTTCTCCTTAATCCAATGTGCTTAAAACACATGGAGTAAAAGGTGGAAATTTAATACCAATAAACTTATTAGTTTTATGCAAAACGTTTTAATCAATTCTGCTTCATGCTTGAGCAATATTGACTACTAGGAACTTATAATTAAAATAACTCTAAGTTATTTAATGATATAGTCGCAACTTAAATAAACAAACAAAATAAAAATTTTAGCGGGTTGAGAATTATTTTCATTTCACGCTATCACTTTACCACACAAAGACATTTGAAAATTATAACATTTCTAAAATCCTTGTCTCTCAAAGATTTTATTATCACAATAATCTTGAATCTCTCAAAATTCATCATGCGTAATTATTTACTAAGAAAACATTCTTTGTCAATCCATGTTATAATTTCTATTAAGTCCCTTTTCTACTTCAATCAAATTTCTTTGACCTTTGTTTTTTATTCAAAAATTCCATCCTTTGACTTTTATGAAATATTGAATCTTCAGTTATTTCATTTATTCCACGTCATCAATATATTGACTTATCATATTGAATATTGAATGTAATTAAGCCAATTGAGAAAACATCCAAACCTTATGTGAATTTCGAAATTTACAAGTACCTAGCACTTTTATCCTCGAGCGGTAATTTGGAGGTAGTCTTTCAACCTTGATAAATCAAGTAAAAGACTGATCTCCAATTTATTTAACAAGCCATAAAACTATCACTCAAATTGAGCAATAATTTGATTCAAAATATTCAAGACATAATAATAAAATTAATTGACATAACAAAATAAAGAAGATCATAAACTTTGAATTCGCAAGTTTGGGATTCCCACACATATTTTATAATTCGAACTCAACACGGTTCACGAACATAAAATATTCATTACATCATGCTCGAACTAAAAATAACTATTATTTCAAATTCCTAGTGTTGATCTTCTCTATTAACTTGGACTTTATGAGATGACCAGCTACACTCCAAGTGCATTTTCTACGTCACTCTAGAACCTCGTACTTTTTCCAGCATTTGCTCCTTCCAAAGTACATGCCACTGGTGCAAGTAAGATTATCAATTAGTATCTCATACTAACTCACTTTTGGTGGAACTATGTCCATAGTTGACGGTATAACTTTTATACCTGTCTTAGTACATGTAGGATCTCCAGCTTCAATATCAGCTTTTGCTTCGTTGAGTCAGGAAAACAACAACCGAACTTGCCACTCTTCCGCATTGGTGTTGTAAAGTTTTACAAGACCATGGAATATATGCAGAAATGATCCAAGTACGATGTCACCGAAATTCTCATGAGTTACTGGATAACTAAAATCTATGAGTTTTATTTCTAATATGACCATCCTAATTTCAAACAACACTATTGGTTAACCCAATCCAAGCCACCTATTCAGCAGTTCTCTGGTCAGATTGAAACACTCATTGCACACTTGATGTGAGAACAGAGCTTTCAGTTCCTCTACTAGATAGTAAGGATGATGGTTACATAATTGATCAACCAGTACTCCATCAATGCATGTGTGCATGAGCTCCTTGACAAGGCACACATAACATTGGATGTGAGTTCCATCATGATCCTCATCTATAGGCATGTGACCCAAAAATTGATCAATATCAGAGTTCCTAAGAACTCCAATCACAGCATGAAACCAATCTCCAAATCTTTTCCCGTTTGCACCCAAAGTATCACGACTCATCATCGGATTAAAATGATATCTAACAAAGGGGTCCATCTATAAAATAAAACAAGTTTATTTAGACACTAGAGTTCAAAATTAATTTGCACTACTTAATTCAATTAAAATTGGTATTAACATATGCTCCCACTGAAACTGATATTCCTCAAGATAAACTATCAATGAAATGAGATCCCAATAGATTATGAGTAGATGGATGTATCCACTTCAACCAACCATAACCTAGAGAGTAGGATACCATGTGGATCACACATGTGATTCTTCATCATCTTTTGATTTGTGTGTTGTGAGCTCATGACTTTCATGCCTGAACGACAAGACAACCAACTGACTCCACCATATAGAATTCACGTTGTATCCAAGTGAGCAGACTACAACCCACCTCTCCTAGCATGAAGAGGCACGTTGACCCTTGTATCCAAGTGATGATCGCGTGCCCATGCCGGTTTCACAGCGATACAATTGGGAGAACACGAACTACCTTCATATTCTTAAGTGAGTAATCACCCTAATAAATGACTACTATGCTATCAATGTGCAGTCAACAAAGGATAAACATCACGGGAAATTTATAAATTTGTGTAATTTTGTTATACCCTTTCTTCTTTGGGGATTTCTTGACGCATCTCCAACAAGTATCCTCCATCTCTGTTATTTTCACCATAGTGAAAAATCCGAGGATATTCTGCTGCGGTGAAAATTGCTTCAAGTTTTTCCATGATAGAGAAATGAGCACTTTATCCAGTCATGTACTTCCTCCAAGCTCCACGATGAACGCCTGATTGTCAATTTAAGACAATTGACAATCCTTTGGCATTGGGCATCATGTGAAAACACAGTAACATAATAGCTACACGAAACCACATGCACAAAGTTCAAAAAAAAAGTTAGACGACTCTAACATTTTGTTTGCATGTTTTAGCGTAGCTTTAGGTTCTACGATCACTAACGTCATCACCTACGTGATTCGAGGTATGTTAATTCTCATTGCTAGATTAACTTTTAGGGGTCATTGAAACACAAACATTACGAAAACGTCTAGAGCCTCAATCTATACGTATTCATAACCATGACCTCCGTCTGGATCCAATCCACATGCCCCTTCCACCATGTCGTTATATGAAACAAGCTATGGTTTGACCCAAAGCTACCGAAGAGTTTCTTCAGATCAAGCGAGATATGCCATGGGCAGCTTGAGCATCCTTGGATTGCCAAAAGTTGGTAAAAATTCATACCATGCGGCCAGAAACGAAAACAAACATTCCTTATTCAAAAGAAACAAAAAGAAACTGAATGTTAGAGAGATTTGTAATATACTTGAACAAGATCATGCAATACCCACACAAAATTGTGCTCTAGATCCAATCATATCGATGCATAGTACGCTCTGATCCCACTGCTGGTCTGCGCTATAAAATTTTAAAAAAATCCCCCTACGTAGTTCGCCAAGATCACTATGCAGATACCAAGGCATGCCCATACATGCGAGGATCAAGAAAATGACTCACCGAGAAATTGATTTGATGTAGGCGTAGAAGAGTTTTGAACAATTGTAGATCCTCCCAACTAGGCCTAGTTGAAAGGATGTCACTGAGTCTTCCCTCGTCAAGGATCACACATGTATTCCCTCTTATGGTATGCATGCGTACGCTCGTGTCAACCCTTCAGCGCTCCGTCGTCTAGGACTCGGCACCAACAAAGAGAAACAACCTTCCGGCGTTGCTAATTGGTAGCTCTAATCAACTATGATTAGCGTTATTATGAATCTGGAAGTTCTCAACACATGACAGAGAAAACTAATTAGAGCTAGGTCTAATCGGGGAGTATAACTCAAAAACACGATTAGAACATGCCCTAATTAGAGGCTCTGATTCAATTAGAGATGTTTCTAATTATAGGCTCTGATTCAATTAGAGGTCGTCTAATTAGATATCTAATTCTAAGAGAAAGAGAGAGGGCCAAAAGGCTTAATTGATGTGTTCTCCAAAGAAGAGGGGGGGTTATATAGTGGGACCTAGGAGGGAACCTACCATGGGGGTAAGGTCGTTTCCCCTCCCCATCCTTGGTCGCAGCACCCTCCTAGGGAAACTGGGATTGGACTCCCAAGTGGAGTCCAATCCCTCCCCCTTTTTTTCTTTTTCCCACTCATTTATTTCTAAAATAAATTCAAAAAAATTCATACGGAAAGCTTGTGCACTTTTTGAGATCATGGCCCCCACCTGGCATTCCCTAAAATTAGGTTTTGCGCAAAGGAGGAAATCTGTCCACCTCCGACACTTCTTCTATATAAGGAAATTCCCCCGGAACCCCGTTATCTCTATAGATAACATCATCGATATTATCTTACGATGTTAGAAACACATTTATAACACCCTAGGACATCTCATGTCCTCGGTAACTTCTGATATAAATTATGCCTAACACTGGCAAAATTTCTCTCTTATAGCAACTTCCTCAAAACCACTCCGATTTATAGCGGACTTTTTTCTGTGATATCGTAACAAAATCAAACATTTATCATACCAAAAAAAACATATTATTTCTCTCAATGAAATGTTGGCATGGCTTAAGCATATGACCCGTAAAGGCTCGATAATACAGAGTCATGTTCGGGCACCGTGGACGACCATGATGGCTCCTGTGTGTTCCTGAATAATCAGGGAACCTTATAAGTTAAACATTGCACTTATTCCATTAACTTCATGATACCAACGATATCACGGGGCGAGACTATGTGATCTAGTCTGATCAAACTTTTTGATCATAACACATATAACTCGTTTACCGATATCGTTCTCTTTTCTAATCCATATCCCCCATGACCTTATGATAAAATCACACTATGTCTGGCGAGACGATATGTCATCGGTGAAAGCATGAGGTCCCATATAATGTATCTCTCTATATTATAGAGTATTTAAGTACTAGTCTTGAATGATGTCAGTTTCATTACACTTTCTAGGTCATACCCACACATCCCCGTTATAGTCCCTAGTTACGGCAAGACGGTTGATGATACCCAAAGTATAACTTTCGATCATGCGGTCACTAGATATTCTCATAGTACTGGAATTATAGTCAATGTTAACTTAATATGCATTTGCTAAAACACATAATGATTGTTTAGTCTCTTTTAACAACAACATACACTTGCGTCGGTTCAGTACTATTGTTACCCTAACAATAAACTCTTATGTTTTGCTAGACTTTCTTCTAAGTCCTTGATCAGGAAAATATGATCATCTCACAAACCATAAGCTAATCTTAGAGAAAAGATTAGGAACTCTTGTTTATTTATGTCGTCACACCCGCATAAAGATTTTCCTTTGAAAACTCGATAACTCTCTTTTGAGTTTCACTTTTCCTCTTGAAGAAATACACCCAACAATATCTTGAATAATCATCCACAATCACCAAGCAATACTTCTTTCCTCCGAGGCTATCATAAGATAGTGGACCAAAGAGATCTAAGTGAATGAGCTCGAGTATTCTTGTGGTGGAGATAGTTGTCTTGGTTGGGTGTTGTTCTCCATCACTGGTAGAAAATAGGCCTGTAGTCCCGGTTCGCAAAGGCCATTAATCCCGGCCGTGCAACCGGGACTAAATAGGCGCAACTAAAGGCCCCCCTTTAGTCGCCCCTCTTACGAACCGCGGCTAAAGGCCGGTCCACCTGGGCGGGTGGCGTGCGCCGGGGGCGGAGGACCTTTAGTCCTGGTTGGCAACACGAACCGGGACTACATGCTATTTCGTTATTTCTTTAATTCATTTGGGTTTCTAATTATTTTTCACTCCAATTTTTCACTCCCTTTTTTCACTCCCTTTTTTTCACTCCAATTTTTCACTCCCTTTTTTTTCAGAGTTTTTATTATTTGCTTAGTGTCTAACCACAATTATCTCTAGTCAAATTACTTACTCGTGGTCAAACTTCCCGCTCGGTCACCCATCCTCCCACTACTCTAGCACTAGCATGCTTAACTTCCGAGTTCCACCCCGTCCCGCATCCAAGTGTTTCGCACGCATGTATGTGATACTAGTATCATATCAATCATATTAACATGTTGGTAGATGCCACATTTCTTTATTGTCTGAATTTCAAATAAATCTTTTAATAAACAAAAGTAATGATGTAATTAATAATTTTGAATAAATAAATAAACATTAACTTTTTAATTTGTATTATTTCTAAAAAATATTCAGAAAATAAAACTAATTCATTTCAAAATCTTAAAAATACAATTAATATATCAAAATATTCAAAAAAATAAAACTAATTCATTTTAAAATCTTAAAAATACAAATAATATATAAAAAAATTCGGAAAAATAAAATTAATTCATTTTAAAATCTTAAAAATACAAATAATATATAAAAAAATTCAGAAAAATAAAACTAATTCATTTTCCCCTATCCTAAATGCAAGTTAATCTGATAAAATTCATGAACCAAACCATATGAAATCTAAACCATATGATCCAAGTTTGGACTATTATTTTGGACAAAAGACATGTTTTGGAAATGACTATCTGTGAGAATGATTTGAACCTAACTTTTAAAATACATAACCAAAATGGACAAACTAAAATGTTCTGGATAGATATTGAAAAGATCTATCCATAGCACTTAGCCTCACATCAAGGTCAGCAACCAAATGAAAATACCATCCTTTTTAATAAAAGACCAGTAGGCTCTTCTATGATTTTTAGAATGAGTTCAAAAATGTATTTTGAAGTAAATCCAACTGGATGAGTTTGGTATTGACTAGATCTATGTTTTCCTGGCTTAGATTAATTTTTGAACTCTAGATTTATTTTTGGTGAACATATATAGAAACAGTAGTTTTTCTGTTTTCTTTTCTTGATGTGTTTTTGTTTGTTTTGAAATGTGTGTTTGATCTTATCTTGTTTCCTAGCTTGTATAGAGTGTTAGGACTTGATATTAGGTTGTTTGCTTGCAGAACATCTACCTTAGAAATTGTGTGCATGATTGGAAACCCAAATAAAAATGGAACTAGCATTTGTTACTTTCTAGTTTTATTATTTTGGAATTGTGTGTGAGCTAGATCTTTGTGTGATTGCTTCAGTAAATTTTGTGCTATGTTTAACCTGTGATTTTATTTGAGCCATTACATAACATAGCGGTACATATATCCATTACATAATATAGAAATAATATAGCTAGGAATTAATATAGAAACAATATAGGAATTAATAGAAAGACTTATATCCATTACATATATCGAACGCAACATAGCGGTACATAGATGCGGTACACAAACAACATCTACTCGAGCTCCGAAGAGTAGATGCGGAACAACTCGAAGGCAACATATGCATCTATTGATGCATACTCGAGATTGATACGGTCAAGTGGGTTCTTCCCCCAATACATGTGATTCCTCGAGGGGAAACAAGTCTTCATGGTTTTGTAGTCGGGGTGGATGAAGGCAGTTGCCATCTGAGTCATCCCGGTCTTGTGCCCGTACAGCTCATCAAAATGGATAAGGTCCTGAAGATCAATGTAGTGATCTTCAGGTATCTCAATACCCAACGTGCGCATCAACTTCTGCCGGTCTTGAGTGATGTCAACGCTACATAAGTCGTAACCCTTGTTGACAAGAAAATCAACAAGTTCTTGAGATTGCTTTGAACTACTGCAACAACAAAAATGGAACACGTGTTAGATTTTGTTGCAACACGTGTATTCTTCCAATGCAACAACAAATCGAAAATGCAACAACTATCCTAAGAGAGATTGTACGTGTGCGTACCTTGCCCATTGGAAGACCAAAACGGTCTCCTTGAAGGCAATCTGGATGACGACAACATCCTTCTGATTCGCCGTATACTCTAGATCAAGCCCGAAGAACTTATGGTGTTCATCGGCTTCTTCATAGAGATCGACCAAACGGTTAAGAGCATAGGGGAGCCTCTCGCATATATTGGTATATGCCACGTCGAGATTCTTGCGGCATGGTGTGGGCACACGGAGAACGTTCCAAACGGGAGAATCCATGGGTGCTTGGTGGAGGAAGAAGAGAGGAAGAAGAGAAGAGAGGAAGAAGAACAGAGAGTCTCGGGTGCGCACTGTAGCAAATGGCCTTCTGCCTCTCGCTCGCGAAATAAAACCGCGCGGGAGGCGAGAAGTTTGGATCTTTAGTCGCGGGTGGCCAGGCCAACCGGGACTAAAGACAGGGAGGCCAGCAGTTTGGATCATTAGTCGCGGGTGGCCAGGCCAACCGGAATTAAAGCCCTCCGCGCGCTTCCCAAACCGCGACGCATGACCTTCAGTCGCGGGTCGCCTCCCGAACCTCGACTAAAACCCATTTATTCACGGTGCGTATATTTTGGGGACTGAAGGGGGCGTATGGAAGGCCTTTTTTCTACCAGTGCAGGTTGCTTCCCAAAGGTACAAGAGCTACACACACGATCTTTAGAAAACTTAGCTTTGGTTAGTCCTAGAACATGATTGCCACTTTGGAGGTCATGTAACATTCTCATATTGGTGTGGGCTAGCTGGCGATGCCAAAGCCACCCCACATCAACTTTAACCATTAGGCATGTCGCGGCACACGTGTCTTCTTTAGAGAAGTCCACTACATACATGTCGTTCTCGACAAACCCAACAAAGGCTACATTAAGAGAAGTCTCCCAAGTGACAATCACACTCTCTTTATTAAAGAACGAGGTAAAGCCACAATTCGCAAGTTGAAGAACGGACATCAAGTTATAGCCAAGGGACTCAACAAGGAGAACATTCTCAATTGATAAATCATTTGAGATAGCTACCTTGCCTCGTCCCAATACCTTAAGCTCGGACTTGTCACCAATAGTAACGCAATTGAGATGAGGTAAAGGCGGTTCAATATTACTTATTGCGTCATGGCTTCCGGTCATGTGTTGGGATGCACCACTATCCACTGTCCATCTATTTGACCCGGAAGCATTTCCCTACAAGAGATCAATTTCTTGATTTAGGTACCCATCCTTCAATGGATCCTCTTTTGTTAGTAACAAGGGTCTTGGGAGTCCAAATAGTCCAATGATAATCATCACCATAAGAAGTACCAACATATTTAGCATAAACATGTCCATCTCTAGATTTCATAAGAACATAAGATGGGTTATTATTTCCGGCAAAGTCATTGTGAGTGATGCTCCCCCCTAGAGGTATCACCACCCACAATGGAGTTGGTCTCCTTCTCTTTGGTCACTTCTCCCTCTTTCACAAAGACAACATTTTGAGAGGGAGATGTGACCCTCTTGGATTTCTTCTTTGACTTGGAAACGAAACCAAGTCCTTATTTTCCTTTCTTGGCTCATTGAGAGCTTATGGCATCATTGAGAATTTTCTCTTTCCCTACAATGTTATTGGTAGTGCAAGAGGTAGGCATGATAGCAATGCTACTAGAGGAACATATCACTTGTTTATTAGATTGTTGAGCTAGGAGGTTGTTCCGAGACTTGGTGAGTTTGTCATGAATTTCATTAAGAGACATGAACTCCTTTTTTTAGTTTTTTCATGATTCTCAACAAGTACTTCATGAGCTACTGCTAGCATCAACTCCTCTTCTTCAAAGACTTTAAGTAAAGCAAGAGATTTTTCGTTATCTTTCCTAAGCTTGGCAAGAGATTTTTCATTATCTTTCCTAAGCTTGGAAACACTAATAGCATAGGTATCTTGTAGACTAGATAGTCTCTCTTCGGGAGATGCTCTCATGGATCTTTCTTTTTCGAGAGCTTTAATTAGTTCATCGCCATGGTTCTCATGGCTACCACCATGGCTCTCCAAGGTCATGATGATCTCCTCCTTCTCGTCTATGAGAGAGTTAGCATCATCAAGTTGCCTTAAGAGAGCCTTTACCTTTTCTTTAGTTTCACCTTCAAGACTACATAACCAAGAGCCTAGATTCTTAGCCTCCTCATCATCAACAATGTTTTCAACACAATCCAATAACGAGGGAGAGCTAGTGATAATATACTTGGAGGTGGAATATATTACCGCGGTGGCTTTTGCCATGAGACATGTAGGTCGGATCGATGCCTTCTCATTGGGGGATTTGAATAGAGAGACCGATGAAGAGGAAGTCGTAGCTATGGCGACGTGGGAAACACCTACAACTTCATCTTCTCCTTCATCTCCGGAGTAGTATGTTTCCAATGTGGGGCCTTCTTGAACATATAGAGCCCTTGGGACTCTTCTAGTGAGGTTCTTGTTGTGTGGAGCTTTGTTCTTGTCCTTGCGAACAAGCTTCCCTTGATTCTCTTCTCTTGGCTCAAAGGTACACTCTTTGACGAAGTGACTTGCACTTCCACAATTGTAGCATGTCCTTGGCCGCTCCCCTTTCTTCCTAAAGATCTTGTTCCTTGGGAGTCTAGGAGCACCGGCCTTGTGAGCCTCCCATCTCTTCCAATACCCTTGCATGGCAAGAGTGATACACTTATGAGCACCCTTGTATGTGTCTTCATAGTCCTCATCATAATCATCCACTTCTTCTATCTTGGCCATTGCCTTAGACTTCAAGGCGAGGTTAGGGCACTTTCCGTGTCCTCTTGAGCGAGCAAGAGCATCATCTGCGCTCTTGTGAGAGAAGAATATGGCTATGAACTCACTAAGGACACCAATGGAGTTGAGTGAGTTGTAGTAAGATCTACTCATCGGAGATTTCCTCCTTTCCAAAGTCCCTTAATTGATTGCCAAGGGTGACCACTCTTCTATAGAGCTCCTCGGGACTTTCATCTTCAAGCATAACAAAGTTCTCGGACTTGTCAAGATCAACATCATATTTAGATGATTGAATGCTTGCATTGCCTTGGAACAAGGAGTCAAGTTTATCCCAAGCTTCCTTGGCGGTCTTGATACCGCGGATGTGTTCAAGATGTTCTCTCGGGAGAGCCTTTTGGATAGTCACAAGAGTGGTCTTGTTGAGTTGAAATTCCACATCCTCTCTTGGAGTCAAGTTGCTCGGATCATGAGGGTGGAATCCATGGAGAATGCTTCTCCACAAAGCGGTGCAAGATCCTGAAATGTGAGACTCCATATCGAACTTCCAAGAAGAGAACTCGTTAGTGTTAAGCATGGCAGGAACTCAAACATTAAACATGTGTGGCATTGTGGCAATAGGGTGGATAGAATCATAATTGGGAGGTGGTGGAAATTTAGAGTGAGACCCCGAACTGTTAGCCGATTGAGACTTGGAGCCCTCGGAGCTCCCACCACTCTTAGCCTTTTTATCGGCTATCGCTTTGGCTTTCGCCTTAGCTAAAAGGCGATGTTAGCTTCCATCTCGTCGATATACGGAATGGATTCTTCATCCGAGCTAACATCGTTGGTGGTGGGAGGTGGTTCCGCGGACTCCATGGTTTTCCCCATCAGTGCCTCCATCATTTTCTTTATGCTAGAAACCTCCGAACCAACACTAGAGCTAACCGTAGATAATTCGGTTTGGATAATTCCAACCGTATCTTGTAGGTTAGATATAGTGTCGGCCATTTTGGAGATTTCCGCAGTAGAACTACCGGCGGCATTTTCATCGACCATTGTACTCTTGGGCGGTTAAGCCCTTAGCAAGAGCCGAGGCTCTGATACCAATTGAAAGTGCACTATGGTCAACTAGAGGGGGGTGCATAGGTTGACTACCATTTTTTATTTTCTATTCCTTTTAGTGGGGCTAGGCAAAATAAGATAGGGTTCTCTAGATGTGCATCTAGGTGAGCAACCTATGTGTACAAGATAATATGCGCAACGGAAGTAAAGCGTAAGGTAACAAGATAAACAACAAGTGTAAACAAGGAGACAAGGATATGATTCCCGTAGTTCCTTCTCAAAGAGAAGTACGTCTACGTTAGAGAGGTGGGGAGCCACCTAGGCACTCCTCAATAGCACGGTCGTGCACACCTTGTTCTCCTTGAGCTTCTCCGGTGAGGGAGATTCTCGTTTCCACTATGAGGTCGACTTGAAGGCGTTGACCAAACCTTTACAAGGGCTCGAGGTCAATCCACAAGATGGATGGAGCCTCTCAAGCAATCCGTAGCTTCTTGATGTGTAAGCTACAAGCAGAAGATCTACTAATGTTTCTAGGCCTCAAGTAGGATTCTAGATCTACTAGGTTGTGGTGGATGGATTTGAAATTCCTTTGGTGAAAGTGTGGATCTAGGTCTCCTCTAGCTCTCCACCAAGTATGAGAGTGATTGGGTGGACGGAGTGGGAGATCTAGGTGGATGAAGATTTCAATAATGGCTAGGAGAGAGAGTGGGAAAAAGCTTGGCATTTATGAGGAAGGGGAAGGGGTATTTATACCCCTTCATTAAGTGGTCGTTGCAGTCCAGGAGCACCGGAGGCTCCGGTGGGCTTATATTAATTGTGCTGCAGCGCAGCACACCAGTGCATCTTTGTATGGCCAAGGGGCGGAGGCTCCGGTGGATATAGCGGAGGCTCCGCCCATCGGAGCTGCACTAGAGGCTCCGGTGGAGCCTCCGCTCGTACGCAACAGAACCTGTTTTGGCGGAGCCCCCACCGGATGCTATTTGCACAGGGGCCAGTTGGGGCCACCGGATCTCCACCGGAGGCTCCGGTGGAGCCTCCGCTCTTGCCCAACAGAACAAGGATTTGGTGGAGCCTCCACCGGAGGCGCACTGGTTGCCACCCGTGCACAGGCCCAGATTTGGAAATGGCGGAGGCTTCGGTGGAAGTGGCGGAGGTTCCGCCCCACCGGAGCTCCACCGGATGTTCCTCCCTGGCCTCCGCTCGTATGCTCCAGAGGGAGGTTTGGGCGGAGCCTGCACCAGATCCGCACCGGAGCCTGGGCGGAGCCTCCGGTGGATTCACCGGAGCCTCCGCTCCTGTGCAAAAACTGCTCCCTTGGTTTCTTTCTCCTAGCACTTTTCATTTAAACCAAACACTCGGCCCAAAGAGTTAGTGAACTTGAATAACCTGGGCATTTTCATATATCAAACAAACATTAGATGAAATAGATATGTTCTCATATAATTACTAAAACGGACGATGATGTTTCACCGTGTGCCAAATGCAGACGGCAAAGGCCGTAAGACACACGGCAAAGCCTTTGCCTTGTGCCGAACACGGCAATGAGTACACGGAGAAGAATTGCACGGCGAGTCGTGTGCATTATATCGGGGTACACGGCAAAGACTGAATCTGGGACCCACCTGTCAGTCCAGTTTCTTTGCCGTGTGCTGCCACACGGGAACGTTCTGACAGATGGGACCCACACGTGGGCAATCCTTGCCAGGCCTTTGCCGTGTGCTAGTACACGGCAAAGAAACTGGCTCTTTGCCTTAACAGGTGGGGCCCAGCCCCCCTCCCAGGTTGTCTCATCCGTAGAAATCGTTGCCGTGTGCCAGCACATGGCAAAGGGTGACCAAAAATGACAGATTGGACAGGTGGGAGCCACGTGCCCTCTTTGCCATGTGCAAGCACAAGACAAAGAGTCAAAAATATCTTTGCCGTGTGTAAGAGGTAAAAAATTCAATTTTTATTTGTTTTGCTCAAACAGCCGCCCATGGCCGCGGCGCCGTGCAACGCCGCCAGTGCCCTCATGGCCGCCCTTTCTGCTCGAGAGCTTGTCTCTCTAGCCCCTCTCCGCCCTAATTGCACGCATACGCGAAAATCCCTCTCCCTAGCTCGTTGGTTCACCGGAATCGGCCACAGGCCGCCGCGGGTATGCTCCCTGTCGCGTCATCGATTGAGGGTGTCCCCGCCTCCCTCGTTTCTTCCCCTACCTCCCTATAGTACTCAGGAACCTCGCACCCTCCTATTCTTCCACCTCCACTCCCTGCAGGTGCGCCGGCGACTGCGGCCACGTTCCACCGCCACGGGTCCTCGGCGACCACCCCGTTCCAGCCCTTTTCGTCTTGAACCAGTGGGAGTAACGGCTCCGCCTCGACTCCTCGAAGCCCCTGGAGTTTTCTTCATATCCGGGAGGCCACGGTAGATCCCGGCGGCGAGATCTCCGGCCAACTGCGGCGGCTGGGGCGGACACCGTCGTGATTTTGCGTCGCCGCCGACGCGAAGCGGTGCGGGTGGTCCCAGGCCGTGGGATCTCCATCGTGCGGTCCCTGGCATCGGCTTTATGGCCAGGACGCGGCCCACCTCTATCGTTTTGAAACCTCCTTCATGCGGGAAGCCTCGTGGGCCGGCCCAGCTCCTCGAATTCGGCCCGTGGATTGCCTCCCGCAGCAGATCTGGCCCGCGTCCTTTGGCAGGTTGATTTAATTTCTTTTCTGCAGATTATGTTTCTGTCTTGTTACTTTAAATCAAAATGAAAATGTAAACTAGTAAGTCTCGCCTCACCAAAAATCACAGAGATGGATCTACTATTTCTTAACCGCCTCCAACTTAAAGAAATATGTTTTGTGCTATATTTTAGGAGAACTAAGAAGTATGGTAGAAGCACTCTGTTTGACCATTTTGATCATAACTTGTGTTTTAAGTGGCGAAATCTTGCAAACCAATTTTTTTTTGAGTAGACCTTGGATAGATCTATCAGTGAGACTTGACCTTGCATCAAGGGGAGGTACCATTTGGAAGTGCCGTCCATTTTGGTAAAAGACCAGTAGGCATTTCTATGCTTTTTAGAGAGAGTTTAAAAATGATTTTTGATGTGGATCCAATTGGATGAGCTAGTGTGTGACTAGACCTATGTAATCCTAGCTTGGCATAATTTTTAGAGCTCTATATTATTTTTGGTGTGCATTTCTAGAAACAACACCTTTTCTGTTTATTTTATATCTTGTGTTTTTGTTTGTGAATAAATGAGTGTTTGTTAGAAACATGTTTCCAAGCATGAGTAGATGTGTTGATCTCTGTTATTAGGTTGTTTTCTTTCATTACTAGTATGTTCGGAGGTTTGTGCATGATTGGAAAACAAATGGAAATAGAAATAGTCTCTTATTGTTTTCTAGTATTTTTGTGGAATAGATTTTGTGAGCTAGTCTAGTTATGTTTAGTACCTAGTTTTTTGTTATGGTTATGTTGAGTCCAGTACCATTTTGGTACTGTTGTGGTGATGGTATCACCTCTGTTAGCTTGCACATTAGTTTATAGGAGAGCATGGGTAACATTGATTGATTTATTTAACTATGTTGTTTTCACTAGTATGAGTAGTTGTTTTCATAGAATTATTTTAGTATATTTGCTTACTAGCATGTGTAAGGTGTATTTGCTGTTAGTAGGTGTTTATATTCATGTATTTATGGTTTAGGAAAATTGCATACTTATAGTGTTGTTTTCTCCTCTAGTGTTGCATCAGTGTCCCACTAGCTTTTGAGTTTGCTCCATTATTGTTGTCCTTCAAGTTTCCTGAGTATATGATTGTCCTAGCATGTTTAGGATGTTTTCACTTCTATTATTATGGCATAGATAGTGTAGTTGTTGTGTGTTGATGGGTTGTAGAATGCAATTATGTCTTATGGCCTGCTTGTGTAGAATTTCCATACTACTATGCAAATAGTTGGCTCCTGTTAGTATGTTTTTTTGCTAGGGGTAATGTCTCTTGTTGTGATTATGTTTTAGAGTGTGTTTTATCGACTTGTTACAATTGATTGAGCCACTGGTTTGTTTGGTTACTTTCATGTTTGAGTGACTCCTCAGCTTTTGTGTAGACATAAGCATAGTCAGTAGCTAGCTGATTCATCTGTGTTTTGTTTACTTTGATGTTTGGAATTGTCTGAGTGTTTACCTTAGCATAAGTTGGGTACTAGTGTTACTATTGTGTTTAGTAGTACCTTGTTATCTATGCTTAAGGTTAGTGGTAAACTTGTTTGGTTTGATTGCTTGTGTTGTTGTTAATACCCACTGCCATGGGTGTTGCTTTGATGATTGGTATTACAATGATTGTTTAGGATCCCCTTAGTAGCCTCACCCTTGTAACCACAATCTATATTTTTAGCTTCTTTAATATCTTGGTATGATAGTGGTACACCCACTTAACCTATGATACTGGGATGTGGAATATGGTTTTTCAACCATATGTTTTTCTGACGATAGTCTTGTACCCTGAAAGTTTGTGAGATAGTTCTCTCGATAACTTTTTGAGTGGTTGCATTAGTATAAGTTGCTTGCTGTCGGTGTTGCTTTTATTACTTGATTGTCCTTCTGGTTCTGAGTGTGTGTCTTTTATTCCTTTACGGCGTTAGAAAAACAAAGAAGAATAAGAAGGAGTTGTAAGGCTCTGTGTCAAGATCAAGCTACTTCAAGGCCAGGGACACAAAGAGTCTTAAGGAAAGACATCCTGATGCTTGCTGTTATTACACTTATCATTATCTATCATGCATGTTTTACCTCTGAAAGTTTTACAAAAACTTTGATTACCAAAAACTATTTTTGAGTGACTAATATTTTATATATTACTATGCCAGTAGTTGATACTTGGTGTTAGCAAGCCCATAGCCATCATATGGTATTTATTACCATCACAAGTATTAGTCCCTAAGTGGACACCCTAAAATTATGTTTTTGCAAAACAAAGGCTTTATGGAAAATCCGGAGGAAAGGCTGAGCCTTACCCACCGGAGGATTGTGGAAGTGGTCATTTTTGGGAAAACGGTGTTTCACAAAAATGACACATAACCTAGTCTTCGCCAGACAACCTTTACCGTACTACCACGTCACCCCAACATGGGGACGGGGTTTAACTTGAAGTTTGTTCTTGTTAGTGTGTGGTCTATCTCAATTTTCTATAAGGGTCCACTACAAGAAATGTGTTGATACATGACGTTCTCATAGCGATGATGGAAGAAAACGTCATAAAGTTATGACGATTTCAGAGAAGATCGTTATAGACGGTTTGAAGGGATCAAAAACCTATAAAATAACGACGAATTGAGACAAAACGTCATAATTTTATTAAATGAAATCGTCATAGATGATGGTGTCCCTATTCTTTAACTGATCATAACGAATTTAAATCGTCATGACAACCTAAATGTGGATGCGTTTATATGATTGGACGAACAGGTCATCAATTCTGCCTACGTGTCATATCTACTGGATGGCCATATCATCAATTTTGCATATGTGTCATCTCTACTGCCGCGTGTTCGCATATGTGTCTGCCACGCGAGACCAGCAAGCCACGCGTAAAGTACTCAGCGATCTGCCATGCGGGCCCTCCGAGTAACTGAAATTTGAGTTCTCTTTTTTTTTATTGAGGGCTCAAATTTGCGATCTGTATATGTGTGTCCGAATCATCAAATTAGTGAGTTAAAGATGTAAAAATAGGATAGTCGGGACTCGAACCTGGAACCTCCGGAGCTCACTTACGCACGCAAAGCCACTGGGCCATCAACCGGTTCTTGTCACTATAGCGCACTCAAAGTACTTGAGGTGATACTCGACGTGAACTTGGGCCTCGGTGGGACAAATTGGTGGGACTTGGGCCGAAATTCGACCTGGGAAGCGAGATTCCTGCTGCGGGCTCTCACAGCTAGCTCGTTGGGCTGCCTTAAAAAAATCTCGTTTTTTTTTCTGTTTTCATTAACTATAATTTGATTTTGACTTACAAATTGACCGAAATCAATTTTATAAAATTTGTAAAACTGTTTTAAATAATGTCGTGGTGGTATCACGGCAGATGCCATAGGATGGCTAAAGTGTTGGGGCCGATGGACGCTGGAGGTATCCGGGGAGGGATCGCACGGCGAGTAGCCGTGCGTAAAGTATCTCTAGCACTGCAAACAACAAGATCTACCCAGGTTCATGGCCCTCGTGTGGAGGTAACACCCCTACTCCTGCCTCTCTCTCTATAAGTGTGTTCTCTGAGTAGCCACAGTACACAGTATGTCTCTTGGCCGAGTAGCCACTCGGCTGTTCTCTCTAGCTTTGGTGTTGTTTCTAGTAAAAATGCGAAGTGAAGCAGCGTTGTGTAACGTCCCTCACGCAGGAGGGGGTAGGGCACCTTATATACTGGTGCCCAGCCGAATAAAGAAAGACTATAAGGTACACTTGATGGGACAGGTACACTGCAGAACAGAGCACGCCTCCGCCTTCTCGCTGACGCGGGTGCAAGAAGTCGTCGCGCCATTCGGGAGATGGGACCTGTCCACCTTGTCAGTGAGATAGGGTAGGCCCCTAGACCTGTCCTGTCCCATCTGTCAGTGACAGGACTTGACAGGCGCCTACGACACTGTATCCATGCCATAGCGCGGATAATCACGCGCTTCGTAAGTTGAACCGCACGCCGGTACGGACGCAGGATACGCGGGATCCCTTGTCAGAACGGCTCCATTGACTTCTAGCCCGAGTAGGAACGCAGTCCCTCTACTCGGACCACTAGACCGCTATCCGGACGAACACAAACTTGCTCAATATCTTCTCTTGGTCTTCAACACTTATGAACGGATAGAGACTACCGGGTAGAGGGGTACCGGGTAGGCACCAACCCGGCCAACAGTGCACTGATCTTTGCCTTTTACCACTTGCCTTACCCCTACTCGGGGGTAACCCCCCGACATTAGTCCCCGAAGCTGGTAGAGACCTGCGAACTTGTTCACTGGACCCTGCCAGCTTAAACCAAATTGTCTTCTAGAATTAGTAATGCCGAGTTGCACTCCAACTTGAACCAGTAACTCCTTCTCGAATCTCTTCAACTGTGGTTATGAGATAACCTTCCTAGTAGCTGAGTAGAGCAATTTCTCTCCTGGGTTGCCGAGTGAAATAACTTAGTGAAATTTCGAACGCGATCCCGCTGAATCGGACCAAATCCACCTCTCTGTATCGCTACTGGGCACATGTCACACCCCTGTGCCCCTGACACCTCGATGTCAGGGACATGGCAGGCCACGCGCCAGTCTCTGCAACCTGGGCCCACGACCCCGTTAGGTCACGTCAACCGTACTCGAGAGCCCATGATCCGGACATGGGATTAACTGCGCCGCGTTATGCGCTGTGTGCGTTTCTAACGGTCGCTTAACCCACGCCGCATGATCATTTCCCACGATCAATCCATCGGTAACGGCAACTCGAGGGGGAGCGATAAATACCCCCGCGACGTTCCCTTCCCCTCTTTCCCGTTCTTCCCAATCTCGCGCCTCCTCGCCTCTCCGCCGCCGTCGAGCACACCGCCACCGCAAGCACTCGCTGCGCCGCTGCTCCACGCACCGCGAGAGAGACAGACAGAAGCGCCTCCACTCAACTCCGTTGATTCCAATATCCTACGAGTACTTCCGCCTCCATGGCTCCGCGCGGAGACGACGATGCTACCGCCCGAGCCGGCTGGGAAGCCTCAGATGTGACGGCGGAAGACTGCCAATGGCTAGTCAACACGCGCCGCATCCCTCCCGGCGTCGTTTGCAGGCTTCCAGGTACCGAGATCATCCCAATGCCTGACAAGGACGAATACGTCTTCTTTCTCTCCCATTTCAAGCGTGGCTTCGGCCTTCCCATCTCCGATTTTCTTTCCAAATTCCTCAATCACTTTGTCCTCCAGCCGCATCACCTTCCACCCAATGCAATCGTAGTGCTATCCATACACGCCGTCGTGTGTGAGGCCTTCTTAGGTGTCTACCCAACAATCCAGACATGGGCCAGATACTTTTTCTTCCGCAAACAGAGTGTTCCCGATCCCGGGAACACCGAGAACACTCGCGCGATGACCCAGGTGGGTAACGCCATGATGTTGCAGCGCAAGACCGGGCATCACCCGAGGGTCAAGGGATTGGAAACCGTGCGCAAGTGGCAGCGCGGTTTCCTATATGTGAAGAATGTTGCTGCCAAAGAGGGGAAGCCTATGGAAGACCGGATAGGGCTCCCAAAATTCAAGAATGCACTGCCCACCGGGCAGCACTGGGGCTACGACCCCAAGAACACCATCCAGGATGTCCTCCAGGTTGAGCGACACCTGACCGAGTTGATCTCGGAAGGGTTTCTCCAGGACGATCCCATCGCGTGCTGGATATCACGCCGAGTACTCCCGCTCCAGCGCCGGTCACACAAGATGTGCCACATGGGAGGACCCCGTGACTGCACAAGGACAACGACATTCGAGCTCAGCAAGGCTGAGGTGGCTATCTGGGCCAGGTCCATCATGCAGACCTCCCTCTCCGACAACTGGGCGTACGGCTTCGCGCCGTATAGCCGCCTCAAGCCCATTGAACAGGTTAGCGTTCTGTGCTTTGTGTTTGGACCTTGATACCGAGTAGGTAGTTTCTCAGCTTTGTATGCTTAATCTTTGCATGCTGCACCGAGTAGGACATCACAAATATCCTTTTGGCTCTATATGCTTTGTGTTTGCACGCCGTGCCGGGTAGAATTACTCAGCCTAATATGCTTTGTATTTGCAGGCTGTCCCGAGTAGAAATCCTTAGCTGAATATGCTTTGTGTTTGCTTGCTATCCCGAGTAGAAATCCTTAGCTAAATATGCTTTGTGTTTGCATGCTATCGCGAGTAGAAATCCTTAGCTGAATATGCTTTGTGTTTGCATGCTATCCCGAGTAGAAATCCTTAGCCCAGAACCCAACCCACAGTGCTTCATGTTTGCCTCAAAAACACATCGATCGCCAGCTAGAAGAAGACAATGAGATCTTCGAGCCCAACTGGTCTGTCAGACCCCGGACCCAGAGATATACATACCGTTATGTGCTCCTAGCCATGGACTCACAAGGGCTTCATGGTTACCAGCCCCGGCCGCAACAAACAATGGCAGGCAGACCGGATTCATCGGCACGTAGTCCGGATCCCCGGTCTACTACTCCTTGTATCCATTCTAGTCATAACCAATTATGCATACCTAAGCGTCCACGAGTCGGATGAAACTGAAGGAACGGGACCAAAGTTATACAGAGCTGCTATGTGTCCAGAAAGTGCAACAACAATCGAGGGTTACTGGGTTACCTCGCCCCAGGCCGATCACATCGACAGGCGGGCTCAGACATGGATCATCGGCTCCACAACCCCTCGACTGCGACAACGATGCAGGCATAGCCAAAACTGTATAACAATTAGCTCAAAACCAACAACCGATCAAAGCAGTACTCTAAACATGAATCTTTATCAACCAGGTGTTTCTAGAGTATAGCTTTACAAATAGAGGTCACATGACCCAACATTACATCAGACAACGGAAGGCAAATTATGTTGCTAATCAACAAGAACCAAAAAGGCCTAAGAGGCCGCAACATAAGGCGACGTCCCAGCCCATAGATTCCAGGCTCCTACCTGGGAACCCCAAACTACCCGTCGATGTCCACGTTGAAACACCACCGAACTGAGGAACTCCACCTGAACCAAGTTGAAGCAAACATGAGTACGGAAGGTACTCAAAAAGACTTAGTTAACCTATTATATATCTGCTTCTTTTAGAAAGAGTTATGAAGGTTATTTTGCGTAAAGTCATCTTTGTTTTCCAAGTCGAGGGAGGAATAGCACGTCTCATGGAGTATTTTGAAAACAGATGAGGAAGCTACTCAACTACTAATATCATCATCTTTTTAATCCACCAATATCATTTTAGCACCTCGTGCTTCAAGGATCACCACCTCAAGTTGTTCCGGTAACTCAATCTACAAGGTAAACCCTCTCGGCATCTCCGAGGAGGCATTCTTCATTCGTTATCAGCAAGTTTTAATCATCCCTTTTAAGTTGTCTATGATCACAGAATCCGTCACCAAGTCGTCCTTAACCGCGGACACGGCTTTTCGAAAAGATTTAACCCTGCAGGGGTGTACAACTTTAACCACACGTATCAACCGACTCTTAGTGCCACCGGGTTAGCACTAGTCCGGGAAGTGCCGGCAGAGGGTGGTTTACCATGACCTTTCCCTTACTTCGCCTATTCCATGAGTCGCTCCGAGTAGAGATGGTCCGCCAATAGGGAGTGGCCATCTCCTGCCGGGTCTCTATCATTGTGAGCGGTGCTTCAACTACTGTCTCGCCACAGGCTGTTACACCGCCACGTCCTAGTTTTGTAAACGTTTTTAACATCCCCGCAAATCCAAATGGAAAGCCCGAACTAGGCGACTCATGGAACAAACTAGGAAAGTTGAGATCGAGGGGAATCTAAGCCCCGTGTGGATGCACGCTCAGTCTTGGCTCGAAGACGAGAACTCGCTCCTAGGGGCATGAACGAGTCAACCACCACAGACCCTCTGTGGTCTCGTCATCCACACCTTTAATTCATGTTAAACAGATTATCTTAACTTTCCGCAACATCCTATCATACTAGATTATTTCGTAACTCTGATCATCAACCGGATGGAGCAGAGATAACAAGCATGTATAACTAAGCACAGCATATTTCAGGCTTTGGCGATGAACACAAACAAACCTATGGCTTCTAGGAGTAGTGTTCAGGATAAGTAGGCTATGCATGGTATAGGAGAACTCTAACTACTTACACAAGATACATGGGAATCGAATGCAATGTACGAGAACCAAAAGTTGTTCGAAAACATATATGAGCAGATAAGAGGTTATGCTTGCCTTGCTTCAAGAAAACCAGATAAAGTCTTCAGGAATAAGTGCTTGACTTGTCGGTTAGGATCAAGTATTCGCCATTGGGTTGGTTGGCCTTCTCTTCGGAGTCACGTTCTACCGAGGGGGAACAAACACCGAAACAAGAAAAACAACAATCAACACATGGCATTGATGCGATGCGCAATATGTATGCATGAGCAAGTTAATGCACTAAAATAAAGCCCTAAACATGTTTGATGGGTTGCTAGGGTTTGTATGGCAGATATGCAATTTTACTGAAATTAGCCCGAAATAGGCCCCGGAGGGGGTTTCGGGGGATTGTGGAAGTGAGTACAATTTTAAAAGCTCAAAAGGGTTTGAAAACATCATAAACAGGTTGCATTTGTCATTTTGAGCAAAATGGTATATATCTTTTAATTTTCTAATTTTATTGAATAAAAACTTATTTTCCTATTTTTAAAAGAATTAACCAGCATTAAATAATGTCCAAAATTCAACTTTTTCAAACATGGTTGAAAATCACATAAACATGTAGAGTTTATTTTTCTGATCACTCCCATATTTTTATTTAATTTTTCTGATTAATAAAACACTAGTTATTGAATTACAAAATTAATCATTTTTCTGTAATTGTTAAACATTGGGGCCCACCTGTCAATTATTTCATTTCTTTTAAACCATTTTAGAAAAACAGGAGGGCTGGCCCACGTGACTTCACCATGACGTCACGCTGACGTCAGCAGTTGGCCGGAATGCCTCTGCCGGCGAGCAATCGCTCGACAGGGCGCGAATTGGGATGCGTGGGTTGGTGCATTCGAAAGAGGGGTTCACAGTGAACCAACTGGTGGTGGCGGGGAGACCTAATTGTCGCCGGAGAGCTACCGGCGGTGAGGCTCCGCGGCGGTGGCGTACGGCGCCCAGACTAACTAGAGGGCGAGGGGGATGATGGAGGGGTCCTAGAGGATCCTCAGCTCACCGGGAGTGCTGTGGTGGTGGTCGGGCAGGCCGGAGACGGCTCGACGGCGCCGGAATCACGCGCGGCAACCGCGGGCGGAGTTGGAGAAGAACCCGTGCGATTCGGTGTCTCCCGGCCGTCCCGGGAAGCTCAGTTCGCCAGAGAGGTAGAGGAGAACACGGGGAGCTCGGGTATGCCCTCGGTTTGCTTCGAGGTGGCATGTAGCGCCGGCGGCGAGCGTATTCCAGCGATCTAGGGTTTCGGTGCGTGTGGTAGGAACAGAGAGAGGGAGCGAGCTCGAGAGGAGGGTTCCAGGGGCGAGTGAGGAGGAGGCGCGATGAGGACGTCTCCTCTGCCTCTTATCCACGCGCGAGGTGAGCAAGACGTGGCGAGGGCGCCGTCGATGGTTTCCCATCCTTCTGGCCGGAGGTGGAAGAGACAAAAGGGAAGTTTTGCAAAAAACCCCTGGAAATATTTGGAAATCACGGAGAGACCCTTTTCCATTATAAAAATAGAACAGAAACCATTGATTTGAGGGCCTTTTTGTAAAGAGAAAATTTGGCAAAAATACATTTTGAAAACCTTGTGAAATCTCCAACAAAACCATGTTTTGTTTTTCCCAAATTGAATTTGTTTTTAAAACAAAATTTGGGGAACCACTTTAAGTGATTTTTGGCCATTTCATTTGTTATTTTCAAATGCAAAATTGTAACCAAAGTTTTCATGCATGTATGAGATGCCAAAAACACACCAACACCCTAATGTAGCAAAATTGGGATGTTACAAATCTACCCCCCTTACAAGAATCTCGTCCCGAGATTCCCGAAGGAGAAGAAAGAAGGAACACCGGTTTTGAACGATCTTCTTGAACCTTACGGTTCTTTTCTCGAAGAGGTTGATCCGTAGCATCGAGTGTTTCTTGGCTACACCTTGGGTGAGAGGGAAAACTCTTAGGAATTGATATTCACGAAGATCGAGTATCCCATGGGTAACTCATGACAGGATGTTCATAAAGAACTATTGTGTTATCAGGCATGAAACACATCAAGGTGACGGAGGGAACAAAAGAAGATTTCAAGGTTGCGGACGATTGGTCTTGAAAGGATTTAGAATATGAGCTTTGCACAAGACTTTAAATCCTTTTGGGAAATAAAGGTTGGACAACTTATGACATCGAGGTTTCTTCAAACGGAATACCAAGATGGGAAGGATTGTTTTAGATATCACAATGTAATATCCGTAGACGAGGGGAAACACGAGAAAACACTGTAATCGTGCACCGGAGAGAATTTGATACAAGATCATGTTCACTCTTCGGAGTGGACACGGAAGATGAAGGAACTTTCATTCCGTTAAAGTTTGTCGAAAACTTTGTCAAGGATCGGGATGTTACTTCACGACAGAAGATGAGGAATCACGGGGTGTTGGAACACCGTGATTAAGGAGGAATTCTTGGTCACACCATAAGGATGAATAACCAACGAGGATTGAAACACCAGAAGGAATAGGGAATATTTTTCCTATTGTGGGTTTGACGTAGCAATACGTTTACCACATAGTTAGGATCTCATGGCTGAAGTGACTGACAAATTCACACAATGTGTCAGATGAACAGAACTTCAAGCACAAACCACTTGAGAAAGGGAACTGATCAATGGTGGTTACAAAACACCACGAGATGATTCTCCTTAGGTTCTTGTTTCCATTGAAAGAAAGGTTTGGAGGATTGAAAAAGAGACATTGGATGAATCAACTTCCAGGTTCTCCTGGAGGTTCTAGATACCAATATCAGGCTTATGCAAGCCTTCTACAGGTAATAAAGTGAATGTAGAACTCCGGTTTGGAAGGACGGGGAGAGAAAACTTGTTAGAATGAACCACACAAGAATTCTCACGGGTAGTGGTTGTTCTTACGGATTAAAGGGATTACAAAGTTAGTCCTTCCGGCTAGTTGTGCCAACCACAACATCAACCATGCCGGATTTTTAAATGAACCTACTTCAATATCCTTGAGAAAACACCAACCATCGTTGCTGCTTGAGATTTAGCTCTGCCTAGTGAGTTGATAACTCATACTCGGTATGGTTGATCAGCGGAATTGCACCGGTTACAATTGAGATACATTTACTAGATTCTCAAGATATGGACTACGATGTCACACTCAGAAAGATGAGCGAGATTGCAGAACTCATGTATTAGCAACTTGTGAAAGACGGTTGCACCTACATGAACTACTTGCAAAAGAACACATCGGAGTCCTGGTTGGGAAGATGATAACAGAGATAACGAAGTTCTTGGACTTCTTCTCTTCCACGGACAATCAGTCAGTGGCTTAGCGTGGATGCAAACTTCTTTAAGTGAATGGAGGTAATAACCAACCATCTTAAGAGTAGTCCTCACATGCATGACTGACTTGGGATTATTCCCGAAGGAACAAGAAAACTTTACTCCAATCCACGGCGACAACTTTCACCAAGAGCATATGGACCGGGGTAAGTTACTTCGAACATCCAGAACACAATCTTCATAATGAAACAAAGATGGTTCTCGAAAATTTCCAACATTAGTGCCAAGTGTTCAACATGAACCTCTTGCAACTTGGAGAAAATAGGAATGTCGTAGATGGTCTAAACAACATCTTTATCAAGACACTCCAAGAAGAGGGATTCATATGATATATGAACAAGGCAAAACATTGGTTAGACCAAAGGACATAAAGGTGTACCTAGGCAAAACACTATAAGTGAAACCACCATCAAGATAGTCCTTGGATCTGAGCTTGATTTGACGATAGCCCAAATCAATCCAAGGGTAGAATGATAGCATGTCCACTACGGAGATACTATCCTGCTTTAGTATGAACAGAACTGGACATCCCGTTGCAAAGGAACAAGTAAGGAAGAGCTCTAGTCTTTCAACTCTCCAAGTTAGTGCTTAAGCTCAACCAACTAGTCCAGGGTGCCCAGCATAGTTTCTTGGAGAAAGGAGCGATTCAAATTACTCTTTGTTTAGACATCACGGTCAGGTAACCACCTGGTGATACTTCTAGAAAGACAACCAGAATATCACAACCCACCGGTATGTTTTAGAATTCGGGAAGAGGTTTGCTTTTCAAAGCAACTGATATGGTCTTGAGAGCTTCGGCATGAACCTAACTCTTTGACCAAGAATGTGCACCAGAATGAACGGATTTGGTAACACAGTCAACTTCAAATAGAGGCTGGGTGACCAGTAGTACTAGGAAGGATACATATGTTTCTTAGATTTTTCGAAGCAATACAAATTGCTAGGAATAACTGATACACATGTCGATGAGCAGACCCATCATTTTCAAACATTCCAGCTTGGAGGGAGGGTGAGTGAAGACGGTAAGAGCATCACTTCATCAATAAGACCATAAAACTTAACACAGTCTCATGATATAAAAGAGTGTGATACTCGAAGGTAGAACAGAACAGAAGCTGATAAAACTTCTTCAATCTGCGGACTACAAAACTTTGACCTGGTCCTGGAGATGAACAAGGTACTGGAGTTTGTTTCTCCTTACATTCCAAGGAGGAATGTTTTGACGGAACACAAGAGCAATTGCATGGGAATATCCAACACACATATGCAACTTGGTTTCCAAAACAACGGAGGAAGATCTGAGAGCAACTAGAAAGTAGGAGCAAGCTCAAGAGAATTCCTAAGATCACGTTGAATGCACAGGGTAATACTCATTTGTAGAACCCATGCTAAAAGATCGATATAGCTGAGTTAAGAACAAAGATGTAAGGACCATGATGATCACTCTTGTTGTGATCCCTTCTTGATTGCAAGGTAAAACATATGACTATGAGAGTTGGAATTGCCTAGCCACCCTGAGGTGGAACAGATTCCTCAAGATCCAAAGAAACAGAACTTGGGTTAAAGGTCAGCATCATGTACTGATAGCGTGAGCACCACATGGTTACCAAACCACGTGATTCAACCCACCGGAACTCAGCACATTCCGGGACCTTCGGTTCAAGTCCAAGGGTTAAAAACACAGAGAAAGGAATAACTACTATCTTAGTGTCTTGAAGGACACTACGAATAGCAATCACGAAGTATCTTTCAAAAGACAACTTAACTCCGGAAGAGTTTGGGCAGAAGATAACGGATACATTCGAGATGGAAAGCAGATCTCGAGGTTCACGATTTAGAACTTTGAAACATATAAGAATGTGGAATCCACAAAACTTTGGGAGACTGGGATGGAAAGGAATCTCCCAGTTTAAGAGATAACGGGATATGGAACACACACGACTCTAGAAACTCATAACTAGGTCAACTTGGTTAAAAGACGTCCTTGCCAGAGAAGGCACCTAGGTTTTGAATGACTAGAAGAGATAGCAAAACCTTTTCAAATCAAAACAGGTAAGGTGATCCAGAGTTAGAGCGATACCAGGTAAGGAGTAAAAAGAATCCTAAGAAGGTTTTTCACAACTCATTTGAAGTTTTCAAAATAGTTTTCACAAACTCTAGACTCAACATCGACCAAGCAGTAAGGTTTTCCTACAGGCAGTCCTGCTCTGATACCATGACATGTCAGACCCCGGACCCAGAGATATACATACCGTTATGTGCTCCTAGCCATGGACTCACAAGGGCTTCAGGGTTACCAGCCCCGGCCGCAACAAACAATGGCAGGCAGACTGGATTCATCGGCACGTAGTCCGGATCCCCAGTCTACTACTCCTTGTACCCATGCTAGTCATAACCAACTATGCATATCAAAGAGTCCACGGATCGAATGAAACTGAAGGAAACGGGACCAAAGCTATACAGAGCTGCTATGTGTCCAGAAAGTGCAACAACAATCGAGGGTTACTGGGGTTACCTCGCCCCAGGCCGATCACATCGACAGGCGGGCTCGGACATGGATCTTCGGCTCCACAACCTGTCGACTGCGACAACTATGCAGGCATAGCCAAAACTGTATAACAATGAGCTCAAAACCAACAACCGATAAAAGCAGTACTCTAAATATGAAGCTTTATCAACCAGGTGTTACTAGAGTATAGCTTTACAAACAGAGGTCACATGACCCAACATTACATCAGACAACGGAAGGCAAATTATGTTGCTAATCAACAAGAACCAAAAAGGCCTAAGAGGCCGCAACATAAGGCGACGTCCCAGCCCATAGATTCCAGGCTGCTACTTGGGAACCCCAAACTACCCTTCGATGTCCACGTTGAAACACCACCGAACTGAGGAAATCCACCTGAACCAAGTTGAAGCAAACATGAGTACGGAAGGTACTCAACAAGACTTAGTTAACCTATTATATATCTGCTTCTTTTAGAAAGAGTTATGAGAGGTTATTTTGCGTAAAGTCATCTTTGTTTTCCAAGTCGAGGGAGGAATAGCACGTCTCATGGAGTATTTTGAAAACAGATGAGGAAGCTACTCAACTACTAATATCATCATCTTTTTAATCCACTAATATCATTTCAGCACCTTGTGCTTCAAAGATCACCACCTCAAGTTGTTCCGGTAACTCAAGCTACAAGGTAACCCCTCTCGGCATCTCCGAGGAGGCATCCTTCATTCGTTATCAGCAAGTTTTAATCATTCCGTTTAAGTTGTCTATGATCACAGAATCCGTCACCAAGTCGTCCTTAACCGCGGACACGGCCTTTCGAAAAGATTTAACCCTACAGGGGTGTACAATGTTAACCACAGGTAGCAACCGACTCTTAGTGCCACCGGGTTAGCACTAGTCCGGGAAGTGCCGGCAGAGGGTGGTTGACCACGACCTTTGCCTTACTTCGCCTATTCCATGAGTCACTCCGAGTAGAGATGGTCCGCCAATAGGGAGTGGCATCTCCTGCCGGGTCTCTATCGTTGTGAGCGGTGCTTCAACTACTGTCTCGCCACAGGCTCTTACACCGCCACGTCCTTGTTTTGTAAACGTTTTTAACATCCCCGCAAATCCAAATGGAAAGCCCGAACTAGGCGACTCATGGAACAAACTGGGAAAGTTGAGATCGAGGGCAATCTAAGCCCCGTGTGGATGCACGCTCAGTCTTGGCTCGAAGACGAGAACTCGCTCCTAGGGGCATTAACGAGACAACCACCACAGACCCTCTGTGGTCTCGTCATCCACACCTTTAGTTCATGTTAAACAGATTATCTTAACTTTCCACAACATCCTATCATACTAGATTATTTCGTAACTCTGATCATCAACCGGATGGAGCAGAGATAACATGCATGTATGACTAAGCACAGCATATTTCAGGCTTTGGCGATGAACACAAACAAACCTATGGCTGCTAGGAGTAGTGTTCAGGATAAGTAGGCTATGCATGGTATAGGAGAACTCTAACTACTGACACAAGATACATTGGAATCGAATGCAATGTACGAGAACCAAAAGTTGTTCGAAAACATATATGAGCAGATAAGAGGTTATGCTTGCCTTGCTTCAAGAAAACCAGATAAAGTCTTCAGGAATAAGTGCTTGACTTGTCGGTTAGGATCAAGTATTCGTCATTGGATTGGTTGGCCTTCTCTTCGGAGTCACGTTCTACCGAGGGGGAACAAACACCGAAACAAGAAAAACAACAATCAACACATGGCATTGATGCGATGTGCAATATGTATGCATGAGCAAGTTAATGCACTAAAATAAATCCCTAAACATGTTTGATGGGTTGCTAGGGTTTGTATGGCAGATATGCAATTTTACTGAAATTAGCCCGAAATAGGCCCCGGAGGGGGTTTCGGGGGATTGTGGAAGTGAGTACAATTTTAAAAGCTCAAAAGGGTTTGAAAACATCATAAACAGGTTGCATTTGTCATTTTGAGCAAAATGGTATATAACTTTTAATTTTCTAATTTTAGTAAATAAAAACTTATTTTTCTATTTTTAAAAGAATTAACCAGCATTAAATAATGTCCAAAATTCAACTTTGTCAAACATGGTTGAAAATGACATAAACATGTAGAGTTTATTTTTCTGATCACTCCCATATTTTTATTTAATTTTTCTGATTAATAAAACACTAGTTATTGAAATTACAAAATTAATCATTTTTCTGTAATTGTTAAACATTGGGGCCCACCTGTCAATTATTTCTTTTCTTTTAAACCTTTTTAAAAAAACTGGAGGTCTGGCCCACGTGACGTCACCATGACGTCACGTTGACGTCAGCAGTTGGTCGGAATGCCTCTGTCGGCGAGCAATCGCTCGACAGGGCGCGAATTGGGATGCGTGGGTTGGTGCATTCGAAAGAGGGGTTCACAGCGAACCAACTGGTGGTGGCGGGGCGACCTAATTGTCGCCGGAGAGCTACCAGCGGTGAGGCTCCGCGGCGGCCGGCGGTGGCGTACGGCGCCCCGACTAACTAGAGGGCGAGGGGGATGATGGAGGGGTCCTAGAGGATCCTCAGCTCACCAGAGTGCTGTGGTGGTGGTCGGGGAGGCCGGAGACGGCTCGACGGCGCCGGAATCGCGCGCGGCAACCACGGCCGGAGTTGGAGAAGAACCCGTGCGATTTGGTGGCTCCCGGCCGTCCCGGGAAGCTCAGTTCGCCAGAGAGGTAGAGGAGAACACGGGGAGCTCGGTTATGCCCTCGGTTTGCTTCGAGGTGGCCTATAGCGCTGGCGGTAAGCGGATTCCGGCGATCTAGGGTTTCGGTGCGTGCGATAGGAACAGAGAGAGGGAGCGAGCTCGAGAGGAGGGTTCCAGGGGCGAGTGAGGAGGAGGCGCGATGAGGACGTCTCCTCTGCCTCTTATCCACGCGCGAGGTGAGCAAGACGTGGCGAGGGCGCCGTCGATGGTTTCCCATCCTTCTGGCCGGAGGTGGAAGAGACAAAAGGGAAGTTTTGCAAAAACCCCCTGGAAATTTTGGAAATCACGGAGAGACCCTTTTCCATTATAAAAACAGAACAGAAACCATTGATTTGAGGGCCTTTTTGTAAAGAGAAAATTTGGCAAAAATACATTTTGAAAACCTTGTGAAATCTTCATCAAAACCATGTTTTGTTTTTCCCAAATTGAATTTGTTTTTAAAACAAAATTTGGGGAACCACTTTAAGTGATTTTTGGCCATTTCATTTGTTATTTTCAAATGCAAAATTGTAACCAAAGTTTTCATGCATGTATGAGATGCCAAAAACACACCAACACCCTAATGTAGCAAAATTGGGATGTTACATGGTCCAGGGACCGAGAAGAGGACGATGTGACCGCCTACGACACCCAAGATACCCTCTGCATCCCTCACGCCAATCAGCCTGGTAAGTCCCGAGCTGATGCGTCTATTCGGGATTGGTCCGAAGATGACGAAGGTGATTGAGTTCACCTCTCTGCTCACTATTAGCGCACTTTGATTCCCTTCTCTGTTTCTGAATTCATTTCTTCGTCTTCTCTGCAAAGGAGCCTGAGTTGGACGATGATGATGAGCCCCTGGAGGTTAATCATGTATCCATGGCCGCTCCCAACACTCGGAAGAGGGTGGGTAGTGGCGCCCAGGAACCCCCCTCCAAGAGACCCAAGAAGAAGGCAGCCGTGCCCAAGACCGGCGCTTCCAAGAAGAGGAAGGCCCCTACCCGCAAAGGGTAAGTGTTCCTCCGAGTAACCTTAACTTGTTGCTGCTTCTTGTTGCATCATTCCCTTGAGTCCTTTCTCCGCTTTCTGACTTTGTACTACTTTTACTTCCAGCGTGGCTCTTGATGCTGATGCCGCTACCTCGTCCGCTCCTCAGACACACACCACTACGTCCCAAGAAGAGACTGTTCATCTCTCGGATGATGACTAAGATCAAAGGCCACTGGGAAGGGCGCGTGCGTCCTCCCCAGTCGATGAAGAAGAAGATGCTGGCGCCGAGAACGACGGCGCCAGGGTAGAAATTGACCTCACCACCGAGCAGTCGCCGCCTGACGTGCGGGCAACTGCTCGGGAAGCTGCCAACGACGAGACGCCGCCGTCTCCCCCAGCTGCATCAGATGGGGAAAACACTGAGCATGCTGCTGAGCAGCAAGGAGACGATGTCGCCCTGGAGCGGCCAGACGCCAACCCCGAGCAGCAGAAAGATAACAACGCTGCAGCTCAAGACGATCCCGCGGCCGGTCCGCGGGTAGAAGACAACGTAGACTCAAGGCCAGACCTAGCTGCAGAGCAGCGGGTAGAAGAAGACGTGGTGGAGCTCACCCATCAAGACCCAGTGCAGTCACATGCTGCTCCAGGTAGCCGGCCACCAATGCCGCCAACTCAACAGGTGACTCCACCCCGTGCACCAACTCCTCCACCAACTCAATCAGTACTGCCACCTCCTCATCCAACTCCCCAAGCGCCACCAACTGCTTCTCGGCCAGACCCTACTCCAAGCCCCAGGAAAATCATTAAGTCTGGAACCGAGGCCACCCGGATACAGCCGAAGCGCAACGCCTCGCAAGATGGGCAGCAGATGCCGCCCCCAAACCACAGAGCAAGCCTTCCGGGAAGCAGGTGAAGAGCACCCAGCTCACACTTGTTCCCTCTGGCTCCAACACCAATCCGGCTGCCTTCGGGGTTACCATTCTTCCTGACGAGAAGCAGAGCGCTACCTTCCCCGGGTACATGATGACTCTGTCACAGCAGTACAAGATCCCGCTATCCAAAGGAGAGAAGCGGCTAGCTGTTCTCAAAGAAGTTCAAGCAGTGGGCACCACTAAGTCCAAGGGGAAGACAGCAGCTACTCCTGATCTCTTTTCGCGCGGCGAAGAAGACGATGAAATTGAGGGAGAAGGCCTCACTTCCCTAGAATGAAATTGAGGGAGAAGACGATGAAATTGAGGGGACCGAGTTGGCTTCGTCGATCGGGCCTAGAACAGCCAGATACATGGCAACCCAAAATGGAATGGCACGGAGCTGGGCGAGATCCACCACTACCGCCTTGACTGGAACAAAGCAGATGTTGGTTCTGTCGCTATGGCGGTTGCCAGCCCTGCCTGCACTCTTGCCGGGAAGCTCTTTGTTATGCGCAAGAACATGGAGGACATTGAGCAGGGCTACGCTGTAAGTATTTCTTCTTCATCTTGCATTTTCCGAGTTGCCATTTTCTTCTTTCTCTTCTTGTTTTCTCTGTTCCTCTTTTCCTCTTAGTCATTCCCCCAGTCCCCGAGATTAGGGCCGAGTAGTTGAAGACTCAACCGAGTTGACATCTACTCGGGCCAAATCTCCCAAAAGACTTACACTCTTCCTCTTCTTCTCTGCAGGATAGCGTCCATAAGAGGACTAGAGTTTTCCGTCGGGTGCTCTGGAACCACCGCATCGCTAAGGATCGTATCACGGCTCTTGAAGCCGACAAGAAAGATAGCGAGGCGATGGACAAGATGACTCTGGACCACACTCTCCAGATCTCTGAAGTTGAAGGTAAGCTTTCAGCATCTCGGTTTGTGCGTTTTGTGTTTACGACCGTGTTTGCTTTTTGCTTCATCTTAGTTTACTCTGCAGGCAAGCTCAACGACCTGATGGACAGGCACCGAGACGGCGAGGTCTTTGCTGCCTCTGCCCAAAGCAAGATCCAAACCCTGGAAGGTGAGCTTCTTTCCCTCTTCTCTGCAATTGTGTCTATTCACTTATCCGGTTAGTCTGCTGACAATGTTGTTCTTTTCGCAGAAGAGTATAAGAAATTCCGGGAGCAGCACTTGAACTGCCTTATGCCTGCCGAGGTGCAGCAGCAGTTGGAAACCCGAGAAGCGGAGATCGAGAAAGAGCGCACCGTCGAGAGGGCAGAGTATGAGAAGATGCAGGTCGACTTGAAGGCTGCACTCGAGGATGCCATCAACCAAGCTGCCGAGAAGGACGAGATTAAGAAGACCGCCAAGGCCAGAGAGAAAACACTTAAGATGGAAATCTTGATGCTGAAGGAACACAACCGGCAACTCGTTGTCCAGATCGCAGATGCGCGCCACATTGAAGACAGGCACATCTCGGACGAGAATGACTAGAAGATCAAGCTGGGGCAATTGCTGGTTGAGATGGAATGTGAGTTGCCGCTCCTCCTTTTTTCTTCTTTGCTTTACTTCTTCTCGATATGCTTCTGACTCAACCTAGTTCCTTATGAAGATATCTTCCTGGATCTCCACTCCGCTAGCGTGCCCGCCAAGGAGAAGGCGCGACAGGCCAGGGCTGCCGCCGGTCTATCCATTGACAATACTTCCACCATCAACGACTACCTTCTCAGCATCAAGACGCGGATCCGCTCCCTCAAAGGCCTGGGCACCTCCATGGTGTCCACTGGTATCAAGCTTCACAAGCTTTTCTGGACCGAGAATGAGGTCCCGGAAACTTTCCGCGATATTGCTGACCATCTGGATGAGGTCAAGGTAGAGCTCAAGAAGTGGCGGGCTTCCGCGGCTCGGGCAGGAGCTGACGAGCTGCTGCACTTTGTCTTGAGTTGGTATGAGAACCTGGACCTCCAAAAGATCCGCGAGCGCCGAGAAGACTCCAAGTGGACCAAGGAACTTGATTGCATTGCTCGCCGCAAGGAGATAGCCTATGAGCTTGCATCTTACGCCGACACGGGCGTCTACATCGACGGCCTCCCCGAGCCGGATACCGAGCCAGAAGATGATGATGAGGAGGACGGTGATGAAGACGATGACGACGAGGAGGGTGCCGGAGATGAGGGAGCTGAGCGGGAGGAGACCAAGGAGACTGAGGAACCCGAGCAGCAGGGCAACGCGGAGGAATCCGAGTTGACTGCCAACGCAGGTGTCGAGCAGCCGCAGCCCGCCACTCAGGAGGCCACTATCACCACCGAGATGGTGATCCAGCAGCCAGCTCCCGAGTTGGGCGCGACTGGTGCCTACCCGATGCCCAGCTCCCAGTCTACTCCAGCCTCCAGCTCAGCAACGGACCCCATCTCTGCGGCCACCGCAACCTCCGATCAGACTGCCTCCGTCAACACCGATGCTGACAACACGGGCTCCATTGCCGTGTAATTTCTGCAAAACTTTTATTTCCAAACTCTTATCAGATCCCCGGGATGCCGGGTGCATATGTAACCAAAACAATTATGTTCCTTGCTACTTAGTTTTTATTTTAGTTGAAGTTTTTAGCAACTCTGGCTCAATGTCGGGTTGCGTTATTATGCAAGTCCCCGAGTTGCATTTTTTATCCACTCTCTCTTTTCGTCTCAGCTCTTACCTGCCACTTGTGGCTTTTTTGGTAGTCGAATCACAAGATTTCAAAGTTTGAGTTTCAAATACTTAGCCACTTAGAAAAATTCATAGTAACGCTGCCCACCACTTAGCCGAAAAAAGACAACACAAACAGAGAAGAACACCCTACTCGGTTGCTACACCTCTCTTCTCCTTAGCAATTTTTCGTGTGTTCAATGACCTTTGGCTTGTTCTCTTGCTTGCCATGAAGCCGGGTTGCGGACATCAGCAGAGTCAAAGAGTTGGCCCTTAGGTTTAAACACATTACTAAATATACTTATGAAATTCTAAGTAGAGCAACCGAGTAGACAAAGTAAAGCAGAGTAGAACAACACAGAACAAATTTGGACAAGGGCAGTCCCTGAGTTTGAAGTCGGAGTGCCTACTAGAATTTTAACTCGGTTGAGGAGATACATACAACTTTCTGCTCATGAATGAAAACAGCGGAGTAGAGCTACATTCCAGGGGCGCTTAGATTCCTCTCCAGCTCAATCCGGCCTGTTCTTCTGGTGTGCATGTGCGTCAACCAGATAGTATGCATCATTGTGCAGAGCCTTGCTCACAATGAAAGGTCCTTCCCACGGAGGGGATAGCTTGTGCATCCCGGCCGTCCGCTGCACGAGCCTAAGGACCATGTCCCCTTCTCGGAAACCCTTGGGTTTACTTTCCGGCTGTGATAACGCCTCAAGTTTTGCTGATACACAGCTGAACGTGACAGAGTTAACTCTCTTGCTTCTTCTAGCAGGTCAACGTCATTTTCTCGAGCTTCTCTCGCCTCCGCCTCAGTGTAGAGGGTTACTCGGGGCGAGTCATGCTCTAGGTCAGTGGGCAACACGGCCTCAGCTCCATATACCAGGAAGAATGGTGTGTATCCGGTTGATCGGTTAGGGGTAGTCCTTAGACTCCACAACACCGCCGGCAACTCGTCCAGCCAACACCCAGGTGTTTTCAGCAATGGCTCAATCAACCTTGGCTTTATGCCGGATAGCACCATGCCATTTGCTCTTTCAACTTTCCCATTGGAGGCCGGATGTGCAACAGATGCAACATCTAGCCGGATCCGCTTCTCCTTGCAGAATCTCGCAAAAGCACCCTCAGCAAAGTTTGTGCCATTATCAGTTATGATGTTGTGCGGGTAGCCGTATCTCAGGATCACATCCTTTAGGAAACTCACAGCTGTGGCTCCATCACACTTCCGAATAGGCTTGACCTCAATCCACTTGGTGAACTTGTCAACCATGACCAAGATATGAGTCATGTTGCCTCTAGCCGGCTTGAAAGGACCCACCATATCCAAACACCAAACAACAAATGGCCATGTAATGGGAATGGTCTTCAACTAGGAAGCTGGCATATGAATCTTACTTGCAAATCTCTGGCAGCCGTTGCACTTTCTCACTATATCTTCAGCTTGCTTCAAGGCAGTGAGCCAAAAGAAACCATGCCGGAAAGCCTTGTTGACTAGAATTTCTTCTCCTTCCTCTGGCTCAACGCAGCGTTGCAGCACGCCAGTAGGACTTCTCCTATGCAGCACATTGTTGAATATAGTGTCGCGCTTGGATCTTCTCTATATCTGCCTGGCTGTAACCTCGTCGCTCGGCAAGGTGCCATCCGTTAGAAAGGATAATATGGGCAGAGCCCAACTCGGTGTCTCTCGCGTGGGAAACACTGGTTCGTCCACTTCCATTGGATCAGCCACCAATACCTCTTCTGAGTTGGAGACGAGTCCCCGAGTCCCGAGCACGCGGGAAGGACCCCCTCGATGAATGCGACAGTCCCCGGGTTGAATGGAGCAGTCCCCGGGTTGCAGGTGCCAGTCCCCGTGTTGGAGACAACAGTCCCCGGGTTCTCGTTTGCAGCCTCCCAGTCAATCTCCATTGGAACAGCTTCCTCGCCTGGCAGAGAAGGAACGAATATAGACTCCGAGTTGGGGGATGGCTTGATAGATGGCTTTCTCAAATGCTCCAAGGCAATCCCAGCCGAGATGAACTGCCGAGAAGACCCCAACTTGGACAGCTCATCAGCTGCGTCATTCTCTGCTCGGTGTATATGTTGGAACTCACATCCTTCAAAGAAACCAGTCATGGTTTCCACCAGAAACCGATATGATGCCACGTTGGCATCCAGAGCATCCCAGGTGCCGGATACCTGCTGCACCACCAAATCCGAGTCGCCAAAACAGATGATGCGCTGCACGCCAACCTCCTTGGGTACCTTTAAGCCGTGTACCACGGACTCATACTCGGCCACATTGTTAGATGCCTTGAAATGAATCTTCAACACGTATTTGAGTTGATCTCGCTTGGGTGACGTAAGCACTACACCAGCACCAAGGCCTTCCTTCACTTTGGAGCCATCAAAATGCATCTTCCAGTAGTTGGTTTCCGGCAAGGGAGGCTCATATTGCACCTCAGCCCAATCCACTAGAAAATCCGCCAGGATCTGTGACTTGATGGCTTCTCTTCTCGCGTACAGAGGAGCGTACGCGGCTAGCTCGATCGCCCACTTGGCTACTCTGCCACTTGCTTCCTTGTTACCCATGATATCTGAGATGGGAGAAGAGCTCACCACTGTGATGGGATGCTCTTGGAAATAGTGCTTCAGCTTCTTGGCGCTACACCGTAAGTCATTTTCTGGTAATGCGGGTAGTTCTGCTTGGAGCTGGATAGCACCTCACTGAGATAGTATATTGGCCGCTGCACAGTCTTGCCTTCCTCTTCTCTTTCCACCACAATCACCACACTGACTACTCGATTGGTTGCTGCAATGTACATTAACATTGGCTCTTTGGGTAGTGGACTGGCCAGGATGGGATCGCTACCCAGCATGGCCTTTAGTTCCTTGAATGCCACATCAGCTTGTGGTGTCCAGACAAACTTGTCACTCTTCTTCATCAATTGATAAAGAGGCAAGGCCTTCTCGCCCATTCTGCCCAGGAAGCGGCTCAGAGAAGCCAGGCATCCAGTGAACTTTTGCACATCCTTCAGTGATCTCGGCAAAGACATGCTCTCTATAGATTTTATCTTTGAAGGATTGGCCTCAATGGCCCGACTGGATACCAAGAATCCGAGTAGCTTGCCAGCCGGGACACCAAAGGTGCATTTAGTCGGATTCAGCTTCATCTTGTACTTGCGCAAGTTGGCAAAGGTTTCCTCAATGTCACTAAGCAGAGTATGTGTTTTATTCGTTTTGATGACAATGTCATCTACGTACACCTGCACATTTTTGCCAATTTGATCATGCAAGAATTTCTGCATGCATCTCTGATAGGTAGCCCCAGCATTCCGCAACCCAAAGCACATGACACGATACAATAAGCCCCGTACGGGGTAATAAAGGCAGTCTTTATTTGATCATCCGGGTTGAGAGCTATCTGATGAAAGACAGAGTAGGCATCTATGAAAGACAAAATCTCACAACCAGCAGTGGAATCCATCACCTGATCTATGCGGGGTAGCGGAAATGGATCCTTGGGGCAGGCCTTGTTCAGGTCGGTTTAGTCCACGCACATGCGCCATGCGGTGTCGGCCTTGGGGTCCTCCTTCTTCTTCTCAACCATAACCGGGTTGGCTAGCCAGTCCGTATGCAATACCTCCATGATAAAGTTGCTTATCAGCAACTTTGTGATCTGATCACCGATAGCCTTCCTTCTCTCATCACCAAAGCGGCGCATAGCCTGCTTAACCGGCTTGGCGTCATGCCGCACATGCAGCGAGTGCTCAACCAACTCCCTCGGGACGCCCGGCATATCCTCATTGGACCATGCAAAGACATCCCGATTCTCACGGAGGAAGTGGATGAGCTCGCTTTCCTATTTCTCTCCCAACCCGGCGCCAATGATGGCAACACGGTCTGGGAACTCAGGATCAACCTGCACCTTCTTTGTCTCCTGGGACGCCTGGAATGCAGTTCCGTACTGGGAACTCGGCATGCCAGGCGCACCGACTTGCACTGCTTGTGCCAAAGCCACCACCTCGTGTATCTTCTTCTTCTCGGCAGCAATGACCATGGACTCTGCCAGCTGAGAACTAGCAGACGCGCATTCCAAGGAACGCTTGTAATCATCCGAGATGGTGATGACTCCATTGGGACCAGGGATCTTCATCTTCATGTAGGCAGCATGGGTAGAGGCCATGAACTTGCTTAGGGCAGGCCTACCGAGTAGAGCATGGTAGGGGCTCTTAAGATCTACTACCTCAAATTGCAGGCTCTCGGTGCGGCAGTTTTCCCTGGTACCGAATAGAACATCCACCCAGATGCGGCCGATTGGAGCACATGATACTCCCGGCACAATGCCATGGAATGTGGTCCTGTTGTGTAGCAACATGTTCTCGGCAAGGCCGAGCTTCTCCAGTGTATCCCAGTACATGATGTTGATGCTGCTGCCGTTATCTATCAGCACCTTGCTGAACCTGACATTCTTCTGAGTTTCCAAGAAGGTGGGATCCACCACCAGAGCATAGCTACCCGGGTTGGGCATTACCCTAGGATGATCAGCTCTAGACCACGTGATCTCTTGGTTGCACCAGTGCAGGTAGTGAGGCACAGCCGGGATCACAGCATTTACCTCCATCGCACGGCTCTAGACTGCTTATCGGCTGGCTCGGTGATGAAGATCATATAGCTCTCATGGTGTTCCTGGTACTGGTTGCGGTCTCCCCCACCATTGTTGCCGTTGTTGTTGTTGTTGTTGTAGTTCCTGTTGTTGTTGCAGTTGCGGTTGTTGTTGTTGTTGAAGTTGCGGTTGCCGTTGTTGTAGTTGCGGTTGGTTCCCTGAGCCACTTGGTTCACGTTTTCCCTTCTCGGAAACACTGTCGGCCTGGGAGCAGCTGCCCGAACAGGCTGCACATTGGCTCCCGAGAGTGGCAGAGGAGGAGGAGGGGGCAGCTGACCAGCGTCTTCGTTCTTGATTTGGTCCCACCAGCTGCACTGCCGGGTAGTGTGGTTGGCTGGCCTACTCGGATGCCGAGTGTGGAAGCTGCATGGCCCAACCTTCATGTTCCCAAAGATAAAGCTCGGAGCCGTATCCGGGTTGCCGCTACCCTACTGGGGAGCATTGTATGGCTTCTTGATGCCTTGGCCCTGATTCTGGTTCTGCCCGTACTGGGCTACAACAGTTTTTTGCCTTTGGCTACCCCCAGCAGCCGTAGTCACAGCATTCACCTCCTCGGGATCATACCGAGTATCAATGCGGTCACCTCTGTGCTTGTTTCTGAAGTCATTGCGCCTGCTGCTGTCTTGGTGCTTCCTTCTCGGCTCAGGAGAGTCGAGCAGAGGGTGAGTTGGGTCGCCGAGTGCATACATATCTGCAATCTTGATTGTCTCGGCGAGTGTACTCGGCATCTCTCTCTGCAGCTTCTGCCATAACATGCTGCCATGCTTGCAGCCCTGTGCAAACCAAGTAATGGCCTGAGCCTCATTCACACCCTCACAAGTGTTCCTCAAAGTGCTCCACCGAGTAAGGTACTCGCGGTCAGTCTCCTCTTCCCGCTGCTTGCAAGCGGACAGTTGTTGCGGCCTATTCGGCCTCTTGTACGTGTTGGTGAAGTTGATGATGAAGGCTTCCGAGAAGTCTAACCAGCAGTTGATGCTATCTCTGGGCAAGTTATTGAGCCAAGTCCGAGCAGGGCCCTCCAGCATCTGCGGAACATACCGCACAGCCCATCTCCGGTTGCCGCCTGCGATGTGCACAGCGGTAACATAGTCACTTAGCCAATCTTCCGGCTTGGTGCTGCCATCATAACACTTGGTCCCCCTAGCCAGCTGAAAATGGTTCACGGAGGGCTCCTCCATGATGCAGCGACCAAAGCAATCTGGGCCAGGTGGCCCCCTGCACTCGAGCTGCGCAAATCGATTGATCCGGTACAGCTTGTACCTTGCATCACTGGGCTCCAACATGCGGTCACCCAGACGGTCAGTGACATCTCTTGGGTCAGCATAGCCGGCTAGCCCCATCGCCGAGTACCCATCATCATAGCGATTCTCCTGCACAACTGCGGGCTGCACCACCGGGTTGGCTGCTGGCGCAGCCGCACGCGGCTGCGCTGCCGCTGGTTGCTGCGTCCTCTGCCGAGTAGGCTGGGCGGCAGGATGCTGAGAAGGTCCTTCATGGTTTCCTCCTTGCTCCTTACTGTGAGCTTTATTGGCTTGATAGACTGCTCCTGCAGAGTTGTGTTTCTGACCGGGCTGCCGCGGCACAGCGTGCTGTTTTGCGGCGACAGCCGGGTCGTACACCTGCATCTGTCTACTCTTCCCAGAGTGCACACTCTGGTCCCTCTCATTACCGGGAAGAGGCGATGAGGCCTGATCCGTAGATCTGACCGCACGCGAGTGCACAATCTGAGAAGCGCCAGCACCCGGATTGGTTTTCCGGAACTCCTCGTTCTGCCTGCCAGCCTCTAGCACTAGCTCGTTGAGTCTCTCCTGCTGCCTAGCGCGCGCGTCGCCAGTGAGATGCGGCAACTCAGCAGCCACTGCCTCTGCAGCCCTAAGAGTTTTGGCGGGGGTGCTGTATCTAGGCCTACCAACAGTGTCCAAACTAGCAGATTGGCTAGCAGCCCTACCATCTCTAGCCAGCTCAGCGCCTAAGTTGCGACGAGTAACGCCTATCTTGCTAGGCAGCCTAGAAACAGGAGTAAAGCCATGCGCTGCATTGTACTGTTTTGCGCCAGGTTAAGCTCAAGCCTAACCTTCTCCAGCTCCTGGGTCTCCGTGAGTAGCGCTTGACGCTGCTGCTCGATTTGCGCCCTCATGGCGGCGAGTTCCGCCTCGTTCGGTTGCAGCATGCCCAGCTGCACGGTTGCGCCTCCGCGAGCAACTGGTATCGCCGTGGACGTGGAAGGATCCACGTAGCCCGGAAAGTTCTGGGGCTTCTCGTAGAGCTTGTGGCCCTTCGCACCAGAAGGTTCCTCGATGACGCCAGCGGTAGCGGCCGCGCCCTTCCCGGCATCGATAGCCGGGCCTGTCATCATCACCTCCACGATGTCCGCAGAGCAGCCTGAAGGCTTCCCGCAGGCAGCGAGTACAGCAGGAGGATCTTCCGCGACGAGCACCTCCTTCGGGAACTCGCGGATGACGGTGGTGGCGACGTAGACCGGATGCGTGCCGAAGGAGAGCACCGAGCCGCCTGCCGGCATGGGTCTACCGCCGAAATCTCCGGCGTTGTCGGTGACGAAGTCGAAGGAGCCGAATCTGTGGACAAGGCCACAGACCACGCGCTCCCCTGAAGCTGAAATCGGTCCCGTCCGAATGTGAACTCCAGCCAGCGCCGCTGGTAGCCCCACGGTGGGCGCCAACTGTCGTGGTGGTATCACGGCAGATTCCATAGGATGGCTAAAGTGTTGGGGCCGATGGACGCTGGAGGTATCCGGGGAGGGATCGCACTGCGAGTAGCCGCGCGTAAAGTATCTCTAGCACTGCAAACAACAAGATCTACCCAGGTTCAGGGCACTCGTGTGGAGGTAACACCCCTACTCCTGCCTCTCTCTCTATAAGTGTGTTCTCCGAGTAGCCACAATACACAGTATGTCTCTTGGCCGAGTAGCCACTTGGCTGTTCTCTCTAGCTCTGGTGTTGTTTCTAGTAAAAATGCGAAGTGAAGCAGCGTTGTGTAACGTCCCTCGCGCAGGAGGGGGTAGGGTACCTTATATACTGGTGCCCAGCCGAATAAAGAAAGACTATAAGGTACACTTGATGGGACATGCACACTGCAGAACAGAGCACGCCTCCGGCTTCTCGCTGACGCGGGTGCGGGAAGTCGTCGTGCCGTTCGGGAGATGGGACCTGTCCACCTTGTCAGTGAGATACGGTAGGCCCCTAGACCTGTCCTATCCCCTCTGTCAGTGACAGGACTTGACAGGCGCCTACCACACTGTAGCCACGCCGTAGCGCGGATAATCACGCGCTCTGTAAGTTGAACTGCACGCCGGTACGGACGCAGGATACGCGGGATCCCTTGTCAGAACGGCTCCATTGACTTCTTGCCCGAATAGGAACGCAGTCCCTCTACTCGGACCACGTGACCGCTATCCGGACGAACACAAACTTGCTCAATATCTTCTCTTGGTCTTCAACACTTATGACCGGATAGAGACTACCGGGTAGAGGGGTACCGTGTAGCCGCCAACCCGGCCAACAGTGCACTGATCTTTGCCTTTTACCACTTGCCTTACCCCTACACGGGGGTAACCCCCCGACAAATAATTATAGACAATTTGGAACCATTTTTTGGAAAAGGAAATACATTCATGCCCATGAGTATATATTGCTTAGAACTTTTGGGGATTTTGAATTGCGGCTTTTGAGTCAAAACAGGGGACATTACCTTTCATATCTAGAGGATGAATATTGAGAAAATTTCGGTATATCTCTGAAGAAATATATACTTGTGTATCTAAAAATGAATTTTACAAAAAATCATGACCAAACTATGAGGCACCTGTAGTTCAAATTTAGCCCGATTTCAACTAAATCGGCAGAAATTTGTCTTTTTCAAAAGAGGTGTATGAAAAGCTATTGAGAGGTAGCAATTTTGTTATTTGAACATGATATGTGGTATAGTAACTTTATAATTTTATTTGGTGCAATTTTGCAACATATTTTTGGTAGGTGCTTCACAAAAAAAACCTTTTTTGACACTCCAAAAATGGAAAATGATATTTTTATTCAATGAAAAATAAAATTTTCTTCGTCAACATTGTTCGTTGTTCCATTATGCATGCTTGTGTAGAATATGGGCACATTTCAACAAACTATGCCATGAATGTGCCATAACATCCGTCATTTGGCCCGAAACCCAAGAATCTTCGGAGGAGATAGCTCATTTCTATGAACACCTTTTCAGCCCATTTGTCGTATTTCTAGTTTATTATTTTTGGTGGATACTAGGACATATATAATGACACCACGCGAAGGTCTTGCATCATTTCGAGTTTTTCGAATTTTCTGGAATTTTCTAAGCCGGTTTTAGGAAAAAGTCAAGACGACGGGCATTACCTTTCGTAGGTAGAGGATGAATATTGTGAAACTCTAGGTGTATCTCTAAAGAAATAGGTACTTGTGTATCTAAAAATGATTTTTACAAAAAATCATGAGCAAACTATGAGGCACCTATAGTTCAAATTTGGCCCGGTTTCAACTAAATCGGCAGAAATTTGTCTTTTTCAAAAGAGGTGTATGAAAAGCTATTGAGAGGTAGTAATTTTGTTATTTGAACAAGAAATGTGGTATAGTAACTTTATAATTTTATTTGGTGCAATTTTGTAACATATTTTTGTAGGTGCTTCACAAAAAAACCCTTTTTTGACACTCCAAAAATGGAAAATGATATTTTTATTCAATGAAAAATAAAAGTTTCTTCATCAACATTGTTCGTTGTTCCATTATGCATGCTTGTGTAGAATATGGGAACATTTCAACAAACTATGCCATGAATGTGGCCATAACATCCGTCATTTGGCTCGAAACGTAAGAATCTTCGGAGGAGATAGCTCATTTCTATGAACACCTTTTCAACCCAGTTGTCGTATTTCGAGTTTATTATTTTTGGTGGATACTAGGACATATATAATGACACCACGCGAAGGTCTTGCATCATTTCGAGTTTTTTCGAATTTTCCGGAATTTTCTAAGCCGGTTTTAGGAAAAAGTGAAGACGACGGGCATTAACTTTCGTAGCTAGAGGTTGAATATTGTGAAACTCTAGGTGTATCTCTAAATAAATAGGTAATTGTGTATCTAAAAATGATTTTTACAAAAAATCATGAGCAAACTATGAGGCACCTATAGTTCAAATTTGGCCCGGTTTCAACTGAATCGGCAGAAATTTGTCTTTTTCAAAAGAGGTGTATGAAAAGCTATTGAGAGTTAGGAATTTTGTTATTTGAACATGAAATGTGGTATAGTAACTTTATAATTTTATTTGGTGCAATTTTGTAACATATTTTTGGTAGGTGCTTCAAAAAAAACCAATTTTGACACTCCCAAAATGGAAAATGATATTTTTATTCAATGAAAAATAAAAGTTTTGTCGTCAACATTGTTCTTTGTTCCATTATGCATGCTTGTGTAGAATATGGGCACATTTCAACAAACTATGCCATGAATGTGGCCATAACATCCGTCATTTGGCCCGAAACCTAAGAATCTTCGGAGGAGATAGCTCATTTCTATGAACACCCTTTTCAACCCAGTTGTCGTATTTCGAGTTTATTATTTTTGGTGGATACAAGGACATATATAATGACACCACGCGAAGGCCTTGCATCATTTCGATTTGTTTTGAATTTTCTGGAATTTTCTAACCCGGTTTTAGGAAAAAGTCAAGACGGCGGGCATGACCGTTCGTAGCTAGAGGTTCAATATTGATAAAATATTGGTATATCTCTATTGAAATAGGTATTTGTGTACCTCAAAATGTTTTTTACAAAAAATCATGAGGAAACTACGAGGCACCTGTAGTTCAAATTTGACCTGGTTTTAGCTGAATCAGCAGGAATTTGTCTTTTTTTCAAAAAGGTGTATTTAAAACTATCGAGAGGTATTAATTTGGTTATCTGAACATTAAATGTGGTATAATATCTTTATAAATTTATTTAGTACAATTGTGCAACATATATTTTGTAGATGCCTCACAAAAAACCCCGTTTTTAGCACTCCGAAAATGGAAAATGGTATTTTTATTCAATGAAAAATAAAAGGTTCTTTGTAAACATTGTTATTTGTTCTATTATGCATGTTTGTGTAGAATATTGGAACATTTCAACAAACTATCCCATGGATGTGGCCATAACACTCGTCATTTGGCCCGAAATCCAAGAATCTTCAGAGGAGATAACTCATTTATGTGAACACCTTTTCAACCTAGTTGTTGTATTCCAAGTTTATTATTTTTGGTGGATACTAGGACATATATAATGACACCACGTGAAGGCCTTGCATCATTTCGATTTTTTTTTAATTTTCTGGATTTTTCTAAGCCGGTTTTAGGAAAAAGTCAAGACGGTGGGCATGACCGTTCGTAGCTAGAGGTTGAATATTGATAAAATATTGGTATATATCTATTTAAATAGGTACTTGTGTATCTGACAACGATTTTTACAAAAAATCATGAGCAACCTATGAGGTGCCCGTAGTTCAAATTTGACCCAGTTTCAGCTGAATCAGCAGGACTTGTCTTTTTGAAAAGAGGTGTGTTTAAAGCTAATGAGAGGTATTAATTTGGTTATTTGAACATGAAATGTGTTATAATAACTTCATAATTTTATTTGGTGCATTTCTGTAACATAATTTTGGTAGTTGCTTCACAAAAAACACCTTTTTTAACACTCCGAAAATGGAAAATGGTATTTTTATTAAGAGAAAAATAAAACTTTCTTCGTCAACATTGTTCGTGCTTCCAAGATGCATGTTTGTGTAGAATATGGGCACATTTCAACAAACTATGCCACAGATGTGGCCATAACATCCGACATTTGGCATGAAACCCAAGAATCTTCGGAAGAGGTAGCTTATTTCTTTGAACACCTTTTCGAGATAATTTCCGTATTACAAGTTTATTATTTTTGTGGATTCTAGGACATATAATGACACCACGCGAAGGTCTAAAGGTGGTATTTTGCGAAACTCTTGTCGGATCTATCATGAGATGATTATTTGAGTACTTAAAATTAGTTTTTTTTATTTCACTTGATTTAATTGTTGATTTATTTTACTTATTTACCTCATGAAATAGCAAGGTCCAGTTAAAAGGTTTTCTAGCTCAAATTTAAACACTTGGTTTACTTTAATTTACTTGTTTTCTTCTATTTTCCATGATATTTTTTTAGTTTTATTTAGTATTTTATTTACTCTTCATAGTCAACACACAATTTGCACAACTCACCTAAAAACAGAGGCTGACCCGTGGGACCATCACAGTAGTGTCCCTAGTGCGATTCACGCACTCACGTCGTAATTTCTGAACCGCAGGCGCAGGCGCGGGTTCGAGCGGGGAGACCAAATTTCAGGGACACAAACCCTAACACAAAATCTCCCAGCGCCGCCCCCTCTATTCATTTCGTCCAGCGCCCACTACGCCTGCTCTCCAACCTCGACCCAGAGTACCACCCTCTGTCTCACGGCTCGCCGCCTCGACCCAGAGTACCTCCTCGTCGCTTCACATCCTAGATCCCAGTGCAGACGCCTCCATCGATGGGGTTCTGGTCCTCACCTTCCCAACCCACCAGACAGCGGCGACTCCCTCGTGGGCCGGGGCGAGGCGGCTAGCGTGGCTGAGCCAGCCACCCGCGGATCTCTTCTCCGACCCTCCTCGTCGTCAGGGCTAGCCCGGTGAGTCCACCTCCTCTGATCCACACCCCCTCTCTTTCCACAAACTCACACGCATCCTCACCACTACCCTATGCTCGCAGATCTCTCCGATGCGGTGTGGCCTATCTCTCCGATGCCGGATCCAGAGGCTGCCACCGGAGGCGAGATCCGTCCCAAGGTTCCATCGATCTATCTCCCTCGACAATCAACCTCCCCACAGTCAGCCCCGCACTCCTGGATCCCCTCCTTACTCGGCTACCCCCATGGCGACGCGCACTGCTTCAGTTCGTTGACGCCAAGGCCGCGCCCGACGACGTCGGCTCGCCGCCGGGCGAACTCTATCGCTTCCACCTCTCCCCCACGCCGTCCAACTATCCGACCTTGGAGGACATCCAGGTAACCCCCACCGCCGCCCTTCAGACCCGAACTGTGCCTGCTATTCCTGTGCTGGAATGCCAGGGTTGAGCTCGGATTGGCTCCGACTTGGAGAGCAGGACAGGTAGAGTTGGTGAGATCTGACTTATATTGCATACACGTGGAGGAGTTAGGGGCAGAATGCTATTGATTGCTCATACTGTATAATTTTTATGATGTGTCTGGAGTACTAGTTCTTGCATAGTGTTGGTGAGATCTGACTTATGATTGGCTTAGGCATCACAAACTATATATGCTAAAATGTGGGTCAACAGTTATTTGCATCCTCAAATTAGAATCCTAGCTATCCTCTATGCTTTATGGAATTCAAAGGAATTGCCTTCCCTTGTGATGATGAATAGAATTTTATCATGTGGTAATTGTGATGTGAAGTATCCTTATGTAATACCAGCACATGAAGGTGATATTCTGTGTACTTTCCCCATCTGGAAATTAGACACGTTATACTATTGCTGGATTTAATTTCCGACTAGAGAGCAACTCAGGCACAAAGTTGCTGAACAGTTGATTTACTCATATCATTCAGCAGCTGGCATGATTCCCTTTTTACTAAGACATCACGATAGCATATGAAATTCTGAATTGCCTGTTCTGTTGTGTTTTTATTAATTAGGCTATGCATAAAGTCGGTACATTCTTAGCCTAGTTCTGGAGTACATTTTTTGTCCTGAATTCCTGACATGGTATGAGTGTAAATCCAGCTACCGTGTAGGCTCTTGCTGGCATTTGGGTAACTCTTGTGCTTATATCAGGGAAAATCATTTGAAGTAAGGCAAGCTGCTGGTCTTCTATTGAAAAATAACATGCGAGCATCTTTCGTTTCAATGCCTCCTGCATCCCCGCAACACATCGATGTTTGGATAGAAATGATCTGGATCATATGTACGGTGCTATGGATGCGATCTACAAGGTACTGTGCAGCACTCCTATATTTAAGCTTGAATTCTGCTAAGTAAAAATAAAACTACCACTTCTTAGACCTGAAATATGTTTGGAAAATTTTAGAACCTCAAATATCGTAAATAAGCATCCGTGCATATCATGTTCAAATATAGAAAACATTTTGTTCAAATCCTAGTCTGTCTTGGGGGTTACTAGTAGTACTCTATCTAGATTTGCTAGCAATGGATGATTACGGTAATGATTTGAATTAGGGTTAGCAAGTGTGTCGCTTTTTTCTGGAACTAGTGTACTTTACTCTTATATGTGTACCCACCTATATATCTTACTGATAGTTGTCCCCTGTGACTATCAGCATTCAGAAGGATCTTGTTTATTAATCGATTTCTGTTAAGTTATCAAATCTGCATGATTTGTTTGCCTACAATCCTGTATGACTAGCTTCTACATATTGCTAATTGGTGTGCAGGAAGGGCTGGTTATGCTGCTGTATGTCGGGTCATCAATGCACCGGGTGCTGCAGGAAGTTGAGAACGTTTGCTACACCCTCGCGCGCAAAATGCAGGCACACCTATTTCGAACCAAGGGTATGTAGCTAACTCTGACTGCGATAACATGTCTTTTGCCTGCATGGTTTAACTTCAAACCTTGTGTTTTTATCTTCCTTTCTATCATTTATTGAGTTAACTACCTAAAAACCGTTCTATTATTAGTGCACTTAAGTTTGTTACCAAATCATTGCATTTTGCGATTGCCATCCCAGAATGTCTTGCATTTTTTAGGCTTGAACAAGTGTTACTCTTAACTTTAACTTATCTATTGCAGAAACGCGCAATGCAAGGTTCATATGACTAGAGAAGCAACCCAGTTTGTGATTGCTATCGAAGGAGCACCCTGGAGACAAGCAGATTTTGTATTCTATGATAGTATTTAGTTAGTGCACTTGTAGTGTTCTGGTTGTACTGTGATTCTGTGACTGTATCTAAGTTACTGCACTTCTAGTGTTATTGTGCTTGCTGTACTGTGATTGTCATTGTGTACTGAATCTGGATTGTGTATCTGTGTGTGTTTCTGTATTTGCTTCAAATGCATACCTGGTAAAAAATATGAACAGTTAATCTATTTCTAAAGAGGCCACGACCCAGAAGTAAATGGATCGAGAGGAGGCCATGGCCTGGCCCAAACCTTGCTGATTGGACCAAGAGTATACGGCCTATCTAAGTGCCATGGCCCAATTCGTATTAGTAGAAACACTTAAGTGAAAAAATACCAAAACGAAAGACCAAGGCCCACATAAATTATAAAGGCTGTAGAAAGGCCAAGGCCCAAATAAAAAACAGACAAGCAAAATCTAGAATTATTGGGCTAGGCGCATGAAGATCAACGAAATGGGCCGGGCTGATTTTGATCCACGACGTTTTCAAATCATCATGATTTTGCCACGTAGGACTAGCCACGTCAGAGCTGAAGTGCCCTGCTTGGACTACTCACGACGATTTTGGATCGTCATAGATTCATGACGTTCCTAAATCGTCGTGGATATCCATGACGTTTCCAAAAAACCGTCGTTGTGGTTAATTACTGACGCTCGGTGTTCAACGATTTGTTTTTCGTCATAGCATCGTCATGGATGAAATATGATGACGACTCGGTGACGAAAATAGAGTGTCATGTATCAACATATTTCTTGTAGTGGTCGTCGTGCCCTCGAACCGATTGTCGCTAGGTGGTATATACGGGATATACAAAGTGAGGGATTAAGTTACCCCCTGGTCGCAACAGTTGGGGACCCTCTCTTGGCAAGGTGGGACCTGATGCCGGGGAGCACAAACCCAACTGAAGAGATAGACATATTCTAGCTTGAACATAGTGGATGGTTAGGATCTGTTATCTGATGTTTACATACTGTTGTTACAGTCCGTGGTTGTTCACGGCGGATGTACTGAATCTGGTGGATGTGTACACCTCTGCAGAGTCAAACTATTTGGAATAGCCGCATCCTCGGATATGGACAGTTGAATGGCCATGTAGCTAGCATTGTGTCAATGTTTTCAAAAAAGGGTTTTGAAAATGAGTTGGAACTTATGAAGTGCTGAAAGAAGGAACTTTGTACCGTGGAGGTACCACTGATGAAAAGCCGGAAGTTGTTTTACAAGGAGTTTTGTAAAGAGAAAATCTTTCTTTTCTAAAAAAAACTGGAAGTTGATTCCAAGAAGTTTTGCAAAGAGAAAATCGTTCTTTTCTAAACAAAAACTGGAAGTTGATTCCAAGAAGTTTTGCAAAGAGAAAACTTTCTTTTAAGAAAGTTTTACAAAACCTCTTGTACATGTGATATCTACAAGAGAAAGAAAACTATATTATTTTATTTTGAATTATCTTCTTCAACAAAGATATAGAGATTTTCAAAATCAACGATGATATATCTTTCATATATCATGGATAGGGAACCCTATGTATAGCCTACCTACTACACCATATAAGCATACTTGCATTATGTAAGCTACATGATGGGTGTCTTGCTGAGTACATTCAAATGTACCCATATTGGTTTCGTCCCTGGTATTTACTTGCGAGACATCGAGAAAGAATCTCAGGAGGAGATCTACGAGGAGGAGTACTGCGCTGATGGACTTTCAAACTAGGAGCGTCTCCCAGTCAGCAGCATGTAGATTAAGGCGTGACTTGGGATCCACTACGTTCGTTGTGTTTTGCCTTCCGCTGTGTGTGTTGTGTGCTTGCCCTGTGTGGCAGTTGTGCTAGACTTGGTTACGTGACCATGTCTCTTTTCTAAGACCTTTGTGTAAATGTGTAATGGATGTTGTATCTGAATGCCATCTTGATATGTTGTTCACGACTGGTGTGATCTGGGATCGTGAATGTATGCATATCGTAGGTCCTTGAACAGTGGTTCGGGGGTCCTTATAGAGTTGGTATCAGAGCTATCCTGACTTTAGGAGACCTTACTTAGCATGGACGTCATATAGGGAATAAAGATATTTATGGTAAAAACTATATTGCAACCTAAATTTTTTTATCCAAAGAAACCCTAAGCATAGCTTCTAGTCTCCTCTTACTCCCAAAATTATTGCCTAGTTTACAACACCAAGAATTGGGAAACAGAGAGCATAATACACATGTCATTTTTCTCCTTTGTTTTCCTGGCTCAGGACATTTAGAAAAAAAATTATAACCATGAGTTGAATAAAACTTTGGTTTTTATGTAAAGGTTTTCCAAAAAGGTTTTTCTTCTGTCAACTTTCAAAATTAACTACTTCACGATGCCCAAGAAGACCTTAGTAGTTAGCAACCTGAAGAAGCCAAAGTTTTTCCTTCTAGAAAACCTCATCATCAAGGTGATTTCGATGCAAGGAATGAAGATCTGCCACAACCTCTTACACTAAAGTGATCTTACCAATCAAGTGTCTTTCCAACCTGAACAAGGTGAAGAAAATCCTCGAGATCAGAAGAAACGACAGGGAATTTTCAAACAACACTGATTGACTCGGACCCATAGGATGCATAGGTTTTGCTCAGTTGTTTCACCTGAGCTACCCCTTTTTCCTCCGCGTTTTTTAAACGTCTGCTGGTATTTAAAGTCCCTGTTTTGCTTGTTGTTGAGTGCTGATTGTTAGGAATTGTGTGTGATGGTGTTTCCTTGCTCTGTTTTTGGTGAGTAGTTTTCTCCTCTCTACTTATTAGTGTGAAAAACTTTCCACTTTAAACTTTTGCACTAGTGTTTTATCATCTTATCAAACTAGTACAACCACATCGCTTTGTTGCCCAAAGCAACCTAGGAGGCTTTGAGATATCTCTGACTAACCCTCCCTTAGAAAAATCCTCTGAAGTACTACTGGAAGTAAAACCCTTCCATGCCTGCCCTGGTGTGAGTACACTCTACACTTTGCTTTGCCAACAAAACCCCACAAGCATAATAAGGATCATGAAGAACTACAAATCTCGCATGAACTCCAAAGGGATACATTATTCAGGAAATAACATTACACCTAACAGAAAAAAAAATGCAGAAAAGTAAGATACAAGTCTGTTTTCCAACACAGACCACTACACCTACTCTGGTGTATACCCTGACATTGCCTAGCTCCCACTGGTGGGAGCCTAGGCTGAAGGTGAGCCAGCCTCACCTGATGTAGAACCCTGAGTCAGGCAATGACAAAGCCCCTCCAGTCCTCCAGGCCTAGTGCCACCGGCGTGAGTCTCCACCTGCGCAACCACCGGCGCCACCGCTCGTCCTTCTTCCACCATGACCTTGTTCCTAGCACCATACCACCAGTCATGGATGTCCTAGAAAGCGCTGACCACAGCTACCAGGATCACTGTGACCCATCCCACCAGGCCACAACTGAAGAACAACACGATGAAGAAGTGCTCCAAGGGATTTGCTCGCTCCAGCAGGGTGACGTACTCCTTGAAGAAGTCATCGATTAACTGGGAAATGAAGCTCATCGTGTGGTGCGATTTAAGTAACCTCGTCAACCCTTCTTATAGCAGCGAAAGGAGAGTCCTCTCCTTCGTCGAGCACTACGCGGGAAAAGCCGAAGAATCCAGCTGCAGTACTCGCAAATGGCGCGAAACCACCGACACATCTCTCACCAGGTGGCCAAAGAATCAACATGTCGCACTCGCAGCAGTCCCACAGCAAGGTGTCAGCCCACCATGGACTCACAATGGGCGGGACACCCTGAGGCCGAGGGTGTGTGCACCAGATAAGAAGGAAAGGCAAGAAGGAGAAGAAAAAGAGAGGAGGACATCGACTGCCAAGTGGGCCCGGTCCCACACGTCAGCGGAACACTCAAGAAAACTCTGGGTGCACCTAGCTCCTGTGTTTTCTTTCAAATCGTGGAAAGATCACTAGCTGTTTAAAGCCTCTACCCCTGCAAAACTAGGCTTCTGTGACCACTTATGGGTGGCCAGAATTTTTCTATAAAAATTAGAGTGGAATTTTATTTTTGCAGTACCAGAGAAAAACTTTTCTGGATCAAGTTGGCCTAATGACCCTTTTTGTGATTTTTTTTTTGTATTCTTGGGTAAAGAAATTTTTAGCTCCTGGGTGTTTTATGTTGATGTGTGTTGAGAAAACCCACTCCCTTTTTTCCCTTACGAATCTCGAGGACGAGATTCGTTTTAAGGGGGGGAGATCTGTCACACCCCACTTTTTGAAAACCAACAAAATACAGTTGTTGGAGAGTCAAAAATTAGGGCCAACAAAAACTTTTCGAAATGCTTGACTATTAATCTTGTTTCACATCTCTTTGCCTTGTTTGACCTTGAGTGTTTGTGTTTGAACAAAACCAAAATAAAATGGTTACATAAATAACAAGTTTTGAGCTGAACCTCTTTTACAAAATCCACCTATCATGGTTTGGCTTGACCACTAACTTTGTTTAACACTTGAGGGAAAACTCCAAGAATTTAAATTGCAGAACTCTCTTGCTTGAGTGAACTTGTTAAGTCTTGTTATTATCTGCTTATGAGGTGAGTTTATCTTTTTCATTGCCTCAAAGTGTTTATAACTGTTGTGGATGATTGTGAGTTGTTTTAAATGAATGAGATCTACAAATAAGAAGCCCAGACATCACTAGTATGTATATCCTATTTCCATTTCATCTTGTGTTCTCTTTAACTTCTCTATTTTGGCCTCCTGCCATAATGGAGAGATCTTGATCTTTGACCAATGTACCATCATGGGTATAATGGTACATATCTATGAGTCCTATCCTAATGGTTGGATTTAAATTGAACCCATTCACATTTTCTTCCAAAGCCCTCTTGAGGTCATCCCAACAAATAGAATCATGTCCTTGTTATCATGATGCCTTTTGTTAGTATTCCTAAAAATCACTCCTATATATATTTTGAGCTCCATCAACTTTTCCTTGTCATCCTCATGACTTATACATCATATCCATGTGGTCCATTTATGTTCCCATGACCATGTGATTATTCTTCTCTCAGGGTTTTGTCCTATTAAATAAACTCATGTTATCACCCTTTACACTTGGCATCTCAAATATTTTCCGAAGGAGTTTCTTATTAAAGATCACCTTTGTGACCTATATTAAATACCCTCCCACACCAACTAAAAATACTTGATTTATACACTTTTTCCTATTTATTAAATGTTATTCTCCAAAAGGCCAGAAATGGACTTTTAATGTTTTTGTTAAAAAAAGTATTTCTAATTTTTTTGGGGAAGCTCCCCAACATTCCTAGGGTCATATGTGAGCTATTTATCCAAAAAACATTGCTTCTCATTTTCAAAATTTTGAAGAAAACCTCCAAAAACAGTTTAAGCACTTTCTTTAATTTTCAAAATTTTGTGAAACAAATATTTTCAGAAAATTTGGGGACCACCACCCCTAGACTCATTTTTTGATTATCTATCCATTAAACATGTTTTAAAACATGTATTCTATTCAAAATTTTGGAGAAAATATCCAAAAACAGAAACAATAGTTTTTGGAAATTTAAAAGTTTTCACAGAAAATAATTTAAGAAAAGTGGGAGACCACCACTACCTTACTCCAATTTTTATTTCCTGCCTACTAGACATATTTTCTTGCATGTGTTGTGTTCAAGATTTTGGAGAAAACAATCACAAACACCTTCTCGCCAAATTCTAAAGAGATCCTTAGGTGGATGTTTTTCACTCCTTTCTACCCATCTTGGATTCCTTGGATGCCTAGTCACCTGGTCCCACCACTTTGATTTCATTGGACATGCTTGGAATGCTCCCATACTTTTCCACATCACCCACATGGCTTAGACATCAAGCATGGCATGGGCTGACATGCCACACCCCCTCCCCTGTACCTTGTTGCCCCCAATCCTTATCTTCTAGAACCATTCACTCCCCATGAGCTCACAAAGCCATCCATCCCTCCCTAGTGCCTTCCCTTCCCTCTCTATTTCATGTCAAACACCTTCGGGTGCAGGGGGAGAACGCCCACACCCCCACCTCCTTGCACCTTCTCTCCCTCATCCCTTCTGGCCTTCTCACCCCCTCAACACCGCAAACCTCCTAGACAAGGGTCCGTCGGCCCTCGTTTCCCCGAGCTTGCTCTCCATGGCCGCCCATGGCCGCGGCGCCATGCAACACCGCCAGTGCCCTCCTGGCCGCCCTTTCTGCTCGAGAGCTTGTCTCTCTAGCCCCTCTCCTCCCTAATTGCACGCATACACGAAAATCCCTCTCCCTAGCTCGTTGGTTCACCGGAATCGTCCAGAGGCCGCCGCGGGTATGCTCCCTATCGCGTCATCGATTGAGGGTGTCCCCGCCTCCCTCGTTTCTTCCCCTACCTCCCTATAGTACTCAGGAACCTCGCGCCCTCCTATTCTTCCACCTCCACTCCCTGCAGGTGCACCGGCGACTACGACCACGTTCCACCGTCGGGGGTCCTCGGCGACCACCCCGTTCCAGCCCTTTTCGTCTCGAACCAGTGGGAGCAACGGCTCCTCCTCGTCTCCTCGAAGCCCCTGGACTTTTCTTCGTATCCAGGAGGCCACGGTAGATCCCGGCGGCGAGATCTCCGGCCAACTGCGGCGGCCGGGGCGGACACCATCGTGATTTTGCATCGCCGCTGGCGCGAAGCGGTGCGGGTGGTTCCTGCCGTCGGATCTCCATCGTGCGGTCACTGGCATCGGCTTTATGGCCAGGCCATGGCCCACCTCCATCGTTTTTAATCCTCCTCCGCACGGGAAGCCTCGTGGGCCGGCCCAGCTCCTCGAATCCGGCCCCTCGATTGCCTCCCGCAGCAGATCTGGCCCGCGTCCTTTGGCAGGTTGATTTAATTTCTTTTTCTGTAGATTCCATTTCTGGCTTGTTACTTTAAATCAAAATAAAAATGTAAACGAGTAAATCTCGCCTCACCAAAAATCACAGAGATGGATCTACTATTTCTTAACCGCCTCCAACTTAAAGAAATATATTTTGTGCTATATTTTAGGAGAACTAAGAAGTATGGCAGAAGCACTCCGTTTCACCATTTTGATCATAACTTGTGTTTTAAGTGGAAAAATCTTTCAACTCAAATTGTTTTGAGTATACCTTGGATAGATATATCAGTGAGACTTGACCTTGCATCAAGGGGAGCTATCATTTGGAAATGTCGTCCATTTTGGTAAAAGACCAGTAGGCATTTCTATGCTTTTAGAGAGAGTTTAAAAATGATTTTTGATGTGGATCCAATTGGATGAGCTTGTGTGTGACTAGATCTATGTAATCCTAGTTTGGCATAATTTTTAGAGCTCTATATTATTTTTGGTGTGCATTTCTAGAAACAACACCTTTTATGTATATTTCATATTTTGTGTGTTTGTTTGTGAATAAATGAGTGTTTGTTAGAAACTTGTTTCCAATCATGAGTAGATGTGTTGATCTCTGTTATTAGGTTGTTTTCTTTCATTACTAGTATGTTAGGAAGTTTGTGCATGATTGTAAAACAAATGGAAATAGAAATAGTCTCTTATTGTTTTCTAGTATTTTTGTGGAATAGATTTTGTGAGCTAGTCTAGTTATGTTTAGTACCTAGTTTTTTGGTGTGGTTTTGTTGAGTTCAGTACCATTTTGGTACTGTTGTGGTGATGGTATCACCTCTCCTAGCTTGCACATTAGTTTATAGGAGAGCATGGGTAACATTGATTGATTTATTTAACTATGTTGTTTTCACAAGTATGAGTTGTTGTTGTGATAGAATTATTTTAGTATATTTTATTACTAGCATGTGTAAGGTGTATGTGCTGTTAGTAGGTGTTTTTATTCATGTATTTATGGTTTAGGAAAAGTGCATCCTTATAGTGTTTTTGCTCCTCTAGTGTTGCATCAGTGTCCCACTAGCTTTTGAGTTTGCTCCATTATTGTTGTCCTTCATGTTTTATGAGTATATGATTGTCCTAGAATGTTTAGGATGTTTTCACTTCTGATATTATGGCTTAGATATTGTAGTTTTTGTGTGTTTATGGGTTGTGGAATGCAATTATGTCTTATGGCCTACTTGTGTAGAATTTCCATACTAGTATGCAAATAGTTGGCTCGTGTTAGTATGTTTTTTTTGCTAGGGGTAATGTCTCTTGTTGTGATTATGTTTTAGAGTGTGTTTTATTGACTTGTTACAATTGATTGAGCCACTGGTTTGTTTGGTTACTTTCATGTTTGAGTGACTCATTAGCTTTTGTGTAGACATAAGCATAGTCAGTAGCTAGCTGATTCATCTGTGTTTTGTTTGCTTTGCTGTTTGGAATTGTCTAAATGTTTACCTTAGCATAAGTTGGGTACTAGTGTTACTATTATGTTTAGCAGTACCTAGTTATCTATGCTCAATGTTAGTGGTAAACTTGTTTGGGTTGATTTCTTGTGTTGTTGTTAATACCCACTGCCATGGGTGTTGCTTTGATGATTGGTATTACATTGATTGTTTAGGATCCCCTTAGTAGCCTCACCCTTGTAACCACAAGCTATATTTTTAGCTTCTTTAATATCTTGGTATGATAGTGGTACACCCACTCGACCTATGATATTGGGATGTGGAATATGGTTTTTCAACCATATGTTTTTCTCACGATAGTCCTGTACCCTGAGAGTTTGTGTGATAGTTCTCTCACTAACTTTTTGAGTGGTTGCATTAGTATAAGTTGCTTGTTGTATGTGTTTCTTTTATTACTTGATTGCCCTTCTGGTTCTGAGTGTGGGTCTTTTATTCCTTTACGGCGTTAGAAAAACGAAGAAGAAGACGAAGAAGAAGGAGTTGTAGGGTTGTGTGTCAAGATCAAGCTACTTCAAGGCCAGGGACACAAATAGTCTTAAGGCAAGCCATCCTAATGCTTGCTGTTATTACACTTATCATTATCTGTCATGCATGTTTTACCTCTGAAAGTTTTACAAAAACTTTGATTACCAAAAACTATTTTTGAGTGACTAATATTTTATATATTACTATGCCAGTAGTTGATACTTGGTGTTACCAAGCCCATAGCCACCATATGGTATTTATTACGATCACAAGTATTAGTCCCTAAGTGGACACCCTCAAATTATGTTTTTTGCAAAACAAAGGCTTTATGGAAAACCCGGAGGAAAGGCTGAGCCTTACCCACCGGAGGATTGTGGAAGTGGTCATTTTTGGGAAAATGGTGTTTCACAAAAATGACACATAACCTAGTCTTCGCCGGACAACCTTTACCGTACTGCCACTTTACCCCAACATGGGCACGGGGCTTAACTTGAAGTTTGTTCTTGTTAGTGTGTGGTCTATCTCAATTTCCTATAAGGGTCGTCGTGCCCTCGAACCGATTGTCGGTAGGTGGTATATACGGGACATAATAAGTGAGGGATTAAGTTACCCCTCGGTCGCAATAGTTGGGGCTCCTGTCTTGGCAAGGTGGGACCTGATGCCGGGGAGCACAAACCCAACTGAAGAGATAGACATATTCTAGCTTGAACATAGTTAATGGTTAGGATCAGTTATCTGATGTTCACATAATGTTGTTATAGTCCGTGGTTGTTCACGGCGGATGTACTGATTCTGGTGGATGTGTACACCTCTGCAGAGTCAAACTATTTGGAATAGCCGCGTCCTCGGATATGGACAGTTGAATGGCCATGTAGCTAGCATTGTGTCAATGTTTTCAAAAAGGGGTTTTGAAAAGGAGTTGGAACTTATGAAGTGCTGAAAGAAGGAACTTTGTACCATGGAGGTACCACTGATGAACAGCCAGAAGTTGTTTTACAAGAAGTTTTGCAAAGAGAAAATCTTTCTTTTCTAAAAAAACTGGAAGTTGATTCGCAGAAGTTTTGCAAAGAGAAAATCTTTCTTTTCTAAACAAAAAGTAGAAGTTGATTCCAAGAAGTTTTGCAAAGAGAAAACTTTATTTTAACAAAGTTTTACAAAACCTCGTGTACATGTGATATCTACAAGAGAAACAAAACTATATTATTTTCTTTTGAAGTATCTTCTTCAACAAAGATACAGAGATTTTCAAAATCAACTATGATATATCTTTCATATATCATGGATAGTGAACCCTATGTATAGCCTACCTCCTACACCATATAGGCATACTTGCATTCTGTAAGCTACATGATGGGTGTCTTGCTGAGTACATTCAAATGTACTCATATTGGTTTCGTCCCTGGTATTTACTTGCCAGACATCGAGAAGGAATCTCAGGAGGAGATCAATGAGGAGTAGTACTGCCCTGATGGACTTGCAAACTAGGATCGTCTCCCAGTCATCAGCTTGTAGGTTAAGGCGTGACTTGGGATCCACTACGTTGGTTGTGTTTTTCCTTCCGCTGTGTGTGTTGTGTGCTTGCCCTGCGTGGCAGTTGTGCTAGACTTGGTTACTTGTATCTGAATGCCAACTTGATATGTTGTTCACGACTGGTGTGATCTGGGATCGTGAATGTATGCATATCGGAGGTCCTTGAATAGTGGTTCGGGTGTCCTTACACATCCTCCCCCTCTCCTTGCCTATGGTTGCCTACGCGCACCATTGCTGTCGTCGGATGCCGCCGTTCGCAGTCGCCAGCGCATCTCCGGCGACCCTAAGGTAGTGGCGCCGCCCGCTTATGGTCTGTCGTTTCCTCCCACACCAAACCGCATGCGCGTGAGACCCCTTTCGGCCTAGTTCGCCGCCGGCGAGCACGACAGGGGCTCTGCCGGCCATTGCTGGTGTCGTGCTGACGTCAGCATGAGCCAGCTCCATCAGGATTCAAATTAAGTAAATGTTTTCTAAAATTGTTAATGCCCGACAGGTGGGCCATCTGCTTATTAATTCCGGAAAATAAATAAATTGTATAAAATCAATAACTTTAATTCTGTTAATCAGAAAAATATAATAAATTATGGAAATGTTTAGAAAAATATAATCTAGCTGTATATGTCACTTTCATACATGTTTGAGAAACTTAAAAAAATATAATCTAGCAACCCCGAAGCCCTTCTGGGTCCATGGCTAGGAGCGCATAACAGTATGTATACCCTTGGGTCCGGGGTCGTGACAAGTCATGGTATGAAAGCAGGACTGCCTGAAGGAAAACCTTACTACTTGTTCGATGTTGAGTCTAGTGATTGTGAAAACTATTTTGAAACTCCAAATGAGTTGTGAAAACCTTCATAGGATTCTTTTTACTCCTTATCTGGTATCGCTCTAACTCTGGGTCAACTTACCTGTTTTGATTTGAAAAGGTTCCAGTCATGCAAAACCTAGGTGCCTTCTTTTGCAAGGACGTCTTTTACCCAAGTTGACCTAGTGTTAAAGTTTCTAGAGCCGTGTGTGTTCCATATTCCGTTATCTCTTAAACCGGGAGATTTCCTTTCCATCCTTATCTCTCATATTTGTGTGGATTCCACATTCTTCCATGTTTCAAAGTCCCAAATCCTAAACCTCGACATCTGCTTTCCATCTCGAATGTATCCCTTGTCTTTTGCTTAGATACTTCCGGAGCTACGTATAGTTTTTGAAAGATACGTCGTGATTTCTATTCATAGTGTCCTTTAAGACACTTAGATAGTAGGTACTCCTCTCCCTAGGTTGCTAACCCTTGGACTTGAACCGAAGGTCCCGAAGTGTGCTGAATTGTGGTGGGTTGAATCATGTGGTTTATAACCATGTGATGCTCACACCATCAGTACAGGACGCTGACCTTTAACCCAAGTTTTGTTTCTTTGGATCTTGAGGAATTTGTTCCACCTCTGGTGGCTAGGCAATTCCAACTCTCACAGCCATAGGTTTTCTTTTGGAACCAAAAGGGATCACGACAAGAGTGATCATTATGGCCTCCACATGTTTCTTCTTTATTCGGCTATATTTCTATTCTTTGCATGGGTTCCACAAATGAGTATTACCCTGTGCAATCAACGTGATCTTAGGATTTCTCCTAAGCATGATTCTACCTTCTAGTTGCTTTCAAATCTCCATCCATTTTTTCAGACACCAAGTTGCATATGTGTGTTGCAGTCTTCCAATGCATTTGCTATTGTGTTATGTCAGAACATTCCACCTTGGGATGTCAAGAGAAACAAACTCCAGTACCTCGCTCATCTCCAGGACTAGGTCAATGTTTTCTAATCCACAGAATAAAGAAGTTTCATTAGCTTCTGTTCTGTTCCACCTTCGAGTATCACACTCTTTTGTATCAAGAGGTCATGTTGAGTTTCATGGCCTTACTGATGAATTGATGCTCCTACACATCTTCACTCACCATCTCTACAAGCTGAAATGCTTGAGTATAGTGGGTGTGTGTATCGATGTGTGCATCAGATATTCCTAGGAATCCTTATTGCTTTCAAAAATCTAAGAGAGCATATGTATCCTTCTTAGCACTATTGGTTACCCGGTCTCTATTTGAAGTTTACTGTGTTACCAAATCCATTCATTCCGGTGCACATTCTTGGTCAGAGAGTTAGGTTCATGCCGAAGCTCCCAAGACCATATCGGTTGCTTTGAAAAGCAAGATTTCTTCCGAACTCAAACACATATAGGTGGGTTGTGATTATGGTTTTCTTTCTAGAAGTATCACCAGGTTTTTATCTGACCGTGATGTATAAACAAGGGGTAATTTGAATTACTATTTTCTCCAAGAAACCATGCTGGATTCCCTGGACTAGTTGGTTGAGTTACACAACAACTTGGAGAGTTGAAAGACATGAGATCTTCCTAACTTGATCCTTCGTAAAGGGATGTCTAGTTTCTTTTGTGTTGAAGAATGAAAGTAACTCTTCGTGGAGATGCTATCATTACACCCTTGATTTAATTTGGGCTATCGTCAAACCAAGAGCAGATTCAAGGACTATCTTGATGGTGTTTAAATTCATGGTGTTTTTCCCAAGTGTACCTTCATATCCTCTAGTCTGACCAATATTTTTCCTTGTTCATGTATCAGATGTGTCCCCTCTGCTTGGAGTATCTTTATAAGGGTGTTGTCGATCCCATCAATGACATTCCTACTTATCCAAGTTGCAAGAGGTTCATGTCGAACAATTGGCACTAACATTGGAAACTTTCAAGAACCATCTTTGTGTCCTTACAAAGTTTGTGTTCTAGATGTTCGAAGTGAGTTTCTCCGGTCCATGTGCTTATGGTGAAAGTTGTCGCCATGGATCCGAGTAGAGTTTTCTTGTTTCCTTCGGGAATAATCCCAAGTCAGTCATGCATGTGTGGACTATTCTTGAGATGGTAGGTTGTTACCTCCATTCATTTGAAGAAGTTTACATCCACACCCAACCATTGACTGATTGTTCTTGAAAGGGAAGAAGTCCAAGAACTTACTTACCTTTGTAATCATCTTCCCAACAAGGACACTGATGTGTTCCTTCACGAGTAAACCATGTAGGTGAAACCGTCATTCGTAAGTTGCTAATACATGAGTTTTGCAATCCTGCTCATCTTTTCGAGCTTGACATCATAGTCCATATCTTGAGAATTTAGTAAATGTACCTCATTAGTAACCGGTGCAACCTCTTTGATCAAAGATGCCGAGTATGAATCATCCTCCCATTAACAAGAGTTGAATCTCAAGCATCAACGATGCTTGGTGTTCCTAAAGGGTATTGACATAGGTCCTTTGGAAAATCCGGCATGGTTGATGTTGTGGTTGACACAATTAGCCGGAAGGCCTAACATTGTAATCCTTTGAATCCGTAAGAACAACAACTCCCCGTGGGATTTCTGTGATGCTTATTCTAGAATTTCCACTCACCGTTCTTCCAAACTGAAGTTCATCTTTCACTTGATTACCTACAGAAGGCTTGCATAAGCCTGATACTAGTATCTAGAACAATAGGAGAACTTGGAAGTTGTATTTTCCAATGTCCCTATGTCAATCCTCAAAAATTTTCTTTTAGTGGAAACTAGTGCATCAGAAGAACCATCTCGTGGTGTTTTGTAACCGCCATTTATAAGTTCCCTTTTTCGAGTTGTTTATACTTGAAGTTCTGTTCATCTCACACATTGTGTGAATGTGTCAGTCACTTTAGCCATGGGGTCTTAACAATATGGTAAATGTATTGCTACGTTCAAACCACAAAAGGAAAGGGATTATGTATTCCTTTAGATGTCCCAATCCCACATTGGTTACTCATCCTTATGGTGGGACCAAGAACTCCTTCTGCTATACGTTGTTCCAATATCTTTGGTTACTTGTCTCCTGTTGTAAAGTAACATCATGATCTTCGACAAAGATTCCGAGAAACTTTGACGAAATGAAAGTTTCTTCATATTCCTCAACCATTACGAAAAGTGAACCTGATTTCATATCAAAACTTCCTTTATACGAACGATTCCAGTGTGTTCTCGTGTTTCCCCTTGTCTAAGGATATTACATTGTGGTATCCAAGACCACCCTCTCAATCTTGGTATTCTGTTGGAAGAAACCTCGGTGTCGCAAGTTATTCAACCATTCTTTTTCAAAGGGATTTACAGTCTTGTGCAAAGCTCATATTCTAAATCCTTTCAAGACCAATCGTCCGCAAACTTGAAACCTTCTCCTATTGCCTCTGTTATCTTGATGTGTTTCATGCATGTTAACTCAAAAAGTTCTTTCTGAAAATTCTGCCATGAGTTGACCATGAAATACTCGATATTCGTGAAGATCAAGTCCCTTAGAGTTTTCCCTTTTACCTAAGGTGTATCCGTTCAATACTTCACGATGCTACGGATCGACCTCTTCACGAAGAGAACCGTAAGGTTCGAGAAGATCCTTCAAAACTGGTGTTCCTTCTTTCTTTCTCCTTCAGGAATCTCGGGACGAGATTCTTGTAAGGGGGGTAGATTTGTAACATCCCTATTTTTGCTAACCAAGGGTTGTGGTGTTGTGCTCATGTCATTCATGCATGACACAAATTGAAACCAATTTAAAATTTGAATTTAAATGGAAAATTGAGAACATTCCACAAATACTACTTAATGTGGTTTTTATAATTTTGAACTGAAAAATATTTCAATTTCACCAAAGCAAAACATGGTTGTGTTGGAAATTTTACAAGGTTTCCAAAATGTATTTTTGCCAATTTTAATGTTTGCAAAAAGGCCCAAAAAACAATGTTTTTCCCTCAGTTTTTATAACAGAAGGTCCTTTTGTAATTTCTATCTCTTCCGAGGTATTTTTTGGAAAAATGGTTGTTTTATCGTCTTCCTACTCGTGCTAGGAGGCCGGAAGCTCCCCGACGTCAATCTCGCCACCTCCTGCTTCCCTCCGCGTGCAGATAAGAGGGGGAAGAGAAGTCCCGATTGCTCTTAATCCTCTACGCTCGCTCTCCCTCTCACTCTCTGCCTCTTCCCGAATAGAACCGGAAACCCTAGCCGCCGGCGATCTGTCCTCGCCGATGATACCATCCTCGCCGTGTTGATCGGAGACCGCAATCGTCCCTGTCGTCCTGTCCTCTATTCCCTGGATGAAGGAATGGAGCCGGCACGGTCCCTATCGCCGGGAATCGCCGTCTTCCCCAACTCCGACCGACGTCCACCGTGTGTGATTCCGGCCGCCTCCGGCCTCTACTCACCTCCCCGACGTCTTCAGTGAGCTCGTGGTGAGTCCATTGTGCCGAGGCACCCCTCCTCCCTCTCTCCTTGCCTCTGGTTGCCTACGCGCACTGTTGCCGCAGTCGGACGCCGCCATTCGCAGTCCCCAGCGCATCTCCGGCGACCCTAAGGTAGCGGCGCCGCCCGGTTATGGTCCGTCGTTGCCTCCCGCACGGAACCGCATGCGCGTGAGACCCCTCGCAACCTAGTGAGCCGCCGACGAGCACGGCAGGGGCTCTGCCGGCCATTGCTGGCGTCGTGTTGGCGTCATGATGACATCAGCGTGGGCCAGCTCCATCAGGATTCGAATTTAATAAAATGTTTTCTACAATTTTTAATGCCTGACAGGTGCGCCCATCTGCTTATTAATTCCAGAAAATAAATTAATTTTATAAAATCAATAACTTTAATTATGTTAATCAGTAAAATATAATAAAAATATGGAAATGTTCAGAAAAATACAATCTAGCTGTATATTTCACTTTCATACATGTTTGAGAAACTTCAAAAATGACCATTATTTAAATATTGTTTAAATATTTAAAAAATAGAGAAAATAAGATTGTATTCAATAAAATTAGAAAATTAAAAGTTATATACCAAATTTCTCAAAATGACAAATGCAACCCATTTATGATGTTTTCAAACCCATATGAACAATTACAAATTGTACTCACGTTCAGATTTGTCCAAAGTGCCCCTACGGGGTCTATTTCGGGCTAATTTCTGTTAAATCGCATAACTGACATACGAACCCTAGCAACCCATCGAACATGTTTACGGATTTATTAAAGTATCTACTTGCTCATCCATACATATTGTGCATTGCATAGATGCCATGTGTTGATTGTTTTTCTTCTTTTCGGTGTTGTTCCCCCTCGGTAGAATACGACTCCGAAGTGAAAGCCAGCAACTCCATAGACGAATACTTGATCTTAACCGACAAGTCAAGCACTTATTCCAGAAGATACATCTATTGGTTTTCTTATAACCAAGGCAAGCATAACCTATTATCTGCCCATATATGGTTTTCGAAGTGTTTTGAATCTCGTATATTGCATGAGGTTCAAAGTATTTATGGTCTGAGGTAGAGTTCTCCTATACTTGTTGCATCGCCTAAATATCCTGATCCACTGCTCCTAGCATCTATAGGTTTGTTTGTGCGTGCCTCGTTAAACCCTGTGAGTCTTGCTTAGCCATGCCTAGTTGTGATCTGATCCATCCAGGGTATGAATCCGGTCAATGCGTGAATCTAATATGTCTAGTTGTTGTGATTTGAATTATCTTTGATAACTTGACTAATAATGGCATGGATGTGAGGCCACAAATGGGTTATGGCGTTTTGTACTGTTCATGCCCCTAGGAGCGAGTTCTCGCCTTCGAAGCCAAGAATGAGCGTGCAACCACACGCGAGGCCTAACAGACCGCGCTCGAGCAACTAACTTGTTTGGCCACGTCCATGAGTCACATAGTTTGAGCTTTCCATCGACGTGTGAGTCCGAAAATGATTTGGGGAAAACTTAGGGCTTGACCGGGAAAAGTGATGGACGTACACGGATCTTGATCCCGACTCACAGAACAGGTGTCGTCTGGAGGTGGCCAACTCCCTGTTTACGGGGTGGCCCTGTTTGGGTTGACTCATGGATAGGGTCGAGCAAGGTAAAGGTCGTGGCCAACCACTCTCTGCCGCGCTCCATGGATGAGCGTACATGTGGCGTTAAGAGTCGGATGGTACGTGTGGGTAAAGTGTACCCCCTGAAGGGATAAATCTCCTCGAGAAGCCGTGTCCACGGTTACGGACGACTTGGCACCGGATTCTGTGATCATAAATAACTGAATGGAACGGCTAAAACTTGTTAACAATTATTGAAGGGTGCCTCCTCGGAGATGCCGAGAGGGGTGATCCTTGTAGAATGTGAGATGCTGGGAAATGATGTTGGTGGACTGAAAAGATGATGATATCAGTAGTTGAGTAGCTTTCTCATCTGTTTTGAAAACACTCCTTGAGATGTGCTATTCCTCCTCGATTCGGAAAACAAAGATAGCTTTACGTAAATCAACCTTCATAAAACCCTTTATGAAACCAGCTGATATATAATAGGTTAACTAAGTCTTGTTGAGTACCTCCCGTACTCAGGTTTTCTTAATTTGTCTTTAGGTGAAGTTACTCAGATCGGTGGTGATTCAACATGGACATCGACGAGTAGTTTGGGGTTCCCAGGTAGCAGTCTGGAATCTATGGGCTGGGACATCGCCTTATGTTGCGGCCTCTTAGGACTTTTTGGTTTTTGTTGATTAGCAACATAACTTGCCTTCCGTTGTCTGATGTAATGTTGGGTCATGTGACCTCTGTTTGTAAAGCTTTACTCTAGTAACACCTGTTTGATACAGTTTCATAACTCGAGTGCTGCTTTGATCGGTTGTTGCTTTCGAGCTCATCGTTATACAGTTTTGGCTATGCCTGCGTTGTTGTCGCAGTCGAGGGGTTGTGGAGCCGATGATCCATTTCCGACCACGCATGCCGATGTGATTCATCCTGGGGCTTGGTAACCCCAGTAACCCTCGATTGTTGTTGCACTTCCTGGACACATAGCATCTCTGTATAGTTTTGGTCCCGTTCCTTCAGTTTTATACGATTCGTGGACACTTTGATATGCATAGTTGGTTATGACTAGCATGGACACAAGGAGTAGTAGTACCGATGTTATCCGGCATGCGTGCCGATAAATCTGGTCTACCTGCTGTTGTTTGTTGCGGTCGGGGCTAGTAACCCCGAAGCCCTTGTGGGTCCATGGCTAGGAGCGCATAACAGTATGTATACCTCTGGGTCCGGGGTCGTGAAATATACCGCTTCTTAACAAAGATGGTCGGACAATGATGACCCACAAGTATAGGGGGTGTATCATAGTACTTCCGATAAATAAGACTGTCGAACCCAACGAGGAGCAGAAAGTGCTGACAAGCAGGTTGGATAGAGGATTCACTGTAAACACTAGCAAACATGTTTTTGGTGGTTTTTACTATAGCAGATAAATAAAGTGCGAGTAAATAAAAGACAGTAAATAATATTGCAGCGAGTGGCCAATTCCTTTGAGAGCAAAGGACAAGCCGGTTGTTCTGCTTATGATTACCAAACGTTCTCGAGGACACATGGGAATTTTGTCAAGTGCTTTTGCTTCATACGGTTGATTAATATTTATTGGTTCGTGAAGTGTTGTGTGGGTGAACCTATGCTAATGCAGCGCCCAACTAGGAAAAATAGATACTTGTGATTATACCCCTCGTAAGCATCCGCAAATACAAGAAAGTAATTAAGATAAATCTAACCACTGCCTTAAATCTCCGGGATCCTACAATCCCTCATGCACCGGTTTCCTCAGAGGGGTTTAAGTTTCTGTCACTTTGGCAACCCCACAATTAGTAGCCAAATACACAATGCATCCTCCTAGGCCCATAAAGGTGAAGTATCATGTAGTCGACGTTCATATGACACCACTAGAAGAATAGCACCACAACTTAAATACCGAACAACGAGATATTACTTCAACATATACCTTCACTACTAACATCATGACTTCTCCCATGTCCTTAAGAACTAAGCAAACTAATCATAAGACATCATATGGATTATAATAAGAGGTGATATAATGGATAATAACAATCTGGTCATAAAGTGTAAACAACGATAAATCTCACAAGCATAAACTACTAACAAGTAATCCACACTGGAGAGAGATCTAGTGAAGAGCAACGATAAAGACCCCTAATTGTTACATCGGGATGAAGGTCGATGATGAGGGTGATAGTGCTAGTAGTGATGATGATGACGATGACGATCTTGATGATGCCTAGAGCGATGACAGTGACGATGGCGATGATTCCCCCTATCTGGGGAGGAATTTCCCCGGCCGATTTCGCCATGCCAGAGAGCTTTTCTCCCTCTGTTGTTTTCCACCCCGAGGCGGCAGCATAATAATTCTTAGATGATGATTTGGGACTTAGGGTTCCCTGGGGGTCAAGTACGTGAAAGAGGGCGCCCAGGAGTGGGCCAGGGGGAAAACCACCCCTAGGCGCGGCCAGGGGGCCACGCCGCCTGGTGGTGTGGGCCCTAGGTGGCCCCCCTCCGGGTGCCCTTCTGGCTCACTTACTCCTCGGAACTTCTAAGACTTCTTAGGTATCCCCTCTCTTCTTTTGATTTTCTAAAATATGGTATCTCGACAGTTCTTTTTCCATAAGATTTCTGGTCCCGGTGTTTATTCTAAAAAAATTATAAAACATGCAAAATAAGATTAAACAACATAAGTGATGCATCATAACATAAAATATATTGCTGAATATTTACCTAATAATAATAAAGACATTAAGGTTTCTGCCAAAAATTTTGTCCAACATAAAATGACCGATTTACCCTCCCACGAGATCAGATAATACCCACTGCTGCCACCGCCAAGTGAAATACCGTTTCGTGTTTAGATCCGTATGCCCCTCTCTCCCTCTCTTTAACTTCTGCGGTCACCTTCCTCGCAGCCGGGAAACAACCATCCCCAGCAGACGACCCACGCGACCAAACTTGGTGCCGCAGATCTGAGTTCGGCGGCCACCGGACGGAGCGCCTCGACGAGCTAATCTGAAAAATAAACCTCGCGCGACACCTCCGTACAGTGCGGTCTCTCTGTTGTCCGTCGTTGTAGCAGCCCCGCAAGAGCAGAAGTACGATGTTGAGATGCAGTTCTTGCACGCGGTGTTGGGCGTGCACGAGGCCGTGGTGCGTCATGGAGCTCGCCACGAGCGTCGTGGCTCCGGGTGGTTGCCGCGCCCAGCATCCAGGGCCACGTTGAGCAAAGTTGTGATTTCCGACCGTCGTCCCCTGCACCGGCGGACTTCCTCTCCCGGAACAGGTTTAGTTTTAGTATTCAGAACGCCTGGCCTCTCGCTCCCTGGCTCAATGAGGCTGTATGCTGCTGTGGCGGAAATAATCATAACCTTTGCACTACAGGAAACGCGTGATACGCCGACGGCCTGAAGCCGTCGGCACAGCAACGATTCCCGTCGGCACAGCCTGTGCCGACGGTGACCGTCGGCACAGTGCCGTCGGCGTACCGCTCGTCGGCTCAGCCCCTATGGCCGTCGGCACACCAAAACCCCGTCGGCACATTATACTTGTGGGTCCCACCTTGTCTGACAGTGGGCCCGCGCTGTCAGGTCACGAGCGGCTGGTGGAGGCGACGGTGCCGACGGCAATGCCGTCGGCACAATGGGGACACGTGGCGCAACCTGGGTGTGACCATTTGGTCAACGCAGGACCTGTGCCGACGGCATTGCCGTCGGCATAGCTTCTGCCCAGGTTTTTTTTTCGCCCATTTTTGTGCTGTTTTCGTTCCAAAATTCATAGCAAAATTACAAATCATAATCCAATATAACAGAAACATCTAGAAGTTCAGTACCATCATTATTAACAATCAAAACATCCATACAAAGATCGTTTAATGTGATACGTCGATCCACATGCATCCATCGATCCACATACATCCATACATAGATCCAGAGTATCCCTAGCTAGCTAGCTACAGACGGTCCGGAGGAGAAGGGGTGAAGCCCAAGTCTCCCCTCGTGAAAACGGGACGATCATGTGTCGCGTCCGTCGAACCAGCTCCGGAGCCACCAGGCGAGGTACCAGGAGTGGCCGAAGCACGGCCGTGAATCGGCGTCGTCTGGCGCGAACCCGGGGAGCCACTAGGAGAAGCCCGGCCAAAAGCCGTGTTCTCCGAAGCTCCAGTACCCTACATGTTCGAGCACGAGTTAGACACTTTAGAGGCAAAGTAAATCAGTAATCGACGTGTGGAAAAGAACACATACCCGGGTCTCTGCGTAGTATGTGAGGGCAAACTCTTCCCTCGATTTGAATATCGGGACCGGCCCTGGCGCTTCAGGAGGCTCTCCTGGAGGCGCTCCTCTCTCTCCGGTGGTCATCCACCTCACCATCGCCTACAAGATGGTTTAGATGTCATGTGTTGCCAAGATGGTTTAGACTTGTCATATTTTGAAGAAATATGGATTGAAAACTTACCATCGATACCGCGTTAGTGTACGCAGTGGAGAGATCATTCCTCTGCTGCCACGCCTGTAGGTCCTCCTTGTACTTCGCATAAGCGGCGGGATAGGCCGCATCGAACTCCGGCTACAATTTAGGAAACAAGTTAATATCGACAACATAGCAATGCAGAGGGGAATGTCAGAAAACATGATGAGAATGAGAGGACAACTTACATCGGCAGAGGCAGCTCCAGCACGCTGTCGACGAGGCTGGACAGGGACAGCGTCGACGGGGAGGGTAGCCTTGATACGAGTGAGGCTCGCGGTAGGCGTGGCCACCTTATAAAGGACTTTAAGACGGCCGTGCTCCCTCCCGTTCCCCGCTAGCATCAACGACGTCTCGTCGTACTCGTGCTCGAGGGGGTTCTCGACCTGCGGGTGCAGAATCTGCAACGCCGAGCAGTAAGACCGCATGTCCTCCTCGGCTGTGCCGTAGTACTCAGGAGCCGATGACGTGGCGGCGTCCGAAGCGGACTTCTTCTGCCTCATCTTCTGCCACGCCCCCAAGTAAGTAGCTGGCACCCCACTCTGTTTCTCCTGCATCGCAAAAGTAAACGTTATGTGTATCAAGTAGAAACATGCATGATAGAAAATAAACCATCTTTTCCATGTATGTACATACCATCCTCGTCTTGAAGCGGTCGGTGCTGAGGCTGCCTCCACTGTGGGTGCCCCCGTGGCCTCGGTTCCTCCTGTTCCGCTTGCTCAGGGCATCGAATTCGGGGTCTTCCCCGGCCCACCTCCTAGCCAGCGCCGCCCATGCGTCCTCGTGTCTTTCGGCCCGGTGTGGAATGACCTGAGAATGCAATAGTGAAGTAAATAGGAGGCAATGCAATGGCAACTTAACTGAAATGTAGAATGACATAGATAGTTTAATTACCCTCATGAAATCCTCGGGTGTCATCTTGGGCGGGTTCTCGACATTCTCATGCTTCTTGGCCCTTTTGCCCTTCTCGGCCATGAACGCGCTGATGGCGGTGTGCTTCTGGTTGTACCACACCTGGCGGGTCAACCTCACGCACGCCAGGCGGAGAACCCGAACCGCCGCGGCTCTATCCTCCTCAAGCACCCGGAAAAAGCACTTCAATCATGCATAAAGAAAATTGCGAGTTAGAACGGTGGTGTCATCAACTACAAACGAAACTCAAGAAAATATAACTTACCCAAAACCTGGTGATGACGGCGTCAGAAGCCTTCCCGAAGGGCGGGCAATCGGCAGCCTCGTAGTCCAGCCAAGAAGTGGCCAACTTCGGCTCGCCATCCACAGCCGTGGTGTAAAAGCCCGGCCAATAAAGCCGGATCAGAGCTCCAATCAAGCTCGAAGGCTGGCGGCTCCCTTCAGCATATGTCCAATTGCTGCATAATAATCAAACATTAGTACATATGCCAAAAATGAAACTACATATTTAAAATTACAAAATTAGTAAACTTACTCCTTCTTATTTGGATATATAAGAGTCTTCTCCTCCTCCGTGGCAGGCTCCTTATCCGCACCGGGGACTCCCGCTTCCCCACGAACTCGCAGCTTCTTCGGTGCCCCTACTCCTCCCTCTACCTCCCCCTCCATCTCCACCTCCACCTCCTCGTCCTCGTCCTCCTCCTCCTCCGGTCTGTACTCCTCCTCCTCCTCCCGTCTGGACTCCGTCTCCCCCTCCTCCCTATACTCTATCTGCAGCTGGGAAGCCACGTCACCAGACGCGGAGGGTGGAGGCTCCAAGTCTACACCTCCCCCGCCACCTCCACCTCGTCCTCGTCCTCGTCCTCCACCTCCACCTCGTGCTCGGCGCCCTCGTCCTCCAACCGCATCGTCGTCCACGGGATAACGCCGATTGCGAATCAAGGATCTACCACTCCGTGTAATCTTCTTGAGCAAGGACAACGACGATTCCTTGCTTTGGCTCATATTGTCCAATCACCTGCATCGAGAAATAGAAAACAATTAAATCACATATACATAGTAAAAATATAGGCACTTAGCATAAAATATAGGCACTTAGCATAAAATGGTAAAAATATAGGCACTTAGCATAAAATGGTGAAATGTAGGCACTTAGCATAAAATGGTGAAACTTAGCATAAAATGTAGAGCATCACTAGGCATGTTCAAAAGAAAAAATACTAAGTATAAAATGGTGAAACTTGCATAAAAATACTAAGATAAAATACTAAGTATAAAGACATCACCTAGAATCATCACTCTCATAATTAGGTGTGTTCTCGTTCTCACTATCCGTATCACTATCACGTGAGTAGTAAATTAGAGGATCTTCGAACGGTGGTGGCTCATCATCGTCTTCATTGTCTGTATGTAGCTTGGTGAGCATGTCTATGTCCTTTAGATCCACCACTGACTCACCACGAGTTTCTGCATTGTTCTCAAGGTCCTCAAAACCACCCATTTGTAAGTCAAAGTCCCCGAAGTCCTCTTGCTCTTGATAGAAAATTCCCTGGTACGTTTTCGGGTCAATGTTGTTATAATCGTCGTCGGACGGCATGGGTAGTTTACCATGTGGCGATACCCTGAACGCGACCTCCCAACCCTTGAGTGCCTCTTTCTGGCATGGGTAAGGCAAATAATAAACTTGCTTAGCTTGGTGAGCCACAATAAAGACATCGGCTCCGCTATAGGTGGTTGAAGGCCTAACTTCAACTAACCCAATGGAAGGGGTACTTTTGTATCCATGGACGGGGTCGAACCAGTGGCATTTGAACACAACGAGCTTGAGTTCTACGTTGGTGCGATTGAACGTCAGCTCGTATACCTTCTCTAACCTTCCGTAGTAGTCTACGGAATCGGCGCCTCGGGTGAAAACCCCGGTATTTACCGTTTTTGCATTCGGCCGACTCTTCTGGTGATCCTCAGTATGGAAGCGATACCCATTCACATCATACTTCTCATATTTCATGACGCTACGGGTAAAACCTTGGGAAACACATCTCAACTCATCCATCATCTGAACGTTGGGATTAGCTCCCTACAAATACGATACAAATTGTTTTGTGCATTAGATAGGTGTAACGAAAGGGACAAGTCACAGATTGCAAGGTAATAGGGAGAGGTTAGAAATTACTTTTTCCATGAACCAAGACACAAATTTTTTCTGTCCGGGAGCACCCTCTTTCAGAAGAGTGTCCAGCTCTCCGATAGATGGTTCCTCCGCTCCAGACCACATTTCATCCGTGAATTCTCTAAAAGAAGAGAATACGTATTAGATCGAAACAGGGTTACTAGTTGGAAAGTAATTTGTACCACCATTTTACCTGATATAATCGACCACTTCCTTCATGTTCGTAAGCACATAGAGCATTATGCAATCTTGCTCTTCCTTGGTCAAGGTATATTTTTCTCGGCCACCTGACTTGCCACCGGGACATTGGAATAGGAGGAGCTGGGGGTCATGCTTAGGCTCGTCGATATTGTACCGAGATGCCTGGTTATGCATAGTGGGAACTTCAGCAGGATAGTACGTTGTCGCGGCGTCTGCCATCTCCTCAAGACATACTCCCTCAGCTATGCATGCTTCAATCTTAGCTTTATTTCCAGTTTTGTTTCTAATGTACTTGAACTCTCTCTCAATACAAAACTGCCAACGAAACTGCACCGGTCCACCCAAAAGTGCCTCGTTCGCGAGATGCACAACAAGATGTGCCATCGGAGTAAAGAAGCCTGGCGGAAATATCATCTCTAAGTTGCATAGCAACTCCGGCACTAGATCATGCAGCTTCTGAATAATCACAGGACATATCTGCTTAGCACAAAGCGTGCGGAAGAAATGGCTCAACTCCGCGAGCACTCGCCAGACACGCTCGGGTAGATACCCTCGAACCATCACCGGCATCAGCCGCTCAAGCCATATATGATAGTCGTGACTCTTGAGCCCGTTGACTTTTCCCGTTAAAAGATTGACCCCCTTGCTTATATTCGAACAATAACCATCAGGAAACATGACAATGAATTTGAGCCACTTGAATACCTCCTTCTTTTGAATACTGTCAAGGCAGTAGTCGGCGAGCGGTTTAAACCAATTTTTTTGCCGGCGGTCAGGAGCCTGCATATGTAATCTCTTTCTATCACAGAGTTTCTGGACATCGACTCTAGCCTTCACATTATCCTTCGACTTCTCAGGAATGTTCAGGATTGTGTGAAAGAGTGACTCTCCGACATTCTTTTCGGTGTGCATCACATCGATGTTATGGGGAAGTTCGAGATCCTTGTAATAATCAAGCTGCGTCAAGCCTGCCACGTGAGTCCAGTTGTGTGTTTTACCATATCCGACGTATCGTGGGCCATTTCCCCCAGCGGGAACAAGAGCACGTAGCTCGGCATCAACAGCTGCACCATCGAATGTTGGTATCTTTTTTTCTACACGCTCAACTCTGCCCTTCTTGAAGTTCTTTTTGTCTTCTCTAAATCGATGCCTTCTTTTGAGGAACTGTCGATGCATGTCAAACGAGGAATACTTCTTACCCGCGCTTAACCAGAGGAACTCCAATCGGTTCCTGCACACTGGGCATGGCCACTTACCAGCGGTACACCATCCACAGAATAGAGCGTACCCTGGAAGGTCGTGCATGGAGTATTGGAACCAAATTTTCATTAAGAAGTTTTTCTTCGATGCCCGGTCGTATGTGAACATCCCGTGGTGCCAAGAGTGGTCCAAATCATCCACAAGCGGCTGCATGTAGACACTCAGATTCTTTCCCGGGTATTCTGGCCCTGGAATGATCAGCGACAGAAATATGGTATTCCTTTGCATTAAGACTCCAGGAGGGAGATTGAGCGGAATAACAAACACGGGCCAACAGCTGTATGAGGAAGTCGACATACCATATGGATTGAATCCATCTGTTGCTATCGCAATCCTGACATTTCGAGCCTCTTTTGCCTCATCGGGGTATTTTGCATCGAAATTCTTCCATGCCTGACCATCAGATGGATGTCCCATCTTTTCCTGTCCGTGCTCGTCTGTGTATCTCTTCCCCATCTTGTGCCAAGTCGTCTGTTTGGCAGTCTCCTCGGACCAATACAGCCGCTGGATTCTTTTAATGAATGGGAGATACCGAAGAATCTTCATAGCGACTCTCGTCTGCTTCAACTGACCATCGGCTCCCTTTATCTCATGATACCTAGACGCCTTACAAATGCTACAGTACTTGTCATCCGCAAACTATTTCCAAAACAGAATGCAGCCTTTTGGACAAGAATCTATCTTTGTATAATCCATGTTGAGCCCTTTCAAGACTTTCTTCGCTTCGTGCATGCTTTTAGGCAGATAATGCCCCTCGGGCAACATGTTACCATAGGTTTTCAGATTAGCTTCAAATCCAGCACGGGTGGTGGAGTACCGGGCCTTGTCGACTAGTGCTTGAGAGATGGCATCGAGTTGAGAAATCTTTGCACCCTCGTATAGCGGCCTCTTAGCCGAGCCCATCATTTCAAAGAAGGCCTTCGCTGTTGGCTCGGGTTCATCCGGGTCCTCCGGTTCGGGCTGTTCCTCCACTTGTGGTGGCGAATCAGGCATGTCGGCATCACGGAAATCATCTAACAAGTTCCTAATCCCATCGTACTCAATGCCATTGATCCGCTGGCGCATCACCTCTCCTCTATCACGCTCGTACTGAGCAAAGTCGACAGTCGTCACGTAGTTCTGCATATATCCATGCAACCACAGGTGTTTAGTCATTTCAACCTTTCCATGACGATGCCGCCTCCGACAATTAGAGCAAGGGCATAATGGGCGAACCACTGACTTTGAACCACGCGCTAACTCTTTCACTAACATGTTGGTCTTCCATTCCCACTCATTTGTTCTTTCAGTCACAGAAATACGGCCGCTGTACATCCACTCATTACCAGACATCCTCTGCTTTATTGGGAGACAAACAACAACGCATTTCTTAAAATGATAGGACCGTATTTGCATAATATTTATGAGGATTAATTACGACAAAATTTTATATATTACAACATGCAACGGTTCACCTACATGTCTAATAGGTAGGGGCCTAATCCCACCCGGATATGTGTAGATCGGTTCGTGTCCCATGTTCTACCCCGACCCGAGACGGAATTTCGGCAGCACCTCCCCGCTGTTCTTCAGAATACACGTCTCGAACTTTTCAAGCCGAGAGGGTGTGCATCCGAAGAACAACGGGGGTGCTGCCGAAATCCGTCTCAGGAAGGAGCAGAACATGGGACACGAACCGAACTACACATACCCGAGCTGTCCAAAACGTGGACAATCCGGAAGAGCTACGGTTATAAATATGCAGAGACGGACAGTCCTGCATATTTATAAATTTGCAACTCTCCCGGACGGGAGACGCCTACGGTTACGCGACTAGACATGAATGTAAATGTGTCATCGGCTCGAAGGCCGGGGCAGAGCAAGGGGTGGAAAGCTGGAGGTGATGGAAATATAGCTCACCTAGAGCGTAGGTGCGAAGCCGTAAGTGGTCGAAGCAGCAAGGGAGAAAAATGTCGATGACGCGCCGCCCTGGACCCGCTGAAGAAGCTCGATGAGACCACGACGGTGAGTGGCTGGACCTACGCCATCTGAAAACACACAATGAACATCCATTAACAAATTGCATCAAATTTGCCGAAATTGCATTAAAATTTTCTATCGACATAGACCACCGACGCCCACCCTCGCCATCGACCATCGAGGGCCGTCATTGCCATCGACTACCGGGGCGCGCTATCGACACCGACAATCGGCGCGCGCCCTCGACACCGACCAGCGGGAAACGACACCGACACCGGTGCTCGCCTTCGCCAATAACCAACGGCGCCCGCCCCCGCCACCGACTATCGGGGTGCGCCCTCGACATCAACCACCGGGGCGCACCCTCGACACCGACCAACGGGCCCGCCCTCGCCACCGACACCGACGCCCACCATCGCCACCAACCACCGGCGCCCGCCCTCGCCACCGACTATCGGGGTGCGCCGTCGACATCAACCACCGGGGCGCGCCCTCGATACCGACGAACGGGCCCGCGCTCGCCACCGACACCGACGCCCACCATCGCCACCAACCACCGGAGCCCGCCCCCGCCACCGACTATCGGGGTGCGCCCTCGACATCAACCACCGGGGCGCGCCCTCGATACCGACCAACGGGCCCGCCCTCGCCACCGACACCGACGCCCACCATCGCCACCAACCACCGGCGCCCGCCCCCGCCACCGACTATCGGGGTGCGCCCTCGACATCAACCACCGGGGCGCGCCCTCGATACCGACCAACGGCCCCGCCCTCGCCACCGACACCGACGCCCACCATCGCCACCAACCACCGACACCGACGCACACCATCGCCACCAACCACCGGCGCCCGCCCTCGCCACCGAACACCGGTTCCGGCCTACTACGGCGGCGGCTACTACGGCGGCGACAACTAAAGCGGCGGTGGTGGTGGCGGCTACTACGGCGGCGGCCTTAACTAATTAAAATCTATCGCCTTAACTAATTAAAATAGAAAAAAAAATTCTCTGTTACTTACAGTGAGCAGAGCAACCGGCAGGGACTCGATGGCGGCGCGCGGCAGCAGGGGCGGTGGCCGGAGGCGGGAGGTGGAGGTGGACGTGCGGTGGCCGGGAGGTGGAGGTGGACGTGCGGTGGCCGGGAGGCAGTGGAGGTGGACGTGCGGTGGTGGCCGGGAGGCAGTGGAGGTGGACGTGCGGTGGTGGCCGAAGGCGGGAGGCAGTGGTGGCCGGAGGCGGGAGGCGGGAGGTGGAGGTGGAGGTGGACGCGGTGGGGAGGCAGTGGAGGTGGAGGTGGGGAGGGGAGGGCGGCGCAAGGCGGTGGGGATGGGAGGGCGGCGCACGGCGGCGGCGGGACAGGGTGGGTGCCGGCGGCGGGGAAGTGAGCAGCGGCGGCGGGGAAGGGAGAGGGCGGCGGGAAGAGGGTCGGTGGCGGCGGCGGGGAAGGGAGCAGCGGCGGCGGGGAAGGGAGAGGGCGGCGCCGGCGTGCGGGAACGGCGGTGACGGGGAATCGGCGGGGGGAGACGCAGCGGACGAGCTAGATCGAGATGCACGGGGTGGGGGTCAACGCGTTCCCCTGCCCCGTGTGTATACAAAAAAAAAAACAAAAACCCTATGCCGACGGCTATGCCGTCGGCACAGATATTTTTTTTTCCAAAGCCTACGCCGACGGCCACCGTCGGCACATGTATTTTTTTCAAAAAAAATTCATGCCACCGTCGACTATCATATATGAATTATGGATGTTTAGACTCATTCGACTTCGAGGAGGCTCCGTGGTCTCATACTGAATATTCTTATAACATTCTTGATGAAAACGTCAAAGAAACAACTTCTTTGATTCACAAGCAAACAACTTGTTTTTTTACATTGAAGTACATGGACAATGCTATTAGACGGGGCTAGTTATAATGTATTCTTGTGAGCTTCCTCTCTTCTTGTCATGCTTTCCTGAGCTTTGTTGGCGTCCTCCCTACGACCCTACCACTTTCGCTATCTGTATTTCATAGTGTACAATAGCTCATATTAGCTTTCATGGAAACATTTTGTGTGAGCACTAATTGTGCATAAATGGACATGAATACATCAAAGGTAGCAGCATCATAAGTTTGGCGAATATGCTATGAATTATGAAATCTCACACCCCTATAATTAAGCATATCAAAACAAATAGGAAAGCATCGCGCGGAAGACAAGTTAAACTTTGAGACAACAACTTAGAAGCTAAAATAATATCAGGCTGAAACAGTTACTCTAGTCCTGCATAACATGTTGTTGTTTCATACAAAAGATAAACTACTAATAACTCGAAGTACCATTCAAAAAAGCCGATTGGAGTTTGGGTGTACTATAGCAGGCCATAGCTACCGAAAATATGACCTACTAGCTATGCCCCATTACTAGTGTTACTGTAATCTGCAATATACCACGGAATGAATAGATTTTCGATGGTGTACCAGATGGAGATATAGATGATAAAATAGAGGTAAAGGAAAGTGGAATAAGTTTCATGATGTAGTTACAATGTTTCTTGTACTCATTATTGATTAACAAAACTGTGCGTGTTCAAGCAAAGAAACAGATCCATACACCCAGTTCACCTAATGCAACAAATACAAACTTCGATACTTGAATGCCACAAGAAATACTTAGGTGCATCAACTTGTCCGGCAGTCATTAGCAAACTCTAGCTGAATGTTGACTGATCACTTCATTTCAACCATGCATGTATGCGTGCATAGCTAGCTTGTGTTGGGGTCCAGACGCTCCGGAGCCCCCCCTCCGGTGAAACCCTAGACCCGCTGGAGAAATACCGGACTTATACGGAAACACGCGGTAACGGCGTCGAAAGGGGGTAGCATTGTGGAACTAGGTGCTTTGTTGTGTTAGGGTAGGCCACAGGAACATAAAACAACAAGGTAGAACCCACCTCTTCGGAAGATTCACGACGTTTCGTCCGATACGGGAGTTTCACCCTATAAGCGCGTGTAAACTCACGAGAGAGAAGTGGATGCCGGTGAAGCGGCCCACACCCCGGAGTGAAATCTTTGCCATGAAAAGGACACAACACACCTATAATAACATGCTATGGCACAAACTTGCTTGTGTTGGGGTCCATAAGACCCGGAGCCCCCCTCCGGTGAAACCCTAGACCCGTTGGAGAAATACCGGAATTATACGGAAACACGCGGTAACGACGTCGAAAGGGGGTAGCATTGTGGAACTAGGTGCTTGGTTGTGTTAGGGTAGGCCATAGGAACATAAAACAACAAGGTAGAACCCACCTCTTCGGAAGATTCACGACGTTTCGTCCGATACGGGAGTTTCACCCTATAAGCGCGTGTAAACTCACGAGAGAGAAGTGGATGCCGGTGAAGCGGCCCACACCCCGGAGTGAAATCTTTGCCATCAAAAGGACACAACACACCTATAATAACATGCTATGGCACAAACTTGCTTGTGTTGGGGTCCATAAGACCCGGAGCCCCCCTCCGGTGAAACCCTAGACCCGTTGGAGAAATACCGGAATTATACGGAAACACGCGGTAACGACGTCGAAAGGGGGTAGCATTGTGGAACTAGGTGCTTGGTTGTGTTAGGGTAGGCCATAGGAACATAAAACAACAAGGTAGAACCCACCTCTTCGGAAGATTCACGACGTTTCGTCCGATACGGGAGTTTCACCCTATAAGCGCGTGTAAACTCACGAGAGAGAAGTGGATGCCGGTGAAGCGGCCCACAACCCGGAGTGAAATCTTTGCCATCAAAAGGACACAACACACCTATAATAACATGCTATGGCACAAACTTGCTTGTGTTGGGGTCCATAAGACCCGGAGCCCCCCCTCCGGTGAAACCCTAGACCCGCTGGAGAAATACCGGAATTATACGGAAACACGCGGTAACGGCGTCGAAAGGGGGTAGCATTGTGGAACTAGGTGCTTGGTTGTGTTAGGGTAGGCCATAGGAACATAAAACAACAAGGTAGAACCCACCTCTTCGGAAGATTCACGACGTTTCGTCCGATACGGGAGTTTCACCCTATAAGCGCGTGTAAACTCACGAGAGAGAAGTGGATGCCGGTGAAGCGGCCCACACCCCGGAGTGAAATCTTTGCCATCAAAAGGACACAACACACCTATAATAACATTCTATGGCACAAACTTGCTTGTTGACGGGGGGATACTAACCCGCTATGCCAGGCTCCGGGAAGTAACCCGGCCCAAAGGATGGTGTGCAGGATCCGATTAATGATAAAGATGCTTGTGGAGGCCCAAGTTCATGGGCCTAGTGACCCGGATTAGGGGTGTTGTAAAGGAAAGTTAGAGTTAGCACGCCGTGTCTGGGTAGGACCCGGGTGTGCCTTGTAGAAAAAGCTAGGGGGTACGGGTGTTATATAAACCGACCCCCGGGTATAGTTTGACACAGAGATTCGAGAACCTTAGCAATATCGAGTGGTATCGAGTATCCAGTGTAAACCCTAATCGTGTTATTGTATCGAGAACAGAGATCCGGCGACTTCGATTGCCGGCTGTCATATCAAGTTGTATCATGTCTTCCTTTGAGCTAAACCCTCTCCCGAACGCCTGTGTCGACTTGCCCCAAGATCAGTTACCCCTGGTAACATCTGCCGTGATTATCCCACGACAGTTGGCGCCCACCGTGGGGCCTGCGTCCAAAGGTGTCTACATCACGGGAGAAGCTCGGAAGGGCATGGAGAATCTTGTCATTGGCGAAATCTACATCGACCACGAAGAAGAAAAGTTGGTGGACGATCCCGGCTGGGGGCCAGAACCGGATCACCTCGAGTCCGGATTTATATTGACGGTCGGCCGGATCAATATCTTCGTCGACACGGTACGAACGACTAACTTAAAAGGACAATATCATGTGCATACTACAGGAACTTCTAGCAGGAACAAAGAGACATCAAAGCAGGCGGCAAATCCGGTTTCATCGGCCGCGCCGGGATACCTTAGATGGGCAGAACAAGAGATAACGTGGAGTAGAAGAGATCACCCGGAAAAGGTGGAGCGTCCAGGAGTCTTGGCGTTGGTGGTCGCTCCACAGGTTAATGGTTACGAGCTGAAGAAGGTCCTGATGGACGGTGGAAGTAGCATCAACATCCTTTATTGGGAGACCTTCTTACGGATGAGTCTCAAAGAGTCCCAGCTGCAGAAAAGTTCAACAATCTTTCACGGGATCGTACCGGGTCACTCGGCGAGCCCCGAGGGAAGGATCACCTTGGAAGTTGCTTTTGGGGAATCGACGGATAATTATCGAGTGGAGTGGCTCACGTTCGAGGTGGTCAAGTTGCGCAGTCCTTACAACGCGCTGTTGGGGAGACCGGCTTACGCCCAGTTCATGGCTAGGCCGTGCTACGTGTATTTGCAGCTGAAAATCCCGGGTCCTAAACGGACCATCACTATACATGGGAACCGGGATATAGCGGCCGAGTGTGACGAAGGAGATTCAGTTATGGCCGAGCAGGCATGCCGGAAGGAAGAACTCGAATATTACCGATCTCAATTAAACCCGGACGATAGAACAGCCTTGAAAAAGCCGAATACTGAGGATGAGAGAGCAAAATTCAAGGCAGCGCAAGACACCAAGAAGATAGATTTTGTCGAAGGGGATTCTACTAAGCAGTTTACCATAGGGTCTAACCTGGGAAAAGAGCAGGAGGGAGCGCTCGTGGAGTTCATTCGCTCGAATGCAGATGTGTTTGCCTGGACACCCAGCGACATGCCGGGTATCCCTACAGAATTGGCTGAGCACAGTTTGCATGTGGATCCCAAGTCTAGGCCCGTTAAACAAGGTTTGAGGAAAATGAATGAGGAAAGAAGGAAAGCTATAGGCGAAGAAATCGCTCGGCTACTGGCAGCCGGCTTTATCATGGAAGTATTCCACCCGGATTGGTTGGCTAACCCGGTTCTGGTGATGAAAAAGACCAACGAGTGGAGGATGTGCATTGACTTCACTAGTCTTAACAAGCATTGCCCAAAGGATCCGTTCGCGCTCCCAAGGATAGATCAGATTATAGACGCAGTAGCGGGAAGCGATCTGTTATGCTTCTTGGATGCATATTCCGGGTATCATCAGATTAAGCTCAAAAGGGAGGATTGGGAGAAAACATCATTCATAACCCCGTTTGGGGCCTTTTGTTATAAAACTATGACATTTGGGTTGAAAAATGCTGGCGCAACTTACCAACGGTGTATTCAAAAGTGCTTTGAGGACCAAATCGGACGTAACGTCCATGCTTACGTGGATGACGTGGTCATCAAGACCAGGAAGGCGGAGACATTTATCGATGATCTAAAGGAGACATTCAAAAACCTGAGGAGGTACCAGATGAAGCTTAATCCAACTAAGTGCGTGTTCGGAGTTCCGGCTGGGAAATTACTCGGCTTCATAGTTTCCGAGAGAGGAATTGAGGCAAATCCAGATAAAATCAAGGCAATCCAGAGTTTGAAAAAGCCGGAGAACTTGAAGCATGTTCAAAAGCTCACGGGCTGTGTAGCAGCCTTGAGCCGGTTCATATCTAGACTCGGAGAAAAAGCAATACCCTTGTATCGGCTCTTGCGAAAATCGGATAAATTCGTATGGGATGAAGAGGCAGATGAAGCGTTTGAAGCACTAAAGAAGCAACTATCTGAAGCACCAGTACTAGCGGCGCCGGGTCCTAAAGAGCCTATGTTGCTATACGTGGCAGCTGGCCCCCGAGCCGTTAGCGCAGTGGTTGTCGTGGAACGCAAAGAAGACGGGAAAGGTTACCCGGTTCAGAGGCCGGTTTATTACGTCAGTGAAGTATTATCAGAAGCAAAGCAGCGCTATCCGCATTGGCAAAAGTTGGTGTTCGGAGTCTTCATGGCCAGCAGGAAGTTGAAGCCGTATTTCCAAGAACATCCTATAACGGTGGTCAGCTCAATACCAATGTCGGACATTATCAGAAACTCGGACGCGACGGGAAGAATAGCCAAGTGGGCAATAGAGATGGGAGATTATCACATAAACTACGAACCCAGGTCAGCAATCAAGTCCCAAGCTTTAATTGATTTCGTTAACGACTGGACACATACAGGTATGGCTACCACAGTTCCAAAATCCGAGTCATGGACCATGCACTTCGATGGGTCAAAGCAATATGAGGGATCAGGAGCTGGAGTAGTGCTGACATCGCCCAAGGGAGACAAATTGAGTTACGTACTGCAAATTCACTTTGATTGCTCAAACAACGTGGCCGAGTATGAGGCCCTGTTGCATGGTTTAAAGGTAGCCAAGGAAATGAACATTAAAAGAATACGATGCTTCGGAGATTCGGATCTTGTGGTACAACAGGTATCGGGAACTTGGGACAGAAAGGATGCAACTATGGCAGCATACCGCAGGGAAGTTGACACGGTTGCCGGGTGCTTTTCCGGGTATGAGGTGGAGCACATAGACAGAAGAAAAAACGAGGCAGCAGACGCACTCGCCAGACTCGGCTCGCGTAGGGAGCCGGTTCCACCTAATGTGTTCCTGGACGAGTTGTGGCGACCATCAGTTAAAACCGAGTCTGAGGAAGAACTGGCAAATCAAGACCCGGATTTGGAGTACGTGGCCACAGTACACGCCATCCCCGAGTGGACAGAGCCATACCTGGCCTACCTATCGCGGGGCGAGTTACCAGAACAGGAGGTATTAGCAAGACAAATCCTGAGGCGAGCAAAGGGGTATTCTATCATCAACGGAGAATTATACAAGAGAAGCGCAACAGGAGTCTTCTTGCGCTGCGTAGCGCCAGAAGAAGGCCGACAGATTCTCAAGGAAATACACGAAGGCGATTGTGGGCATCATGCATCTACAAGGTCTCTGGTGGCTAAAGCTTATCGACACGGGTTTTTCTGGCTTACGGCTCTATCGGATGCAGAACGTTTGGTAGCAAGATGTGACGGATGTCAAAGGTACGCTCGCCAAACACACGTACCGGCTATGGAATTACGGACCATCCCATTAACTTGGCCGTTCGCCGTCTGGGGTATGGACATGGTTGGTCCCTTCCATATGTCACCATGCAAGAAGACACATCCTTTGGTGGCCATTGACAAGTTTACCAAGTGGGTTGAGGTTATGCCAGTTACTAATTGCGAAGCGGCTACAGCAGTCAAGTTCCTGAAAAGGATTATCTACCGGTTTGGGTATCCCCACAGCATAATCACCGACAACGGAACTAACATGTCTCTTGGCGAGATGGAGAAATTCTGTGGCAACAGTGGCATCCGGCTTGATGTTGCATCAGTGGCTCACCCGCAGGCCAATGGGCAAGTGGAGAGAGCAAACCAAGAATTGCTTCGTGGGTTAAAACCACGGTTGCGAGTCCCCTGTGTTAGGGCTGCTGGTGCATGGGTCGAAGAACTTCCGTCTGTGGTTTGGGGCATCAACACTACACCTAACAGATCCACTCAGATGACACCCTTCTTCATGGTCTATGGTGCGGAAGCAGTGTTACCAAGTGATATTATTCACGATTCGCCCAGAGTATCAGCTTACGTCGAAGTAGAGAACGAAAAAACCCGGCAGGACGCCGTAGATATGTTAGAAGAACAAAGAGAACAAGCCCTGGAAAGATCAGCCATATATCAGCAAGACCTACGGAGGTATCATAGCCGGCGTGTGAAGACCCGGGTGTTCCAGGAAGGAGATTTCGTTCTGCGTCTGGTACAGTCAAACGAAGGAAAACACAAATTATCACCACCATGGGAAGGACCATTTATCATAAGCCGGAACCTACATAACGGATCATATTATCTGATAGATGCAAGGGAAGGGTCGGCTACAGTCAATGACACCGCGCATACCACTTCATCTATGCAAGAAAGAGATAGACCATGGAACGTGGCTCAGCTGCGTCCGTATTATACTTAGTAAAGACTATATTGGCAAGTGGAATTGCACGATGTAATAGGCAGCAGGTTTTCTGACGTACTCTTTTCCTATCCAGGGCACCTTTGGGGACTGGACGGGTTTTTAATGAGGCGGCTTGCTGACCTACATTTTTCATATCAAGTAAAGAGATGGTTATCAAGAAAAGAGATGGTTGTTATCAGTTTTTCATATCAAGTAAAGCGATGGTTATCAAGAAAAGAGATGGTTGTTATCAGGTTATGTATTCTCAGTACGATGCGTATATCTAGGTCTTGGGGGCTGATCGCTTAAATAGCACAGTTACAAACTCAAAGACCCGGCCATGATGCCTATGAGTTATAAGGGCCGATTACTCGCAAACGAGTACGGCTACAATCTTATAACCGGACAAAGAAGTCCAAATTTCTTGGCTACTCTTACTTAAGCTCGATGTGACTCGCATTAAAGTGGCATGATTTGTTCGCTTATGATGGCAGTTAGTCATGAAACCCGACGGGGATTGGCTGGCTATGTCTTCGTATTGATGTAACAACATGGTATCCACGCGAAAGCCGGCTTATAGTACAAGACAGTCAAAAGGGTCATCTAAACCACAAGTTATGCAGAGTACAAGGCTGAATAGCTGGAAACTCAATGCCTATTAAGCATAACTTCAAATCCGATGTGAAACAGCTCATGGATCTTTGTGAAAATAGCAATGAGCATTTTGTTGCCTTTTCAAGATCAAGTGTCCTAGGCCCGGCAATCCGGGCCCGGTAGCTTGGAATCTTGAAAATAACTGGCTTACTTGTATAGTTGCAAAAATCCAAGTATCCGGGTCTTGGGGACTTGGGGACTTCGAAGCAAAATCCGCTTGTCAATACCCATGAGACCCGGAAATTGAGTTTTCACAAAAGGAGCAATAAATAAAACCAGATATCGAGAACAGATGAGCTTAAACTTAAAAAGGTTGGAACAGGCATAGAGTATATCAAGGCCTTAGTGTGCATTACAAAATACTGGTGAAAAAATATCAAAGGTGCACAGGCGCACCACCTAAAGAATGACTGTTTCAAAAAGTATGTCGACCGACTGACGCTTAAGAAGAGGCATCGGAAACCATATATCACTCGGCGCCCATCTTGGCCTTACCCTTGCCATCATTGGTGGTAGCAGCAACACCCGGATCGGCGGCCCCAGCCCCCGCAGGGGGCGGAACGACTGATGTTGAGGCAGCAGGAGCAGAGCCGGCCTCAGCTTGTTTCTTGGCAGCCTCCGCCCTTATCGCAGCAGCTTCCTCCTTCCACCGAGCCATCATGTCATATGGTTCGGGAAGATCTGACTTAATTGCCACACCAGCAGCATCATAAGCGGGGACAAGAGTATTGACGTCCAGTTCATCAGCGATCACGCTAGCCGGGTAACGGACCTCTTTCTGCACAGCCTGAAAATCTTCCCGCGAGAATTTTGAACCATCAAGCTTGAATTCGGGGAAGCCGCCCATGAGTTTTGCCAGATCGAGCTTGGGGAAGTAAGCCTTGGCGAGTGATAGCCCCCGGGTCATTCCAACTCGGCAGGACGAGCGCTTCCAGTGCCAAATCCATTCAGGAATCGTGGAAAAGGCGTCCAGCATCCTCTTCAGGTCAACATGTCCTCTACCTGGCCACCGTAACTCTTCCAAGATCCATCTGGTTCCGGCACACAGCTGCCGGATAACATTCTTCATGGTCTTCAGCTTGGCAATATCATCCTCATCCGGCATGGTTTCGTCCGGGCCTGGAGTAAAATGAATATATAAGCTAAGCATTTTTTGCTGTTGGTCAAAAGGATAAACCCGGAGAAGGAAGCATACCAAGCAAAGAACGATAGGTATCAGAAATTTCGACAGAAAGGCTTGTCAGGTCGTCTTCGGCTCGGTGAGCCCTTCTTCGGTACTTCTTCATTAATTGCCTATTCCTTCTGGCTTCAGTCTCGGCCGCTTCGCGTAAAGATATCTCTTTTTCAATGAGCTTGGCGGCGTCTGCAAGTTTCTCCTCATATTGAGTCACGAAAGACTGCGTGGATGTTAAAAAGTGATTAGTCGGATAGAAGAGAACGGTTATCAGTCATTGGTATAATAAAAGTACCGAGCAAGTCATGAATGAACTCCCTCGGAACTTGGGGACTGGGTAAAGGTACAAGTAACATTAATCAAACTTACCTCGTGTTTGGTTATCAAAGACCCCAAGATATTTTCCTCATTAGCCCTTAAGGCGCGCAGGGTCTCTAGCATCTGGGCAAAAGTTAACTCCTCGGAGCGAGTCCCGGAAGAGCCGGCAGCTTGATCATCTGGTAGGGGGGTTCCCCTTGCATTTGGAGTGGAGACCCGGACAGTTTGAGTGTCCGGGTTGGGAGGGCCCATCTTTGTATCTAGAATTTCTATCTCTTCGTCTACTGGTTCCGATAAGGAAGGGGATCCGACGGTTTGGGAAAGTGGATTGTTCGGAGGGCCTTGCTCCCGATTAGTGGTCGCATCACCACCAGTTGCGGCGTCTGCGTCGTCAGTCGGCTTCTTCACCTGGAGGTTATCCGTCTCTGTGTTTTCCGGGTCACTGACGGTGACCTGAGCACTGAAAGAAAGATGAAAAAAGGCAGTTATTAATGATGATGGTGTCTCGGACGAAAGTTCGCTAGAGGCAAAAAGAAATAGTAAGGCAAAAACTTACCCGGCATTTACGGTGTAATCCGATGGGAGCTCGCCACTTGAAGTAGACGAGGTATTCGCAGGAACCACTAATGGAACCCGGAATTGCCCGGCACGTGGGTGGTTAGGAGAAGGGTGGCGCTGAGGAGAGTTGGAAGAACGAGATGGAGGAGCACTGCCACGAGGGACTAAAGGGGCGGAGATGCCCGGGTTAAGGGGATCTTCACCCGGAGAGCTCCGAGTTACCCTGCGCTTGGCGGGGAAAGATTCCTTCAAGCACGGCGAATTTGAAAATTGATGGTTAAGTCTTCGCATGGCGTCAAAGGAGTAAGATTCAGAAGATAGTGAGGAAAAAGGAACCTTGGATACTGTCCCCCTGCTTTTCCTCTTGGCCCCGGCTGTTGCCTCTGGGTCAGACTCGGTTCTCTCCGGGTCATCCTCGTTGTTTCCACCCTCGTCCTCCAGCCCTGCGAGTCAGATGTGTATTCATTGGGAAAAAGACAGACGAAAGGAAAGTAATACAAGCAAAAGTATGCAGATCCTGGGTGAGTACCTTCGCTGTCGTCAGTCGTCTCGTCCTCCTCTTCCGGGTCTCTGGAGGGGGGGAGTGGGTCCACTCTCCAGAAGGGGTCATCAGCCTAAAGTAAAAAGATAAAGTTAAGGTTTAGAAGCAGTATCGAGTTGAAATGTGGAGACAAGTTATGAGTGCCGGGTATTACCGTTGGAGCTGGATTTTCCCGAGTAAACGGAGGTAACCCGGAGATGCCCTTTATCACCTCCAGCTTCTCTGCCAAGAGGCTCCTGATGGTCTTGATAGTGTCGCCGGTCGCAAAGCTTTTGGAGGAATAGCGAAGTGCATCTGTAGTGTGACCCGAATACTCGCACATCAATTTGGTGCGGATGGAATTAGGTTGGATTCGGAAGTCGACCCATGTCTTTATCAAATTGAGCCCTAGGAGGCCTTGGGCTGAGAGAATGGCTATTTTGGCTAGTGAAGGAAGGATTGCTTCCCTGTCCGAGTCTGGTGCGAAGGCACTGAAAGACTCGGAGGGTTTGAGGGGGGTCTCTGAGTAACCCGGCAGCTTCTTTTCGCTGTCGGAGGAGGTATCGCGGCAATAAAAAAAGGATAACTGCCAATGTTTGGCACAGGATTGCAGGTTGAGGGTTGGCATTAAAGAATTCCTACGGCGTTGGATGGATACCCCGCCGCAAGTGAGAAGCGCCCCGTCGCCGCTTTCGCGGCACGGTTTGCATTGGAATAATTCAGTGAAAAGAGTCAGGTTTGGTGGCATGCACAAATACGACTCAGATAGAACTATGAAGTGGGTGATGTTCAACATGGAGTTAGGCCCTATGTCGAGCACCCGGAGTCCGTAGTGATCTAAGACCTCCCTAAAGAAGGGGTGACCCGGAGGGCGAAATCCTCGGGTCACGTGCTCTACAAAGCAGATTACCTCGCCTTCTGCGGGAGTGGGATGAGTTTCGTTACCTGGCACCCTCCAGTGGATGTCTTTCTGAGAGGGGAGGGTGCCTAACTCGGTCAGTTCGTCTAACTTGGCCTTAGTGGTTGTGGAGCGCCCCAATTGGCGGATATGGCTTGGGTGGTCCTTGCTTGAGCAGGATGTTTCCCTTGTCGCTTGGGAGCCATGGGGTCAGCCTGCGAAACACAAAAAGAAAAAGATGTATGAAGTAAGACCCGGGAAAGTTGAAATATCCGAGTATAAGGTATCAAGAAGGTACGAAGCTGAGAACCGTCCGGGTATTGAGCACACTTGTGGAAATTGTTGGTCACTTACGTAGGAAAAGGTATTTGGGGATGACGGATGGTTGCCCATATTTATACCGCAAATGAAATAGCTGGAAAAGGAGGGTTTTCCGGGTGTTAATGCAATAAGCGGAAAACAGCGGAGGAGCGGATCTAGATGGAAAGGTTCGCGGATGGCTTTTAAGTAAAATTGGTGATCAGTAATGGTTGAAGGATCATTTGTGACTATCAGGCAAGCAATTAAAGGGGTTGGCGAGCATTGAATCGATCTAATCTGGTGCAATCGGACAAGTAACTCGCGGGATGACCTAGATCTGATCTTGGGTGGATTAAAAGCTGCGGGGCTGAATTAATTGGTTGCGAAGGGCTTACCGAGAAGATTGGGGCTTAATGTGATGGCGACGAGCGGTGCGGCTCGAACGGGAGGAATGGAGGCACAAAGGTGGCGCTTGACGGCGGCGCGAGGCGATTCAAGGGCGGGCGCGGCCGCTGTTAATCTTGCGTCAGTAACAGGCGCGAGTTCTTCACGATGGTGCTGCGAAGGTGTTAGGAGCAAGGAGGGAGAGGAGAAGTTGTGGCGTGGTGATGGGCTTAGGGTTACCCTCTAAGCGCTATTTATAAGGCAAGGGAGTGCTTATCTTAACGGCTAGGAGCCGGGAACCGCGGGGTAATGGTTATCCATGAAGATTTCGCAAGATGTGCGTCAAGTGTTGGGCAAGGCATCGTGACAGAGGAAGGAAGGGGTTCGTTCGTAATGACAGGACTGGTTATCAAGCATGAGATCTTGTCATTTCTTATCGTGGTTTGGACTCAGGGATTTGGACCCAAGTATATGGAGGAAAGGTCCGGGTTGTTGTATGGCCACCATGGAGCAAGGCCTAGCTGAATATCGCGATATCTTAACTCAGTTTTCGTACGCCCATATGATCGATATCTTTTCAGGGAATAGCAAGCGCTTCAAGGAGATCCGTGAAGCCCAAGCTATTCTGGGGACTACTGACGGGGGGATACTAACCCGCTATGCCAGGCTCCGGGAAGTAACCCGGCCCAAAGGATGGTGTGCAGGATCCGATTAATGATAAAGATGCTTGTGGAGGCCCAAGTTCATGGGCCTAGTGACCCGGATTAGGGGTGTTGTAAAGGAAAGTTAGAGTTAGCACGCCGTGTCTGGGTAGGACCCGGGTGTGCCTTGTAGAAAAAGCTAGGGGGTACGGGTGTTATATAAACCGACCCCCGGGTATAGTTTGACACAGAGATTCGAGAACCTTAGCAATATCGAGTGGTATCGAGTATCCAGTGTAAACCCTAATCGTGTTATTGTATCGAGAACAGAGATCCGGCGACTTCGATTGCCGGCTGTCATATCAAGTTGTATCATGTCTTCGTTTGAGCTAAACCCTCTCCCGAACGCCTGTGTCGACTTGCCCCAAGATCAGTTACCCCTGGTAACATCTGCCGTGATTATCCCACGACACTTGTGTTGGGGTCCATAAGACCCGGAGCCCCCCCTCCGGTGAAACCCTAGACCCGCTGGAGAAATACCGGAATTATACGGAAACACGCGGTAACGGCGTCGAAAGGGGGTAGCATTGTGGAACTAGGTGCTTGGTTGTGTTAGGGTAGGCCATAGGAACATAAAACAACAAGGTAGAACCCACCTCTTCGGAAGATTCACGACGTTTCGTCCGATACGGGAGTTTCACCCTATAAGCGCGTGTAAACTCACGAGAGAGAAGTGGATGCCGGTGAAGCGGCCCACACCCCGGAGTGAAATCTTTGCCATCAAAAGGACACAACACACCTATAATAACATGCTATGGCACAAACTTGCTTGTGTTGGGGTCCATAAGACCCGGAGCCCCCCCTCCGGTGAAACCCTAGACCCACTGGAGAAATACCGGAATTATACGGAAACACGCGGTAACGGCGTCGAAAGGGGGCAGAATTGTGGAACTAGTTGCTTGGTTGTGTTAGGGTAGGCCATAGGAACATAAAACAACAATGTAGAACCCACCTCTTCGGAAGATTCACGACGTTTCGTCCGATACGGGAGTTTCACCCTATAAGCGCGTGTAAACTCACGAGAGAGAAGTGGATGCCGGTGAAGCGGCCCACACCCCGGAGTGAAATCTTTGCCATCAAAAGGACACAACACACCTATAATAACATGCTATGGCACAACCTTGCTTGTGTTGGGGTCCATAAGACCCGGAGCCCCCCCTCCGGTGAAACCCTAGACCCGCTGGAGAAATACCGGAATTATACGGAAACACGCGGTAACGGCGTCGAAAGGGGGTAGCAATGTGGAACTAGTTGCTTGCTTGTGTTAGGGTAGTCCATAGGAACATAAAACAACAAGGTAGAACCCACCTCTTCGGAAGATTCACGACGTTTCGTCCGATACGGGAGTTTCACCCTATAAGCGCGTGTAAACTCACGAGAGAGAAGTGGATGCCGGTGAAGCGGCCCACACCCCGGAGTGAAATATTTGCCATCAAAAGCACACAACACACCTATAATAACATGCTATGGCACAAACTTGCTTGTGTTGGGGTCCATAAGACCCGGAGCCCCCCCTCCGGTGAAACCCTAGACCCGCTGGAGAAATACCGGAATTATACGGAAACACGCGGTAACGGCGTCGAAAGGGGGTAGCATTGTGGAACTAGGTGCTTTGTTGTGTTAGGGTAGGCCATAGTAACATAAAACAACAAGGTAGAACCCACCTCTTCGGAAGATTCACGACGTTTCGTCCGATACGGGAGTTTCACCCTATAAGCGCGTGTAAACTCACGAGAGAGAAGTGGATGCCGGTGAAGCGGCCCACACCCCGGAGTGAAATCTTTGCCATCAAAAGCACACAACACACCTATAATAACATGCTATGGCACAAACTTGCTTGTGTTGGGGTCCATAAGACCCGGAGCCCCCCCTCCGGTGAAACCCTAGACCCGCTGGAGAAATACCGGAATTATACGGAAACACGCGGTAACGGCGTCGAAAGGGGGTAGCATTGTGGAACTAGGTGCTTGGTTGTGTTAGGGTAGGCCATAGGAACATAAAACAACAAGGTAGAACCCACCTCTTCGGAAGATTCACGACGTTTCGTCCGATACGGGAGTTTCACCCTATAAATGCGTGTAAACTCACGAGAGAGAAGTGGATGCCGGTGAAGCGGCCCACACCCCGGAGTGAAATCTTTGCCATCAAAAGGACACAACACACCTATAATAACATGCTATGGCACAAACTTGCTTGTGTTGGGGTCCATAAGACCCGGAGCCCCCCCTCCGGTGAAACCCTAGACCCACTGGAGAAATACCGGAATTATACGGAAACACGCGGTAACGGCGTCGAAAGGGGGCAGAATTGTGGAACTAGTTGCTTGGTTGTGTTAGGGTAGGCCATAGGAACATAAAACAACAATGTAGAACCCACCTCTTCGGAAGATTCACGACGTTTCGTCCGATACGGGAGTTTCACCCTATAAGCGCGTGTAAACTCACGAGAGAGAAGTGGATGCCGGTGAAGCGGCCCACGCCCCGGAGTGAAATCTTTGCCATCAAAAGGACACAACACACCTATAATAACATTCTATGGAACAACCTTGCTTGTGTTGGGGTCCATAAGACCCGGAGCCCCCCTCCGGTGAAACCCTAGACCCGCTGGAGAAATACCGGAATTATACGGAAACACGCGGTAACGGCGTCGAAAGGGGGTAGCAATGTGGAACTAGTTGCTTGCTTGTGTTAGGGTAGGCCATAGGAACATAAAACAACAAGGTAGAACCCACCTCTTCGGAAGATTCACGACGTTTCGTCCGATACGGGAGTTTCACCCTATAAGCGCGTGTAAACTCACGAGAGAGAAGTGGATGCCGGTGAAGCGGCCCACACCCCGGAGTGAAATATTTGCCATAAAAAGCACACAACACACCTATAATAACATGCTATGGCACAAACTTGCTTGTGTTGGGGTCCATAAGACCCGGAGCCCCCCTCCGGTGAAACCCTAGACCCGCTGGAGAAATACCGGAATTATACGGAAACACGCGGTAACGGCGTCGAAAGGGGGTAGCATTGTGGAACTAGGTGCTTGGTTGTGTTAGGGTAGGCCATAGTAACATAAAACAACAAGGTAGAACCCACCTCTTCGGAAGATTCACGACGTTTCGTCCGATACGGGAGTTTCACCCTATAAGCGCGTGTAAACTCACGAGAGAGAAGTGGATGCCGGTGAAGCGGCCCACACCCCGGAGTGAAATCTTTGCCATCAAAAGCACACAACACACCTATAATAACATGCTATGGCACAAACTTGCTTGTGTTGGGGTCCATAAGACCCGGAGCCCCCCCTCCGGTGAAACCCTAGACCCGCTGGAGAAATACCGGAATTATACGGAAACACGCGGTAACGACGTCGAAAGGGGGTAGCATTGTGGAACTAGGTGCTTGGTTGTGTTAGGGTAGGCCATAGGAACATAAAACAACAAGGTAGAACCCACCTCTTCGGAAGATTCACGACGTTTCGTCCGATACGGGAGTTTCACCCTATAAATGCGTGTAAACTCACGAGAGAGAAGTGGATGCCGGTGAAGCGGCCCACACCCCGGAGTGAAATCTTTGCCATCAAAAGGACACAACACACCTATAATAACATGATATGGCACAACCTTGCTTGTGTTGGGGTCCATAAGACCCGGAGCCCCCCCTCCGGTGAAACCCTAGACCCGCTGGAGAAATACCGGAATTATACGGAAACACGCGGTAACGGCGTCGAAAGGGGGTAGAAATGTGGAACTAGTTGCTTGCTTGTGTTAGGGTAGGCCATAGGAACATAAAACAACAAGTTAGAACCCACCTCTTCGGAAGATTCACGACGTTTCGTCCGATACGGGAGTTTCACCCTATAAGCGCGTGTAAACTCACGAGAGAGAAGTGGATGCCGGTGAAGCGGCCCACACCCCGGAGTGAAATCTTTGCCATCAAAAGCACACAACACACCTATAATAACATGCTATGGCATAAACTTGCTTGTGTTGGGGTCCATAATACCCGGAGCCCCCCCTCCGGTGAAACCCTAGACCCGCTGGAGAAATACCGGAATTATACGGAAACACGCGGTAACGGCGTCGAAAGGGGGTAGCATTGTGGAACTAGGTGCTTGGTTGTGTTAGGGTAGGCCATAGGAACATAAAAAACAAGGTAGAACCCACCTCTTCGGAAGATTCACGACGTTTCGTCCGATACGGGAGTTTCACCCTATAAACGCGTGTAAACTCACGAGAGAGAAGTGGATGCCGGTGAAGCGGCCCACACCCCGGAGTGAAATCTTTGCCGTCAAAAGGACACAACACACCTATAATAACATGCTATGGCACAACCTTTCTTGTGTTCGGGTCCATAAGCCCCGGAGCCCCCCTCCGGTGAAACCCTAGACCCGCTGGAGAAATACCGGAATTATACGGAAACACGCGGTAACGGCGTCGAAAGGGGGTAGCATTGTGGAACTAGTTGCTTGGTTGTGTTAGGGTAGGACATAGGAACATAAAACAACAATGTAGAACCCACCTCTTCGGAAGATTCACGACGTTTCGTCCGATACAGGAGTTTCACCCTATAAGCGCGTGTAAACTCACGAGAGAGAAGTGGATGCCGGTGAAGCGGCCCACACCCCGGAGTGAAATCTTTGCCATCAAAAGGACACAACACACCTATAATAACATGCTATGGCACAACCTTGCTTGTGTTGGGGTCCATAAGACCCGGAGCCCCCCCTCCGGTGAAACCCTAGACCCGGTGGAGAAATACCGGAATTATACGGAAACACGCGGTAACGGCGTCGAAAGGGGGTAGCAATGTGGAACTAGTTGCTTGCTTGTGTTAGGGTAGGCCATAGGAACATAAAACAACAAGGTAGAACCCACCTCTTCGGAAGATTCACGACGTTTCGTCCGATACAGGAGTTTCACCCTATAAGCGCGTGTAAACTCACGAGAGAGAAGTGGATGCCGGTGAAGCGGCCCACACCCCGGAGTGAAATCTTTGCCATAAAAAGCACACAACAGACCTATAATAACATTCTATGGCACAAACTTGCTTGTGTTGGGGTCCATAAGACCCGGAGCCCCCCTCCGGTGAAACCCTAGACCCGCTGGAGAAATACCGGAATTATACGGAAACACGCGGTAACGGCGTCGAAAGGGGGTAGCATTGTGGAACTAGGTGCTTGGTTGTGTTAGGGTAGGCCATAGGAACATAAAACAACAAGGTAGAACCCACCTCTTCGGAAGATTCACGACGTTTCGTCCGGTACGGGAGTTTCACCCTATAAGCGCGTGTAAACTCACGAGAGAGAAGTGGATGCCGGTGAAGCAGCCCACACCCCGGAGTGAAATCTTTGCCATCAAAAGGACACAACACACCTATAATAACATGCTATGGCACAACCTTGCTTGTGTTGGGGTCCATAAGACCCGGAGCCCCCCCTCCGGTGAAACCCTAGACCCGCTGGAGAAATACCGGAATTATACGGAAACACGCGGTAACGGCGTCGAAAGGGGGTAGCATTGTGGAACTAGGTGCTTTGTTGTGTTAGGGTAGGCCATAGGAACATAAAACAACAAGGTAGAACCCACCTCTTCGGAAGATTCACGACGTTTCGTCCGATACGGGAGTTTCACCCTATAAGCGCGTGTAAACTCACGAGAGAGAAGTGGATGCCGGTGAAGCGGCCCACACCCCGGAGTGAAACATTTGCCATCAAAAGCACACAACACACCTATAATAACATGCTATGGCACAAACTTGCTTGTTTTGGGGTCCATAAGACCCGGAGCCCCCCCTCCGGTGAAACCCTAGACCCGCTGGAGAAATACCGGAATTATACGGAAACACGCGGTAACGGCGTCGAAAGGGGGTAGCATTGTGGAACTAGGTGCTTGGTTGTGTTAGGGTAGGCCATAGGAACATAAAACAACAAGGTAGAACCCACCTCTTCGGAAGATTCACGACGTTCCGTCCGGTACGGGAGTTTCACCCTATAAGCGTGTGTAAACTCACGAGAGAGAAGTGGACGCCGGTGAAGCGGCCCACACCCCGGAGTGAAATCTTTGCCATCAAAAGCACACAACACACCTATAATAACATGCTATGGCACAAACTTGCTAGTGTTGGGGTCCATAAGACCCGGAGCCCCCCCTCCGGTGAAACCCTAGACCCGCTGGAGAAATACCGGAATTATGCGGAAACACGCGGTAACGACGTCGAAAGGGGGTAGCATTGTGGAACTAGGTGCTTGGTTGTGTTAGGGTAGGCCATAGGAACATAAAACAACAAGGTAGAACCCACCTCTTCGGAAGATTCACGACGTTTCGTCCGATACGGGAGTTTCACCCTATAAGCGCGTGTAAACTCACGAGAGAGAAGTGGATGCCGGTGAAGCGGCCCACACCCCGGAGTGAAATCTTTGCCATCAAAAGCACACAAAACACCTATAATAACATGCTATGGCATAAACTTGCTTGTGTTGGGGTCCATAAGACCCGGAGCCCCCCCCCTCCGGTGAAACCCTAGACCCGCTGGAGAAATACCGGAATTATACGGAAACACGCGGTAACGGCGTCGAAAGGGGGTAGCATTGTGGAACTAGGTGCTTGGTTGTGTTAGGGTAGGCCATAGGAACATAAAAAAACAAGGTAGAACCCACCTCTTCGGAAGATTCACGACGTTTCGTCCGATACGGGAGTTTCACCCTATAAGCGCGTGTAAACTCACGAGAGAGAAGTGGATGCCGGTGAAGCGGCCCACACCCCGGAGTGAAATCTTTGCCGTCAAAAGGACACAACACAACTATAATAACATGCTATGGCACAACCTTTCTTGTGTTGGGGTCCATAAGCCCCGGAGCCCCCCTCCGGTGAAACCCTAGACCCGCTGGAGAAATACCGGAATTATACGGAAACACGCGGTAACGGCGTCGAAAGGGGGTAGCATTGTGGAACTAGTTGCTTGGTTGTGTTAGGGTAGGACATAGGAACATAAAACAACAATGTAGAACCCACCTCTTCGGAAGATTCACGACGTTTCGTCCGATACAGGAGTTTCACCCTATAAGCGCGTGTAAACTCACGAGAGAGAAGTGGATGCCGGTGAAGCGGCCCACACCCCGGAGTGAAATCTTTGCCATCAAAAGGACACAACACACCTATAATAACATGCTATGGCACAACCTTGCTTGTGTTGGGGTCCATAAGACCCGGAGCCCCCCCTCCGGTGATACCCTAGACCCGGTGGAGAAATACCGGAATTATACGGAAACACGCGGTAACGGCGTCGAAAGGGGGTAGCAATGTGGAACTAGTTGCTTGCTTGTGTTAGGGTAGGCCATAGGAACATAAAACAACAAGGTAGAACCCACCTCTTCGGAAGATTCACGACGTTTCGTCCGATACAGGAGTTTCACCCTATAAGCGCGTGTAAACTCACGAGAGAGAAGTGGATGCCGGTGAAGCGGCCCACACCCCGGAGTGAAATCTTTGCCATAAAAAGCACACAACAGACCTATAATAACATGCTATGGCACAAACTTGCTTGTGTTGGGGTCCATAAGACCCGGAGCCCCCCTCCGGTGAAACCCTAGACCCGCTGGAGAAATACCGGAATTATACGGAAACACGCGGTAACGGCGTCGAAAGGGGGTAGAATTGTGGAACTAGGTGCTTGGTTGTGTTAGGGTAGGCCATAGGAACATAAAACAACAAGGTAGAACCCACCTCTTCGGAAGATTCACGACGTTTCGTCCGGTACGGGAGTTTCACCCTATAAGCGCGTGTAAACTCACGAGAGAGAAGTGGATGCCGGTGAAGCAGCCCACACCCCGGAGTGAAATCTTTGCCATCAAAAGGACACAACACACCTATAATAACATGCTATGGCACAACCTTGCTTGTGTTGGGGTCCATAAGACCCGGAGCCCCCCCTCCGGTGAAACCCTAGACCCGCTGGAGAAATACCGGAATTATACGGAAACACGCGGTAACGGCGTCGAAAGGGGGTAGCATTGTGGAACTAGGTGCTTTGTTGTGTTAGGGTAGGCCATAGGAACATAAAACAACAAGGTAGAACCCACCTCTTCGGAAGATTCACGACGTTTCGTCCGATACGGGAGTTTCACCCTATAAGCGCGTGTAAACTCACGAGAGAGAAGTGGATGCCGGTGAAGCGGCCCACACCCCGGAGTGAAATATTTGCCATCAAAAGCACACAACACACCTATAATAACATGCTATGGCACAAACTTGCTTGTGTTGGGGTCCATAAGACCCGGAGCCCCCCCTCCGGTGAAACCCTAGACCCGCTGGAGAAATACCGGAATTATACGGAAACACGCGGTAACGGCGTCGAAAGGGGGTAGCATTGTGGAACTAGGTGCTTGGTTGTGTTAAGGTAGGCCATAGGAACATAAAACAACAAGGTAGAACCCACCTCTTAGGAAGATTCACGATGTTCCGTCCGGTACGGGAGTTTCACCCTATAAGCGTGTGTAAACTCACGAGAGAGAAGTGGACGCCGGTGAAGCGGCCCACACCCCGGAGTGAAATCTTTGCCATCAAAAGCACACAACACACCTATAATAACATGCTATGGCACAAACTTGCTAGTGTTGGGGTCCATAAGACCCGGAGCCCCCCCTCCGGTGAAACCCTAGACCCGCTGGAGAAATACCGGAATTATGCGGAAACACGCGGTAACGACGTCGAAAGGGGGTAGCATTGTGGAACTAGGTGCTTGGTTGTGTTAGGGTAGGCCATAGGAACATAAAACAACAAGGTAGAACCCACCTCTTCGGAAGATTCACGACGTTTCGTCCGATACGGGAGTTTCACCCTATAAGCGCGTGTAAACTCACGAGAGAGAAGTGGATGCCGGTGAAGCGGCCCACACCCCGGAGTGAAATCTTTGCCATCAAAAGCACACAAAACACCTATAATAACATGCTATGGCATAAACTTGCTTGTGTTGGGGTCCATAAGACCCGGAGCCCCCCCCCCTCCGGTGAAACCCTAGACCCGCTGGAGAAATACCGGAATTATACGGAAACACGCGGTAACGGCGTCGAAAGGGGGTAGCATTGTGGAACTAGGTGCTTGGTTGTGTTAGGGTAGGCCATAGGAACATAAAAAAACAAGGTAGAACCCACCTCTTCGGAAGATTCACGACGTTTCGTCCGATACGGGAGTTTCACCCTATAAGCGCGTGTAAACTCACGAGAGAGAAGTGGATGCCGGTGAAGCGGCCCACACCCCGGAGTGAAATCTTTGCCGTCAAAAGGACACAACACAACTATAATAACATGCTATGGCACAACCTTTCTTGTGTTGGGGTCCATAAGCCCCGGAGCCCCCCTCCGGTGAAACCCTAGACCCGCTGGAGAAATACCGGAATTATACGGAAACACGCGGTAACGGCGTCGAAAGGGGGTAGCATTGTGGAACTAGTTGCTTGGTTGTGTTAGGGTAGGACATAGGAACATAAAACAACAATGTAGAACCCACCTCTTCGGAAGATTCACGACGTTTCGTCCGATACAGGAGTTTCACCCTATAAGCGCGTGTAAACTCACGAGAGAGAAGTGGATGCCGGTGAAGCGGCCCACACCCCGGAGTGAAATCTTTGCCATCAAAAGGACACAACACACCTATAATAACATGCTATGGCACAACCTTGCTTGTGTTGGGGTCCATAAGACCCGGAGCCCCCCCTCCGGTGATACCCTAGACCCGGTGGAGAAATACCGGAATTATACGGAAACACGCGGTAACGGCGTCGAAAGGGGGTAGCAATGTGGAACTAGTTGCTTGATTGTGTTAGGGTAGGCCATAGGAACATAAAACAACAAGGTAGAACCCACCTCTTCGGAAGATTCACGACGTTTCGTCCGATACAGGAGTTTCACCCTATAAGCGCGTGTAAACTCACGAGAGAGAAGTGGATGCCGGTGAAGCGGCCCACACCCCGGAGTGAAATCTTTGCCATAAAAAGCACACAACAGACCTATAATAACATGCTATGGCACAAACTTGCTTGTGTTGGGGTCCATAAGACCCGGAGCCCCCCTCCGGTGAAACCCTAGACCCGCTGGAGAAATACCGGAATTATACGGAAACACGCGGTAACGGCGTCGAAAGGGGGTAGAATTGTGGAACTAGGTGCTTGGTTGTGTTAGGGTAGGCCATAGGAACATAAAACAACAAGGTAGAACCCACCTCTTCGGAAGATTCACGACGTTTCGTCCGGTACGGGAGTTTCACCCTATAAGCGCGTGTAAACTCACGAGAGAGAAGTGGATGCCGGTGAAGCAGCCCACACCCCGGAGTGAAATCTTTGCCATCAAAAGGACACAACACACCTATAATAACATGCTATGGCACAACCTTGCTTGTGTTGGGGTCCATAAGACCCGGAGCCCCCCCTCCGGTGAAACCCTAGACCCGCTGGAGAAATACCGGAATTATACGGAAACACGCGGTAACGGCGTCGAAAGGGGGTAGCATTGTGGAACTAGGTGCTTTGTTGTGTTAGGGTAGGCCATAGGAACATAAAACAACAAGGTAGAACCCACCTCTTCGGAAGATTCACGACGTTTCGTCCGATACGGGAGTTTCACCCTATAAGCGCGTGTAAACTCACGAGAGAGAAGTGGATGTCGGTGAAGCGGCCCACACCCCGGAGTGAAATCTTTGCCATCAAAAGGACACAACACACCTATAATAACATGCTATGGCACAACCTTGCTTGTGTTGGGGTCCATAAGACCCGGAGCCCCCCCTCCGGTGAAACCCTAGACCCGCTGGAGAAATACCGGAATTATACGGAAACACGCGGTAACGGCGTCGAAAGGGGGTAGCATTGTGGAACTAGGTGCTTGGTTGTGTTAAGGTAGGCCATAGGAACATAAAACAACAAGGTAGAACCCACCTCTTCGGAAGATTCACGATGTTCCGTCCGGTACGGGAGTTTCACCCTATAAGCGTGTGTAAACTCACGAGAGAGAAGTGGACGCCGGTGAAGCGGCCCACACCCCGGAGTGAAATCTTTGCCATCAAAAGCACACAACACACCTATAATAACATGCTATGGCACAAACTTGCTTGTGTTGGGGTCCATAAGACCCGGAGCCCCCCCTCTGGTGAAACCCTAGACCCACTGGAGAAATACCGGAATTATACGGAAACATGCGGTAACGGCGTCGAAAGGGGGTAGCATTGTGGAACTAGGTGCTTAGTTGTGTTAGGGTAGGCCATAGGAACATAAAACAACAATGTAGAACCCACCTCTTCGGAAGATTCACGACGTTTCGTCCGATACGGGAGTTTCACCCTATAAGCGCGTGTAAACTCACGAGAGAGAAGTGGATGCCGGTGAAGCGGCCCACACCCCGGAGTGAAATCTTTGCCATCAAAAGGACACAACACACCTATAATAACATGCTATGGCACAACCTTGCTTGTGTTGGGGTCCATAAGACCCGGAGCCCCCCCTCCGGTGAAACCCTAGACCCGCTGGAGAAATACCGGAATTATACGGAAACACGCGGTAACCGTGTCGAAAGGGGGTAGCAATGTGGAACTAGTTGCTTTCTTGTGTTAGGGTAGGCCATACGAACATAAAACAACAAGGTAGAACCCACCTCTCCGGAAGATTCACGACGTTTCGTCCGATACGGGAGTTTCACCCTATAAGCGCGTGTAAACTCACGAGAGAGAAGTGGATGCCGGTGAAGCGGCCCACACCCCGGAGTGAAATCTTTGCCATAAAAAGCAAACAACACAACTATAATAACATGCTATGGCACAAACTTGCTTGTGTTGGGGTCCATAAGACCCGGAGCCCCCCCTCCGGTGAAACCCTAGACCCGCTGGAGAAATACCGGAATTATACGGAAACACGCGGTAACGGCGTCGAAAGGGGGTAGCATTGTGGAACTAGGTGCTTGGTTGTGTTAGGGTAGGCCATAGGAACATAAAACAACAAGGTAGAACCCACCTCTTCGGAAGATTCACGACGTTTCGTCCGGTACGGGAGTTTCACCCTATAAGCGCGTGTAAACTCACGAGAGAGAAGTGGATGCCGGTGAAGCGGCCCACACCCCGGAGTGAAATCTTTGCCATCAAAAGCACACAACACACCTATAATAACATGCTATGGCACAACCTTGCTTGTGTTGGGGTCCATAAGACCCGGAGCCCCCCTCCGGTGAAACCCTAGACCCGCTGGAGAAATACCGGAATTATACGGAAACACGCGGTAACGGCGTCGAAAGGGGGTAGCATTGTGGAACTAGGTGCTTGGTTGTGTTAGGATAGGCCATAGGAACATAAAACAACAAGGTAGAACCCACCTCTTCGGAAGAGTCACGACGTTTCGTCCGATACGGGAGTTTCACCCTATAAGCGCGTGTAAACTCACGAGAGAGAAGTGGAGGCCGGTGAAGCGGCCCACACCCCGGAGTGAAATCTTTGCCATCAAAAGGACACAACACACCTATAATAACATGCTATGTCACAAACTTGCTTGTGTTGGGGTCCATAAGACCCGGAGCCCCCCCTCCGGTGAAACCCTAGACCCGCTGGAGAAATACCGGAATTATACGGAAACACGCGGTAACGGCGTCGAAAGGGGGTAGCATTGTGGAACTAGGTGCTTGGTTGTGTTAGGGTAGGCCATAGGAACATAAAACAACAAGGTAGAACCCACCTCTTCGGAAGATTCACGACGTTTCGTCCGATACGGGAGTTTCACCCTATAAACGCGTGTAAACTCACGAGAGAGAAGTGGATGCCGGTGAAGCGGCCCACACCCCGGAGTGAAATCTTTGCCATCAAAAGCACACAACACACCTATAATAACATGCTATGGCACAAACTTGCTTGTGTTGGGGTCCAGAAGATCCGGAGCCCACCCTCCGGTGAAACCCTAGACCCGCTGGAGAAATACCGGAATTATACTGAAACACGCGGTAACGGCGTCGAAAGGGGGTACCATTGTGGAACTAGGTGCTTGGTTGTGTTAGGGTAGGCCATAGGAACATAAAACACAAATAAAATAGACTTAGTGTGTGAAAACCCACTCGATAGTGGTGTCGGTGTAGTATGAATAAATGAAATTGACTTAGATCTCTCGATACATGGTAACGGTTGTGAATTTATATATTTTAAACATAAAATATTAACAATTGAGATAGATCAATTGAGAGTAATTAATAAATACACATGCATCCAAAAAATAAGAAAAAAATTGCACCTGTGCCGACGGCAAAGCCGTCGGCATAGGACTTGGTAGGCCCAACCAGACGGTACAGTCAACTGTGCCGACGGCTACTTGGTGGCCGAAGGCCACCGTCGGCCTCATTTCCCTTGTGCCGACGGCTGGCTGGGTGCCGAGGGCCACCGTCGGCATCCTTTCCGCTGTGCCGACGGCAAGATCTGTGCCGACGGCCTCTGTGGCAGGCTAGGGCTCCGACCCTCTACGCCGACGGCCCCCGACATTTGGCCGTCGGCGCAGGATTTGGCCGTCGGCGTACTGAGTGATTCCTGTAGTGTTGGTTCTCTCCGCTGTTGCAACTTGCAAGGTTTTGTTTTTCAGTTTGCTAATGAAAATTAGTGCTAGACTGAACGAACGAATGTCCTACATTGCTTCCCTAGGCGATCGATGCAGGTGCGGCCAAACGAGGCGGCGCTGGTCAGTTGGTGGACGCGTTCGAGGCTCGTTTGAGGGCACATACCACTCTATGCGTTTGGTCCTGGGTCGGTGCAAAGAGGCGTGGTAGAACCCGACGAACCTTACGGTGGTGCCAGACGGGTACCGGGAGCGCCTTCGCCCCTGCTTAAGTAGCAGCTCAAGTTATCGATGCAATGAATCATCTAGAGGATCTGAAACAGTTATGATCAAGGAGACGTGAATGATTGTTCACTTGGCAAAATAGCAAGAGTGACACCGATGGCAAAAAAAGAACGAAATCTTGTTCCGGTAAGCTAACAGTTGACACCATACATAGCCTGAAATAAGGCGGTACAAAGTATGGCTTCTTTTGTGTTCAAGGATTGGAAATTCAATTTATGAGTTTTCTTTGTGTCGCTTTAATCTGTTTACTACTACTAAGACTACTCCATGATTACACCACGCCCAGCTCGAAGGAGCGTGAAATTGCCAGTCGTATGTGGTGGCCGATTGATCGATCCTTGCAAATATAAATTCGCTACAAAAGGTAGCTCCCTTAAGCTAAATCGTTTAAAAGATCCATCGGACCATCGGTGAGAAGCTGAATAAACAAAGCCTATACCACAAACCCAAGATTTTAGCCTTTTCAATGCCACAATAAACACAGTAGGTGCCTGATAGAGTAGAATCTGAAAAGTGCACAAAATGTTACAAAACCGAGTTAAATAGAAACTCCTAATCCGACTCAATTTGGTGCAGTTTCTCCTAAAAGCTAAAAATATATGTACATGGCTAGCTAGCTTTGTTTCAATCAAGCTGCTTAGCAGATCAGATTTGTAATGGCCTTGTGGTATATCCGCTTTACACATAGTCTTAACCGGTATAGTCCCTTACGACAGAAAGACAACGAGCCAAGTATGTTAGATGTTCATAAGCTCCTTCCGTACTATCATCCCTCGACATCCTTACGAACAATTGGTACCTGCCATGTATAAATCAAAATAATCATCAGACATACAGTATTACTCTTATGTCCAAAACATAAAACGTTTTAATAGGCTAAAATAGCCTATAAGAAAGTCTTTTATCTTTTATAATGGATATAGTAGAAAAATTGGGGCATGTCGATAGCGAGATTTCAAATAACTCGGGATTGCAATACCAGACATACTCGAATTTAAATATGATTTTATTCGAACCCATGGTACAAGGTTGAAACATAAGAAAACTAAATTAATCTCCACAAAATATTTAAGAGAACTGGAAATTTCGTAGATGAAATGTATATATTCCAAAACTTGAATTTTTTTTATCTCACCTGTTGCAACGCACGGGCATGTTTGCTAGTAACAGAAAATAACAATATAAAACAGTGATGTAAAATGTAAAATTGACGAATCAACTCCCCCAAGCTTAGACCTCGCTTGTCCCCAAGCGAAACTGAACTCAGTAAACATGACCACTTGTTTATGGAGTGAGGTGTCGATAAATAAAATACAGACAAGAGACATCACATCTAACAAAGAACAAGTCATTTTAGACATCAACTTCCTCTCATATAATAAAACTTGAAACAAGTAGAGGAAATCACAATAAAGGTGTAAAAGGAAATCGAAATTTCTAAAGGCAAACTTCGTTCTTGGTCAAAGAACAATTAACAATGTACTTATCTTTCGATCAAAGTATTTATATTAGAGCTTATATTGCAGAGTTTATCATGCTCAATTATAACAGTCTCTTTGGAGACATTGGTAACTTTCAAAGTGGTATTCAAATAGATAAAAGCATTTGTACAAAAAGGAAGAATAAAGAATATGATTGAGTAAATCAACATATAGATGGATGGATCACAACAACTCAAATGCTTGCTTAAGACAGAAAGGAGTAGGTTTACTGATTCAACATAAAAGTAAAAGGTAGGCCCTTCACAGAGGGAATCGTGGATCACTCATGTGCTAGAGATTTTATTTTGTTAAAAAGAGGTATAAAATGGTTGACACTCCTCCCAACCTTTCTTACACAAACCATGGCTAACCGAGTCCTCGGGTGCCTTCCAACAATCACATACCATGGAGGAGCCACCGGTAGAAAATAGTCCTTTAGTCCCGGTTCGCAAAGGCCATTAATCCCGACCGTGCAACCGGGACTAAATATGCGCGACTAAAGGCCCCCCTTTAGTCGCCCCTCTTACGAACCGCGGCTAAAGGCCCGTAAATGTGGGCGGGTGGCGTGCGCCGGGGGCGGAGGACCTTTAGTCCCGGTTGGCAACACGAACCGGGACTACATGCTATTTCTTTATTTCTTTAATTCATTTGGGTTTCTAATTATTTTTCACTCCAATTTTTCACTCCCTTTTTTTCACTCCAATTTTTCACTCCTTTTTTTTCAGAATTTATATTATTTGCTTAGTGTCTAACTACAATTATCTCTAGTCAAATTACTTACTCGTGGTCAAACTTCCCGCTCGGTCACCCATCCTCCCACTACTCTAGAACTAGCACACTTAACTTCCGAGTTCCATCCCGTCCCGCATCCAAGTGTTTCGCACGCATGTATGTGATATTAGTATCATATCAATCCAATTAACATGTTGGTCGATGCCACATTTCTTTATTGTCTGAATTTCAAATAAATATTTTAATAAACAAAAGTAATGATTTAATTAATAATTTTGAATAAATAAATAAACATTAACTTTTTAATTTGTATTATTTCTAAAAAATATTCAGAAAAATAAAACTAATTCATTTTAAAATCTTAAAAATACAAATAATATATCAAAAAATTCAGAAAAATAAAACTAATTCATTTTAAAATCTTAAAAATACAAATAATATATAAAAAAATTCAGAAAAATAAAACTAATTCATTTTAAAATCTTAAAAATACAAATAATATATAAAAAATTCAGAAAAATAAAACTAATTCATTTTCCCCTTTCCTAAATGCAAATTAATCTGATAAAATTCATGAACCAAACCATATGAAATCTAAACCATATAAAATTTGCAGATCCAAGTTTGGACTATTATTTTGGACACAAGAACTGTTTTGGCAATGACTATCTATGAGAATGATTTGAACCTAACTTTTAAAATACATAACCAAAATGGACAAACTAAAATGTTCTGGATAGATATTGAAAAGATCTATCCATAGCACTTAGCCTCACATCAAGGTCAGCAACCAAATGAAAATACCATCCTTTTTAATAAAAGACCAGTAGGCTCATCTATGATTTTTAGAATGAGTTCAAAAATGAATTTTGAAGTAAATCCAACTGGATGAGTTTGGTATTGACTAGATCTATGTTTTCCTAGCTTAGATTAATTTTTGGAGCTCTAGATTTATTTTTGGTGAACATATATAGAAACAGTAGTTTTTCTGTTTTGTTTTCTTGATGTGTTTTTGTTTGTTTTGAAGTGTGTGTTTGATCTTATCTTGTTTCCTAGCTTTTATAGAGTGTTAGGACTTGATATTAGGTTGTTTGCTTGCAGAAAATCTACCTTAGAAAGTGTGTGCATGATTGGAAACCCAAATAAAAATGGAACTAGCATTTGTTACTTTCTAGTTTTATTATTTTGGAATTGTGTGTGAGCCAGATCTTTGTGTGATTGCTTTAGTAAATTTTGTGCTATGTTTAACCCGTGATTTTATTTGAGCCATTACATAACATAGCGGTACATATATCCATTACATAATATAGAAATAATATAGCTAGGAATTAATATAGAAATAATATAGGAATTAATAGAAAGACATATATCCATTACATAATATATCCATTACATATATCGAACGCAACATAGCGGTACATAGATGCGGTACACAAACAACATCTACTCGAGCTCCGAAGAGTAGATGCGGAACAACTCGAAGGCAACGTATGCATCTATTGTTGCATACTCGAGATTGATCCGGTCAAGTGGGTTCTTCCCCCAATAAATGTGATTCCTCGAGGGGAAACAAGTCTTCATGGTTTTGTAGTCGGGGTGGATGAAGGCAGTTGCCATCTGAGCCATCCCGGTCTTCTTCCCGTACAGCTCATCAAAATGGATAAGGTCCTGAAGATCAATGTAGTGATCTTCAGGTATCTCAATACCCAACGTGCGCATCAACTTCTGCCGGTCTTGAGTGATGTCAACGCTACAGAAGTCATAACCCTTGTTGACAAGAAAATCAACAAGATCTGGAGATTGATTTGAACTACTGCAACAACAAAAATGGAACACGTGTTAGATTTTGTTGCAACACGTGTATTCTTCCAATGCAACAACAAATCGAAAATGCAACAACTATATCCTAAGAGAGATTGTACGTGTGCGTACCTTGCCCATTGGAAGACCAAAACGGTCTCCTTGAAGGCAATCTGGATGACGGCAACATCCTTCTGATTCTCCGTATACTCTAGATCAAGCCCGAATAACTTATGGTGTTCATTGGCTTCTTCATAGAGATCGAACAAACGGTGAAGAGCATTGGGGAGCCTCTCGCATATATCGTTATATGCCACGTCGAGATTCTTGCGGCATGGTGTGGGCACTCGGAGAACGTTCCAAACGAGAGAATCCATGGGTGCTTGGTGGAGGAAGAAGAGAGGAAGAAGAGAAGAGAGGAAGAAGAACAGAGAGCCCGCGCACTGTAGCAATGGCCTTCTGCCTCTCGCTCGCGAAATAAAACCGCGCGGGAGGCGAGCAGTTTGGATCTTTAGTCGCGGGTGGCCAGGCCAACCGGGACTAAAGACAGGGAGGCGAGCAGCTCCGACCTTTAGTCGCGGGTGGCCAGGCCAACCGGGACTAAATCCCTCCGCGCGCTACCCCAACCGCCACTCAAGACCTTCAGTCGCGGGTCGCCTCCCGAACCGCGACTAAAGACCCCTTTAGTCACGGTTCGGACATTTTGGGGACTGAAGTGTAGCATCCCAACTTTTAATAAAGATGGAATACCTGTGTTATTGTGCTAGTCCCTGGATCAATTGCTAGCACCACAGTACAAAATGAAATATCATGCAAATGCATCAAATTCTATTACATCGCATGATCCAGTCTTTACAAAATAGGATTACAAATTGCATAGTCTTAGAAGACTAGCAGAAAACAAAGATATACAGCGGAAAGCATAGAACAACATTGAGCATATCTTCTTCATGTGCCAAAGGCAAAACATGTTGGCGATAGTCTCGAGATCCTAAACGAAATCCTCAATCATCTTCAGAAACATCTGCAATATGGAATATGCAGCCACAAGGGAGTCAATACAATTTAATGTATTGGCAAGTAACACTATGGTGGATATAAATGGCAAGACTAATACTACATGCTTATTTGGCTGAGTGGAGTTTTGGCTAAGTTTTGCAAAAAGCCAGTTTTCTCCTATCACTTTTGTAAAACAAGCTTTTCTTTTCAAAAGGGTGGCAACATTGGATTAAGATCCAAGCACCACAACTACTGTTCACTTGGTCAATATTTTACTTATTGAAAATGGTGATGTGATTCTTCCGTCCATCCTTGTCCAGCTGCTCATAGTTATCCATAACCGGGGACACGGCTAAGATCTTAGTTTGTTGACTCTGCAGAGCTTGTGCACTTTCACCTTCAGACCCAACTCAACCCAAACATCCTATACACCCTGAGTGCATTAAGGAAAGGAGAAGAATCGAGAAGAGATCTTTCAGAAGCAAGAATTCAACCCAATGGCAAGACCCCGTTCCACCTATAATTATGCTACATCTGCTTGTCAAGCCCGGGCTGAACCCCCACAACTTAGTTGATCAAGACAGAGCCCATATGACTAAAGGCTGCACTGGTAGCAATCTAAACATGGGGAACATCATAATCACTTTGTTCCTGGGTGGCATTCCTCAAGTGAACACCCCTCGGGGAGACACTCAACTCTCATCAGCCAAACAACCAAATCCACCCAGGTGGTTCATTGAAGTTGTTACTTAGAATTTTTCCACAACATCAAGTAAAAATCATTTGTCTCATTGCATAGCATCTATCAAGTTCTAAGGCTATAAATAACAAGGATAAAAGAGATGGCTACACACTACTAGGATAATAGCATAGCATAATATAACTTAGTAAAATTTCCTATCAATGCATACTACTCAAAATCAACTAATGCATATGGAAAATAATGGGTAGTTGATGATGTGTTACTTGCCTTGTTGAAGTTGGTGAAGATATCACACTCTCTTCACAAAAGATCGTTGCTCTCCGTACAATCTATTCATGGAAAACACAATAACAAAATAAACAAGCATCCTAGCAAACAAACATACAAGGGGAGAAAACATATAGAGCAACTAACATATCCAAAGGGGCTTAACCAAGTTGGTTAGGACAAGGTCTAGGTTTCAGTTGAAAGATTCATTCTCTAGTGGTCTCATTCTTGTTAAGGAAATTCCAATGGTTTACTTGGGAAGGACTAGGTTGAGCTTGATGCGATCTAACTTTATTATAATCATACTTGTCGAGGAAGTTCCAAGAGTTCACTAAGAATAAACATATTACTTCTTCAACTAAAGTAATACATGCAAAACTTGGTCATATTCACCTTCAAAAATATTTGAGTGACTATGTTAGTATATTCCATTGTGGTTAGGGTAGGCCTACTAACTTCCTCATCAAAGGGAGAATATTACTAAGTCTTGGGTTTTCCATTTGGGTCAATGGTTGGACAAAGATAACTTGTTACTCTTCAACTTGTATGGATTGCTTCTAGACCTCATGTGATTGCCTTCTTGAAGATCATCTTCATGCTTCTATTGTAGTCTTGTTCCTTGGATGGATTCTTCTCTTGGTCTTGATAAATTCTTCAGGGCTTTCACTTCACTAATTAGTTTGGGTATGGGATGGGCACAAATACCACTAAGTCAATTGGAAAGAATATAAGAAGAAAGATAGAAAGAGAGAGGGAGATGTTTTCTTCTGAATTTCTTCACACTTGTACTTCTTGAGTTGCTTCTAGTTGCTGTGGAGTCTAAGTCTTCTCTTGAAAACGTCTTCATTGATCTTCCTTGTAGCTCTTCATGTTGGCACCAGGTTGAAAGTGAAAAACCCTCTATTTCTTGAGTCTTGTTTTCCATTTGCTAACTTGATGGATTCTTGAAGCAAGAATGGGGAGTGGAGAAGATAGAAAACTAAAGTTCACTACTTGGTACTATATGTGATTGACACATTCTAAGGACATGGCTTGGTTCCAAATGGACATAACATCAAGGAAAAACAGTTGAAAACAATTCCTATGACATGGTAAAGATGGATGAATCTCTAGGTTGGGTTTTTGGGTCAAAAACACATGGCCATGGTCCAAGGACGTCCAAAATGATTGGCCAAGGTTGTTTCTGGTTCAAGGTTATCAAATGGAGAAATTTTGCAAAAGGAACTATATTGAAAATATTTATAGAAATTAATCTATGTCAAAAATACTCAAAAAGACAACTAAATTCTAAATTCAATTTTAATTTGATCAATAATTATTTTGGGACAGAGGTTATGAAATTACACATCCTAAGGTTTCCAAATATATTTTATTTACAATTTTTGGATTTGTAAAATTCGAATTATGCCAAATTTCATCAAACAAGCATATTTGAATTTTATACAAATTTAAGTTTGTCAAATTTGAATTTGTCCAGTGCCAAAAGTTTCTAGATGTCAAGGGCTTTTCAAAAAGTCCAGGATTGCTAAATTTGGCTAACTGGTTAAAAAGTTATGATGGTTGCAAGTTACAGGGACTATTCTGCAAATCTGCCAAATAAATTCTATTCGAAAAAAATAAACAGAAACTCTATGGATAACGTTGGCCATGTGGGGCTCTGTGATTGGATGGGCGTGCTGACTGGGTGCTGACCCAGCGCTGACTGGGCTGCCACGTGTTTTAATCTTATTCGCTTATACCTTTTCGTTAAGTGATCTATTATGGACCGTATGATCTAGATCTGACGGACGAAAAAGAGAGAGGAGGGGGCGGGTGGCTCACCGGTGGCTGGACGGCCGGGAAATGGCGCGCGGCGGTGGTGGGTTCTCGGGTCTTCAGGGGGATGGTCCTCTGGTGGTTCCCTGAGCACGGGAGGGGCAAGACGACGTGCGGCACGGCACGGTGAACACGACTGAGATGATGGCGGGCACTCCTGCGTCCTAGTATGCCCGCGCGGTGCACTCGGAGACTGCGTCGTTCCGGTGAGCTTCGGATGCGCTCGGCGCCCACGATTTGCTGCGCACAACGAAGAAACAAATGGTGAAGGAGGTGCGCACGAGCACAAGGGAGCGAATTGTGGTTGTCTCGGTTCCCGGAAGTGGTTCACCTCGCCGGAATCGACGAAAACGGCCGGCGGCGAATGTGCACTCCGGCGAGGAAATACAGTGGATTGGGGAAACGAAACAAAGAGGAGGGAGAGGGGAAATGCGGAGGAGGCCGTGGGCTTTAACATGGGGGGATCGGGGTGATCAAATGCGCCCCGAAACGGACGAATTTAAGGAGATTCAATTCTCCTTTACTCGGGAAGAAACGGATGAGGTGGGAGGTTGATGACAGTGACGTCATGCTGACGTCATCAAATGATTTATTTTTTTCCTGTTTTATTAAAATCTTAATAACTTCTGTTTTAATAATCCAATTAAGGTCAAATAAATTTCTAAAATCTTGAAATTTTAATATCTTTCAAACCATATCATTTTTGTAAACTTTTCAACACATTTCAAAATGTGAATTTTGAGAATTGAGTAAATACCTAATAGTGACTTAATGTGATTTTTAATTTAGAAAATTATAAAATAAAAATATTTGTCAAATAAAATTTCAGTAGCTTTATAATTATCAAATACTATTTTCCAAAACCAAATCAAAGTGTTTTCATCTTTTATAATTTAAAAATATGATGAAAACATGAATAGTTACTTAATAGAAAAAGAGGGTTAATTATAGAAATATGATTCAAATTATTGTTTTCAAGGCCCTTTTAAAATGTTTTTCAATATGAGAAATTAACTCATGGTATCTTATTAGTATAATCAAAATAGAGAAATTATTAATAAATTTTAATTTGAGGGTGAGTAAGAACAGAGAGATTTTCTCTAATGAAGATATTGTTTTCCCAATTTAAAACATTGTTTTTCCAAGGCATTTTACTTGTTTTCATAAGTCAATAATATATATAACACCTTATTTTTTTGTTGATTGATATAATACTTTGAAAACAAATATCCAACTTTTAACCATTTGAGCTTAATAATAATAGTGACACAATTTCTTGAAGACAAGAAGAAAATATTATAAATAGTAACTCTCTGGTTTTTAATTATCATAATCATTTTCAAAATGGTAGTTGAGTTGAAAACATGTTGGTAAAGATTTTTCCTAAGAAAATATTTTATTCACATGAGGGAAACATATTTTATTTGAGGAATAGGCTTTAGGGTTTATGGAATTAAGGAAGTTTGGATTCTTTATTCCAATTACATATTGTTTTCTTTTATTTCCTCCTTTTATTTGGTTTCTGGTGACTTGCTTAATCATGAAAACAAAAAGTTTCAAATTTTTGTGATTTTTGAGTTTTCCAAAAATCAGGGATGTTACATGAAGGGGCGTATGGAAGGCCTTTTTTCTACCAGTGAGCGTCTAATTTTTAGAGAGGTGTATGCTTGTGTCAACGAATGGCAAACATAAAATACAGTACGTCACAAGACAACTAGACTTCACAAGAGCGGCTCCCATTGAAGGACGCAAATGGTATAGAAGGTCATCCCTCTTTCTCTTTTGTTTATATAATTATGCTTTGACTGATAAATCAGGGGAAAAAATAGTGAATATAATTTATATTATTATTTGGGGCTGGGAACCCCGCCGCCAGCTCTTCTAGCATTTGGATAAGCGGATGAAGACACTAGTCCAGGGTGTGAAATCCAATCAACAAGTGAGATAAAAATTATCTATTTTCTTCCTCATGAGCTAAAACAGGGGCACAAAACTGGTGTAATTTTGAAGGTTTAAAGGTAGCAGACAAGCAATTTACTTGGAGTGGCGGTGAAATACCACACATAGGTAGGTATGGTGGACACAAATGGAGCGGTTTTGGGGCTCAAGGTTTGGAAGCACGATTAGCATTCCCTCTCAGTATAGGTTTTTGGCTAGCAAGGTTGGGTAGCAAGCATAAGAGTTGAGGTAAAACAAACAAATACATATATGATAAAACCAATCATGCAATCTTCCTTGAAGTTACAAACAATCTTACTTGAGAATACTAAGCTTATGAGTTAACAAGAAAGAAAGATCATGGAATAATATATCTACATGCAACTCCCTCTTTTCTACTTAAGTCTCAACGTATTGAAGCTACTGACCAATGCTAAGTTTGGAAAAACTAACTATATTAACTTGAAGCTCCAACATTGATACCAATACTAATAACAATATCAACCATATAACAAAAATTGCAAACTAAATAAAGTAGATCAAGTAGATGATGAAACTTCTGATTAATGTTTCATTACGACAACTCAAACCAAGGGTTACAACGATAACCAACTAAAGAGTGATACTTACATACTTCAAACCATACTATATGATATTTTCTCTACTCATGATATGACTCTACTAAAAGGTGAAAGATAAAGGTGTGATGACGCGGCACTCCCCCAAGCTTGGAACAAGCCAATCGGATGCCAATACCAATGACGAATTAATTCTTTGGTGGTGGTGGTGAATCCTTCTCAATGAGATTATCAATTGATTTCTTCAAATCTTCAATTGCGAACATAAGCATACGCATCATCTCTGTATTTCGATCAATACGGTTCACGTGCTTGTCAGACGGTGAATCCCAGCCATCAAGAATTTTCCCCCACGCTTCCTTAGGTTGAGAGCTCTCTCTATCTACAAGTGGTGTCCTTGAAGCCAAGTAGCGACATGGGGCCTTCTCTCTAGTGCTCATACTCACTGTTTGCTTGAGAGGCTTTGCAACCACTCCAATGCTCGGGATGGTGGCGCGTGGATGCACTCGTGGTTTTTCTTCTACATCTCCTTCAGCTCCACTCTCGATCTCCTCCTCCGGTTTCTGGTCTTAGAGATAATCTTCCTTCTGTACCTTCCCCTTGTTGTTGTTGGAGGAGACCCATGGTGCTTCTAAAACAGAAAACAGATCCTGGCAGAAGTAGGTTGAAACAGAAACACGAAAATTAAACAATATACAGACCTTGGGGGGTCCGGGGGATTAAATATCAGAAACATACATAATGAAAGGAAAGCCCCGGCCGAAAACGAGTTGGAGAGGGGCTCCGGGGCGCCCACACCATAGGGTGGTGCGGGCAGGGGTGTGCCCGCACCCCCAGGTGGTGTGGTGCCCTCGGGCACGATCTCCTACCCTTCTTCGGCTCGGTATTTTTCATATTTTCCAAAAACCAATAATTTATAACTTGGAAGGTATTCCACGAACTTTTTCTTAACATAACTGTTACCTATTCCAAAACAGACTCTGCTGATTCTTGAATCTTCCCTCTAATGAATTTCTCTGGAGTCATTACTTCAATAACATCAACATCTTCATCATAAGAATCCCTATAAATATAATGTTTGAGTCTTTGCCCATTTACCACTTGTATAGTGTTATCTTTGAGGGAAGCAATTTTGATTGCACCCGAACCATACACTTCGTCAATAACATAAGGGCCTTCCCATCTCGAGAGTAATTTTCCTGCAAAAAATCTGAGAGGAGTCCGATACAATAGAACTTTTCACCAACATGAAACTCTATTTTAGGAATTCTCGTATCATGCCATTGTTTAACTTTCTCTTTAAAGATCCCATCATTTTCATAAGCTTCACATCCATTCATCTATATGATTCAAATCAAGCATTCTTTTCTTACCAGCAAGTTTAAAATCTTTATTAAGTTCTTTCACTGCCCAATAAGTGTGTGTTCTAATTCTAAATGCAAGTGACAAGATTTTCCATAAACTATTTTTATAAGGAGACATGCCCATAGGATTTTTATAAGGAGACATGCCCATAGGATTTTTATAAGCAGTTCTATAAGCCCATAAAGCATCATTCAACTTAACAGACCAATTCTTCCTAGATTTTTTAACAGTCTTTTACAAGATAGATTTAATTTCTCTATTTGATAATTCTACTTGCCCACTTGTTTGAGCATGATAAGATGAGGCAATTCTATGATTAACATCATATTTAGAAAGGGTTTTTTCTAAAACCACCATGATTAAAATGATAAGCTCCATCAGTCATAAGATATATAGGAACACAAAACCTAGAGAAAATAACATCTTTAAGCATTTTAAAAGGTCTCACCATCAGCACTATTTGTAGGTATAGCTTCTATCCACTTAGTAACATAATCAACAACAACAAGAATATGAGTGTAACCATTCGAAGGAGGAAAAGGACACATAAAGTCAAATCCCCAACAATCAAAAGGTTCAATAACAAGAGAATAACTCATAGGCATTTCATTACGTAAATATTACCAACTCTTTGACATTCATCACAAGATAAAATAAATTTACGTCCATCTTTAAAGAGGGTATGCCAATAGAAACCTGGTTGTAGAACCTTCTGTGCGGTTCTATCTCGAGCTAATGTCCTCCATAAGCACTACCATGTCACTTTTTCAATATTTCACGTTGTTCATGATCTCGAACACATCTTATCATATCACACTTTACTCCTTCATTATATAAGTGTGGGTCATCCCAAAAATAATGCCTCAAATCATAGAAGAATTTCCTTCTTTGTTGAGCTGTAAATGTTGTAGGCAAATACTTTGAAACAATAAAGTTAGCATAATCTGCATACTATGGACTATCTTTGGAGTTTACCTTTATTGCAGCCAACTGTTCATTTGGAAAACTATCATTAATAAGAATAGGGTCAAAAGCAATGTTTTATCAGCAACAGGATTTTTAGCACCCTTCCTATCCACAATATGCAAATCAAACTCTTGTAAAAGCAACACTCATCTAATAATCCTAGGCTTAACATCTTTCTTTTGAATAAGGTATCTAATAGCAGCATGATCAGTATGAATAGTAACTTTGAGACAACAATATAAGGTCTAAACTTATCACAAACAAAGACTACAACTAAGAAATCTTTTTCAGTAGTAGAATAATTCTTTTGAGCGGCATCAAGAGACTTACTAGCATAATGAATAACATTCAACTTCTTATCTACGCGATGTCCAAGAACATCACCTACAGCAAAATCACTAGCATCACACATAATTTCAAAAGGTAAATTCCAATCAGGTGGTTGAACAATAGGAGCAGTAGTTAAAGCCTTCTTTAAAGTATCAAAAGCTTCCTTACAATCATCATCAAAAACAAAAGGTACATATTTTTGAAGAATATTAGTAAGAGGCTTTGATATTTTAGAGAAATCTTTAATAAACCTCCTATAAAAACCAGCATGACCAAGAACACTACGAATACCTTTAACATCCCTGGTACAGGGAATTTTCTCTATGGCTTCCACTTTAGCTCTGTGAACTTCAAACTTCAATACCTCTTTCAGAAATTTTATGTCCAAGAACAATTCCTTCATTCACCATAAAGTGGCATTTCTCCCAATTAAGAACAAGATTAGTTTCCTTGCATCTCTGCAAAACTTTATCATGGTTGTGCAAGCAATTATCAAAAGAAGTTCCATAGATGGAGAAATTGTCCATGAATACTTCCACAATTTCTTCACAAAAACCATGAAAAATAGGAGACACACATATTTGAAACGTAGCAGGAGCATTACACACACCAAAAGGCATACGCCTATAAGCATAAGTACCATAAGGACAAGTAAAGGTTCTTTTCTCTTGATCTTGCTTCCGAACAGCATTTTGAGAAAACCCAGAATAACCATCAAGAAAGCAAAAAAAGAGTTTTCTTAGACAACCTCTCTAGAATTTGATCAATAAAAGGCAAAGGCTATTAAGGAATAAGCTCATTCTATAACCAACTACTACTCTTTGAGGAATAAGCTCATTATTTTCATTAGGCACAACAGTCATTCCTCACTTCATAGGGACACAATGCACAGGGCTTACCCATCTACTATCAGCAATAGGAAAAATAATACCAGCATCAAGAAGTTTTAATACCACATTTCTTACCACTTCCTTCATCTTAGGAATTAAACGACGTTCATGTTCAACTACTGGCTTTGGATCAAGTTCAATATTAATAACATGCTGACATATAGGGGGAGAGATCCCCTTCAAATCATCAAGAGTATATCCAATAGCTCCAAGGTGTTTCATCAATATTCCCAATAATCTTTCCTCTTCTTCACCTGAAAGTTTAGCACTAATAATAACAGGATATATTTTCTTATCATCAATGTAAGCATACTTAAGATCATCAGACAAAGGTTTTAAATCAAAAACAGGATCCTCCTTGGGTGGTAATGTGGTACCCAAGTCTTCCATAGTTAAATTATGTTTCAGTATCACCGGTTGACGAATAAGAATATCGTCAATCTCATTTCTTTCTTCCATAAATACCTCACTCTCATGTTCCTCCATATATCTCTACAAAACATTGTTAGGAGAAATAGAGGCAAGCTATTCAACTCTAAAATTCTCATTAGGCAATTCAGACTCATAAGGTTCTCTAGCAAATTTGGAGAAATTGAACTCATAAGATTTTCCATCAAATTTAGTCAAAATCTTCTCCCTCTTACAATCTATAATAGCACCACAAGTGTTCAAGAAAGGTCTACCAAAAATAATGGGACAATTTTACTAGAAACCTTACCAAGTACTAGAAAATCAGTGGGATATATAGTTTTACCACATAAAACTTCCACATCTCTGACAGTACCAATCAGAAAGAAATTTTCTCTTTTAGCAAGCTGAATAACCACATCAATATCTTCAAGCTCTCAGGAACCAATTTCATGCGTAATTTCTCTATAAAGCTCATAAGGAATAGCACTAGAACTAACACCAATATCACACAAACCATAATAACAATGATCACCAATCTTAACAGAAAGCTCAGGAACACTAGTTTTCTTAGGTCTATTTGGACGTGAGACAATATTAGAAGCATCCTCACAAAATAAAATATGTTCATCCTCTACATTTCCGCAGATAAGATCTTTCACTATTGCTACAACAAGTTCAACAGTTATTTGTTCATCAGGTTCAACAGATTTCTTAATGCTCTTATTAACCACACTAGCTACAATAGAGTGTTCTTTCACCTTAGAAGGGAAAGGAATTTTCTCAATATAAGGCTCAGGGATAGCAGGATTAACAACATGCACTTCTACATTACTAGCATGAACAATATCTTTATAAGGTGCATGGTACTTGTGACACTCCTTTTTAGGAATATCAAGATAAAGAGCAAATGATAACCGGGATGGACAGTTCCATCACCATAATAGAAGTTATCCAAAACACGTCCATCAATTTTCACAGGTATTTTATAAGGATCTAATTCAGCAGATAACGGGTTACCTAATACCCTAGCAGTAATGGTAGAAGGACCCGTAAACAGAGAACCAAAATTATTCTCCATAATGAAATAAACCAGCAGACAGAAATAAAAACAACACTCATAGTAAAAGTTTGTCTTACCAATTCCACTTACCAATAGAATTTCACTCCCTGGCAACGGCATCATAAAATAGTCTTGACGACCCACAAGTATAGGCTGTGTATCATAGTACTTTCGATAAATAAGAGTGTCGAACCCAACGAGGAGCAGAAGGTGTTGACAAGCAGGTTGGATAGAGGATTCACTATAAACACTAGCAAACAGGTTTTTCGTGGTTTTTGATATATCAGATAAATAATGTGCGAGTACATAAAAGACGGTAAATAATATTGCAGCGAGTGGCCCAATCCTTTTGAGAGGAAAGGACAAGCCGGTTGTTCTACTTATGATTACCAGAAGTTGTCGAGGACACATGGGAATTTCGTCAAGTGCTTTCGCTTCATATGGTTGATTAATATTTATTGGTTCATGAAGTGTTGTATGGGTGAACCTATGCTAATGCACCGCCCAACTAGGACTAATACTTACTTGTGATTATACCCCACGAAAGCATCCGCAAATACAAGAAAGTAATTAAGATCAATCTAACCACAGCCTTAAAACTCTGGGATCCTACACTCCCTCGTGCATCGGTTTCCTAACGGGGGTTTAGGTTTCGGCCACTCCGGCAACCCAACAATTATTAGCCAAATACACAATGCATCCTCCTAGGCCCATAAAGGTGAAGTATCGTGTAGTCGACGTTCACATGACACCACTAGAAGAATAGCACGACAACTTAAATACCGAACCACGAGATATTACATCAATATAACTTCGCAACTAACATCATGACTTCTCCCATGTCCTCAAGAAGTAAACGAACTACTCACAAGAAATCATATGGATCATAATCAGAGGTGATATAATTGATAATAACAATCTGGTCATAAAGTGTAAACACCGATAAATCTCACAAGCATCAACTACTAACAAGTAATCCACACCGGGAGACATATCTAGTGAGGAGAAGCGATAAAGACCCCTAATTGTTATAGCGGGATTAAGGTGGATGCTGAGGGTGATGGTGCTGGTGGTGATGATGATGACGATGACGATCTTGATGATGGCCGGAGCAATGACGGTGAGGATGGCGATGATTCCCCCTCTCTGGGGAGGAATTTCCCGGGCAGGTTTCTCCCTGCTAGAGAGATTTTCTCTCTTTGTTGTTTTCCGCCCCGAGGCGGCGGCGGAATAATTATTCGATGATGATTTCGGGCTTAGGGTTCCCTGGGGGTCAAGTACGCGAAAGGGGGGGACCCAGGAGTGGGCCAGGGGGGCCAGGCCACCCCTAGGCGCGGCCAGGGGGCACGCCGCCTGGTGGTGTGGGCCCTAGGTGGCTCCCCTCCGGGTGCCCTTATGGCTCACTTCCTCCTCGGAACTTCTAAGATTTCCCCGGTATCCCCCCTCGTCTTTTGATCTTCTGAAATAGGGTATCTCGATGGTGCGTTTTCCATCAGATTTCTGGTCACGATGTTTATTCTTCAAAAATTATAAAACATGCAAAATAAGATAAAATAACATAAGTGATGCATCATAACATAAAATATATGGATGAATAAAAGAAAATTACAATATAAAACACTGATGCAAAATGGACGTATCAGACAACCCCAAGAAGATGTACTAGGTTGGATGAAACCTTTTTTTTTCTACCTCCTCTATTTGTCGCTTCAATTCAGCCAACTCTTCTGGAGCCATACAATAAGGTCTTTTGGACATAGGAGCGGTGCCAGGGACTAGTTCAATGACAAATTCCACACTTCGATTAGGTGCCATGCCAGATAACTCTTTAGGGAATACATCAGGGAAATCACTGACTACCGGTAAATCATGAACTTCAGGAGGATAGTCAGCTTGCATTGAGTATAGTTGTGACTCAGGTGAAAGTTTATGGCACGCTGATGGGGCTAGATCAGATCACCTCCAACACTTCACACTAGCACCATAAGGATCTGTCAAGATGATCGAATTTTCTGCGCAATCAATCACAGCTCCAAACCTCTTGAGCCAATCCATGCCTAGAATGACATCAATGTCAGTTCACTTCAGGGCAAAGAAAGTGGTAGGGAACAACCGATACGCTATAAAACTATGAGCTCTGGACTAACCATCGTGGTTTGCCAGTTAAACCCCGGGGACTTGACCACCAAAGACTTTGACATCTTTTGGAAAGGTATCCCATGCATTTCAGCAAACTTTTCTGACAATAACGTATCTGATGCTCCAGAGTCGAATATCACTGTAGCCAGAATGGTGTTAACTCGAAGTGTACTCAAAAGAATGCTTGGATCATCTTGAGCCTTCTCAAGTGTAACATGTGTTAAACGAGCATGTCTAGCATCAGTGGACGTCAAATATTTCTTGGGCGGAGGAACTCCACGACCAATTTTCTTCTGAAGACACTCTCGAGAAAGATGGCCCGACTGACCATAATTGAAACACATAGAATCAGGTGGTTTAGCAACTGATGGAGGCGGACGAGGAACGTATCCCGATAAATTGGGTGCAAATGGGGCTCTAGGAATAGCACTGTATGGTATAAAAACACGACGCTTCTTGGAGCCAGAGAAAGATGCACGGGAGTCATCCGCGTCCCTTTTTACAACAGCCTCCATCTCCTTTCTGCCATATTCAAGGGTAATAACCTGATTATACAACTCCTGGAAACTCTAGAATTTGAAAGGAAACAACTTATAACGGAGGGTTGGCTTCAGACCCTTCCGAATTAGTTCATGTTTTTCCTCATCATTTCTGATATCATGAGGAGCATAGCGAGCCAAACGGGTGAATTCTTGCCCGTAAGTGTAACATCCCAAGTATGAAAAACACCTTTAGAATGTTTGCTTTTTGTTAAATTATGTTTTGCATCATGTCATCATAAGCTTTGCATTTGTTTTCCAATTGTTTTCCTTTGTTTTCATTTGTTTTCCCTTGTTTTTTTCCATTTGATTTCAAACCAAATTTCAAAATTTTGTTTCATACTTGTTCTGTTACAATTGACAAATAAAAATATTCAAATAAAACATCTTTTTGTTTCCATTAAAAATAGAAAGTTCAAACTATTAAATTGTTCTTTTTAATAATTCATTTAACATCAAATTCACTCAAATTCAAATAAAATACAAACATCAACACAATTTGAAATTTTTGAAAAACAAAAGTTTGCACATTGGTGCTTTTACAATAAATAACTTATAAACTTTTTTCCCTAAATTTTTCCAACCCTAAAGCTATGATTTTCTTCCCTTTTCTTTTTCTACAAAAAAAAAGAGAAAACAAACAAACAGAAACGGAAAAAACAAAAAAAAAAGAGAGGAGAGGGCAGGCCAGCCAAGTGGGCTGCGCCCACCAGCCCCAGGCCCAGCCCACGGCCTGCGTACCCCCCCTGTCGCTTTCTCCTACCTTCGTACGGAGAGACAGAGAGTAGGGGGGGCTCCCCCACCGAGCAGGGAGCTCACCTGCTCCCTCCCCCCTATATCTAGCCCTAGGCCGTGCCCTAGTTCCTCCTCCCCCTCCTTCCTTCTCCCAGCCGCCGCCATCCCTCTCAGATCCCCTTCTTCTTCCTATTCTCTTCTCTGAATTTTTCTGCCATCACCATGGACGGAGCTTGATCGCTTGGTGGAGTTGGTGGTTGTGGTCGCTGTCCGGTTCCCACGGGCACGGGAACGAGTTCCCCGTGCCATCCTCGTCCTCCTCGTGTCCAGGGAGGGGCACGAGCAGCTCTTGATTGTCGCCGCCGTCCACCTCTCTGTCGCCGTTGTCGCCGACCACCACCACCGAGCCCTGCTCCTTCTGCCTCTCCCCGGTGAGCACAGCATGTCCTCCTCCTCCTTCCCTCTCTGCTCCCGCGCATCACCTGCACGCGCAGGCACACCTCCCTTACGCACACGGCACGCCAGCAGCAGCAGCAGATCCTCGCCGCCGGCGAGCGCTTCCTCGTCAAGTTTCAAAAAGACTGAAACTTTCAGTTTCAGTTAACACCCTGAAAGTGAACCTCATACCCCCCGCGCCTCCTCCTCTGGCACGAAACGCACATCAACCCAGCTGGCCAGCGCGCTGCGCACGCGCCCACGAGGGCGTGGGTTCGAACCCCCCTCGCGGATTAAAACCCAATATTTTTCACAGCGCGCGCTGACAGGTGGGGCCCCCTGTCAGCGACCCTGCTGCCACGCGAGCGCCACGGTGGCCAGGGCCCCCCTTGTCAGTGGCCTAGTCTAGGTCACTGCGAGGTGTATTTCTTTTTCTGGTTTTTCTTTTACCACCAAGTCCCTGTTATTTACAGTTTAGTCCCTGAATTTTAAATACAAATAACTTTTGTATTTCAACTCCAAATAATATAAATAAAATATTTTTTCTGTACCAAATTTAATTATCTACATGTTTAAACCAATTGTATACTGTTTTGAACATTTCAAATGTTTTCAAAATTCAAATTCAAACAACTCATTACAAATTTGGTTAAATTCATAACTAATTCAAATTTAATTCAAATGGCACATATAAAATATGTTTTCCATGCCAAATTGAACCACCTTTTCAAATATAAACTTTGTTTCCTGTTTTGAATAATTAAAATTTGTTAAATAATTTGAATCTTGTTTAAATCATTTAAAATTGCTAAATTCATAACTTGGTCAAATTAAATTCTTTTGAACATATAAAATATGTTTTCAAACCAGAAAATATAATATTTTCAAATATGAATTTTATTTAATGTTTTGAACAAATAAAAATTCAAATAAATTCATACTTGAATTAAATTCATTTAAATCTTGTTTAAACTTGTTTAATTCATAATTAATTCATTCTAATTCCTTTTTCAACAAATGAAACATGTATTCCACCTAAAATTTTGTGTTCATTCCAACTATGAATTTTGTTATCTTTTTTTGAACAATTAAAATTGGTGAAAACAACAAATGCTTGTGTAACTCCTTTAAGAAGCCAAAATTTCATAACTTAATAAATAAAATTTCAAACTTGGTAAACAACATTTCAAATTGAAGCTATTGTTGTTTTCTTTTTGTTTTCCTCATCCATGCATCATTCTAATCAACTTTCACATGATGGTTAATTGTAGATCATTTAATCCAACCTTAATTCATGGTGCTTTCATATGCAATCCAAATTGCATATAGTCCCATTTAATTATGTTACCATGTCAACTAGCTTATCTTTGATGCATCAATTAAATTGTCATGCATCATCCCATGATTGTGCATTATGCCATGTTATTGATTGTTTGTCTCTCTGCGTTGTTTGTTTGCTTCTTCTCGAATAGACGACGACGCTGAGACAGACGAGGTTTACGACACTACTTCTGAGGAGTTAGCCCAGTACCAGGCTACTGAGTTTGCAGGCAAGTATTCACTCACCAGAACCATTGTGTTCTTTCCACACTGGATATCGATACTTTCCGTTGTCTATTCTGCTAGCCTTAAGATTCGTTGCTTGTGTTCCGATCCTATCACATGTTATCCTGTAACCCTGATATAGCCTATCCTCCACACCTATAACCCTGTTGCTTGTTGCGTGTGTCTTACTAGCATGCTTAGGGTTGTTTATGCTCGAGTATGATGTCCGTTATTTCTGTTACCTTATTTATTATGTTCTGGGGGCTCGATGTTTAAACAACAACCTGTTAATGTATGAGGTAATGCTAATTTGATGATAAGGCACCGGCAGGAGGCCGGGTATGGTTTTGAGGCCTGCTAGTGTCGAACTCAGGAAAAGTCTTTGTCCTCTAGATCCATGATGAGCGCGCTAACCGCATGTGGGAAGCGTGTATGGGCGCCCCCCTCAACTTTGATTCGATTCGCATCTCGTCCAAATCGCCTCATTTAGTTCGGGTTTTCCATTTGCCGCATGCATATGCAGGTGCGAACCCGAGGCCAGGGTGGAACTTTTGTAGTCGGCATTTAGGGAGACACGTTCTTAGAGTGCTATGAGGGTCCCCTTTTCTTCGTGGGGCTTGATTAGCCGTGCGCTCAATTGCACGGGGTTCTTTGGGCTTGATGCGAAGAAGAGTTGGGTTGTGTTGAGTGCCTCGCTTGGTGGAAGTGCATTTCCATCTGGCGGGGTATTCTTACGTGTACGGCCAAATTGGTGCATCCCTGCAGGGTTAAATCTTCTCGAGAAGCCGTGTTGTCCGCGGTTATGGATGACTTGGTAATAGGGCTGGCTAACAAGGATTAGACAACTTACACCTAATCAATAATAACTTGACTAGTAATAGACCCTATTGACACAATAACTTGACCCATCATTAATCCAACTGTGTGAGTTATCCTCGGATTGCTTCTTTGGATAAGGGGCGAGATCCAGGATGGGTTTGTTGAGGTTAGTGGTAGTTGGTTACGATACGCTATCTTATCCATCTCTTTCAGCCGGATGTTGTAGCGTGTTTCTGTAGTTGGTTAGAGCAGCATGCTGCCGCACTTTCGTATCACCTATTCTTCCGTTGAACCCAAAGCATCTGTACTTGGTGTTGCCGGGTACACTTTAGTATCTTGTGAGTCTTGCTTGCCAGTACTTGTCTGTACTGACCCCTTTGGGGCTGTGGTTTCCGCAGACTACGTTTCCGAGGATCCCCATGGTGGCTACTACGTGGAGTATGACGAGGCTGCTGACGAGTAGATAGCGGACCCGGGCAGGATCCGATACATCGTGGATGGGCTCCGTCTTTTCGTTTCCGGCCTCTTAGGCCTATTTGGATCTTGTCTGTACTCAGACACTTTGGATGCTTCCGCTGTGATGTAATGATGAATTGTTGGGACATGTGTCCTCTGGATGATTGTCTTTGCTATCTCTGCTCTAGTGAGAGCTATTTGCAACTAATTTCTATTTCTTTGTGTCTTAGAGATTTGTTGTAATATCACTTGTTCAAATGCCGTTGACGTACCATGTGTGTATGTTATGAAGTACGTCAATGGAAGTAGTCGGATTTCTATGGGATGGTTTACGCAGACGATGGATAGTAGAGAATGGTTGTCACACGTTTACGTGTTGGCCTGCTCACATTGAGATGCGGGTGCCGGTATGCCCCGTAAGCCATTTATCTACTGTTTAGCGGGCTGTGAGTATCCTCTAGAAGTCCGGGTGCGACAGTAAGGTAGAACGTCCATGTTGCCCTGAGTGAGATCAAGGAATTCCTTCAGTTTGATGTCCATGATTACCTTTGGAATATAAGCATCATAGAACGCAGTACAGAACTCTGCCCAGGTGACCTCATGTCCTGGCGTCTGCAACGCCAAGAAACCTTCCCACCAAGCACCAGCAGCACCCTCTTTCTTCTAGGGGGCGAAGTTCACGCGGTCACCATCTTGGACATGGAGAGCTACAAACTTGTGCTCGATTGTACGGAGCCAGTCATCAGCACCAAGAGGCTCCTTGGAGTCAGCAAAAGTAGGAGGCTGAGCTTTAAGGAAATTCCCAACTGTAACACCTTCAGCGTGGCGTTTAGTATTCTGCACCACACGTTCAAGAATATGTTCATTTCTCAGGCGGCTAGTCTCGATATTCTGCAGAACCTGCGCCATTGTGGAAAAGGTGGAATTTCTGCCTCAGGAGGATTACGTCCACGATGTCTACGAGTACCACCGGACATCATGAGTAAAAATAAGAGGAACCATGAACAACACATCCATGATAAGAGATAACAATGGAATAGTACATGATAGTTCAACGGAGATAAGATACATGACATTATGTGGAAGAAACAAGCCACGTCGCCTAAATAGAACAACCAGGGAATCACATAGAGATGCAACCCCATCCATGGAATTTATAGATCGGATGACTTGAGTTAGACCAAACTTGAGAGGTTAACAAACTGCCACGAAGTACCAGGAAGAAACACCTAGCGATTTTGGTCCTAGATTTGAAGATAACAGATGAGAGGAAAACCTTTTTAAATCAATTGAGGTAAGATGACTCAGAGTTGGAGTGATACCAGATAAGGAGTAAAAAGAATTACTAAGAAGGTTTTCACAATTCATTTGCAAGTTCAAAATAGTTTTCACAAACACTAGACTCAACATTGACCAGTAGCAAGGGTTTCCTACAAGCAGTTCTGCTCTGATACCATGACTTGTCGCGACCCCGGACCCAGGGTTATACATACTGTTATGCGCTCCTAGTCATGGACCCACAAGGGCTTCGGGGTTACCAGCCCCGGCCGCAACAAACAGCGACAGGTAGACCGGATTCATCGGCACGCATGCCGGATAAAATCGGTACTATTACTCCTTGTGTCCATGCTAGTCATAACCTCGTATGAAAGTGATGGAACGAGACCTAAGCTATACAGAGATGTTGTGTGTCCAGGAAGTGCAACAACAATCGAGTGTTACTGGGGTTACCAAGCCCAGGACGAATCACATCGGCATGCAATGCTCGGAAATGGATCATCGACAGGCATGCTCGAAAAACAACACAGGCATAGCCAAAACTGTAAAACAATGAGCTCGAAACCAAAAACCGATCAAAGCAACACTCTAGACACGAAATCTGTATTAAATAGATATTACTAGAGTAAAGCTTTACAAAGAGAGGTCACATGACTGTAACATCCCAAATTTTGCTGTCAAAGGGTTGTGGTGTTGTTGGCATCTCATACATGCATCAAAACAAAAATTTAATCATGTTTCAACCAATTTAAATTATGAATTTAAATGGTTTGAGAAAAATACCACAAATAGTACTTATTTTGGTTTCCAAAATCTTGTATTGGAAAATAATTCAATTTCACCAAACGAAAACATGGTGTGGTGGAAAATTTGATAAGGTTTTCAAATCTTATTTTTGCCTAATTTTGTTCTTGCAAAAAGGCCCTGAAAACATGGGTTTATGTCCGTTTTTTTAAAGAAAACGGCTCGTGTGTAAAATTTCCAAACCCAGGGAGTTATGGGGAAAATCCCCTTTGTCTTCTACCTCCTTCCAGTAGGAGAGCCGGCCTCCCACGAAGCCCTCTCCACGTCCTGCTTCACCTCTATCGCGAGGATAAGGAGGAGAGCCGTCCCCATCGTTCTCTCTACCTCCCCATCCTCCCCTCTCACTCTCCCGTGCTCTCTGTGGCCGGAGAGAGAGCAAACCCTAGCACCGGCAATCATCGCCGCGCGCCGTCATTTTGGCCCTCCCAAAGCTCCGCCGTGCTAGCATGGCCGTCTCTAGTGATATGCGCGTCATATCCATCGAGCCAGGAGGTCCGAGAAGTCCCTAGGACGCCGAATTGTGCCCTTCTTCCCCGAGGCCGGCAAGATTCCGCCGCCTCGATTCACCGCCGTTCGGCCTCCGTTCGCTTCAATGATGACTCCATCGAGCTCTTGGTGAGCAGCTCCACCTCCTGGTGCCCTCCGCCTTGCCCCTTCCCCTCTGCTCCTCCATCTCGCCGTGAACCACCGCCGGCCGCCGCCGTTTCTGCTCGCCGCCGGCCATTCCGGCGACCAAATGGTCCACCGCCTCCACCACTCGACTCCCCTTGGCATGCTCTAGCTTATGCATCACGTAATTGCATCGAATTCGCGACCGATTGATCGATTGCGTGCTCACAGAGAGAATCCATCCCCCCTGTGATGTCACAGTGACATCATGTTGATGTCAGAAATCCCATTTACAATTACAGAAAATGGTTAATTTTAATAATTCAATAACTATAAGAATATTACTCAGAAAAATATAATAAAAATATGGAGATGTTCATAAAAATATTCTCTATCCTAATATGTAATTTCCACACATGTTTGAGAAAGTCCAAAAATGAGCATTTATTTAATGTTGTTTAATTCATATAAAATAGAGAAAATAAGTTTTTAATCAATAAAATTAGAAAATTAAAAGTTATATATCAAATTGCTCAAAATGACAATTGGAATCTAGTTGTGGTGTTTTCAAACCCAATTGAGCTTTTAAAATGGTACCTACTTTCATAATCGTCCGAATTGCCCCTCCGGGGTCTATTTCGGGCAAATTTCAGTAAAACTGCATTTCTGACATGCGAACCCTAGCAACCCATCGAACATGTTTAGGGCTTTATTTTAGTTCATTAAATTGCTCATGCATACATATTGTGCATTGCATCGATGCCATGTGTTGATAGTTATTTCTCTTTCGATGTTGTTTCCCCCTCGGTAGAACGTGACTCCGAAGAGAAGGCCAGCAATTCCAAATGGTGAATACTTGATCTTAACCGACAAGTCAAGCACTTATTCTAGAAGACGTTATTTGGTTTTCTTATAACCAAGGCAAGAATAACCTCTTATATGCTCATATACATTTCCCAACAACATTTGTTCTCGTACTTTGCATTCGATTCCAAAGTATTTGATGCTAGTAGACATAGTTCACCTATATGCTGCATTGCCTCAATATCCTGATCCACTGCTCCTAGCCGCCATAGAATTGCTTGTGCGCATCGCCAGAGCCTCATATCTGCTTCGCTTAGTCTTACATGTTTGTTTACCTCTGCTCCATCCGGTTGATGAATCAGAGCGGCGATAACCTAGTATGATATGATGACGTGGTGAGATGAGCATTGTGGGGTTAACCTGACTAAGGCGAGGACGAGAGGCCACTTGGGAAGTGGTTCTTTGTCCTGTACTTGCCAACCCTAGGATTAAGGTCTCGCCGTGGAAACCAAGACTGAGCGTGCAACCACACGCGCGAGCCAATGAACCCCGCTGGACTAACTAACTTGTTTGGCCACATCCATGAGTCATGTAGTTTGCTATTTCCATCTGCGTGTGAGTCAGAAAACGATTTGGAGAAAAACTAGGGCGTGACCGGGACAAGTGATGGACGTACACGGATCTTGATCCCGACTCACAGAACAGGTGCCGTCAGGAGGTGGCCAACTCCCTGTTGACGGGGTGGCCCTGTTTGGGTTGACTCATGGATAGGGTCGAGCAAGGTAAAGGTCGGAGCCAGCCACCCTCTACCGCGCTCCATGGAAGAGCGTACATGTGGCGCTGATGACTCCCAAGTGCAGGAGATCAATTGTAGTACCTTTCGATAAGTATTTGAGTGTTGAACCCACGAGGAGCTGAAGGTAAGCTATCTATTCTCTAAAGCCCTATAACCCTCTTATATGGCTGTTTATGCAAAGCAATAAGTTTGACTAAAAGGAACTAACTAATTAAAAGCAAGTGACGTGGAGTGTGGTTTGTCTAGTAACTAGTGAAGCAAGTTTAAAATGCAAGTAATCCTAAAGCAAGTTTCTAAGCAAGTTTCACAAGTAGCAAGCAACAAATATCTCAAGTATCTCAAGGGAGCAAGTGTTCTAGCAATAAGTGTTTCGTTCGTGTGGTTGTCACAATTAGTGAAGCACATGTTTTAGTCTTAGTTGTTTCTTCTAGGAAGGAGCCATGAATAGGTATAGTCAAGTAAATGATCTACAACCCCTTATGATGGATCATGTGGCCAAGTAAATGACTGCACAAGATTGATTAAGACATAAAGTACCACCATAGCCTTAAGTTCTAAGGTCCCCTATATATATCCCCCAATAACTTAACATTGTGGCTCGGTCTCAGGTTACTGTCACTCCCAAGTCACCACCACTCCATTATGCTACCGGTGATCACCTTACATGCATTCCCCAACATATGTGTGCACTCATATATTGTACATAAAGACAATCATAGAAGATAACAAACTTGTATGCAACCAATCAACGAACAATTTCACCATTGCCAAGAACAATTCACTACTCAAACATAGACGGGGAGACACAATACATCAAGGGAATATAGTATTGCATCATACATCGTGTTTGCCAAGAGATTAAAGTGGAGAGATGGAGCTGATCTTGTTGTAGATGTTGATGATGAACACGCCGGAGGGGGGTGGAGCCCTCCGGGGGTGATCCCGGCGGCGTTTCCCCCCTCCGATCTTCTCCGGCGGCAGCCTTTTGTCTCTCTGTTTCGTGGTTTCGTCTCTCGGCGCCGCCTCCTCCTCGAAAAGGCCAGGGGACCCTTTTTATAGTCGTTTTTAGGTCACGAGACACTCGGGAGAAGAAAGATCAACGGCATAGGAGCCACAGAGGCAAAAAGGGGGCCCCACACGCGGCCAAGGAATCTGGTCGCGTGGAGGGTCCTCTTTTCCACCTGGTTGGCCTTTTTTCCCTCTACTTTGGCCCATGGTCTTCATCTCGAAAATTCTGAACCGTGCTCTTTGGCCTTGCCCTTTTTGGAGTCCCGAAGCTCCCGGAAAGTCTGAAACACTAAAAAGTACGTTTTCTGGAAAAACATGGTTAGAACCAAAAGAAGGGGGTTGTTTAGAAAATCCCCCAAATCATTATAAAACATGAATATAAGTTGCTAATATGTAGGAAAAACAAGTAATAACATGCAAAGTTCATGTATGCATTTTACATGCATCAACATCCCCAAGCTTAACCCATACTCACCTCGAGTATGAAGGTGATAAAACTAACATGGACTTTGCATTTTAAAACAATCATGGAATATCAAAGAAGATTATTCATGCTACATATAATCAAATGATTCATAATGTAGATGTGTAGCAACATAAAATTCATGTTATAAGAAATATCAAATATGCAAGCAAAGATGCTTCATGAAAGTTCACAAAGTGTATAATGAAATAAAAGCACTATGGACCAAATGCATACACAAAATGAAAAATAAAATCCTATATTGGTCAAAGAATAGCATAATGGAAAATAGAAAATATGGTGGGAACTTTGGAGAAAATTGAGTAGAGGTAAAACATGATCAAGTATTATTTAGCCTCTAAATTATTCAACTAAAATTACTAATTGAAATGTGGTATCCATTGATCTAGGACTCTCATTGCCCCTTTATCACTAGCATATTAAATGGTGAATGTTGAAGTAATGTGAATGACAAGGTGGTTGAAAGCCTCATGCCCCGTGAGTGTGAAAACCTACTCCATGATTACTCAACTTAAGATTCCTAATAAGCTTTGTACAATCATAATAAGTATTAATGACATCATAGAGAACCGCAAAGAGGTACCTCTTGCCCCATGACATGGAAACAAGCCCATGTCACAATGACAAGACAAACAAACGGAGTAGACTCATCATCCTTTTTATTTTCATTCACTATTATGCATAGCTTCTTATTTTATTGTAGGATGTGTTGTAGAGTCACTCAAGCTGTAAGTAAATTTCCACCATGACAAAGCATGGCTTGGATTAGCGGCCCAATGCGTTTCTCTAGTCATATAGATACTTACTCATCAAAACTTACTATTCCTCTATTTCATTTCGGCATGGCAGGAGTCCAAAAACAAAAGTACATGATATCAACCAAATGTAAATTTTGTGCAATGTTGAAAGCTTTCCGGTGATACACGTTTATAGCTAGCTCCCAACCACACACTTGTCAAACGCAAAACTTGTGGCTCCCATTATTGGGTCATGTTTATTAGATGCATAAAAAGTAAAGTGTGGCTTCAAAAGTTCGTGAGAGTCCTATCCCAAGTTCAACCCATGACAATTAATGAAGTGAATATCTTAATTTAGAACATAAATAACACAATAACATGGTGAACATACTCGGAATAGCAATGAAGCTAATGGGAAGATATGGTGGACTCACTGGAAATACTTGGCTAAGGAGTGTTGGAAACAAGTTTTACTTGTTGGAATTTTAAAAATTTTGGCTAGCAAGAGGGAGATAGTTGACCAGCTACTATACATGCAAATGTCCATAGAACTACTCATTTCATGAAAAACTAAATAAACCAGCAATTAACATCAAGGACATGAATAAGAGATAGCTCAAGACAATATTATTGCAAATTTCTACACATAAAAAGCCTATAAATCATGCAAACATATGTAGCTCTTCAAATCAACCATGGAATCCCTATTCCAAGTCATAATACTAGCATCCAATAAATTCCAACCCCAAACTCCAGTAGCTCAATCTCATATAAAATGATGGGTGTGGTCTTATCAAAACAAAAATAAAAACAAAAACTAGACGCTTCAAGTCTCTACGATAAATGCTTTGCTTAGAAAAACAGAAAGTAGACGTGGTGCTAACCAAAAGAGTGTAGCTCCAGTTGGGTGTTCATCACATACCCAAGCTTATGTCTTTCACAATTCTTGGATGTATTGAGGCGCAGCTCCTCTATTCCCTGTGAAAAAACTTCACAAAACATGTTTCTCCCATTCTTTTTCTGTGGGGTGAGATTAGGAAGGACAAACAAATCACATGCTTGCTGTGCAAAATTCCAAATCAAATGCTTCAGTAGATAGACAATAAGGTTCGTTATATTGTATGTTCACTCTCTTTCTTGAAAGAATCATGGAAATTCGATTCCCAAGCCCAAAGAGTGCATAAAACAAAAGAAGGCAGAATCTGTCCAGAAAAGAAACAGCAGCAAAATGAACGTTTTTCCCTAAGCTAGACTCGTCAAAAAATTAAGCCAATTTTTGTGCTTACAGAGGACGAAAAGTTGCAGAACATACTAAAAAATTAGCTTAATCCGACATACCAATAAAAAATGTAAAATCATACGGTGAGCAGACTCGTGCTGAAACAGAAATTTCATGCATTAGGATAGCAACTTATAAGTCCAAATGGGTTTGACTTAACTCTTTATTGAAAACTCCATAATTAAAACAAAAAAAATCTCTTGAGACAGCAAGAGGACACTAGGAAAATCCAAGCGAAAACAACCGGGTTGCCTCCCGTAAAGCGCTTTCTTTATAGCCATATAGCTAGGCTTTACTTACTTAACATCATGATGGTTGGAGTGAGGTGGCTCGGCATCCCCAAGCTTGGATTCTTGTACTTATTTGATACATGTAGGGTGAGCCCAGGGGTACATCCCCAAGCTTGATTGGTTGTCCCTATTGATCTTTGTTCATCTCACTCAACTCTTCCTCCTGAAAAATTCTTCTTACACAAATCTCAACATAAAACTTGATTAGAGGGGTTAGTGCCTCCATAAATAAAATCCACATAGGTACAGAAAAGCTACATCATGAGTTCATTCTAAATATTAAATACTGTTACTACAGTTGTGCATTGCTCCTTGATCAAAAGAACCACACAAAACACAAGTAATGAGAGCAATGCAAAATAAAGACATAATCTGCCAAAAACTGAACAGCCCGTAAAGAGTGAATTTTTAGAGGCACTTAAGTTGCTCAAATAAGAAAACTTAAAACTAATGAAATATGTAGTGATAACTAAATATTGCTTTCGTAAATTACCAGGTCAAAATTCCACTTCTGTGATTTTAAACATTTTTCGCAGTGAAGTTCAGGAATCTGTTTTCTTGACAGCTAATTACTATTGTTTAATCCTATCTCTCATATAAGATTATTCTTGCCATTTAAGATGAGAAATAAGACAGAAATGTGATGTTACAGTAGTGAACTAATATTTTTATTGTTTTTAGCTTTGGAAAAAAGTTTTAATGATAGAGACTTTGCAATGGTTTCATTGGCATGAACAACACATGTTCAAGGTCGACCCCAACTTCTCCATTACTCATCCTTCTCATTTACTTTCCCAAATTTCTTATAAAATAAAAATCTTAAACTAAATGATACATAACAGTAGGTAAAGGCATTTTACATGTTGTAAAGACATAAATGTGTTCTCAAACCGAATAGGAAATTAAAGCATAAGGAACACACCAAAAAATATTAAACAATTTATTTTTAAGTCTAACCCATTTCCTATGCATTGGCATTTTGTAATGAAACAAATAAAAGAAGCACATAATAGCAAGCATGGAAAGGTAGATCAAGTGCAACTTCAATACTTTCAGCATAAAGAGGGTAAACTTAATATTGTTGAAATATGTGTAACCATGTTTCCCTCTCTCATAATAATTTTCAGTAGCATCATGAATAGATTCAACAATATGAATATCACATAAAACATTCTTATCATGAGCCACATGCATAAAAGAATCACTACTCTCCACATAAGTAAAATCCTCATTAGTGATAGTGGGAGTTAAACATTCATAATTTTCATTGCAATCTGAAGGGAATATGCCCGAGAGGCAATAATAAAGTGTTTATTATATATTATTCCTTCTTTATGATAGATGTTTATTTCTCATGCTAGAATTGTATTAACCGGAAACGTTGATACATGTGTGATTAATAAACAAACCGACGTTCCTAGTGAAGCCTCTCTTTTAACTAGCTCGTTGATTAAACAGATGATCAAGGTTTCCTGATCATGAACATTGGATGTTGTTAATAACGGGGTCATGTCATTAGGAGAATGACATGATGAACTTAAACCCTAACTAAGTATAACAATACGATCAAGTCATTTAGTTTTGTTGTTATATCTTACATTCGAAGTAACATTATTCCTTAGACCATGAGATCATGTTAATCACTAATACCGAAAGAATACTTTGATGACATCAAACGTCACACCATAAAAGGGTGACTATAAAGGTGGCATTGGATATTCGGAAAGTGTTGGTTGAAGCTCGTGGATCGAGAATGGGATTTGTCCATCCAATATGACGGAGAGATATACTCAGGGCCCTCTCGGTGATATCACATCGACACCGCTTGCAAGCAAGTGATATGATCACAAGGATGTTATATCACGGGAACGAGAAAAGAGTACTTGTCGGATAACGAGATCGAACAAGGTATAATGGATACCGATGATCGGATCTCGGACAATTAATATATCGCGAGACAAAGGGTAATCGTTACAACGTTGAAAGGTTCACACGATCACGAGAGTCATCGTTGAATATATAGGAGTCATCACGGTTTTCCAGACCCCGCTGTTGATTATTGATCGGAGAGGAGTCTCGATCATGTCTATAATATTCACGAACCGTAGGGAGACACACTTAAGGTTCGATGAAGCATTTAGAGAGGATACGGAATGCCGAAGAATATTTTGGGCAGCTCCGGAATTGTTTCGGGGAAAATTGAAATAGTTCAAGGGGTTTTTCGTCGAATGGTTGTTAATAGAATTAACAAATGGTTCGAGGTGCTGGATGCAAATGTTTGTTAATGGAATTAACAAATATAAATAAAGAAATAAAAATGTTTTATTTATTTATTAAAGAAAAACCTTTGGATTTTCCAAGTTGCAAAATAAGGGATTTTTGAGTGGGTTTGAGTGGATCTTCCACTCACATGAAGAGAGGAAGGGGTGGGGGCACCCATGGCTGGCCGCACCCCCCCTTGGGCTGCCTCCCCCTCCCCTATAAAAGGAGGGTGAGGGCTCTCTCTTCTTCACACACTTGCCCACACATTTTCCCTTCCACCCGCTGCTCCATTCCATGGTCTCCGGCTTGGCGAAGCCCTGACCGTGGGATTCTTCACCACCACCACGCCGTCGTGCTGCTGGAATTCCGAAGGGATCCTCTACTTCCGCAACCCGCTGGAACGAGGGAACGGAAGTCTTCATCGAGCTGAACGTGTGACCGATTACGGAGGCACCGCCGGATTGCGGTTCTCTTCTTCTCGCTCGGGATCGGCATGAGAACGACTACGCCAACCACGAGATCTTTTCTCGTACCACTTTGAGTCTTCGAGGGTATGTTATCTCAAGACTCTCTTTCTCCCCGTTGCCTTCCATCTCATAGATTAGATCTCTGCCATTCGGGTTTATCGCGTGTAGGAAATTTTTTGTTTTCTATGCTACGTTCCCCTTCAGTGGTATCAGAGCCGGATCTATGCATAGATGAATTGTACGGGTAGAACACATAGGAGTATGTGGGCGTTGATGATCATGTTTTTGTCTCTTTGAGTATTTTATGATCTTAGTGGCATAGTAGGATGAAGCTGCCCCGGACTAAGTTTACGTGTACTATGTACGCGAGAATTGTCTCACATGTGACTAAGGGGGTGTCCGTTTCTCCTACTATAGTTAAGATCTAATCTACAAAGGGTTGTTAAAAATATGTTTTATCAACGTTGTGGTTCTTGTACGTAGGTATGAACGGTTCTATCCTCGTAAGCCCAAAGCCACGTAAAACATGCAAAAATAAATTAGAGGCGTCTAACTTGTTTTTGCAGGGCATGTGATGTGATATGGTCAATGTTACAAACGTTATGTATGAGATGATATCTTTTGTAAATTATTGACATACCGGCTGGAGCCATATGGTTGTCTTATTTTATGGCCTGCGTGTTGTATGTCATATCCATGTGATATGTTGTAATGGACAATCAAGATGGAGGTGCCACGGACCTTGGTGCCACGCCGGTGGAATGATGGAGATCATACCATGATGCACAAGATGGAGATCAAGTGCAAGAAGGACCATATCATATCACATTATCCATGCATGTGATGTTTATCCTTTTATGCATCTTATTTTGCTTAGATTGCGACGGTAGCATTATAAGATGATCCCTCTCACTTAATATCAAGATAATAATGTGTTCTTCCTTAAGTATGCACCGTTAAGAAAGTTTGTCGTTTCGAGATACCACGTGATGATCGGGTGTGATAGACTCAACGTTCGCATACAACGGGTGTTTTCAAGCCTAGCATGTACAGACATGGCCTTGAAACACATGCAATACAACGATTCTACTTGGCGAGCCTAGCATGTACAGACATGGCCTCGGAACACGTAACCGAAAGGTAAAGCATGAATCATATGAATGATATGATGAACATGTTGATGTTCGCCTTTGCAAGTGCACCGTCTCACGTGATGATCGGTTTCGGTGTAGTGAATTTGGTTCGTGTAATCACTAAAGACAACTAAGAGGGATGTTGTTTTTGAGTGGGAGTTCATGGGATAATTTTAGAATTAACTTGAACTTAATTTATCATAAACATAGTCTAAATAGTCTTTGCAAATATGTTGTAGATCATGGCACCACCTACCTTCAATTTCAATATGTTCATGGAGAAAGAGAATTTTTTTTGAAACAGTTACCGTAGGGAAAGACCCTACGGTGTAGATTTCAAATTAATGAGAAAGCGAGAGGCTTTCCAAAAGCAGACAATACAGAGTTACAAACCGGCAAAGATGTTTTTAGGGGGGGAAGAAATGAAAAAGAAAATTACAAGCCATTAAGAGAAAATAGAAAAAATCCAATCTAAAAGGGGTTGCACCCGAGCATCAGGAATCCTGTGTTGGTGAAGAAGGATATCATTATGAAAATTCACCTTCCATCGCGCTAGGGATGGAGGCACGCCTTTGAAGATGAGATCATTTCTATTTTTCCAAATGTTCCACAGAGCACACACCACAATCTCCAAGAAACAAGGTCCCGTGAAAGCCCCTTTTGCAAAGAGGAACCGCTGAGAGATTGGACGCGAGCAGTCCCAATGGATATGCATGTAATTCCAGCAGGCCAGAGCAAAAGGGCACGAAAAGAAGAGATGATCCCTTGATTCTAGAACATCCAGAGAGCAAAGAGCACACCACGAGCCCTCTTCCAAATGCCAATTTTTACGCAACATCAGGTCTTTAGTATTAAGCCTATCCATATGAAGTAACCAGGCAAAGACTTTTAATTTGGGCATACATTTAGACCGCCAAATATCCGAAAGCGAAGGGTCGCGTGGTAAATGGGAGAATATGAAGTTATAATATTTGGATGCAGTGAACTGAGAATTACCCCAAGGGAATACACGCACATCATGGGCATTGGGAGAGAGTTGCTACTGGGACAGAATAGATGAGATACTCTCCAATTCCTCCAAGGCCTGTGAAGACATTGGCCGAAAAAAGGCCGAGGAAAGGTCTGGCAGAGCAGCCATAGAGTGAACTGAGGTATTCTCATTCAATACAAAAGAGAATAAGCGAGGAAAGCGGTCACAAATCAGCTCATTACCAATCCAGAAGTCCTTCCAAAAGAGAGTGGAGCAGCCATCATGTAAAGACGTGGTGGTAATACCCCTATAAATCTCCACCAGCTTGAAAATATCCCTCCACCAAAAAGAACCGCGCACTGATTGGGCGTGTGGAGGACAAGAGGGGTCGTAAAGGGACCAGACTAGTTGTACCCAAGGTATACGTTCCTTGCAATAAAATTTATGTAGCTGTTTGAGAAGCAGGGCTTTATTTTGGACTTCAAGATTCAAGATTCCTAAAGCACCATGTTTCTTAGGCTTACAAACAAGTGGCCACGCAGCCAGAGAATTGATTGACGTGGAATCTGAATCCATGGCCCATAAGCAATGGCGGCGTGCACGATCAAAGAGTTTCAGAATAGACTTGGGCACTTTAAGAGAACACAGGTAGTGTACTGGAAGAGAAGAGAGAACAGAGTTCACGAAGGTCAACCGGCTGCCATAATCAAGGAAACGGGCACTCGCATTCAGACGACGCTCAACTTGATCAACAATGGGCGAGAGGTCATGCACCGTCGGACGTGAGGATCCCAGGGGCAAACCGAGATAAGTGAATGGGAGAGAACCCACCGAACAGCCAATCGTCGCAGACAGGTGATGAAGACGATCTGGATCAATATTAATCGGCATTAAACATGACTTCAAATAATTAACGGACAGGCCCGTGGCAGAAGCGAAAGAGTGCAAGAGTTCCTTAAGTGCAAGTAGCTGAGTAGGACAAGCTTGCAGGATCAGCAAAGTGTCATCGGCGTATAGAGCAATTGGGAAATCCATGTCGGGGATAGGGAGTGGAGGGGTGAGACCACCATTGGCAGCTAGATGATTAACCATGGATTGGAGAAGATCTGCTCCTGCCACAAAGAGAATAGGAGAGAACGGATCACCTTGGCGCACACCACGCCGGCATGGAAATTTATTCCCGGGAACACCATTAAGAAGGACGGAGGAAGTGCCCGAAGAAAAAATCGTAGATACCCAAGAAACAAATCTATCATCAAACCCCCAACAGCGAAGAATAGCCAGCACCGCCTTGTGCTCAATGGTGTCAAATGCCTTGGCAAAATCTAATTTTAAAATAACTGCCTCCTTACGAGATTGCTTGCACTGATGAATATACTCATAAGCCCGGGCCACGCAATCCTGAATCGAACGGTGCTTCAGAAAGCCGTATTGGTTGACATGGACTAGGTGGAGGATTTTCTCTTGAAGATGATTCGCCAAAATCTTAGTCAGAAGCTTCAGACTAGAGTTGAGTAGAGATATGGGGCGGTAATCATTGCAGCTAGAAGGGTTAGGCACCTTGGGGATCAGGGTGATAAAAGCATCGCTGATGCTCTGAAGATTAACCGAGTTTGCCCAAAAATCCTCACAGAGGTTATAAAAATCGAAACGAATAATTGGCCAACAGATTTTGAAGAACAAACCAGAGAAGCCAACTGGTCCAGGGGCTTTGTCACTCGGCATTTCCGAGACAACTTTATCAATCTCGGCATGAGTAAATGGCTCAGAAATAGAATGAAGGTCATCATTATGCGTAATAAAGTTCGAGAAATTAAAGAGCGGATCAATCGGCACCGAAACCCCCAGGCGGGCTTTAAACAAACTCCAAATAAGACCTGCCTTCTCATTATGATCAACCGCAAGTGAACCATCATCTCGGGTCAAAGAAGCGATCGCATTATGTCTAAAACGGATGGTAGCCATTGAATGGAAAAACTTAGTGTTTTCCCCACCAAATTTAGCCCAGCGAACAGTACACCGCTTTCGCCAATAAGTCTGCTGGCAGTCAAGCAAAAAGAGCAATTTGTTTTTAACTAAATTGCGGAAATTCCATTCCGAGATATGCAAGGGCCTACCAACTGGGCACTTAACCTGAGGATTCCCCTCACCGCTTGCAAGAAGCTTTATGTGCTTGATGCACCTCTAGGTGACCAACCCGCTGATGATGCTTCTGATGAGGATAAAAATGTTTATCAGACTCAACAAGAAGACCACAGTATAGTTCACTGCGGCATCCTCTATGGATTAGAGCCAGAGCTGCGAAAACGTTTCGAGAACAACACTGCTTATGCCACAATGGGAGAATTGAAAATGATTTTCGATACCCATGCCGCAGTTCAGAGTTATGACGCTTCAGAAAAGTTCTTTTGCTGCATGATGGAAGAGAACAGCTCCGTGAGTGAGCACGTACTCAAAATGTCTGCGTACGCTGATAAGCTCATAGCCTTGGGAATATCGATTCCCATTGAGCTACAGATACATCGTTTGCTCCAATCTCTGCCACCTAGTTACAAGAACTTCGTGATGAACTATAATATGCAGAGCATGAAGAAGTCTCTTCCTGAGCTTCTCTCGATGCTTAAAACTGCTGAAGTGGAGATCAAGAAAGAACATCAAGTGTTGATGATCAATAAGACCACTAGTTTCAAGAAAGTCAAGAAAGGCAAGCCAAGGGTAAGCTTCAAGAAGGGTGGCAAATCTGTTGCTACTGCTGAGAAGAAAACCAGGCATGGCCCTAAGCATGAGACTGAGTGTTTCTATTGCAAGGGTACTGGCCACTGGAAGCGCAATTGCCCCAAGTATCTGGCAGATAAGAAGGCCGGCAAAGTGAACAAAGGTATATATGATATACTTGTTATTGATGTGTACCTTACTAGTACTCGCAGTAGCACCTGGGTATTTGATACTGGTTCGGTTGCTCACATATGTAACTCGAAACAGGAGCTGCAGAATAAGCGACCACTAGCAAAGGATGAGGTGACGATGCGCGTCGGCAATGGATCAAGAGTTGACGTGATCGCCGTCGGGACGCTACATCTACGTCTACCATCGGGATTAGTTATAAACCTCAATAAATGTTATTTGGTGCCCGCATTAAGCATGAATATCGTTTCTGGATCTTGCTTAATGCGGGATGGTTATTCCTTTAAGTCCGAGAACAATGGTTGTTCGATTTATATGAATAATATCTTTTATGGTCATGCACCTGAGAAGAATGGTTTATTTATTTTGAATCTTGATAATGTTGATACACATATTCATAATGTGAATGCCAAAAGAATTAAGTTAAATGATGATATTGCTACTTATATGTGGCATTGCCGCTTAGGTCATATTGGTGTTAAACGCATGAAGAAGCTCCATTCTGATGGACTCTTAGAATCACTTGATTATGAATCATTTGAAACATGTGAACCATGCCTTATGGGCAAGATGACTAGAACCCCGTTTGCTGGATCTATGGAACGGGCGACAGACTTGTTGGAAATCATACATACTGATGTATGTGGACCAATGAGTGTATTGGCGCGCGGTGGATATCGTTATTTTGTCACTTTCACAGATGATTTGAGTATATATGGGTATATTTACTTAATGAAACACAAATATGAAACGTTTGAAAAGTTCAAAGAATTTCAGTGTGAAGTTGAAAATCATCGTAACAGAAAGATTAAATTTCTACGGTCTGATCGTGGAGGTGAATATCTAAGTTACGAGTTTGGCATGCATATGAAACAATGTGGAATAGTTTCACAACTCACACCTGCCGGAACACCACAGCGTAATGGTGTTTCCGAATGTCGTAATCGTACTTTATTAGATATGGTTCGATCTATGATGTCTCTTACAGATTTGCCACTATCGTTTTGGGGTTATGCACTAGAGACCGCTGCATTCACTTTAAATAGGGCACCATCTAAATCCGTTGAAACGGCACCGTATGAATTATGGTTTGGAAACAAACCTAAGCTGTCATTTCTAAAAGTTTGGGGATGCGATGTTTATGTGAAGAAGCTTCAACCTGATAAACTCGAACCCAAAGTGGAAAAATGCGTCTTCATAGGATACCCTAAAGAAACAATAGGGTACACCTTCTATCACAGATCCGAAGGAAAGATTTTCGTTGCCAAGAATGGATCCTTTTTGGAGAAGGAGTTTCTCTCGAAGGGTGTGAATAGTAGGAAGGTAGAACTCGACGAGGTTATTGAACCTTCTCTTCTTGGAATGGCGAGTACCGCAGCGCCGGAAGTTGTTCCGGAGCCGACCCCGTCAGTTGAAGAGAGAGATAATGATAAAGATCATGAAACTCCGATAGAGGAAACTACCGCACCTCGCAGGTCAACTAGGGAGCGTACAGCTCCTGAACTGTACGGAAATCCTGTATTAAACTTCATGGTAGATGGAGGTGATGACCCTGCGACATATGAGGAAGCGATGATGAGCCTAGATTCCAACAAATGGCTTGAAGCCATGAAATACGAAATAGGATCCATGTACGAAAACTAAGTTTGGACTTTGGTGGATTTACCCAATGACCGCAAGGCCGTTGAGAACAAATGGATCTTTAAAAAGAAAACTGACGCTGATGGTAATGTGACCGTCTATAAAGCTCGACTTGTTGCAAAAGGTTTCCGACAAATTCAAGGAGTTGACTATGATGAGACTTTCTCACCAGTAGCGATGCTTAAGTCAGTTAGGATTATGTTAGCAGTTGCTGCATTTTTCGATTATGAAATATGGCAGATGGATGTCAAAACGGCGTTCCTTAATGGTGACATTGAGGAAGAGTTGTATATGATGCAACCCAAAGGTTTTGTTGATCCTAAGGATGCTGACAAGGTGTGTAAGCTTCAACGTTCCATTTATGGACTGAAGCAAGCATCCCGAAGTTGGAACCTCCGTTTTGATAAGGTGATCAAAGGTTTTGGATTTGTCCAAACGTACGGAGAAGCTTGTATTTACAAGAAAGTGAGTGGGAGCTCTGTAGCATTTCTGGTACTATATGTGGATGACATATTGTTGATTGGAAATGATATAGAACTTTTAAAAAGCGTAAAAGGTTATTTGAACAATAGTTTTTCGATGAAAGACCTCGGTGAAGCAGCTTATATATTGGGCATCAAAATCTACAGGGATAGATCAAGACGCTTAATTGGACTTTCGCAAAGTACATACCTTGACAAGATTTTAAAGAAGTTCAAAATGGAAAATAGTAGGAAAGGGTTCCTACCTATGTTGCAAGGCAAGACGTTGAGTAAGACTCAATGTCCAGCTACATCAGAAGATAGAGAAAAGATGAATAAGACTCCCTATGCTTCAGCCATAGGTTCTATCATGTATGCTATGCTATGTACAAGACCGGATGTGGCACATGCTATTAGTTTGACTAGTAGGTACCAATCCAATCCAGGTTTGGAACACTGGACTGCGGTCAAGAATATCCTAAAGTACTTGAGAAGAACTAAGGATATGTTTCTCGTATATGGGGGTGAAGAAGAGCTCGTCGCAAGATGGTACGTCGATGCTAGCTTCGACACTTATCCGGATGACTCTAAGTCTCAGTCCGGGTACGTATTTATTATGAATGGAGGAGCTGTAAGCTGGAGGAGTTCCAAGCAATCCGTGGTGGCGGGATCATCAATAGAAGCGGAATATGTTGCTGCCTCGAAGGCAACACAGGAAGCAGTTTGGATGAAGGAGTTCATATACGAACTAGGCGTGGTTTCGAGTGTTGGATCCAATGGTTATCTATTGTGACAACAATGGTGCCATCGCCAATGCTAAGGAACCAAGGTCTCACAAGAATTCCAAGCATATCAAGCGCCGTTTTCAGTCCATCCGTGAGCATGTCGCAGATGGGGATGTGAAGATTTGCAAAGTACATACGGATCTGAATGTGGCAGATCCGTTGACTAAAACTCTCTCAAAGGCAAAACATGATCAACACCAGAACTCAATGGGTGTTAGATTCATCACTATGTAATATAGATTATTGCCCCTAGTGCAAGTGGGAGACTGAAGGGAATATGCCCGAGAGGCAATAATAAAGTGTTTATTATATATTATTCCTTGTTTATGATAGATGTTTATTTCTCATGCTAGAATTTTATTAACCGGAAACGTTGATACATGTGTGATTAATAAACAAACCGACGTTCCTAGTGAAGCCTCTCTTTTAACTAGCTCGTTGATTAAACAGATGATCAAGGTTTCGTGATCATGAACATTGGATGTTCTTAATAACGGGGTCATGTCATTAGGAGAATGACATGATGAACTTAAACCCTAACTAAGTATAACAATACGATCAAGTCATTTAGTTTTGTTGTTATATCTTACATTCGAAGTAAAATTATTCCTTAGACCATGAGATCATGTTAATCACTAATACCGAAAGAATACTTTGATGACATCAAACGTCACACCGTAAAAGGGTGACTATAAAGGTGGCATTGGATATTCGGAAAGTGTTGGTTGAAGCTCATGGATCGAGAATGGGATTTGTCCATCGAATATGACGGAGAGATATACTCAGGGCCCTCTCGGTGATATCACATCGACACCGCTTGCAAGCAAGTGATATGATCACAAGGATGTTATATCACGGGAACGAGAAAAGAGTACTTGTCGGATAACGAGATCGAACAAGGTATAATGGATACCGATGATCGGATCTCGGACAAGTAATATATCGCGAGACAAAGGGAAATCGTTACGACGTTGAAAGGTTCACACGATCACGAGAGTCATCGTTGAATATATAGGAGTCATCACGGTTTTCCAGACCCCGCTGTTGATTATCTATCGGAGAGGAGTCTCGATCATGTCTATAATATTCACGAACCGTAGGGAGACACACTTAAGGTTCGATGAAGCGTTTAGAGAGGATACGGAATGCCGAAGAATATTTTGGGCAGCTCCGGAATTGTTTCGGGGAAAATTGAAATAGTTCAAGGGGTTTTTCGTCGAACGGTTGTTAATAGAATTAAAAAATGGTTCGAGGTGTGCATGCAAATGTTTTTTAATGGAATTAACAAATATAAATAAAGAAATAAAAATGTTCTATTTATTTATTAAAGAAAAACCTTTGGATTTTCCAAGTTGGAAATTAAGGGATTTTTGAGTGGGTTTGAGTGGAGCTTCCACTCACATGAAGAGAGGAAGGGGTGGGGCACCCATGGCTGGCCGCACCCCCCCTTGGGCTGCCTCCCCCTCCCCTATAAAGGGAGGGTGAGGGCTCTCTCTTCTTCACACACTTGCCCACACATTTTCCCTTCCACCCGCTGCTCCATTCCATGGTCTCCGGCTTGGCAAAGCCCTGACCGTGGGATTCTTCACCACCACCACGCCGTCGTGCTGCTGGAATTCCGGAGGGATCCTCTACTTCCGCAACCCGCTGGAACGAGGGAACGGAAGTCTTCATCGAGCTGAACGTGTGACCGATTACGGAGGCACCGCCGGATTGCGGTGCTCTTCTTCTCGCTCGGGATCGGCGTGAGAACGACTACGCCAACCACGAGATCTTTTCTCGTACCACTTTGAGTCTTCGAGGGTATGTTATCTCAAGACTCTCTTTCTCCCCGTTGCCTTTCATCTCATAGATTAGATCTTGGCCATTCGGGTTTATCGCGTGTAGGAAAATTTTTGTTTTCTATGCTACGTTCCCCTTCACAATCATCATATATAGGAGGCATAGTATCATCAAAGTGAATTTCTCCTCCAAGCTTGGGGAACTAGAAATATCATGCTCATTAAAACCAACTTCCCCAAGCTTAAAACTTTCCATAGAATCATCAAGTATATCATTTTTATCCTCAATAGTAGGGGGACTAAAAAATATCATATTCATCAAGACAAACTTCCCCAAGCTCAAGGTTTTCCTCAGCAATAAAGGTGGTCAAAGAATTAGTACTACCACAAATATGATTGTTGTACAAATAATTTTTCAATTTCTCCTCAAACACTTCATGTCCTAATTCAAGGTAGATATTATCCAGTTCTAAAATTGTTTGGTTGTTTTCTGTTTTATAATTTTTTTTGTGTTTTAGGTTTATATGTTAGTATGCAATGCAAACAAGAATAAAATCTTAGCACAACTCTCCCCGGCAACGGCGCCAGAAAAGTGCTTGATGACTCCCAAGTGCAGGAGATCAATTGTAGTACCTTTCGATAAATATTTGAGTGTCGAACCCACGAGGAGCTGAAGGTAAGCTCTCTATTATCTAAAGCCATATAACCCTCTTATATGGCTGTTTATGCAAAGCAATAAGTTTGACTAAAAGGAACTAACTAATTAAAAGCAAGTGACGTGGAGTGTGGTTTGTCTAGTAACTAGTGAAGCAAGTTTAAAATGCAGGTAATCCTAAAGCAAGTTTCTAAGCAAGTTTCACAAGTAGCAAGCAGCAAATATCTCAAGTATCTCAAGGGAGCAAGTGTTCTAGCAATAAGTGTTTCGTTCGTGTGGTTGTCCCAATTAGTGAAGCACATGTTTTAGTCTTAGTTGTTTCTTCTAGGAAGGAGCCATGAATAGGTATAGTCAAGTAAATGATCTACAACCCCTTATGATGAATCATGTGGCCAAGTAAATGACTGCACAAGATTGATTAAGACATAACTTAACTTTGTGGCTCGGTCTCAGGTTACTGTCACTCCCAAGCCACCACCACTCCATTATGCTACCGGTGATCACCTTACATCCATTCCCCAACATATGCGTGCACTCATATATTGTACATAAAGACAATCATAGAAGATAACAAACTTGTATGCAACCAATCAACGAACAATTTCACCATTGCCAAGAACAATTCACTACTCAAACATAGACGGGGAGACACAATACATCAAGGGAATATAGTATTGCATCATACATCGTGTTTGCCAAGAGATTACAGTGGAGAGATGGAGATGATCTTGCTGTAGATGTTGATGATGAACACGCCGGAGGGGGGTGGAGCCCTCCGGGAGTGATCCCGGCGGTGTTTCCCCCCTCCGATCTTCTCCGGCGGCAGCCTTCTGTCTCTCTGTTTCGTGGTTTCGTCTCTCGGCGCCACCTCCTCCTCGAAAAGGCCAGGGGACCCTTTGTATAGTCGTTTTTAGGTCACGAGACACTCGGGAGAAGAAATATCGACGGCATCGGAGCCACGGGGGCAAAAAGGGGCCCCCACACGCGGCCAAGGAATCTGGCCGCGTGGAGGGTCCTATTTTCCACCTGGTTGGCCTTTTGGCCCTCTACTTTGGCCCATGGTCTTCGGCTCGAAAATTCTGAACCGTGCTCTTTGGCCTTGCCCTTTTTGGAGTCCCGAAGCTCCCGGAAAGTCTGAAACACTAAAAAGTACGTTTTCTGGAAAAACAGGGTTAGAACCAAAATAAGGAGGATTGTTCAGAAAATCCCCCAAATCATTATAAAACATGAATATAAGTTGCTAATATGTAGGAAAAACAAGTAATAACATGCAAAGTTCATGTATGCATTTTACATGCATCAGGCACTAAGAGTCGGAGGGTACGTGTGGGTAAAGTGTACCACCCTGCAGGGATAAATCTTTTGGAAAGCCGTGTCCACGGTTAAGGACAACTTGGTGAATGTCACGTGGCCATAGATAACTTTAACGTGACGTAAAAGATGTTGGCAATGTTTGAAGGGTGCCTCCTCGGAGATGCCGAGAGGGGTGATCCTTGTAGCATGAGATAGTGTGGGAATGAGAAGGACTTGGTGGAATACAAGAAGATGATGATCTCAATAGTTGAGTAGCTTTCTCATCTATTTTCAAAATACTCCATGAGACGTGCTATCCCTTCCTCAACTTGCAAAACAAAGATTGCTTTACGCAAATCAGCCTTCATAAAACCCTTTCTGAAGATAGCAGATATATAATAGGTTAATTAAGTCTTGTTGAGTACCTCCCGTACTCAGGTTTGCTTACTTTGGTTCAGGTGGAGTTCGTCACTTCGGTGATGATTCAACGTGGACATCGACGAGTAGTTTGGGGTTCCCAGGTAGCAGCCTGGAATCTATGGGCTGGGACGTCGCCTTATGTTGCAGCCTCTTAGGCCTTTTTGGTTCTTGTTGATTAGCAACATAATTTGCCTTCCGTTGTCTGATGTAATGTTGGGTCGTGTGACCTCTGTTTGTAAAGTTGTACTCTAGTAACACATGTTTAATAAAGCTTCAATGTCTAGAGTACTGCTTTGATCGGTTGTTGGTTTCGAGCTCATTGTTATACAGTTTTGGCTATGCCTGCATAGTTGTCGCAGTCGAGGGGTTGTGGAGCCGATGATCCATGTCCGACCCGCCTGCCGATGTGATTCGTCCTGGGGCGAGGTAACCCCAGTAACCCTCGATTGTTGTTGCACTTTCTGGACACATAGCATCTCTGTATAGCTTTGGTCCTGTTTCCTTCAGTTTCATTCGATTCGTGGACGCTTTGATATGCATAGTTGGTTATGACTAGCATGGGTACAAGGAGTAGTAGACTGGGGATCCGGACTACGTGCCGATGAATCCAGTCTGCCTGCCGTTGTTTGTTGCGGCCGGGGCTGGTAACCCTGAAGCCCTTGTGAGTCCATGGCTAGGAGCACATAACAGTATGTATATGTCTAGGTCCGGGGTCGCGACAGGTCATGGTATCAAAGCAGGACTGCCTGTAGGAAAACCTTACTGCTTGGTCGATGTTGAGTCTAGTGTTTGTGAAAACTATTTGAAAACTACAAATGGATTGCGAAAAACCTTCTTAGGATTCTTTTTACTCCGTATCTGGTATCGCTCTAACTCTGGGTCACCTTACCTGTTTTGATTTGAAAAGGTTTTGCTATCTCTCCTAGTCATTCAAAACGTAGGTGCCTTCTTTGGCAAGGACGTTGTTATCCAAGTTGACCTAGTGTTAAAAAGTTTCTAGAGTCGTGTGTGTTCTATACTCCATTATCTCTTAAGCTGGGAGATTTCCTTTCCATCATAATCTTCCAGAGCTGTGTGGATTCCACATTATCCTGTTCTTAAGTCTGAAATCCTGAATCTCGAGATTTCCTTTTCATCTCGAATGTATCCGTTATCCTCTGCTCAAGTTCTTCCGGAGCTATGTTGTCTTTTGAAAGATACTTCGTGATTGTCATCGTAGTGTCCTTCAAGACACTAAGAGAGTAGTTAATCCTTTCGTTATGTTTGAGTTGAACCAAAGGTACCGGAATGTGCTGAATTGCGGTGAGTTGAATCATGTGGTTTTATAACCATGTGGTGCTCACACTATCGGTACAGGATGCTGACCTTTAACCCAAGTACTGTTTCTTTGAATTCTGAGGAATCTGTTCCACCTCAGGGTGGCTAGGCAATTCCAACTTTCGTAGCCATAGTGTCACACCCCAATTCTTGGAATCCAACAAAATGCAGTTGTTGGAGAGTCAGAAATTAGGGCCAACAAAAACTTTTTACAAGATGCTTAACAATTAACCTTGTTTCACCTCTGTCTGCCTTGTTTGATCTTGAGTGTTGGTGTCGGAACCAACCAAAACAAAATGGTTACATAAATAACAAGAATTGAGGTGAACCTCTTTTATAAAAATCCTCCTTAAGTGGTTTGGCTTGACCACTAACTTTCTCTAAAACACTTGAGGGAAAAACTCCAAGAATTTAAATTGCAGAACTCTCATGCTTGAGGGAACTTGTTAAGTCTTGTTATTATATGCTTATTAGGTGACCTTATCTTTTTCCTTGCCTCAAAGTATTTATAACTATTGTGGATAGTTGTGAGTTGTTTTATTTGTTTGAGATCTAAAATTACAATCCCAGACATCACTAGCATGGATATCCTATCTCCATCTCATTCTGTGTTCTGTTTAACTTCTCTAGTTTGGCCTCCTGCCATGAGGAGGAATCCTGATCTTTGACCAGTATATCATCATGGATATAATGGTACCTATCTATGAGCCCTATCCTTATGTTTGTATTTGATTATTAAACCCATTCATTTTTCTTCCAAAACCCTCTTGGGGTCTTCCCAACAAATAGGATCATGTCCCTGTTATCATGATGCTTTTGTTAAGTCTTCCTAAGAATCACTCCTATCCTTTTTGAGCTAAGTGAACCTTCCCTTGTCATCTTCGTGACTTTTACATCATATTCATGTGATCCATTTTTGTTTCCCATGACCATGTGATTTATCCTCTCTCAGGGATTTTGGCTTATTAAATAAATTCCTGTTATCATCCTTTTGCACTGTGTATCTCAAATATTTTTCAAAGGAGTTGTTTATTAAAAATCAGTTTTGATACCTATATTATATACCCTTCCACCCCAACTCAAAAATACTTGGTTTATAAACATTTTCCTATTTATTAAATGCTATTTTCAAAAAGGCCAGAAATGGACTTTTAATGTTTTTGTTAATAAAAGTATTTCTAAAATTCATGGGAAAATTCCCCAACATTCCTAGGGTCATATGTGACCTAGTTATCCAAAAACATTTTCTGGTCATTTCAAATTTTCGAAGAAAACATCTAAAAACAGTTTCAGCACTTTTTGAATTTCCAAAATTTTGTGAAACAAATTTTTCCAGAAAATTTGGGGACCACCACCCCTAGACTCAATTTTTGATTCTCTATCCATTAAACATGTTTTCAAACATATCTTATATACAAAATTTTGGAGGAAACATTTAAAAACAGAAACAGCAGTTTTTGGAAAATTGAAAGTTTTCAAAAAAAAAACAATTTAAGAAAAGTGGGAGACCACCACTACCCTACCCCATTTTCCATTCCCTACCTCCTAGAATTTTTTCTTGCATATGTTGTGTTCAAGTTTTTGAAGGAAACCAACACAAACACTTTCTGCTCTATTTTTTGAAAATGATCATTAGGTGACTTTTTTCCTCCTTTTTCTAGTCACCTAGACCCCACCCCATTGACTTCCGGGATGAAATTGCAATGCCCATACCCATCCACCTCATCACCACATGTCTTAAACCCTAAGAAATGGCATGGGCTGACATGCCACAGCCCTCCCCCATACCTTGCTGCCTCCATGGACCCCACCTTCTAGAAGAATTGACCTCCACGAGCTCGAAGAGCCAGTACCCCCCCCTGGACCCTCTCCTTCCCAATATCTTCCTTATAAAACACCTTCGGGTGCTGTGAGAGCTCACACCTCCCCCACCTCCATGGTATTCCTCTGCCCGAGCCCTTGTGGCCTTTGCTTCCCCTCTCCACGGCAAGCCTCCCTGGCAAGGTTTTGCCCGAGGAGAGCCCCTCTGGCCTGCTCGCCCTCGCCGCGGTGACCACCGTGGACGCCAGGCAGCCGTGCGCTGCGGCTAGCCCCTCCGGCCCTCTCCTCTTGCGCTCCACCTTTACTGTCCCCCTCCTCTTCACCTCAATCGACGCATGTCATCGAACTCCCCCTCCGTTTCACCACCCACCGCCGGAATCGGGCTCCCCAACCCGCCGGCGAGCTCCGCGTCGACCCCCTGGTACCGGCCGTTTCCGAGTGCCCCGTCTCCCTCCGTACCATACTTGAGCTCCCTAGATGCTCCTGGCCCCTCCAATTTTGAGTTCTACTACTCGAAACCACCTTTCCGTCGTCGTCCTTCGTCCGTGGCCGCCGCGCCCGACGAACTCCTCGTTCCGACCTCCTCCTTCTGAAATCCAGGCGAGCATCGGCTGCGTCTCGTCCCTCTGGTCCTCCTGGTGCTCCTCTCGTTTCCAGGGAGCCACGGGAGCCACCGGCGGCGAGGACGAGCCTCCGCAGCGGCGGCCGGAGCGGACTCCGCAGTCTGTTACGGTCCCCGCCGATCCCTCCTGCGTGGACGCCTCCTGGCCGTCCGATCTGGGTCGGACGGGGGCGTACCCCTTTGTTCCGCGGCCCGCTGGCGGCTGGGCCCTGCGGTCCCGCCTGTCAGCCGTTTGACTCCGTCCCCTGCGCGGGAAACGCTCGCGGGCCAGCCCAGCTCCTCGAACCCGGCCTCGGCGCAGCAACCGCGGCAGATCTGGCCCGATAACCCCTTAACCCTGCAGGTTGCCTTGTCTACTTTTTTTTTCCTGCAGATCTATTTTAGTTTGTTACTTTAATTCGAAATGAAAATGCAAACGAGTAAAATTTGCCAAACCAAAAATCACAGAGCTAGATCTACTAATTCTTAACCACACCCAACTTAAAGAAATGCATTTGGTTCTATATTTTGAGAGAACTATTAAAAATGGCAGAAGCACTCTGTTTCACCATTTTAATCATAACTTGAGTTTTAAGTCGCCAAATCTTGCAAACCAAACTGTTTTGAGTATCCCTTGGATAGATCTATCAGTGAGACTTGACCTTGCATCAAGGTGGACTACCATTAGGAAATGCCATCCAATTTGGTGAAAGACCAGTAGCCTTTTCTAAGATTTTTAGAGAGAGTTTAAAAATGATTTTTGATGTGAATCCAATTGGATGAGCTTGTGTGTGATTAGATCTATGTAATCCTAGCTTTTCATAATTTTTAGAGCTCTGTATTATTTTTTGTGTGCATTTCTAGAAACAACAGTTTTCTGTTTATTCTAAATATTGTGTGTGTGTTTGTGAATAAATGATAGTTTGTTAGAAACTTGTTTCCAAGCATGAGTAGAGGTGTTGGTCATTGTTATTAAGTTGTTTTATTTCATTACTAATATGTTAGGAAGTTTGTGCTTGCTTGGAAAGCAATTAAAAATAGAATTAGTCTCTTATAGTTTTCTAGTATATTTTGTGGACTAGATGTTGTGAGCTAGTTTTGCTATGATTAAATACTTAGGTTTTTGTGATGGTTATGTGAGTCTAGTACCATTTTGGTACTGATGTGGTGATGGTATGACCTCTGTTAGCTTGCACCTTATTTCATAGGAGAGCATGTGTAGCATTGATTGTTTTGTTTAACAATATTGTTTTCACTAGTATGAGTACTTGTTTTCATAGCATTATTTTAAGTATATTTGATTACTAGCATGTGTAAGGTATATGTACTGTTAGTAGGTGTTTTTTTATTCATGTATCTATGGTTTAGGAAAAGCTCATGCTTATAGTATTGATTGCTCCTCTAGTGTTGCATTAGTGTCCCACTAGATGTTGAGTTTGCTCCCTTATCGTTGTCCTTTTATTTTTAGGAGTGTATGATGTTTCCTAGCATGTTTAGAATGTTTTCCCTTCTGTTATTATGGTGTATATATTGTAGTTGCTGTGTGTTGATAGGTTGTGGAATGCAATTATTTCTTAGGGCATGCTTGTGTAAATTCTCCATACTAGTATGCTAATAGTTGACTCCTGTCATTATGATATTTTGCTATGAGTAATGTACCTTGTTGTTATTCTGTTTTAGAGTGTGTTTTATTGACTTGTTACAATTTATTGAGCCACTCGTTTGTTTGGTTACTTTCATATGTGAGTGATTCCTTAGCTTTGGTGTAGACTTTAGCTTATTAAATAAGTAGATAATTCATCTGTGTTTTGTTTGTTTTGCTGTTTGGAAATTGTATGGGTGTTTACCTTAGCATAAGATTGGTGCTAGTGTTATAATTAAATTTAGTAGTACCTTGTTGTATGTGCTTAAGGCTAGTGGTAAACTTGTTGGAATTTATTGCTTGTGTTGTTGTTAATACCCACTGCCATGGGTGTTGCTTTGATGGTTGATATTACATTGTTTGTTTATGAACACCTTAGTAGCCTCACCCTTGTTACCACAATCTATATTTTTAGCTTCCTTAATATCTTGGTATGATAGTGGTACACCCACTCAACCTATGATATTGGGGTGTGGAATATGTTTTTTTTAAAACCATATGTTTCCTGACGATAGTCTTGTACTCTGAGAGTTTGTGAGATAGTTCTCTCGATAAATTTTTGAGTGATTGCATTAGTATGTGTTACCTTGCTGTAGGTGTTGCTTTGATTACTTGATTGTCCTTCTGGATCTGAGTGTGTGTCTTTTATTATTTTCCGGCGTTAGAAAAACGAAGAAGAAGATGATGGAGTCGTAGAGCTGTGTGTCAAGATCAAGCTATCTCAAGGCCAGGGACACAAAGAGATTGAAGGCAAGCCATCCTGATGCTTGCTGTTATAATACACTTATTATTATCTATCATGCATGTTTTACTTCTTAAAAGTTTTACAAAAACTTTGGTTTCCAAAAACTATTTTTGAGTGAACTCTACTACTATTATATATACTATGCCATTAGTTAATACTTGGTGTTACCAAGACCATAGCCACCATATGGTATTTATTACCATCACATATATTAGTCCCTAAGTGGACACCTTAAAATTGTGTTTTCAGAAAACAAAGGCTTTAAGGAAAACCCGGAGAAAAGGCGGATCCTTATTTTCCGGAGGAATGTGGAAGTGGCCATTTTTGGGGAAAACGTGTTTTCAAAAATGACACATAACCTAGTCTTCGCTGGACAACCAAGATGTACTGCCACTCTACCCCTATATGTGTATGGGGCCTATCTTGATGCCTGAGCTTGTTAGTGTGTGTCTCATTCCAAGATGCTATAGAGAGGGTGATTCTCTGAACCGAAGTGTCGCCAGGAGGGAGAGACGGGACATACACAGTGAGGGATTAGGTTCTCCTCCGAAAGCGACAGCTGGGCCTCCTGACGAGGCAGGGCGGGACCTGATGCCGGGGAGACAACCCACCTGAAGGAATGAGCATATACTAGCTTGTGTCAGAGTGGACAGTTAGGATCAATTCTCTGGTGCTTGCATATCGCTGTGTCGATCCATGGGTGGTCCATGGCGGAGTTCTGGATCTAGTGGAATGTGTACCACCTCTGCAGAGTAAAACTATTCAGAATAGCCGAGCCCTCGGATATGGGCATTTGAAAGGCCATGTAGCTAGCATTGTGTCAATGTTTTAAAAAGGTGTTTTCAAAAAGGTGTTGAACTCGGGAAGTTCGGAAAGGAAGAAAATCTTTTACCATGGAGGTACCGATGATGAAAAGCCAGAAGTTGTTTTACAAACCTAAAATGTTTTGCAAACAAAAGCTTTCTTCTTTAAGCAAACATCTCGAAACTGATTCCAAGAAGTTTTGCAAAGAGAAAACTTTATTTTAACAAGGTTTTACAAAACCTCTTGTACATGTGATATCTACAAGAGAAAGAAAAACTATACTATTTTCTTCTGAAGTATCTTCTTCAACGAAGATACAGATTAACCAGACTGCAACTGAGGTGTCATCCTATATGAACACCATTGATAGTGAACCCTATGTATAGCCTACCTATTACACCATATAAGCAGACTTGCATTTGGTAAGTTACATGATGGCTGTCTTGCTGAGTACATTCAGATGTACTCATATTGGTTTCATCCCTGGTATTTACTTGCCAGACATCGAGAAGGAATCTCAGGAGGAGATCAAGAAGGAGAAGTACTGCGCTGATGGACTTGCGAACTAGGATCGTCTCCCAGTCAGCAGCCTATAGGTTAAGGCGTGACTTGGGCTCTACCACGCTTGTGTGTTTAGTCTTCCGCTGTGTGTGTTGTGTGTTTGCCCTGCGTGGCAGTTGTGTGGACCTGGTCAGGTGGCCATGTCTCTTTGTAAGTGTTTGCGTAACCGTGTAATATATATTGTCTCTGTGTACCAAATTGATATGTTGTTCACGACTGAATTTTCCTGGGATCGTGAATGTATGCATATCAAAGGTGTCCTTGAATAGTGGTTCTGGAGCGGACCTTACAGAGTTGGTATCAGAGCTATCCTGACTTGAGGAGACCTTAGTTAGCATGGACGTCAGTTAGGAAATAAAAATATTTTGGTAAAAAACTATATTACTACCTAAATTGTTTTATCCCCAACACCGGGAAGGAAGAGATGGCGACTCTCTCTCTAGGCGGCGCCCATGGCGACTCCGAAGAGATCTAGGGTTTTAGCCTACCCTCTCCGACAATTGTCACTCCGGCGTTGTCAGCCTCCTCTCCTACGGCATCTGCCACTCCGGCACTGTCGTCCACCCCTTTCTCTACAATGACCAAGGCAAAGTCTCTCTTCGATCGCTCTTGTTGGCGTTGGAGGGCGATTTTCTCCATCGAGCTGGATCTCAAGTTCAATCCCATTTACGTGGGTTTTGTGCTGTTGGATCCGAAGGACAAGAGGATCCAACTTGTAGATCAAGTGGGCTTCATACTTGATCAACGTTTCCTCAAGGTACGTGAAAGCATTCATCCTGGATCTGAGATCCAACTTGCTTGTCATCGTGCCAGGGTTCAAGATCATTTGGTTCCACGTAATGGCTCTCTTGTGGATCATACCAATGCCATCGTTCCTATTTTGGATGCGGATTCTCTGGTGCCGCTTTTGGATCGGACTCCTATTGATCCTTCGGTGGGTTTAGTTCATGCAGCTAAGGTTTTGGACCTGGATTTCTCTAGAGGTCTAGCTCTTGCTAAGGAAGTCCGATTACTTTTCGGATCGGATGTTCATGCTACTAAGAATTACGGCTCTTTCAAAATGGTGGTCTCTTTTGGCCGTGCTGCTTTCAAAATTGATGAAAATAATGTTGCCTTAGCCCTTGAAGCGGCGATTGGAGGTTATTGTGGCTCTTTGAATGTCTCTTGTCTCCATGATCGAGTTTTCTCTTTTGAGGTCTCATCTAAGGAGGTTGGATTTCATATTTTGAAGATTAAATGGTATTCTTACTTTCACTTCAAGTGCTTTTTTCATCTTTGGAGTTTCGGTGGTCCAAATTGGATGTCTGAATTAAAAAGGTGGAATCACGATCAGGCTAATGAATGGACTTTTGTCACGAGGAGAAAGAAGGTAAAATCTAAACGACACAAGCCCCTACTTAAACCCTCTGCTACTCGTGCACCAACTGCTCCTATGACGAATCCTAACAATATTGGTTCTGATATTGATCGTGAGATGCCTGCAATTAAGTTTGGATCGTTTGAACCTGGTATTCATGTTGCTAAATCTGCTACGGATCCTATTCCTATGACTCCTTCTGCGGCCTCTGTGCCTGCTGATGATGGCTTCGACAAATTAATTGATAAATTGGCGGCCCAGGTGTGGCCTTGCTCTAACTGCCTCTCAGCTAAACATGCAACGGAAGAGTGTACGGGCCGGATTCGGTGCTGGTCTTGTTCACGCTCGGGCCATATCCGCAAAAACTGCCCGGGAATTAATGGAACTCTGCGCTGGGTAGTTAAATCGTCGACTATTGGAACCGAGGAGTCCCCTACCTCTGTTCTATCCCCTGCCCCTGCCACTGTTCCAGGAAAACCCTCGTCGGAATCGCCTCCCGATTCGCAACCACCACCAACAATGGCGAACTTCCCTTGTGATCCGACTAGGTTCGTCCCAGCTGGGATGCATGTTGAGGAGCCTTGGGCGGCCGAGGAGCGGCCTGCTCGCCTCTACATCACATCCTCCGCGGCTCCTCCTCGCCGCCATGAATCCTGGGCCATCGCTCAGCTTGCTTCTCGGCCCCCGCTTGAAGAACTCGATGATATTCTGCAGCAAATCGTCGATTATATTCACCAAGAACTGCATCTGCAAGTTGTCTCCTTCTCGGAGAGCGCTGTTGGAGTTGGCATGTTCCGCATGGCGGATGAGGTTGCCAGAGATACCTTGGTACACTCTCCACCATTTATTTTTCCAGATGGTAGGATGTTGTCCTTCGTTAGGCACGAGGAAGGAGACAATGTTCGAGCAACAACTTACACCAGGACTGGATGGATTATGATTTTGAATCTGCACATGGACTATCGCACTGATGAATTCCTTCGTGAGTTTGTGTCCAAGTTTGGCAAGCTCCGGACCTGGTGGAGAGAGGATGCTTCTCCTGTTCGTACCCTTCTCAAGGTTACGTATGGTGGCGGCGTAGATGTTCCCCGCTCACTTGTGATTCGGGAGGTCCAGCGATACGGTGGCCACGTAGTCTCCTGGACCTGCCCTGTTTTTATTCTGAACAATGATGCTGCTGACGCTCTGCCGGGGGATGAAGATATTCTCCCTCCTGGAGGCAATCCGCATCCAGCTTTTGGTGCACCAGAGGTCCTAATCCCTGAGGCTTGGGTGCCGCCGGTTCTACCGGTTCAACAGCAGGCAGGATGGGGGGATTGGAACAATGAGGAGCAGGGGGATAATGTGCCGCAGGATGATCATGTCGAGCAGGACCCGGAGCCTGAGCAGGTGCAGTCCTTTGTATCTGTTCAGTTCTCTGGCGCTTCTATCGACTCTATGAATATTGCACGAGCAGAAGGCCCTGAGCAATTTGTAGAGTTGCAGCAACAAGTGGAACAAAACCAGCTGGCGATTGTTCCTTTTGTTCCACCCCTACCTGAGATTGCTGCAGATCAGATCAATGATGTTCAGATCCATCAAGTCTTGCTGCCTGACCCTTTGCTGGAGTGGTCCCGATATTTTCTGGAGCACAAAGCAAGGGTCATCTTCGACAGGAGATTTGAATTTCTGCCGTCACTGCTGCCTTTGGAGATGCCAGTCTCCTCTGCTGCCCCTGTTCCTATGCTGTTAGATTCCTGCCATGTTGATCCTGAACCAGTGACTCCTGAGCCTGCTACCAAGAAGAGGACTAGGAAGGTGTCTACTCCGCTTGTCCTTCAAGAGCGTAGAGTGATGAGAAGCCTTGCTAAGAACGCCGGTTTCCGGGTTTTGGCTGCTACTGACAAGCCTGAACATAGGAAAAAAGCAAAGTCTTCTCGTCCCCAAGCTTCTCCAGGGGGAGTGCCACCTTTCACTCCTGTTGCTGTTCTGAGGAGGGCGGGAACCATGCTCCAGATTAAGGATTCTGAAATAACGGTGGAGAAGCTTGAAGCTGCTCCAAAGAAGCCCACTTCCCTTTCAAGTTCTGATGATTAGTGGGCCTTTTTCTTATCTTATGGGCCTGTTTGGTCCCTGGAGTTGTTCCTGGTCTTTCTCTTTACATTTTGTTAAGATGAATAACATATGTACTGCTTTATGGATATGGATATTATCTTTTGGCTATTCTCTGTGCTGGTCTTTTATGATTACCAGCAGCTCTCATTATATTTTGATTGTTCCATGGATAATACGGCCCATTTGAATTTGGATTGGATTGTCTTTGATTGGAATGTGAGAGGGCTTAATGATAAATCTAAAAGAGAAGCAGTTTATAAAAAAATTGAGGAAAGTCAGGCTTCTGTCATTTGCTTACAGGAGACTAAATGTCAGGATTTTGATCATTCCTTTATTAGGTCGTTCTGTCCTAAAAGGTTTGATCAATTTGTTTTTTCTCCTTCTGTTGGCGCTTCTGGAGGTTTAATTGTGCTATGGAATAGTTCCATTCTCAGTGGAGAGTTGTTAGAAGTTCATCGCTCTGCCATTCACATTAAATTCACTTCCACTCACAATTCAGTTTCTTGGAATTTGGTGAATGTTTATGGTCCTTGCAAGGGGGTGGAAAGAGAAGATGTTGTTAACTGGTTATATAATCTTTCCATTCCTATTCATCAGAACTGGATGATTCTTGGTGATTTTAATTTCATTAGATCACTGGATAATAGAAATAAACCGGGGGCTGACCTTAATGATATGTTTATCTTTAATGATGTCATCAGCCATCTGGGTTTACTGGAATTGCCAATTAAAGGTAGAAATTTCACTTGGTCGAATATGCAAAGTGATCCTCTTTTGGTTCAACTTGATTGGTTTTTTACTTCCTGTCAGAGGACATTGGATTTTCCCAACACTATGGTGTTACCCATGTCTAAAATCACTTATGATCACTTGCCTTGTACTGTTAAAATTGGAACAAACATTCCAAAGGCAAAAATCTTTCGGTTTGAAAACCATTGGGTTAAGCAACCTGTTTTCATTGACCTAGTGACAAAGATTTGGAATACTCCAGTTATGGCCAAATCCATTACCTCCAAGATCACTGCTAAATTAAAGAATCTTAGATATGCTTTGAAGGATTGGGGAAGGAATTTATCTCATTTAAAGATTCTTATTGACATGAGTAGTAAAGTGATCTTATTCCTGGACCAATTGGAAGATGTAAGGAAGTTGAGTGTTCCTGAATTTAATTTCAGGCTTATTGTTAAAAAGCATATCAAGAATCTCCTTGCTCTACAATCTGATTACTGGAAGCAACGATGTACTATTCGATGGGCTAAACTGTCTGGTGAAAATACTAAATATTTTCATGCAAGAGCCACTGAGAGATTTAGGCGGAATTCTATTCCATCCATCTCAGATGCTTCTGGGAATGTATTGGTGGATCATCTGGACAAAGCTGCTGCTTTTTGGTCCTATTTTAAGAACAGAATGGGTGTCTCCTGCCCACCCATGACAGATACTGATTTTTCTGTTTTCTTGCCTGTGGTTGAAGGTTTAGAAATCCTGGCTAATCCTTTCACTATTGAAGAGATTGAGGGTGTTGTAAAACACCTAAAACCTGATCGTGCGCCTGGCCCAGATGGTTTTACATGGCTTTTTATTAAACACTGCTGGAGTATTAGAAAAGAGGACTTTATAAAGCTATGCAATGAATTTTACAGTGCTAAGATTTCTTTGGAAAGTATTAATGGCTCTTTCATTACTCTGATTCCAAAGATTAATTCTCCTGAGACAGTGAATGATTTCAGGCCTATTTCTCTGACCAATACTTGTTTGAAATTTATCAAAAAAATTCTGGCTAATCGTTTCCAAGATAAAATCTTTGGATGCATCCATGCTAATCAATATGGTTTCATCAAATCCAGAATTATTCAAGACTGTTTGGCCTGGTGTTTTGAGTACATCTACCAGTGTAAGCAGTCTAAGCAGAAAGTGGTGATTTTCAAGATTGATTTTGAGAAAGCTTTTGATACCATTGAGCACTCTGCTATTTTGCAAATTTTGAGTTTTAAAGGTTTCCCTCCTCTAGTGATAAAATGGGTCAAGGAAATTATAGCCTCTGGATCATCGTCGGTTCTGTTAAATGGTGTTCCTGGCAAACCTTTTGTATGCAAAAGAGGTGTTAGGCAGGGAGATCCGTTATCACCAATTCTATATGTGTTTGGTGGGGATCTGCTGCAAAGTATTGTGAACTTGGCACTAAGAGAGGGAAGACTCCGTTTGCCAATTCCAATAGGTGGAGATTTTCCTATTGTCCAATATGCTGATGACACTTTAGTCATTCTACCTGCTGAAACGGCACAATTATCGGTTTTTAAAGATCTGCTTAACCTTTATGCTCATATCACTGGGTTAAAGGTGAATTATAACAAATCTTCTATGATACCGATCAATTTATCACAGCAGGAAACTGTTGATCTGGCTGCTGTTCTGGATTGTAATGTGGCCTCTATGCCCTTTACATACTTAGGCTTGCCCATGGGAACCACAAAGCCAACGATCAAAGACTTTGCACCTTTAATTGACAGAATTGAGAGGAGACTTTCTGCTACGGTCTCGTTTCTTTCTTATGGAGATAGTTTGGTTCTTGTGAACTCGGTTCTTTCCTCCTTGCCCTCCTATTACATGTGCACACTTGTAATACCTAAAGGTGTCATTGACATAATAGATAAAGCAAGGAGGAGATGCTTATAGAGGAAGGACAAAAATAAGCAACGAGTGAATTCTTTAGCTGCATGGGATATGGTTTGCAGGCCCAAAAACAAAGGAGGATTAGGGATCATAAATCTTCAGATTCAAAATAGAGCTCTACTATTGAAGTTCTTGGCAAAATTCTATAACTCTATGGATATTCCTTGGGTCCATTTAGTCAAGAATGCTTATTATTTTCAATCAGTACCACATGATGTCACTTCTTGTGGTTCTTTCTGGTGGAGAGGTGTTATGCAATTATCTGATACATGGTGTTCCATATCTTCTTGTGTTTTGGGAAATGGTTTTACTGGGATTTTCTGGAAAGATTCGTGGATAGGGCAACCTTTGGCACTAAAATTCCCAAGATTATTCTCCTTTGCCAAGGATCCACTGTCTTCTGTTAGGGATTTAATAATGTTGACAGATCTCTCGGATGCTTTTCATCTGCCGTTTTCAAATGAAGCTTTCCAGGAGTATACTGATTTGCAAGTCATAGTGGATAATGTCCAGTTGATGGATAATGAGGACAGTTGGAGATGCAATTTCAATAAAGGGGTATATACCTCAAGTAATTTTTACCAACTTCAATTTGCTCATTTACCTACTGATGGACCTGCAAAATGGATCTGGAAATCCAAATGCATGTCAAAACATAAATTCTTTGCGTGGCTGATTCTCAAGGATAGAATTAATACAAAGGACATGATCAAACGAAGGAACTGGAAGATTGAAGACACTGATCATTGTGTTCTTTGTTGCACACATTGCCATGAGGACTGGATCCATCTGTTTTTTCAATGTGTTTTTAGCTCCCGGATTTGGAATTATTTACAAATCAGCTGGAGTGATAACACACTTGTGCAAAATATTAAGCTGGCAAAAAATTCTTTCAAAGGACATTGTTTCACAGAGATAGTGATTATTGCATGCTGGAATATTTGGAAGCAGAGGAATGGAGTCATTTTTAAATCAGAAAGACATTCCTATATGGGATGGAAAGTGGGCTTCTTGTTACATCTCCTTATGCTTAAGCATAGGTTGAGTGCTTCTGTGGCTGCTGATTTAAATGTATGGATTAATTCACTAAATTAGTCTGGGATAGACTGCCTTAGTCTAATTCCTTGTAATTTTGTATATATCTGTAACTGTAACACTCTTGGTTGGCAATAAAGGGCTGTGGGGGGCTCCCCTGCAGTAGAAAATGTTTCAAAAAAAAAATTGTTTTATCCAAAGAAATCCTAAGCATAGCTCCTACTCTCCCTTACTCCCAAAATTATTGCCAAATTTACAAACCCGAGAGTTGGGAACCAAAGAAAATAGTACACATGTCCTTTTTCTCGTTTGTTTTCCTGGCTCAAAAATTTTTGAAAACAAAATTTATAGCCTCTGTTGCAAACAAACTTTTTCAAACAAAATTTATAACCTCTGTTTCAAACAAAAGTTATGGCTCAAAACTTTTTCAAACAAACTTTTTGAAAACAAATTAGTACACACTTTAGTTTTTATGTAAAGGTTTTCCAAAAGGTTTTTTCTTCTGTCAACTTTCAAAAATTAACTACTTGACGATTCCCAAGAAGACCTTAGTAATTAGCAACCTGAAGAGCCAAAGTTTTTCCTTCTAGAGAACCTCATCACCCAGGGGATTTCGATGCAAAGAATGAAGATCTACCACAACCTCTTACACTGAAGTGATCTTACCAATCAAGTCTCTCTCCAACCTGAACAAAGTGAAGAAAGTCCTCGAGGGCAAGAAGAGTGGCAAGAAACTTTCAAACAACCCTGGTTGACTCAGACCCATAGGATGCATAGGTTTTTGCTCAGTTATTTCACCTGAGCTACCCTTTTTCCTCCACGTTTCTTTTTAGACGTTTGTTGTCATTTAAAGTACCTGTTTTTCTTGTTTTTGAGTGCTGATTGTTAGGAATTGTGTGTGATGATTTTTCTTGCTCTGTTTTGGTGGAGTAGTTTTCCCATTCCCTGCTTATCAGTGTGAAAAACTTTCCTTTTTAAAACTTTTTACACCAGTGTTTCATCATCCTAACAAAAACTAGTACAACCACATCGCTTTGTTGTCCAAAGCAAACCTAGGATGTTTTGAGCTATCTCTAATTAATCTTCCCTTAGAAAAATCCTCTGAAATACTACTGGAAGTAAAAGCCCTTCCATGCCTGCCCTGGTGTGGTTACACTCTGCACATTTCTTCACCACAAAACCCCACAAGCAGAAGAATGATCATGAAGAACTACAAATCTCTCAGGAACTTCAAAGGGATACATTGGTCAAGAAATAACATTACACCTAAGAGATAAAAGTTTCAGAAAAATAAGATACAAGTCTGTTTTCCAACACAGACCACTACACCTACTCTGGTGTAGACCCTAACATTGCCTAGCTCTCACTAGTGGAGCCTAGTCTGAAGGTGAGCTACCCTCACCTGATGCAGAACCCCGAGTCAGTCGACGACGAAGCCCCTCCAGTCCTCCAGGCCTAGTGCCACCAGCGTGAGTCTCCACTGGCACAACCACCGGTGCCACTGCTCGGCCTTCTTCCACCACGGTCTTGTTCCTGGCACCATACCACCAGTCATGGATGTCCCAGAATGCGAAGATCATGGCTACCAGGATCACGGTGACCGATCCCACCAAGCAACAGCTGAAGAGTAGCACGATGAGGAAGTGCTCCAAGGGATTTGCTCGCTCCAGCAAGGTGACATACTCCTTGAAGAAGTCATCGATCTACTGGGAAATGAAGCCCATCGTGTGGTGCGATTTAGATAACCTCGGCTACCCTTCTTATAGCAGCGAGAGCAGAGCCCTCTCCTTCATCAAGCACTACGCGGGAAAAGCCGAAGAATCCAGCGGCAGTGTTTGCAAATGGCGTGAAACCACCGACACATCCCTCCTCAACTGGCCAAAGCATCAACATGTCACACTCACAGCAGTCCGAGAGCAAGGTGTCAGCCCACCATGGACTCACTATGGGCGGGACACCCTGATGCAGATGGTGTACGCACCAGATGAGAAGGAAAGGCAAGAAGGAAATAAAGACGAGAGAAGGGCACCAACTGCCAAGTGGGCCCAGTCCCACACGTCAGCTGAACACTCAAGAAAAATCTGGGTGAACCTAGCTCCTGGTTTTTCTTTCAAATCATGGAAGGATCACTGGATGTTTATAGCCTCCACCTCTGCAAAACTAGGCCTCTGTGACCACTTATGGGTGGCCAGAATTTTTCTATAAATATTAAAGTGGAATTTATTTTTGAGTACCAGAGAAAAACAACTTTTATGGAACAAGTTGGCCTGCTAACCCTGGTTATGAAAAATTGTTTTGGGGTAAAGAAAATTTTAGCTCCTGACTGTTTTGTGTGGCTGTGTGTTGAGAAAACCCACTCCCTTGCTTCCCTTACGAATCTCGGGGACGAGATTCATTTTAAGGGGGGGATATGTCACACCCCACTTTTTGGAATCCAACAAAATGCAGTTGTTGGAGAGTCAAAAATTAGGGCCAACAAAAACTTTTTACAAGGTTCTTAACAATTAACCTTGTTTCACCCCTGTCTGCCTTGTTTGATCTTGAGTGTTGGTGTGGGAACCAACCAAAACAAAATGGTTACATAAATAACAAGAATTGAGGTGAACCTCTTTTATAAAAATCCTCCTTAAGTGGTTTGGCTTGACCACTAACTTTCTCTAAAACACTTGAGGGAAAAACTCCAAGAATTTGAATTGCAGAACTCTCATGCTTGAGGGAACTTGTTAAGTCTTGTTATTATATGCTTATGAGGTGACCTTATCTTTTTCCTTGCCTCAAAGTATTTATAACTATTGTGGATAGTTGTGAGTTGTTTTATTTGTTTGAGATCTAAAATTACAATCCCAGACATCACTAGCATGGATATCCTATCTCCATCTCATTATGTGTTCTGTTTAACTTCTCTAGTTTGGCCTCCTGCCATGAGGAGGAATCCTGATCTTTGACCAGTATATCATCATGGATATAATGGTACCTATCTATGAGCCCTATCCTTATGTTTGTATTTGATTATTAAACCCATTCATTTTTCTTCCAAAACCCTCTTGAGGTCTTCCCAACAAATAGGATCATGTCCCTGTTATCATGATGCTTTTGTTACGTCTTCCTAAAAATCACTCCTATCCTTTTTGAGCTAAGTGAACCTTCCCTTGTCATCTTCATGACTTTTACATCATATTCATGTGATCCATTTTTATTTCCCATGACCATGTGATTTATCCTCTCTCAGGGATTTTGGCTTATTAAATAAATGTAGCATCCCAACTTTTAATAAAGATGGAATACCTGTGTTATTGTGCTAGTCCCTGGATCAATTGCTAGCACCACAGTACAAAATGAAATATCATGCAAATGCATCAAATTCTATTACATCGCATGATCCAGTCTTTACAAAATAGGATTACAAATTGCATAGTCTTAGAAGACTAGCAGAAAACAAAGATATATAGCGGAAAGCATAGAACAACATTGAGCCCATCTTCTTCATGTGCCACAGGCAAAACATGTTGGCGATAGTCTCGAGATCCTAAACGAAATCCTGACTCGTCTTCAGAAACATCTGCAATATGGAATATGCAGCCACAAGGGAGTCAATACAATTTAATGTATTGGCAAGTAACACTATGGTGGATATAAATGGCAAGACTAATACTACATGCTTATTTGGCTGAGTGGAGTTTTGGCTAAGTTTTGCATAAAGCTAGTTTTCTCCTATCACTTTCGTAAAACAAGCTTTTATTTTCAAAAGGGTGGCAACATTGGATTAAGCTCCAAGCACCACTACTACTGTTCACTTGGTCAATATTTTACTTATTGAAAATGGTGATGTGATTCTTCCGTCCATCCTTGTCCAGCTGCTCATAGTTGTCCATAACCGGGGACACGGCTAAGATCTTAGTTTGTTGACTCTGCAGAGCTTGTGCACTTTCACCTTCAGACCCAACTCAACCCAAACATCCTATACACCCTGAGTGCATTAATGAAAGGAGAAGAATCAAGACGAGATCTTTCAGAAGCAAGAATTCAACCCAATGGCAAGACCCGTTCCACCTATAATTATGCTACATCTGCTTGTCAAGCCCAGGCTGAACCCCCACAACTTAGTTGATCAAGACAGAGCCCATATGACTAAAGGCTGCACTGGAAGCAATCTAAACTTGGGGAACATCATAATCACTTTGTTCCTGGGTGGCATTCCTCAAGTGAACACCCCTCGGGGAGACACTCAACTCTCATCAGCCAAACAACCAAATCCACCCAGGTGGTTCATTGAAGTTGTTACTTAGAATTTTTCCACAACATCAAGTAAAAATCATTTGTCTCATTGCATATCATCTATCAAGTTCTAAGGCTATAAATAACAAGGATAAAATAGATGGCAACACAAAACTGGGATAATAGCATAGCATAATATAACTTGTAAAATTTCCTATCAATGCATACTACTCAAAATCAACTAATGCATATGGAAAATAATGGGTAGTTGATGATGTGTTACTTGCCTTGTTGAAGTTGGTGAAGATATCACACTCTCTTCACAAAAGATCGTTGCTCTCCGTACAATCTATTCATGGAAAACACAATAACAAAATAAACAAGCATCCTAGCAAACAAACATACAAGTGGAGAAAACATATAGAGCAACTAACATATCCAAAGGGGCTTAACCAGTTGGTTAGGACAAGGTCTAGGTTTCAGTTGAAAGATTCATTCTCTAGTGGTCTCATTCTTGTTAAGGAAATTCCAATGGTTTACTTGGGAAGGACTAGGTTGAGCTTGATGTGATCTAACTTTATTATAATCATACTTGTCGAGGAAGTTCCAAGAGTTCACTAAGAATAAACATATTACTTCTTCAACTAAAGTAATACATGCAAAACTTGGTCATATTCACCTTCAAAAATATTTGAGTGACTATGTTAGTATATTCCATTGTGGTTAGGGTAGGCCTACTAACTTCCTCACCAAAGGGAGAATATTACTAAGTCTTGGGTTTTCCATTTGGGTCAATGGTTGGACAAAGATAACTTGTTACTCTTCAACTTGTATGGATTGCTTCTAGACCTCATGTGATTGCCTTCTTGAAGATCATCTTCATGCTTCTATTGTAGTCTTGTTCCTTGGATGGATTCTTCTCTTGGTCTTGATAAATTCTTCAGGGCTTTCACTTCACTAATTAGTTTGGGTATGGGATGGGCACAAATACCACTAAGTCAATTGGAAAGAATATAAGAAGAAAGATAGAAAGACAGAGGGAGATGTTTTCTTCTGAATTTCTTCACACTTGTACTTCTTGAGTTGCTTCTAGTTGCTGTGGAGTCTAAGTCTTCTCTTGAAAACTTTTTCATTGATCTTCCTTGTAACTCTTCATGTTGGCACCAGGTTGAAAGTGAAAAACCCTCTATTTCTTGAGTCTTGTTTTCCATTTGCTAACTTGATGGATTCTTGAAGCAAGAATGGGGGAGTGGAGAAGATAGAAAACTAAAGTTCACTACTTGGTACTATATGTGATTGACACATTCTAAGGACATGCCTTGGCTCCAAATGGACATAACATCAAGGAAAAACAGTTGAAAACAATTCCTATGACATGGTAAAGATAGATGAATCTCTAGGTTGGGTTTTTGGGTCAAAAACACATGGCCATGGTCCAAGGATGTCCAAAATGATTGGCCAAGGTTGTTTCTGGTTCAAGGTTATCAAATGGAGCAATTTTGCAAAAGGAACTATATTGAAAATATTTATAGAAATTAATCTATGTCAAAAATACTCAAATAGACAACTAAATTCTAAATTCAATTTTAATTTGATCAATAATTATTTTGGGACAGAGGTTATGAAAGTACACATCCTAAGGTTTCCAAATATATTTTATTTACAATTTTTGGATTTGTAAAATTTGAATTATGCCAAATTTCATCAAACAAGCATATTTGAATTTAAACAAATTTAAGTTTGTCAAATTTGAATTTGGCCAGTGCCAAAAGTTTCTAGATGTCAAGGGTTTTAAAAAAGTCCAGGATTGCTAAATTTGGCTAACTGGTTAACAAGTTATGATGGTTGCAAGTTACAGGGACTATTCTGCAAATCTGCCAAATAAATTCTGTTCGGAAAAATAAACAGAAACTCTGTGGATAACGTTGGCCACGTGGGGCTCTGTGATTGGATGGGCGTGCTGACTGGGTGCTGACCCAGCGCTGACTGGGCTGCCACGTGTTTTAATCTTATTCGCTTATACCTTTTCGTTAAGTGATCTATTATGGATCGTACGATCTAGATCTGACGGATGAAAAAGAGAGAGGAGGGGGCGGGTGGCTCACCGGTGGCTGGACGGCCGGGAAATGGCGCGCGGCGGTGGTGGGTTCTCGGGTCTTCACGGGGATGGTGCTCTGGTGGTTCCCTGAGCACGGGAGGGGCAAGACGACGTGCGGCACGGCACGGTGAACACGACTGAGATGATGGCGGGCACTCCTGCGTCCTAGTATGCCCGCGCGGTGCACTCGGAGACTGCGTCGTTCCGGTGAGCTTCGGATGCGCTCGGCGCCCACGATTTGCTGCGCACAACGAAGAAACAAATGGTGAGGGAGGTGCGCACGAGCACAAGGGAGCGAATGGTGGTTGTCTCGGTTCCCGGAAGTGGTTCACCTCGCCGGAATCGACGAAAACGGCCGGCGGCGAATGTGCACTCCGGCGAGGAAATACAGTGGATTGGGGAAACGAAACGAAGAGGAGGGAGAGGGGAAATGCGGAGGAGGCCGTGGGCTTTAACATGGGGGGATCGGGGTGATCAAATGCGCCCCGAAACGGACGAATTTAAGGAGATTCAATTCTCCTTTACTCGGGAAGAAACGGATGAGGTGGGAGGTTGATGACAGTGACGTCATGCTGACATCATCAAATGATTTTTTTTCCTGTTTTATTAAAATCTTAATAACTTCTGTTTAATAATCCAATTAAGGTCAAATAAATTTCTAAAATCTTGAAATTTTAATATCTTTCAAACCATATCATTTTTGTAAACTTTTCAACACATTTCAAAATGTGAATTTTGAGAATTGAGTAAATACCTAATAGTGACTTAATGTGATTTTTAATTTAGAAAATTATAAAATAAAAATATTTGTCAAATAAAATTTCAGTAGCTTTATAATTATCAAATACTATTTTCCAAAACCAAATCAAAGTGTTTTCATCTTTTATAATTTAAAAATATGATGAAAACATGAATAGTTACTTAATAGAAAAAGAGGGTTAATTATAGAAATATGATTTAAAAGATTTTAGAAAATATTTCTATGATTCAAATTATTGTTTTCAAGGCCCTTTTAAAATGTTTTTCAATATGAGAAATTCACTCATGGTATCTTATTAGTATAATAAAAATAGAGAAATTATTAATAAATTTTAATTTGAGGGTGAGTAAGAACTTAGAGATTTTCTCTAATGAAGATATTGTTTTCCCAATTTAAAACATTGTTTTTCCAAGGCATTTTACTTGTTTTCATAAGTCAATAATATATATAACACCTTATTGTTTTGTTGATTGATATAATACTTGGAAAACAAATATCCAACTTTTAACCATTTGAGCTTAATAATAATAGTGACACAATTTCTTGAAGACAAGAAGAAAATATTATAAATAGTAACTCTCCGGTTTTTAATTATCATAATCATTTTCAAAATGGTAGTTGAGTTGAAAACATGTTGGTAAAGATTTTTCCTAAGAAAATATTTTATTCACATGAGGGAAACATATTTTATTTTAGGAATAGGCTTTAGGGTTTATGGAATTAAGGAAATTTGGATTCTTTATTCCAATTACATATTGTTTTCTTTTATTTCCTCCGTTTATTTGGTTTTTGGTGACTTGCTTAATCATGAAAACAAAAAGTTTCAAATTTTTGTGATTTTTGAGTTTTCCAAAAATCAGGGATGTTACAGACTACCACCCTTAAAAGAAATCTCGTCCCGAGATTTGGGAAGGTTAGAAAGAAAGATTTGGGTAACTGGATTCCAAAACAACTGGATTACAGAGAAACTGGGTGGGTTACCACCCTTAAAAGAAATTTTTGTGGGTAGTCTATTTTCATTAGATTAGAGTGTAGATTTATTTGAGATTGGCTTGAGTAGAAATTTCCTTTGTGGTAGAGGTGTAGACTAACATAGGTATGTTGGACTACCTTTGACACTGATGGGTCACTCTTTGGGTCAATCAAAAGATCAAGTTGAGAGGATTTCACAACATCATCTCATTATAATGGGAACACATTTCTCAGACATTCATTGTGGTTTATTACACTAGAAGAACTTCTAGGGAAAATAAATTTATTTTCAACATGAAACTTTGCCTAAGATTCCTTCTTTCAGAAAGTCATGTTTCCTTCCTTCTCCCTTTGAGGGCATCCATTTGCATAGTGTCCTTTATCTCTGCATTTGAAGCATGTCACTTTGCTGATGTCTCTATAGACAGGATTGGGGTTCTTCTGAAGTTTCTTCTTCTTCCTTGGTGGAGTTAAATTGGCCATCATATCTTCATACTGCTGCCCAGTATACTCAACTATGTTGGTTGAAGGCCTGGGTTTCTTGTTGGGACAATTTCTAGATAAATGTCCATCTTCTTCACAAGAATAGCAATTCTTGGTGGAGTGTTTGGATGAATATGGATGTGGTGTAATCTTGGCTCCAGTATCCATCTTGACATGGTCGATCTGAATAGTATCCAGCTTGCGTTTTCCCTTCACATCTGGTTTTCCTAAGTTCTCTTGGATTGCACTAAGCATTTCCATTTTGGCTTGTTGTCCAACTTGTTGTACCATGGGGTAAAGTGGACATTGTGTTGGAATATGTGTTGTTCCTTCACACAGAAAACAAGTAACTTGAGTGAAGTATCCTTCAATTGAGTTGTTTACATTACCATGGGGCCACCCATCTGGACAATCTTTGGAATAGTGTCCTATCTCTCCACAAGATTTGCAGGCTTTGAGTGTTGAAAACATTTCTTCTTCTGTCTCCTGGTTATCTCTAGCTACCAAGGGTTGATGGTTTCCACTATTGGTCATGTTTTGGGACATCATGTGCACTATCTGGGATTGGGTATCTAACACTTGTTGCATTCCTGGTGTTAACTCCATATTGGGGTTGCTTGCTTGGTTCTGGGTCATTAGTTGTATCAGCTGGGTTTGAGCTTCTAGTAGCATCTGCATTGCTATTGAGTTCTCCGGGTTGTTGGCATTCTGGCTAGGAATCTGTTTTGAGGTTTTAGGGAAGATAAGTAGAGATTAGAAAGATTAGGCAAGTGGGGGTTCCTACTCAAACACAACAGATCAAGGAAACTCATCTTGCAAACAACACATAACAAACATATATCAACACATTCACCACACCAAACAACATGGTTTTTTAGAAAACACTAATATTGTCATACCACACTCATTGGTATGATCAATACACTAACACGTTAACGTTGTTCTAACCAAGTAACTAGATTGGTGGTCTCATCTATATCTTCTTGAGCTTTTCTTCATATTCTTCTCTCCATGTCTTGAGGCGTTCTTGATTGTTGGGAAGTCTATGTTTTTCTTCAAATTCTTCAAAAAAAATCTTGAGTGTAGGGCTTCATGTGATGAAAATAGTTCTTGCACTTCTTGGTATGATCATCAACATTACCGTCTTGATGGTATTGAGGACGTAGGTCATCTAGAAGATTTTGAAGGTGAATAGTAGATGAGAGGATATGAGAAAGATTAATATGATTGTTTTGTTTTCTAGAAAGTTTGAACATAGAAAGTTTTCAATCCTAGGGTGATCAATGGGTTATTAACAACTTGTTGCAAATCGGATATTCACTATAGTGAGAGATACTGGCACCCGCTAGCCAATCAGGGAACGGTCTCGTGTCCGTGGACACGTAAAGTTGTCCGGGCCGCTTCATCTCACTATGCCGCTAGGATCCAAAAGTACTCAAAGGAGTCAATAAATTTGATCAAAAAGGGTTTTCCAAACGTAAGGGTCTCGAATTCTACAGGCAACACAATGCTCTGATACCATTTTGTAGCATCCCAACTTTTAATAAAGATGGAATACCTGTGTTATTGTGCTAGTCCCTGGATCAATTGCTAGCACCACAGTACAAAATGAAATATCATGCAAATGCATCAAATTCTATTACATCGCATGATCCAGTCTTTACAAAATAGGATTACAACTTGCATAGTCTTAGAAGACTAGCAGAAAACAAAGATATACAGCGGAAAGCATAGAACAACATTGAGCCCATCTTCTTCATGTGCCACAGACAAAACATGTTGGCGATAGTCTCGAGATCCTAAACGAAATCCTCACTCGTCTTCAGAAACATCTGCAATATGGAATATGAAGCCACAAGGGAGTCAAAACAATTTAATGTATTGGCAAGTAACACTATGGTGGATATAAATGGCAAGACTAATACTACATGCTTATTTGGCTGAGTGGAGTTTTGGCTAAGTTTTGCATAAAGCCAGTTTTCTCCTATGACTTTTGTAAAACAAGCTTTTCTTTTCAACAGGGTGGCAACATTGGATTAAGATCCAAGAACCACAACTATTGTTCACTTGGTCAATATTTTACTTATTGAAAATGGTGATGTGATTCTTCCGTCCATCCTTGTCCAGCTGCTCATAGTTGTCCATAACCGGGGACACGGCTAAGATCTTAGTTTGTTGACTCTGCAGAGCTTGTGCACTTTCACCTTCAGACCCAACTCAACCCAAACATCCCATACACCCTGAGTGCATTAAGGAAAGGAGAAGAATCGAGACGAGATCTTTCAGAAGCAAGAATTCAACCCAATGGCAAGACCCGTTCCACCTATAATTATGCTACATCTGCTTGTCAAGCCCGGGCTGAACCCCCACAACTTAGTTGATTAAGACAGAGCCCATATGACTAAAGGCTGCACTGGAAGCAATCTAAACTTGGGGAACATCATAATCACTTTGTTCCTGGGTGGCATTCCTCAAGTGAACACCCCTCGGGGAGACACTCAACTCTCATCAGCCAAACAACCAAATCCACCCAGGTGGTTCATTGAAGTTGTTACTTAGAATTTTTCCACAACATCAAGTAAAAATCATTTGTCTCATTGCATAGCATCTATCAAGTTCTAAGGCTATAAATAACAAGGATAAAAGAGATGGCTACACACTACTAGGATAATAGCATAACATAATATAACTTAGTAAAATTTCCTATCAATGCATACTACTCAAAATCAACTAATGCATATGGAAAATAATGGGTAGTTGATGATGTGTTACTTGCCTTGTTGAAGTTGGTGAAGATATCACACTCTCTTCACAAAAGATCGTTGCTCTCCGTACAATCTATTCATGGAAAACACAATAACAAAATAAACAAGCATCCTAGCAAACAAACATACAAGTGGAGAAAACATATAGAGCAACTAACATATCCAAAGGGGCTTAACCAAGTTGGTTAGGACAAGGTCTAGGTTTCAGTTGAAAGATTCATTCTCTAGTGGTCTCATTCTTGTTAAGGAAATTCCAATGGTTTACTTGGGAAGGACTAGGTTGAGCTTGATGTGATCTAACTTTATTATAATCATACTTGTCGAGGAAGTTCCAAGAGTTCACTAAGAATAAACATATTACTTCTTCAACTAAAGTAATACATGCAAAACTTGGTCATATTCACCTTCAAAAATATTTGAGTGACTATGTTAGTATATTCCATTGTGGTTAGGGTAGGCCTACTAACTTCCTCATCAAAGGGAGAATATTACTAAGTCTTGGGTTTTCCATTTGGGTCAATGGTTGGACAAAGATAACTTGTTACTCTTCAACTTGTATGGATTGCTTCTAAACCTCATGTGATTGCCTTCTTGCAGATCATCTTCATGCTTCTATTGTAGTCTTGTTCCTTGGATGGATTCTTCTCTTGGTCTTGATAAATTCTTCAGGGCTTTCACTTCACTAATTAGTTTGGGTATGGGATGTGCACAAATACCACTAAGTCAATTGGAAAGAATATAAGAAGAAAGATAGAAAGAGAGAGGGATATGTTTTCTTCTGAATTTCTTCACACTTGTACTTCTTGAGTTGCTTCTAGTTGATGTGGAGTCTAAGTCTTCTCTTGAAAACTTCTTCATTGATCTTCCTTGTAGCTCTTCATGTTGGCACCAGGTTGAAAGTGAAAAACCCTCTATTTCTTGAGTCTTGTTTTCCATTTGCTAACTTGATGGATTCTTGAAGCAAGAATGGGGGAGTGGAGAAGATAGAAAACTAAAGTTCACTACTTGGTACTATATGTGATTGACACATTCTAAGGACATGCCTTGGCTCCAAATGGACATAACATCAAGGAAAAACAGTTGAAAACAATTCCTATGACATGGTAAAGATGGATGAATCTCTAGGTTGGGTTTTTGGGTCAAAAACACATGGCCATGGTCCAAGGATGTCCAAAATGATTAGCCAAGGTTGTTTCTGGTTCAAGGTTATCAAATGGAGCAATTTTGCAAAAGGAACTATATTGAAAATATTTATAGAAATTAATCTATGTCAAAAATACTCAAATAGACAACTAAATTCTAAATTCAATTTTAATTTGATCAATAATTATTTTGGGACAGAGGTTATGAAAGTACACATCCTATTGTTTCCAAATATATTTTATTTACAATTTTTGGATTTGTAAAATTTGAATTATGCCAAAATTCATCAAACAAGCATATTTGAATTTAAACAAATTTAAGTTTGTCAAATTTGAATTTGGCCAGTGCCAAAAGTTTCTAGATGTCAAGGGCTTTTCAAAAAGTCCAGGATTGCTAAATTTGGCTAACTGGTTAAAAAGTTATGATGGTTGCAAGTTACAGGGACTATTCTGCAAATCTGCCAAATAAATTCTATTCGGAAAAATAAACAGAAACTATGTGGATAACGTTGGCCACGTGGGGCTCTGTGATTGGATGGGCGTGCTGACTGGGTGCTGACCCAGCGCTGACTGGGCTGCCACGTGTTTTAATCTTATTCGCTTATACCTTTTCGTTAAGTGATCTATTATGGACCGTACGATCTAGATCTGACGGACGAAAAAGAGAGAGGAGGGGGCGGGTGGCTCACCGATGGCTGGACGGCCGGGAACTGGCGCGCGGCGGTGGTGGGTTCTCGGGTCTTCACGGGGATGGTGCTCTGGTGGTTCCCTGAGCACGGGAGGGGCAAGACGACGTGCGGCACGGCACGGTGAACACGACTGAGATGATGGCGGGCACTCCTGCGTCCTAGTATGCCCGCGCGGTGCACTCGGAGACTGCGTCGTTCCGGTGAGCTTCGAATGCGCTCGGCGCCCACGATTTGCTGCGCACAACGAAGAAACAAATGGTGAGGGAGGTGCGCACGAGCACAAGGGAGCGAATGGTGGTTGTCTCGGTTCCCGGAAGTGGGTCACCTCGCCGGAATCGACGAAAGCGGCCGGCGGCGAATGTGCACTCCGGCGAGGAAATACAGTGGATTGGGGAAACGAAACGAAGAGGAGGGAGAGGGGAAATGCGGAGGAGGCCGTGGGCTTTAACATGGGGGGATTGGGGTGATCAAATGCGCCCCGAAACGGACGAATTTAAGGAGATTCAATTCTCCTATACTCGGGAAGAAACGGATGAGGTGGGAGGTTAATGACAGTGACGTCATGCTGACGTCATCGAATGATTTTTTTTCCTGTTTTATTAAAATCTTAATAACTTCTGTTTCAATAATCCAATTAAGGTCAAATAAATTTCTAAAATCTTGAAATTTTAATATCTTTCAAACCATATCATTTTTTTAAACTTTTCAACACATTTCAAAATGTGAATTTTGAGAATTGAGTAAATACCTAATAGTGACTTAATGTGATTTTTAATTTAGAAAATTATAAAATAAAAATATTTGTCAAATAAAATTTCAGTAGCTTTATAATTATCAAATACTATTTTCCAAAACCAAATCAAAGTGTTTTCATCTTTTATAATTTAAAAATATGATGAAAACATGAATAGTTACTTAATAGAAAAAGAGGGTTAATTATAGAAATATGATTTAAAAGATTTTAGAAAATATTTCTATGATTCAAATTATTGTTTTCAAGACCCTTTTAAAATGTTTTTCAATATGAGAAATTCACTCATGGTATCTTATTAGTATAATCAAAATAGAGAAATTATTAATAAATTTTAATTTGAGGGTGAGTAAGAAAAGAGAGATTTTCTCTAATGAAGATATTGTTTTCCCAATTTAAAACATTGTTTTTCCAAGGCATTTTACTTGTTTTCATAAGTCAATAATATATATAACACCTTATTGTTTTGTTGGTTGATATAATACTTGGAAAACAAATATCCAACTTTTAACCATTTGAGCTTAATAATAATAGTGACACAATTTCTTGAAGACAAGAAGAAAATATTATAAATAGTAACTCTCTGGTTTTTAATTATCATAATCATTTTCAAAATGGTAGTTGAGTTGAAAACATGTTGGTAAAGATTTTTCCTAAGAAAATATTTTATTCACATGAGGGAAACATATTTTATTTTAGGAATAGGCTTTAGGGTTTATGGAATTAAGGAAGTTTGGATTCTTTATTCCAATTACATATTGTTTTCTTTTATTTCCTCCTTTTATTTGGTTTTGCTGACTTGCTTAATCATGAAAACAAAAAGTTTCAAATTTTTGTGATTTTTGAGTTTCCACGAGCTCGAAGAGCCAGTACCCCTCCCCCTGGACCCTCTCCTTCCTTCTCTCTTCCTTATCAAACACCTTCGGGTGCTGTGAGAGCTCACACCTCCCCCACCTCCCTGGTATTCCTCTGCCCGGGCCCTTGTGGCCTTTGCTTCCCCTCTCCACGGAAAGTCTCCCTGGCAAGGTTTTGCCCGAGGAGAGCCACTCTGGCCTACTCGCCCTCGCCGCGGTGACCACCGTGGACGCCAGGCGGACGTGCGCTGCGGCTAGCCCCTCCGGGCCTCTCCTCTTGCGCCCCACATTTCCTGTCCCCCTCCTCTTCACCTCAATCGACACACGTCATCGAACTCCCCCTCCGTTTCACCACCCACCGCCGGAATCGGGCTCACCAACCCGCCGGCGAGCTCCGCGTCGACCCCCTGGTACCGACCGTTTCCGAGTGCCCCGTCTCCCTCCCTACCATACTTGAGCTCCCTAGATGCTCCTGCCCCCTCCAATTTTGAGTTCTACTCCTCGAAACCACCTCTCCGTCGTCGTCCTTCGTCCGTGGCCGCCGCGCCCGACGCACTCCTCGTTCCGACCTCCTCCTTCTGAAATCCAGGCGAGCATCGGCTGCGTCTCGTCCCTCTGGTCCTCCTGGTGCTCCTCTCGTTTCCAGGGGGGCACGGGAGCCACCGGCGGCAAGGACGAGCCTCCGCAGCGGCAGCCGGAGCGGACTCCGTCGTCTGTTACGGTCCCCGCCGATCCCCTCCTGCGTGGTCGCCTCCTGGCCGTCCGATCTGGATTGGACGGGGGCGTACCCCTTCGTTCCGCGGCCCGCTGGCGGCTGGGCCCTGCGGTCCCGCCTGTCAGCCGTTTGACTCCGTCCCCTGCGCGGGAAACGCTTGCGGGCCGGCCCAGCTCCTCGAACCCGGCATCGGCGCAGCAACCACGGCAGATCTGGCCCGATAACCCCTTAACCCTGCAGGTTGCCTTGTCTACTTTTTTTTCCTGCAGATCTATTTCAGTTTGTTACTTTAATTCGAAATGAAAATGCAAACGAGTAAAATTTGCCAAACCAAAAATCACAGAGCTAGATCTACTAATTCTTAACCACACCCAACTTAAAGAAATGCATTTGGTTCTATATTTTGAAAGAACTATTAAAAATGGCAGAAGCACTCTGTTTCACCATTTTAATCATAACTTGAGTTTTAAGTGGCCAATCTTGCAAACCAAACTGTTTTGAGTAGCCCTTGGATAGATATATCAGTGAGACTTGACCTTGCATCAAGGTGGACTACCATTAGGAAATGTCGTCCAATTTGGTGAAAGACCAGTAGCCTTTTCTAAGATTTTTAGAGAGAGTTTAAAAATGATTTTTGATGTGAATCCAATTGTATGAGCTTGTGTGTGATTAGATCTATGTAATCCTAGCTTTTCATAATTTTTAGAGCTCTGTATTATTTTTGGTGTGCATTTCTAGAAACAGCAGTTTTCTGTTTATTCTAAATATTGTGTGTGTGTTTGTGAATAAATGATAGTTTGTTAGAAACTTGTTTCCAAGCATGAGTAGAGGTGTTGGTCATTGTTATTAAGTTGTTTTATTTCATTACTAATATGTTAGGAAGTTTGTGCTTGTTTGGAAAGGAAATAAAAATAGAATTAGTCTCTTATAGTTTTCTAGTATATTTTGTGGACTAGATGTTGTGAGCTAGTTTTGCTATGATTAAATACTTAGGTTTTTGTGATAGTTATGTGAGTCCAGTACCATTTTGGTACTGATGTGGTGATGGTATGACCTCTGTTAGCTTGCACCTTATTTCATAGGAGAGCATGTGTAGCATTGATTGTTTTGTTTAACAATATTGTTTTCACTAGTATGAGTACTTGTTTTCATAGCATTATTTTAAGTATATTTGATTACTAGCATGTGTAAGGTATATGTACTGTTAGTAGGTGTTTTTATTCATGTATCTATGGTTTAGGAAAAGCTCATGCTTATAGTATTGATTGCTCCTCTAGTGTTGCATTAGTGTCCCACTAGATGTTGAGTTTGCTCCCTTATCGTTCTCCTTTTATTTTTAGGAGTGTATGATGTTTCCTAGCATGTTTAGAATGTTTTTCCTTCTGTTATTATGGTGTATATATTGTAGTTGCTGTGTGTTGATAGGTTGTCGAATGCAATTATTCCTTAGGGCATGCTTGTGTAAATTCTCCATACTAGTATGCTAATAGTTGACTCCTGTCATTATGATATTTTGCTATGAGTAATGTACCTTGTTGTTATTCTGTTTTAGAGTGTGTTTTATTGACTTGTTACAATTTATTGAGCCACTGGTTTGTTTGGTTACTAATAGTAGTACCTTGTATGCTAATAGTGATTCCTTAGCTTTGGTGTAGACTTTAGCTTATTAAATAAATAGATAATTCATCTGTGTTTTGTTTGTTCTGCTGTTTGGAAATTGTATGGGTGTTTACCTTAGCATAAGATTGGTTCTAGTGTTATCATTATATTTAGTAGTACCTTTTTTTATGTTCTTAAGGCTAGTGGTAAACTTGTTGGAATTTATTGCTTGTGTTGTTGTTAATACCCACTGCCATGGGTGTTGCTTTGATGGTTGATATTACATTGTTTGTTTATGAACACCTTAGTAGCCTCACCCTTGTTACCAAAAGCTATATTTTTAGCTTCCTTAATATCTTGGTATGATAGTGGTACACCCACTCAACCTATGATATTGGGGTGTGGAATATGTTTTTTTAAACCATATGTTTCCTGACGATAGTCTTGGTACTCTGAGAGTTTGTGAGATGGTTCTCTCGATAACTTTTTGAGTGATTGCATTAGTATGTGTTACCTTGCTGTAGGTGTTGTTTTGATTACTTGATTGTCCTTCTGGATCTGAGTGTGTGTCTTCTATTATTTTTCGGCGTTAGAAAAACGAAGAAGAAGAAGATGGAGTCGTAGAGCTGTGTGTCAAGATCAAGCTATCTCAAGGCCAGGGACACAAAGAGATTTAAGGCAATCCATCCTGATGCTTGTTGTTATAATACACTTATCATTATCTATCATGCATTTTTTACTTCTGAAAAGTTTTACAAAAACTTTTGTTTCCAAAAACTATTTTTGAGTGAACTCTACTACTATTATATATACTATGCCATTAGTTAATACTTGGTGTTACCAAGCCCATAGCCACCATATGGTATTTATTACCATCACATATATTTAGTCCCTAAGTGGACACCTTAAATTTTTTTTTTCACAAAACAAAGGCTTTAAGGAAAACCCGGAGAAAAGGCGGATCCTTATTCTCCGGAGGAATGTGGAAGTGGTCATTTTTGGGGAAAAACGTGTTTTAGAAAATGACACATATCCTAGTTTTCGCTGGACAACCAAGATGTACTGCCACTCTACCCCTATATGTGTATGGGGCCTATCTTGATGCTTGAGCTTGTTAGTGTGTGTCTCATTCCAAGATGTTATATAGAGGGTGATTCTCTGAACCGAAGTGTCGCCAGGAGGGAGAGACGGGACATACAGAGTGAGGGATTAGGTTCTCCTCCGGAAGCGACAGCTGGGCCTCTTGACGAGGCAGGGCGGGACCTGATGCCGGGGAGACAACCCACCTGAAGGAATGAGCATATACTAGCTTGTGTCAGAGTGTACAGTTAGGATCAATTCTCTGGTGCTTGCATATCGCTGTGTCGATCCATGGGTGGTCCATGGCGGAGTTCTGGATCTAGTGGAATGTGTACCACCTCTGCAGAGTAAAACTATTCAGAATAGCCGAGCCCTCGGATATGGGCAGTTGAAAGGCCATGTAGCTAGCATTGTGTCAATGTTTTAAAAAGGTGTTTTCAAAAAGGTGTTCAACTCGGGAAGTTCGGAAAGGAATAAAATCTTGTACCATGGAGGTACCGATGATGAAAAGCCAGAAGTTGTATTACAAACCAAAAATGTTTTGCAAACAAAAGCTTTCTTCTTTAAGCAAACATCCGGAAACTGATTCCAAGAAGTTTTGCAAAGAGAAAACTTTATTTTAACAAGGTTTTACAAAACCTCTTGTACATGTGATATCTACAAGAGAAAGAAAAACTATACTATTTTCTTCCGAAGTATCTTCTTCAACAAAGATACAGATTAACCAGACTGCAACTGTGGTGTCATCCTATATGAACACCATTGATAGTGCACCCTATGTATAGTCTACCTATTACACCAGATAAGCATACTTGCATTTGGTAAGTTACATGATGGATGTCTTGCTGAGTACATTCAAATGTACTCATATTGGTTTCGTCCCTGGTATTTACTTGCCAGACATCGAGAAGGAATCTCAGGAGGAGATCAACAAGGAGAAGTACTGCGCTGATGGACTTGCGAACTAGGATCATCTCCCAGTCAGCAGCCTGTAGGTTAAGGCGTAACTTGGGCTCTACCACGCTTGTGTGTTTAGTCTTCCGCTGTGTGTGTTGTGTGTTTGCCCTGCGTGGCAGTTGTGTGGACCTGGTCAGGTGGCCATGTCTCTTTGTAAGTGTTTGCGTAACCGTGTAATGGATATTGTATCTGTGTACCAACTTGATATGTTGTTCACGACTGAATTTTCCTGGGATCGTGAATGTATGCATATCGAAGGTGTCCTTGAACAGTGGTTTTGGGGCGGACCTTACACATAGGCTTTCTCTTGGAACAAAAATGGGTCACAATAGGAGTGATCATTATGGCATCCACATCTTTCTTCCTGATTCAGCTATACCAATCTACCTAGCATGGGTTTTACAAATGAGTATTACCTTGTGCAATCAGCTTGATCTTAAGATCTCCCCTGAGCATGATTCTACCCTTCAGTTGCTCTCAAATCTTCATCCGTTGTGTTGGACACCAAGCTGCTTATGTGTATCGGATTCCTCCAATGCATTTGCTCTTGTTTTCTGTCAGAATGTTCCACCTTGAAATGTCAGGAGAAACAAACTCTAGTACCTCGTTCATCTCTAGGACCAGGTCAAAGTTTTGTAATCCGCAGATTGAAGAAGTTTTATCAGCTTCTGTTCTGTTCTACCTTCGAGTATCACACTCTGTTATATCACGAGACCGTGTTAAGTTTCCTGGCCTTATTGGTGAAGTGATGATCTTACCGTCTTCACTCCCCCTTCATGCGAGCTTGAATGCTTGAGTATGATGGGATATGCATTGACATGTGTATCAGGTACTCCTAGCAATTCTTATTTCTTCGAAAAAGCTAAGAAACATCTGTATCCTTCTTAGCGCTATTGGTCACCCGGTCTCTGTTTGAAGTCGACTGTGTTATCAAATCCGTTCATTCTGGTGCACATTCTTGGTCAAGGAGTTAGGTTCATACCAAAGCTCTCATGTTCATATCAGTTGCTTTGAAAAGCAAGAATTCCTTTCGAACTTCGAGACATACCGGTAGGTTGTGATGTTCTGGTTGTCTTTCTAGAAGTATCACCAGGTTTTACCTGACCGTGATGTCTAAACCAGGAGTAGTTTGAACTACTCCTTTCCCCAAGGAACTCTGCTGGATATCCCGGACTAGTTGGTTGAGCTTAAACAACAACTTGGAGAGTTGAAAGGCAAAAGCTCCGCCTAACTTGATCCTCAGTTAAGGGATGTCTAGTTTCTTCTGTGTTGAAGACTGATAGTATCTCTTTTTCGTAAATGCTATCACTCTACCTCTTGAGTTGATTCGGGCTATCGTCAAATCGAGAAAAGATCCAAGGAATGTCTTGATGGTGTTTTCACTCTTGGTGCTTTGCTCGAGTACACCTTCATGTCCTTTGGTCTAACCAATGTTCTGCCTTGTTCATATACCATATGAATCCCTCTGCTTGGAGTATTGTGATAAGGTGTTGTCGAGCCCATCGATGACATTCCTACTTTTCCAAGTGGCAAGAGGTTCATGTTGAACAATTGGCACTAATGTTGGAAACTTTTTGAGAACCATCTTTGTCTCATCACGAAGTTGTGCTCTCGATGTTCGAAGTGACTTTCTCGGGTTCGTGTGCTTATGGTGAAAGTTGTTGCCATGGATCTGAGTATAGTTCCAATGTTTCTTCGGGAATAATCTCCAGTCGGTCATGCATGTGTGGACTACTCTTGAAATGGTTGGTTGTTACCTCCATTTACTTGAAGAAAATTTGCATCCACACCCAACCATTGGCTGATCGTTCGTGAAAGAGAAGAAGTTTAAGAACTTCGTTATCTTGTGAAATCGTCTTCCTAACAAGGACTCCAATGCGTTTCATTGCAAGTAGTCCATGTAGGTGCAACCGTCTTTCGCAAGTTGCTAATACATGAGTTCTGCAAACTCGCTCATCTTTTTGAGCTTGGCATCATAGTCCATATCTTGAGAATCCAGTAAATGTATCTTGTTGATAACCGGTGCAATCTTCCTGCTCAAACATATCGAGTCTGAGTTATCTATCCACTAACCAGACCTGAATCTCAAGCAACAACTATGGTTGGTGTTTCCTCAAGGGTATCAAATTAGGTATTTTCAGAATTCGGCATGGTTGATGTTGTGGTTGACACAATTAGCCGGAAGGCCTAACTTTGTAATCCTTTGAATCCGTAAGAACAACCACTCTCCGTGAGAATTCTTGTCTGACTTATTATAACAAGTTTCAACCCCGTTCTTCCAAACCGGAGTTTTACATTGACTTGATGACCTATAGAAGGCTTGTCGTGAGCCTGCTGTCGGTATCTAGAACATCCAGCAGAACCTGGAAGTTGATTCTTCCAATGTCTCTTTGTTGATCCTCCAAACCTTTGTTCTAGTGGAATCAAGTTCATCATGAGAACCGTCCCGTAGTGTTTTGTAACCACCATTGGTCAATTCCCTGTTTCAAGTGGTTTATACTTGAAGTCCTGTTCATCTCACACACTGTGTGAATTTGTCAGTTACTTCAGCCATGGGATCTTAACCATGTGGTAAACCTATCGCTACGTCAAATCCACCATAGGAAAGAGATTCCCTATTCCTTCCGGTGTTTCAACCCTCGTTGGTTATTCGTCCTTATGATGTGACCAAGGATTCTTTCTTTGTTATGGTGTTTCAACATCTTTTGGTTACTCATCTTCCGTCGTGAAGTAACATCCCGATTCTTGACAAGGTTTTATACAAAATTTGACGGAATGAAAGTTCTGTTATCTTCCGTGTCCACTCTGAAGAGTGAACATGATCTTGTATCAAATTCTTTCCGACTCACGATTACAGTGTTTTCTCGTGATTTCCCTCGTCTACGGATATTACGTCGTGGTATGCAAGACCATCCTTTTCATCTTGGTTATCTGTTTGAAGAAACCTCGATGTCATAAGTTGTCCAACCTTCTTTTCCAAAAGGATTTAAAGTCTTGTGCAAAGCTCATATCCTAAATCCTTCTAAGAACCATCATCCATAAACTTGAAACCATCTTTTATTCCCTCCGTTACCTTGATGTGTTTCATTCCTGTTAACTCAAAAGTTCTTTACGAACATTCTTGTCATGAGTTAGCCATGAGATACTCGATCTTCGTGAAGATCAAATCCTAGGATTTTTCCCTCTTACCTAAGGTGTATCCGTTCAATACTTCAAGATGCTACGGATCAACCTCTTCAAGAAGAGAACCGTAAGGTTTGAGAAGATCGTTCAAAACCGGTGTTCCTTCTTTCTTCTCCTTTGGGAATCTCGGGACGAGATTCTTGTAAGGGGGGGTAGATTTGTAACATCCCAAATTTTGCTATCAAAGGGTTGTGGTGTTGTTGGCATCTCATACATGCATCAAAACAAAAATTTAATCATGTTTCAACCAATTTAAATTATGAATTTAAATGGTTTGAGAAAAATACCACAAATAGTACTTATTTTGGTTTCCAAAATCTTGTATTGGAAAATAATTCAATTTCACCAAACGAAAACATGGTGTGGTGGAAAATTTGATAAGGTTTTCAAATCTTATTTTTGCCTAATTTTGTTCTTGCAAAAAGGCCCTGAAAACATGGGTTTATGTCTGTTTTTTTTAAAGAAAAGGGCTCATGTGTAAAATTTCCAAACCTAGGGGGTTATGGGGAAAACCCCCTTTGTCTTCTACCTCCTGCCAGTAGGAGAGCCGGCCTCCCACGAAGCCCTCTCCATGTCCTGCTTCACCTCTGTCGTGAGGATAAGAAGGATAGCCGTCCCCATCGTTCTCTCTACCTCCCCATCCTTCCCTCTCACTCTCCCGCGCTCTCTATGGCCGGAGAGAGAGCAAACCCTAGCTCCGGCCATCATCGCCGCGCGCCGTCATTTTGGCCCTCCCAAAGCTCTGCCGTGATAGCCTGGCCGTCTCTAGTGATCTGCGCGTCATATCCATCGAGCCAGAAGGTCCGAGAAGTCCCTAGGCCGCCGAATTGCGCCCTTCTTCCCCGAGGCAGGCGAGGTTCCGCCGCCTCGATTCGCCGCCGTTCGGCCTCCATTCGCTTCAATGACGACTCCATCGAGCTCTTGGTGAGCAGCTCCACCTCCTGGTGCCCTCCGCCTCGCCCCTTCCCCTCTGCTCCTCCATCTCGCCGTGAACCACCGCCGGCCGCCGCCGTTTCTGCTCGCCGCCGGCCATTCCGGCGACCAAATGGTCCACCGCCTCCACCAATCGACTCCCCTTGGCATGCTCTGGCTTATGCATCACGTAATTGCATCGAATTCGCGACCGATTGATCGATTGCGTGCTCACAGAGAGAATCCATCCCCCCTGTGATGTCACAGTGACATCATCTTGATGTCAGAAATCCCCTTTACAATAATTACAGAAAATGGTTAATTTTAATAATTCAATAACTATAAGAATATTAGTCAGAAAAATATAATAAAAATATGGATATGTTCATAAAAATATTCTCTATCCAAATATGTAATTTCCACACATGTTTGAGAAAGTCCAAAAATTAGCATTTATTTAATGTTGTTTAATTCATTTAAAATAGAGAAAATAAGTTTTTAATCAATAAAATTAGAAAATTAAAAGTTATATATCAAATTTCTCAAAATGACAATTGGAATCTAGTTATGGTGTTTTCAAACCCAATTGAGCTTTTAAAATGGTACCTACTTTCATAATCGTCCGAATTGCCCCTCCGGGGTCTATTTCGGGCAAATTTCAGTAAAACTGCATTTCTGACATGCGAACCCTAGCAACCCATCAAACATGTTTAGGGCTTTATTTTAGTGCATTAAGTTGCTCATGCATACATATTGTGCATTGCATCGATGCCATGTGTTGATTGTTATTTCTCTTTCGGTGTTGTTTCCCCCTCGGTAGAACGTGACTCCGAAGAGAAGGCCAGCAATTCCAAATGGTGAATACTTGATCTTAACCGACAAGTCAAGCACTTATTCCAGAAGACTTTATTTGGTTTTCTTATAACCAAGGCAAGTATAACCTCTTATCTGCTCATATACGTTTCCCAACAACATTTGATCTCGTACTTTGCATTCGATTCCAAAGTATTTGATGCTAGTAGAGATAGTTCACCTATATGCTGCATTGCCTCAATATCCTGATCCACTGCTCCTAGCCTCCATAGAATTGCTTGTGCACATCGCCAGAGCCTCATAACTGCTTCGCTTAGTCTTACATGTTTTTTTACCTCTGCTCCATCCGGTTGATGAATCAGAGCGGCGATAACCTAGTATGATATGATGACGTGGTGAGATGAGCATTGTGTGGTTAACCTGACTAAGGCGAGGACGGGAGGCCACTTGGGAAGTGGTTCTTTGTCCTGTACTTGCCAACCCTAGGATTAAGGTCTCGCCGCGGAAACCAAGACTGAGCGTGCAACCACACGCGCGAGCCAATGAACCTCGCTCGACTAACTAACTTGTTTGGCCACATCCATGAGTCACGTAGTTTGCTATTTCCATCTGCGTGTGAGTCAGAAAATGATTTGGAGAAAAACTAGGGCGTGACCGGGACAAGTGATGGACGTACACGGATCTTGATCCCGACTCACAGAACAGGTGCCGTCAGGAGGTGGCCAACTCCCTGTTGACGGGGTGGCCCTGTTTGGGTTGACTCATGGATAGGGTCGATCATGGTAAAGGTCGGAGCCAGCCACCCTCTGCCGCGCTCCATGGAAGAGCGTACATATGCCGCTAAGAGTCGGAGGGTACCTGTGGGTAAAGTGTACCACCCTGCAGGGATAAATCTTTCGGAAAGCCGTGTCCATGGTTAAAGACAACTTGGTGAATGTCACGTGGCCATAGATAACTTTAACGTGACGTAAAAGATGTTGGCAATGTTTGAAGGGTGCCTCCTCGGAGATGTCGAGAGGGGTGATCCTTGTAGCATGAGATAGTGTGGGAATGAGAAGGACTTTGTGGAATACAAGAAGATGATGATCTCAATAGTTGAGTAGCTTTCTCATCTGTTTTCAAAATACTCCATGAGACGTGCTATTCCTTCCTCAACTTGCAAAACAAAGATTGCTTTACGCAAATCAGCCTTCATAAAACCCTTTCTGAAGATAGCAGATATATAATAGGTTAATTAAGTCTTGTTGAGTACCTCCCGTACTCAGGTTTGCTTATTTTGGTTCAGGTGGAGTTCGTCACTTCGGTGATGATTCAACGTGGACATCGACGAGTAGTTTGGGGTTCCCAGGTAGCAGCCTGGAATCTATGGGTTGGGACGTCGCCTTAAGTTGCGGCCTCTTAGGCCTTTTTGGTTCTTGTTGATTAACAACATAATTTGCCTTCCGTTGTCTGATGTAATGTTGGGTCGTGTGACCTCTGTTTGTAAAGCTGTACTCTAGTAACACCTGTTTAATAAAGCTTCAATGTCTAGAGTACTGCTTTGATCGGTTGTTGGTTTCGAGCTCATTGTTATACAGTTTTGGCTATGCCTGCATAGTTGTCGCAGTCGAGGGGTTGTGGAGCCGATGATCCATGTCCGAGCCCGCCTGCCGATGTAATTCGGCCTGGGGCGAGGTAACCCAGTAACCCTCGATTGTTGTTGCACTTTCTGGACACATAGCATCTCTGTATAGCTTTGGTCCCGTTTCCTTCAGTTTCAGTCGATTCGTGGACGCTTTGATATGCATAGTTGGTTATGACTAGCATGGGTACAAGGAGTAGTAGACTGGGGATCCGGACTACGTGTCGATGAATCCAGTATGCCTGCCGTTGTTTGTTGCGGCTGGGGCTGGTAACCCTGAAGCCCTTGTGAGTCCATGGCTAGGAGCATATAACAGTATGTATATCTTTGGGTCCGGGGCCGCGACAATGACCCAACATTACATCAGATAACAGAAGGCAAACTATGTTGCTAGTCAATAAGAACCAAAAGGCCTAAGAAGCCGCAACATAAGGCGACGTACCAGCCCATAGTTATTATGTTCCTTAAACATTTGTCAGTTTCTTGCATATTTTTCTATAATTGATCATGCTTTGTATTTACTAGTGTGTTGTTTTAGTCAAATATGTTTTCTAATAGTAAGGCGTACGATTTAGTGGGTCTAAATTTGCGTATCTTTTCCTTTTTTAGTGTTCAAGCTACCCGTAAGCCGGTAGAGCAGAAAGCCTACTATTGCGTAGTACACATATGTAGGTCTTGGGGGCTGATTGCTTGAATAGCACAGTTGTATACTCAGACCCGGCCACGATGCCACTAGGTTGTGAGGACTGATTACTTGCAATAAGTACAGTTGCAATCTCATAACCCGGACAGTAGAGCCAAACTTTTTCTTGACATTTTTGGTTTAAGCTTGATGTGACTCGCAACGAAATGGCGTGTTTGCTAACCTATAAATCCAATTAGTCATGATGCCCATTGGGACTTGCCTGACCCTGTTTTTATTAGAGTTATAGCAACATTGAAAATCCATGCGAAAACCGGCTTATAGCTTCACTAGGGTCAAAAGGGTCATCTAAACCATAAGTTATGCAGAGCAAAGGCGACAGCCGGAAACTCATTACATATTACGCATAACTTCAAAACGTCTAGGTGTGCATAGATATCAGGAATTTATAAGGGGTGATGTTGCACAGATTAAGCCTTCACCTTAATGTCAATGAAAGTTTGGGACTTGGGGACTTGAGAAAATAAAATTTCTCAAGTCAAGAATCCTCATACCCCGAGTCTAGGTCTTGGGGACTTGTGAGTAAGATTTCTCACAATCCTAAGACCAAGACTCGGCATCTTCATCAAAAAGCATATAACAATAAAGTTGTCCAAAAATTGGTTTATAAAGTGCATACTAAAGCGACAACCAGAAGGGTCATCGAAACCGCAGAAGTTTAAAGTATTACAAGCCTTAGGAAAAATATCAAAAGGTGCACAGACGCACTATCAAATAGCAGTGTTTAAAAGGCATATTACAATGCCCATTGGCCGAATAATTGTTCACTGATAAGAGGGAGTAGCATTAATCGGCCGCAGCAGCCGGGTCTTCAGTAGTCACCTCTGGAGCTTTCTCCGTGCCAATGTCCGGCTCATCCGTGGAGGGAGCACGAGCCGGACGAGGAACTACCAGAGTTCATGAAGTTGGCACAGTACCGCCATCGGCCTTTTCCGTGGCAAGCTCCTCCTTGAAGTGAGATAGCATGTCAAAGGGCACAGGAGCATGGAAGGTAGCCGGCTTATCCTCATCGTTGAATGGCGCGGTAAGCTTGTTTACGTCTAGATGCTCGGCGATCAAACTAGCCGAGTGTCGGATCTGGGTGTTGATGGCCTTGAGGTCTTTGCCCGAGAACTTGGTGCCATCGGGCTTGAACTCAGGTAACCCGTCAACAAGCTTTGCCGGCTCAATCTTGGGGTAGTAGGCCTTAGCCAAGGCTAGGCCACGTATCACGCCAACCCGGCATGTTGAGCTCTTACAGGCATCAATCCAAGCAGGGACTGTCGAGTATGCTTAAAGCATGTGTCTTACACCAGTGTAGTCACCGGCCAACTTCACAGCTTCGAGTGTCCATTTTGTCCCTGCCTCAAATTGCCGGATAACATTCTTGAGTATCTTGAGCTTCTGGAGGTCGTCATGTTCCCCATCAACTTCATCCGGACCTGCAATACAAAAAGGGGAGTAAGATAGTGCGATCCAGGTCAAAACCTCACAAAGTTGGGAAATCCAATTAACACAAAGCGATAGTCGGAAAATAGTCGTGCCTTACCTATGATGGAGTCATAGGTCTTTGTTATGAAAGTTGTGAGTTTCTTGACGAACTCCTCAGTGTTCCGTAGTTTCTTCGTCTGCTTCTTGTATTTCTTGGAGAGATCCTTGAGGTTGGCCTCCAGTTCTTCACGGAGCGTCACTTCAGCTTGCTAGAGTTCGTTTGTTTCCGCAAGTACTTCATCAATACGAGCTACATAAGCCTGAAAATGGCAAAGCAATATTAGTCGGCAAATCAATATCAGTCGGCAATGCACAGGAAAAAAGTTCTACCGGTTCTCAATTGTATTTGCAAGTTCCGAGTGACTGTGGACAGTTTACTCGGAACTTGGGGACTAGGGTATTCTAAAGTTTGTATAAGAAAGACTATATGTTTGCAAGTACCGAGTGACTGTGGACAGTTTACTCGGAACTTGGGGACTAGGCTAAGCATATAGATAACATCAGTTAAACAAACATGTTGCTCAGCTGCCAAAGACTCGACAAGCTCGTCTTCGGTTGCTTTCAAGGCGCAATACTCCTTCAGAAGCTTTTCAAATTCATGGCCACTAAGAGTCGGCCTGGAAGAGCTAGCGCCTCGTTCAGCCGGTGGTGGTGTTGCCCTTTGTTCCCCCGCGTCAAATCTGGCAGCAGTGGTCTTTGGAGTAGCAGCTCTCTTTGTGTTCCAAGGTATTCAACCTCAGAATCAGTCGGCTAGGGGGCGGGAGGAGTAGACTCGGCTCCTGGGTTGGCTTTATTATCCGCCTCTTCGACGGGCGCGGGATTAGCGCCGCTTTCTGGGTCAACCGCCATCGGGTCATCGACGGGGGTTTCAACCGGATCGCTGAGGCTGACCTTGGCCCCGAGGGAAGAAAAACAATGTGTTTATTGGTTGATAAAGGTGAAACATGCAAAGTATATGGGATATAGTCAAGCAAGTTACGAAATTTACCCGGTATTCACGACAAAATCACTGGGAAGATCGTTGCTTGACCCGGAAGACACTGACAGAGAGTTGGAAATTGAGACTCGGAGTTTTCCGGCTAAGGGGTGACTCGGAGTTGGATATTTTCGAGGAACATAATTGTGAGGAGATGAAGGAATACCGGCTCGGCGGGAGGGCGACTGAAGAGGAAGCCCGGGATTGAGGCCCTCGTCACCCGGTGAAGACCGAGTTGCTCATCGCTTGGGTGGAGGAGATGCAACCTTCTGTGATGATACGATAGTTAGATATTCATTAAGTTTGCACATACAAGCATATGAGTACGGTCCTGTGGTCATGGAGGAGTAGGGTACCTTGAACGTGACTCCCTTGGCTTTCTTCTTCCTGCCTAACTCGGCCTCAGGCTCAGGGTCACTCTCTTCAGATTGAGAGCCGGCCTTTTCAGTCGGTGCTGGTGATTGTGGCATAATGTCAGGAATGAAGGGGGGAGGAGAGTCTTGGTCTAGTAAGTCGACAAAATATTTGTTTAGTAACTCGGAATCACCTTCTTCGTTATCACTCAGCTCTTTGACTTTCGAGTTTTCTGAAGGAGGAGGGGATTCAATCTTCCACCAATCATCAGATTCCTGAGTAAGAACAGCAAAGATAAAAGTTAGTATATGCGTGTTTGAAAAATTAATGGGTACAAAGGAGATTAGTCGGTTCTTACTGGTGGAGCCGGGTTTGTGCAGGTGAAGGGGGAGTGCCCAGAGATGCTCTTGATGACCTCCACCTTCTCAGCCAGAAAGTTCTTCATGGCCTTGTTGACGTCCGCGGCCGGATATGACTTCTCCGAGTATCCGAGAGAGTCGGTCAAGTGGCCCAAGTACTCGCAAAGAAGTTTCTTGCGAATACTATTGGGCTGGATCCTACAGCTGATCCAGGTCTTGATCAGGTTCAACCCACAAAGACCGTGGGCTGCTAAGACGGATAGTTTGTGAAGGAGGGGTTGGATGGCCTGTCTATCGGCCTCTGGAGCGAAGGCGCTCAGATTATCGCGAAGAGAAAGGGTTTCAACAGAAAAACCCGGCAGAGGCTTCTCGCCGGGTGTGAAAGTTTCTTTGCAATAAAAGAAGGTTTTTTGCCAGTGCTTCACATGGGAGTGAAGATTGAGAGTCGGTATCAAAGATTTTTTGCGTCTTTGGATGGCCACGCCTCCACAGACAAGGAGGGGACCATCCGTATTTTCGCGGCAAGGTTTGCACTGGAAAAGTTCAAGGAACAATGCGAGATTGGGGGCGATGCAGAGGTAAGATTCGCAAAGGACGATAAAATGGCAAATGTTGAGAATCGAATTTGGGCCTATGTCAAAGACCCGAAGTTTGTAGTGGTGAAGAACCTCACGAAATAAAGGATGACGCGGGGGACGGAAACCCCGAGTCACGTGCTCAAGAAACACTATAACTTCACCTTCTTTAGGTAAAGGCCGACTCTCCTCTTCGGGAGCCCTCCAGGAGATTTCCGATTGAGGAGGGAGGACCCCAGACTCGGCCAACACTTCCAGCTTGTCCTGCGTGACAGTCGATCTGGCCCAGTTGGCTGAGATGGTCTGACTCGGCTTTTTCTTCACAGCTGTGGCCTTGTCCCTAGACTTGGGAGCAACTTTGGGAGTCATGGACAAAGATCTAGTGGAGAACGAAAAGAAGAGAAAAAATAAGAAAGAGATGAATGCGATGAACACGAAGAACGCGAGTTCAAGATCTGGAAATGGAAACTTAGATCTAGGAATACTTACCAGGAATCGGCGGCGGAAGCGGAGCTCGTTGAACGCGGTGCGGCGGCGCGGTTCGGCGGGTCGGTTCTTGTGAGCAACGGCGGCATGTGCGTGAAGTCCGGTGTCCAAGCTCGGAGCTTCGGTCTTGAGCTCCAATGGTGCGCCTGGAGGTTGAAGAAGAAGTGGAAGGAGATGGCGTTTGTGATTAGGGTTTCGCGGTGCCCTGTATTTATAGGCGCGGTGAAAACCCTAGAATGCGAACGGTAAAATGGAGAAAATAACGGGATAGGATACTCGGCCCGCTGATTACGGAAACAAGATCGTGGAAGTTATTTCAATGCAGCCGAGTTATAAATGTCCGCCAAAAGAGCCTGTCTCGGAGTTATTGCTCGGACTAGCTTATGCGGAACATTAAAGCCGGGTTATGAAATGGTTTCCATGAAGAGCTGATTTAAGAATTGATATATGGACCGCCGAAAGAGGCGGCCTGGCTATAGTTAAAGCAATGTTACCCGTAGCATTATTATATGTAAATGTTTATCGTTTTGCAGGAAATAGCATGCGCTTCGTGGTTGGCTCAAAGTTTGAAGCTACAAGAAGGGCGCGCCAACCAAGATGCCCAAGCTATTCTGGGGACTACTGTTGGGGGGATAATAACCCGGCATGCCCATGTAGAGGAACAAAGACCCGGCTGGAGGAAGTTTACGCGAGACCTTGTAATATGATAATGGGCCAGGTGTCACTGATGGGCCAGCGGTCGTATGAGTAACTCGGCTTGTGGAAAGGAAGACTCTAGAAGACCCGAAAGGCGGTGCAAACTATGGAGTCTAACACTTGGAGGTCACGGAGAGTAGTTTAGGGTTACGTGTAGACTCCGAGTAGGACTCTGGATGTATCTTGTAAGGAAAGCCAGGAAACCGCGTGTTATATAAACCGGTCCTGATGGCGTAGAAGAGGACCTTGAGATTCGAGTTATTCTAGTTATACGAGAGCAAATACTTGTAACCCTAGATTGGAGTCTCGGCGACATTGCAGCCCAAGCCTCTAGATCGCCAATCAATACGATCCTAGCTGGAAGTAAGCTATTATCACCCATGGAGAAGCTGAACCAGGATAAATCTTGTGTCCGATCTGAGCTAAACCCTCTCCCAAACACCAGAGTCGATTTACCCCAACCTAAGTTACCTCCGGTAACATCTGCCATGACTTTCCCACGACACTAGTCGTCGATGTCCATGTTGAAACACCACCGGAGTGAGATCTTCACCTGAACCAAATTTAAGAAAACCATAGTACTGGAGGTACTCAACAAGACTTAGTTACCCTATTATATATCTCCTGTTTTGGAAGAGGGTTTTATGAAGGTTAATTTGCGTAAAGAAATATTTGTTTTCCAAATTGAGGAAGAACAAAACGTCTCTTGGAGAATTTTCGAAACAGACGAGGAAGGACTCAACTACTATAATCATCATCTTTTCAAACCACCAACATCATTTCCCAGCATCTCATGCTTCAAGGATCACCCCTCTCGGCATCTTTGGGGAGGAACCCTTCATTCATTGCCAACATATTTTACATCATGTCCGTGGACACAGCTTCTCGAAAAGATTGTCCTGTAAGGATGTACACTTTACCCACACGTACCAACCGACTCTTAACGCCACACGGTAACGCTGTTCCTAGGGGAGTGCGACCTAGTCTTGTTGGCCACGTCCTTTACCTTACTCAACCATATCCATGAGTCAAGCCAATACAGGGCCACCCCGTCAACAGGGAGTTGGCCATCCTCCTGACGGCACATGTCTCTGTGAAGCGGGGTCAAGATCCGTGTACGTCCATCACTTGGCCCCGGTCACGCCCTAGGCAGAGCATTTTTCCAAACTGTTTTAAAATTTTATTTGCTTTGCCGAATGAAACTCTCGAACTACGTGACTCATGGATGTGGCCAAACAAGTTAGTTAGTCGAGGGCGGTTACTTGGACCCCGCGTGTGGTTGCACGCTTAGTCTTGGCTGCCCGAGACCTTAATCCTAGGGTTTGCAAGTATAGGACGAACAACCACTTCCCAAGTGGCCTCCCATCCAAAGCCTTAATCAAGTTAACCACACAATTCTCATATTTCCACGTAATCCTGTCATACTAGATTCATCCGCAACTCTGATTCATCAACCGGATGGGGCAGAGTTAAGCAAGTATACAGAACTAATCATAGCATATATAAGGCTCTGGTGATACGCACAATCAAATCTAGGCGGCTAGGAGCAGTGGATCGGGATATTTAGGCTATACAGAGTAGAGGAGAACACTATCTACTTGCACCAAATACTTTGGAACCGAATGCAACGTACGAGAATCAAAAGTCGTTGGAAAACGTATATGAGAAGATAACAGGTTATGCTTGCCTTGCTTCAGAAAATCGAAGATATATCTTCTGTATAAGGTTGTTGACTTGTCGGTTAAGACCAAGTATTTGTCATGGCACTGTTGATCTTCTCTTTGGGTAGCGTTCTACCGATAAGAAGCAAATAACGAGAAGGAAACAATCAACACATAGCATCGATGTAATGCGTAATATGTATGCATGACAAAGTAAATGCACTTCGATGAATACCTAAACATGTTAATGGGTTTACTAGGGTTCATATGGTAGTTATGCATTTTTTTTAAATTAGCCTCGAAACAGACTTAAAGGGGCACTCCGGGCATTTTCAAGAGTGGGACAAAATTCAATTGCTCATATGAGTTTGAACACATCATAACCAGGTTGCATTTGTCTTTCTGAGCATTTTGATATATAACTTGAAATTTTCTGAATTTATTGAATAAAAAGTTATTTTCTCCAATTTTATATGAATTTAATCAAATTCAAACAATTCATATTTTTGAACTTCATAAAACATGTTTGAAAATGATTTTAATAGATAGAGTTTATTTTTCTGAACATTTTGGTTATTTTTCCATAATTTTTGGAATTACAGAATAAAAGTTATTCAATTTATAAATTTAAATCATTTATGTAATTATAAATAAGGTGGGCCCACGTGTCAGTTCATTTTATTTTTATTAATCGTTTTAATTAAAACGGTACACGTGGCCAGGTGACGTCATGCTGACGTCACCCACAGGTCAGCCGCTGGCCGGTAGTGCACGGCCACGGACGCCGGCGGTGATTCCGGTCACGTCTTTGAGCGTGCTCGGGCTCGTTGGAAAGTCCAGAGCGAAGGCGACCTAGAAGTGGCAACGCCGCCCCTATTTGGACACCGGCGGCTTGCCGGCATGCACGGGGAGCGGAGGACTCTATGGTATACAACGCGGGGTCAAACCAGAGGAGGTGGGGAACGGCAAGTACACCGACGGGTGTAGGGGCTCACCACGAGTGCGGTGGCAAGGTCAGGTTGTCGCGGCGAGGCGGAATTGAGGAAGAACCGCGATTCCGACAGGTGGGGTCTTCCTAGCTCACTTGCGTACTCGAGGGGATAGAGGGAACAACTACATACCTCGTGAGGGACTCGGTTGGTCGCCGGGAAGATGAGGACGACGACACGGTGCGACGGCTGTAGGCTAGGGTTTTGGTTTGGGGGTGATACGTCCTAAACGTATCCTTAATTACTGATATTCCATGTTGTTTTCTTATTGTTTCCCACATGTTTGCTAGCCACTTTTAGTCATTTTTATCGATTTTCCGGACTAACCTATTGACAAGATGCCAAGGAGTCAGTTCCCCGTTTTCTGTTGTTTTTTGTTTCCGAAAAGTTGTTCTGGAAATATTCTCGGAACTAAAAAATTCGAAGCCTGGAAGTCTTAGAATTCCCGAAGGTTCCACGGAGTCCCGCAGAGACCCGGAGTGGGGCCACAGGGGGCCCACACCATAGGGCAGCGCCCCCCGGCCTCCATCGCCTTTGCTCTTTTGCCTATTTATATCCCCGAGACGTAAACCCTAAATATATACCACTTCGTCCCGAAAAACACCCGAGGCCTCCGTCATCGTCATCCCGAGATCAGGAGGGTTCTGGACCTCTCCCAGGCACCCTGCCAGGAGGGGAATACATCACCAGAGGGGTCTACACCACCATGCCCTCCTCGAAGTGATGTGTGAGTAGTTAATCCCTGGACTACGGGTCCATAGATATAGCTAGATGGTTGTTCTCTCCACTTTGTTCCTCCTGTTTAGAGCTTGTGAGCTGCCTCACATGATCGAGATCATCTTTATGTAATGCTACATGGTGTGTTTGCTGGGATCTGATGAATGTTGAATGCTATGTCTTCTGATTATCAATCTATCATGTTATCTTCATGCGTTATTTATGATTTTGCATGTTCTCCGTTATTAGTAGATGCTCTGGCCATGTAGATGCTAGTAACTCCAAGAGGGAGTATTTATGCTCGATAGTGGGTTCATGCCTCCTTTGCATGTGTGCTCGAGTGACAGAAACGTGACGGATGGAGGATGTGTTGTTGCCATTAGGGAGAAAACAACGGTGTTTACCTAGTTTACATTGTTCTAATTACACACTTTGCTTACAGTGATAATTTGTTGCTAGCAACTTAATACCTAACGTTTGTTCGAATGATATTCGGAGGGTGGATTATTAGACATAGTTGCAGTTGGATGACGGTCTATGTATTTTGTTGTAATGCACGCATGAATCACATAGTAATCTTTATGTCTTGCATATGCACCACGGTGCAGCCTTCATTTATGTCAATTGCCCAGCTGTAATTTATTCACCACACATGTTATTTATCTTTCACGGAGAGACACCACTAGTGAACTGTGGACCCCGGTCCATTTTCCTCATACTGATAAAACACCTATTCATTTCATACTGCTTTCATATTGTTCCTACTGTTTTCCACACCATACGTTTAACCTCTTTGTGTTCAGCAAAACAGGTGAGATTGACAACCTCACTGCTTTGTGGGGCAAAGTGATTTGATTGTGTTGTGTAGCTTCCACGTTGCTGCTGAACCGGTAGTGCGCCCTGCCATCTCCGTTGCATCAACCTTCTGAAGTTACTCCTTCCTCCTACTGGTCGATTCAACCTTGGTTTATTTCTGAGGGAAACTTGCTGCTGCACTCTTCATACCTTCCTCTTGGGGTCTCCCAACGAACGTGTGTTCACACGCATTAGGGGCTAGTGAATTTTCCATTAACTCTGGGTAAGCTAGCTCTTCAGTTTTTGGTTCATAGTTATAACCAATTCTTATCCATCCGATTTATAAATTTTCTCTTGCTGCAGGGCCCAAGCACTCTAAGTTGCAACAATGATAATAAAAAGCAATAGTGGATACTAGGCATCAAGCCCTAACAATCTCGTGATCTATTACATGACTAATCTCATCCAATCCCTACCCCGGATAACAGCACTCCGGATCTCAATCCCACCACTGCTATTACAGGTTCCAACGTGGTGGTTGAGAAAGATTCTCTTATGACCAACAAGAGAAGTCGGCAACCTGTTGCAAAGGTGCCTATTTCTAGACTGTCCAAAAATCCCTTGAACCCGTCCTCACATATGGAGCAAACGCAGGATGACGAAGATAACCCGGAGCTCCGGGTCAAGTGATTTACAAGAAGGTTTGCCCGAGAAAACTCCTTCCCACCGGGTTTCCAAGGCTTGAGTTTCGCCTACCTCTTCACATCCCTTGGCAGGGAAAATCAGGCCTGAGTTGAGTCATACTTTTCATATAGATTCTCCCAACTCGTGCTCCTCCCACTACAGCGGGGCTGATACGTCGTAAACGTATCCTTAATTTCTGATGTTCCATGTTGTTTTCTTATTGTTTCCCACATGTTTGTTATACACTTTATGTCATTTTTATCGATTTTCCGGACTAACCTATTGACAAGATGCCACAGAGCCAGTTCCCTGTTTTCTGCTGTTTTTAGTTTCAGAAAAGTTGTTCTGAAAATATTCTCAGAATTGGAAAATTTGAAGCTCGGAAGTCTTAGAATTCCCGAAGGTTCCACGGAGTCCCAAAGAGACCCGGAGGGGGTCCACAGGGGCCCACACCATAGTGCGGCGCCCCCTGGCCGCGCCATGGGGTGGTGTGGGGCCCCTCGGCCTTCACTGCCTTTGCTCTTTCGCCTATTTATACCCCCAGAGACGTAAACCCTAAATATATATCACTTCGTCCGAAAAACACCCGAGGCCACCGTCATCGTCATCCCGAGATCGGGAGGGTTCTGAAGCTCTCCCCAGCACACTGTCGGGAGGGGAATTCATCACCGGAGGGGTCTACACCATCATGCCCTCCTCCGAAGTGATGTGTGAGTACTTCATACCTAAACTACGGGTCCATAGCTGTCGCACCCGGACTTCTAGAGGATACTCGCAGTTCCGTTGAACAGTAGTTGATTGTATTACGGGGCTTACCGGCACCCGCATCTCTTACGAGTAGGCCAACACACGTATGTGTGACAACCAACCCCTACTGTTCATCGTCTACGTAAACCATCCCATAGAAATCAGGATACTACCATTGACGTACTTCATACCATACACACATGGTACGTCAACGGCGTTTAACAGAATGATAGCACAACATATCTCTAAGACACAAAAGATGGAAATAAGTTGCAAATGGCTCTCACTAGAGCAGAGATAGCAAATACAATCATCCAGAGGACACATGTCCCAACATTTCATCATTACATCACAGCGGAAGCATTCAAAAGGTCTGAGTACAGACAAAACCGAATAGGCCTAAGAGGCCGGAAACGAAAAGACGGAGCCCATCCACTTAGTCTCGGATCCTGCCCGGGTCCGCTATCTACTCGTCAACAGCCTCGTCGAACTCCACGTAGTAGCCACCATGGGGATCCTCGGAATCATCGTCTGCGGAAACCACAGCCCCAAAGGGGTCAGTACATAAACGTACTGGCAAGCAAGACTCACAGTTCACCAAAGTGTAACCCGTCAACACCAAGCACAGATGCTTTGGGTTCAACGGAAGAAAGGGTGATATAAAAGATGCGGCAGCGGGCTGCACTAACCAACTACAGAAACATACTATGACTTCCGGCTAACAGAAAGGAAAGAAGATAGCGCATCGTAACCAACTACCAACTAACTCCAGACAAACCCATCCTGGATCTCGCCCATTATCCAAAGAAGCAATCCGAGGATAACTCACACAGTTGGATTAATGATGGTTCAGGTTATTGTGTCAATAAACCTATTACTAGTCAAGTTATTATTAGTTAGGTGTAAGTTGTTCTGAGTACTTGTTAGCCAGTACTTTCACCAAGTCGTCACATAACCGCGGACAACACGGCTTCTCGATAAGATTCATCCCTGCAGGGTGTGCTCCAGTACCCGTACACACTCAAGCCACCCACTAAAACTCAGGTTGGCTTGACACGACTCGAACCATCTCTACAGCCTGTCCTAGGAGCCACGGAGCTATAAGGTCCCGGCCAGTCCGACCTAACCTAAGCGCAAGGGTGAAAACCACACCCCCCGGCAGCACAGGCCTCGCCCTATATGCATTATCATCATCATAATCATCACCAACAGTAACCATGGGAGCGACCCATTCATGCTTATGCGCAAATGGAACACCCGAACTAAGTGTGGCTCTTCGGACAAACTGCGGATCAGGTCAAAGTCGAGGGGGGTTCCATACTACCAACCGGATGCGATGAGCACGCTCATCATGGATCAGTAGACAAGACCCTTTTCCTAGTTAGGGTCTACACTAGCAGGCCTCAAAACCACGTCGGGCCTCCTGCCGGTGCCTTATCAGCAAATTATTATTACCTCAAAATTAACAGATTGTTGTTTAACATCGAGCCCCGGAACATAATAGAAATATGGTAACAGAAAGTAACGGGTAACAGACTCGAGCAAAAACAACCCTAAGCATGCTAGTAAGACACGGGCAACAAACAACAGGGTTATAGGTGTGGAGGTGAGGCTATATCAGGGTTAGGGATCACATGTGATAGGATCGAACAGAAGCAACGATTCATATGGCTAGCAGAATAGACAACGGAAAGTATCGGTATCCAATGTTGAAAGGAACACGATGGTTCATGTGAGTGAATACTTGCCTGCAAGCTCAGCAGCCTGGTACTGAGCTAAGCCCTCAGAAGGGGTGTCGTAAAGATCGTCTGTCTCAACGTCGGCGTCTATTCGAGAAGAGAAAAACAAACAACGCAGAGAGACAAACAATCAATAACATGGCATAGTGCACAATCATGGGATGATGCATGACCATTTAATTTGTGCACCAAAAATAAACTAGTTGTCATGGTAACATAACAGGATTAAATGGACCCACATGCAATTTGGATTGCATATGGAAAGCCCATGAATTAAGGTTGAAATAATTGTTTTACAACTAATCAACAGGTGAAAGTGGATTAGTATGATGCATGGATGAGGAAAACAGAAAAATAACAACAATAGAATCAATTGGAAATAAGGTTTACCAATTTTGGAAATTTATTTAGTAAGTTATGGAATTTTGGTTCCTTAAAGGTGTTACACAAGCATTTGTTGTTTTCACCAATTTTAATTGTTCAACATGGATAACAAAGTTCATATTTGAATAAAACACCAAATTTTAGTTGTAATACATGTCTCATTTGTTGAAAAAGGAATTAGAATGAATTACTTAGGAATTAATCAAGTTAAACAAGATTTAAATGAATTTAATTCAATTATTAATATTGATTGAATTTTATATGTTCAAACATTAAACAAAATTCATAATTGAAAAGATTATGTTTTTCTGGTTTGAAAACATATTTTATATGTTCAAAAATAATTTAATTTGAGCAAGTTATGAATTTAGCAATTTTAAATGAATTAAACAAGGTTTAAATTATTTAAGCAATTTTAATTATTCAAAACATGAAACAAAATTTATATTTGAAAAGGTGGTTTAATTTGACATGGAAAACATATTTTATTTGTGTTATTTGAATTAAGTTTGAATTATTTATGCATTGAATCAAATTTGGAATGATTTGTTTGAATTTGAAATTTGAATGGATTTGGAAAGTTCAAAACAGAAAACAAATGGTTCAAATAGGTAGAGAATTAAATTTGGTTCAGAAAACATATTTTATTTATATTATTTGGAGTTGGGATTTAAAAGTTATTTGAGTTGGGAGTTTGGGGACTAAACTGTAAAAATTAATTGGACTGATATTAAAGAAAAATAGGCAGAAAAGAAACTGCACCGCAGCAGTGACCCAGAATAAGCCACTGCCAGTGGGCCAGGCCACTGTGGCGCCTACGTGGCGTGGCTGGGGGTCGACGTGGCCCCCAGGGCCACTGACGGGCGGGTCCCAGCGCGCGCGTGTGAGGGAAAAGAAATTGGGAGGCGAAAATCGCCTCCCGCGGGGCTCGAACCCGCGAGGTGGTGCGCGCGCGCAAGGGGCTGTGCCTGTTGGCCTGTGCTCGAGTTCGTGTCAGGTAGCAGTCGCGAAGAAAGATAACATGCAGTTATCGCTGCTAACTGAATTTTTCTGGGTGCAGGTTCAGGTTGCTGTTACTGAATCGCGACGGAGGAAACAGACGACCGCCGGCGGCCGTTGCTGCTCGCGGCCGTTGCGCGCGGTGGGCGGTGGCTCACGGCGGCGCGGATGCGGGCGTGCGGTGGGCGGTCGAGACGCAGAGAAGGAAGGAAGAGGGAAGGAACGAGGGCTCACCGTGAGGAGCGGAAGGAGACGGTCGGTGCAGCGGTGGGCGGCGACGGTGGCGAAAATCGTGGACGGCGGCGGAGCTCCGGGGGCCCTCGGGAGAAACCGAGGAAACGGAGAGGAAGAGGGAGTCGCGGCCTCTCCGTTCCCGGCCCTAACACGGCCGGTAGGGCACCGTGGCGGCGGCGATCGCCGGAGGGAAGCGGCGGTGATGGAGGAGCTCGGTGGGGTTCAGAGCTAATAGAGAGGGGAAGGGTGCAGAGAGAGGAAAGGGATGGCGGCGCTCGAGGAGAAAGGGGTGGAGAGATTAGGGCAACGAGGAGGGGTCGAGCTCAGCTAAAAAGAGAGGAGGGCGAGCTCCTGGCCGTCCTTCTCTGAACTGTCGACGTGGGCGATGGGGATGGCCTCCGTACAGGAGGTAGAAGACAACGAGGAGGGGGTACCAGGCCTTAGCTAGGTGGGCTGGCCCAAATGGGCTGGATGCCCTTTCCCCCCTCTCCTTTCTCTTTTATTCTTTTCTGTTTATTCTTTTTTTTTTGCTGCAAAGGAAAGGAGAGAGATGAGAGGTTTTTGGGCTAGAGAAAAATTAGGGAAAATGTTGTAGAGTTTTGTTTTTGTAACAACACCATTATACAAACTTTTGTTTTCCAAATAAATTTAATTTATGGTGTTGTTTGGAAATCAAATGATTTTAAATGAATTTTGATATTAATGAATAATTGAAACTTAATTAATGTAAAGTGTTTAATTTCAAGTTTTAATGGAACAATTTATTTGTTTGTTTTGTAGTTCTTATTTGAAACATGTAACATAACAAGTATGAATAAGGTTTGAATTTTTGTTTGGAATTCATATAGAAAACAAATGGAAACAAATGGAATCAAATACAAAACAAATGCAAACAAAAAGCAATGAATATGATGACATGATGCAAAGAAATAATAAAACAAGAAAAAAACATTCTAGGGGGAGTTTTTCATACTTGGGATGTTACAAAACGCCCCCCCTTGAAGGAATCGCGCCCCGAGATTCCTACTGAGAAGAGAAAAGGTCCGGATACTTCTTGCGAAGATCCTCTTCAGTCTCCCACGTTGCCTCTTTATCGGAATGATGCGACCATTGCACTTTCAAGAACTTGGTGCTCTTGTTGCGAGTCTTACGCTCGGTCTCATCGAGAATTCGAACAGGGTGCTCCTCATAAGAGAGATCTTGTTGCAGTTCAATTGAATCATTATCAACTGCACGATCTGGATCTTTGAAACACCTCTTGAGCTGTGACACGTGAAACACATCGTGCACCTTGGATAGTTTTTCTGGAAGTTCAAGACGATAGGCATTTTCCGCACGCCTTGAGAGAATGTTGAAAGGACCAATGTATCTTGGTGCAAGTTTTCCTTTCACGCCAAAACGATGAGTGCCTCTGAGGGGAGTTACACGAAGATATGCTTTGTCACCAGGTGCATAGATCATGTCCCTGTGCTTGCTGTCATAGTAGCTTTTCTGACGAGACTGAGCAATCTTGAGATTGTCACGAATGATTCGAACTTTATCTTCGGCTTCCTTAACAATGTCAGGGCCTAAGAGTGAACGTTCACCAGCTCCAGACCAATTTATTGGACTCCTGCATCTGCGGCCATAGAGAGCTTCAAATGGTGCCATGCCTAGGCTTGCCTGGAAGCTGTTGTTGTAGGAGAATTCAGCATATGGAAGACAATCCTCCCATTTCATGCCAAAGGATAGACCACATGCTCTGAGCATATCCTCGAGAATCTGATTGACTCTTTCGACTTGCCCTTGAGACTGAGGATGGTAAGCTGTGCTGAACAGAAGTTTGGTGCCCAATGCTTCTTGAAAACTCTTCCAGAAATGAGAAGTGGATATACTTCCACGGTCTGAGTTTATTTCCAATGGGACACCATGAAGAGGAACAATCTTTGCTGTGTAGAGCTCTGCTAACTGGCTAGCTGAGATTGTTTCTTTGACAGCAAAGAAGTGAGCTACTTTAGTGAGACGATCAATGACAACGAAGATTGCATCATTGCCCTTCTTGGACTTTGGAAAACCAGTGACGAAGTCCATTTCAATCATGTCCCACTTCCACTCAGGGATTTTCAGAGGTTGAGGAAGACCGGCTGTTTTCTGATGAACTGCCTTGACACGTTGACAAACGTCGCATTCAGTAACGTATTGAGCAATTTCATGTTTCATGCCAGACCACCAATACAGTGTCTTGAGATCCTGGTACATCTTTGTACTTCCAGGGTGTATGGAGAGAGCAGTTTCATGAGCCTCCTTGAGAATAACATCTTTGAGACTTTGAATTTGAGGAACTGCAATGCGTCCTTCGAAGAACACAGTTCCCTTGTCATCAATTGAGAAGCACTCATACTTCACATTGCCTGCTTTGATGTTATTTGCGATCTTCTTGATCTCAGCATCACGAAGTTGTTCAGAACGAATCTTGTCCTCGAGAGTTGGACTAGCTGTCAAGTTTGCAAGATAACCCTGAGGAACAAGACCAAGGTTCAGCTTCTGGAATTCTTCATGAAGAGGAGGTTGGCTTTCCATGATCATGAGATTATTGCAATACGACTTGCGACTGAGAGCATCGGCCATAACATTAGCCTTGCCTGGAGTGTAAGAAATGGTAAGATCGAAGTCTTTGATCTTTTCAATCCATCACCTTTGCCTGAGGTTTAGATCTGGTTGAGTGAAGATGTATTTCAGACTCTTATGATCGGAAAAGATTTCAGTGCGATTACCCAACAAGTATTGCCTCCATTTCTTGAGGTCAAACACAACTGCTGCAAGTTCAAGGTCATGTGTGGGATAATTGAGCTCATGTGCATTCAACTGACGTGAAGCATAAGCCACAACTTGACGTTCTTGCATAAGAACTGCACCTAGACCTTGGAGAGAAGCATCACAGAATATCTGGAAAGGTTTGGTAGTATCTGGGCCAACCAGAACTGGTGTAGAAGTGAGTTTAGTCTTGAGGAGATTGAAACTTTCATCACATTGTGGAGACCAAACGAACTTCTTGTCCTTCTTTGTGAGATCAGTGAGAGGTTTGGCAATCTTGGAGAAATTTTGGACGAAACGACGGCAATAGCTAGCCAAGCCAAGAAAACTTCTGACTTGCTTCACCGTCTTAGGAGGTTTCCAATCGACAATTGCCTTAACCTTTTCTGGATCAATGGCTATGCCCTTGGCAGAGATGACATGACCAAGGTAAGCAACTTCTGGAATCCAGAACTCACATTTGGAGAACTTGGCATATAGATGATGCTCGCGAAGTTTCATGAGAGTGAGACGAAGATGTTCTCCATGCTCTTCCTCGGATTTTGAGTAGACAAGAATATCATCAAGATATACCACAACGAACTTGTCGAGGTATTCATGGAAGACAGAATTCATGAGTCGAGAGAAGGTCGCCGGTGCATTGGTGAGACCAAAGGACATGACGGTATATTCATATAGACCGTACCGAGTGGTGAAAGCTGTCTTTGGAATATCTTCCTTTCTGATCTTTATTTGATGGTAACCCATTCTCAAGTCCAACTTGGAGAATATTGAGGCTCCAGCAAGTTGATCAAAAAGATCATCGATACGAGGAATTGGATACTTGTTTTTGATGGTTTTCTCGTTAAGAGGACGATAGTCAACAACGAGTCTCTTTGTTTGATCCTTCTTCGCAACGAACAGAGTTGGGCAACCCCAAGCCGAAGAACTAGGTTGAATGTAACCTTTCTCCATGTACATATCGATTTTCTCCTTTAACAATTTCAGTTCAGGAGGAGCTATCTTGTATGGATGCTTAGAGATTGGAGCAGTACCTGGTTCAAGTTCGATCACGAACTCAACTTCTCTGTCAGGGGCATTCCTGGCAATTCTTCTGGAAAGACGTCAGGGAATTCGCAAACCACCGGAATAGTTTCAATAGATGGTAGAGGATTTGCATTGAGAGTGTAGAGTTGAACAACTGGATTTTCAGCATGGAAGTAGACTATCTGGCCAGAAGGGTGTGTGATTTTGACAAACTTAGCAGGACAATCAATGACTGCTTTGTTGGCTACCAGCCAATCCATCCCAAGAATGACATCAATATCTGAAGAGTGGAGAGCTATCAGAGATGCCTGGAATGGAAGGTTTCCAATTGTGATCTCGATGTTCTGGCTAACTTTATTGCTTTGCTAGCTAGATCCCGGTGATTTCACTAGGAGAGGGATAGACAACTGTTCGAAGTTCATTCCACTGTTGTTTGCAAAGCATTGAGACATGAAAGAGTGTGAAGCACCAGAATCGAACAAGACTTTAGCACGAAACGAGTTCACAAGAAGTGTGCCCATTACAACCTCTGGAGATTCTTCTGCTCCCTGGGCCTTGACATGGTTCACCTTAACGGTTCTCACGCCAAGGTCGTTGCTGTTGTAGCCACCCAACGGAGGACCACGTATTCTTGTCGGGGTCGACCTGTGGCGAGGTGGAGGTGGAAAGAGGTGCCTTTGCGGACACTTATCGGAATAGTGGCCCAACTGTCCACACTTGTAGCATGTAAGAACAGAACGAGGAGTTGTTGGACTTGGCTGAGATGGAGCACCTCCTAAAGATACCACTGGGGTGGGAGGGAGGGCAAGAAATCCTGCCGGGCTTGGCAAGCAGATGGGCGGTGTTGGAGTGGTATATGGAACCCAAACTCTTCATTTTTGTGGAGGCATGATAGCTTTTGAGAGATTAGCCTGTTCACGAGAGTGCTTACGAGATTCCTCAACCAACTTGCGCCCATGCTCTTCATTTAGAGCAATGTTGATGAGGTCCTCAAAATTCTTGGCCTTGACGTTGGTGAGAGCATACTTGAGTTCCGGGTTGAGACCCCTGCGGAACTTTGCCATCTTTCTCGCTTCCGTGGAGATTTCATCTCCGGCGTAGCGAGCCAGACGATTGAACTCTCTTTGGTATTCGAGAACGTCCAGATTGCCTTGTGTGAAAGAATAGAATTCCTCACGCATCCTCTCCATGAGCCCATCGGGAATGTGATGGCACACGAAGGCTTGCTTGAAATCCTCCCATGTGATTGCCACACTAGAACCTCTCATTTCTTGGAAGTTCTCCCACCAAGACATGAATTGTCCACGGAGAAGGTAGGTCACATAAGGAACACGGTCCTCGTCAGCCACATGAGCTACCATAAGAGTACGGTTCATTTCACGGAGCCAGTCATCAGCATCCAATGGTTCGGAGGAGGTACCAAACGTGCGCGGGTTGAGCTCAAGGAACTCCCGAATAGACACACGGGTGTTGCCATTACTCCCAAGGTCTTGGTTCTGCTGCATTTGCTTTATAACTTGTGTCATCTGAGACAGCACTTCCCCATCTCGGGTGGCAGTGTGGGTTCTTCGTCACCACTTTCCATCCTGAAGAGGATACCAAGATTAACACACTAACCAGATAACAAAATGCAATATAAGTGCTTAAAAGGATTACTTCAGACGGTAAGTCGACAGCATAGAACAAGGATGGAGGTTAACAACGGATCGACAGATAAGTTGTTACAACGGAAGAGAAGATTTGTGAAGGACGATATCGAAGCAACCACTGGGAAACAGGAGACCACAAACACCTGAGGTACTACGGAGAAAAACCCATCCGGGCTTCTAAAGGATCAATATCTACTGCTTAAGGAATAGAGGATCTGCTTTCGGGGCTTATTTGCCACCGTTCTCAATCGTGAGTAGGCAACATGATAAATCATGTCACAACCACCTCCATTCCTATGGTCTAGTAGATATAACCATCCTATAGAAACCAGGATTCGTGAAAACCTAACTTGAAAGTTTAGATGAGAAAGAGAAAACAACGTTGCACTTCCTTACCAGAAAAGGGAGGGTGGGTGGGGAAAGAAATAAAATGGCAGAATTCCTACTCTCACGTTTCATTTTTCCTATATAGCTACAAAATAGTTACTAGACTCAACTGCGACCAGTAAAAGGGATCCTACAGGCAGACAGGCTCTGATACCATTTGTCGCACCCGGACTTCTAGAGGATACTCGCAGTTCCGTTGAACAGTAGTTGATTGTATTACGGGGCTTACCGGCACCCGCATCTCTTACGAGTAGGCCAACACACGTATGTGTGACAACCAACCCCTACTGTTCATCGTCTACGTAAACCATCCCATAGAAATCAGGATACTACCATTGATGTACTTCATACCATACACACATGGTACGTCAACGGCGTTTAACAGAATGATAGCACAACATATCTCTAAGACACAAAAGGTGGAAATAAGTTGCAAATGGCTCTCACTAGAGCAGAGATAGCAAATACAATCATCCAGAGGACACATGTCCCAACATTTCATCATTACATCACAGCGGAAGCATTCAAAAGGTCTGAGTACAGACAAAACCGAATAGGCCTGAGAGGCCGGAAACGAAAAGACGGAGCCCATCCACGTAGTCTCGGATCCTGCCCGGGTCCGCTATCTACTCGTCAACAGCCTCGTCGAACTCCACGTAGTAGCCACCATGGGGATCCTCGGAATCGTCGTCTGCGGAAACCACAGCCCCAAAGGGGTCAGTACATAAACGTACTGGCAAGCAAGACTCACAGTTCACCAAAGTGTAACCCGTCAACACCAAGCACAGATGCTTTGGGTTCAACGGAAGAAAGGGTGATATAAAAGATGCGGCAGCGGGCTGCACTAACCAACTACAGAAACATACTATGACTTCCGGCTAACAGAAAGGAAAGAAGATAGCGCATCGTAACCAACTACCAACTAACTCCAGACAAACCCATCCTGGATCTCGCCCCTTATCCAAAGAAGCAATCCAAGGATAACTCACACAGTTGGATTAATGATGGTTCAGGTTATTGTGTCAATAAACCTATTACTAGTCAAGTTATTATTAGTTAGGTGTAAGTTGTTCTGAGTACTTGTTAGCCAGTACTTTCACCAAGTCGTCACATAACCGCGGACAACACGGCTTCTCGAGAAGATTCATCCCTGCAGGGTGTGCTCCAGTACCCGTACACACTCAAGCCACCCACTAAAACTCAGGTTGGCTTGACACGACTCGAACCATCTCTACAGCCTGTCCTAGGAGCCACGGAGCTATAAGGTCCCGGCCAGTCCGACCTAACCTAAGCGCAAGGGTGAAAACCACACCCCCCGGCACCACAGGCTTCGCCCTATATGCATCATCATCATCATAATCATCACCAACAGTAACCATGGGAGCGACCCATTCATGCTTATGCGCAAATGGAACACCCGAACTAAGTGTGGCTCTTCGGACAAACTGCGGATCAGGTCAAAGTCGAGGGGGGTTCCATACTACCACCCGGATGCGGTGAGCACGCTCATCATGGATCAGTAGACAAGACCCTTTTCCTAGTTAGGGTCGACACTAGCAGGCCTCAAAACCACGCCGGGCCTCCTGCCGGTGCCTTATCAGCAAATTATTATTTCCTCAAAATTAACAGATTGTTGTTTAACATCGAGCCCCAGAAACATAATAGAAATATGGTAACAGAAAGTAACGGGTAACAGACTCGAGCAAAAACAACCCTAAGCATGCTAGTAAGACACGGGCAACAAACAACCGGGTTATAGGTGTGGAGGTGAGGCTATATCAGGGTTAGGGATCACATGTGATAGGATCGAACAGAAGCAACGATTCATATGGCTAGAAGAATAGACAACGGAAAGTATCGGTATCCAATGTTGAAAGGAACACGATGGTTCATGTGAGTGAATACTGGCCTGCAAGCTCAGCAGCGTGGTACTGAGCTAAGCCCTCAGAAGGGGTGTCGTAAAGATCGTCTGTCTCAACGTCGTCGTCTATTCGAGAAGAAACAAACAAACAACACAGAGATACAAACAATCAATAACATGGCATAGTGCACAATCATGGGATGATGCATGACCATTTAATTTATGCACCAAAAATAAACTAGTTGTCATGGTAACATAACAGGATTAAATGGACCCACATGCAATTTGGATTGCATATGGAAAGCCCATGAATTAAGGTTGAAATAATTGTTTTACAACTAATAAACAGGTGAAAGTGGATTAGTATGATGCATGGATGAGGAAAACAGAAAAATAACAACAATAGAATCAATTGGAAATAAGGTTTACCAATTTTGGAAATTTATTTAGTAAGTTATGGAATTTTGGTTCCTTAAAGGTGTTACACAAGCATTTGTTGTTTTCACCAATTTTAATTGTTCAACATGGATAACAAAGTTCATATTTGAATAGAACACCAAATTTTAGTTGGAATACATGTCTCATTTGTTGAAAAAGGAATTAGAATGAATTACTTAGGAATTAATCAAGTTAAACAAGATTTAAATGAATTTAATTCAATTATTAATATTGATTGAATTTTATTTGTTCAAACATTAAACAAAATTCATAATTGAAAATATTATGTTTTTCTGGTTTGAAAACATATTTTATATGTTCAAAAATAATTTAATTTGAGCAAGTTATGAATTTAGCAATTTTAAATGAATTAAACAAGGTTAAAATTATTTAAGCAATTTTAATTATTCAAAACATGAAACAAAATTTATATTTGAAAAGGTGGTTTAATTTGACATGGAAAACATATTTTATTTGTGTTATTTGAATTAAGTTTGAATTATTTATGCATTTAATCAAATTTGGAATGATTTGTTTGAATTTGAAATTTGAATGGATTTGGAAAGTTCAAAACAGAAAACAAATGGTTCAAATAGGTAGAGAATTAAATTTGGTTCAGAAAACAAATTTTATTTATATTATTTGGAGTTGGGATTTAAAAGTTATTTGAGTTGGGAGTTTAGGGACTAAACTGTAAAAATTAATTGGACTGATATTAAAGAAAAATAGGCAGAAAAGAAACTGCACCGCGCAGTGACCCATAATGGGCCACTGCCAGTGGGCCAGGCCACTGTGGCGCCTACGTGGCGTGGCTGGGGGTCGACGTGGCCCCCAGGGCCACTGACGGGCGTGGCCCAGCGCGCGCGTGTGAGGGAAAAGAAATTGGGAGGCGAAAATTGCCTCCCGCGGGGCTCGAACCCGCGAGGGGGTGCGCGCGCAAGGGGCTGTGCCAGTTGGGCTGTGCTCGAGTTCGTGTTAGGTAGCAGTCGCGAAGAAAGATAACATGCAGTTATCGCTGCTAACTGAATTTTTCTGGGTGCCACTAGTAGAAAAAAGGCCTACAGTCCCGGTTCGCCAGGCCCATTAATCCCGTCCGGGCAACCGGGACTAGCAATGCGCGACTAAAGGCCCCCGCCTATAGTCCCGCCATTTAAGGACCGGGACTAAAGGCCCGTCCACGTGGGCGCCAGGGATCCGTCGCGGCGGAGGCCCTTTAGTCCCGGTTCTTGTGGCCAACCGGGACTGAAAACCTGCGCAGGTTTAGGGTTTTAGACCCCCTAAACCTGGTTCCTTTTTAATTTGTTTTGTTTTATTTCTTTTATATTTTATTTTGTGTTTTATTTTAATTTTGATGAAGTTTCAGTACACATATATATATATTTTACGATACTATATACATGCATATATATATATGAAATTTCAAACAAGGAGAATTCAATAGGAATATATAATATATATTCAATATCGGGTGACCATATATACAACCTCGAACAAGTTTCCATATTACACAATTAAGATGGATGACCATACACAAATTCGAACAATTAATTAGATAGCTTATGCGTATAATAGTCATCGTCGGTGGACACATGGTACTCTCCTTCCCTATCGATGACATGCCTAAGGAAAAATCCTGCTATTTCCTCTTGAATTGGTCGGAAGCGAGCTTCTGGAGTAAGCGCCCTCCGCAAGTTATTGAGACCCCTCCGCAAAGCCTCGTCCTTCTTCCTCTCAGAGATTTCTTTCCGTATGTTCTCACAGACATAGTATCCACATAGACCGGTCCCCGGTGGCTGCTTATCCACTCCTTTGACCACATTTTTAAATTTTAGCTCATTTTTTAATCCACCGACATGTCCAAGTGAGAACTGTCTCCAAACTCTACATTGCAAATAAAATTAAATGAACAAGGGAGTTATTAGCTGAGGAAATGAACAAAAGAGACCGATCGATATAGAGCGCAAATGATTGAAAAATAATTACCTTTGCATCATTTTTCTCATGTTGATCCAAAGATCTGTATTTGAATTCATAGAGTCAAAGATCAAAACTATGGAGTCCTGAAGATCAATTTTTAGCAGAATCCAGTGGAACCTGCGGACACGTTAGATGCACAGTCATGCATAACTTATCGATTAGACATACCATGCATGGAGTAAACAAAAGAGAATGGGAACATGAGAGAAACACTCACCCAAAAAGGTAAGGAAATAGAATATATCTTTTGGATTCATGCTTTTTAAAAAATTTGTACAAGTCTTTCTCCACTTCTTTGGGGTGACGTTCTAACATAGTTCCATTAATGATTTGTGGGTCAATGAACCCAACATCATGGATGAGTCTTATTTTGCATTCCCAAATCTTCAATCTGCATAATAGCGTACGCAACAATATAATTAGGACAATATATATATATAGTGTAGGCAATGAAGAACGAGATGACGTAGAAATAAATCACTTACAGAACGTAGCAACTCAGGATAGATTGGTCGAGCTCACGCAGATTGAACAACTGGAACAATTCACTCATCTCAACTGTTACAGAGTACTTTTTAGTGTGATGCTGCTCTGTATAATCCACATACACAAATTCTTTGTCGGTCCATGTTATGAAATTTTTGTACCAACGTAGCAGAGCTTGCATTAGTGGTGGTAGATCCTTTTCCTTTGCAGGCTCGACGAGAGGCCCTTTCTTCTCATATTGTAATCCTACCTCAGCCACTGGCGCATCGTCTAGGCCTAAAAAGAGATGAAGAGATATACCGGCCTCGGACGCAGTTTGCATGGCAGTAGGTAAAGTCAATCCCATTTCTGCCACAGCATTTATGACCTCGGGGTCCTGTTCCGGAGCGGCTTTCACTATGAGCGGGGGGATCGATTTTTTACTCTGCAGCCCGAGCTGGGCAACTTGTTTCCCGCTTCTTTTCATTTTTCCTTTTCCTTTCTCCTCCTCCACTTTTTTTGCTTTCTCTTTCTCCTACTCCAATATTCCTGCTTGCGCACGAAGTTCATTATCATAGTCTTTAGGCAAATTCTTCTCGGCTTGGGACGGTGTCGACAAAAAACCCGTAGCCCAATAGTCTACAATCGGAGGGAATACTTCCTTGGGCTCAGGCTCCTTTTGCGCCTTCAGTCGGCCAATCCATTTGTCAACGTCAGCCTTCACGGCCAATTTTGTTTCAGCATCGCTAAGTTCCCAAGGCCTTGGGGGGAGAGGCTTCAGTGATGGCTCCGGTACCCGTGTGGTCTTAGCTACATAAGGCTCCGGGTTAATAGACCAAGAGCAGGTTCCCTTGCTGTCCGCCTGCCTCTGTTTCTTCGCTGGAGGAGGAATGGAGGGCGACGTCTGCTTAACCTCCGGAGGAGGAATGGGGGGCGACGTCTGCTTTTTCTCCGGAAGAGGAATGGGGGGCGACGGCTGCTTTTCCTCCGGAGGAGGAATGGGGGGAGACGGCTGCTTTTCCTCCGGAGGAGGAATGGGGGGAGACGACTGCTTTTCCTCCGGAGGAGGAATCGTGGGCGACGGTTGCTTAACCGCCGGAGGAGGAATCGTGGGCGACGGCATCTTACCCGCCGGAGACGGCGTCGAATGGCGTGAAGGAGGCGTAGGTGAACCAGCACCACCAGCACCACCACCACCAGCACCTGCACCATCGGAGGGGGGTGGACTTGTTAGCCTTGGCGTCTCGCCTGGAAACACTATGTACTTCTTTTTCCATAGAATGAACTGGCGCTTGACATCTCCAAGTCTTCTCTCCCCTTCGGGTGTAGCTATGTCAATCTCCAGGTCCTCAAACGCTTGGACTATGTCTTCCACCGTGACTCGAGCATAGCCATATGGAATGGGGTTGTTGTGATGGAGTGCTCCAGGTGTATAGGGTAAAGCACTGCCGGTAGCTACCTTCATGGAAATGTTCCCCACGGGATAATGCAGATCACATTCTTTCATCTCCTTTACATCATCCACGGGGTAGTGAGGCTCCGGTGCACGACTCTCGATCATCGGTGCATTAGCACCTGCAGTCGGGGCCTCCGTGGAAGCCACGCTGCTTCTCCGCTGATGCTGGCTTCCGAGATCCGCTGCATGTTCTTCATGGGGCCCTGCAGACGCCGCTTTTTCTTTCTCAAGTATTCCCGCCACGATCTTCTTCAACTCATTGAATTCCGCTGCAAGATTCGACAGTTGATCTGCAGCCCGGTCCGTACCTCTCTTACGGCTTCTGTAACAGTACGGGTCACCCTCCTGGGAAAACCCTACTTTCCACGGCAATCTGCCTTTGCCTCGTACATGTCCTCCGTGTTCAGGATTCCCGAGGGCATGGGTCAGTTGGTCTCTCTCTCTGTTGAACGTGATCACGCCCTGTTGAGCTGAGGTCATTGCGTCAACAAGGTCTTTTGTGGGAGCAAAAATTTTCTGCCGGTGAACACACTCCCCTGTCTCCGGGTCTAGCGATCCCCCATGCCCGTACCACCACATTTTGGCTCTTTCGTCCCATCCCTCTGTACCTAGACGGATTCCTCTTGCCCTTAGGCCGTCCTCCATTGCCTGCCACTTAGGCGCCGAAACGCGGTATCCTCCTGGCCCCATAACATGATGGTACTGTTTCTTTTCCGCATTAGCCTTATTTTTTGCCGACATTTCCTTGAAATGCTCCGATTTATGTTGCGTCACAAATTCTGTCCAATCATCTCTCAGTTTCTCATGTTGTCCAGTGAAAATCGGAGTCTTGCCCTTGCTGACATATTCACGGAACAATTTTTTCTTGAAGTTCCGGAATGCTTCGGCCATCTTCTGAAGAGCGAACTCTTTGACTATCCTCCTCCTCTCACGTCCACCCGAAACGTCCTGACCGAATTCATCTTTTTTGTTGTATTCCAGAGGTAGAATGAAATGTGCAATAAGCTTTCTAAACATAATCTTTTTCGTTCTCTTGTCGACATAAGTGAAACCAACACGTGCTTTCTTTGGCTCCTTCCATTCCTGGACGGTGATCGGGACAGTATCTCTAACAATGACTCCGCATTGGTTGATAAACTTTGTGGTGTGCTGTAGGGGCTTGCCGATTACACTGACTGATTTGATGGTATATGTTTCTCCATCTTTCATCGACTTGGATTTGCCACGCTTTGACATAGTAGATCCGGCCGAGGGCTAAAATAAGAAAGAGAGTCGCGCGCGTTAGTGCATATGTATTCACATTTCAGTAAGTTTGTATCACGAGAGTCCCAATGTATATATATATATATATACCTCGCCGGAGGTGGTTGTTCTTTGCAATTGGAGATCGTCGTTTGTCGACGGTTGACCTCCGTCATCAATGTCCATTCCTTCACCTGTTTCATCATCGACAATGTCCGTTCCTCCACGTTCTTGATCATCAAGGTTCAGATAAGAAGAGACTACATCGTCTTGTTGCTCATCTTCTGGGCCCGGCACATAATGGGTCTGGTTGGCTATCATGCCGTATATAATACCTTCAGCCTCCTGCTCTGTATACGGCAAGGCTCCATTGTCCGCCATATGTCACTCCTGCAGACATGCATATAGTAAAAATTAATTAAGTATATAGGAGACTTAGCAAATATTACACCCTCTTTCTCAAATTGTCCGCCATATGTCACTCCGGTGGAAGAACGATGACCATCGGAGGGGTAAAACCATACTTTAGAGGTGTGTCCAAGATTAGTTTCTCAAATGACTTGGAGAACCCAATAGCTACGTTGCATTTGCTTTTCTGGTCATTTTGGTATATTACACTTAATATTCTGAATTTATTGAATTAAAACTTATTTTCATTATTTTAATGAATTTAACTCAAATTCAAATATGGTCTCATTTTGAACTTTGTCAAACATGGTTGAAAATGATATAAACAGATAGCTTACATTTTTACGAACATTTTGCATATTTTCCATAATTTTTGGAATTATAAATTAAAAGTTGTTTAATTTTGAAGATTTAATTATTTTCTGTAATTCCATATACAGTGGGCCCCTGGCGTCATGATGACGTCACCCTGGCGTGACACTGTGGCCGGCGGTGTGGCAGTTTGTGCTCTCTGTCTCCGGCGATTCTGGCCACGGGGAAGGGTTTCCGGCCACGGGGAAGGGTTCAAGGGCGGCGCGAGGCCCGCGGCGAGGGCGGCGTTGGTTCGTGGTCCCCTCTCGAGAGCGGGAGGGCGGCGCTGGTTCGAGGGCGGCGCGAGGCCCGCGGGGAACCTACCGGAGACGGCGACGGGGCGGGGCCGGAGCAGGGCGGAGGCGGTGGAGAGAAGGGCGCGGGCGACGGCGACGGCGACGGCGCGGTACTCTCGCAGGCGACGACGACGGAATCGGGCGCGACGACGACGGAATCGGGCGACGACGATTGAATCGACGAGCAGGGTGACGGCGCGAGGAAGACGAGGGTTTGGACAAAGAAAATTTTGGGGCCGGGAATATATAGGGCCAGCCTTTAGTCCCGGTTGGTGTCACCAACCGGGAGTAAAGGTCCCCTGGGGTACCCTCCGCGGGCCTTTAGTCCCGGTTGGTGTTACGAACTGGGACTAAAGGTGAAATTTTTCGCGGCGTTTTCGTTCCCGCGCAGAACGAGCCTTTAGTCCCGGTTCGTGACACGAACCGCGACTAAAGGTGGTTATTCAAATACTTTTCCTTTTCCCATACTTAAAAATACAAATAATATATCAGAAAATTTAGAAAAATAAAACTAATTCTTTTTAAAATCTTAAAAATACAAATAATATATCAGAAAAATAAAACTAATCATAAAGATTCACACACATCTTGAATATATATATAGATAAAAAAGGCAGTACATAATGGCTAGAGTGGATCTAAACCTAAACGGAGAGCATAGATGCATGATCTGATATCTGCTAGTCATACTCCTGCCTAGGCCTATAGTACATGTACTCGTAGTCGTCGTAGTCGTCGCCGCCGTCGTCGTCACTATCGTCTGACGGTGCTCTGCACTCCCTCGGAGGATCACGACTCCAGGACTGGGCCTGAGGGTAGCGCAGGCGGGGGATATCGCCGGCCCTGATGTAGTCCATGACGCTCTGTAGAGTCCGGCCGGACCACCATAGCCGACGACCGGCCTCGTGAAAGTTCCCAGGAGGCAGGCCGTCCTCCTCATACCTAGCGAGCGCCCTCTCACGCCGATTGATGAAGAAGGCATCCCAAGTATGCTGGTTATCGGGATGCCAACTGGGATTCCTCCGCTGCTCCGGCGTGAGCTCGTGATAGTAGTGGTTCGTGATGGCCGCCCGACGCGCCACACCTTCAGGAAGAGGAGGGACCGGCACTCCTCCGGCGCTCAGCATCCAACCGGCGGGAACGTTGTAGCCGCACGGGCAGGGGTAGTTCGAGGCAGAAAGTGCCTCCGCCTGGATGAATGTTAGAGTGGGTACGGTAGAAGCCATGAGAGAGAGTGGTGAGTTTGTATGTGTTTATGCCAATGGTGTGGCAATGCATATATACATATATATAGCGAGAAGAAAACATCCCTTTAGTCCCGGTTGGGGACACCAACCGGGACTAAATGGGTTAGGGTTTCGTTTGGACCAATCAGATAGAATCACACGGATCGTGTGTTTCTTTAAAGCGCGTGTGAGTCGTTGGATCCGGGGTGTGTTTCTTTTGAGCTGTTGTGAGCCGTTCGATCAGGGCTACGGTGTGTTTCTTTCGAGCTGTTGTGAGCCGTTGGATGAGGTGGTTTCTTAACCGTTGGATCAAAACCCTAGCACAACACTTTGTGAGCCAGAGGACCCTATATATAGCCCACCTTCATACACCAGTCAGTTCATCGAGCAAATACAAAACATCCGGATTCGCCATCATACGTCCTGCCGTGCATTTGGTATGCATATTGCACCCAGTAGCCACGGTGGGGCTGTATGATGGCGATACCGATTGTTTTGTTCTACATCCCCCTTTAAGGTTTGATACATCATATATTCAGTTTATCGAGCAAGTACAAAACATCCGGATTCGCCATCATACGTCCTACCGTGCATTTGGTATGCATATTGCACCGAGTAGCCACGGTAGGGCTGTATGATGGTGATACCGATTGTTTTGTTCTACACCCCCCTCCCCCTTTAACACATCCATCCATGCTATGGGTCAGTGTTCACTTTGAGCTCGGTTAGTAATGTGCAACTATTTGCTTGGTTCTGTTAGGGTCGCGCGTGGCACGGGAGTCGCGACGCGTGGCGCGGGAGTTGTGACGCGTGGCCAGGAGGGCGCGGTATAAACTGTCGCGCCTCGAGCGCGTCTTCTCCTTTCCACGCACCGTCGCGCTTCCACCATGCCTCCGAGGAGGAACAGCACCACCGGCTTTCGCGGCGTCCGAGCACGGCAGAATGTAATGTTCAGCGCAGATATCCGCTAGGGGGACGACCGCATCCCCCTCGGCTCATTTGCAACGGCGGCGGAGGCCGCCCGCGCCTGGGACGCGGCGGCCTGGCGCCTCAACCTCCCGCGTTCGCTGATGAACTTCAACGACTGCCACACCGTCTGGGAAGCGGAGGCAAGGGCGCCGAAGCCGCAGATCGTCACTGCCGCCGACCACCTCCACCTCCGTCACCGCGCGTTTCAGGGCCTAGTCGACGCCAGGGAAGAACGCGTCGTCCGCGAGTATTACCGGAACAACCCGGGGGAGGAGAGCGCCGACGAGGAGCTCTGGCAGACCCGCGCGGCTGAGCGGGCGGAGCGCCGCCTCGAACGCCACCTCGCGTTAGATGCCGCTCGGGAGGCGAGGACGAGGGCGCTGCAAGAGCTTCGTCGGGCCGACCACGCCGGCGAAGTCTGGGCCTCCGACGATCCGAGGTGGGGTCCTATCTCGGACATACCATCATGCACCTCCGACGACGACGTGGAGGTCACCGACGAGTTCGCCGACGTCGATGACCCGGAGGAGGTCACCGACGAGTTACCCGACGACGACGACGGGGAGTAGTGTTCGTATGTTCTCTCTTTTCAATAAAAGAATTTGTATTCCGCAAGGTTCGTATGTTCGTATGTTTTCTGTTTTTAATAAAAGTTATGAAATCAGATATTTTATCTCACAAAGTTTTGAGACATCTAAGTAACTTTCTGTTTTCCATGCTTTTCACTCGTTTTCTCAAATATTTTGCAAAGGAGTTAGTCTTAAACACATCAGAGATAATATAATTCACATGATCCATTCAAAAAAGATTGGTACACAATAAATTATTACACATCAATTCTTCCCTTGTGTCCCTGCTTTCTTACGATCTGGCCGTATCCATGGAGCATCCTCATCATTTAACTTAATGCTTGGGTCAGTGTTGACTTTGAAGGGCGGAATTTCACCAAACATATTATAATCTTCTGACATGTCTGTCTTGTCCTCCACTCCCACGATGTTTCTTTTCCCTGAAAGAACAATGTGGCGCTTTGGATCATCACATGATGTACTGATCGTTTTATTATCTTTCCGTTTCCTCGGTTTGCTACTCATGTCCTTCAAATAGAAAACCTGAGCGACATCTTTGGCTAGGACGAATGGTTCGTCAAGGTAACCAAGATTGTCGAAATCCACCATTGTCATTCCGTATTGCTCGTCCACCTTTACCCCACCTCCTGTTAGCTTGAACCATTTGCACCGGAACAAAGGGACCTTAAAGGAGGGTCCATAGTCAAGTTCCCATATCTCCTCTATGTATCCATAATATGTGACCTTTTGCCCAATCTCGGTTGCTGCATCAAAGCGGACACCACTGTTCTGGTTGGTGCTCTTTTTATCTTGGGAGATCGTGTAAAATGTATTCCCATTAATCTCGTACCCTTGGAAAGTCGTTATAGTCGAAGATGGTGTCTTGGCCAACATGTACAGCTGATCTCCAACATCATTGTCATTCATTAAATGTTTTCGCAACCAACTGCCGAAAGTCTCCATGTGGGCCTTTCTAATCCATGATTCAGGCTTTCCCGGGTTGTTCGAGCGTAAAATATTCTTGTGTTGCTCGAAGTACGGAGCCACCAAGCTCGAATTTTGCAGAACTGTGTAGTGTGCTTCAGTCATAGAATGACCGTCCATACATATCGTTGATTTCCTTCCGATCGTCCCTCTTCCACTTAGTCTCCCCTCGTGCCGCGATTGAGGAATACCAATCGGCTTAAGGTCAGGAACATAGTCAATACATAACTCAATTACCTCCTCATTTCCATAGCCCTTTACGATGCTTCCTTCTGGCCTAGCACGGTTACGAACATATTTCTTTAATACTCCCATAAACCTCTCGAAGGGGAACATATTGTGTAGAAATACAGGACCGAGAATGGAAATCTCTTCGACTAGGTGGACCAGGAGGTGCGTCATAATATTGAAGAAGGATGGTGGAAACAGCAACTTGAAACTGACAAGACATTGGACCACATCGTTCTGTAACCGTGGTAGATCTTCTGGACTGATTACCTTCTGAGAGATTGCATTGAGGGATGCACACAGCTTCACAATGGCTACTCGAACATTTTCCTGTAGGAGGCCCCTCAAAGCAATCGGAAGCAATTGCGTCATAATCACGTGGCAGTCGTGAGACTTCAGGTTTTGGAACTTTTTGTCTGCCATGTTTATTATTCCCTTTATATTCGACGAGAAGCCAGACGGGACCTTCATACTGCTCAGGCATTCAAAAAAAATGACCTTCTCTTCTTTCGTAAGAGCATAGCTGGCACGACCTTGAAACCATTCCGGATGCCGGTCATCTGGGTCTTTCAAAAGTTGCTGATCCCGCCGTGCTTCCTTTGTATCCTTTGTCTTCCCATACACGCCCAAGAAGCTTAGCAGGTTCACGCAAACATTCTTCGTAACATGCATCACGTCGATTGCAGAGCGGACATCTAGGACTTTCCAATACTGTAGCTCCCAAAATATCGATTTCTTTTTCCACATGGGTACGTGCCCGTCAACTCCCTGCGGAACTGATTGTCCGCCAGGTCGACCCTTTCCAAAGATGACATTCAAATCCTTGACCATATCAAATATCTCAGCTCCAGTACGTTCCGCAGGCTTCGGCCGGTGATCTGCCTTGCCATTGAAATGCTTGCCTTTCTTTCTTACGTTATGATTTCGGGGAAGAAATCGACGATGATCCAGGTACACGTTCTTCCTACAATTATCCAAAAATACACTTTCAGTCTCATGTAAGCAGTGCGTGCATGCTTTGTATCCCTTATTTGACTGTCCCGAAAGGTTACTGAGAGCAGGCCAATCGTTGATGGTTACAAAAAGCAACGCTCGTAGGTTAAATTCCTCTTCTTTGTGCTTATCCCACACAGGTACACCAGGTCTGCCCCACAATTGTAAAAGTTCATCAACTAATGGCCTTAGGTACACATCGATGTCGTTGCCGGGTTGCTTCGGACCTTGGATGAGCACTGGCATCATAATGAACTTCCGCTTCATGCACAACCAAGGAGGAAGGTTGTAGATGCATAGAGTCACGGGCCAGGTGCTATGGCTGGAGCTCTGCTCGCCAAAAGGATTCATGCCATCAGTACTTAGACCAAATCTTATGTTCCTTGTGTCAGCTGCAAAATCTTTGAACTCTCTATCGATCTTTCTCCATTGCGTTCCATTAGCGGGGTGTCTCAACTCCCCGTCGGACTTACGGTCCTCTTTGTGCCATCGCAACAACTTGGCATGCTCTTTGTTCATGAACATGCGTTTCAGCTGAGGTATTATAGGAGCATACCACATCACCTTGGCGGGAACCCTCTTCCTGGGTTTCTCGCCCTCAACATCGTCACCAGGGTCATCGCCTCTGATCTTATAACGCAATGCAGTGCATACAGGGCATTCATTCAAATCCTCGTATGCACCACGGTAGAGGACACAGTCGTTAATGCATGCATGTATCTTCAGAATCTAAACCTAGAGGGCACACAACCTTCTTTGCTTCGTACGTACTGGCGGGCAACTCGTTATTCTTCGGAAACATATTCTTCAACATTTTCAGCAAATTTTCAAATGATGAGTCAGCTACACCTTCCCGTGCCTTCCATTTCAGCAAATCCAGTGTGCAGCCCAGCTTTTTCAGACTATTGTCGCATCCTGGGTACAGCGACTTCGTGTGATCCTCTAACATGCGATCCAAATTCTCCCTCTCCTTGTCAGTTTCGCAGCGTCTCCGTGCATCAGCAATGGTCCGACCAAGATCATCATCGGGCTCATCATGTGCCTCTTCTTCACCTTCACCAAACCCTTCCCCACCTTCAGCATCATCCTCCATGAAGGTATCACCGAAAGCGTCATGATAGTTGAAATCGATATCATCCTCTTCTTCATCTTCTTCCATTCTAACCCCTCTTTCTCCATGCTTGGTCCAACAATTATAGCTTGGCATGAAACCGTGCCGAAGCAGGTGCATGTGAACGACTCTTGAGGAGGAGTGACCCTTCTCATTCTTACATTCAGCACATGGACAGATAATAAAACCTCGCTGCTTGTTCGCATTTGCCACTACGAGGAAATCTTTCAAACCCGTAGTGAACTCGCCGGAGAGTCGGTTACCGTACATCCATTGCCGATTCATCTGCATTATTATTATATAAAGTATATAATTAACCATCATGCATTTGTTAAACTAACTAGCTGGAAATAATACAAATCATGAAAGGGTTCAAGTTGCTAACCGCGACCGCGGAGGTAAAATAAATGAAAACGCTCAAGTGCGGCTCGGACACTTAATATCATGTGTGTTTCATGCTATCGGGCATTTCATCGAACACCTTGTGTGCATAGTAGGAACCAAAAGCATACCCACCACCCCTTGTGAATGTTGTGAGCAGAAGTGACACCAAATGTGGCTAAGTGCAGCGAGCTGAGTTCTATATATAGGGATGGGCCTTTAGTCCCGGTTCACCTGGACAACCGCGGCTAAAGGCCGTGGGGCCAGACCGATGACCTATTAGTGCCGGTTGGTCTGGCCAACCGGGACTAAAGCCCCTCCCCTCCGACAGCTGTGGACCGAGCGCGCTGGGCCCAGACTATAGGTCGTGGGTCTCGTCCCGAACCGCGACTAAAGACCCCTATGGTCGCGGGCCGATTATTTTGGGGACTAATGGTGGCGTACCGAAGGCCTATTTTCTACCAGTGTGCAGGTTTAGGTTGTTGTTACTGAATCGCGACGGAGGAAACAGACGACCGCCGGCGGCCGTTGCTGCTCACGGCCGTTGCGCGCGGTGGGCGGTGGCTCGCTGCGGCGCGGATGCGGGCGTGCGGTGGGCGGTCGAGACGCAGAGAAGGAAGGGAGAGGGAAGGAACGAGGGCTCACCATGAGGAGCGGAAGGAGACGTTCGGTGCAGCGGTGGGGGGCGACGGTGGCGAAAATCGTGGACGGCGGCGGAGCTCCAGGGGCCCTCGGGAGAAACCGAGGAAACGGAGAGGAAGAGGGAGTCGCGGCCTCTCCGTTCCCGGCCCTAACACGGCCGGTAGGGCACCGTGGCGGCGGCGATTGCCGGAGGGAAGCGGCGGTGATGGAGGAGCTCGGTGGGGTTCAGAGCTAAAGAAGAGGGGAAGGGTGCAGAGAGAGGAAAGGGATGGCGGCGCTCGAGGAGAAAGGGGTGGAGAGATTAGGGCAACGAGGAGGGGTCGAGCTCAGCTAAAAAGAGAGGAGGGCGAGCTCCTGGCCGTCCTTCTCTGAACTGTCGACGTGGGCGATGGGGATGGCCTCCGTACAGGAGGTAGAAGACAACGAGGAGGGGGTACCAGGCCTTAGCTAGGTGGGCTGGCCCAAATGGGCTTGATGCCCTTTCCCCCCTCTCCTTTCTCTTTTATTCTTTTCTGTTTATTCTTTTTTTTGCTGCAAAGGAAAGGAGAGATGTGAGAGGTTTTTGGGCTAGAGAAAAATTAGGGAAAATGTTGTAGAGTTTTGTTTTTGTAACAACACCATTATACAAACTTTTGTTTTTCAAATAAATTTAATTTATGGTGTTGTTTGGAAATCAAATGATTTTAAATGAATTTTGATATTAATGAATAATTGAAACTTAATTAATGTAAAGTGTTTAATTTCAAGTTTTAATGGAACAATTTATTTGTTTGTTTTGTAGTTCTTATTTGAAACATGTAACATAACAAGTATGAATAAGGTTTGAATTTTTATTTCGAATTCATATAGAAAACAAATGGAAACAAATGGAATCAAATACAAAACAAATGCAAACAAAAAGCAATGAATATGATGACATGATGCAAAGCAATAATAAAACAAGAAACAAACATTCTAGGGGGAGTTTTTCATACTTGGGATGTTACAATAGCAGTAGCTAGATCGTTGTTCTCTTCACTTTGTACCTCATGTTTAGATCTCGTGAGCTGCCTCATATGATCGAGATCATATTTATGTAATGCTGCATGTTGTGTTTGCTGGGATCTGATGAATGTTGAATGCTATGTCTTTTGATTATCAATATATCATGTTATCTTCATGCATATGTTATTTATGATATTGCATGTTCTCCGTTATTAGTAGATGCTCTGGCCAAGTAGATGCTAGTAACTCTAAGAGGGAGTATTTATGCTCGATAGTGGGTTCATGCCTCCTTTGCATGTGTGCTCAAGTGACAGAAACGTGACGGATGGAGGATGTGTTGTTGCCATTAGGGAGAAAACAACGGTGTTTACCTAGTTTACATTGTTTACATTATGTACTTTGCTTACAGCGATAATCTGTTTCTAGCAACTTAATACCCAACGTTTGTTTGGATGATATTTGGAGGGTGGATTATTAGAGATAGATGCAGTTGGATGACGGTCTATGTATTTTGTTGTAATGCACGCATGAATCACATAGTAATATATATGTCTTGCATATGCACTATGGTGCAGACTTCATTTCTGTCAATTCCCCAGCTGTAATTTATTCACCACACATGTTATTTATCTTTCACGGAGTGACACCACTAATGAACTATGGACCCCGGTCCTTTTTCCTCGTACCGATAAAGCACCTACTTATTTCATACTGCTTTCATATTGTTCCTACTGTTTTCCACACCATACGTTTAACCTCTTTGTGTTCAGCAAAACCGGTGAGATTGACAACCTCACTGCTACGTTGAGACAAAGTGATTAGATTGTGTTGTGTAGGTTCCACATTCCTGCTGAACCGGTAGTGCGCCCTGGCACCTCAGCTGCATCAACCTTCAGATATTGCTTGTCCTCCTACTGGTCGATTCAACATTGATTTATTTTCGAAGGGAAGACTTGCTGCTGCACTCTTCACACCTTGCACTTGGGTCTACCACCGTTATTCCTCAGAGGGGGAAAGAGAGAAAGAGAGAGCCCAAGGGGGTTCTGGGGGGAGGATGCTTCGATCTAGATGGCTCCTCAGCATCTCAAACCCTCCCCTGATGCGCTGGAAGCAGGAGGTGGCTTCTGGGGGGAATCGACGTTGCTCTATGTCGTCCAATCCAGAGGTTGAAGAAAGGGAAAAGAAAAACAAAATTTTCCCATAACAGAGAAGGATTTCTGGAAATTGCAAAGTAGCCTTCTGCTTTTAAAAACAGAGAAGGATTTGAATGTGTTAGGGCCTTTTTGAAAATTAAAAATTGCACAAAAATAACTTTTGGAAAGCTCTTCAAATTTCCAACAAGACAATAACTTGTTTTGTTCATTTTTGAAAACTTCTTATAACAACTTTGAGAGTTGCCAATTTAAGTGATGTTTATCATTTCATTTGTTATTTTCAAATGCAAATTTTGACCAGGGTTGTCATGCATGTATGCCAGGTACACAACACAAAACATCATATTACACAAAAGTAGGGTTGTTACACCTTTTGGAAAGATTCCCCCCGTTCCGCCAGATCCCGGCGTTTGAGGCTCTAAGTAGTCCTTGAACCCGCTAGAGAGAATCCGACGCCGGTGAACCCCTAACACAGGGTGAGAGGGAATCTTGGGCATACAAGACCCATGCCATATTGTAACACACATGGAATGACATACCATGAGACTTGGTGGCATCCAGATGTTCCGGAGAAACCCTAGCCCCGCTGGGGAAAAAGACGGACCTGCCATTCTGGCCCCTCTACATGAGCCGAATGGGGGTAGAAAAGTGGAACCAATTTTTTGGTTGTGTCATGTTAGGCCCAAGGAACACCCAATCTAGTGATGGGGCCCACCTCTTAGCAAGATTCCTCCCGTTCGGCCAGATCCGGGAGTTTTAGACTCCAAGTAGTCATGGAACCTGCTAGAGAGAATCCAACGCCTGTGAAGATAACACATGGAGCGAGGGAATATTGGTCATAAAATTCCTATGCCACTCTCTATCACACATGGTATGGCATACCATGGGACTTGGTGGCAATCAGACGCTCTGGAGCCCCTCTCCGGAAAAACCCTAGCCCTGCTGTGGAAAAAGACGGAACTGTCGTTCTGGCATTTCTACATGAGCCGAAAGGGGGTAGCAAAGTGGAACCAATTTCTTGGTTGTGTTAGGTTCGGACCAAGGAACACCCAATATAGTGGTGGGGCTCACATCTTGGCAAGATTCCCCCAGTTCCGCCAGATCCAGGAGTTTTGGGCTCTAAGTAGTGCTCGAACCCGCCAGAGAGAACCCGACGCCGGTGAAGCCCTAACACAGGGAGTGGGGGATTATTGGGCATAAAAGACCCATGACACACTCTAACATACATGTTATGGCATACAATGGGACTTGGTGGCATTCAGCCGCTCTGGAGCCCCTCTCCGGAGAAACCCTAGCCCAGGGGAGGAAAAAGACGGAATTGTCGTTCTGGCCGCTCTACATGAGCCGAAAGGGCTAGCAAAGTGGAAAAAATTGCTTGTTTGTTTTAGTTTAGGCCCAAGTAACACCCAATACTGTTGTAGGGCCCACCTCTTGGCAAGATTCCTCCCGTTCCGCCAAATCCAGGATTTTCAGACTCCAAATAGTCCTGAACCCGCCAGAGAGAATCCAACGCCTGTGAAGCCCTAACACACATGGAGCGAGGGAATCTTAGTCAAACAATACATATTCCACACTATAACACACATGGTATGGAATACCATGGGACTTGGTGGCAATCAGACGCTCTGGATCCCCTCTCTGGAGAAACCCTAGCCTCGCTGGGGAAAAAGACAAACTGTCATTTCGGCCCCTCTACGTGAGCCGGAAGGGTGTAGCCAAGTGGAACCAATTTATTAATTGTGTCAAGTTAGGCCCAAGGAACACATAATATAGTGGTATGTCCCACCTTTTGGCAAGATTCCCCCCCCCCCGTTTCGCTAGATCCGTGAATTTCGGGCTCTAAGTAGTCCTAGAACCCGCTAGAGGGAATCCGACGCCGGTGAAGCCCTAACATAGGGAGTGAGGGAATCTTGGGCATAGAAGATCCATGCCTCACTCTAACACACATGGTATGGCATACCATGGGACTTGGTGGCATTCAGACGCTCCGGAGCCCCTCTCCGGAGAAACCCTAGCCCCGTTGGGGAAAACGACAGAATTGTCGTTCTCGCCCCTCTACGTGAGCTGGAAGGGGGTAGAAAAGTGGACCCAATTGCTTGGTTGTGTTATCTTAGGCCCAAGGAACACCCAATACAGTCGTGTGGCCCACCTCTTGGAAAGATTCCCCCCCTGTTCCGCCAGATCCGGGAGTTTCAAGCTCTAATTAGTACTGGAACCCGCGAGAGAAGACCAGACGCTAGTGAAGCCCTAACAGAGGGAGCGAGGGAATCTTGGAATGAAAGACCCATGCCACACTATAAAACATATGGTATGTGATACCATTGGACTCTGTGGCATTCAAACGCTCCGGAGACCCTCTCCGGAGAAACCCTAGCCCCGCTGGGGAAAAAGACGGAACTGTAGTTCGGGCCCCTCTAGGCCTGAAGGGCGTACCAAAGTGGAACCAATTTCTTGGTTGTGTTCGGTTAGGCCCAAGGAACACCCAATACAGTGGTGGGGCCCACCTCTTGGCAAGATCCCCCCCCCATTCTGCCATATCCGTGAGGTTCGGGCTTTAAGTAACCCGTGAGAGAGAATCCGACGCCAGTGAAGCCCTAACACAGGGAGTGAGGGAATCTTGGACATACAAGACCCATACCACACTCTAAAACACATGGTATGGAATACAATGGGACTTGGTGGCATTCATACGCTCCGGAGCCCCTCTCCACAGAAACCCTAGCCCCGTTGGGGAAATAGATGGAACTGCCGTTTTGGCCCCTCTACGTGAGCCGGAAGGGGTAGCAAAGTTGAACCAATTTCTTGGTTATGTTTGATTAGGCCCAAGGATCAACCAAGACAGTGGTATCGCCCACCTCTTGGTATGATTTCCCCCGTTCCGCCATATCCGAGAGTTTCGGGCTCTAAGATGTCCTAGAACCCGCTAGAGAGAATCCGACGTTGGTGAGGCCCTAACAAATGGAGTGAGGGAATATTTTTCATACAAGACCCATGCCACAGTCTACATACATGTTATGGCATACCATGGGACCCGGTGGCATTCAGACGCTCCGGATCCCCTCTCCGGAGAAACCCTAGCCCCGTTGGGGAAAAAGACAGAACTGCGGTTCTGGCCCCTCTACGTGAGCTGGAAGGGGATATGAAAGGGGAAAATATTTCTTGGTTGTGTTATATTAGTTTCAAGGAACAGCCAATACAGTGGTGGGGCCCACCTCTTGGCAAGATTCCCCCCGTACCGCCAGATCTGGAACCCGCTAGAGAGAATCCGACGCCGCTAGAGAGAATCAGACGCCGGTGAAGCCCTAGCACAGAGAACGAGGGAATCTTGGGGATACAAGACCCATTCCACACTATAACACTCATGGTACGGAATACCATGGGACTTGGTGGCATTCAGACTCGCTCCAGGGGCCCCTCTCCAGAGAAACCCTAGCCCCGTTGGGGTAAAAGACGGAACTTCCATTCTCGCCCCTCTACGTGAGCCGGAAGGGGGTAGTAAAGTGGAACCAATTGCTTGGTTGTGTTGGGTTAGGCCCACGAAACACCCAATACAGTGGTGGGTCCCACCTCTTGGAAAGATTCCCCTCGTTCCGCCAGATCCGGGAGTTTCGGGCTCTAAGTAGGCCTAGAACCCGGTAGAGAGAATCTGACTCCGGTGAAGCCCTAACACAGGGAGCGAGGGAATCTTGGTCATACAAGACTCATGGCACACTCTAAAATACATGTTATGTCATACCATGGGACTCGGTGGCATTCATATGCTCCGGAGCCCATTTCCGGAGAAACCCTAGTCGCGCTGGGAAACGACGGAACTACCGTTCTGGCCCCTCTACGTGAGCCGGAAGGGGGTAGAAAAGTGGAACCAATTGCTTGGTTGTGTTATGTTCGGCCCAATAAACACCCAATACAGTGGTGGGGCTCACCTCTTGGCAAGATTCCCCCCGTTCCGCCAGATCTAGGAGTTTCGGGCTCTAAGTAGTCCTAGAACCCGGTCGAGAGAATCCGACTCCGGTGAAGCCCTAACACAGGGAGCAAGGGAATCTTGGGCATACAAGACTCATGCCACACTCTAACATACATGTTATGGCATTCACACGTTTCAGAACCCCTCTTCGAAGAAACGCTAGCCCCGCTTGGGAAAAAATGGAACTGTCGTTCTGGCCCCTCTACGTGAGAATCCGACACCGGTGAATCCCTAACACATGTAGTGAGGGAATATTGGGCATACAAGACCCATTCCACACTCTAATACACATGTTATGTCATACCATGGGACTTGGTGGCATTCAGACGCTACGGAGCCCCTCTCTAGAGAAACCCTAGCCCCGCTGGGGAAAAAGACGGAACTGTCGTTCTGGCCCTTCTACGTGAGTCGGAAGAGGGTAGAGAAGTGGAACCAATTTCTTGTTTGTCTTAGTTTAAGCCCAAGTAACACCAAAGACAGTGGAATGGACCACCTCTTGGCATGATTCCCCCCGTTCCGCCAGATCCGGGAGTTTCTGTAACATCCCAAATTTTGCTACCATAGGGTTTGTGGCGTTGCGATCATGTCATAGCATGCATAGAAAATTTCATCCAACTTTGATTTTGAATTTAAATAATAAGTTGACCAAAAGCCACTTAAAGTGGCCACCCAAAAATTTGTGTGAAAAACATTTTCAATTTGGGAAAAAAAATGGTGTGGTTGGAAATTTGATAAGGTTTCCAAAACATATTTTGGTTAATTTTTCTGAGTTCATTTAGGTCCCCAAACTTTTAAATTCCTCCCTCTTTTAAAACAGCAGAAGGGCTCTTTTGTAATTTCTCCTAAAGCTAGGGGGTTTTGCGCAAAACTGCCTTCTTCAACCTTTGCGAGTCTGGAGGCCGTAACCGCGTCAAACTGCCACCTCCTCACTGCCACTCTCCTCGCGTGGATAGGTTCTAGAGAGCACCCTCGACCTTCTCTCTCTCCCTAACCCCTCAGCTCACCTCCTCTCTCCCTCTGTTGCCTCCCGGGTCCGGACCCTAGCTCCCCATCGTTCGCTGTTTGCCACCAACTCCGGCAGCCCCGCGGTGAACGGAGGACACATATGGCTCTGCCTTGAACTCCTCTTGCTTCCCACCTAAGACCCGTGAGCAGGGATGGCCGGAATCGACCGTGTCGTCCTCTTCTTCCCCGCGGCCGGCGAGCCTTCCCGCCGTCGATTCGTCGCCACCGCTCCTCCCCGGCCTTCCCCGACCATTCCACGATCACCACCACTCCGTGGTGAGTCTTCCGGTACCCTCCTTCCCCTCCCTCTCCCTCCGTACCGTCCCCGCGTCAAGCTCCGTCGTCGGCCGCTGCAAGACATGGACACTGGCGAGCTTCCGGCGATCTCCTCTACGTCGTGGTGCATTCCATTTTGTGAATCGCGTGATATTTTAGTCGAATTCGATCTCAGCAGTGAGGATCGTAGCAAGATGACATCGTCATTGCATCACTGTGATGTCATAATCCCCTTTTTGATAAATCTAGGAAATTCCAGAAAAGGAAATAAAATTGATATTTTAATAACTTTTGTTTTATACCTCAGAAAAATAAAAGGAAGGTACCAAAATGTTCATAAAAATGTAAGCTACCCAAATATATCATTTTCACACATGTTTGACAAATTTCAAAAATGACCATTATTTAATGTTGTGTAAATCATTTAAAATAGAAAAATAAGTTTTTTCACTAAAATTAGAAAATTAAAAGTTATATACCAAAATGCTTAAAGTGATAAATGCAATCTATTTATGATGTTTTAAAACCCATTTGAGAAATTAAAATGGTACTCACTTTCAGAGTTGCCCGAAGTACCCCTCCGGGGCCTATTTCAGACTAATTTCAGTAAAACTTCATAACTGACATACAAACCCTAACAACCCATTGAACCTGTCTAGGGATTTATTTTAGTGCATTAACTTGATCATGCATACATATTGCGCATTGCATCGATGCCATGGTTGATTGTGCTTCTTTGTTTCGGTGTTGTTTCCCCCTCGGTAGAACATGCCCCCGAAGAGAAGGCTAACAACTCCATGACGTATATTTGATCCTAACCGACAAGTCAAGCACTGATCCGAGAAGACATTTCTATATGTTTTCTTATAACCAAGGCAAGAATAACCTCTTATCTGCTCATATGTGGTTTCAAAGTGTTTGGAATCTCGTACTTTGCATTTGGTTCCAAACTATTTGATGTCAGTAGATAGAGTTCTCCTATATACTGCATAGCCTACATAACCTGATTCACTGCTCCTAGTAGCTATAGGTTTGTTTGTGCGCGCTTCGCTAAACCATGTGAGTCTTTCTTAGCCATGCCTAGTTGTGATCTGGTCCATCCGGTTGATGAATCTGGTCAACACGTGAATCTATTATGTCATCTTGTTGTGGATTTTTTTACCTTTGATAACTTGACTAATAATGGCATGGATGTGAGGAAACAATGGGTTGTGGCGTTTTGTCCTGTTCATGCCCCTAGGAGCGAGTTCTCGCCTTCGACCCAAGACTGAGCGTACAACCACACGTGGGCGGGATGAACCCCACCCGACTAACCAACTTGTTTAACCTTATCCATGAGCCACGTAGTTTGAGATTTCCATCTGCGTGTGAGTCGGAAAATGTTTTGGAGAAAACTAGGTCGTGACCGGGACAAGTGATGGACGTACACGGATCTTGATCCCCACTCACAGAACAGGTGCCGTCAGGAGGTGGCCAACTCCCTGTTGACGGGGTGGCCCTGTTTGGGATGAATCATCGATATGGTTCGACAAGGTAAAGGCCGGGAATCGACCATCCTCTGCCGGCACTTCCCCGACTAGTGCCAACCCGGTGTTACTAAGAGTCGGTTGGTACGTGTGGGTAAAGTTGTACACCCCTGCACGGTTAAATCTTTTTGAAAATCCGTGTATGCGGTTAAAGACGACTTGGTGACGGATTCTGTGATCGTAGATAACTTGAACGAAATGTCTAGAAATTGTTGATAACGAATGAAGTATGCCTCCTCGGAGTTGCCGAGAGGGTTTACCTTGTAGCATGAGATAGTGGAACAACTGGAGGTGGTTATCTTTGAAGCACGAGGTGCTGATATGTTTCGGTGGATTAAAAGATGATGATATCAGTAGTTGAGTAGCTTTCTCATCTGTTTTCAAAATACTACATGAGACGTGCTATTCCTTCCTTAACTTGGAAAACAAAGATTTCATAACTCTTTCTAAAAGATAGCAGATATATAATAGGTTAACTAAGCCTTGTTGAGTACCTCCCGTACTCAGGTTTGCTTAATTTTGGTTCAGGAGAAGATCTCACATCGGTGGAGATTCAACATGGACATCGACGAGTAGTTCGGGGTTCCCAGGTAGCAGCCTGGAATCTATGGGCTGGGACGTCGCCTTATGTTGCGGCCTCTTAGGCCTTTTTGGTTCTTCTTGATTAGCAACATAATTTACCTTCTGTTGTCTGATGTAATATTGGGTCGTGTGACCTCTCACTACTAGCATAAGGCTAATGCGTGACACACCAAAATTGCATACCCGTGACGCACCATGGTGCGCCACGCCTATAACGCCGCGTCTATTAAAATAGCCGTGACACACCACATTTTGGTGCATCACGGCTATCTCGTTTACCCGTGGCGCACCGCCTGTTTGGTGCGTCACAACAATCTTTAGTTACCCGTGGCGCACCTCATCCCTGGTGCGTCACGACTATTGATTTTGAAATTAAAATAAAAAGGCGGGACAGATCAAGATTTAGATCTAGATCCAGATCTGGCCGCCCAAAATTTTGAAATTTTGAAAAACGAAAACAGAGAGGCCGAAGTGGAGGGTGGTCGCCGGAGTGGAGGTGGCCGTGGTAGTGGAGGAGGACGCCGGAGAGGAGGTGGCCGCGGTAGTGGACGAGGCCGCGGGAGAGTAGGTCACCGGAGAGGAGGTGGCCGCCGGAGTAGAGGTCACCGGAGTGGACACGAGGATGTGGTCGCCGTAGTGGATGTGAGGTGGTGGTGGTGGTGGTGGTTGTGGTGGTGTTGGTTGTGGTGGTAGGAGGAGGAAGGGAGAAGAGAGAATGGAGAGTGGAGGAAGGAGAAAGAAGAAATGAGAGATGAATGGAGAAGAGTGGAGGAAGGAGGAGGAAGGGGAGTATATATGTGGGGGGTCTCTCCCGGGTTCGAAATTCAAGAATCCTGCTCAGACTTAGCCGTGACGCACCATACATGTGGTGCGTCACACATCTTTTTTTTATTTTTTTTGATTTTTTAGGAAAAAAGCTTCTGTCTCAAATAACTTTTTTTCTTTCGGAATTTGGAGAATCTAAAAAAGGCTATAGGTGAGGTTGCGTTCCTTTTTTTCTCTAGTTTCCGTTGGTATATTGAACTTTAAATTCCGACATCGTATGCAAAAGTTATGCTCATTTTACTTTTTTTAACGAACTTTTGCTCAGAAAGTCGAAATTCATATTTCAAAATTTGTTAAAAAAAAGTATACCTTAAACTCTCCGTGCATCTATAAGGAATTTAATTTTTGATGATTTTTAGACATGGAACTCTTCCTTGACAAAACTAGAAAGGCGGTCCCGGGGGGGGGGGGGGGTGTGGAGGGAAAATTTCGGTGGATGACATATCCGTGACGCACCATATGTTTGGTGTGTCACGCCTATTGCAATACCTGTGACGCACCAAACATATGGTGCGTCATGGCTATCTTTTCCCACGGCTTTGCCCTTAGGCCCCCGGCCACCCAGCACCCACCTATAGACGTGACACACCGTATGTTTGGTGCGTGACGGCTATGCCCTTAGGCGTGATGCACCGAGGCCCACTGGTGTGTGGTGCGCCACGGGTACATAGCCGTGACGCACCGAGCATGTGGTGCATCACGGGTATGATTTCTCCTATAGCTGTTTTCCTAGTACTGTCTGTTTGTAAGCTATACTCTAGTAATACCTGTTGAATACAACTGCATGTCTAGAGTGCTGCTTTGATCGGTTGTTGGTTTCGAGCTCATTTTTATACAGTTTTGGCTATGCCTGCATAGTTGTCGCAGTCGAGGGGTTGTGGAGCCGATGATCCATGTCCGAGCCCTCCTGCCGATGTGATTCGGCCTGGGGCGAGGTAACCCCAGTAACCCTCGATTGTTGTTGCACTTTATGGACACATAGCAGCTCTGTATAGCTTTGGTCCCGTTCCTTCAGTTTCATTCGATTCGTGGACGCTTTGGTATGCATAGTTGGTTATGACTAGCATGGACATAAGGAGTAGTAGTACCGAGGTGATCCGGCATGCGTGCCGATGAATCCGGTCTGCCTGTCGTTGTTTGTTGCGGCCGGGGCTGGTAACCCTGAAGCCCTTGTGGGTCCATGAATAGGAGCACATAACAGTATGTATATCTTGGGTTCCGGGGTCGTGACAAGTCATGGTATCAAAGCAGGACTGCCTGTAGGAAAACCTTACTGCTTGGTCGATGTTGAGTCTAGAGTTTGTGAACACTATTTTGAAACTCAAATGGATTGTGAAAAACCTTCTTAGGATTCTTTTTACTCCTTATCTGGTATTGCTCTAACTCTGGGTCACCTTAACTGTTTTGATTTGACAAGGTTCCAGTCATTCAAAACCTAGGTGCCTTCTTTGGCAAGGACGTCTTTTACCCAAGCTGACCTAGTGTTAAAGTTTCTAGAGTCGTGTGGGTTCCTTACTCCGTTATCTCTTAAACTGGGAGATTCTTTCCATCATAATCTCTCAAAGTGTTATGGGTTTCACATACCCCTATTCTAAAGTCTCAAAATCCTGAACCTCGAGATTTCCTTTTCATCTCGAATGTATCCGTTGGCCTCTGCTCAAATTCTTCCAGAGCCAACATTGTGTTTTGAAAGATACCTCGTGATTGCTAATTGTAGTGTCCTTTGTGGCACTCCTATAGTAGTTACTCCCTTCATTGTGTTTTAACCCTTGGCCTTGAACCGAAAGTCCCAGAATGTGCTGAATTGCAGTGGGTTGGATCGTGTGGTTTCTTAACTATCTGATGCTCATGCTGTCAGTACAGGATGCTGACCTTCAACCCAAGTTCTATTTCTTTGGATCCTGAAGAATCTGTTCTACCTCAGGATGTCTAGGTAATATCAATTCCATAGCCATAGGTTTTCTCCAGGAAGCAAAAGGGATCAGAACAAGAGTGTTGTTTATGATTCCCATATCCTTGTTCTTGACTCTGGTATACCTCTCGTCTTAGCATGGGTTATACAAATGAGTATGACCTTGTGCATCCAACGTGACCTCAGGATTTTCCAAGAGCACGTTCCTGTTCTTTGCTTGCTTCCAAACCTCATCTACTGTTTGGAATAAAAGTTGCATATGTGTATTGGATTCTTCCAATGCAATTGCTCTTTTTTTCCGTCAAAAACATTCCATCTTGGGATGTCAGGATAAACAAACTCCAGTACCTTGTTCATCTCTAGTACCAGGTCAAAGTTTTGTAACCCGCAGATTAAAGAAGTTTCATCAGCTTCTACTATGTTCCACCTTCGAGTATCACACTCTTTTATATCAGGAGTTTGTGTTGAGTTTCATGGCCTTATCGATGAAATGATGCTCCTAGACGTCTTCACTCACCCTCCCTCCAAGTTTGAATGCTTGAAAATGATGGGTCTGTTCATCGACATGTGTATCAGATATTCCTACCAATTTCGATTGCTTCGAAAAATCTAAGAAACATCTGTATCCTTCTTAGCACTACTGGTCACCCAGCCTCTTTTTGAAGTTGAAGGTGTTACCAAATTCGTTCATTCCTGTGTACATTCCTGTTAAGAGAGTTAGGTTCATGCTGAAGCTCTCAAGATCATATCGCTTGCTTTGAAAAGCAAACCTCCTTTCAAACTCCAAGACATACCGGTGGGTTGTGATATTCTGGTTGTCTTTCTAGAAGTATCACCATGTTTTACCTGACCATGATGTCTAAACCAAGAGTAATTTTAACTACTCCTTTCTCCAAGAAACCTTGCTAGATAGCCTGGATTAGTTGGTTGAGCTAAAACAATAACTTGGAGAGTTGAAAGACACGAACTCTTCCCAACTTGTTCCTTTGTTAAGGGATGTCTAGTTTCCTTTGTGATGAAGCATGATAGTATCTTTCACTGGACATGCTATCATTCTAACCTTGGTTTGACTTGGGCTATCGCAGATCAAGTCCAGATTCAAGGACTATCTTGATGGTGTTTTCACTCATGGTGTTTTACCCGAGTACACCTTCATGTCCTTTGGCCTGACCAATATTCTGCCTTGTTCATATATCATATGAATCCCTCTTCTCGGAGTGTCTTGATAAGCGAGTTGTCGAGCCCATCGATGACATTCCTGTTTCTCCAAGTTGCAAGAGGTTCATGCTGAACAAACGACAACAATATTGGAAACTTTTGAGAACCATCTGTGTGTCCTCACGAAGTTGTGTTCTGGATGTTCAAAGTGACTTACTATGGTCCATGTGCTTATGGGGAAAGTCGTCGCCATGGATCCAAGTAAAGTTTTCTTTTTCCCTCGGGAATAATCCCAAGTTGGTCATGCATGTGTGGAGTATGCTTGAGATGGTAGGTTGTTACCTCTATTTCTTGAAGAAATTTGCATCCACACCAAGCCACTGACTAACTATTCGTGAAAGAAAAGAAGTCTAAGAACTTCGTTATCTTTGTATCGTTTCCCCAACAAGGACTCCGATGTGTTTCATTGCAAGTAGTCCATGTAGGTGCAACCGTCTTTCGCAAGTTTCTAATACATTAGTTCTACAACCTCTCTTACCTTTTTGAGCGTGGCATCGTAGTCCATATCTTGAGAATCCAGTAAATGTATCTCAATTGTAACCGGTGCAGTTCCGCTGATCAAACATACCAAGTTTGAGTTATCAACTCCCTAACCAGAGCTGAATCTCAAGAAGCAATGATGGTTGGTGTTTTCTCAAGAATATTAAATTAGGTCTTTTCAAAATCTGGCATGGTTGATGTTGTGGTTGACACAATTAGCCGGAAGGACTAATGTCATATCTCTTCGAATCCGTCAGAACAGCCACTCTCCGTGAGAATTCTTGTGTGGCTCATTCTAACAAGTTTTCCTCACCGATCTTTTGATCGAAGTTTAACTTCCACTTGATGACCGATTGAAGGCTTATGTAAGCTGGATATGGGTGTCGGAACGTCAAGAAGACCTTGGAACTTACCATGTCCAATATCTCTCTATTGAACCTCCGAAACCTTTGTTCTAGTGGAAACAAGTTCATCATGAGATCCACCTCGTGGTGTTTTGCAACGGCCGTTGATCATTTCCCTTTCTCAAGTTGTTTATACTTGAAGATCTATTCATCTCACACATTGTGTGAATTTGTCAGTCACTTCAGCCATGGGATCTTAACCATGTGGTAAACGTATTGCTACGTCAAATCCACAATAGGAAAAAGATTCCTTACTCCTTCCGGTATTCTAATCCCCGTTGGTTAACCATCCTTATGGTGTGACCAAGAAATCCTCCTTAATCACGGTGTTCCAACATTCCGTGGTTACTCATCTTCTGTCGTGAAGTAACATCCCGATCTTTGACAAAGTTTTCGACAAATTTTAACGGAATGAATGTTCCTTCATCTTTCGTGTCCACTTCGAAGAGTGAACATGATCATGTATCAAATTCTCTCTGACACACGATTACAGTGTTTTCTCGTATTTTCCCTCGTCTGTGGATATTATATTTTGGTATCCAAGACCAACCTCTCCATCTTGGCATTCTATTTTAAGGAAACCTCGATGTCGTAAGTTGTCCAACCTTTATTTTTCCAAAAGGATTTAAAGTCTTGTGCAAAGCTCATATTCTAAATCCTTTCAAGAACCATCCTCCATAAACTTGAAACCTTCTCATTTTCCTTCCGTCGCCTTGATGTGTTTCATGCCTGTTAACTCAACAGTTCTTTATGAACATTCCTGCCATGAGTTAGCCATGAGATACTCGATCTTCGTAAAGATAAATTATCAAGAGTTTTCCCTCTACCTAAGGTGTATCCGCTGGAGATCTTCTCAAGTGCTACAGTTTAACCTCTACAAGAAGATAATCGTAAGGTTAAAGAAGATCGTTCAAAACCGGTGTTCCTTATTTCTTTCTCCTTCGGGAATCTCGGGATGAGATTCTTGTAAGGGGGGTAGATTTGTAACATCCCAAATTTTGCTACAATAGGGTTTTTGGCATTGTGATCATGTCATAGCATGCATGGAAAATTTCATCCAACTTTGAATTTGAATTTAAATAAGAAGTTGACCAAAAGCCACTTAAAGTGCCCACCCAAAAATTTGTGTAAAAAACATTTTCAATTTGGGAAAACAAAAATATGGTGTGGTTGGAAATTTGATAAGGTTTCCAAAACATATTTTGGTTAATTTTTCTGAGTTCATTTAGGTCCCCAAACTTTCAAAGTCCTTCTTCTTTTAAAACAGCAGAAGGGCTCTTTTGTAATTTCTTCTTTTGCGCAAAACTGCCTTATTCAACCTTTGCCTGTAGGAGTAGCTGCGTGGAGGCCGCACCCGTGTCGAACTGCCACCTCCTCATTGCCACTCTCCTCACGTGGATAGGTTCTAGAGAGCTCCATCGACCTTCTCTCTCTCCCTAACCCCTCAGCTCACCTCCTCTCTCCCTCTATTGCCTCCCGTGTCCGAACCCTACCTCCCCGTCGTCCGCCGTTTTCCGCCAACTCCGGTAGCACCGCGGTGAACGGATGCCACCTATGGCTCCGCGTTGAACTCCTCTTGCTTCCCACCTAAGCCCCATGAGCATGGATGGCCGGAGTCGACCGCGCCGTCCTCTTCTTCCCCGCGGCCGGCGAGCCTTCCCGCCGTCGATTCGTCGCCACCGCTCCTCCCCAGCCTTCCCCGACCATTCCACGAGCACCACCGCTCCGTGGTGAGTCTTCCGGTACCCTCGGTCCCCTCCCTCTCCCTCCGTACCGTGCCCGCGCCGAGCTACGCCGTCGGCCGCTTCAAGACATGGACGCCGGCGAGCTTCCGGCGACATCCAGCTAGCGGCGCCGCCCCCCTTAGCTTCGCCTCGACCTCCTCTACGTCGTGGTGCATTCCATTTTGTGAATTGCATGCTATTTGAGTTGAATTTGATCTCAGCTGTGAGGATCAGAGCAAGATGACATCGTCATTGCATCACTGTGATGTCATAATCCCCTTTTTGATAAATCTAGGAAATTCCAGAAAAGGAAATAAAATTGATATTTTAATAACTTTTGTTTTATACCTAAGAAAAATAAGAGGAAGGTACCAAAATGTTCATAAAAACGTAAGCTACCCAAATATATAATTTTCACACATGTTTGACAAAGTTCAAAAATGACCATTATTTAATTTTGTTTAAATCATTTAAAATAGAAAAATAAGTTTTTATTCACTAAAATTAGAAAATTAAAAGTTATGTACCAAATTGCTCAAAATGATAAATGCAATCTATTTATGATGTTTTCAAAACCATTTTAGCAATTAAAATGGTACTTACTTTTGGAGTTTCCCGAAGTACCCTTCCGGGGCCTATTTCGAACTAATTTCAGTAAAACTTCATAAATGGCATACAAACCCTAGCAACCCATTGAACCTGTCTAGGGATTTATTTCAGTGCATTAACTTGCTCATGCATACATATTGCGCATTGCATCGATGCCATGGTTGATTGTTCTTCTTTGTTTCGCTGTTGTTTCCCCCTCGATAGAACGTGACCACGAAGAGAAGGCCAACAACTCCATGACGAATACTTGATCCTAACCGACAAGTCAAGCACTTATCTGAGAAGACATTTCTATTGGTTTTATTATAACCAATGTAAGCATAACCTCTTATCTGCTCATATATGGTTTCAAAGTGTTTTGAATCTAGTACTTTGCATTCGGTTCCAAACTTTTTGATGTCAGTAGATAGAGTTCTCTTATATACTGCATAGCCTACATAACCTGATCCACTCCTCCTAGCAGCTGTAGGTTTGTTTGTGCGCTCTTCGCTAAACCCTGTGAGTCTTTCTTAGCCATGCCTAGTTGTGATCTCATCCATCCGGTTGATGAATCTGGTCAACGCGTGAGTCTATTATGTCAGGTTGTTGTGGATTGTTTTACCTTTGATAACTTGACTAATAATGGCATGGATGTGAGGACACAATGGGTTGTGGCGTTTTGTCCTGTTCATGCCCCTAGGAGCGAGTTCTCGCCTTCGAGCCAAGACTGAGCGTACAGCCACACGTGGGCCGATGAACCCCGCCCGGCTAACTAACTTGTTTAACCTTATCCACGAGCCACGTAGTTTGAGCTTTCCATCTGCGTGTGAGTCCGAAAATGTTTTGGAGAAAACTAGGTCGTGACCGGGACAAGTGATGGACGTACACGGATCTTGACCCCGACTCACAAAACAGGTGCCGTCAGGAGGTGGCCAACTCCCTGTTGACGAGGTGGCCTTGTTTGGGTTGACTCATGGATATGGTTTGACAAGGTAAAGACCGGGAATCGACCACCCTCTGCCGGCACTTCCCGGACTAGTGTCAACCCGGTGGCACTAAGAGTCGGTTGGTACTTGTGGGTAAAGTTGTACTCCCCTGTAGGGTTAAATCTTTTCGAAAAGCCGTGTCTGCGGTTAAAGACGACTTGGTGACGGATTCTGTGATCATAGATAACTTGAACGAAATGTATAAAACTTGTTGATAACGAATGAAGGATGCCTCCTCGGAGATGTCGAGAGGGGTTACCTTGTAGCATGAGATAGTGGAACAACTGGAGGTGGTGATCTTTGAAGCACGAGGTGCTGATATGTTTCGGTGGATTAAAAGATGATTATATCAGTAGTTGAGTAGCTTTCTCATCTGTTTTCAAAATACTCCATGAGACGTGCTATTCCTTCCTCAACTTAAAAAACAAAGATGGCTTTACGCAAAATAACCTTCATAACTCTTTCTAAAAGATAGCATATATATAATAGGTTAACTAAGCCTTGTTGAGTACCTCCCGGACTCAAGTTTGCTTAATTTTGGTTCAGGAGAAGATCTCACATCGGTGGTGATTCAACGTGGACATCGACGAGTAGTTCGGGGTTCCCAGGTAGCATCCTGGAATCTATGGGCTGGGACGTCGCCTTATGCTGTGGCCTCTTAGGAGTTTTTGGTTCTTGTTGATTAGCAACATAATTTACCTTCCGCTGTCTGATGTAATGTTGGGTCGTGTGACCTCTGTTTGTAAGCTATACTCTAGTAATACCTGTTGAATACAACTTCATGTCTAGAGTGCTGCTTCGATCGGTTGTTGGTTTCGAGCTCATTGTTATAAAGTTTTGGCTGTGCCTGCATAGTTGTCACAGTCGAGGGATTGTGGAGCCGATGATCCAGGTCCGAGCCCGCCTACCGATGTGATTCGGCCTGGGGCGAGGTAACCCCAGTAACCCTCGATTGTTGTTGCACTTTCTAGACACATAGCAACTCTATATAGCTTTGGTCCTGTTCCTTCAGTTTCATTCGATTCGTTCGTAGGTGATCCGGCCTGCGTGCCGATGAATCCGGTCTGCCTGCCATTGTTTGTTGCGGCCGGGGCTGGTAACCCTGAAGCCCTTGTGGGTCCATGAATAGGAGCACATAACAGTATGTATATCTTGGGGTCCGGGGTCGTGACAGTTTTGGGCTCTAATTAATCCTAGAACCCGCTAGAGAGAATCCGACGCCGGTGAAGCCCTAACACAGGTAGTGAGGGAATCTTGTGAATACAAGACCCATCCCACACGGTAAAACACATGGTATGTCATACCATGGGACCCGATGGGATTGAGACGCTCCGGAGCCCCTTTCCGGAGAAACCCTAGCCGCGTTGGGAAAAAGACGGAACTACCGTTCTGGCCCCTCTACGTGAGCCGGAAGGGGGTAGAAAATTGGAACCAATTGAATGGTTGTGTTAGGTTATGCCCAAGGAACACCCAATACAGTGGTGGGTCCCACCTCTTGGCAACATTACCCCCGTTCAGCCACATCCGGGAGTTTCGGGATCTAAGTAGTCCTGGAACCCGCTAGAGAGAATCCGACGCTGGTGAAGCCCTAACAAAGGAAACGATGGAATCTTGGGAATAAAATACCCATGCCACACTCTAATAAACATGGTATGGCATACCATGGGACTTGGTCGCATTCAGACGCTCTAGATCCTGTCTCCGGAGAAACCCTAGCCCCACTAGGGAAAAAGACGTAACTGTTGTTCTGGCCCCTCTACGTGAGTCGGACGAAGGTAGCCAAGTGGAACCAATTGCTTGGTTGTGTCAAGTTAGGCCCAAGGAACACCCAAGATAGTGGTAGGGCCCACCTTTCGGCAAGATTCCCCCCGTTTCGCCAGATCTGGGAGTTTCGGGCTCTAAGTAGTCCTAGAACCCGCTAGAGGGAATCCGACGCCGATAAAGCCATAACATAGGGAGTGAGGTAATATTGGGCATAGAATACCCATGCCTCACTCTAACACACATGTTATGGCATACCATGGGACTTGTTGGCATTCAGACGCTCTGGAGCCCCTCTCCGGAGAAACCCTAGCCCCACTGGGGAAAAAGGTGCAACTGTCGTTCTGGACCATCTACGTGAGACGGAAGGGGGTAGCAAAGTGGAACCAATTTCTTTATTGTGTCATGTTAGGCCCAAGGAACACCAAATACAGTGGTGGGTCCCACCTATTGGCAAGATTCCCCATTCGTCCAGATCCGGGAATTTCGGGCTCTAAGTAGTCCTCGAACCCGCGAGAGAGAATCCCACTCGGGTGAAGACCTAACACAGGAGCGAGGGAATATTTGGCATAAAAGAATCAGCCACACTTTAACACACATAGTATGGCATACCATGGGACATGGTGGCATTCATATGCTCTGGAGCCCTTCTCCGGAGAAACCCTAGCCCAGCTGGGGAAAAATACGGAACTGCCGTTCTGGCCCCTCTACGTGACATGGAAGGGGATAGCAAAGTGGAACCAATTTCTTGGTTTTGTTAGCTTAGGCCCAAGGAACACCAAATACAGTGGTGGGGCCCACCTCTTGGAAAGATCCCCCCCCCCCGTTCCGCCAAATCTGGGAGTTTCAAGCTCTAAGTAGTATTGGAACCAACTAGAGAAGATCCGACGCTGGTGAAGTCCTAACATAGGGAGCGAGGGAATCTTGGGAATACAAAACCCATTCCACACTATAACACACATGGTATGGCATACCATGGGACTCGGTGGCATTCAGACGCTTCGGAGCTCCTCTACGGAGAAACCCTAGCCACGCTGGGGAAAAAAGACGGAACTGTCGTTTTGGCCCCTCTAAGCCGGAAGGGCGTAGCAAAGTGTAACCAATTTCTTGGTTGTGTTAGGTTATTCCCAAGTAACACCCAATACATTGGTGGGGCCCACCTCTAGGAAAGATTCCCCCGTTCCGCCAGATCCGGGAGGTTCGGGCACTAAGTAGTCCTGGAACCCGCCAGAGAGAATCCGACGCCGGTGAAGCCCTAACAGAGGGAGTGAGGGAATCTTGGGCATACGAGACCCATACAAGGCCCAAGTAACAACCAAGACAATGGTATGGCCCAACTCCTGGCATGATTCCCCCCGTTCCCCCAGATCCGGGAGATTCGGGATCCAAGTAATCCTAGAACCCGCTAGAGGGAATCCGACGCCGGTGAAGTCCCAACACATGGAGTGAGGTAATCTTGGGAATAAAAGACCCATTACACACTCTAAAACACATGGTATGGCATACCATGGGACTCGGTTGCATTCAGATGCTCAGTAGCCCCTTTCCGGAGAAACCCTGGCCGCGATGGAAAAAAAGACGGAACTACCGTTCTGGCCCCTCTACGTGAGCCGGAAGGGGGTGGCAAAGTGGAACCAATTGAATGGTTGTGTTAGGTTAGGCCCAAGGAACACCCAATAAAGTGATGAGGCCCACCTCTTTGAAAGATTCCGCCCGTTCTGCAAGATCTGGGAGTTTCAAGCTCTAAGTAGTATTGAAACCCGCTAGAGAAGATCCGACACTGGTGAAGTCCTAACACGTGGAGTGAGGGAATCTTGGGAATAAAAAACCCATTCCACACTATAATGCACATGGTATGGCATACCATGGGACTCGGTGGCATTCAGACGCTCTAGAGCCGCTCTCCGGAGAAACCCTAGCCCCGCTGGGGAAAAGACAGAACTGTCGTTTTGGCCCCTCTAAGCTGGAAGGGCGTAGCAAAGTGTAACCAATTGCTTGGTTGTGTTAGGTTATTCCCAAGGAACACCCAATACATGGGTGGGGACCGCATCTAGGAAAGATTCCCCCCGTTCCGCCAGAGCCGGGAGGTTCGGGCTCTAAGTAGTCCTGGAACCCGCAGGAGAGAATCCAACGCCGGTGAAGACCTAACATAGGGAGTGAGAGAATCTTGGGCATACAGGACCCATACAACACTCTAACACACGTGGTATGGTCTACCATCGGACTTGGTGGCATTCAGACGGAAGGGGTAGCGAAGTGGAACAAATTTCTTGGTTGTGTTAGATTAGGCCCAAGGAACACCCAAGACAGTTGTAGGGCCCACCTCTTGGCATGATTCGCCCCGTTCTGCCAGATCCGGGAGTTTCGGGCTCTAAGCAGTCCTGGAACCCTCTAGAGAGAATCCGACGTCGGTGACACCCTAACACAGGGAGTAAAGGAATATTGTTCATACAAAACCCATTCCAAACTCTAACATACATGTTATGGCATACTATGGGACTTGGTGGCATTCAGACGCTCCAGAGCCCCTCTCCAGAGAAACCCTAGCCCCGCCGGCGAAAAAGACAGAACTACGGTTTTGTCCCCTCTACGTGATCCAGAAGGGGGTAGCAAAGTGGAAAGAATTTCTTGGTTGTGTTAGGTTTGTTACAAGGAACACCCAATATAGTGGTGCGGCCCACCTCTTCGCAAGATTCCCCCTGTTCCGCCAGATCGGGGTGTTTCGGGCTCTAAGTAGTCTTGGAACCCGGTAGAGAGAATCCGACGCCGGTGAAGCCCTAACACAGGGAACGAGGGAATCTTGGGAATACAAGACACATGCCACACTATAACACACATGGTATCTAATACCATGGGACTTGGTGGCATTCAGACGTTCCGAAGCCCCTCTCTAGAGAAACCCTAGCCCCGCTACGGAAAAAGAAGGAACTACCATTCTGGCCCCTCTACGTGAGCTGGAAGGGGGTAGAAAAGTGAACAAATTGATTGGTTGTGTTAGCTTAGGCCCAAGGAACACCAAATACAGTTGTGGGGCCCACCTCTTGGAAAGATTCCTCCCCGTTCCGCCAGATCCGCCAGAGAAGATCCAACACTAGTGAAGCCCTAACACAGGGAGTGAGGGAATCCTGGGAATACAAGACCAATGCCGCACTATAATACACATGGTATGGCATACCATGGGACTCGGTGGCATTCAGATGCTCCGGAGACCCTCTCCGGAGAAACCCTAGCCCGCTGGGGGAAAAGGGGGAACTGTCGTTCTGTCCCCTCTAAGCTGGAAGGGCGTAGAAAAGTGGAACCAATTGCTTGGTTGTGTGAGGTTAGGCCCAAGGAACACCCAATACAATGGTGGGTCCCACCTCTTGGCAAGATTCGCCCTGTCCCGCCAGATCCGAGAGGTTCGGGCTCTAAGTAGTCTTGGAACCCGCGAGAGAGAATCCAACGCCGGTGAAACCCTAACACAGGGAGTGCGGGAATCTTTGGCATACAAGACCCATACCACACTCTAACACACATGGTATTCCATACAATGGGACTTGGTGGCATTCAGACGCTTCGGAGCCCCTCTCCACAAAAACCCTAGCCCCGTTGGGGAAAAAGATGGAACTGCCGTTCTGGCCCCTCTACGTGAGCCGGAAGGGGTCGAGAAGTGGAACCAATTGCTTGGTTGTGTTAGATTAGGCCCAAGGAACACCCAAGACAGTGGTGTGGGCCACCTCTTGGCATGATTCCCCCCGTTCCGCCAGATCCGGGAGTTTCGGGCTCTAAGCAGTCATTGAACACACTAGAGAGAATCCCACGTCGGTGAGGCCCTAACACAGGGAGTGACCGAATCTTGTTCATACAAGACCCATGCAACACTATAACATACATGTTATGGCATACCATGGGACTCGGTGGCATTGAGACGCTCTGGAGCCCCATACAACACTCTAACACACACTTGTATTGCATACTATCGGAGTTGGTGGCATTCAGACGCTCCGAAGCGCCTCTCCACAGATACCCTAGCTCCGTTGGGGAACAAGATGGATTTGCCGTTCTGTCCCCTCTACGTGAGACGGAAGGGGTAGAGAAGTTGAAAAAATTTCTTTTTTGTGTTAGGGTAGGCCCAAGGAACACCCAAGACTGTGGTATGGCCCAACTCTTGGCATGATTCGCCCCGTTCTGCCAGATCCGGGAGTTTCTGGCTCTAAGCAGTCCTCGAACCCGCTAGAGAGAATCCGACGTCGGTGACGCCCTAACACAGGGAGTAAGGGAATATTGTTCATAAAAGACCCATTCCACACTCTAACATACATGTTATGGCATACCATGGGACTTGGTGGCATTCAGACGCTCCGGAGCCCCTCTCCGGAGAAACCCTAGCCCCGCCGGGAAAAAAGACAGAACTACGGTTCTGTCCCCTCTAGGTGATCCAGAAGGGAGTAGCAAAGTATAAAGAATTTCATGGTTGTGTTAGGTTAGTTCCAAGGAACACCAAATTTAGTGGTGGGGCCCACCTCTTGACAAGATTCCCCCCGTTCCGCCAGATCCGGGTGTTTTGGGCTCTAAGTAGTCTTCGAACCTGCTAGAGAGAATCCGACGCTGGTGAAGCCCTAACACAGGGAACGAGGGAATCTTGGGAATACAAGAGACATGCCACACTATAACACACATGGTATCGAATACCATGGGACTTGGTGGCATTCAGATGTTCCGAAGCCCCTCTCGGGAGAAACCCTAGCCCCGTTGGGGAAAAAGAAGGAACTACCATTCTGGCCCCTCTACGTGAGCTGGAAGGGGTAGAAAAGGGGAACCAATTGATTGGTTGTGTTAGCTTAGGCCCAAGGAACACCGAATACAGTGGTGGGGCCCACCTCTTGGAAAGATTCCTCCCCGTTCCGCCAGTTCCGCCAGAGAAGATCCGACACTGGTGAAGCCGTAACACAGCGAGCGAGGGAATCTTGGGAATACAAGACTAATGCCACACTATAAAACACATGGTATGGCATACCATGGGACTAGGTGGCATTCAGACGCTCCAGAGACCCTCTCCGGAGAAACCCTAGCCCGCTGGGGAAAAAGGCGGAACTGTCGTTCTGGCCCCTCGAAACTGGAAGGGCGTAGAAAAGTGGAACCAATTGCTTGGTTGTGTGAGGTTAGGCCCAAGGAACACCCAATAACATGGTGGGTCCCACCTCTTGGCAAGATTCCCCCTGTCCCGCCAGATCTGGAAGGTTTGGGCTCTAAGTAGTCATGGAACACCCGAGAGAGAATCCGACGCTGGTGAAGCCCTAACACAGGGAGTGAGGGAATCTTTGGCATAAAAGACCCATACCACACTCTAACACACAGGGAGTGACCGAATCTTGTTCACACAAGACCAATGCCACACTATAACACATGTTATGGCATACCATGGGACTCGGTGGCATTCAGACGCTCCGGAGCCCCTCTCCGGAGAAACCCTAGCCCCGCTGGGGAAAAACACAGAAGTCTGGTTATGGCCCCTCTACGTGAGCCGGAAGTGGGTAGCAAAGTGGAAATTTTTTCTTGGATGTGTTAGGTTAATTCCAAGGAATACCCAATACAAAGGCGGGGCCCACCTCTTGGCAACATTCCCCCCCCCCCCCCGTTCCGCCAGATCCGGGAGTTTCGGGCTCTAAGTAGTCCTAGAACCCGGTAGAGAAAATCCGACTCCGGTGAAGCCCTAACACAAACATCAAGGGAATATTGGACATACAAGACTCATTCCACACTCTAAAATATACGGTATGGAATACCCTGGTACTTGGTGGCATTCAAACGTTCCGGAGCCCCTCTCCGTTGAAACCCTAGCCCCGCTTGGGAAAAAGACGGAACTGTCGTTCTGGCCCCTCTACGTGAGCAGGAAGGGGGTAGAAAAGTGGAACAAATTTCTTGGTTGTGTTTGGTTAGGCCCAAGGAACACCCAATACAGTGGTGGGGCCCACCTCTTGGCAAGATTCCTCCCGTTCCGCTAGTTCCGGGAGTTTCGGTCTCTAAGTAGTCCTAGAACCCGCTAGAGAGAATCCGACGCCGGTGAAGCCCTAACATAGGTAGTGAGGGAATCTTGGGAATACAAGACCCATTAAACACTCTAACACACATGGTATGGCATACCATCGGACTTGGTGGCATTCAGACGCTCTGGAGCCCCTCCTAGAGAAACCATAGCCCCGCTGGGGAAAAAGACGGAACTGTCGTTCTGGCCCTTCTACGTGAGCCGAAAGGGGGTACAAAAGTGGAACAAATTGCTTGTTTGTGTTAGGTTAGTCCCAAGTAACAACCAAGACAGTGGTATGGCCCAACTCCTGGCATGATTCCCCCCGTCCCCCCAGATCCGGGAGTTTTGCGCTCTAAGTAATCCTAGAACCCGCTAGAGAGAATCCGACGCCGGTGAAGCCCTAACACAGGGAGTCAGGGAATCTTGTTCATATAAGACCCATGCCACACTCCAACATACATTTAATGGCATACCATGGGACTCGGTGGCATTCAGACGCTCTGGAGCCCCTCTCCGGAGAAACCCTAGCCCAGCTGGGAAAAAGACAGAACTGCGGTTATGGCCCCTCTACGTGAGTCGGAAGGGGGTAGAAAAGTGGAAAAAAAAATCTTGGATGTGTTAGGTTAGTTCCAAGGAATACCCAATACAGTGGTGGGGCCCACCTCTTGGCAAGATTGCCCCCGTTTCGCCAGATCTGGGAGTTTCGGGAATATAAGACCCATTCCACACTATAAAACACATGGTATGGCATACCATGGGACTTGGTGGCATTCAGACGCTTTGGAGCCCCTCTTCGGAGAAACCCTAGCCCTGCTTGGGAAAAAGACGGAATTACTGTTCTGGCCCCTCTATTTGAGCCGGAAGGGGGTAGAAAAGTGGAAGAAATTTCTTGGTTGTGTTATGTTAGGCCCAAGAAACACCCAGTACAGTGATGGGGCTCACCTCTTGGCAAGATTCCCCCCGTTCCGCCAGATCCGGAAGTTTCGGGCTCTAAGTAGTCCTAGAACCCGGTAGAGAGAATCCGACTCCGGTGAAGCCCTAACTCGGGGAGCAAGGGAATATTGGGCATACCAGACTCATTCTACACTCTAAAATATATGGTATGGAATCCCCTGGGACTTGGTTGCATTCAGACGTTCCGGAGCCCCTCTCCGTAGAAACCCTAGCCCCGCTTGGGAAAAAGACGGAACTGTCATTCTGGCCCATCTACGTGAGAAGTAAGGGGCTAGAAAAGTGGAAAAAATTTCTTGGTTGTGTTTGTTTAGGCCCAAGGAACAACCAATACAGTGTTGGGTCCCACCTCTTGGCTAGATACCTCCCATTCCGCCAGTTCTGGGAGTTTCGGTCTCTAACTAGTCCTAGAACCCGCTAGAGAGAATCGAACGCCGGTGAAGCCCTAACATAGGTAGTGAGGGAATCTTGGGCATACAAGACCCATTAAAAACTATAACACAAATGGTATGGCATACCATGGGACTTGGTGGCATTCAGACGCTCTGGAGCCCCTCCCTAGAGAAACCCTAGCCCCGCTAGGGAAAAAGACGGAACTGTTGTTCTACCCCTTCAAACTGATCCTGAAGGAGGTACAAAAGTGGAACAAATTACTTTTTTGTCTTAGGTTAGGCCCAAGTAACAACCAAGATAATGGTATGGCCCAACTCCTGGCATGATTCCCCCCGTTCCCCCAGATCCGGGAGATTCGGGATCCAAGTAATCCTAGAACCCGCTAGAGGGAATCCGACGCCGGTGAAGTCCCAACACATGGAGTGAGGTAATCTTGGGAATAAAAGACCCATTACACACTCTAAAACACATGGTATGGCATACCATGGGACTCGGTTGCATTCAGATGCTCAGTAGCCCCTTTCCGGAGAAACCCTGGCCGCGATGGAAAAAAAGACGGAACTGCCGTTCTGGCCCCTCTACGTGAGCCGGAAGGGGGTGGCAAGGTGGAAACAATTGAATGGTTGTGTTAGGTTAGGCCCAAGGAACACCCAATAAAGTGATGAGGCCCACCTCTTTGAAAGATTCCGCCCGTTCTGCAAGATCTGGGAGTTTCAAGCTCTAAGTAGTATTGAAACCCGCTAGAGAAGATCCGACACTTGTGAAGTCCTAACACGTGGAGTGAGGGAATCTTGGGAATAAAAAACCCATTCCACACTATAACGCACATGGTATGGCATACCATGGGACTCGGTGGCATTCAGACGCTCTAGAGCCGCTCTCCGGAGAAACCCTAGCCCCGCTGGGGAAAAGACAGAACTGTCGTTTTGGCCCCTCTAAGCTGGAAGGGCGTAGCAAAGTGTAACCAATTGCTTGGTTGTGTTAGGTTATTCCCAAGGAACACCCAATACATGGGTGGGGACCGCATCTAGGAAAGATTCCCCCCGTTCGGCCAGAGCCGGGAGGTTCGGGCTCTAAGTAGTCCTGGAACCCGCAGGAGAGAATCCAACGCCGGTGAAGACCTAACATAGGGAGTGAGAGAATCTTGGGCATACAGGACCCATACAACACTCTAACACACGTGGTATGGTGTACCATCGGACTTGGTGGCATTCAGACGGAAGGGGTAGCGAAGTGGAACAAATTTCTTGGTTGTGTTAGATTAGGCCCAAGGAACACCCAAGACAGTTGTAGGGCCCACCTCTTGGCATGATTCGCCCCGTTCTGCCAGATCCGGGAGTTTCGGGCTCTAAGCAGTCCTGGAACCCTCTAGAGAGAATCCGACGTCGGTGACACCCTAACACAGGGAGTAAAGGAATATTGTTCATACAAAACCCATTCCAAACTCTAACATACATGTTATGGCATACTATGGGACTTGGTGGCATTCAGACGCTCCAGAGCCCCTCTCCGGAGAAACCCTAGCCCCGCCGGCGAAAAAGACAGAACTACGGTTTTGTCCCCTCTACGTGATCCAGAAGGGGGTAGCAAAGTGGAAAGAATTTCTTGGTTGTGTTAGGTTTGTTACAAGGAACACCCAATATAGTGGTGCGGCCCACCTCTTCGCAAGATTCCCCCTGTTCCGCCAGATCGGGGTGTTTCGGGCTCTAAGTAGTCTTGGAACCCGCTAGAGAGAATCCGACGTCGGTGAAGCCCTAACACAGGGAACGAGGGAATCTTGGGAATACAAGACACATGCCACACTATAACACACATGGTATCTAATACCATGGGACTTGGTGGCATTCAGACGTTCCGAAGCCCCTCTCTAGAGAAACCCTAGCCCCGCTACGGAAAAAGAAGGAACTACCATTCTGGCCCCTCTACGTGAGCTGGAAGGGGGTAGAAAAGTGAACAAATTGATTGGTTGTGTTAGCTTAGGCCCAAGGAACACCAAATACAGTTGTGGGGCCCACCTCTTGGAAAGATTCCTCCCCGTTCCGCCAGATCCGCCAGAGAAGATCCAACACTAGTGAAGCCCTAACACAGGGAGTGAGGGAATCCTGGGAATACAAGACCAATGCCGCACTATAATACACATGGTATGGCATACCATGGGACTCGGTGGCATTCAGATGCTCCGGAGACCCTCTCCGGAGAAACCCTAGCCCGCTGGGGGAAAAGGGGGAACTGTCGTTCTGTCCCCTCTAAGCTGGAAGGGCGTAGAAAAGTGGAACCAATTGCTTGGTTGTGTGAGGTTAGGCCCAAGGAACACCCAATACAATGGTGGGTCCCACCTCTTGGCAAGATTCGCCCTGTCCCGCCAGATCCGAGAGGTTCGGGCTCTAAGTAGTCTTGGAACCCGCGAGAGAGAATCCAACGCCGGTGAAACCCTAACACAGGGAGTGCGGGAATCTTTGGCATACAAGACCCATACCACACTCTAACACACATGGTATTCCATACAATGGGACTTGGTGGCATTCAGACGCTTCGGAGCCCCTCTCCACAAAAACCCTAGCCCCGTTGGGGAAAAAGATGGAACTGCCGTTCTGGCCCCTCTACGTGAGCCGGAAGGGGTCGAGAAGTGGAACCAATTGCTTGGTTGTGTTAGATTAGGCCCAAGGAACACCCAAGACAGTGGTGTGGGCCACCTCTTGGCATGATTCCCCCCGTTCCGCCAGATCCGGGAGTTTCGGGCTCTAAGCAGTCATTGAACACACTAGAGAGAATCCCACGTCGGTGAGGCCCTAACACAGGGAGTGACCGAATCTTGTTCATACAAGACCCATGCAACACTATAACATACATGTTATGGCATACCATGGGACTCGGTGGCATTGAGACGCTCCGGAGCCCCTCTCCGGAGAAACCCTAGCCCCGGTGGGAAAAAACACAGAACTGCGGTTATGGCCCCTCTACGTGAGCTGGAAGCGGGTACCAAAGTGGAACCAATTTCTTGGTTGTGTTAGGTTAGGCCCAAGAAACAACCAATACAGTGCTGGGCTCACCTCTTGGCAAGATTCCCCCCATTCCGCCAGATCTGGGAGTTTCGGGCTCTAAGTAGTCCTAGAACCCAGTAGAGAGAATCCGACTCCGGTGAAGCCCTAACATAGGGAGTGAGGGAATCTTGTTCATATAAGACCCATGCCACACTCCAACATACATTTTATGGCATACCGTGGGACTCGGTGGCATTCAGACGCTCTGGAGCCCCTCTCCGGAGAAACCCTAGCCCAGCTGGGGAAAAAGACAGAACTGCGGTTATGGCCCCTCTACGTGAGCTGGAAGGGGTATAAAAGTGGAAAAAAATTCTTGGTTGTGTTAGGTTAGTTCCAAGGAATACCCAATACAGTTGTGGGGCCCACCTCTTGGCAAGATTCCCCCCGTTCCGCCAGATCCGGGAGTTTCGGGCTCTAAGTAGTCCTGGAACCCGCTAGAGAGAATCTGACGCCTGTGAAGCCCTCACACAGTGAACGAGGGAATCTTGGGAATACAAGACCCATTCCACACTATAAAACACATGCTATGTCATACCATGGGACTTGGTGGCATTCAGACGCTTCGGAGCCCCTCTCCGGAGAAACCCTAGCCCTGCTTGGGAAAAAGACGGAACTGTCGTTCTGGCCCATCTACGTGAGATGTAAGGGGCTAGAAAAGTAGAAAAAATTTCTTGGTTGTGTTTTTTTAGGACCAAGGAACAACCAATACAGTGTTGGGGCCCACCTCTTAGCTAGATACCTCCCATTCCGCCAGTTATGGGAGTTTCGGTCTCTAACTAGTCCTAGAACCCGCTAGAGAGAATCGAACGCCGGTGAAGCCCTAACATAGGTAGTGAGGGAATCTTGGGCATACAAGACCCATTAAAAACTCTAACACAAATGGTATGGCATACCATGGGACTTGGTGGCATTCAGATGATCTGGAGCTCCTCCCTAGAGAAACCCTAGCCCCGCTAGGGAAAAAGACGGAACTTTCGTTCTAGCCCTTCTACCTGAGCCGGAAGGGGGTACAAAAGTGGAACAAATTACTTGTTTGTCTTAGGTTAGGACCAAGTAACAACCAAGACAATGGTATGTCCCAACTCCTGGCATGATTCCCCCCGTTCCCCCAGATCCGGGAGTTTCGGGATCCAAGTAATCCTAGAACCCGCTAGAGGGAATCCGACGCCGGTGAAGCCCCAACACATGGAGTGAGGTAATATTGGGAATAAAAGACCCATTACACACTCTAAAACACATGGTATGGCATACCATGGGACTCGGTGGCATTCAGACGCTCAGTAGCCCCTTTCCGGAGAAACCCTGGCCGCGATGGAAAAAAAGACGGAACTACCGTTCTGACCCCTCTTTGAATGGTTTTGTTAGGTTAGGCCCAAGGAACACCCAATAAATGGGTGGGGCCCACCTCTTTGAAAGATTCCCCCCGTTCTGCAAGATCTGGGAGTTTCAAGCTCTAAGTAGTATTGAAACCCGCTAGAGAAGATCCGACACTGGTGAAGTCCTAACACATGGAGCGAGGGAATCTTGGGAATAAAAAACCCATTATACACTATAACACACATGGTATGGCATACCATGGGACTCGGTGGCATTCAGACGCTCTAGAGCCGCTCTCCGCAGAAACCCTAGCCCCGCTGGGGAAAAGACAGAACTGTCGTTTTGGCCCCTCTAAGCCGGAAGGGCGTAGCAAAGTGTAACCCATTGCTTGGTTGTGTTAGGTTATGCCCAAGGAACACCCAATACATTGGTGGGGCCCACATCTAGGAAAGATCCCCCCCGTTCCGCCAGATCCGGGAGGTTCGGGCTCTAAGTAGTCCTGGAACCCGCAAGGGAGAATCCGACGCCGGTGAAGACCTAACACAGGGAGTGAGAGAATCTTGGGCATACAGGACCCATACAACACTCTAACACACGTGGTATGGCGTACCATCGGACTTGGTGGCATTCAGACGGAAGGGGTAGCGAAGTGGAACAAATTTCTTGGTTGTGTTAGGTTAGGCCCAAGGAACACCCAAGACAGTTGTAGGGCCCACCTCTTGGCATGATTCGTCCCGTTGTGCCAGATCCGGGAGTTTCGGGCTCTAAGCAGTCCTGGAACCCTCTAGAGAGAATCCAACGTTGGTGACACCCTAACACTAGGAGTAAAGGAATATTGTTCATACAAGACCCATTCCAAACTCTAACATACATTGTATGGCATACTATGGGACTTGGTGGCATTCAGACGCTCCAGAGCCCCTCTCCGGAGAAACCCTAGCCCCGCCGGCGAAAAAGACAGAACTACGGTTTTGTCCCGTCTACGTGATCCAGAAGGGGGTAGCAAAGTGGAAAGAATTTCTTGGTTGTGTTAGTTTAGTTACAAGGAACACCCAATATAGTGGTGCGGCCCACCTCTTTGCCAGATTCCCCCTGTTCCGCCAGATCCGGGTGTTTCGGGCTCTAAGTAGTCTTGGAACCCGCTAGAGAGGATCCGACGCCGGTGAAGCCCTAACGCAGGGAACGAGGGAATCTTGGGAATACAAGACACATGCCACACTATAACACACATGGTATCTAATACCATGGGACTTGGTGGCATTCAGACGTTCCGAAGCCCCTCTCTAGAGAAACCCTAGCCCCCCTACGGAAAAAGAAGGAACTACCATTCTGGCCCCTCTACGTGAGCTAGAAGGGGGTTGAAAAGTGAACCAATTGATTGGTTGTGTTAGCTTAGGCCCAAGGAACACCAAATACAGTGGTGGGGCCCACCTCTTGGAAAGATTCCTCCCCGTTCCGCCAGATCCGCCAGAGAAGATCCAACACTAGTGAAGCCCTAACACAGGGAGTGAGGGAATCTTGGGAATACAAGACCAATGCCGCACTATAATACACATGGTATGGCATACCATGGGACTCGGTGGCATTCAGATGCTCCGGAGAACCTCTCCGGAGAAACCCTAGCCCGCTGGGGAAAAAGGGGGAACTGTCGTTCTGTCCCCTCTAAGCTGGAAGGGCGTAGAAAAGTGGAACCATTTGCTTGGTTGTGTGAGGTTAGGCCCAAGGAACACCCAATACAGTGGTGGGTCCCACCTCTTGGCAAGATTCGCCCTGTCCCGCCAGATCCGAGAGGTTTGGGCTCCAAGTAGTCTTGGAACCCGCGAGAGAGAATCCAACGCCGGTGAAGCCCAAACACAGGGAGTGCGGGAATCTTTGGCATACAAGACCCATACCACACTCTAACACACATGGTATTCCATACAATGGGACTTGGTAGCATTCAGACGCTTCGGAGCCCCTCTCCACAAAAACCCTAGCCCCGTTGGGGAAAAAGATGGAACTGCCGTTCTGGCCCCTCTACGTGAGCCGGAAGGGGTAGAGAAGTGGAACCAATTGCTTGGTTCTGTTAGGTTAGGCCCAAGGAACACCCAAGACAGTGGTATGGGCCACCTCTTGGCATGATTCCCCCCGTTCCGCCAGATCCGGGAGTTTCGGGCTCTAAGCAGTCATTGAACCCACTAGAGAGAATCCCACGTCGGTGAGGCCCTAACACAGGGAGTGACCGAATCTTGTTCATGCAAGACCCATGCAACACTATAACATACATGTTATGGCATACCATGGGACTCGGTGGCATTGAGATGCTCCGGAGCCCCTCTCCGGAGAAACCCTAGCCCCGGTGGGAAAAAACACAGAACTGCGGTTATGGCCCCTCTACGTGAGCCGGAAACGGGTACCAAAGTGGAACCAATTTCTTGGTTGTGTTATTTTAGGCCCAAGAAACAACCAATACAGTGCTGGGCTCACCTCCTTGCAAGATTCCCCCCGTTCCGCCAGATCCTGGAGTTTCGGGCTCTAAGTAGTGCTAGAACCGGGTAGAGAGAATCCGACTCCGGTGAAGCCCTAACATAGGGAGTGAGGGAATCTTGTTCATATAAGACCCATGCTACAATCCAACATACATTTTATGGAATACCATGGGACTCGGTGGCATTCAGACGCTCTGGAGCCCCTCTCCGGAGAAACCCTAGCCCAGCTGGGGAAAAAGACAGAACTGCGGTTATGGCCCCTCTACGTGAGCCGGAAGGGGGTAGAAAAGTGGAAAAAAAATTCTTGGTTGTGTTAGGTTAGTTCCAAGGAATACCCAATCCAGTGGTGGGGCCCACCTCTTGGCAAGATTACCCCCGTTCCGCCAGATCCGGGAGTTTCGGGCTCTAAGTAGTCTTGGAACCCACTAGAGAGAATATGACGCCTCTGAAGCCCTCACACAGTGAACGAGGGAATCTTGGGAATACAAGACCCATTACACACTATAAAACACATGGTATGGCATACCATGGGACTTGGTGGCATTCAGACGCTTCGGAGCCCCTCTCCGGAGAAACCCTAGCCCTGCTTGGGAAAAAGACGGAACTACCATTCTGGCCCCTCTACGTGAGCCGGAAGGGGGTAGAAAAGTGGAAGCAATTTCTTGGTTGTGTTATGTTAGGCCAAGGAAACACCAAATACAGTGCTGGGGCTCACCTCTTGGCAAGATTCCCCCCGTTCCGCCAGATCCGGGAGTTTCGGGCTCTAAGTAGTCCTGGAACCCGATAGAGAAAATCCGACTCCGGTGAAGCCCTAACACGGGGAGCAAGGGAATATTGGGCATACCAGACTCATTCCACACTCTAAAATATATGGTATGGAATACTCTGGGACTTGGTTGCATTCAGACGTTCCGGAGCCCCTCTCCGTTGAAACCCTAGCCCCGCTTGGGAAAAAGACGGAACTGTCGTTCTGGCCCATCTACGTGAGATGTAAGGGGGTAGAAAAGTGGAACAAATTTCATGGTTGTGTTTTTTTAGGCCCAAGGAACAACCAATACAGTGGTGGGGCCCACCTCTTGGCAAGATACCTCCCATTCTGCTAGTTCTGGGAGTTTCGGTCTCTAAGTAGTCCTAGAACCCGCTAGAGAGAATCGAACGCCGGTGAAGCCCTAACATAGGTAGTGAGGTAATCTTGGGCATACAAGACCCATAAGAAATTCTAACACAAATGGTATGGCATACCATGGGACTTGCTGGCATTCAGACGCTCTAGAGCCCCACCCTAGAGAAACCCTAGCCCCGCTAGGGAAAAAGACGGAACTGTCGTTCTAGCCCTTCTACCTGAGCCGGAAGGGGGTACAAAAGTGGAACAAATTACTTGTTTGTCTTAGGTTAGGCCCAAGTAACAACCAAGACAATTGTATGGCCCACCTCCTGGCATGATTCCTGCCTTTCCCCCAGATCCCGGAATATCACGCTCTAAGTAATCCTAGAACCCACTAGAGAGAATCCGACGCCGGTGAAGCCCTAACACAGGAAGTGAGGGAATCTTTGGAACACAAGACCTATTACACACTCTAACACACATGGTATGGCATACCATGGGACTCGGTGGAATTCAGACTCTCAGGAGCCCCTTTCCGGAGAAACCCTAGCCGCGATGGGAAAACGACGGAACTACCGTTCAAGCCCCTCTACGTGAGCCGGAAGGGGGTACAAAAGTGGAACCAAGGAACACCCAATAAAGTTTTGGGGCCCACCTCTTGGGGACTTTGTGGCATTCAGACGCTCTAGAGCCCCGTTTTGCCAGATATGGGAGTTTCGGGCTCTAAGTAGTCCTAGAACCCGCTAGAGAGAATCCGACGCAGGTGAAGCCCTAACAAAGGGAACGAGGGAATATTGGGAGTACAATACCCATGGCACACTCTAACACACATGCTATGGCATACCATGGGTCTTGGTGGCATTCATACGCTCCATAGCCCCTCTCCGGAGAAACCCTAGCCCCGCTGGGGAAAAACACCAAACTGCGGTTATGGCCCCTCTACGTGAGCCAGAAGGGGGTAGCAAAGTGGAAAAAGATTCTTGGTTGTGTTAGGTTAGTTCCAAGGAATACCCAATACAGTGTTGCGGCCCACCTCTTGTCAAGATTCCCCCCGTTCTGCTAGATCCGGGAGTTTCGGGCTCTAAGTAGTCCTACAACCCGGTAGCGAGAATCCGACTCCGGTGAAGCCATAACACAGGGAGCAAGGGAATAATGGGCATACAAGATTCATTCCAGACTCTAAAATATATGGTATGGAATACCCTGGGACTTGGTGGCATTCATATGTTCCGGAGCCCCTCTCCGGAGAAACCTAGCCCCGCTTTGGAAAAAGACGGAACCGTTGTTCTCGCCCCTCTACGTGAGCAGGAAGGGGGTAGAAAAGTGGAACAAATTTCTTGGTTGTGTTTGGTTAAGCCCAAGGAACACCCAATACAATGGTGGGCCCACCTCTTGGAAAGATTCCTCCCGTTCCGCCAGTTCCGGGAGATTCGGTCTCTAAGTAGTCCTAGAACCCGCTAGAGAGAATCCGACGCCGGTGAAGCCCTAACATAGGTAGTGAGGGAATATTGGTCATACAAGACCCATTACACACTCTCACACACATGGTATGGAATACCCTGGGACTTGGTGGCATTTAGACGCTCTGGAGCCCCGCCCTAGAGAAACCCTAGCCCCGCTGGGGAAAAAGACGGAACTGTCGTTCTGGCCCTTCTACGTGAGCTGAAAGGGGGTACAAAAGTGGAACAAATTACTTGTTTGTGTTAGGTTAGGCCCAAGTAATAAGCAAGACAGTGGTATGGACCACCTCCTGGCATGATTCCCCCCGTTCCCCCAGATCCGGGAGTTTCGCGCTCTAAGTAATCCTAGAACCCGCTAGAGAGAATCCGACGCCGGTGAAGCCCTAACACGGGGAGTGAGGGAATATTGGGAATACAAGACCCATTAAAAACTCTAAAACACATGGTATGGCATACCATGGGACTCAGTGGCATTCAGACGCTTAGGAGGCCCTTTCCAGAGAAACCCTAGCCGCGATGGGAAAACGACGGAACTACCATTCTGGCCCTCTACGTGAGCCCGAAGGGGGTATAAAAGTGGAACCAATTGAATGGTTGTGTTATGTTAGGCCCAAGGAACAACCAATAAAGTGGTGGGGCCCACCTCTTGGCAAGATTCCCCCCGTTCCGCCAGATCGGGGAGTTTCGGGCTCTAAGTAGTCCAAGAACCCGCAAGAGAGAATCCGGCGCTGGTGAAGCCCTAATAAAGGGAAAGAGGAAATATTGGGAGTACAATACCCATGCCACACGCTAACACACATTCTATGGAATAGCATGGGACTTTGTGGCATTCAGACACTCTAGAGCCCCTTTCCGGAGAAACCCTAGCAGCGTTGGGGAAAAAGATGGAACTACCGTTCTGGCCCCTCTATGTGAGCCGGAAGGAGGCAGAAATGTGGAACCAATTTCTTGGTTATATTATGTTAGGACCAAGGACCACCCAATACAGTGGTGGGGCCCACCTCTTGGAAATATTCCCCCTGTTCCGCCAGATCCGGGAGTTTGGGGCTGTAGGTAGTCCTAGAACCCTCTAGAGAGAATCTGGCGCCGGTGAAGCCCTAAGAGATGGAGTGAGGTAATCTTGGGAATACAATACCCATGACACACTCTAATACACATGTTATGGCATACCTTGGGACTTGGTTTCATTCAGACGCTCTGGAGCCCCTCTTTGGAGAAACCCTGGCCCCGGTGGGGCAAAGACGAAACTGTCGTTCTGGCCCCTCTACGTGAGCCGGAAGGGGGTAGCAAAGTGGAACCAATTTATTTTTTGTGTCATTCTAGTCCCAAGGAACACCCAAGACAGTGGTAGGGCCCACCTTTTGGCAAGATTCCCCTCGTTTCGCCAGAACCGGGAGTTTCAGGCTTTATGTAGTCCTGGAACCCGCTAGAGAGAATCTTGGGCATACAAGACCCATGCCACACTCTAACACACATGGTATTGCATACCATGGGACTCGGTGGCATTCACACGCTCAGGAGCCCCTCTTCGGACAAGCCCTAGCCCCGGTGGGGAAAAAGACGGAACTGCTGTTCTGGCCCCTCTACGTGAGCCAGAAGGGCGTAGCAAAGTAGAACCAATTGCTTAGTTGTTTTAGGTTAGGCCCAAGGAACACCCAATACAGTGGTGGGGGCCACCTCTTGGAAATATTCCCCCCGTTCCATCGGATCCGGGAGTTTCGGGCTCTAAGTAGTCCTTGAACCCAATAGAGAGAATCCGACGCCAGTGAAGCCCTAACACAGGGAACCAGGGAATCTTGAGCATACAAGACCCATGACACACTCTAAAACACATGTTATGGGTCTTTTATGCTCAAGATTGGGTCGTTGCGATTTGGTGGCATTCAAACGCTCCGGAGCCCCTCTCCGGAGAAATTATAGTCCCGCTAGGGAAAAAGATGGAACTGTCGTTCTCGCCCCTCTACGTGAGCCGGAAGGGGGTCGAAAAGTGGAACCAATTGCTTGGTTGTGTTAGGTTAGGCTCAAGGAACAACAAATACGGTGGAGGGGCCCACCTCTTGGCAAGATTCCCCCCGTTCCGCCATATCCGGGAGTTTCGGGCTCTAAGTAGTCCTAGAACCCGCCAGAGAGAATCTGACGCTAGTGAGTCCTAACACAGGGAGCAACGGAATCTTGGGCATACAAGATTCAGTCCACCCTCTAACACACATTGTATGGCATACCATGGGACTTGGTGGCATTCAGACTCTCCGGAGCCCCTCTCTAGAGAAACCCTAGCCCGGTTGGGGAAAAAGACAGAACTGCCGTTCTGGCCCTTCTACGTGAGCCGGAAGGGGGTAGCAAAGTGTAACCAATTGATTGTTTGTGTTAGTTTAGTACCAAGGAACACCCAATACAGAGGTATGTCCCACCTTTGGCATGATGCCCCACGTTCCGCCAGATCCGGGAGTTTCGGGCTCTAAGTAGTCCTGGAACCCGCTAGAGAGAATCTGACACTAGTGAAGCCCTAAGACATGGAGTGAGGTAATATTGTGCATAAAAGACCCATTAAATACTTTAACACACATGGTATGGCATACCATGGGTCTTGGTGGAATTCACATGCTCCGGAGCCCCTCTCCGGAGAAACCCTAGACCCGTTGGGGAAAAAGACGGAACTGTCGTTCTGGCCCCTCTAAGCCTGAAGGGGGTAGCAAATGGGAACCAATTGCTTGGTTTTGTTATTTTAGGCCCAAGGAACACCCAATACAATGGTGGGTCCCACCTCTTGGCAAGATTCCCCCCGTTCTGCCAGATCCGGGAGTTTCAGGCTCTAAGTAGTCCTAGAACCCGCTAGAGAGAATCTGAAGCCGTTTAAGCAGTAACACAGGGAGTGAGGGAATCTTGGGCATAAAACACCCATTCCACACTCTAACACACATGTAATGGCATAAAATGGGACTTGGTGGCATTCAGACGCTCCGGAGCCCCTCTCCACAGAAACCCCAGCCCCGTTGGGGAAGAAGACGGAACTGTCGTTCTGGCCCCTCTACATGAGCCGGAAGGGGGTAGCAAAGTGTAAAAAATTTCTTGGTTGTGTGTGGTTATGAAAAATAAACACCCAAGACAGTGGTATGGCCCACCTCTTGGCATGATTCCCCCGTTCCGCCAGATCTGAGAGTTTCGGGCTCTAAGTAGTCCTAGAACCCGTTAGAGAGAATTCAACGCCAGTGAAGCCCTAACAAAGGGAACAAGCGAATCTCGCGCATACAAGACCCATCCCACACTATAACACACATGGTATGGCATACCATGGGACTTGTTGGCATTCAGACGCTCCGGAGCCCCTCTCCGGAGAAACCCTAGCCCCTTTGCCGTTCTGGCCCCTCTACGTGAGCCGGAAGGGGGTAGAAAAGTGGAACCAATTGCTTGGTTATATTATTTTGGGCCCAAGGAACACCCAATACAGTGGTGGGGCCCACCTCTTGGACAGATTCTCCCTGTTCCGCCAGATCCGGGAGTTTCGGGCTTTAAGTATTCCTCGAACCCGCTAGAGAGATTCCGACGCTAGTGACGCCCTAACACAGGGCACGAGTGAATATTGGGAATACAATACCTATGCCACACTCTAACACACATGGTAGGGCATGCCATGGGACTTGGTGGAATTCGGACGCTCCGGAGCCCCTCTCCGGAGAAACCCTAGCCCCGATGGGGAAAAAGACAGAACTGCCGTTGTGGCCCCTCTACGTGAGCCAGAAGAGGGTAGCAAAGTGGAACCAGTTTCTTGGTTGTGCTAGGTTAGGCTCAAGGAACACCCAATACAGTGGAGGGCCCCACCTATTAGCAAGATTTCCCCCGTTCCTCCAGATCCGGGAGTTTCGGGCTCTATGTAGTCCTGGAACCCGCTAGAGAGAATCTGACGCCGGTGAAGCCCTAACATAGGGAGCAAGGGAATCTTGGGCATACAAGATTCATGCCACCCTCTAACACACATAATATGGCATAAAATGGGACTTGGTGGCATTCATACGCTCCGGAGCCCCTCTCCAGAGAAACCCTAGCCCCGCTGGGGAAAAAGACGGAACTGCCGTTCTGGCCCTTCTACGTGAGCCAAAAGGGGGTAGCAAAGTGGAACCAATTGCTTGTTTGTGTTAGGTTAGTCCCAAGGAACACCCAAGACAGTTGTATGGCCCACCTCTTGGCATGATTGTTAGATCCCGGACCCAGAGATATACATACTGTTATCTGCTCCTAGTCATGTACCCATAAGGGTTTCAGGGTTACCAGCCCCGGAAGCAACAAACAACCGCAGGCAGACCGGATTCATCGGCACGCAGGCCGGATCACCATAGTACTACTACTCCTTGTGTCCATGCTAGTGATGACCCACAAGTATAGGGGGTGTATCGTAGTACTTTCGATAAATAAGAGTGTCGAACCCAACGAGGAGCACAAGGTGTTGACAAGAAGTTTCGATAAAGGAATAACTATAAATACTGGAAAATAGATTTGTAGGGTTTTTTGATATTGCAGATAAATAAAGCGCGTGTAAATAAAATGCAGTAGTAATAATTGCAGCAAGTGGCCCAATCCTTTCTTCAGCAAAGGACAAGACGGTGAGTTTACTTATGATTAACAAACATTCTCGAGGACATACGGGAGATTTCTGTCAAGTGCTTTTGTTCCATGCGGCTGAATAATTTTAGGTGTTTTGATAAGTGTTGTGGGGGTGAACCAATGATAATGTACCGTCCCATCCAAGACTAAAACATACTCGTTATTATACCCCTTGAAAGCATCCACAACTACAAGAAAGTAATTAAGAAATAAATCTAACCACAGCTTTAAACTCCGGGATCCTACGCTCCCTCGTGTAATGGTTTCCTAAAGGGGGTTTAGGTTCCTGCCACTTCGGCAACACCACAATTAGTAGCCAAATACACGATGCATTTCCCTAGGCCCACAAATGGTTAAGTATCATGTAGTCGATGTTCACATGACACCACTAGAAGAATAACACCACAACTTAAATATCAAACATTAAATATTACTCAACATTACTTCACTACTAACAACTTGACTTCTCCCATGTCCTCAAGAACAGCACGAACTACTCACAACACACCATATAGATCATGATCAGAGGTGATATAATGGATCATAACAATCTGGTCATAAAGTGCAAACACCGTTAAATCTCACGAGCATCAACTACTAACAAGTAATGCACACCGAGAGAGAGATCTAACGCAAAACAACGATAGAGGCCCCTAATTGTTACAGAGGGATGAAGGTGCATGATGAGGGTGACGGTGCTGGTGGTGATGATGATGATGATGACGATCTTGATGATGCCCGGAGTGATGACGGTGACGATGGCGGTTATTTCCCCTCTCCGGAGAGGAATTTCCCTAGCAGATTTCTCCCTGCCAGAGATCTTTTCTCTCTCGGGTGATTTCCGCCCCGCGGCAGCGGCGGAATAATTCTTCGAGGATAGAATGAGGCTTAGGGTTCCCTCGGGGCCAGGCACGCCAAATATGACCCCCAGAGGTGGGACAGGGGCGCGCCACCCCTAGGTGTGGGCCCCTGGTGGCCCCCCTCGGGCTCTCCTTCTGGCTGGGTTCCTCCTCTAAACTTTTAGGAACCCCCGGATGTCCCCCTTCTTCTTATGATCTTCTGAAATATGGTACCTCGACGGTGCTTTTTCCACTAGATTTCTGGTCCCGGTGTTTATTCTACAAAAAATTATAAAACATGCAAAATAAGATAAAATAACATAATAGATGCATCATAACATGAAATATATCGATGAATAAAAGAAAATTATGATATAAAATAGTGATGCAAAATGGACGTATCAAATCCCCCAAGCTTAGACCTCGCTTGTCCCCAAGAGAAGCTGGACTCAGAAAACATAACCACAGGTTTATGGAGTGAAGAGTCGATAAATAAAATACGGACAAGAAGCATCACATTTACCTACGCACCAATCATTACAGACAGCAACTTCCTCTCATATAACTTAACTTGAAACAATTAAAGGGAGTCACAAACAAAGATGCAAAAGAGAGAATCAAAATTGGTAATGGCAAACTTCGTTCTTGGTCAGAGAACATTTAATGAAATTATACTTATCTTAGGTGAAGTCTTTATAACCAGGTTTATAGTGTAGGGCTTAACATGTTTAATTATAACAACTCTTTTACAGTGATTCATAGATTTCAAAGTAATATTCATTCAGATAATAAAGCATGTGCTAAACAAAGAAAGATGGAAAACATGATTGAATAAATCAACATATAGATGATGAGAACACAACAACTCAAATGCTTGCTGGAGACAGAAGGAAATGGGTTTACTGACTCAACATAAGAGTAAAAGATAGGCCCTTCACAGAGGGAATAATGGATCACTCATGCGCTAGAGGTTTTATTTAATAAACAGAGTTATAAAAGTTTGACACTACTCCCATCCATCTTACACAAACCATGGCTAACCGAATCCTCGGTTGCCTGCCAACAGTCACAAACCGTGGATTTGTATGCAAGAGTCAACGAATGGCAAACATAAAATACAATACGTCACAAGCCAACTAGACTCACAAGAGCGGCTCCAATAGAAGGACGCAACTGGTATAGAAGGTCATCCCTCTTTCTCTTTTGTTTACACAATTATGATTTGACTGATAATTCAGGGGCAAAAAGAGTGAAGAGACTTTGTATTATTATTTGGGGCTGGGAACCCCGCTGCCAGCTCTTCGGAGTGTTAGTCCAATCAACAAGTGAGATAAAGATTCTCTATTTGCGTCCTCATGAGCTAAAACAGGAACACAAAACATGAGTAATTTGAAAGTTTTAAAGGTAGCACATGAGCAATTTACTTAGAGTGGCGGTGAAGTACCACATGTAGGAAGGTATGGTGGACATAAATGGCAAGGTTTTGGGGTTTTAGGTTTGGATGCACGAGATGCATTCCCTCTCAGTACAGGGTTTTTGGCTAGCAACGCTGGGTAGAAAGCATAAGAGTTGAAGGAAAACAAAAAAAATATACATATGATGAAACCAATCATGAAATATTCATTGAAAGCACCAGCGATCTTAACTTGTGAATACTAAGTTTATGAGCTAATAGGCAAATTCCTCTATCTTATACTAGCAACTCAAATTATTTCTGCTGACCCAAGCTAAGTTTGCCAAAACCAACTAGATTAATTTGATGATCTCTAGAGTGATACCAAATACTAATAGCAAGCTCAATCATATGACAAAAATTGAAAACTGAAATAATGTGCATAGAAAGTAAATGATGAAACTTCTCATTAATATTTCAAACCGGCAACTCACACCAACGGATACAACGATAACCAACTAGGGAGAGACACTTCCATACTGCAAACCATCCTATATGATAACTTCTCTACTCATGATATGACTCTACTGGAAAGGTAAAAAGATGAAAGATAGGGATGTGATACCGCGGCACTCCCCGCATGCTTGGAACAAGCCGAGGGGATGCTAAAACCAATGACGAATCAATTCTTCGGTGGTGGTGAAGGTGGAATCACTCGGAGAGGAGTCAGAAAGCATTTTATGATACGATGAAGCTCAATGTTTTCCGCTTCCAGAATTGCTACCTCGGCCTTAAGAATACGATATTGTTCGTAGAATTGATCGGCAACCCGGTGTGCTTCAGCTATCACAGGGAACACGTTGGGGTCTTGATCCTGAGGCACGGTACCCTGCACATTATGAAAGTAGCGACGCTGAGGGTTAATGAATCCCACAAAGGTGGGGTTCCTCGTTGGTGCTGGTGCATCCCTCTGGATCTCTTCCCTCAAACTGTTGACCATGTCTTTCCTCCTTGCATCTATCTCTTCCTCCGTCGCCCATCCCGCGAAAGCACTCTCATGGATGTCTTGCTGGATTTTTCAAAGACGACATGCAGCGTAATCCTCAATGCTAGAGCTGAAGGAGGACATCTTGACCTAGAAACTCCGAACTCCTGCTAGGAAAATAGCTCGAAATAGAAACATGACGATAAAACGATATACAGACCTCGGGGGATTCGGGGGATTATATAGCAAAAGGTTTCATAATGAAAGGAAATTCCAGGTCGAAAACGAGACGGAGAGGGGCTCCGGGGCGCCCACACCATAGGCTGGCATAGCCAGGGGTGGGCCCACGTCACCCTATGGTGTGGAGCATGCGGACTCCGTCTCCCACTCGTTTCCGTCTCGTAATTTTTCATATTTTCTAAAACAGTAAAAATATAAGTTGAAAGATGTTTCGTGAACATTTTCTTACCAAAACTGTTACCTATTCGAAAACTGACTCTGCAGTTTCTGAAATATGCTTCTTAATAAACTCCTCCGGGATCATGGCTTGAATAGAATCAACATTTTCATTATAAGGATCTCTGGAAATATAATGCTTGAGTCTTTGGCCATTCACCACTTGTGAAGAGTTGTCTTCAAGGGAATTTTTTTTAATTTCCCCCGAACGATATACCTCTTCAATAACAAAAGGTCCGTCCCATCTCGAGAGTAATTTTCCTGCAAAAAATCTGAGACGAGACCTCTACAATATCACTTTCTCACCAAAATGAAATTCTCTTTTAATAATTCTCTTATCATGCCACCTTTTAACTTTCCATTTAAAGAGCTTAGCATTTTCATATGCTTCACTCCTCCATTCATCTAAAGAACTTAAGTCAAGCAGCCTGTTCTCACCAGCAAGTTTAAAATCTCTATTTAGGTCTTTCACTGCCCAATAAGATTTGTGTTCAAATTCTAGGGGCAAGTGACAAGATTTTTCATAAACCATTTTATAAGGAGACATGCCCATGGGATTTTTATAAGCAGTTCTATAAGCCCACAGAGCATCATTTAATTTCTTAGCCCAATTTTTCCTAGATTTGTTAACAGTCTTTTGCAAGATAGATTTGATTTCTCTATTTGATAATTCTACTTGCCCACTAGTTTGAGGATGATAGGGTGAAGCAATTCTATTATTAACATCATATTTAGCAAGGTTTTTTCTAAAACCACCATGAATAAAATGAGAACCCCCATCAGTCATAAGATATCTAGGTACACCAAACCTAGGGAAAATAATATCTTTAAGAATCTTTAATGAGGTTTCACCATCAACACTTTTAGTAGGTATAGCTTCTACACATTTAGTCACATAATCAACAACAACAAGAATATGAGTGTAGCCTTGTGAAGGAGGGAAAGGACCCATAAAGTCAAAACCCCAACAATCAAATGGTTCAATAACAACAGAATAATTCATAGGCATTTCATTACGTCTAGAAATATTTCCAACCCTTTGACATTGATCACAAGAGAAAACAAATTTTCTAGCATCTTTAAAGTGACTAGGCCAATAAAAACCTGATTGTGGAACTTTATGTGCAATTCTATCTCCAGCGTTATGTCCTCCATAAGCACTACTATGACATTTTCTCAATATATCTCGTTGTTCATTTTCAGGATCACATCTTCTCATAATATCATCAACACGTTGTTTATATAAGTGTGGGTCATCCCAAACATAGTTCCTCAAATCATACAAGAATTTTCTTCTTTGCTGAGTTGTAAAGGTAGGAGGCAAATACTTCGAAACAATAAAGTTAGCATAATCAACATACCATGGACTCTCTTGAGAGCTCACTTTTATTGCAGCTAACTTTCATTAGGAAAACAATCATTAACAGGAATAGGGTCATCAGAGATATTTTCTAATCTAGAAAAATTATCAGCAACAGGATTTTCAGCACCCTTCCTATCCACAATATGTAAATCAAACTCTTGTAAGAGAAACACACATCTAATAAGCCTAGGCTTAGCATCTTTCTTTTTCATAAGGTACTTAATAGAAGCATGATCAGTATGAATAGTAACTTTAGAATCAACAATATACTGCCTCAATTTATCACAACCAAGAACTACAGCTAGGAATTCCTTTTTAGTGGTAGCATAATTCTTTTGAGCATCATCAAGAGTTTTACTAGCATAATGAATAACCTTTAACTTCTTATCTATCCACTATCCAAGAACAACACCTACAGCATAATACCTAGCATCACACATAATTGCAAAGGGTAAATTCCAATCAGGTGGTTGAACAATAGGGGCAGATATTAAAGCCTTCTTTAAAATTTCAAAAGCTTCTCTACAATCTTCATAAAAAACAAAAGGTACATTCTTTTGAAGAAGATTAGTAATAGGCTTTGATATTTTAGAGAAATCTTTAATAAACCTTCTATAGAAACCCGCATGACCAAGAATACTACGAATACCTTTGACATCCCTCGGACATGGCATTTTCTCAATAGCTTCAACTTTAGCTCTATCAACTTCAATACCTATAGATGTGCCTTTGGAATGGATTGAACAATAGGAAAAGTGACTTGGAACCTGTGGATGTGCCTTTGGAATGGATGGATTAGTAGAAAAAAGTGACATGGACCGTATCGATGACCTGAAACTAATTAGTTTATAATGTGCACATGTTTAGATGCTGAGGTGCACCTGTTGTGATGTGAACCCTATCGATGACATGAAACTATTTATTTTATGATGTGAGACTGTTGTTATGATGGCGGGGAACTTTTGTGATGCTGGTGTGAACTGGTGTTAATTCTAGTTATTATAAATCTCCTCTTTGTCTCTCTTGTAAGTACGACAGTTAACAATTGATTGTGGTGACTTGTGATTTGTTTCATAAAAAAAGCTTGTTATTTATTTGATGATTTGGAAGATTATGTGCATTCTTATATTTGGAGGAAGTGGCATATTATCCAACAAAAAGGTCAGACTAGACTGACAGCTGGGCCCGTGCAAAAAAATGTTAGGAACAACCATGAGAGAGCGCGGTCGCTGCCGGTCAAACCAGTCAAACATGGCAGTATGTGTGGTCCGATGAAAATTCGCGACGTTCTACATGACCAAGCAAGTTTCGTCGAAAGCATCTGGGCTCTTAGTGGGCTACTGGGCCGGAGACGAAAATCCGCGACGTAAAACTAGCAAAAAGTCGCGCAAAACCAGTCTCCGACGGACCAAACCAAAACGTCGAGAGAAAACTCCACTTTTCAGCCATCCGCGACGGAAACACGCGACGTTATCAAAACGTTGCGCTCAAAACGTCCCTGATCGCACGGAATTTGGTAGTGTGTGTCAGCACTGGTTTTTCAACATGTTATGGATCACTCAGCACCGCCTTCTTTCTTTCCGTGTGCCAGCGCATAAGCTTTGCTTCCTTGTGGTCCACGAAGTACCGCTGCAGACGGGGAATGAGTGGAAAGTACCACACAACTTTCTTAGGAGCTTTCTTCGTCCCCCTCTTGTAACGATCAGCGCTGCACACTGAACATTTGATCTGGTCGGTGTGCTCATTACGATAAATTATATAGTCACGGACGCATGCGTGGTATTTTGTGTGCGGTAAATCGAGGGGGCACACGATTTTCTTGCCCTCCTGTAGACTACTAGCACATGTGTTCCTTTCAGGTAAGTGCGTCTTCAGGTATCGCAGAAGATCTTCCACGCTTGTGGTGGTCCATCCGTGTTTTGCCTTCATCACTAGAAGATCGAGAGCAACTCTCAAGCGTGACTCCTCCGTCATGCGACTTCCGTCATACAACGGAGTTGCAGAGTCTATCTCTAGTTGCGTGATATTAGATTTCCGTCAGGCGTCGGTCGACGTGTTCTTTAGAAGAAGCTCTTGAACATGAGGGTCCTACACAGCTGAAGTTAGTGGAGTGTTCATGTCCTCGTCTTCTACATGTTTTTAATCATCATGACTCTCTTCTTCTTCATAGTCGTCTCCGCCGGCAGCCTCTACGTCCTCTTCATTGCCATGTTCACACTCTTGCTCATCTTCACATGTCCCCGCCCCATTGGTCTCGTCGTGATCATCGTCTTCGTCATCATCCATCCACTGAGTGTGGCCCTCCATGAAACTATACCTGAGCAGATGCTGCTCCACAATAACAGACGCGGGTTTGAACTAGGACTCTAACTTGCATTTTTGACACGGACACTATATCTCGGTGCGGTTGTTTCCATGCATGTCGGCCGTTGTCGCCTGCACGAAAAAACAGATGTCATTAATTAGATCCGGTTTTCACGGAAATTTTCGTCATGACCCTTGCTAAAAAAGGTAACGCGGACCCGAAACGGAAATTAATCAACATTTTGGCAAAACATTGGCAATTCATCCTCATGGCAACACAACAAAATAGATCAAGTTCTCCGGCCTGCACCAACCAATCTCACACACCTATTAAGACGACACACAATTCAAAATATATAGACGCGATGGCGAAGTCAAAGATCATCGCAGAGACGACCGATGAGAGAGTGATCGATGTAGTAGTAGCTAGTGGTGCATTTACGGTGAGATCTAGTATCTCCGGTAAGTAGATCTAGTTGAGATATGGAAGAGGCCAAGTGGGTAGGGTAACTAGCTAAAATATATCAAACATGATTGGTTAAATTAGCTAAAAAGGGTGGAGGGATGTGGGGGAATGAGCTTGGAGCACAAATGGGTCGAGTTTGGAGGATTGATGAGTGAATGTTATGGATAGAGGGTGGTGGTAGGTGGCTGACCGCACTTATTAAGGAAAACAATTACCACAGGTGAATCTTTGCCAAATGCGCCTGGGGTAGTGCCTTTTACCGCAGGCGAACAAGGGTGTATGCGCATGCGCTATGGGGGGGAGGGGTGGGGGGCAGCGGGCTAGCAGTACCACAGGCGCATCGGCTCCTTATTCGCCTGCGGTACAGGCACAATGCCTGGGGGTGCCCCTGCCACCTTTTACGGCGACGTACAGAATTCCTATTCGCCTGGGGTAGTTTCCTTACCACAGGCGCATGGTATACTTGTTCGCCGACGTTACTTAACGCAGGCGCACAACCTTATCTTTGCGCATGTGGTGCGATATGCTGCTATAACCATTTCCCTAGTAGTGCAATGTCCAGTTCCACTGGTCCGAAGATGGCGGCAACTCCAGTGGCCAGGATCAAGGGGCGGCGGCGATTGAACGGGATGATTTGCATTCTGATTGGGAGGAGGGGATCCATATCGGAGAGAAGAAAATAAATAGTTAACTGGTACAATTGCAATATTGTTGTATTATGTGAATTGGTGGAAGGGCAAAACGGTAAAAAGACACGATGGACCTTAAGAAGACTTCCTCTCTTTATTATTATGTAAAGATTATATTATATATATATATATATAGACACCCTATTTGGCACCCTGGGTGCAGAAAACTTATTTTGCACCCACAATTTATTTTATATTCTCAAGTCAAAAAATTTATGTTACGTATGTAATGTTTTACGTTCATGTTTGATCCGTAAGAGAATACTCGACATAAATATGAAAAAAATATGAGTCATACCAACATAAAAGTTATAAAAACAACATAGAAATATGTATTTTTTTATTTTTTTGTACCATCATGTAAATAAAAGGTTTATGTCATGTATATTTTTTTTTACGTTCTATTCGACATAAGGAATACGACAAAATTTACGTGACATAAAAATCATATACGGTTCAAAAGATACAAGGTGGGTGTACAGGGTGTGTATATATATAGGCAAAATGGTTTCTACTCCCGGGTGTAGCTACACCCACGTCTCATATACTGCCGTACAGAGGTACGTGTCATACTTGTTCGGTTTGAGTATGTTCATATACTATATCTAATATAGTTCAAAACAAGTTACGTGAAAAATATAAAATTGTGCATGTAGTTTGCACTATATATTCAAAATATTGGTATATATATACGTATAAAAGGAGTATATAGAAAAATTACACATACTATATAAAAATTAGTATATATACTGACAAAATAGTAATATATACTTCATACTGCCATACATACTCTCCGGTATGATAGATACTACATACATCATACTAAACATACGTGGGTGTAGCTACACCCGGGAGTAGCATAAATTTTACCTATATATATATATATATATATATATATATATATATATATATATATATATATATATATACACACACACACCCTAGCGTACGTACTCTCACATTCAATATACCACATATCACAATCGCTTATACATATTTATCATTTTTAATATATTTCAATATTAAATGCTATATACACCCAGTAGTATATAATAGGAGTCCTCGCGAACAACCAGATCTCTAAAAATCACCAGCACATGCACGCAACGACGGATCACGTTTCCAATCGTGCACTTTGACACGCAATGGAAGGTAGATGCGAAACGCAGCCTTGGAGATTTTGTTTTTCTTCCAATTAAAAGACACCCTGATGGAAGGTCATGAAGAAGACAAGACCAGTTGTGCAGTACATGGAACATAGAAATAACATAAATTTTAATGTTGATAGGCGACACCAGATAAATCGAAACGAAAGAAAAACACACGAGGACAACAACTGATCAAGAAGATTATTTGGTTATTGTTGCTATCTAAACAAGATGCCAGACGCAGCTTTGAATATTTTGTTGTTGTTGCTATCAAAACCCATGTTGTTTCTTCTTCCAAATGGTTGGGGAACTGTCCGCGATCGAAGATGATGGAGACATAGGATGGAGTAGGAAGTAACCTACATCAAACAAAGAAGTGACATCAACTCGATAGCCGGAGCCTTACGCGACGAATTACAGTTTCTAGATCGTACATTTACAACACAGTAGGAAAGCTGCCACTTGCTACTGCCCGCTCGTCACTAAAATCTCCATGAACAGTAGTCAGGTAGGAGAAAAGTCAAGCAGCTAGCTGAACCATGGGAAACCAGTACAGAAGTTTACACCATCTATTGTGATGAAGTTTACTACGCATCTGATGGAGACATCTTAATAGAGAAACGTCCAGATATCAGAGAAGATAGGGAATGTGCTGTCGCAATCCTGCTACACGGCCACATATTATGAGTTGTGATGAAGTTTAGTACGCATCCGTTTCTGGTGAAATTTTACATAAATAACTTTTTTTGGCGTAGTGAATTTACACTCCAACTCACCGACAGGGCCGGTCCTGAGGGGGGGGGGGGGGGGGGGATGGGAGGGGCGGCCGCCCCGGGCCCCAAAAATCTAGGGGCCCTTCCCCAGGCATGTAACGCATACCTATGTTGCAGGACTGCTGCCTGCAATGCATTTTAACAGGAAAAACAAGCTGTGCGAAACAATCAGACGGAAACAAGGTAAGCATTGCAAGAAAAAGGGCATATGGGATAAATGGGCCATGGGGTCGTGGGTCGGCGCGGGAAGGTATCTAGTCACATCTAGTCGCAACGTCGGAAGGACGAAGCAGGGAAACCATTGCTGCAGTCAACTCGGCTCTTCGGTCCTTTCTTTTACATCGCTCATTAGCCTCCATGTAGCATCGAGCACCAAATTCTCATCCCCAATTTGCCGCCCCTGCCGTAATAATTTTGATGATTAATCGATGTCTCACCGATTTGAATTCTTGGGCCCCAATCATGATTAATACGCCACACATTTTGGCTATTTTCTTTCTCCTCTTGGGGCGCAGTACACACATTGCTAATTTCAAGGTAATAAGTATAAATTTTCCTTGTGCGTACTTTTAATTAAAAAAATACAAATATTACGATGCCTCTATTAAGGGGCCCTAAAAAAATTCAGAAAATAACCCTATGTCATAACGCCCGCCTATAAGGTGTATGCTCTATAGCACAACACGAGTAACCTGCGGCTTTATTGATCGGCCAACGTGGATGAAGACTTCCACATGGCATGACCATAACGCCCAAGACGGAGGCTTTATGCGCTTTAACGCCGTGGTCGGTGTCGTTACACATTTTAATGCCCTGGTCGAGGGCGTTATGCGAAGAGGTCAGTGAGGCCGGGACAGCCACACTCAACCCTCCAATCCCTCCAAATCTTTGTGATTTATTCGTGGAGTTCGGCTTCTCTCACTTCTCCAAGGTAATCTCCTCCCTTTCCCTTCGTTTTGTCCAAGAAAAAAATTTCTACTTAGTCAATTTCTCCCCTATTTTGGAAACCCTGCAAATTGGTTTTTGCCACCATAATCCCTAAATTGGTTAGTTTCTTGTTGATGTGTGGAGCATATGTGGTTGTTACGATGATCTAGACCTAAGAATTTTGAGGCAAACCCTACATATTTTTAGTAGGGCCTATCCCTCACCCTAACCATAGGAATTATTATGTTAGGACCTACTTTTTAGCTATTATGGCAATATAATCATTGTCGTGGTTTTGTTTTTCTATATGTTTTTCCATGCCAGAGAAATACTAGTTTGGAGATTAGTGGCATCCCTCCAGTAGATCTGCAAGTAATTTCATACTCTCTGGCTGAAGTTACAAGTGAAAAATAAATGTTTTCTGTCCTCATAATCTCTGTTAGGGCAAAGCACACAGAAATCATCATCAGAAATATGCCAATATATTCTTTTGAGTAAATCCCTTGTATTCAATCTATCTTTAATAAGCAACCAGGCAAACACCTTGAATTTCATTGTGCAAACAGACTCCCAAAGCCAGTGGAAAACCGGTGGAATAGAAATATGTTTGAAAATCATCTTATAGAACTGAGAAGATGATTATTAACTTCCCCATTTGTAAACCCAAATATCCTTTTTATTAGAAGGATGATTAGATCTAACGAACTGTAGCATATACTGGAACTCAGCAAAAGCCTGCTGAGAAAGTGTCAACTGAAATAAAGAAGAATGATCTTGAAGTGCAAGAACATTAGCTGCAGAGATATCTTCTTCGAGCACAAAGGAAAACAAACGAGGGAACATGCATCCCATTTATCCAACCAAAATAAAAAATATGAACAATCCCCTAGGGATACAGATGCCACAGCTCGAAAATTATCCACCAGTTTTAAAATCACTAGTGGAAACAACCCCTTTCGTCCAGGGGGGCAGGGGGCATCTGTCCCGGTTGCACCACAATCCGGGACAAAAACCATGCATTGGTCCCGGTTCGTGTGCCCGAGGCAGCAGAAACCACCTGGGGGCATCTGTCCCGGTTCGTGGGGAGCCAATGGTCCCGTTCGTGGCATGACCCGGGACCAATACCTAGCCAGAGGCCACGTGGCACGCGCATGGGCATTGGTCCCGGTTTGTGGCACGACCCGGGACCAATACCTAGCCACAGACCAACAAATAGTCTTTTTATCCGCCCCATTCAACCAATTTCCAAACTCATTTGTAATATTGGTTGAAGGAGTTATATTCATTAAGCACATATGGCAATTATATTAATTTGAGGTCTCCCAGTTTATTCCGGCCACGATATTCGTCTCCGTTGCACAACTCCCAACAAAAAGCAGCATTCACATTAGGCGGCTGCGTTAATGTCCAACCACTCTCTACCCTCCTCTTTTTGAAGGTCGACCACCCACACATTTCAGAAACGAAGCGCCAGTCCATCTTCCTATTGCCGCTCTGCGACTCGCACATGCCGGCGGTCACATGAGGTGAGGCATCGACGCCGCAAAGTATGCATATGTCTCTTCTATCACAACCCATTCTATCCACCCTCGCGGTCGCCTGATGGTTTCTTGTCTCGCAGCTCCGTCGACACCCGCCGCCTGTTTAACGGAATGCCTCCTCCTACTAAGCGCAACAGTGCGCCGCCGGTGAGCAGCGCCGACCGCATCGGCGACCTCCCCGACAGTATCCTCCACCACTTTCTCTCCTTCCTCCCAGCCCAGGCGGCCGTACGGACTTGCGTGCTCGCCCGGCGGTGGGGCCATCTCTGGAGGTCGAGCACAGGGCTGCGCATTGACCATCATGAGTATTCTGATTTCCAAAACCTCCGAAACTTCGTGGACCATCTCGTGGTCCTGCGTGAGTGCACCGACCTAGATAGTGTTGAGATCAAACTCGGTGAAGACTTGAACCATGAGGACCATCCCTATGTGAGCCTATGGATCCGTTTCGCTGTGAAGTGCAAAGTTCGTGTGCTCAGCCTTGATAACAGTGATCCTTCTCTCTGCCTAGACAACATGCCTCTTGTCTCTCGCCATCTCAGAACATTACACCTTGATTGTGTAACCCTACAAGAGACCTTTCTTGATTTTGCTAGCTGTCCTGCATTGGAGGATTTGAAGATGAATTATTGCATCACCCGTGCTCCTAAGCTATCGTCTCGTTCCCTGAAGCATTTGAGCATCACCTGTTCCTGGTCTGACTTGGATTGCCGGCTACATGTCTGTACTCCGAGCCTTGTCTCTCTGAATATAGTTCAGTATGACGGTAGGACACCTTTTCTTGAAATACATGCATTTCGATAGATAAACAAGGCACAGTACACATAATGGCAAGATTGGATCTAAATCTAAACGGAGAGCATAGATCTAAATAAAAAAGACAGTACATAATGGCAAGAGTGCATCGATCTACTAGTCATACTCCTGCATAGGCCTATAGTACATGTACTCGTAGTCGTCGTAGTCGCCGCCGCCGTCGTCGTCACTATCGTCTGACGGTGCTCTGCACTCCCTCGGAGGATCACGACTCCAGGACTGGGCCTGAGGGTAGCGCAGGCGGGGGATATCGCCGTCTCTGATGTAGTCCATGACGCTCTGTAGAGTCCGGCCGGACCACCATAGCCGACGACCGGCCTCGTGAAAGTTCCCAGGAGGCAGACCGTCCTCCTCATACCTGGCGAGCGCCCTCTCACGCCGATTGATGAAGAAGGCATCCCAAGTATGCTGGTTATCGGGATGCCAACTGGGATTCCTCCGCTGCTCCGGCGTGAGCTCGTGGTAGTAGTGGTTCATGATGGCCGCCCGACGCGCCACACCTTGAGGAAGAGGAGGGACCGGCACTCCTCCGGCGCTCAGCATCCAACCGGCGGGAACGTTGTAGCCGCACGGGCAGGGGTAGTTCGAGGCGGAAAGTGCCTCCGCCTGGATGAATGTTAGAGTGGGTACGGTAGAAGCCATGAGAGAGTGGTGAGTTTGTATGTGTTTATGCCAATGGTGTGGCAATGCATACATATATATAGCGAGAAGAAAACATCCCTTTAGTCCCGGTTGGGGACACCAACCGGGACTAAATGGATTAGGGTTTCATTGGGTAACAGATCATCCATTTAGTCCCGGTTGGGGACACCAACCGGGACTAAATAGGAATTAGGGTTTCGTTTGGACCAATCAGATAGAATCACACGGATCGTGTGTTTCTTTCAAGCGCTCGTGAGTCGTTGGATCCGGGTGTGTTTCTTTCGAGCTGTTGTGAGCCGTTCGATCAGGGCTACGGTGTGTTTCTTTCGAGCTGCTGTGAGCCGTGCATTTGGGTCAGTGTTTAACACATTCGTCCCCCTTTAACACATTCATCCATGCATGCTTGGGTTAGTGTTCACTTTGAGCTTTCGTCCCGGCGCGCGCGACCAGCCGGGGCTTTCGTCCCGGTTGTTTCCACCAACCGGGACGGAAGGGCCTTTCGTCCCGGTTGTTGCCACCAACCGGGACGGATGCTAGATAGATATATACACGTCACCGTCACTCCCAGTTCCAGACCGCGCGCAGGGACGAAATCGACGCCGCCAGGCTGCCCATTTTTTCCGTCCCCCCGCGCCGCCCCTCGCCCCCGTCAGCGTCCTCCTCTGCGGCGCCGCCCCCTCGATCCCGTCGCCCCCGTGCCCCCGTCCACCTCTGCGGCGCCGCCCCTCGATCCCGTCGCCCCCGCGCCGCCCCTCGCCCCCGTCGGCGTCCTCCTCTGCGGCGCCGCCCCTCGACTCTGTCGGCCCTCAGGCCTGATCGCTCCCCGTCGAGCGCACCCGCCCTCGATCCGGACTCGCGCCCCGCCCTCGATCCCGTCTCGCGCCGCCCTCCACCGCCCCCGCCGCCGCTGCCCCGCGCCGCCGGCCCGCCGCTGCCCCGAGAGGAGGTACGGCCTGCCTCCATCTCGCCCTAACCCACTAGTGGAAACAGGGGCTTTAGTCCCGGTTCGTAGGCCCCCATTTGTCCCGGTTGTGCAACCGGGACGGGGCATCCGGGACAAATACCCCTCCCCATTGGTCCCGGTTGTGGCAGGATCCGGGACAAATGGGGCTGACCACGTGGCCCGAGCGCTGGAACCTGGCCAGGGATATTAGTCCCGGTTCTGAATACGACCCGGGATGCATGCCCCTTCTGCCGCGGCAGGGCTTTTGCCCTTTTCTCTGCCGCGGCAGAAATTTACAATTTCCGTTTTTTGGTCCCCGAGACCTCCTGGCGGCCCCTCCCCGGACCTCGAGAAGAGAGGAGCCTCGGTGGACCCTCCACCGAGCCCCCGGATCGCACGACTGAATAAGTATATAAAGCAAAATAAGAAACACTTATATTACAGAAGCAAAGTATATCGAGCATATTACATGACCGATGGAGTGTATTACAAAATCAAACTTAGTTCCAACCGGAGGCATGGTACTCTCCATCTACGTTTATGACCTCTGCATCTAAGAAGCCCGCAATTTCCTCCTGAATTGCTCGTATGCGGTCCCTAGGTAGAAGACCGTCCCGAAGCCGTTCGATCTAATATAAAGAAGAGTGGTCACTAAAATACATGAAGCTAAGTAACTAAAATAGATAGTAATAAGAAGAATTGACGACTAACGTACATGAAGTTGCTTAAAATTTCTTCCCTTGGGAGATGTGGTCTGACGAATGAACTCGCAAACGTAGTATCCACACAAGTTATTCCCGTCTCCTTGTTGCAAGCACTATACGAGAAGATTGTTTCAATCAAAATAATAATCAACCAGGCATGATAATGGTATCGACACTAGAATCAAGGAGATGGGCACGGATCTAGATAGTACTTACTTGCACAACATCAAATGTAAGCTGTTTTTCCCATTCACCGGGAGACTTCTTTATGAACCTCTTCCAAACCCTACCCGAGAAAGAAAAAGAATAAAAAGAGTTAGTAATTACTTGATATCCGAAAATGAAACAAAGTAGTCGATATATTGCAATATATAAATACTGAAATTAATAAAGACTGAAATTACCGCTGGATCATTTCCTGCATGTCAGCCCACATTGAGAGGGGTTTACGTTTTGATTCCATTACAATTACTTTTCCTTTGTCAATTTGGAAGATTAGCAGAATATAGTGGAAGCTGCGCACGCAGAACTCATCAATTATACAATGAACATCGAGTAAGGAAAACAGAATGTTTACAACAGAGTAACACACTTACTTGAAGTTGTAAGGAAATAGTATTTCCCGTCGGTGTTGGTTAAATATTATTGCCCTCAGAATATTATTTTCTGTATCCTTGGGAGATTGCCGAAGAGTCTTTTAAAAAATAATATTTGGATCAATGAACCCAATATCATAGATTCCACCTCTTTTGCATTCGAGAATCTTCATTCTGCAATTATAATATATGAGTGTACTATATATATATATATATATATATATATATATATATATATATATATATATATATATATATATATATATATATATATATATATGAATATGCAATTGAATGAGGTGAGCTAGAGAAATAAGTGCTTACAGACAATAGGCACTAAGGATAGATTTGTCGAGGGCCTGCTGCTGGTATAACTGAAACAATTCCTCAAATTGAATCATAACATATCCATTTCCAGTTCCATAGTGCTCGTCCTTAACGTTGAGACATAGCCAGTCCTCAGATTCATCAGCGGCTTGCATATACCAACTATGCACTCTTCGCATTTTCGTTGGTAGATCCTTTATCTCCTCGGGTTTGACAAGAGGCTTCCCGTACTCGTATTTGTACGCACATTCAGCTGCGGGGAAGTAGTTCACTGTTTGCATATACTCAGCAATGGACAAACCCGCATCAGCTGCCTTGTCTGCGTACAGTGTTATAAACTCCGGATCAATATCCTCATCAGCAATATTAGTGCTCACTACAACAAATGCGATAATCTGTGACGCACATTCTATGACGATTCAGTAAAAAAACGTCACAGATTGTGAAATTAAGATGTTTCCCTGACGTGTTTTCACTGAATCGTCACGGAATGTGTGTCACAGGTTATCACATTTGTTGTAGTGGCTCGGCCCCACCTGGGTATTGGAAATCACTTTGAGCGGGGACGTGGATTGTTTTTTCTGCTCTCCGAGTTGAGCAACCGATTTCCCCTTTTTCCCGCTTGCGCTACTACTCTTTGTTGACCGCACCATTTCCTGGTGTGACTTCAGAATAGAGCGGTCATAGTCAGATGACAGACTCGGCTCGGGTTGATGAAGAGTCTTCACCATTTTCCAAGCTCGTTCTATCTCTTCTTCGGTCTCAGGGAAATCTGGCTTTTGCTTCTCCTTCCGCTTTGATTTCCACGCATCGTATTCGTCCTTTGCGATTTTCTGGGTTTCCTCGGGAGTATAGTCGTAAGGTAACTTGGGTACCTCTTTTGGTACCTTCGGGAGGGGTGACCGTTGACGTTTCGGTGATTTTTTACGTTTTGGCAGAAACTTAGTGGGCGGAGAGGGCTGACGCGGCGGCGTAGGCGACCGCGCTGGAGACGTGCACGGCGTAGGCGACCGCGCCGGAGACGGCATGCGTTGCGAAGACGACAGCGCTGGAGACCTTTACGCTGGAGAAAGGCGAGGATTCGATGGCTTTGTCGTCTGATTTGTGAGCACAATGCATTCCTTTAGCCATAGAACGGTCAAGTTCTTGGCTTCACCGAGTTCAGTCAACTCTTCGTCTTCACCTTCAGGAAAATCAAGCTTTACCCGCTCGAATCCGTTGACAACTTCATCGACCCCAACAACAGCGTAGCCCCATGGAACCGGAAGACTATGGTGAGTTGGTTCGTTGCCAATTGGTAAGGCATAGCCGGCCGCCGCCTTGATGGTTATATTGACGACCTTCACGTGGAGCTCACAGTATGTCATTTCCGTGATCTCATCCACCGGGTGAATCATCGGCGGTGCATCATCACCCGGTAGCTGCGTGGACGCAACGCTGCTTTTGCGATGAGAATGTGCGGCGTCGGGAGCCTCGACTTCAACTTCTACCATGTGTACTGTTGCGCCGGTAGACACTATCTGCTGGCTAAGTGTGTTAATTTGGTCCTGCTGCTTCTTTGCTACATCATGTGTCAGCTTTACCATTTCTTCAAGTTGACGCCTCCAGTTTGCCTGATTCTCTGCTTCAGCTGCCTCCTTGTCCTTTTTACGTTGACGGCTTCTATCTGGGTATAACTTTTTGGTGGAGTCGAACGCAACACTCCACGGAGGAGTGCCTTTTGTGCCTCGTGTACGCCCTCCGTGTTCCTTATTCCCTAGGGCTCGTGTGAGCTCGTCGTTCTCTCTATCTGGCACGAACTTCCCATCTTTAACGTCCTTTATTGCGTCTCTCAGCTTCTCTATGGTAGAGGACGACTCTTTTTATGCCTTAGGTTATATATTGCTTTTCCTTCGGCGTCCAACCTGCCCCCATGCCCGTAGAACCATGACCTTGTCCGCTCGACCCACAAGAACGGCTCGGGAGTGATCCCCTGCTGAATCAGGTTGTTCTCCCATGTCTCCCACTTGGGACTGGAACCCTTGTAGCCACCTTGCCCCATAACATGGTGATATACCTTTTTGGCGGCGTTTTTCTCATTTGTTTTCGTCCTTTCCAGTTCATTCTCTGCCAGCTTGTAATTCACGAAGTCTGCCCATACGGGTTTTATTTTCTCATACCCTTGAGTGAAATCAGGAGTCTTGTTCTTCTTAACATAATCAAGGTTCAATCTTTTCTTCCAGTTTTTGAATTGCTCGGCCATCTTTTTCAGGGTCCACGCTTTGACCTTTTCCCGTATCTCATGTTTCATTTTAGTAACATCGGTCTCATTCACATCCGCTTCATTCTCGTCCACCTCTGGCATGGGTAAGTTGAAATTAGCCAAAATCTTTGAGAAAAGATGATCTTTGGCTATTTTGCCGACATATGAAATTCCTTGTTTCCGCGGATCTTTTGGCTCATTCCACTCATTAAAAGTGATCGGGATGTGATCTCTAACTAGCACTCCGCATTGCTTCACAAATTTTTGGGCAACATCAGCGGGAAGCTCGGGTGCGCCGTCTGCTGTGATCGTGTCGATCATGTATCTTTCTGTATCTTTCAACTTCTTTGTCGCCTCGTTTAGTCTTTTTTCCGGTTGATATATTTGAACCGGATGGCTAAAAATATAAAGACTGTTAATACATGTATATAGACAACGGATACTTCATTAATTAACATATATATATATATATATGCACCTCGGAGCCGGTGTTTGTAATTTGTATGGTTCCACCGGAGCCGTCGGCTGCTCCCATATCGGAGCCGTCGGCTTCTCCCTCATCGGAGTCGTCTCCCTAGGTGAGCACCGGATCTCACTCACCGGAGTCGTTCATCCACTGGCTCATATCGGGCTCTACGTCGGGCCCGCGGATTAAACCCTCGATCATATTTTCGGCATCTTCGTCTCTTGGCTCCATACTATACAAAAAGAGTAAGTATATATTTCAGATCCAATTCATTAAAATTGCTTATACATAATAATTAACTAATGATCAATTATTTTCATCAAAATTGTTTATAGATAATACACAAAAAGAGCAACATATATTCATGAAATATTTAAACATACGATAACATTTCTAGCATTCTTAAATTTATAACACTATCTTAATTAGATTTTCTAACATTCATAATTAATAATTCTAACATTCTTCAATTTCCTATATCAATTCTAAACGTACGAATCTAAAATTGCTAAGTCTAATAACTAATAATTCTAACATTCTTAAATTTCCTATATCAATTCTAAACGTACAAATCTAAAATTGCTAAGTCTAATCTAAATTTTTTAACATTCTTAAATTTTCTATATCAATTCTAAACAAATTTAAAGTTAATAAGTCTAATCTAAAATTTCTAACATTCATAAACTAATAATTCTAACATTTGTAACACTAATAAAAAACAGTAATTAAGTAAAAAAAAGGGAAAAAACAAAAAAGGCCCCGGGTTAGGGCGAGATGGAGGCAGGCCTTACCTCCTCTTGGGACAGCGGCGGGCCGGCGGCGCGGGGCGGTGGAGGCCGGCGCGGGGCAGCGGCGGGCCGGCGGCGCGTGGGGCGAGGGGCGGCGCCGCAGAGGAGGACGCCGACGGGGGCGAGACGGGATCGAGGGGCGGCGCTTGGGGCGAGGGACGGCACCACAAAGGAGGACGCCGACGGGGCGAGGGGCGGCGCGTGGGGGCGAGGGGTGGCGGCGCAGAGGAGGGCGCCGACGGGGGCAATCAGCGGCGCCGCTGAGGAGGACGCCGACGGGGCGAGGGGCGGCGTCGGGTGCGACGGGACGTAGGGACGGCGCCGCAGAGGCGAGGACGCCGACGGGGCGAGGGGCGGCGCGGGGGAACGGAAAAAATGCGCAGCCTGGCGGCGTCACTTTCGTCCCTGCGCGCGGTCTGGAGCTGAGGGGGGCGGTGACGTGTATATATCCTATCACCCTTTCGTCCCGGTCGGTGGCAACAACCGGGACGAAAGCCCCTTCCGTCCCGGTTGTTGCCACCAACCGGGACGGAAGGGGCTTTCGTCCCGGTTATTGCCACCGACCGGAACGGAAGGCCCGGCTGGTCGCGCACCGGGGCCAGAAGTACTTTTGGCCAATTGTTTTAGCGCCAAAATTTGAATATATTAAATATGCACGTGAATAACTTTTATATAGTTTCAAATTAGGAAAAAATTACAACATTAAAATTGTTTGAATTTGCATAACTAATTCAAATCCGTTTTCTGTTTAACTAAATAATTATTCTAACTATTCAAACTATTAACTATTTCACTATTTGCACTTAATTTAAATATAAATATCTTATATTGTTTTAAAATTAGTAATAATTACTTTAAACAGAAAACAGACGCGCTAGCGCGTCGCAGTGTCGCTGAAATACAAATTTCTTTTCTACCGTGCTCGGACGCCGCGGATGATGTTCCCGTGCACATTACTACCCGAGCGCCAAGTCAACAATGACCCAAGCATGCATGGATGAATGTGTTAAACACTGATCCGGATGTTTTGTATTTGGGAGATGAACTGACCGGTGTATGAAGCTGGGCTATATATATATAGGGTCCTCTGGCTCACAAAGTGTTGAGCTAGGGTTTTGATCCAACGGTTAAGAAACACCTCATCCAACGGCTCACAGCAGCTCGAAAGAAACACACCGTAGCCCTGATCGGACGGCTCACAACAGCTCGAAAAAAACACACCCGGATCCAACGACTCAAGAGCGCTTGAAAGAAACACACGATCCGTGTGATTCTATCTGATTGGTCCAAACGAAACCCTAATTCCCATTTAGTCCCGGTTGGTGTCCCCAACCGGGACTAAAGGGATGATCCGTTTCCCAATGAAACCATAACCCATTTAGTCCCGGTTGGTGTCCCCAACCGGGACTAAAGGGATGTTTTCTTCTCGCTATATATATGTATACATTGACACTCCATTGCCATAAACACATACAAACTCACCACTCTCTCATGGCTTCTACCGTACCCATTCTAACATTCATCCAGGCGGAGGCACTTTCCGCCTCGAACTACCCCTGCCCGTGCGGCTACAACGTTCCCGCCGGTTGGATGCTGAGCGCCGGAGGAGTGCTGGTCCCTCCTCTTCCTCAAGGTGTGGCGCGTCGGGCGGCCATCACGAACCACTACTACCACGAGCTCACGCCGGAGCAGCGGAGGAATCCCAGTTGGAATCCCGATAACCAGCATACTTGGGATGCCTTCTTCATCAATCGGCGTGAGAGGGCGCTCCCCAGGTATGAGGACGACGGTCTCCCTCCTGGGAACTATCACGAGGCCGGTCGTCGGCTATGGTGGTCCGGCCGGACTCTACAGAGCGTCATGGACTACATCAGGGCCGGCGATATCCCTCGCCTGCGCTACCCTCAGGCCCAGCCCTGGAGTCGTGATCCTCCGAGGGAGTGCAGAGCACCGTCAGACGATAGTGACGACGACGGCGGCGGCGACTACGACGACTACGAGTACATGTACTATAGGCCTAGGCAGGAGTATGACTAGTAGATCGATGCACTTTTGCCATTATGTACTGCCTTGTTTATTTAGATCTATGCTCTCCGTTTAGCTTTAGATCCAATCTTGCCATTATGTGTACCGTGCCTTGTTTATATATCGAAATGCATGTCCCCCTCTTTTTAACGTCTATCGAAATGCCATTAGATCTGAATCCAACAAATCAGGAAAAATCACACGGAAAACAGAAAACAGACGAGCTAGAGGGCCACTGTTTGCCGGAATACAACAAATTATTTTATTAAACAGCCAACAGAAAAAAGACGCGCTAGCGCGCTACTCTTTGTCCTCGTCGTCGTCGGTGACCTCCTCGTCGTCGGAGGAGGTGCATGATGGTATTTCCGAGATAGGCCCCCACCTCGGATCGTCGAAGGCCCAGACTTCGCTGGCGTGGTCGGCCCGACGGAGCGCTTGTAGCGCCTTCGTCCTTGCCTCCCGAGCGGCATCTAACTCGAGGTGGCGTTCGAGGCGCCGCTCCGCCCGCTCAGCCGCGCGGGTCTGCCATAGCTCCTCGTCGGCGCTCTCCTCACCCGGATTGTTCCGGTAATACTCGCGGACCACGCGGTCGTCCCTGGCGTCGACTAGGCCCTGAAACGCGCAGTGCCTGAGGTGGCGGTGGTCGGCGGCAGTGACGATCTGCGGCGTCGGCGCCCTGGCCTCCGCTTCCCAGAGGGTGTGGCAGTCGTTAAAATTCATCGATCAACGACCGCGGGCGGCTGAGGCGCCAGGCCGCCGCGTCCCAAGCGCGGGCGGCCTCCGAGGCCGTCGCAAAGAAGCCGAGGGGGATGCGGTCGTCCCCGAAGCGGATAGTCGCGGTGAACATTCCGTTCTGCCGCGATCGGACTCCGCGGAAACCGGTAGTGTTGTTCCTCCTCGGAGGCATGGTGGTGGCACGACGGTGCGTGGAGTGGAGGTGCGGCAGTTTATAACACGCATTCATGGCCACGCGTTACAACTCCCGCGCCACGCGGCAGGACTCCCGCAACACGAGGTACAATACACACTACCACCCACACCTCTCTCTCACTCCCCCAAGCTAAAAAAAAAGGGACGGGGGCTGTGGCTGCATTTGTAGGGGAAGGGACATTGGTCCCGGTTAGGGGGATGATCCGAGAACAATGCCCATGCGCGCGCCACGTGGCCTGTGGCTAGGGATTCGTCCCGGGTCGTGCCACGAACCGGGACCATTGGCTACCCACGAACCGGGACAGATGCCCCCAGGTGGTTTCTGCTGCCTCGGGCACACGAACCGGGACCAATGCATGGCACTTGTCCCGGTTTTTGGTGCAACCGGGACAGATGCCCCCTGCCCCCCTGGACGAAAGGGGTTGTTTCCACTAGTGACCCGGGGCCTTTTTTGTTTTTTTCCCTTTTTTACTTAATTACTGTTTTTATTAGCGTTACAAATGTTAGAATTATTAGTTATGAATGTTAGAAATTTTAGATTAGACTTATTAACTTTAGATTTGTTTAGAATTGATATAGGAAATTTAAGAATGTTAGAATTATTAGTTGTGAATGTTACAAATTTTAGATTAGACTTAGAAATTTTATATTTGTACGTTTAGAATTGATATAGGAAATTTAAGAATGTTAGAATTATTAGTTGTGAATGTTAGAAATTTTATATTAGACTTAGAAATTTTAGATTTGTACGTTTAGAATTGATATAGGAAATTTAAGAATGTTAGAATTATTAGTTATGAATGTTAGAAATTTTAATTAAGTTAGTGTAATGCTAGAAATGTTATCGTACGTTTAAATATTTCATGAATATGTTGCTCGTTTTGTGTATTATCTATAAGCAATTTTGATGAAAATAATTGACCATTAGTTAATTATTATGTATAAACAATTTTAATGAAATTGATCTGAAATATATACTTACTCTTTTTGTATAGTATGGAGCTAAGAGACGAAGATGCCGAAAATATGATCGAGGGTTTAATCCGCGGGCCCGACGTAGAGACCGATGTGAGACAGTGGATGAACGACTCCGGTGAGGGAGATCCGGTGCTCACCCAGGGAGACGACTCCGATGAGGGAGAAGCCGACGGCTCCGATATGGGAGCAGCCGACGGCTCCGGTGGAACCATACAAATTACAAACACCGGCTCCGAGGTGCATATATAGATATGTTAATTAATGAAGCATCCGTTGTCTATATACATGTATTAACAGTCTTTATATTTTTAGCCATCCGGTTCTAGTATATCAACCGGAAAAAAGACTAAACGAGGCGCAACAAAGAAGTTGAAAGATACAGAAAGATACAGGATCGACACGATCGCAGCAGACGGCGCTCCCGAGTTTCCCGCTGATGTTGCCCAAACATTTGTGAAGCAATGCGGAGTGCTAGTTAGAGATCACATCCCGATCACTGTTAATGAGTGGAATAAGCCAAAAGATCCGCGGAAACAAGGAATTTCATATTTCGGCAACATAGCCAAAGATCATCTTTTCTCAAAGATTTTGGCTAATTTCAACTTACCCGTGCCGGAGGTGGACGAGAATGAAGCGGCTTTGAATGAGGCCGATGTTACTAAAATGAAACATGAGATACGGGAAAAGGTCAAAGCGTGGACCCTGAAAAAGATGGCCGAGCAATTCAAAAACTGGAAGAAAAGATTGAACCTTGATTATGTTAAGAAGAACAAGACTCCTGATTTCACTCAAGGGTATGAGAAAATAAAACCCGTATGGGCAGACTTCGTGAAGTACAAGCTGGCAGAGAATGAACTGGAAAGGACAAAAACAAATGAGAAAAACGCCGCCAAAAAGGTATATCACCATGTTATGGGGCAAGGTGGCTACAAGGGTTCCAGTCCCAAGTGGGAGACATGGGAGAACAACCTGCTTCAGCTGGGGATCACTCCCGAGCCGTTCTTGTGGGTCGAGTGGACAAGGGCATGGTTCTACGGGCATGGGGGCACGTTGGACGCCGAAGGAAAAGCAATTTATAACCTAAGGCATAAAGAGAGTCCTTTACCCATAGAAAAGCTGAGAACCGCAATAAAGGACGTTAAAGAGGGGAAGTTCGTGCCAGATAGAGAGAACGACGAGCTCACACGCGCCCTCGGGAATAAGGAACACGGAGGGCGTACACGAGGCATAAAAGGCACTCCTCCGTGGAGTATTGCGTTCGACTCCACCAAAAAGTTATACCCCGATAGAAGCCGTCAACGTAGAAAGGACGCGGAGGCAGCTGAAGCAGAGACTCAGGTAAACTGGAGGCGTCAACTTGAAGAACAGATAAAGCTGACGCAGGATGTAGCAAAGAAGCAGCAGGAACAAATTAACACACTTAGCCAGCCGATAGTGTCTACCGGCGCATCAGTACACATGGTAGAAGTTGAAGTCAAGGCTACCGACGCTGCACATTCTCATCGCAAAAGCAGCGTTGCGTCCACGCAGCTACCGGGTGATGATGCACCGCCGATGATTCACCCGGTGGATGAGATCACGGAGATGACAACCTGTGAGCTCCACGTGAAGGTCGTCAATATAACCATCAAGGCGGCGGCCGGCTATGTCTTACCAATTGGCAACGAACCAACTCACCATAGTCTTCCGGTTCCACGGGGCTACGCTGTTGTTGGGGTCGATGAAGTTGTCAACGGATTCGAGCGGGTAAAGCTTGATTTTCCTGAAGGTGAAGACGAAGAGTTGAATGAACTCGGAGAAGCCAAGAACTTGACCGTTCTATGGCTAAAGGAATGCGTTGTGCTCCCAAATCAGACGGCAAAGCCATCGAATCCTCGCCTTTCTCCAGCGCAAAAGTCTCCAGCGCGGTCGTCTTCGCAATGCATGCCGTCTCCGGCGCGGTCGCCTACGCCGTGCACGTCTCCAGCGCGGTCACCTACGCCGCCGCGTCAGCCTTCTCCGCCCACTAAGTTTCTGCCGAAACGTAAAATAACACCGAAACATCAACGGTCACCCCTCCCGAAGGTACCAAAAGAGGTACCCAAGTTACCTGAGGACTATACTCCCGAGGAAACACAGAAAATCGCAAAGGACGAATACGAGGCGTGGAAATCAAAGCGGAAGGATAAGCAAAAGCCAGATTTCCCTAGACCGAAGAAGAGATAGAACGAGATTGGAAAATGGTGAAGACTCTTCATCAACCCGAGCCGAGTCTGTCATCTGACTATGACCGCTCTATTCTGAAGTCCCACCAGGAAATGGTGCGGTCGACGAAGAGTAGTAGCGCAAGCGGGAAAAGGGGAAAATCAGTTGCTCAGCTCGGAGAGCAGAAAAAACAATCCACGTCCCCGCTCAAAGTGATTTCCAATACCCAGGTGGGGCCGAGCACTAATATTGCTGACGAGCAAATTGATCCGGAGTTTATAACACTGTACGCAGACAAGGCAGCTGATGCGGGTTTGTCCATTGCTGAGTATATGCAAACACTAAGCTACTTCCCCGCAGCTGAATGTGCGTACAAATACCAGTACGGGAAGCCTCTTGTCAAACCCGAGGAGATAAAGGATCTACCAACGAAAATGCGAAGAGTGCATAGTTGGTATATGGAAGCCGTTGAGAAATCTATGGACTGGATATGTCTCAACGTTAAGGACGAGCACTATGGAAATTGAAATGGATATGTTATGATTCAATTTGACGAATTGTTTCAGTTATACCAGCAGCAGGCCCTCGACAAATCTGTCCTTAGTGCCTATTGTCTGTAAGCACTTATTTCTCTAGCTCACTTCATTCAATTGCATATTCATATATATATATAGTACACTCATATATTATAATTGCAGAATGAAGATTCTCGAATGCAAATGAGGTGGAATCTATGATATTGGGTTCATTGATCCAAATATTGTTTATGAAAAGACTCTTCAGCTATCTCCCAAGGATACAGAAAATAATATTCTGAGCGCAATAATATTTAACCAACACCGACGGGAAATACTATTTCCTTACAACTTCGGGTTAGTGTTTACTTTGTTGTAAACATTCTGTTTTCCTTACTCGATGTTCACTTTATAATTGATGAGTTCTGCGTGCGCAGATTCCACTATATTCTGCTAATCTTCCAAATTGACAAAGGAAAAGTAATGGTAATGGACTCAAAACGTAAACCTCTCTCGATGTGGGCTGACATGCAGGAAATGATCCAGCGGTAATTTCAATCTTTATTAATTTCAGTATATCGACTACTTTGTTTCATTTTCGGATATCAAGTAATTACTAACTCTTTTTATTCTTTTTTCTTTCTCGGGTAGCGTTTGGAAGAGGTTCATAAAGAAGTCTCCCGGTGAATGGAAAAAAAGCTTACATTTGATGTTGTGCAAGTAAGTACTATCTAGATCCGCGCACATCTCCTTGATTCTACTGTCGATACCATTATCATGGCTGGTTGATTATTATTTTGATTGAAACAATGTTCTCGTAAAGTGCTTGCAACAAGGAGACGGGAATAACTTGTGTGGATACTACGTTTGCGAGTTCATTCGTCAGACGACATGTCCCAAGGGCAGATATTTAAACCATCTTCATGTACGTTAGTCGTCAATTCTTCTTATTACTATCTATTTTTGTTACTTAGTTTCATACATATATATATATATATATATATATATATATATATATATATATATATATATATATATATATATTGACCACTCTTCTTTATATTAGATCGAACGGCTTCGGGACGGTCTTCTACCAAGGGACCGCATACGAGCAATTCAGGAGGAAATTGCGGGCTTCTTAGATGCAGAGGTCATAAACGTAGATGGAGAGTACTATACCTCCGGTTGGAACTTAATTTGATTTTGTAATACACTCCATCGGTCATGTAATATGCTCGATATACTTTGCTTCCGTAATATAAGTGTTCCTTATTCTGCTTTATATACTTATTCACTCGTGCGATCCGGGAGCTCCGGGGAGGGTCCACCGAGGCTCCTCTCTTCTCGTGGGACCCGGGAGGTCCGGGGAGGGGCCGCCAGGAGGTCTGGGGGTCCCAAAAAACGCAAATCGTAGAATTTCTGTCGCGGCAGAGAAAAGGGCAAAAGCCCTGCCGCAGCAGAAGGGGCATGCATCCCGGGCCGTATTGAGAACCGGGACTAATATCCCTGGCCAGGTTCCAGCGCACGGGCCACGTGGTCAGCCCCATTTGTCCCGGGTCCTGGCACAACCGGGACCAATGGGGGAGGGGTATTTGTCCCGGATACCCCGTCCCGGTTGCACAACCGGGACAAATGGGTCCTACGAACCGGGACTAATGCCCCTGTTTCCACTAGTGAATGTCCCTCCACCAAAAAGAGCCAACTAGGTTTTTAGCATGAGGAACTTTCCGTTCATAATATTTATTCCAAATTAGATCCACCAAGGCAAGTCCCTCTTATTATAAAATTTATCCATAAATTTAATAAGCAATGCAACATTCTTCTTCTGGAAATCCACAATGCCAAGACCCCCAGATTTTTCACTAGTAGGAAATGCCTTATAGACACTACATAATCACCGGCGAAGCTAAATTTAAGATAGCCACTGATATTACCGCTGGCCAAGCAATTTATACGTTCGCCAACGCTACCTTGCTTATCGGTGGCGAACATGTCACTTTGTTCGCCAGCGGTAAGTGTGGGCCCGGTGGCGCGCGCGACAGCAGCCACCCTTGGCGGGCGTTTTTGTGCTTCGCTAGCGCTACCCAGGTTACCGCGAGCGAACGAGCTGGCGTGTTCGCCAGCGCTAACCTATGGGCCCAGCGCGCACGTTAGCACTGGCGAACACGCCAGCTCGTTCGCCAGTGGTAACCTGGGCAAACTAGCAATAATTGAGCCACCCATCTCTCCCACCTCCACTCTTCTCAACTTGTACCTTCTCTCTCTAGCTCAAACTCCCTCTCATTGATGTCAATTTTCCCAACCTCCTCCTCTCTTTTCAACCAACTAAAACTATTTTAGTTGATAGATCTAGGCCTGTCTCCCTCCCAACACCATTTCTATCCAAAGTTTTTCCCCAGAAGATTCTTCCTACATGTAGATCTATAATTACCTGTCCCTCCCTCTCCAAAGCTCCAAAAATCTTTGGATATCATCTCGTGTGCTCATCTAATCATTTTAGGTGCGATTAATGAATATATATAAGTGGGTTTGTATGAAATTTGGCCGGATTATGCGCGATGTGAAATAAATGTGTGAAATTTGACCAAATTAAATATGGTCGCGACATGGTGACGCTATATGTCTGAAATTGAGTAGCCAACTATTCCCGAAATGTTGATTCACTTCCGTTTCGGCAAAGTTTGGCACTCCCTAACCTCCGATTTGTAGGAAGGTCATGCCGAATTGTTTTGTGAATACGACATGGAGTGAAATTTTGGAAATGAAAATGAGTTGCAACTATTGCCAGAATATTGATTCATTTTCGTCTCGGCAAAGTTTGGCACTACTCTAACCTCCGATTTGTAGGAAGGTCATGCCAATATTTTCGTGAATATCGATATATATATATATATATATATATATATATATATATATATATATATATATATATATATATATATATAGGTAAATTAACAGATGCTCCATGGTGCCCATGCTCCTGTACAAAATACTGTTCAGTTTGTACAGGTGTACATAATGGATACCTTGAATACCTAGAACTTGGGTTTGTATGACGTATATATACACTTGGGTATACATACCTAAGGTATCTACATATCTTACATATCTAGAATACGTATACACAAGTGTACGCATATCTGTCAGGTATGTATATATACGTATAAGTATATATATACTTTTTACGTATGTATACCCTACTATGTGCATACCTAGGGGAATATATACGTACTACATACCCAAGATATACATACCCGAGGTATTCATAACATCTACATACCTAAAATGTACGGTATTTGATACCGGTGCCCATGCTCCTAGGTGCCCCATTTGGGCTTCCTATATATATATATATATATATATATATATATATATATATATATAGTTCTAATATTATCTTGGTACCGCGCGCTCGTGCAGGCGACAAATATTGGTGGTCGTTACGAGTGAATGTTTTGTTCGATAATGATAGCGCTCATAGTGTTGTGTTGGATCATGACCTTGACTGTTTCAATTTTTACAAACCTGTGAGGAGCTGTGCCGGTTCCAGGGCGATGGGATGGAAGACATGGTGTGGGACAACGAGTTCTACAAGCGCAAAAAGCCTCTCCTCACGGAGTTGGCCTTGGAGATGAAGGAGAAGGAGATCTAGAAGGACAAGAACCAAGCTACACCAGGGCGTAAACCGCTGGTTGAGAAGGAGCAACTAGAACCACAGTCAAAACGCTTCAGCGTGGAGGTGACCGAGCTGGAGTTCAGGGCGTTGATCATCCCCCTCCTCGTCGAGCAATTCAAGCTGAAGAAGTATAAGAACAAGCTCAACAAGAAGGGTGAGAGCGAGCCGAAGCTCTGCATTCCCCTTCGCACCACCACTTGCTGCCCGTTCTACGTGCAACTGCGGTGGTTTGATGGGCACCTCGTCATCTTCAAGGGCTGGGAGGAGTTCGCCCAGAGTATCAATCTTGGGCTGGGCGATCTCTTGTTCCTGGAGTTCGACGGAGTGGGCTTCAAGGTCCTAGTGAGCAAGCAGGAAAACTCCACCCAACATGTCTTCTTCTTTGATGTCCACCAGCGGTACTGATGATGATGTTGACATGAACTTGTTGATGTATGCTTGTAGGGGCAGTATATTTGATGCCCTTACTGCTTTTGGTGCCAGGGGTGTGTACCACTGGCTTAGGTACTAACCAGGTGCAGAGATTGCACCTGATGAACTCCTTTCTTTTGTGCTAGGGGTGTGTACCCCTCGCGTACTTACATGTATGCTACATGTTAATTACCTAATATGCTATTAGTGTTGCTGTTGATGTGTGTTTGTTGTGTTTGCTCTTGCTGTTACTCTGTTCTTATTCTTTGCCTGAACCAGAGTTGGTAACCTCACCAAATTTGAAAGTGCTAAGTGGATTTGGTGTTAGTGCATCAGAGAATGGAACCAAAGACCGTGCACTCGTTGCTACATGTCTAGAAATGGAGTCTGCAGCGTACCAAACGCAGTGTCACTTTCGACCATGTTCTCTGATGCAGGCTACCAAACAACCCACACAACGCGAACGTGTATCATCTCGGCATGGCCAGGCCCTAGCCGGCATGCGCCCTGCAACCCCAAAAGGGTTGCAGGCTACCAAACGCCCCCTTAGTTGCATGGTCGTTGGAGACGGCGTGTGACGATGACGGAGAAACTCGCAGCTTCATGTCGTAGGCAGCCAAGAAGATCGATATTGAACTAATTTTCACCGGAATTTGAAGGCTACGCAAAGTAGGGATTTATTGGTCTAATTGGATCCAATCTACCAATTTACGAAATTGAAAAATTCAAAATTTAAACTAAAGAAAAATCGATCAGATCATTGATGTTGACCTGGTTCCGCAATATTCCCTTGAACGGGTGCCGCAATATTCCCAAGGAGAAGAGATCAATCTCCCCAGGGGTGCCGTGCGGCCAACATGGATTAGGATCCTATGATCGGCTTCGTGAGTATAACCGCTCTGATATCATGTAGAAAGTTATGAAACCCAATATTTTGTTATATTGACTTTTAACTTATATGAGGGTATATAAGGAGCTACACGGAGCGAGTTAGATTTGGATTAAAACAAATGCTCGCTCCGTATCAAAATGTAGGATGGTTTCCCGTTTTCTAGACAACATGTATCTAGACATGTTTTAATATAACCTGGACATATATGTATACACTAAAACGTGTCTAAATACGTTTTGTCTAAAAAAACACTAAAACATCTTATATTTTGATACGGATGGAGTAGGTTATAAGAGTGCTCGTATACTACTAATTCTTATATATACACGTATTGTATTCTAATAGTTTCCACATAAAAAAGAGTTGAAAAAAATTGCAAGTCCCTTTACTTGCCCTCTGCCCTACTGCAAAAAAAAAAAAAAAAAAAAAAAAAAAAAGGACATGAAAACAAAAACAATCAACGTACTACAATTATAAACGCTACCCTTGATGTGCAGGAGCACCAGCCTTAGAGTGGCAGCTGCCGAAATGCGATCTGTCAAAGATTCTCCCGGAGCCGAAACGTACGAAAACCGGCCGGCGATGGCAATCACCAACCCATCTACGTAACTGCAATTTTTTTTCTTTTTTAATAAGAAGTAACTGCAATTCAACTGGGACCACTCACCAAGGCCTCGATGGAGACATCTCAATAGAGAAACCTGCAGAGATCGGAGGAGATAGGCAATGTGCTGTCCCAATCGTGCTGCACGGCCACATATTCACTAGTGGAAACAGGGGCTTTAGTCCCGGTTCGTAGGCCCCCTTTTGTCCCGGTTGTGCAACCGGGACGGGGCATCCGGGACAAATACCCCTCCCCATTGGTCCCGGTTGTGGCAGGACCCGGGACAAATGTGGCTGACCACGTGGCCCGAGCGCTGGAACCTGGCCAGGGCTATTAGTCCCGGTTCTGAATACGACCCGGGATGCATGCCCCTTCTGCCGCGGCAGGGCTTTTGCCCTTTTCTCTGCCGCGGCAGGGCTTTACAATTTCCGTTTTTTTGGTCCCCGAGACCTCCTGGCGGCCCCTCCCCGGACCTCGAGAAGAGTACCCTCCACCGAGCCCCCGGATCGCACGAGTGAATAAGTATATAAAGCAGAATAAGAAACACTTATATTACAGAAGCAAAGTCTATCGATCATATTACATGACCGATGGAGTGTATTACAAAATCAAACTTAGTTCCAACCGGAGGCATGGTACTCTCCATCTACGTTTATGACCTCTGCATCTAAGAAGCCCGCAATTTCCTCCTGAATTGCTCGTATGCGGTCCCTAGGTAGAAGACCGTCCCGAAGCCGTTCGATCTAATATAAAGAAGAGTGGTCACTAAAATATATGAAGCTAAGTAACTAAAATAGATAGTAATAAGAAGAATTGACGATTAACGTACATGAAGTTGTTTTAAATTTCTGCCCTTGGGAGATGTGGTCTGACGAATGAACTCGCAAACGTAGTATCCACACAAGTTATTCCCGTCTCCTTGTTGCAGGCACTATACGAGAAGATTGTTTCAATCAAAATAATAATCAACCAGGCATGATAATGGAGATGGGCACGAATCTAGATAGTACTTACTTGCACAACATCAAATGTAAGTTGTTTTTCCCATTCACCGGGAGACTTCCTTATGAACCTCTTCCAAACCCTACCCGAGAAAGAAAAAGAATAAAAAGAGTTAGTAATTACTTGATATCCGAAAATGAAACAAAGTAGTCGATATATTGCAATATATAAATACTGAAATTAATAAAGATTGAAATTACCGCTGGATCATTTCCTGCATGTCAGCCCACATTGAGAGGGGTTTACGTTTTGAGTCAATTACAATTACTTTTCCTTTGTCAATTTGGAAGATTAGCAGAATATAGTGGAAGCTGCGCACGCAGAACTCATCAATTATACAATGAACATCGAGTAAGGAAAACAGAATGTTTACAACAGAGTAACATACTTACTTGAAGTTGTAAGGAAATAGTATTTCCCGTCGGTGTTGGTTAAATATTATTGCCCTCAGAATATTATTTTCTGTATCCTTGGGAGATTGCCGAAGAATCTTTTCATAAATAATATTTGGATCAATGAACCCAATATCATAGATTCCTTCTCTTTTGCATTCGAGAATCTTCATTCTGCAATTATAATATATGAGTGTACTATATATATATATATATATGAATATATATGCAATTGAATGAGGTGAGCTAGAGAAATAAGTGCTTACAGACAATAGGCACTAAGGATAGATTTGTCGAGGGCCTGCTGCTGGTATAACTGAAACAATTCCTCAAATTGAATCATAACCATTCCATTTCCAGTTCCATAGTGCTCGTCCTTAACACTGAACATAGCCAGTCCTCAGATTCATTAGCGGCTTGCATATACCAATTATGCACTCTTCGCATTTTCGTTGGTAGATTCTTTATCTCCTCGGGTTTGACAAGAGGCTGCCCGGACTCGTATTTGTACGCACATTCAGCTGCGGGGAAGTAGTTCACTGTTTGCATATACTCAGCAATGGACAAACCCGCATCAGCTGCCTTGTCTGCGTACAGTGTTATAAACTCCGGATCAATATCCTCATCAGCAATATTAGTGCTCGGCCCCACCTGGGTATTGGAAATCACTTTGAGCGGGGACGTGGATTGTTTTTTCTGCTCTCCGAGTTGAGCAACTGATTTCCCCTTTTTCCCGCTTGCGCTACTACTCTTCGTTGACCGCACCATTTCCTGGTGTGACTTCAGAATAGAGCGGTCATAGTCAGATGACAGACTCGGCTCGGGTTGATGAAGAGTCTTCACCATTTTCCAAGCTCGTTCTATCTCTTCTTCGGTCTCAGGGAAATCTGGCTTTTGCTTCTCCTTCCGCTTTGATTTCCACGCATCGTATTCGTCCTTTGCGATTTTCTGGGTTTCCTCGGGAGTATAGTCGTAAGGTAACTTGGGTACCTCTTTTGGTACCTTCGGGAGGGGTGACCGTTGACGTTTCGGTGATTTTTTACGTTTCGGCAGAAACTTAGTGGGCGGAGAGGGCTGACGCGGCGGCGTAGGCGACCGCGCTGGAGACGTGCACGGCGTAGGCGACCGCGCCGGAGACGGCATGCGTTGCGAAGACGACCGCGCTGGAGACTTTTGCGCTGGAGAAATGCGAGAATTCGATGGCTTTGCCGTCTGATTTGTGAGCACAATGCATTCCTTTAGCCATAGAACGGTCGAGTTCTTGGCTTCTCCGAGTTCAGTCAACTCTTCGTCTTCACCTTCAGGAAAATCAAGCTTTACCCGCTCGAATCCGTTGGCAACTTCATCGACCCCAACAACAGCGTAGCCCCGTGGAACCGGGAGACAATGGTGAGTTGGTTCGTTGCCAATCGGTAAGACATATCCGGCCGCCGCCTTGATGGTTATATTGACGACCTTCACGTGGAGCTCACAGGATGTCATTTCCGTGATCTCGTCCACCGGGTAAATCATCGGTGGTGCATCATCATCCGGTAGCTGCGTGGACGCAACGCTGCTTTTGCGATGAGAATGTGCGGCGTCGGGAGCCTCAGCTTCAACTTCTAGCATGTGTACTGATGCGCCGGTAGACACTATCTGCTGGCTAAGTGTGTTAATTTGGTCTTGCTGCTTCTTTGTTACATCCTGTGTCAGCTTTACCATTTCTTCAAGTTGACGCCTCCAGTTTGCCTGATTCTCTGCTTCAGCTGCCTCCTTGTCCTTTTTACGTTGACGGCTTCTATCTGGGTATAACTTTTTGGTGGAGTCGAACGCAACACTCCACGGAGGAGTGCCTTTTGTGCCTCGTGTACGCCCTCCGTGTTCCTTACTCCCTAGGGCTCGTGTGAGCTCGTCGTTCTCTCTATCTGGCACGAACTTCCCATCTTTAACGTCCTTTATTGCGTCTCTCAGCTTCTCTATGGGTAGAGGATGACTCTTTTTATGCCTTAGGTTATATATTGCTTTTCCTTCGGCGTCCAACCTGCCCCCATGCCCGTAGAACCATGACCTTGTCCGCTCGACCCACAAGAACGGCTCGGGAGTGATCCCCTGCTGAATCAGGTTGTTCTCCCATGTCTCCCACTTGGGACTAGAACCCTTGTAGCCACCTTGCCCCATAACATGGTGATATACCTTTTTGCCGGCGTTTTTCTCATTTGTTTTCGTCCTTTCCAGTTCATTCTCTGCCAGCTTGTACTTCACGAAGTCTGGCCATACGGGTTTTATTTTCTCATACCCTTGAGTGAAATCAGGAGTCTTCTCCTTCTTAACATAATCAAGGTTCAATCTTTTCTTCCAGTTTTTGAATTGCTCGGCCATCTTTTTTAGGGTCCACGCTTTGACCTTTTCCCGTATCTCATGTTTCATTCTAGTAACATCGGCCTCAGTCACATCCGCATTCTCGTCCACCTCCGGCACGGGTAAGTTGAAATTAGCCAAAATCTTTGAGAAAAGATGATCTTTGGCTATTTTGCCGACATATGAAATTCCTTGTTTCCGCGGATCTTTTGGCTCATTCCACTCATTAACAGTGATCGGGATGTGATCTCTAACTAGCACTCCGCATTGCTTCACAAATTTTTGGGCAACATCAGCGGGAAGCTCGGGTGCGCCGTCTGCTGTGATCGTGTCGATCCTGTATCTTTCTGTATCTTTCAACTTCTTTGTTGCGCCTCGTTTAGTCTTTTTTCCGGTTGATATATTTGAACCGGATGGCTAAAAATATAAAGACTGTTAATACATGTATATAGACAACGGATGCTTCATTAATTAACATATATATATATGCACCTCGGAGCCGGTGTTTGTAATTTGTATGGTTCCACCGGAGCCGTCGACTGCTCCCATATCGGAGTCGTCGGCTTCTCCCTCATCGGAGTCGTCTCCCTGGGTGAGCACCGGATCTCCCTCACCGGAGTCGTTCATCCACTGGCTCACATCGGGCTCTACGTCGGGCCCGCGGATTAAACCCTCGATCATATTTTCGGCATCTTCGTCTCTTGGCTCCATACTATACAAAAAGAGTAAGTATATATTTCAGATCCAATTCATTAAAATTGCACATGCATAATAATATTTAAACATACGATAACATTTCTAGCATTCTTAAATTTCTAAGAGCATGTCTAACGGACCCCTTATATGTTTTCGCCCCCTAAGAGCATGTCTAACAGACCCCTTATGTTTTCGCCCCCTAAAACGCGTGTACAGGGTTTTGGACATTTTCATGCATAGCCTGGTGAGTTACTATAAAATCTTCTTTTTTACAAGTTTGTCCGAGTATTTTCACTGCCTCATTCTCTTTTGTTTTTCACCTGTTCCTGCGTGCTACAGGTCATACCAGAGTGGTTTCTGAACTATTTTGGAGGAAAGATACCAGGAACTGTCAAATTACAAGCCCCTAATGGTATTGCATTTGATGTTGGAGTTATGGAGAACATGAACAGAACAATCCTCAAGTATGGGTGGGCGGAACCCATACTTGAGGATTATTCTGTTCATGTTCTCCATAACTCTCCAACATCAAATGCAATACCATTAGGGGCTTGTAATTTGACAGTTCCTGGTATCTTTCCTCCAAAATAGTTCAGAAACCACTCTGGTATGACCTGTATAGCAGGCAGGAACATGCGAAAAACAAAAGAGAATGAGGCAGTGAAAATACTCGGACAAACTTGAGGAAACCCCAAAAAAGAAGATTTTTTAGTAACTCACCAGACTAATGCCCGTGTTAGAGGAGAGCAAAGCAACACTAAAACGAAGAAAACAGATATTGCTGCTGTATGAATGTGTTGAAGAAGCAAAGACGGGACCAAAGGTTACCAGCAAATTTGGTAACCTTTGGTCCTGTCTTTGCTTCTTCAACACATTCATACAACAGCAATATCTGTTTTCTTCATTTTAGTGTTGATTTGCTCTCTTCTAACAGGGGCATCAGGGATGTCTCTTCATATCTGAATTTTAATTGATGTTGTTATTTCTAGACAAACTAAACTCTGTCCATACTCTCAAATGATCTTCAGCGCGCCCTAGCTCGCACGAGCTAGAGGGTTGGCCCTCTATATCCCCTCCCGACCCGCACATGTAGGGGTCGACGGGCCGCCCCCTACCCAAACTTGTAAAAAATCGTTCGGGGTGGTCCATTTACGGGGTCTGCTAGATGGCCGGGTATAGCCCAAACCCGTATATCAGCGGTTATTATACGGGTTTTGGGCCATATATATAGGGGTCTGTTAGACATGCTCTAACATTCTTAAATTTTTTATATCAATTCTAAACAAATTTAAAGTAAATAAGTCTAATATAAAATTTCTAACATTCATAAACTAAAATTTCTAACATTTGTAAACTAATAATTCTAACAATAATAAAAAACAGTAATTAAGTAAAAAAAAGAAAGAAAAACAAAAAAGGCCCCAGATTAGGGCGAGATGGAGGCAGGCCTTTTACCTCCTCTTGGGGCAGCGGCGGGCCGGCGGCGCGGGGCAGCGGCGGCGCGGGGCAGCGACGGGGATCGAGGGGCGGCGCGGGGCAGCGACGGGGATCGAGGGGCGGCGCGGGGCAGCGGCGCGGGGCAGCGACGGGACCTAGAGGGGCGGCGCGCGGCCGAGGCGAACGGGAGAGGGCGCTAGGGGGGGTGGGTGCGCTCGACGGAGTCGGGAGCGGCACCACAGAGGAGGATGCCGGCGGGGCGAGGGGGCGGCGCGGATGCCGACGGGGCGAGGGGGCGGCGCGGGGGGACGGAAAAATTGGGCAGCCTGGCGGCGTCGATTTGGTCCCTGCGCGCGGTCTGGAACTGAAAGGAGCGGGGACGTGTTTATATCCTATGACCCTTTCGTCCCGGTTGGTGGCAACACCCGGGACGAAAGACCCTTCCGTCCCGGTTGGTGCCACCAACCGGGACGAAAGACCCTTCGTCCCGGTTGGTGCCACCAACCGGGACGGAAGGGCCCGGCTGGTCGCCCGCGCCAGAACCAGCTGGCCGGCGCGCCAATTGTTTTAGCGCCAAATTTTGAATATCTTAAATATGTAAGTGAATAACTTCTACATACTTTCAAATTACGAAAAAATTACAACATTAAAATTGTTTGAAATTGCGTAAATAATTCAAATCCGTTTTGGGAAAACATACTGGCTGATCCTCTTGATTGGCCTCCATCTACTATTCCTCTTCCTAGCCAGGTAATAATAAGAAATATAAAACTATTACCATTTTTCTTTCTTGATCAACTATCTCCCTTATGCTGGTAGCCACCATGCATTTACAAACCGGTGTATTAGGATCTGTAATGCACGAAACTCCTATAAACCATCCAACCATCTGCACAATCGTCATCAGAAACATAATATCAACCGATACTTACAGAATGTGCCTTCGGCAGGGAGGTCAATATAGGAAAGATGACAAGCACTGGACATAGGACGAAGTGATTAAGCTAGCCAAGGGTGTTGAGAAATATGGCGCTGGGCAATGGAAAAAGATCGAGCTTCATTACTTCTCACTACCTGACGGAGAACCAGTCCGATCAAACGAAAATCTGAATGTATATATAGAAGTCTACTCCAAAAAAAAAGTGGTTATTGGCAAATATGGAAGTTGTTTTATCTAGCAGATGAATAATAAAGTGGGTGTAGAACAAAACAAACGGTATCGCCATCACACAGCCCAACCGTGGCTACTGGGTGCATATATATATGCATACCAAATGCACGGTTGGACGTATGATGGCGAATCCGGATGTTTTGTATTTGAGAGATGAACTGACCGGGGTGTATGAAGCTGGGCTATATATAGGGTCCTCTGGCTCAAAAAGTGTTGAGCTAGGGTTTTGATCCAACGGTTAAGAAACACCTCATCCAACGGCTCACAGCAGCTCGAAAGAAACACACCGTAGCCCTGATCGAACGGCTCACAACAGCTCGAAAAAAACACACCCGGATCCAACGACTCACGAGCGCTTGAAAGAAACACACGATCCGTGTGATTCTATCTGATTGGTCCAAACGAAACCCTAATTCCCATTTAGTCCCGGTTGGTTTCCCCAACCGGGACTAAAGGGATGATCCGTTTCCCAATGAAACCCTAACCCATTCAGTCCCGGTTGGTGTCCCCAACCGGGACTAAAGGGATCGATGTTTTCTTCTCGCTATATATATGTATGCATTGCCACACCATTGGCATAAACACATACAAACTCACCACTCTCTCATGGCTTCTACCGTACCCACTCTAACATTCATCCAGGCGGAGGCACTTTCCGCCTCGAACTACCCCTGCCCGTGCGGCTACAACGTTCCCGCCGGTTGGATGCTGAGCGCCGGAGGAGTGCCGGTCCCTCCTCTTCCTCAAGGTGTGGCGCGTCGGGCGGCCATCACGAACCACTACTACCACGAGCTCACGCCGGAGCAGCGGAGGAATCCCAGTTGGCATCCCGATAACCAGCATAATTGGGATGCCTTCTTCATCAATCGGCGTGAGAGGGCGCTCGCCAGGTATGAGGAGGACGGTCTGCCTCCTGGGAACTTTCACGAGGCCGGTCGTCGGCTATGGTGGTCCGGCCGGACTCTACAGAGCATCATGGACTACATCAGGGCCGGCGATATCCCCCGCCTGCGCTACCCTAAGGCCCGGTCCTGGAGTCGTGATCTTCCGAGGGAGTGCAGAGCACCGTCAGACGATAGTGACGACGACGGCGGCGGCGACTACGACGACTACGAGTACATGTACTATAGGCCTAGGCAGGAGTATGACTAGTAGATTGATGCACTTTTGCCATTATGTACTGCTTTGTTTATTTAGATCTATGCTCTCCGTTTAGATTTAGATCCAATCTTGCCATTATGTGTACCGTGCCTTGTTTATCTATTGAAATACATGTCCCCCTCTTTTTAACGTCTATCGAAATGCCATTAGATCTGAATCCAACAAATCAGGAAAAACCACACGGAAAACAGAAAACAGACGAGCTATAGGGCCACTGTTTGCCGGAATACAACAAATTATTTTATTAAACAGCCAACAGAAAACAGACGCGCTAGCGCGCTACTCTTCGTCCTCGTCGTCGTCGGTGACCTCCTCGTCGTCGGAGGAGGTGCATGATGGTATTTCCGAGATAGGCCCCCACCTCGGATCGTCGGAGGCCCAGACTTCGCCGGCATGGTCGGCCCGACGGAGCGCTTGCAGCGCCTTCGTCCTCGCCTCCCGAGCGGCATCTAACTCGAGGTGGCGTTCGAGGCGCCGCTCCGCCCGCTCAGCCGCGCGGGTCTGCCATAGCTCCTCGTCGGCGCTCTCCTCACCCGGATTGTTCCGGTAGTACTCGCGGACCACGCGGTCGTCCCTGGCGTCGACTAGGCCCTGAAACGCGCGGTGCCTGAGGTGGCGGTGGTCGGCGGCAGTGACGATCTGCGGCGTCGGCGCCCTGGCCTCCGCTTCCCAGAGGGTGTGGCAGTCGCTAAAATTCATCAACGACCGCGGGCGGCCGAGGCGCCAGGCCGCCGCGTCCCAAGCGCGGGCGGCCTCCGAGGCCGTCGCAAAGGAGCCGAGGGGGATGCGGTCGTCCCCGAAGCGGATAGTCGCGGTGAACATTCCGTTCTGCCGCGATCGAACTCCGCGGAAACCGGTAGTGTTGTTCCTCCTCGGAGGCATGGTGGTGGCACGACGGTGCGTGGAGTGGAGGTGCGGCAGTTTATAACGCGCATTCATGGCCACGCGTTACAACTCCCGCGCCACGCGGACAGACAATACCACCCATGCGCCACGCGGACAGACAATACAACCCTTGCTTAAAAAAAAGGGATTCGTCCCGGGTCGTGCCACGAACCGGGACCAATGCCCATGCGCGCGCCACGTGGCCTGTGGCTAGGGATTCGTCCCGGGTCGTGCCACGAACCGGGACCATTGGCTCCCCACGAACCGGGACAGATGCCCCCAGGTGGTTTCTGCTGCCTCGGGCACACGAACCGGGACCAATGCATGGCACTTGTCCCGGTTTTTGGTGCAACCGGGACAGATGCCCCCTGCCCCCCTGGACGAAAGGGGTTGTTTCCACTAGTGATTATGAGTTGTGATGAAGTTTAGTACGCATCTGTTTGTGGTGAAATTTTACGTAAATAACTTTTTTGGTGTAGTGAATTTACGCTATAACCCTCCAAACCAAAAAGTTCAGAAAATAACCCTATGTCATAATGCCCGCCTACAAGGTGTATGCTCTATAGCATAACGCGAGTAACCTGCGGCTTTATTGACCGTGCCACCGTGGACAAAGACTTCCACGTGGCATGCACCATAACGCCCCAGACGGAGGCGTTATGCGCCGTGGTCGGGGTCGTTACACATTTTAACACCCTGGTCAGGGGCGTTATGCGAAGAGGTAAGTGAGACCGAGACAGCCACACTTCATCCTCGAATCCTTCCAAATCCTTGTGATTTTTCCATGGAGTTCGGCTTCTCTCGCTTCTCCAAGGTAATCTCATCCCTTTCCCTTCGTTTTTCCAAGAAAAAAGTTTCTATTTAGTCAAATTGCTCCCCCTATTTTGAAAACCCTGAAAATTGGTTTTTGCCACCCTAATTCCTAAATTGGTTAGTTTCTTGTTGATGTGTGGAGCATATGTAGTTGTTACGATGATCTAGACATAACAATTTTGTGGAAAACCCTACATATTTTTAGTAGGGCCTATCCCTCACCCTAACCCTAGGAATTATTATGTTAGGGCCTACTTGTTAGCTATGATGCCAGTATAATCGTTGTTGTGGTTTTGTTTTCTAGATGTTTTTCTTTAAGTTCTCTGGCTGTAGGGCAGAAGCCCCACAACATCCCCTAAATTTATTAAAAGGAAAAAGGTTTATGTACAAGTGTTATATACAATTTGAATAAACAAGAAAACAGGAAACCAAGGCTCTAAGGAAGAGCCCTAATCCAAGGTAATAAAGCATGTAGGAACTTCTTCTTAATTCTATGCTGCAGGAGATAGATATCATGAATGAACCCAGCCTTCCATCAAGCAAAATAAGCTCTCTCATGATAAAAAAGGCTCCATTCCTCCGTATCCAAATATGCCTGCAAGACACAATGACCATTGAAGTAAAAATTGGATTGCCAAAACTGTTCCTTTCTAGAGAAATACTAGTTTGGAGATCAGTGGCATCCCTCCAGTAGATCTGCAAGTAGTTCCATACTCTCTGGCTGAAGTTACAAGTGAAAAATAAATGTTTTTTGTCCTCATAATCTCTGTTAGGGCAAAACACACAGAAATCATCATCAAAAACATGCCAATGTCTTCTTTTGAGCAAATCCCTTGTATTCAATCTATCTTTAATAAGCGACCAGGCAAACACCTTGAATTTCATTGTGCAAGAAGATTGCCAAAGCCAGTGGAAAATCGGTGGAAAAAAAATATGTTTGAAAAACATCTTATAGAACTGAGAATATGAGTATTGACTTCCCCATTTGAAAACCCAAATATCCTTTTCATTAGAAGGCTGATTAGATCTAAGAAACTGTAGCATCCTGGAACTCGGCAAAAGCCTGCTGAGAAAGTCGCAACCGAAATAACGAAAAATGATCTTAAAGTGCAAGAACATCAGCTGTAGAGATATCTTCTTTGAGCACAAAGGAAAACAAACGAGGGAACCTGATCTTAAGGGGAGTCATTGTCGGGGGGTTACCCCCGAGTAGGGTAAAGACAAGTGGTAAAAGCAACTATCAGAAGAGAGGTTTGGTCGAGTAGCCGCCTACCCGGTACTTGCTACCCGGTCGACTTCTACTCGGTCTCACCTCAAGATGACCAGAAGAAAGAATCAATCAAGTTCTATCCATTCGAGTAGAAGAGTTGGCCCGAGTAAAACTGGCGGGAACCTACTCGGGCCAGAAAGTCAAAGGAGCCGTTCTGACACAGGATCCCGCGTATCCTGGGTCCGTACTTGGCACTGTTCGAACTACTGTTCATCTGGGACCGGCCTGCCTGACAGTGACAGCATGGAAGCAGGCGGTCGCAGGATAAGGGGGCCCTACTCTGTGTTTGGCACAGTGATACCAGTCTGTCCCCTTGGTTTTGCCCAACGACTTTACGGATGCAGCCAAGATTAGGAACCAAAGCTGTCAGCGGGAACCCGGAGGGAGGACGATGTGCACACTATGTCGACACTTGTCCATGTTTGGACGTATCCGGCTGGGCACCATGTATATAAGGTGCCCCGCCGCCTCCTGCGTGAGGGGAGAACAGAATCGAAGACATCGTGACCTAATTCTTGACCTAGTTCATCACGTAGAGAGAAGAGTGGCTACTCGGTAGCAAGAACATTGTACTGTGCCTACTCGGTGAGACACCAGAATACATAGAGAAAGGCAGGAGTAGGGGTTTTACCTCCTCACGAGGGCCCTGAACCTGGGTAGATCGTGTTGTTTGCAGTGTTTACTTCGTACCTCACGCGGCTACTCGTCGCGTGATCCCTCCCCGAGCACCTCCAGCGTCCTTCGTCCCCACATCTTTAGCCATCCTATGGCATCTGCCGTGACACCACCACGACAGTTGGCGCCCACCGTGGGGCAACCAGCGGCGCTGGCTGGAGTTTCTGTTCGGACGGGATCTTCTTCAGCGGAGCGCGTAGTCTGTGGCCTTGTCCACAGATTCGGCTCCTTCGACTTCGTCACCGACAACGCCGACGATTTTCGCGGCAGGGCCATGCCGGAGGGCGGCTCGGTGATCTCTTTCGGCTCTCACCTCGTCTACGTCGCCACCGTCACCAACCGCGCGTACCCCGAGCTGGTGCATGACGCGGAGGATCCTCCCGCGGTGATCGCTGCTCGCGGAAGGCCCGCGTGCCGTTCTGCGGACCGCGCCGAGGTGATGGTGACGGGCTTGGCGGCAAACGCTGGCGCGGCCGCTACTGGCGCCGCGGCCGTCGTCGAGGATCTTGCTGCACCGAGCGCTGGTGGCAGGACTCACAGGCCTTACGAGAAGGAGTGCAACTTGCCGCCTTCCACTACTCCGACTATTCCCGCGTCGGCTGGGCGACTTGGCATGCCGACTCCCACCGACATCGAGCTCCTAGCCATGAAGGAGCAGCTCGAGCGGCAACGCCTGGAGCTGCTTGCCGAGCAGGCGGAGTTGGATAAGGTGAGGTTGGAGTTGAGTCTAGATCAGCTCGAGTACAACAAGGCTCACGGCTTCACGCCAGTCACTAGGAGGGCTAGCAGAGTAGGCGCCACGCGGCGCAACCTTGGTGCCGAGATGGCGACAGTTGTAGAGGTTCCTGCTCAGTCCGCCACCGCAAACACCTCCACCAGGCCCAGATATAGCACCCCCGCCAAGACACTTAGAGCTGCAGAGGCTGTAGCTGCCGAGTTGCCTCGTCTAGACGGCGACGCGCGCGTTAGGCAGCAGGAAAGGCTCAACGAGTTGGTGTTGGAGGCTGCTAGGCAGAATGAGGAGTTCCGGAAGGCCAACCCGGGTGCTGGAGCTTCGCAGGTTGTGCACTCGCACGCGGCTAGATCTAATGATCAAGCCTCGTCTCCGCATCCCAGCCGCGAGAAGAGCCGCAGCGGACGTTTGGCCAGAGATAGGCAAATGCAGGTGTACGACCCGGCTGCTGCCGCGAGACAGCTTGCTGTGCCGCAGCAGCCCGGGCAGGAACACAACGCTACAAGAGCAGGCTCTCAAGCCCATCAAGCTCAAAGCCAGGCCCGAGATGGAGCGCGTCCAGGTCCTTCTCGGCAACCCGCAGCTCAGCCTACTCGGCAGATGCAGCAGCCGCGAGCAGTGGCGCCAGTCGCCAACCCGGTGGAGCAGCCAGCAGCTGTGCAGGTGGACAGATATGATGATGGCTACTCGGCCATGGAGATGGCTCGCTATGATGTCCATGATCGTGTTGGCGAGCGTATGCTGGCGCTTGGAGATGCGAGGCATCAGCTGGACCGGATCAGCTTGTCGGCGCGGCTGGAGAACACGGGTCCTCCTGGCCCCGAGTGCTTTGGCCCGCGCATCATGAACGAGCCATCCGTGAAGAACTTCCAGCTCGCAAGGGGCACCAAGAGCTACAATGGCAGCACCAAGCCGGAAGATTGGCTCAATGACTATGTCACCGCGGTTCATATCGCAAACGACAACAGAAGATGGGCGGTGCGCTATGTTCCGCAGATGCTAGAGGGTCCAGCCCGCACTTGGCTCAACAACTTGCCCAAGAACAGCATCAACTGCTGGCTGGACTTCTCGGACGCCTTCATCAGCAACTTCACCAGCACCTACAAGAGGCCGAATAGGCCACAGCAGCTATCCGCTTGCAGGCAGCGAGAAGACGAGACAGACCGCGAGTACCTTACTCGGTGGAGCACATTGAGGAACACCTGTGAAGGTGTGAATGAAGCACAGGCCATTACTTGGTTTGCGCAGGGATGCAGGCATGGCAGTATGTTGTGGCAGAGATTACAGAGGGAGATGCCAAACACTCTGGCGGAGACCATCAAGATTGCGGATCAGTACGCACTCGGTGATCCTACTCAGCCTCTGATGGACTCCTCTGAGCCGAGAAGAAACTTCAGCAACAGCAAGCGCAACGAATTCCGCAACAAGCGCCGAATAGATACTCGGTACGACCCTGAAGAGGTGAATGCAGTGACTGTTGGAGCTGGTGGTAGCCAAAGGCAGAAGCCTGCTGGAGCCTACGGGCAGAACCAGAACCAGAGCCAAGGCAACAAGAAACCATTTCGCACTTCGCAGTCGGGTAGCGGAAACACCGAGCAGCCGAAGAAGTTTGTCTTTGATGACATGAAGGATGGCCCGTGCAGTTTTCACACTCATCATCCCTCCAGGCCTGCTAACCACACTACTCGACAGTGCGAGTGGTGGGATGTGATCAAGAATGACGGACTGCCTCCTCCTCCTCCTCTGCCCGCGGCCAATGCCAATGTGCAGCCTACTCGCGCACCCGCAGCTCGGCCGCCAGTGTACCCGAGAAGAAAGAATGTGAACCAGGTGGCTTTAGGAGCCAACCGTAACTTCAACAATGAGAGCTACCGCAACAACAACAACTACTACAACCGCAACAACAACAACAGAGGCAACAACAACTACCAGGGCAACAACAACAACGGCAACAATGGGGGCGGAGGCTCTAACCAGTACCAAGAGCACCACGAGAGCTACATGATCTTCACCTCTGAGCCAGTCGACAAGCAATCACAGCACAGGCGTGCCATGGAGGTCAATGCAGTGATTCCTGCTGTCCCTCACTACATGTATTGGTGTGACCAGGAGATCAGGTGGTCCCGAGTAGATCATCCCAAGGTAATGCCCAATCCGGGTAGCTATGCCTTGGTGCTGGATCCTACCTTCCTGGGCCCCGAGAAGAATGTAAGGTTCAGCAAGGTGCTAATCGACAACGGCAGCAGCATCAACATCGTGTACAAAGACACACTCGAGAAGCTTGGCCTGGCCGAGAACATGATGCTGCCCAGCAAGACCACTTTCCATGGCATTGTGCCCGGGATCTCGTGCAACCCGATTGGCCGAGTGTGGATAGATGTGCTATTCGGCACCAGGGAGAACTGACGCACAGAGCGCCTGCAGTTCGAAGTGGTTGATCATCAGAGTCCTTACCATGCTCTACTCGGCAGGCCTGCTCTGAGCAAGTTCATGGCCTCTACCCACATTGCATATCTGAAGATGAAGATCCCTGGCCCCAATGGCATAATTACTATCTCTGGTGATTACAAGAAGTCCATGGAGTGTGCCTCTGCTGGTTCCCAGTTGGCGGAGTCGATGGTGATTGCTGCCGAGAAGAAGAAGATGTATGAGGTGGTGGCTATGGCGCAATCCGCGCAGGCTGGCGCGCAAGGCGTGCCGAGTACCCAGCACGGGACCGCATTCCAGGCATCTCAGGAGACCAAGAAGGTCCAGGTCGACCCCGAGTTCCCCGACCGCGTAGCCATCATTGGCTCCGGGTTGGCGGAGAAATAGGAAAGCGAGCTCATCCACTTCCTCCGTGAGAATCGGGATGTATCCGCCTGGTCCAATGAAGATCTACCAGGGGTCCCGAGGGAGTTGGTTGAGCACTCATTACATGTGCTTCCTGACGCCAAGCCAGTGAAGCAGGCTATGCGCCGCTTCGGAGATGAGAGAAGGAAGGCCATTGGTGACCAGATCACCAAGCTGCTGATAAGCAATTTCATCATGGAAGTGCTGCATCCGGATTGGCTAGCCAACCCGGTCATGGTCGAGAAGAAGAAGGAGGATCCCAAGGCTGCCACTGCATGGCGCATGTGTGTCGACTACACCGACTTGAACAAGGCATGCCCCAAGGACCCCTTCCCGCTACCTCGCATCGATCAGGTGATCGATTCCACTGCTAGTTGTGAACTGTTGTCTTTCGTAGATGCCTACTCTGGTTTCCACCAGATCGCACTCAATCCTGCTGATCAAATAAAGACTGCTTTCATTACCCCGTACGGGGCTTATTGCTATCGTGTCATGTGTTTTGGCTTGAGGAATGCGGGTGCAACCTATCAGAGATGCATGCAGAAATGCTTGCACGACCAGCTCGGCAAGAATGTGCAGGTGTACGTAGATGACATTGTCATCAAAACGAATAAAACACATACTCTGCTTGCCGACCTGGAGGAAACCTTTGCTAACCTACGCAAGTACAAAATGAAGCTGAATCCGAGTAAATGCACCTTTGGTGTCCCGGCTGGCAAGCTACTCGGCTTCCTGGTGTCTAGTCGGGGCATTGAGGCCAATCCTTCAAAGATAAAAGCTATTGAGAGGATGTCTTTGCCGAGATCCTTGAAGGACGTGCAGAAATTCACTGGTTGCTTAGCATCTCTGAGCCGTTTTCTGGGCCGAATGGGCGAGAAGGCACTGCCTCTGTACCAATTGATGAAGAAAAGTGACAAGTTTGTCTGGACTCCGCAAGCGGATGTGGCATTCAATGAGCTGAAAGCAATGCTGGCTAGCGCCCCCATCTTGGCTAGTCCGCTACCCAAGGAGCCAATGCTGCTGTACATTGCTGCGACTATCCGAGTAGTCAGTGTGGTGATTGTGGTGGAACGAGAAGAAGAAGGCAAGAGTGTGCAGCGCCCAGTGTACTATCTCAGTGAAGTGATGTCCAGCTCCAAGCAAAACTACCCGCACTACCAGAAGATGACCTACGGCGTGTACCTGGGCGCCAAGAAGCTAAAGCATTATTTCCAAGAGCATCCTATCACGGTTGTGAGCTCTGACCCCATCTCGGATATCATGGGTAACAAGGAGGCGAGTGGCAGAGTAGCCAAGTGGGCAATCGAGCTGGCCGCGTATGCACCCGCGTACGCGAGAAGAGAAGCCATCAAGTCTCAGATTCTGGCGGAATTCCTGGTGGACTGGGCCGAGGTGCAGTATGAACCTCCTGCTCCAGTTTCTAACTACTGGAAGATGTACTTTGATGGCTCGAAGGTGAAGGAAGGCCTTGGTGCTGGCGTGGTGCTTACGTCACCCAAGTGAGATCAACTCAAGTATGTGCTACAGATTCACTTCAAGGCATCCAACAATGTAGCAGAGTACGAGGCAGTGGTGCATGGCTTGCGAGTAGCCAAGGAGGTTGGCGTGCAGCGCATTATATGCTATGGCGATTCAGATCTGGTGGTGCAGCAAGTCTCGGGCACTTGGGATGCTCTGGATGCCAACATGGCGTCGTATCGTTTCCTGGTGCAGTCTATGACCGGATTCTTCGAAGGCTGCGTGTTCCAGCACATTCACCGAGCAGAGAATGAAGCGGCAGATGAGCTATTCAAGTTGGGATCTTCTCGGCAATCCATCCCGGCGGGAGTTGCCTTGGAGCACTTGAGGAAACCATCCATCAAGCCTTCTCCCAACTCGGAGTCCATATTTGTTCCTTCTCTCCCAAGTGAGGAATCTGATCCCATGGAGATTGACTGGGAGAATGCTACAGGAAACCCGGGGACTGCCGTCCTCTACTCGGGGACTGCCACTCCCTACTCGGGGACTGCCATTCCTTACTCGGGGACTGCCATTCCTACTCGGGGACTGCCATTCCTTACTCGGGGACTGCCATTCCTTACTCGGGGACTGCCACTCCTTACTCGGGGACTGCCATTTCTTACTCAGGGACTGCTGTCCTTAACCCGGGGACTGTCGCATTCATTGAGGAAGTCCTTGCTAATCGGTCTGGGCTTCAGAGAAGTGCTCCCATCCCTAAAGAGCAACCAGAGGTACCCGTCCCAATGGAAGTGGACGAACCAGTGTTTCCCACACGGGAGACGCCGAGTTGGGCCATGCCCATATTATCCTTTCTGAGGGACGGTACTCTGCCAGAAGATGAGGTGGCTGCAAGACAGATTCAGAGAAGATCCAAGGGCTACCCTATAGTCCGAGATGTGCTGCACAAGAGAAGTGCCACTGGCGTGCTGCAACGTTGTGTGGACCCAGCAGAAGGAGAAGAAATTCTGGTAGAGATACACCAAGGAGAATGCGGGCACCATGCCTCTTCTCGGGCGTTGGTTAAGAAAGCTTTTCGGCATGGTTTTTACTGGCTCACGGCACTGCAGCAAGCTGAAGATATTGTGAGGAAGTGCAATGGCTGCCAGATGTTCGCGAGTAAGATTCACATGCCTGCTTCCGAGCTGAAAACAATTCCTATCACTTGGCCATTTGCTGTTTGGTGTTTGGACATGGTCGGACCCTTCCAGCCGGCTAGAGGCAACATGACTCACATCTTGGTCATGGTGGACAAATTCACCAAGTGGATCGAGGTGAAGCCTATTCGGAGGTGCGATGGGGCCACAGCTGTGAAATTCGTGAAGGATGTGATCCTGAGATATGGCTACCCGCACAGCATCATCACCGACAACGGCACAAATTTTCCTGAGGGAGCAATGGTGCGGTTCTGCAGAGATAAGCATATCCGACTAGACGTTGTGTCAGTCGCGCATCCCGCATCCAATGGGCAAGTTGAAAGAGCAAACGGCATGGTACTGGCAGGTATAAAGCCAAGGCTGATGGAGCCACTGCTAAAAACACCTAGGTGTTGGTTAGACGAGTTGCCAGCGGTGTTGTGGAGTCTAAGGACTACCCCTAACCGGTCAACCGGCTACACACCATTCTTCTTGGTATATGGGGCTGAGGCCGTGTTGCCAATAGACTTAGAGCATGACTCCCCCCGAGTAACCCTCTACACTGAGGTGGAGGCGAGAGAAGCTCGAGAAGACGACGTTGACCTGCTTGAAGAAGCAAGAGAGCTGACTCTGTCACGTTCGGCTATCTACCAGCAAAACCTGCGGCGTTATCATAGCCGAAAGGTGAACCCAAGGGTTTTCCGAGAAGGAGACATGGTCCTTAGGCTTGTGCAGCGCACAGCCGGGATGCACAAGTTGTCTCCTCCATGGGAAGGGCCTTTCATTGTGAGCAAAGCGTTGCACAACGATGCTTACTATCTTATAGATGCGCGCCCACCACAGGCGAACAGGGCAGATAAAGCTGGAGAGGAAACCAAGCGCCCTTGGAATGTAGCTCTACTCCGTCGTTTTCATTCGTGAGCAAAGATGTGTATGTACCCTCTCATCCGAGTTGAAATTCTATTCTGCAATCTGAAATTGAACTCGGGGACTGCCCTCGCCCAACTTTGCTCTAAGTGTTTCTACTCGGCTTTGCTGTTTGCCTGTTCGGTTGCTCCACTTCAAAATTCATAAGCATATTGAGTACTGTGTCTAAACCTATATGCCAACTCTTCGACTCTGCTGCTGTCCGAAATCCGGCTTCATGGCAAGCAAGAGAACAAGCAAAAGGTCAATGAGCACAAGAAAAATCGCTAAGGAAGAAAAGTGTGCAGGAACCGAGTAGGGTGTTTGTTACTTCTGTTCTCTGTCTTATCTTTTCGGCTAAGTGGCGGGCTGCGTTACTATGTTTGTTTCTAAGCGGCTGAGTATTTGCAGCTCTACTCTTTGACTCTTGTGACTCGAATACCAAAAAAGCAACAAGTTGCGGGTAGAGCTGAGACGAAAAGAGAGAGTGAATAAGAAATGCAACTCGGGGACTCGTATACTAACGCAACCCGGTATCGAGCCAGGGCTGCTCAAATTGACTAAATCAAAAGTAACAAATACCAAGTGGGAATAAAATTGAGTAGCAAGCAACAAGATAAATAGTCTGATACATTTGCTCCCGGCATCCCGGGGATCTGATAAGTGTTTGAGTAAAAAGTTTGCAGGATAAAATCATGTTGAGGAAGCGGTGTTGTCGGTGCTGGCCTTGGCGGCTTCATTTTCTGTGGTGGTCTTGGTCGCCTCCGCCTCCGAGCTGGCATAAGCTGTTTTCGCGGCTTCCTCTTCGGCGCTGGCGTTGGTCGCGTCCGCCTCCAAGTGGACGGTGGTGGACTGCTCCATCTCGACATCGTGCTCGGTGGCTACCTGGTCTGAGGTGGCCGTGGCCACCGAGACAGGTCCTGTTGCCAGGGAAGAACCAGAAGCTGGGCCGTGGGGGCGTACCGTGTCGTCGAGGGCGGCTCCTGATGAGGTGCCGAACTCGAGGGCGGCTGTGTCGATCTCCTCGACTTCTTCATCGCTACTCGCGACGACCGCGGCCTTGCCCCTAGGTGAATCGAAGAAGCCCAAGTCCAGCTCGGAATCTGATTCTTCGTCCTCCTCCTCGTCCTCCTCCACCTCGGTGTCGGGTTCAGTGAGGCCATCGATGAAGGTTGTCGTGTCAGCATACTCCGCAACCTCATGCGCAATCAACTTGCGCATGGTCACGCAGCTGGGATCCGTCTCCCACTTGGAATTGGCGCGCTTCCCGCGGATAATCTGCATGTTCAAGTTCTCATACCAGGAGGCGACGCAGAGCTGCATCAAATCAGCACCCGCCCGAGCTCCCGAGGCGCGCCACTTCTTCAATTCGGCCTTCACGTTGCGCAGCTTCAGAGCAAGGCCACAAATAGTTGTTGGCGCAGGATCCTGAGGCCAGAAGAGCTCGTGGAGCTGGAAGCCGGTGCGCACCAGGTCAGTGCCCACGCCGGCTAGGCGTTCGAACTGCCCTCGCATCACCAGCATGCTATCCTCGATCTCGGCTCTGGTGTCCGCAGCCTCGCCCTTCTCAATACGAGCTGCTTGGGCCTTAGCCAAAGCAGGCGCGCAAGAGGACACGATGTCAGGGAAGATTTCTGCAAAAAGCAAGTGAGAAATTCAGTAACAGAATTAGAGAGGAGGTAGGACCGAGAAGAAGAGATGCAGAAAGGAGAAAACTTACGATTCAACTCGTGGCGCAGCCCCTGCAGCTGGATTTTCCATGCTTCTTCATTGGATACATGCTTCTCCTCGAGCAAGCGGAGCCCCTCCAGCTGAGTAAAGAGCCCAGCATTGGCTTTTTTCAGCACCTCGCACTCCTGCTCGAGGGCTTTCACCTTGGCATTGGCTGTTGTCTCGGCCTTTGCCTTCTCGGCGATGACTCTGTCCCTCTCGGCACCAAGGTTGATGGCATCCTGGAGTGCCTTCTGCAGCTGGAGTTGCAGACTCTCCATCTCGGTAGCGTGCTCACTCTGCAGAGCAGCAGATTGGCTTGCCAGTTGCACCTCCACCTCGGCAGGCTTGAGGCAATCTTGATGCTCCTCGGCAAATTTCTTATGATCTTCTGCGGAAAGCAAAAGCACGATCAGCGGAAAAGCAAAAGAAACAGACACAAGGGCGAACCGAGTAGACAGTGGTTTACCTTCAAGCTTCTTGATGGTGGCCTCGCCATTCTCAACAAAGGCACGGCAGTTCGCGTGCTCGTCAACCAGGGCTTTCAGTTTCCCTGCGGAGTAGAAATGGTTAACGCAAAAAAGCAGAAGCGGGCGTAAACAAAAAACGCAAGAACCGTGTAGCTAGAAGCGTACCTTCAACTTCAGACAGCTTCATGGTACTGTTCATCACTTCCTTGTCGGCTTCCTCGGCGCTCACTTTCTCTTTCTCCAAGGCAACAATGCGTCTCTTGGCAATGGCATGATTCCAGAGTAGCCGACGGTGCAAGTTGGTCCGTTTCAGTACGCTATTCTGAGAAGCAAAAGAAACAAGAATCAGGCAAAGTAATTGAGATTCAACCCGAGAAGGCGGCTACTCGGGAGAGTGTCCGCCTACTCGGCCAGAATCTCGGGGACTGGGTGATGGATAAGGAAAATAGGGAGAGTAGAAAAGAAGTGAAAACGCAACTCGGAAAGGATGATTAGGAACTTACCGCGTAGGATTGCTCGAGGTCCTCGGCGTTCTTGTGGTGGACAAACATCTTGGCAGCAAGTGTAGCAGAGGTGGTCGAGACGGTCATGGGTTTGCAACCCAAGTCCACCTTGTTCCAATCCTGACGCATATGGTCGATGTCGCCCAGATCGATGCCGTTCCAGTTGGGGTTGCCGAGAACTTTGCTGTCCCACTTGGCGTCGATGAAGCCGATCAGGTCGAGTACTTGCTCGAGGCTCTGGGACGTTATCGCCTGGTCTTGAGCTCCCCGAGAAGCAATGGAGACAGACTTGTCTTGATTTGGGGCCGGGGGCCTGGAGTCCACTGCCACGGCTTTCCTCCCTCTCTGAAGAGCAAGATTCCGGTCTGTGGGGGAGAAGCCGACCTGGTGCTGTTGGCTAACCTTCACCATGTAATCAGGGTAGCAGGGCTGATCAGCTATAGCAGCGGCGGCAGGAACCGCATTGGGATTGCGGATAACCAGCTGCCTGGACTGGCCAGTTGATGTTGGCGGCGGCATGTCGGCAGCCCGCTTCTTCGTCTTCTCCTTCTGGGCAGTTGGCTTCGCGACAACCGACTTCTCGGCTTTCTGCTTCTCGGTCTTCTTCTGCTCAGCCTTCTCCTTCTCGGTGGCTTTCTTCTCGGCTGCCTCCTTCTCGGCAGCATCTTGGGTTTGTTTCCTGGTGACTCGCCCGGCAGGAGGGCTGGCTGCGTCCTTGGTCTGCTCCACCAAGGAGGAGTCTGGCGGTGCAGTGCCCTGGTCAGTTGGTGGCACCAAGGGCGTGCTATCCGCTGCGCCATCTGGTTGGGCGCTACTCTGCGCAGCGTCTGGTTGAACGCCGCTCAGAGGATATTGCTCTGTCATAATCGTATCTTCTACCCGCTGCTCGGCAGCGGGATTCTCTTGTTCGGCAGCCCCTGTGGCTGGCTGCTCATGTTCAGCTTCTGGCCGCTCAACGGCGGCATCATCGCGCATCTCCTGGTCTTGATCTTGGTTCTCCTCGGCGGTGCTAGCCGGAGGAGAAGGGGGCCTGTCCTGGTGAGCGGCATCCTGCGCATCTGGATCTGCGCGGGACTGTTGCTCAGCCTCGGCGTCTGGGGCATTGATGGTCCCTGTTTTGGTGGTGTCGGCCTCATCGCCCTCCAGGTCGACAACCTTGTCGACGTCGATGGCAGCTTGCTTCTTGGCCTGGTCAGGCGCGAAAGCAGCATCCGCATCTAAGGGAGCTCTGATGAGAAAGGTAAAATCAGAAATTAGAGGGAGGCAGAGGAAGATTAAGAGAAACAGCGAAGTACAAAATTGGGAATTAACCGAGAAGAAACTTACGCTTTGGTGGAGGGAATCATTCGTCTTGTTCTCTTCACGAACTTTTTGGTCGTCTTCTCGGATGGTTTCTTCTTCTTGGCGGGGGGCTCTAGAGCGCCGCTGCCGGTCCGCTTGCGGGTAGCAGGTGCAGCAACTGATAGAGGACGGACGACCAAGGCTGCCTCGTCCTCATCCTCGTCTTCTCCCCCGCCCTCAGCATCGGCATCATCTACAAAGATTGAGAAGAAAAAGGAAAGACTCAGAAACAGCAGGCAAAGGGTTAGTGTTTCTCACGGACAAAACAGGAAAAATCCAATTACCTGCATCTTCTTCCTCGGACCTGTCGCGGAGAGACGCTCCTGTGCGCTGCTTCTCCATTGTGGGAGAATGAGGGAGATTAATCTGATCCGTGGTCTCGAAGGAGGCCACATCGTCTTCTTCTCGGTCAGCGAACCAATTGCCCTCGAAACGCTCACAGCTCTCGGCAAGCTGGCGGTCAAGGATCTGAAGAGCAAAGAGTCGTCACGAGTTAACCGGGTAGCACAAAGGCACTTTACTCGAATAGGCGTGCAAACAAAAAGCACACTAAGCCTAGAGAAATTTGCTAAGTGTCCTACTCGGCAAGGCGTGCAAACACAAAGCAGAGTAAGCCTAAGCATTTCAACTAAGTGTCCTACTCGGCAAGGCGTGCAAACATCAAGCATACTAAGCCTAGGCAGTTCGATAGAATGATCTACTCGGTGCAGAAGGCGATTGCTAGTCGCAGCCAGGAGAGAAGGTTTTCTAGTCGGATTGCATATGTTGGAAGCAGAGCAAGGAGAACATACCCGGGGAATCGGCTTCGTGCGGCTGAAGGGGGTGAATCCGTACTCCCAATTGTCGCGGAGGCCTGTGGTCAGTATGGACCTTGCGTGATCGGCGACCTCCGCGTCGCTGAGCTCGAACGTGGTCGTCCGAGTGCAATCGCGAGGGCCTCCCAAGTAGCACATTGGGTGGGAGCGCCGCTGCAGAGGCAGCACGCGATTCTTGATCCAGCAGGCGACGGGATCGTCGCTCCTGAGCCCTTGACCGGTGAGGTAGGCGAGCCGCTCCTCCATCTGCATCGAGTTGCGGTCGTTGGAGGGCTTTGTCTTCCAATTCTGCCCGGATGGAGCTCGGTTGCTCCACGCAGGCAGGTTGATGCGGTCCGTCACCGGTCCCCCTTCCGTGGCGGGGATGTTCTTGACGTAGAGGAAAGATTTCTGCCACAGGCGGACGGAATCCAAGCCCTTGATACGAGGGTGGTTGGTTCCCGCCCGCTGCAACATCATGGCGCTGCCGGTGTCGGTTACCCGGCTGCCAGCGGCCGCGCCGTCCTTCTTCCCCTTACTCTGTTGACGGAGATGGAAGTACTTCAGCCAAGTCTCCACCGTGGGGCGGACGCCAAGAAAGGCCTCGCACACCACGGTGTGATAGGCTAGGAAGACAATGGCATTCGGAGGGAGGTGGTGCATCTGGACACCGAAGTGATCCAGGAAGGCGCGGAGAAAATCCGAAGCCGGCAGGCCGAATCCTCGCGCGAAGTGCGCGAGGAAGACGACATGCTCGCCCTCCTGCGGGGCCGGAACAAGTTCGCCGTCGGACGGCCGACACTGAACACCAGGAGGAACCCTCCGGGTGTTCACGAGCCAGGAACAGTCATCGACGGTGACGTGAGAACCAGCCCAGCCGGCGCGAGCAGCCATGGCAAGGAGTGAGAAGATGGTGGAAAGTTGGAGGAATCGGGTGGAGAGAACGAATCCGCAGCGGCGCAAACAGTTGCGCGGCGGCGGAGAGCTCGGCGGAGAAGAAAGAAACAGGGCAGAGAAAGAGGAAAGTGCGAAGGAGGAAGAAGGGGAAGTTACCGGCGAGGGTATATATACCCTCTCCGCGGATTACCGTTACCATCGGGGTAGTGGGATCGATCGTGGCCAGGATTCTCGTGTGGTGGGGTCTGTGGCCGGTTGGAAACGCACACACGCGCGAGGCGCGCGCGTAACGGCCGCAGTTGATCCCACGATCAGATCGTGGCCAATTACTGCGCTTGATGGGACATAACGAGCCGGTGGGCCCGCCCCGTGAAAACTGGGCGCGTGGCACGTCGTGTCGTGGGCAGCGAAACGACGGGGTCACGGATTCTTGACACGTGTCCAGTCGCAGCACGGAAGGCTGGATAGTGCTGAGCGCTGCAGAGACGCTAGAGGAGAAATTCTCTAAGTCTTTTTACTCGGTTACAGAGTAGAAAGCTGGTGCTACTCGGAAGACAGGAAACTCAAGGTACTTTCTAGAGTACTACTCGGAGGTTCTTACTCGGCATCTTGAGGTTCAAGGGCTATGTTGCAAAGATTGGTTTTAAGCTGGCAGAGCCTAGTGAACGAGTTCGCAAGACTCTACCAGCTTCGGGGACTGCTGTCGGGGGGTTACCCCCGAGTAGGGTAAAGACAAGTGGTAAAAGCAACTATCAGAAGAGAGGTTTGGTCGAGTAGCCGCCTACCCGGTACTTGCTACCCGGTCGACTGCTACTCGGTCTCACCTCAAGATGACCAGAAGAAAGAATCGATCAAGTTCTGTCCATTCGAGTAGAAGAGTTGGCCCGAGTAAAACTGGCGGGAACCTACTCGGGCCAGAAAGTCAAAGGAGCCGTTCTGACACAGGATCCCGCGTATCCTGGGTCCGTACTTGGCACTGTTCGAACTACTGTTCATCTGGGACCGGCCTGCCTGACAGTGACAGCATGGAAGCAGGCGGTCGCATGATAAGGGGGCCCTACTCTGTGTTTGGCACAGTGATACCAGTCTGTCCCCTTGGTTTTGCCCAACGACTTTACGGATGCAGCCAAGATTAGGAACCAAAGCTGTCAGCGGGAACCCGGAGGGAGGACGATGTGCACACTATGTCGACACTTGTCCATGTTTGGACGTATCCGGCTGGGCACCATGTATATAAGGTGCCCCGCCGCCTCCTGCGTGAGGGGAGAACAGAATCGAAGACATCGTGACCTAATTCTTGACCTAGTTCATCACGTAGAGAGAAGAGTGGCTACTCGGTAGCAAGAACATTGTACTGTGCCTACTCGGTGAGACACCAGAATACATAGAGAAAGGCAGGAGTAGGGGTTTTACCTCCTCACGAGGGCCCTGAACCTGGGTAGATCGTGTTGTTTGCAGTGTTTACTTCGTACCTCAGGCGGCTACTCGTCGCGTGATCCCTCCCCGAGCACCTCCAGCGTCCTTCGTCCCCACATCTTTAGCCATCCTATGGCATCTGCCGTGACACCACCACGACAGTCATAGCACCATCCACATCCCCTTTATCCAACCAAAATAAAAAGGATGAACCATCCCCTAGGGATACAGATGTCACAACTCGAAAATTATCCACCAGTTTTAAAATGTCCGTGCACCAAAAAGATCCAACTAGGTTTTCAGCATGAGGAACTTTCCCTTCATAATATTTATTCCATATTAGATTCACCCAAGGCAAGTCCCTCTTATTTTAAAACTTATCCAGAAATTTAGTAAGCAATGCAACATTCTTCTTCTGGAAACCCACCATGCCAAGACCCCCAGATTTTTCACTAGTAGAAAATGCCTTATAGACATCACATAATCGATGGTGAGGCTAAATTTAAGTTAGCCAGTGATATTACCGTTGGCTAAGCGATTTATACGTTCCCCAACGCTACCCATCTTATCGCTGGCGAACATGTCACTTTGTTCGCCAGCAGTAAGTGTAGGCCCGGTGGCACGTGTGGCAGCAACCTCCGCAGGCGGGCGTTTTTGTGCTTCCCTATCGCTACCCAGGTTACCGCTGGCGAACGAGCTGGCATGTTCGCCAGCGCTAACCTAGGGGCCCAGCCTGCATGTTAGCGCTGGCGAACACGCCAGATCGTTCGCCATCGGTAACCTGGGCAGACTAGCAATAATTGAGCCACCCATCTCCCCCACCTCCAGTCTTCTCAACTTGTCCCTTCTCTCTCTAGCTCAAACTCCCTCTCATTGATGTCAATTTTTCCAACCTCCTGCTTTTTGCAACCAACTAAAAATATTTTAGTTGTTAGATCTAGGCCGATCTCCCTCCCAACACCATTTCTACCCAACGTTTTCCCACAAGAATCTTCCAACATGTAGATCTAGAATTAACTCCCCCTCCCTCTCTAAAGCTCCAACATGTACTCAGCGGGAAATCCGCCACCCGCCGTAAGTGTTTTCCTCTCCTTATTTTTGCATTTGGTTTGGTCATTGATCACGATCTAACATGCGTTTGCCAAATTTGTTTGTAGTTCGCCGAATTTCTGGACGATAATCTCTCCTCTCCAGGGGATCTGGTGGGAAAGAAGAAGCGGAAGGATAAAGCGTCTTCCGACGTCCTGGAGCCCCCCAGGGATACGCGCAAGCGGTCGGAGGTTATAAACCTGGAGGGGGCCAACGTCGAATCCTCCAAATTAGTTCTTGCCTTTTTTATTGGCATTTTACTTTTCAGCTATTTGTTTATTTCCCTCATTTGTTCTTTTTCTCGTTTTTTGCCCGATTTCTTCTTCCCTTCCTTTCTAGGATTCAACCCATTTCTCTGAAAGGGCGGAAGATAGTTTCTGGCTGGAAGAAGAAATCTTCCGAGCATATTCCTGTCAACCTGGAACACGGGCCTTACGTCGATCTAACGGAGGTAGAGCCCAGCCAGCCGGAGGCCTCTACTGGAGAGGACTTGTAAAGGGCGGAGGCATCCAGGAAGAGCCCCGTTCGTCAAAGCATGAAGATGACGGGTCGTCCGACTTCTGGGGGACTCGTACCTCCCAGGGTAAAGGAGGAGGTTTTTGACGAGAATGCCAAAGTCATTCCGAGGTTATTGCACTTGCTTGTGTCTGCCCCGCTTCCGAAAGCAAGCATGGCGCCAACCATCTCGTACATTTCTCTGCATGGATTCACGCCCCCCCCCCCCGAAAGAAGTGATGGACGAGGGATTCGGCTTCCTGGAAAGCCAGTTTCAGCGCTACAGCAAGGATTTCCTTGAAATGATGGGACGCGTCCTTTAGATGAACACGGTAATATCCTTATCCCTATCCCCCGAGTAATTCTTCGATCATTTTGTCGGATAGTTACTCTAAATTTCTCAAGGATGTTGATTTTTATTCCTCTTGTTCTTTCTTGCTTTCTGTCCTAGAAGACGACAGAGCAAGCAAACACGGAGGTGTTTTTCGCTTTGACGGAAATAAAAAAGAAGATGTGGGAAATGATTAAGTTGGTGAAGAACAAAAACCAGCAGCATTCCGATCTTCAAAAGGAGATGGAGAACAACAAAGTTTAGCCTCTCATTCCGTCTTTCCGATTTGATTTTTGTCATTTGGCTTTTCTCATAAGTCCGAGTTTTGCCATTCGGTTTCATTCTGATTCTGAGTTTTTCCTTGTCTTCTCCTGCTTTAGCCATTATTGAATCTGCTAAGGAAGCTCTCGCCAACGCCAGCAATGCGCAGGGTCTGCATGATGAAAACCTTCGCCTTGCAAAGGATTTGGAGAAATCCAATCAAGATATTGCGCTTTACAAGAAATACCTTCACGAGGCGGAGAAAAAAATGGTGGAGCAAGCGTCCCAGGCTGCTAAGAACGCGGATGCCATCTGGGACCTCCAGAAGAAGTTGGGGGATGCCCTGGATGACCTCAGGGTCCTAGACACTGAGCTGCTCGGTAAGTTCTCCTTGAAACTTCTTTTGCGGCTTTTTGTCTTTTGCTTCTTTGTCTAACAACAAGTTTTTTTCCAGAGGAGGAGGACAAGACCATTTCTAGGATTGATAAGATCCGGTATTTTATGGCCTACCTCATAGGGATTCAGGCGGCCGGGGAGAGGTTCGTTGCTAAATTTCTCCCTGACAAACAACTGGAGCGGGTCACGGAGCTTCCAAATGCTCTGGATGTCGCCGTTGAGGCGCATGACGGCCTCCTGCGTTCGGTTGTCCGTGGTGGGGCAAATATGGCACTTGGCCTTATTTGTTGCCATTGCGTGGACTCTGAATGCTGGTGCTTGGCAACTAGCGTCCCTACATCCCTTCTTCCCAATGCATTGAAGAGTTTTTTGACTCTGTCAATGGATACGCCACCAAGATCGCTGGAATGGTGTCCATTGGGACTTTCTTCCTGGAACAGGAATTTCCAAAGACACTAGAAGACCCGTGCACATCTGATGAAGACGACGACAAAGAGGATAGCCAGGCGTAGGCCTTACGAGGCAAAAGACAGAAAAAAGTTGCATTATCTTGTACCTTGGATGCTTTTGTAATGTCAAACCTATTTGGTGTTCTTTTGTAAAGATATATCCAAAGTTATGCTTCTGTCTTCCAATTTTTCCTTAGTATTTTATTATACTGCTTTCTGGGAATGTTTGCTTCCGTCTTTCGAGTTATCTGGCCATGATGCGTCTTAGTTTTTCGATATTGGGCAATCCTTAAAGCCGGAATCATCACACCAGGAAACAGTTTAAATACATTACCTAGGCACCCAGATTCGTGAGCCATTCCTTAGGGCCCGTAATGCCTAATCGACAATCGAACACATTTTTGCAATCAGACAAAACTTTTAAGGCCGATGAAGAAAACTTAAGCATTAAGCCGTTTATAAGCAAATGAGATATCAGATTTTTAATCACAAGCACACAGGAAAATATCGTGTTAACACTGATATGTACATGAGAAATTGGGATTATTGGGACATAAAGAGGATTGAGGTTCATGCACAAACATCAAGTTGGCAAAAAATCCAGCTATTTTATTTCATGATCACAAATGATGTTTACAGGAGGATTTTGACTAAGAATAAAAGAGACGTAACTGCTTGATGCTCTAGGGTCTTTTGTCTCTTCCAATTCGTCATCCAAATGTCTCTTCCTTTTGCGACATTTTTCTGTATCCCCGATATCTACCAGGTAATATGATCCATTCTTCATAGCCTTGCTAATGACGAATGGTCCTTCCCAAACTGGGGCTAGCTTGTGCTTCTTTTTCTGTACCAACCTTAGCACTAAATCGCCTTCCCGAAAGGCTCGTGATTTTACTTTGCGTCTATGATATCTTCACTATTTTTGCTGGTAAATGGCAGATTTTTGTAGCACGTATTCTCTTTCCTCTTTTAGAAGATCTAATGCGTTCTGACGCGCTTGTTCTGCATCCTCTTCCATGTAAGCTTGTACTCGTGGAGAGTCATGCAGGATGTCGGTAGGTAATACTACTTCTGCTGCGTATAATAAGAAAAACGGTGTTTGGCATGTTGATATGTGTTGCCTTATTCTTATGCTCCATAAGACGGATGGCAGTTCTTCTACCCATGCATGGGCGCTTCTAGCCTTGGCTTTATGCCTTGGAGAATTGAGATGTTCATTCGCTCTGTTTGTCCATTTGACTGTGGATGTGCGACAGAGGCTAAATCTAGCCAGATTCCGCCACCTTGATAGTACTTGGCTAGCTCATGATTATGTCAATGACAAAGTTTTCCCGTCCATATTTTTTATGGGTTTTGCTTCCACCCACTTGGTGTATTTATCCAACACTACTAGGAGGTGTGTGAGCCCTCCTGTTGCCATCTTGAACGGCCTCATCATATCTAGCTCCCAGACCGTGAATGGCCAGGTTATGGGTATGGTTTTTAGGGCTTGGGCTAGCAAATTCGTCTGTTTGGCGAATAGTTGGCATCCCAGCCAGCGTTTCACCATTTCTTCTGCGTCCGCCTTAGAAGTGAGCCAGAAGTATCCTAGACGGAAGGCTTTGTGCACTAGGCTTTTGGAAAGGGCGTGGTGGCCACAGTCTCCTCCATGTATTTCTTCAAGGATTTCTTTTCCTTCTTCATGGTTGATGCACCACAGGAATGCGCCGGACGTGCTTCTCTTGTGACATTTCCCGCCAATGATGCAGTATCCCTTACAACGCCGGACGAGCTATCTTTGTTCAACTTCCATGCTGCCATCTAGGAGCTTCTAGTTTACTAAGAATTCCAGGTATGGCTATGTCCAGTCCGGGGTTACGTTGATGATGGCCACTAATGATGATATCAATGGATAGTCCACGTCTCCGCCTTTGATGGATGGTGCCCTTAGGTGCTCTAGGAAGATGTCAGGGGGTAGCTCCTTGCGTTTGGGGCCCATTCTTGCCAAAGCATCTGCGGCCAATTTTCTTCGCGCTTGATATGGTTGACCTTGAATCCGAGAAAGCAGATGGCGAATTGTCCACCGTTCGTCTATATTCTGCCTTAATGGGGCTTTTGGCATCCCATGTTTGGTCTAGTTGGTGTTGCACTAAAGCCGAATCACCATATCATAGCACCCTTTGGGCACCAATGTGTTTTTCTATGTGCAAGCCATGTAATAGAGCTTCGTATTCTGCCATGTTGTTTGAGGCATTGAAATGTATTTGCAATACGTATCTCATAGTTTCTCACGTTGGGGATTTGAGGACTACTCCATCCCCCGAGCCCTCTTTCATTTTGGATCTGTCAAAGTGTAAGATCCAACAGGGGGTTCCGGGACGGCTGTCGTGTCCATGTCTTCCGTCCAATCTGCGAAAAATTCTGCCAGAACCTGGGATTTTATCGTTGTCCGGGGTTGGTCGTTTATGTCAAACACTGCTAGTTTGATGCCCCATTTGGCTAGTCTTCCCGTAGAATCTACATTATTGACTATGTCCCTTAGTGGTGCTTCACTAATCACTATTATTGAATGGCCTTGGAAATGATAGCGGAGCTTCCTTGATGCAAAGAACACGCCGTATACCAATTTCTGGTAATGGGGCTATCTTTGATTTGACTCTGAAAAGACTTCCCTTATAAAGTATACCGGATGCTGATCTGGAATTTCTTTTCCGCCTTTATTTGTTTCCACCACCACGACCGCGCTTATTTCTCTGCTAGTTGCTGCTAGATACAACAACATGGGTTTGCCTTCCTGAGGGGCTGCCAGAACTGCTGCCTCCATCAGTGTTTTCTTGAGCTGCCCTAAGGTGGCATCTTCTTCCGGCGTCCAGACGTATTTGTCGGATTTTTTGAGTAACTTGTACAGCGGAAGTGCTTTGTCGCCTAGCCTTCTTATGAAATGGCTAACGGCGGCAACCGAACCTGTTAATCTCTGGACGTCTTTTAGGCATGTTGGCCGTTTGATGACCAGGATGGCTTTTATCTTTTCTGGGTTTACTTCAATGCCTCTGTGTGAGATGATAAAACCCAGAACCTGGCATGCGGGGACGCCGAATATGCACTTTAGTGGGTTCAGCTTCATATTGTACTTGCGTAAACTTTCGAAAGTTTTGCGTAAATCATCAACGAGCGTACCCTTTTCCTTGGTTATTACTGTAATGTCATCTACATATGTGTGGACATTTCGTCCGATTTGTTTGTGCAAACATTTTTGCATGCAACCCTGGTATGTTGACTCAGGGTTCTTCAAGACAAACACCATGGTGATGTAACAGTAAGTACCGTACATCTTAACTAAAGACGTGTTGATTTGATCTGTCTCTCGCATCCGGATTTAATGGTAACCAGAGTAGGCGTCCAAAAAGCATAAGAGCTCAGACCCAGCTGTTGCATCTATTATTTGATCGATCCTTGGCAAAGCAAAAGGATCTTTGGGACACAATTGGTTTAACCTTGTATAATCTATACACATTCGTAATTTTACTGTGTTTTTCTTCGTTACTAACACTGGTTTGGCGGACCAATCAGTGTGTATGACTTACCGGATGAACTTGGCTGATAGAAGCCGAAGAATTTCTTTGCCAGTGTATTTGCGTCTTGGCGCATCGAAACGACGGAGGCTTTGCTTTATAGGCTTTGATCCCTCTTTCACCTTTAAGGAGTGCTCGGCAAGTTCCCTGGGTACGCCTGGCATATCTTGTGGATGCCAAGCGAATATGTCCCCGTTCTCACGGAGGAACTGCACGATCTTGCTTTCCTATTTGGGGTCCAAGTTGGCCCCAATGGTGACTAGCTTCTCAGAGTCATTGGGGTTTAGCGTGGCCTTCTTTGTGTTCTGGGCGCTGAAGGATTCTTTTGTCTTCAGTGTTGCCTCTTTTCCTGCTGGCATTTCACCGCCCTTCATCTCCTTTTCTAGCTCACGCAGCTCTTCTTTGGCGATGGCGGTCTCTGCACAAACGGTGTTCGCCATTTCGTATTCTTTTGCCAGCTTGAAGTCCCCACATACAGTGATGACTCCACCATTTGGGCCAGGCATCTTCATCTTATTGTAGACGTAGCATGGGCATGCCATGAATTTGGCGAACGTCGGACGCCCAAGGATGGCATCATAAACTGGAACGGTACAACCTCAAATGAGATTTTCTCCGTCCGGAAGTGATTTTCATCACCGAAAGTAACATCCACGGAGATTTCTCCCATGGATTTGGCCTTCCTTCTAGGGACTATGCCGTGGAACTTCACATTGTTGTGGTTTAGCTGCTTCAGGGATTGTCGGAGCTTCTCCAATGTACTGAGGTACAGGAGGTTTATGCTGGCGGCGCCGTCCATTAGGACTTTGTGGAGCCTACTGTTTTCCACGATTGGGCTTACTACCAATATGTGCGCTCCGGGGTCTGGGATGTGTTGAGGATGGTCCCTGTGGTCCCCTATGATGGCCATTTCAGCATACTTCAGGAATATTGGGCTGGATGGCATAATGGCGTTGATTTCCCGCCATGCGGCTTTCACCTTTCTGGCGGATGGTGTTTCTAGGAAAGCATGGTTTATGCTTTCATGTACCTTGGGGAACTTAGGTTCTCCCTTTCTTTGTTGTTCCTGGATTTGTTCATCCATGTCAGAGGCGCTATCAGCATCTCCAGCTTTGGGCTTGGGTTTTGGCTTATACTTTCTTTTGAAGTCTTTCACCTTATACCTGGTTCATGAATCTCGCTTGAGTTCGGCGTTCAGACGGCACTGCTGGTTGGAGTGCATGTGCGTTTTGAACCAAGAATGGTGGAGGCATGGCTCCATCCTCACCTTATCCCAGTCCATCTTCCTGATATCCTCGTTGAAGTATGGTTATTTGGCCTTTCCGTTCCGCCTTCCGCCATTAGACGGTCCGCCTTTGAAGAATGTGGCTTTCACGTCCTTCTGGTGTTTTGGCGGATCTTCGGTGAGTTTGCGATCAACGTTTGGATGTCTTCGACTATTCATATACTAGTCGAATTTTCCCCTGTTCATATCGTCCGCTGCTGCTTGTTTGTTCGCAGATGTTAGCATGGATCTGAGGTTCGGATGGTCGGTTGAGGTGATCATGAACTTGACCAACCCGCTTCTCAGTCCGTTGACAAACGCGTGCATTGCTTGGAGATCGCTTATCCCCTTGCAGCTGTTCTTCAATGCAGTCCATCGTGAGATGTAATCCACATTGGATTCATTGTCGTACTTGACGCATTTCTGCAACTCGTTGATGCTCTTGGGGCGTTTGTACGTACCCCGAAAGTGTTTGGTGAACACCCGAACCATATCCTCCAAACTATTTATGGATTTGGGCGAAAGTCTTTCAATCCATCTTCTTGCTCCTTTATTCTTACCGCTTCCAGATTGGTGTCGCCATTTATTCTTACCGCCGTGTGGTAATCCGGCAGACAAGTATCTAGGCTAGTGGATCCGTCTTAGTGTTCGTGGGTCGCTCGGACTTTGGTGAAACCCACGCGTAGATCTAGATGTTGGATGGTGTCCCCAATGCATTTAGGGCCTAGGTAGTTTGCGTCCTTGGCGGCCCTGATGGCATCCAGTACGTCCCGTGCATCCGAGTGCATGGATCTTGAGTGGTGCGAGACACTGTGTGTCCAGTGTTTGCGCCTGGGCTTGGCTTCCGCCTTTTCGGCGGGTTTGTGGTGCGGTATAGAGGGCGTGCGATCCCAATTCCTTCCCCTATTACCACGCGATGAACAAGAGAGCTCATGTCTTTGTCGTCCCGCTGATCTTCCGCGTCCACCATTGCGATTTGTCGGGGGTGGTATGTCATCCCGATCCCTGGCTGTGCGGGTTTGATGAGGGATGTCCTCCTTACGAGGGGCTAAGTGGTTCTCGCCTTTTTTTCCTCGTGATTTCCATTATTGGAGGTTGTTTTTGACGCTTCATCCTCATTATGCGCTTTTGCCTTCTCTTTCGGGGCTTTGGCGGATCTTGGGGCGAGGACGGTTACTGTATGGGTTATGCAGAGCTGTGAGTTCTCTAACAGCTTTCCGAAACGTGTTTCGCCATTTTGCTGGTAGACTAAAGCCTGACGCATCAGCACATTCCCATACTTGATTTTGTCTTCCAGCGAGTAGTGATTATCGTTCATGATTTCATAAGCTACTGCTGCGTTTACCGCCGGGGTCCCGAAGACGTCCTCCCCTTTGGAGTTTCTTCGTGTGGATTGCTTTGTCCAATTGACGGCTGCTACTATAACATCCCAAGTATGAAAAATAGCCATTAGAATGTTTGCTCTCTGTTATTTTTTTGTTTTGCATCATGACATCATGTTCATTGCATTTGTTTTGCTTGTTTTCCATTTGTTTGCCTCTGTTTTGCTTTATTTTCCAACTGTTTTCCTTTGTTTTCCTTTGTTTTCTATTTGAATTTCAAACCAAATTTTAAACCTCTTGTTTCATACTTGTGATGTTACAATTTCCAAAATGATATTTCAAATCAAAACAATCAATTGTTTCCATTAAAGTTGTGATTCCAAAACTGTTGTTTTTTTCTATCAAAAATTCATTTAATATCAAACCCTTTTCAAATTCAATTAATTTCCAAAACAGCAACCCCCTTTTGAAAATTATGAAAATGACAAAACACTTCCATCATTGTTTCCATCAAACCATAAGGTTCAAACCATTAAAATTATGGCTCTTAATAATTCACTTAATCCAAACTTAATTCAAATGTTATTCAAATAAAATTCCAAACAGCAGTCCCTTTGGAATTAATGGAATTCACACAACAACTCTAAGCAATTGTTGCAAATAAAATTGAGGGTTCAATCTATTTGAAATGATTGTTTTTAATAACTCACTTAACTCAATTTGTTATTCAAATTCAAATACATTTTACAAACAGCAACCTTTTGGAATTAATGAGAATTACAAAGCAATTCTAACCTTTTTGTTTCCAATTAATCCATAAAGTTCAATTATTAAAAATGGTGGCTTTTGATCAATCACTTAATCCAATTTGCATTCAAATTCAAATCACATTCACAAACAGCACCCAAATTTGAAATTATGAACATTACCAAAACAATTATAATCTTTTGCTTCCAATTAAAATTATATGATCACCCTATTTAAAACCTTGTTTTCAATAATCAACTTAATCTCAAAAATTCATCCAAATTCAATTAAATTACAAACAGTTTTATTTTTTGAACTTTTATGGAAAACAAAAAGTGTCAAATGGGTACTAACACAATAACTAGCTCACACAAAATTTTCCTAAATTTTTACTAACCCAAAACTCACCTTTTTCTTCCTATTTCTATTTTCTGCAAAAAAAATAAACAGAACAAAAAAGAAAAGAAAAGAAACTCACCAGAGGGGGGGGGGGAGCCCGCACGGCCCAGCCCATCTTACCTTCCCCTCGGCCCGTACCCCTTCGCCATCGTCTTCAAGCTGTACGGCACAGCATCCGCCGGCGCTACGTCGCCGCGGTAACACAGCGACGGACAACAGAGCTCCCTGCGCCCTATAAAGCCACCCTAGGACCCCCCGAAGCTAGCCCTAGCCTGCTACCCTATCCCCCCTCGCACCGCCGCCATTTTTCCCTCTCTCTCACCGGATTTCCCTCTCTGCAACCACCCACCGTCGCCGTCGTGTCTGAACCCGAGTTGATCATCGACGTTGCCGTGCTCCTCCATCCTAGTTGACCGCGGGGATCAGATCGCCGTTTCTTCCTCGAGCTCATCGACCTCTCGGCGTTTCCGGAGACCGTCTGTAGCCACGCCGTCGTCCCCGTCCCTGTCACCGCCGTTCTGCTCCGAGCCGCGGCCACGACGACATCGACGGTGAGCGCCACCTTTCCCATCCCCTCCTGCTCCTCCGCTGCACATGAACGCCAACAAGCACGTGCACCACCTACTCGAGCACGCACACGGCTGCACCGCGAGTAGCTCGCCGCCGGCCACCGCGCCGTTTCTGTCAAGTTCAGAAACATTTTGTTCGTCAGTTAAAAATTCAGAGTTCGAAACTGAATGTTAACCTACCTGCGTCCTTGTTAATGTCAAACGAACGTTAGCTACCGCAGTGGTAGCAAGCAGTGCGCGCGTGCGAGAGGGCCAGGGTTCGAGTCCCCCCTCCCGCGGAATAAATCCAACGTTTTTGCGCAGCGCACTGACAGGGTGGCCCCCCTGTCAGCTGATGTGTGCGCACAGCGTGCCACCGTGGCCCAGGGGCCCCCTGTCAGTGGCTTGGGCTAGCCACTGCAGGGTAAGTTTTGTTTCTGCGCAGTTTCTTTTCATTTTAAGTCCTTGCTAAATTACAGAATGGTCCCTAATACTAAAATGCAAATAACTTTTATTTTATAAATCCACATAATAAAAGCAAAATATGTACACTACCCCAAATTTAATTATCTATCTATTTAAACCATTTGTAATCTGTTTTGAACATTTTAAATGCATTCCAAATTTGAATTCAAACAATTCATTTGTAAATTAAATAATTGCATAATTAATTCATACTTAATCCAAATAATGCAAGTAAAATATGTTTTCCATGCTATTTTGAACCACCTACCCAAATATAAAATTTGTTTACTGTTTTGAATATTTTAAATTGGTGCAATATTTGAAAACTTGTTTAATTCATTTAATTTTGCAAAAATCATAACTTGGTCATAAAAATTCCAAATTCCACAAACTAAATATGTTTTCCAATCAACTTTTCATGTACTTTCCAAATATCAACTTTGTTTGCTGTTTTGAATAATTTAAATTGCTGAAAACAACTGTTTCTTGTTTATTGCATTTAAAATTGCCAAAATAATAACTTGCTCATTTCAAATCCAATTTCTACAAATGAAATATGTTTTCCATGCAAAATTAAACCGCCTTTTCAAATATAAACTTTGTTTCATGTTTTGAATAATTAAAATTGGTTAAATGATTTAAACCTTGTTTAAATCATTTAATATTGCTAAATTCATAACTTGATCAAATTAAATTCTTTTGGGCCATATAAAATATGTTTTCAAACCATAAAAGTATAACCTTTTCAAATATGAACTTCATGTAATGTTTTGCACAACTAGAAATTAAAATAAGTTCATGTTTGAATCAAATTCAATTAAATCTTGTTTAACTTGTTTAATTCATAAGTAATTATTTCCAAATCCTTTTTCAACAAGTGAAACATGTAATCCACCTAAAATTTGGTGTTCTTTCCAAATATGAACTTTGTTATCTATTTTGAACAATTAAAATTGGTGAAAACACCAAATGTTGTGTAACACCTTTAAGTAACCAAAATTCCAACACTTAATAAACAAATTTCCAAAACTTGGTAAACCTTATTTCCAATTGATTCTATTGTTGTTATTTTTCTGTTTTCCTCATCCATGCATCATGCTAATCCACTTCCACCTATTGGTTAGTTGTAAAACAATTATTTCAACCATAATTCATGGGCTTTTCATATGCAACTCAAATTGCATGTGGGTCCATTTAATTTGTGTTACCATGTCAACTAGTTTATTTTGTTGCATCAATTAAATGGTCATGCATCATCCCATGATTGTGCATTATGCCATGTTATTGATTGTTTATCTCTCTGTGTGGTTTGTTTGCTTCTTCTCGGATAAACGACGACGTTGAGACCGACGATACTTACGACACCCCTTCTAAGGACTTAGCTCAGTACCAGGCTACTGGGTTTGCAGGCAAGTATTCACTCACATGAACCATTGAGTTCCTTTCAACATTGGATACCGATACTTTCCGTTGTCTATTCTGCTAGCCCTATGAATCGTTGCTTCTGTTACGAGCCTATCACATGTTACCCCTTAACCATGATATTGCCTCACCTCCACACCTATAACCCCTTTGATTGTTGCCCATGTCTTACTAGCATGCTTAGGGTTGTTTTGCTCGAGTCTGTTACCCGTTACCTTCTGTTACTATTTCATTTATGTTCTGGGGCTCGATGTTAAACAACAACCTGTTAATTTTGAGGTAATAATAATTTGCTGATAAGGCACCGGCAGGAGGCCCGGCGTGGTTTTGAGGCCTGCTAGTGTCGACCCTAATAGGAAAAGGGTCTTGTCTACTGATCCATGATGAGCGCACTAACCGCATGTGGGAAGCGAGTATGGGCGCCCCCCTCAATTTGATTCGATTCGCATCTCGTCCAAATCGCCTCATTTAGTTCGGGTTTTCCATTTGCCGCATGCATACTGCAGGTGCGAACCCTTGGCGCCAGGGTGGAACTTTTGTAGTCGGCATTTAGGGAGACACGTTCTTAGAGTGCTATGAGGGTCCCCTTTTCTTCGTGGGGCTTGATTAGCCGTGCGCTCACTTCACGGGGTTCTTTGGGCTTGATGCGAAGAAGAGTTGAGTTGTGTTGAGTGCTCCGCTTGGTGGAAGTGCATTTCCTATCTGGCGGGGTATTCTTACGTGTACGGCCAAATTGGTGCATCCCTGCAGGGTTAAGTCTTCTCGAGAAGCCGTGTTTTCCGCGGTTATGTATTACTTGGTGAAAGTACTGGCTAACAAGTACTCAGAACAACTTACACCTAACTAATGATAATTTGACTAGTAATAGGTTTATTGACACAACAATCTGAACCATCACTAATCCAACTGTGTGAGTTATCCTCGGATTGCTTCTTTGGATAAGGGGCGAGATCCAGGATGGGTTTGTTTGGAGTTAGTTGTTAATGGGTTACGATACGCTATCTTATCCCTTTTCTGATAGCCGGAAGTTGTAGCATGTTTCTGTAGTTGGTTAGCGCAGCCAGTTGCAACATCCTTTATATCTCCTTTCTTCCGTTGAACCCAGAGCATCTGTGCTTGGTGTTGACGGGTTACACTTTGGTGAATTGTGTGTCTTGCTTGCCAGTACGTTTAAGTACTGACCCCTTTGGGGCTGTGGTTTCCGCAGACTACGTTTCCGAGGATCCCCATGGTGGCTACTACGTGGAGTATGACGAGGCTGCTGACGAGTAGATAGCGGACCCGGGCAGGATCCGAGACTTCGTGGATGGGCTCCGTCTTTTCGTTTCCGGCCTCTTAGGACTATTTGGATCTTGTCTGTACTCAGACATGTTGAATGCTTCCGCTGTGATGTAATGATGATATGTTGGGACATGTGTCCTTTGGATGATTGTATTTGCTATCTCTGCGCTAGTGAGAGCTATTTGCAACTTATTTCCATCTTTTGTGTCCTAGAGATGTGTTGTGCTATCATTTTGTTCAACGCCGTTGACGTACCATGTGTGTATGGTTTGAAGTACATCAATGGAAGTATCCTGATTTCTAAGGGATGGTTTACGTAGACGATGAACAGTAGAGTTTGGTTGTCACACATACGTGTGTTGGCCTACTCGTAAGAGATGCGGGTGCAGGTAAGCCCCGTAATCCAATCATCTGCTGTTCAACGGAACTGCGAGTATCCCCTAGAAGTCCGGGTGCGACAGCTACCCTTTGGCGGACTGGATCATCGTCGTCCGCCGTTATATTGACAGCCTTTGTGCGCTTGCATTCCAGGTAATCTGTCTTTTTTGCTAACAGCTGTCCTCTAGCTTCCAGGAACTGCGGGGGTTCCATGGGATCAACTGGAGTTAAGAGTAGAGCGTACTCATCGTATTCGTCGATGATCTCCAAAGGCGGCGGGGATTTTCTCTTCCCACCAACATCTTTTGTACCACTGGGCCCACCAATGTCCAATGGCTTATCCTGGAGATCCGGCCTCCTAGGAAATGCCGCTGTCATCCGCATTGGTGGATCTGGCTTTTTTGGTGGGTGTGGTGGCGATTTAGACTTGCCTTCTGGAACAGTGGTTCTTTAGAGGGCGGTTTTTGGCCTTTGTCGTTCGGCAACTCGGGGGCTGACTTTTCGAGGGCTTGTGCCTCCGTAGGGGGCACTTGTCCATCCTCCAACGTTGGCTTTGCTGGCTCCATCATGTAGACTCTCATGGAGATTCTAGTGGCCCTCCGTACTTTTTCGGCAAAGCCATTGCCGTCTTCATCAGAATCAGTTCCGGCTTCCGAATCTACCTTACCGTCAATGGAGGCTAGGTTAGATTCAGGCTCTGAGCTCTCTTTCAGAGGCTCAGCTTGCACCATACCAACAAACATAGAGTTGTGGTTTGCCAATGGAAATTGGGATGAAAATCTAAATGAGTTGGGTGCGATTGTGTTACCTTTCATTGTTGCACTAGTAGGAAAAAGCTTACGAGTGACGAACAAAATAGTGCTACCGCTGGCGAACAAGTGTTCGCCAGCAGTAACCCGCCAGTGGTAAGAGGTTACCGTTGGCGAACAAGTCCTGTTCGCCAACGCTATCTAGTTACCGCTGGCGAACACCAGTCTTGTTCGCCAGCGGTAATTTTGAAATTTTGAAATTTCCAAAATAAAAAATTTCGCATATTTTTTTCAAATTTTCAAAACAGTTGAATTTGGGGAATCTTTAATCACGGTGTAGAATTGGGTGGGTTGTGGGAGCGAAATTTTTTTTTCCACCGCCGAATCCCATCACTTGCTCTGTTAGCCCGACAAAGATGTTGACGGTGCCGATCGGGAGGACGGACGAACAAATGATGTGGTTCCGAGCCGGCGTTAAGGTGGGCGCCAAATGAAGTGTTCCATGGTGAGTTTTCCCGGAAGGGGTAGCCATCTCTCTAGGATTAACCGCGGGGAAGGCGAACGTGGGGGAGTGCTTTGGGGCGACGACACGGAGTTTACCTAGGTTCAGGTTAGCCGGAGAGGCTCCCTATTGCCTGCAAAGAACTATGACATAATTCCTCTTTTCTGTGGCGCATTCGCCCCGTGCGCCACACAAATAAATTTCTGTGGCGCATAACTACATGGTGCGCCACAAAAAGCCATCTACAGAAAGGCACTTCTCTACTAGTGAGTGGATCGCCTTTTTCAGATTTGTAAAAAATAAATGAGCATGATAGAAACTTCAAAAAATAAAGTCCTTTGAGATCTAATGAGAGTTTAAGGTCTACTTTTTTATCAAATTTTAAATATGAATTTCGACTTTCTGAGCAAAAGTTTGTTTAAAAAAAGTAAAATGGGCATAACTTTTGCATACGATGTCGAAAAAAATGATGAAGATATCAAAAAAAAACTAGAGAGAAAAAGGAACATAACCTCACCGCCTTCGGCCTGTGAGTTTTTTTTAGAATCGCCAAATTCCAAAAGGAAAAAAGTTATGGCCGTTTGAAGATTTTTTTCAACAAAATAAAAAAAATCGAAAAAAAAATTTGTGGCGCACCCATACTTGGTGCGCCATAGAATTGTTGGGCAGGATTCGAAATTTGAATCCTGCCCACCAACCCTTCTTTCCTCCCTTTTCTTTCTCCTCCACCAACTCCGGTGACCTCCCCTACCACCACCTCCGGTGAGCTCCTCCTCCTCCTCCACCACCACCTCCGGCGAGATTCTCCTCCTCCACCAACTCTGGTGACCTCCCCCACCACCACCTCCGGCGAGCTCCTCCTCCTCCACCACCACCTCCGGCGAGCTTCTTCTCCTCCACCAACTCCAGTGACCCGCATCCTCCACCCACCACCGACCAAGCCACCTAAGGCCACGGTCACAACGGCATCCGACGAGATCCAGTGAAATTTTGAAATTTCGCCGAAATTCCGGCGGCCTTTTTTTTGAAATTCAAAAAACAAATCTGTAGCGCACCCCTACTTGGTGCACCACATAATTGCAAATTTCTGTGACGCACAACTGAGGTGCGCCACAGAATTGACATTTTTGTGGCGCACGGCTAGGGTGCGCCACTGAAAAAATTTCAGTGGCGTGAATTCTGTGGCGCACCCCTGTGGCCCCTAGGTGCGCCACAGAATTCAAAATTGGTGCGCCACAGAAGAGCATTTCTGTACTAGTGACTAACTAGTCGACGATCCTTACGATGGGGGCCAGGATGATGATCTTGATGAACTTCTCTCGTCAGCGGAGGAAGCGGATAAATTTCGATGCACGAAGCGTCTTTTCTGTTCTCAAGAACCAACAGCCCCTGAGAAAGTTGGCCAGCCAGGATGCCCTCAAAGAGGCGGTAGAAAATGTATTTAACAAGGAGCCTAAGAAGATGGCGTAGACAAGAAATAAGAAGAGTTATGTCTTTGCCTCCATGAGACAGCCAGTGGAGAGGACTAAGTCGAAGCCGGCACACCGGGTATTGGACATGATACCCATACATGACTGGCATCATATCCATGAGTTGGCTAAACCGATTATTCCACTGAGGTTGGCCGCCTTGTTGACCGGGGATATGCGTAGCGTCCATGATGGAATTTTATATATGGAGGAGATGATTCTCAAAGAGAAAAATCCAACACTACCGGTTTTTCTCGCAAAGGTTCCACCTATGGCGGGCTTTGTCACTACAGGCAACGCAGACATGATCATCGCGAGATTTGATGAAATCTTTTGGATGTTCTACATGCAAGCCTGATGACTCCCAAGTGCAGTACCTTTCGATAAGTATTTGAGTGTCGATCCCACGAGGAGCTGAAGGTAAGCTATCTATTCTCTAAAGCCCTATAACCCTCTTATATGGATGTTTATGCAAAGCAATAAGTTTGACTAAAAGGAACTAACTAATTAAAAGCAAGTGACGTGGAGTGTGGTTTGTCTAGTAACCAGTGAAGCAAGTTTAAAATGCAAGTAATCCTAAAGCAAGTTTCTAAAGCAAGTTTCTAAGCAAGTTTCACAAGTAGCAAGCAGCAAATATCTCAAGTATCTCAAGGGAGCAAGTGTTCTAGCAATAGGTGTTTCGTTCGTGTGGATGTCACAATTAGTGAAGCACATGTTTTAGTCTTAGTTGTTTCTTCTAGGAAGGAGCCATGAATAGGTATAGTCAAGTAAATGATCTACAACCCCTTATGATGGATCATGTGGCCAAGTAAATGACTGCACAAGATTGATTAAGGCATAAAGTCCCACAATAGCCTTACGTTCTAAGGTCCCCTATATATATATCCCCCAATAAGTTAACTTTGTGGCTCGGTCTCAGGTTACTGTCACTCCCAAGTCACCACCACTCCATTATGCTACCGGTGATCACCTTAGATGCATTCCCCAACCTATGCGTGCACTCATATATTGTACATAAAGACAATCATAGAAGATAACAAACTTGTATGCAACCAATCAACGAACTATTTCACCATTGCCAAGAACAATTCACTACTCACACATAGACGGGGAGACACAATACATCAAGGGAATATAGTATTGCATCATACATCGTGTTTGCCAAGAGATTACAGTGGAGAGATGGAGCTGATATTGCTGTAGATGTTGGTGATGAACACGCCGGAGGGGGGTGGAGCCCTCCGGGGGTGATCCCGGCGGCGTTTCCCCCCTCCGATCTTCTCTGGCAGCAGCCTTCTGTCTCTCTGTTTTGTGGTTTCGTCTCTCCACGCCGCCTCCTTCTCGAAAAGGCCAGGGGACCCTTTATATAGTTGTTTTTAGGTCACGAGACACTCGGGAGAAGAAAGATCGACGGCATCGGAGCCACGGGGGAAAAAAGGGGGCCCCACACGCGGCCAAGGAATCTGGCCACGTGGAGGGTCCTCTTTGCCACCTGGTTGTCCTTTTGGCCCTCTACTTTGGCCCATGGTCTTCGTCTCGAAAATTCTGAACCGTGCTCTTTGGCCTTGCCCTTTTTGGAGTCCCGAAGCTCCCGGAAAGTCTGAAACACTAAAAAGTACGTTTTCTGGAAAAAACAGGGTTAGAACCAACAGAAGGGGGATTGTTCAGAAAATCCCCCAAATCATTATAAAACATGAATATAAGTTGCTAATACGTAGGAAAACAAGTAATAACACGCAAAGTTCATGTATGCATTTTACATGGATCAACATCCGGAAGCTTAACCCATACTCGTCCTCGAGTATGAAGGTGATAAAACTAACATGGACTTTGCATTTTAAAACAATCATGGAATATCAAAGAGGATTATTCATGCTACATATAATCAAATGATTAATACTAGAAATGAGTAGCAATATAAAATTCATGTTGTAAGAAATATCAAATATGCAAGCAAAGATGCTTCATGAAAGTTCACAAAGGTTATAATGAAATAAAAGCACTATGGACCAAATTCATACACAAAATGAAAAATAAAATCCTATATTGGTCAAAGAATAGCATAATGGAAAATAGAAAATATGGTGGACACTTTGGAGAAAATTGAGTAGAGGTAAAACATGATCAAGTCTTATTTAGCCTCTAAATTATTCAACTAAAATTACTAATTGAAATGTGGTATCCATTGATCTAGGACTCTCATTGCCCCTTTATCACTAGCATCTTAAATTGTGAATGTTGAAGTAATGTGAATGACAAGGTGGTTTAAAGCCTCATGCCCCGTGAGTGTGAAAACCTACTCCATGATTACTCAACTTAAGATTCGTAATAAGCTTTGTACAATCATAATAAGTATTAATGATATCATAGAGAACCACAAAGAGGTACCTCTTGCCCCATGACATGGAAACAAGCCCATGTCACAATGACAAGACAAACAAACGGAGTAGGCTCACCATCCTTTTTATTTTCATTCACTATTATGCATAGCTTCTTATTTTATTGTAGGATGTGTTGTAGAGTCACTCAAGCTGTAAGTAAATTTCCACCATGATAAAGCATGGCTTGGGTTAGCGGCCCAATGCGTTTCTCATATAGATACTTACTCATCAAAACTTACTATTCTTCTATTTCATTTCGGCATGGCAGGAGTCCAAAAACAAAAGTACATGATATCAACCAAATGTAAATTTTTGTGCAATGTTGAAAGCTTTCCGGTGATACACGTTTATAGCTAGCTCCCAACCACACACTTGTCAAACGCAAAACTTGTGGCTCCCATTATTGGGTCATGTTTATTAGATGCATAAAAAGTAAAGTGTGCCTTCAAAAGTTCGTGAGAGTCCTATCCCAAGTTCAACCCATGACAATTAATAAAGTGAATATCTTAATTTAGAACATAAATAACACAATAACATGGTGAACATACTCGGAATAGCAATGAAGCTAATGGGAAGATATGGTGGACTCACTGGAAATACTTGGCTAAGGAGTGTTGGAAACAAGTTTTTACTTGTTGGAATTTTTAAATTTTTGGCTAGCAAGAGGGAGATAGTTGACCAGCTACTATGCATGCATATGTCCATAGAACTACTCATTTCATGAAAAACTAAATAAACCAGCAATTAACATGAAGGACATGAATAAGAGATAGCTCAAGACAACATTATTGCAAATTTCTACACATAAAAAGCCTATAAATCATGCAAACATATGTAGCTCTTCAAATCAACCATGGAATCCCTATTCAAAGTCATAATACTAGCATCCAATACATTCCAACCCCAAACTACAGTAGCTCAATCTCATATAAAATGATGGGTGTGGTCTTATCAAAACAAAAACAAAAACAAAAACTAGACGCTTCAAGTCTCTACGATAAATGCTTTGCTTAGAAAAAACAGTAAGTAGACGTGTGCTAACCAAAAGAGTGTAGCTCCAGTGGGGTGTTCATCAAATCCCCAAGCTTATGGCTTTCACCATTCTTGGATGTCTTGAGGCGCAGCTCCTCTATTCCCTGTGAAAAAAACTTCACAAAACATGTTTCTCCCATTCGTTTTCTGTGGGGTGAGATTAGCAAGGACAAACAAATCACATGCTTGCTGTCCAAAATTCCAAATCAAATGCTCCAGTAGATATACAATAAGGTTCATTATGTTGTATGGTCTCTATCTTGCTTGAAAGAATCATGGAAATTCGATTCCCAAGCCCAAAGAGTGCATAAAACAAAAGAAGGCAGAATCTGTCCAGAAAAGCAACAGCAGCAAAACGAACGTTTTTCCCTAAGATAGACACGTCAAAAACTTAAGCCAATTTTTGTGCTTACAGAGGACTAAAAGTTGCAGAACATACTAAACAATTATCTCAATCCGACATACCAATAAAAAACGTAAAATCATACGGTGAGCAGACTCGTGCTGAAACAGAAATTTCATGCACTAGGATAGCAACTTATAAGTCCAAATGGGTTTGACTTGACTCTTTATTGCAAGAGGACACTAGGAAAATCCAAACAAAAACAACCGTGTTGCCTCCCGTAAAGCGCTTTCTTTATAGCCATATAGCTAGGCTTTACTTACTTAACATCATGATGGTTGTAGTGAGGTGGCTCGGCATCCCTAAGCATGGATTCTTGTACTTATTTGATACATGTAGGGTGAGCCCAGGGGTACATCCCCAAGCTTTATTGGTTGTCCCTCTTGATCTTTGTTCATCTCACTCAACTCTTCCTCCTGAAAAATTCTTCTTACACAAATCTCAACATAAAACATGATTAGAGGGGTTAGTGCCTCCATAAATAAAATCCATATAGGTACAGCAAAGACACATCATGAGTTGATTCTAAATATTTACTACTGTTACTACCGTTGTGCATTTCTCCTTGATCAAAAGAACCACACAAAACACAAGTAATGAGAGCAATACAAAATAAAGACATAATCTGCCAAAAACTGAATAGCCCGTAAAGAGTGAATTTTTAGAGGCACTTGAGTTGCTCAAATCAGAAAACTTAAAACTAATGAAATATGTAGTGATAACTAAATATTGCTGTCGTAAATTACCAGGTCAAAATTCCACTTCTGTGATTTTAAACATTTTTCGCAGTGATGTTCAGGAATCTGTTTTCTTGACAGCTAATTACGATTGTTTAATCCTATCTCTCATATAAGATTATTCTTGCCATTTAAGATGAGAAATAAGACAGAAATGTGATGTTACAGTAGTGAACTGTAACATCCCAAGTATGAAAAACCACCCCTAGCATGTTTGATTCTTGTTTTATTTAAGTTTTGCATCATGTCATCATACTCATTGAATTGTTTTCATTTGTTTTCATTTGTTTTGCATCTGTTTTCAATTGTTTTCTATTTCAAATTCAAACCAAACCTTTGTTTCATACTTGTTATGTTACAACTTTTCAAATAAAAAGTTCAAATAAAAACAACCAATTGTTTCCAATTAATCCATAAGGTTCAACTATTAAAAATGGTGGCTTTTAATCAGTCAATTAATTCAAATGTTATTCAAAAATTCAAATCACATTTACAAACAGCACCCAATTGGAAATTATGGAAATTACCAAAACATTTTTCTAATCATTTGTTCTAATTAAACAATAGGGTTCACCCTATTTCAAATTTTGTTTCAATAACCACTTAAACTCAAATTCATTCAAAATTGAACCATTTTTACAAACAGCAAGTTTTTGAACTTTTGGAAAAACAAAATTGGTCAAGTGGTTGCTAATACATATTTAAACTATACCAAATTTTTCTCAAATTTTTCCTAATTCTAAAACCCTCATTTCTATCCCTATTCCATTTCTGCAAAAAAAAACAGAGGAGAAAATCAAAAAAAAAAATAAAAAGAAAACGCCCACACAGGCCAGGGGAGCAACCGGCCCAGCCCTTTTCCTTCTCTCCCTGGCCCGCATACCGCTTCGCCCCCCTCCTCCTTTTCTTCCCGCGGTACGGCGCGCATCCGCCGTAGCCACGTTGGCGTACGGCGGAGCAGACGGCCAGCAGCGCCTACGCGGTCCTATAAAAACCCTACCCCCGAGCCCTGCTAGCCCTAGACCACCTAGGCCACCCTATCCCCTCGATCTCCGCCGCCGTTTCCTCCATCTCTGCCCCGTTCCTCCACCTCTGCAACCTCACCGGAGAGCTCCTCCTCTGAATCTTCGACGACCACCGCCGACATGCACCTCCTCCTCCCTGGCTGACAGCGGGAAACGGTCCGACGTGCTTCCCTCTTCCTCGACGACATCTCCTCTAGCCCGAAGACCCCCTGCTTCCACGCCGCCATCCTCGCCACTGTCCGCGGTGTCCACCTCGCCGTCGACCACCTGCTGACCCTCACGGTGATCACCGCCTCTCTCCTCCCTCTCCTTCCTCTGCATCTTGTCCGCGAGCACGCGCTGCCCGCATCCAACACCCTCGCAGCAGCACACGCCAGCACCACGAGCATCGCGCAGAAACTCGCCGCCGGCTACCGTCGTTTCTCTGTCAAGGTTCAGTTAAGCGCGCGCGCAGAAATTCAGTTAAGCAGCGAACTGAACCTTAACCTGTACGCGTCGCTTATACTGACAGAAACGATCGCATAGCGCAGTGGTAGAAGTGGGTGCGCGCGCGCTCGAGCCCAGGGTTCGATCCCTGGCTCTCGCGAATAAAAACCACATTTTGCACGGTGCGCTGACAGGGTGGCCCCCCTGTCAGCTGCTGCGCTCTCTCGGCTGCCACGTTGGCCCTGGGGCCCACTGGCAGTGACCCTGGCTAGGTCACTGCACGGTGTAGAACCATTTCCAGTTTTCTTTTTTTTCAGTTTAGGTCCTATTTCATCACAGATTGGTCCCTAGTTTTAAAATGTGAATAACTTTTATTTTATAAGTCCAAATAATAAAAATAAAATATGTTTGTTGAACAAAATTTAATTCTCTATCTATTAAAACCATTTGTTTTCTGTTTTGACTAATTCAAATGCATCCAAATTTCAAATTCAAACAATTCATTTGAAATTTGAATAATTGCATAACTAATTCATACTTAAACCAAATAATGCAAATAAAATATGTTTTCCATGCTATTTCAAACCACCTTTTCAAATATAAATTTTGTTTCCTGTTTTGAATAATTAAAATTGCTTAAATAATTTAACCCTTGTTTAAATCATTTAAATTTGCTAAATTCATAACTTGCTCAAATTCAATTATTTTGAACATATAAAATATGTTTTCAAACTAGAAAAGTATAAACTTTTCAAATATGAATTTGGTTTAATGATTTGAACAAATAAAAAATTCAAATAAATTCATACTTGAATTTAATTCATTTAAATCTTGTTTAACATGTTTAATTCATAAATCATTCATCTTAATTCCTTTTTCAATAATTGAAACATGTAATCCACCTAAAATTGTGTGTTCTTTTAAAATATGAATTTTGCTATCTGTTTTGAACTATTTGAATTGATGAAAACAACAAATGTTTGTGTGTCACCTTTAAGTAACCAAAAAATTCCCTAACTTTATAAATAAATTTCTAAACTTGGTAAACCTTATTTTTAAATTGTTTCTATTGTTGTTATTTTTCTGTTTTCCTCATCCATGCATCATACTAATCCACTTTCACATGTTGGTTAGTTGTAAAACAATTGTTTCAACCATAATTCTTGGACCTTTTCATATGCAACTCAAATTGCATGTGGGTCCAATTAATTGTGTTATGTTACCATGTCAACTAGTTTATTTCTATGCATCAATTAAATGGTCATGCATGATCCCATGATTGTGCACTATGCCATGTTATTGATTGTTTATCTTTCTGCATTGTTTGTTTGCTTCTTCTCGGATAGACGACGACGTTGAGACAGACGATACTTACGACACCCCTTCTGAGGATCTAGCTCAGTACCAGGCTGCTGAGTTTGCAGGCAAGTTATCACTCACATGAACCACTGTGTTCCTTTCAACATTGGTTACCGATACTTTCCGTTGTCTATTTCTGCTAGCCCTATGAATAGTTGTTTCTGTTGCGAACCCATCACATGTTACCCTTTAACCCTGATAGTGCCTCACCTCCACACCTATAACCCCTTTGTTTGTTGCCCGTGTCTTACTAGCATGCTTAGGTTTGTGTTGCCCGAGTCTGTTACCCGTTACTTTCAGTTACTATATTTCATTTATGTTTTGGGGCTCGATGTTAACCAACAACCTGTTAATCTTGAGGTAATAATAATTTGCTGATAAGGCACCGGCAGGAGGCCCGGCGTGGTTTTGAGGCCTGCTAGTGTCGACCCTAATTAGGAAAAGGGTCTTGTCTACTGATCCATGATGAGCGCACTATCCGCATGTGGGAAGCGTGTATGGGCGCCCCCCTCAATTTGATTCGATTCGCATCTCGTCCAAATCGCCACACTTAGTTCGGGCTTTCCATTTGATGCACGCATATGCAGGTACGAACCCGAGGCCAGGGTGGAACTTTTGTAGTCGGCATTTAGGGCGGCGTGGTCTTCCAGTGCTATGAGGGTCCCCTTTTCTTCGTGGGGCTCGATTAGCCGCGCACGCACAGCACGTGGTGCTTTGGGCTTGATGCGAAGAAGAGTTGAGTTGTGTAGAGTGCCTCGCTTGGTGGGTTTGATTCCCGTCTGGCGGGATATTCTTACGTGTACGGCCAAATTGGTGCACCCCTGCAGGGATAAATCTTCTCGAGAAGCCGTGTTTTCCGCGGTTATGGTTAACTTGGTGAAAGTACTGGCTAACAAGTACTCAGAACAACTTACACCTAACTAATGATAACTTGACTAGTAATAGCCTTATTGTCACAATAACTTGATCCATCATTAATCCAACTGGGTGAGTTATCCTCGGATTGCTTCTTTGGATAAGGGGCGAGATCCAGGATGGGTTTGTTTGGTGGTTAGTTATAGTTGGTTACGATACGCTATCTTATCTTCTTTCTGTTAGCCGGAAGTTATATCATGTTTCTGTAGTTGGTTAGTGCAGCCAGTTGCAGCATCTTTTATATCCCCTTTCTTCCGTTGAACCCAAAGCATCTGTGCTTGGTGTTGACGGGTTAAATTGTGGTGAATTGTGAGTCTTGCTTGCCAGTACGTTTATGTACTGACCCCTTTGGGGCTGTGGTTTCCGCAGACTACGCTTACGAGGATCCCCGTGACGGCTACTACGTGGAGTTTGACGAGGCTACTGACGAGTAGATAGCGGACCCGGCAGGATCCGAGACATCGTGGATGGGCTCCGTCTTCTTTTCATTCCCGGCTTCTTAAGCCTATTTGGATTTGTCTGTACTCAGACCCTTTGAATGCTTCCGCTGAGATGTAATGATGTTATGTTGGGACATGTGTCCTCTGGATGATTGTATTTGCTATCTCTGCTCTAGTGAGAGCTATTTGCAACTTATTTCTATTTATTTGTGTCTTAGAGATCTGTTGTGCTATCATTTTGTTAAACGCCGTTGACGTACCATGTGTGTTTGGTATGAAGTACGTCAATGGTAGTATCCTGATTTCTATGGGATGGTTTACGTAGACGATGAACAGTAGGGGTTGGTTGTCACACATACGTGTGTTGGCCTACTCGTAAGAGATGCGGGTGCCGGTAAGCCCCGTAATCCAATCAACTACTGTTCAACGGAACTGCGAGTATCCTCTAGAAGTCCGGGTGCGACAAATGGTATCAGAGCCTGTCTGCCTGTAGGATCCCTTTTACTGGTCGCTGTTGAGTCTAGAAACTATTTTGTAGCTATATAGGAAAAATGAAACGTGAGAGTAGGAATTCTGTCATTTTATTTCTTTCCCCACCCACCCTCCCTTTTCTGGTAAGGAAGTGCAACGTTGTTTTCTCTTCTCACCTAAACTTTCAAGTCAGGTTTTCACGTATCCTGGTTTCTCTAGGATAGTTATATATACTAGACCATAGGAATGGAGGTGGTTGTGACATGATTTATCATGTTGCCTACTCATGATTGAGAACGGAGGCGTGTAAGCCCCGGAAGCAAATCCTCTATTCCTTAAGCAGTAGATATTGATCCTTTAGAAGCCCGGATGGGTTTTCCGTAGTACCTCAGGAGTTTTTGGTCTCGTGTTTCCCGATGTTGCTTCGATATCCTGTTCTTCTCAACATCCTTATCGTCCGTTGAAACCTTGTTGTTGCTTTCCACTTCAGTTCTTCTACCGGCGTCTAATCAAAACTTCCCCCCGATCATCTGCAGATGGATCTCAGGTTCTACCCGCAGGTGGTTCGGATGACTCGTTGTGAGAGCACCGCCGGTTATCCGGAGATGCTGAGAGACATGGTCACTTATCTGGGGTTCCGTTGGGCACCAGAGTACTAGGTCTACGAGCAGCAGCGAGAGTTTGACCAGACCTACTACCAGGCTATCGTCTACATTCTGTCAGATGATGGCATGAGCGTTGTCCACCGCTACGAGGCAGTAGGTTCCACAGTGGATATGGCTTCGCAGCAGGCAGCTTATGTGAGTCTCACCGTCCTTCGTGCTGACTACTAGGGATTTGACGATTCTATCTATCGCCACATTCCCCGTGGTTACATCACTTCGGAGGGAGCTCACTTCACTCTCTACGACAACCTGGATGTCTACGAGCATGATAATCCAGGCTGCACACCACCGCTCAGTTTGTGAGGCACAGTGACGCAGTTGCCAGCACACTATCTCAGGAGTTGGCTTCAGTCAAAGAGCAGCTCTACCTTGCTTTGACTCGTCTGGCGACGTACACCACAGACTTTGTTGGAGATGAGCGCTTTGCACGTTTCGATCAGCCAGTTGGTCGTCGTCTGCCAGATGCTGGAGGTTACGAGCCGATCAGAGGTCCACTCCTCAACCTCGGTGCTGGTTACACTGGGATTCCACGCTTTGGAGCACAGGGAGTCGACGCTATGTACTTCACCACACCTAGTCGCTCTCAGACCACGTCAGGTCTATGTGGATCGTCGTTCTACCTACTTTCGTGGGCGTGCTCCTCACCGTACCTCTCGTCGTACTACTCACCGCCGTCCTGCGTGATGAGCATGGGAGTACCGATGTATCCATTCTTAGCTATGTTTAGTTATCCTTTGGCATTCGAACCATTTATGGTGTGTTGGATATTCTGATGTATTTGAACATGTGATGATGTACCTGTTGGTTATCTATTCATGCGTCGGAATAATCTCTCTTTCGGTTTCCAAGTCTATCCTTTTCTATTGTTGTGCTAAAATGCATTTCCATTCAGGATGCCGCCAACAAGGAACAATCCGCCTGAGCCACCGCCAATCACGGAGCTGTTGACTCAGATGACTCAGGTCGTGACGCAGATGGCCCAGTTCCAGGCTAATCAGCACAACAACCAGAACGCTCCACGAGTCAGTATCAAGGAGTTTCTGAGTCTGGGGCCGAGAGCTTTCGTGGCAACACGCGAGCCTCTGGATGCTGATGACTGGATCCGTGAGATGGCTAGGGCTCTGGAGATTGCTCACGTTGCTGAGGAAGACAAGGTCAAGTATGCCTCCTACCTACTGAAGGGTCAGGCAGCTACTTGGTGGGAGAACTACCAGACCATGAGAGCTGGATACCCAATCACCTGGGGCTGTTTCAAGGAAGCTTTCCTGAAGCACCACATTCCAGATGGTCTCATGGAAAGGATGCGTGAAGAGTTTTGCTCACTCAAGCAGGGCAAGCTGGACGTCATTGGCTATCAGAGTGAGTTCAATCGCCTCGCTCGTTACGCTGGTGATGAGGTGTCCACTGAGGCTAAGAAGATGGCAAGGTTCCGCAGAGGTTTTAACCCGGAACTCAAGTACGCCCTCACCAACATCAAGGCCAACAACTTCGAGGAGCTCGTGAACACCGCGCTCAATCAGGAAAATGGGCGCAAGGCGTTCGAGGAGTCTCGAAAGCACTCGCGTGAGGGTGGTTCCTCCTCCAACATGACCACCCCCCGCAGAAGCGCCGCATCTGGGTGCCAAATGGTGCTGTCACTCGGGCTCCATATGCCCAAGCTTCTCCAGGCTTTGCTCCCCGCCCACCCAACCCTGCTCAGATGCATGGTCAGAGGTTGTCAATGGGGCAGCCAAGACCAGATCCTCCTCGTGTCGTCACTTGCTACAAATGCAAGCAGACGGGGCACTACGCTGACAAGTGCACGCAGAGGCAGCTACCTCTACCACCACCTCGTCCCAACACAAACCAGGCAATGGTGCGTGCTCCCCCGGCTAAAGCCTTCAACTCCAACAACAGGCCTGTCGGGAGGACCGCGAGGGTGAATCATGTCAAGGTCGACAAAGCTGAGGAAGCTGCTGACGTCGTTCTCGGTACATTCCCCGTAAACTCTAACCCAGCTAAAGTGTTGTTTGATACCGGAGCATCACATTCTTTCGTGTCAAAGATCTTTGCGACAGGAGTTAAACTCCCTTTTGTTGGTTTGGGTTCCCCGCTAGTAGTAAACTCCCCTGGAGCAACTATGCAAACTTCCAAGATCAGTCATGAAAATCATATCCTAATTGGAGGTCACATATTCCTTGATTCTCTCATTCTGCTTGGTAATTCTGACATTGATGTCATTCTTGGCATGGATTGGTTGAAGGCCAATAAAGCTACGATTGAATGTGCTCAGAAGTCAATAACTCTGTTCCACCCTTCTGGCCAGATAGTCTATTCTCCAAATGAATCAAGTTCTGTTCAGCTATACACCCTCGATGCAAAACCTATTCCTGCAATTGAAAATGTTCCGGTGGTTTGTGAATTCCCTGACGTCTTTCCAGAAGAGTTGCCAGGGATGCCTCCGGACAGAGCAGTTGAGTTCGTGATCGAGCTTGAACCAGGTACTGCTCCAATCTCTAAGCATCCATACAAGATAGCTCCTCCTGAACTGAAACTGTTAAAGGAGCAAATCGATATGTACATGGAAAAAGGTTACATTCAACCTAGTTCCTCGGCTTGGGGTTGCCCAACTCTGTTCGTTGCAAAGAAGGATCAAACGAAGAGACTCGTTGTTGACTATCGTCCTCTTAACGAGAAAACCATCAAAAACAAGTATCCAATTCCTCGTATCGATGATCTTTTTGATCAACTTGCTGGAGCCTCAATATTCTCCAAGGTGGACTTGAGAATGGGTTACCATCAGATAAAGATCAGAAAGGAAGATATTCCAAAAACAGCTTTCACCACTCGGTACGGTCTATATGAATACACCGTCATGTCCTTTGGTCTCACCAATGCACCGGCGACATTCTCTAGACTTATGAATTCTGTCTTCCATGAATACCTCGACAAGTTCGTTGTGGTATATCTTGATGACATTCTGGTCTACTGAAAATCTGAGGAAGAGCATGAAGAGCATCTTCGTCTCACTCTCATGAAACTTCGCGAGCATCGTCTATATGCCAAGTTCTCCAAATGTGAGTTCTGGATTCCAGAAGTTGCTTACCTTGGTCATGTCATCTCTGCCAAGGGCATAGCCATTGATCCAGAAAAGGTTAAAGCAATTGTTGATTGGAAACCTCCTAAGACGGTAAAGCAAGTAAGAAGCTTTCTAGGCTTGGCTAGCTATTGCCGTCGTTTCGTCCAAAACTTCTCAAAGATTGCCAAACCTCTCACTGATCTCACAAAGAAGGACAAGAAGTTCGTTTGGTCTCCACAGTGTGATGAAAGTTTCAATCTCCTGAAGACTAAACTCACTTCTACACCAGTTCTGGTCGGCCCAGATACTACTAAACCTTTCCAGATATTCTGCGATGCATCTCTCCAAGGTCTAGGTGCAGTTCTTATGCAAGAACGTCAAGTTGTGGCTTATGCTTCACGTCAGTTGAATGCACATGAGCAAAATTATCCCACACATGACCTAGAACTTGCAGCAGTTGTGTTTGCCCTCAAGAAATGGAGGCAATACTTGTTGGGTAATCGCACTGAAATCTTTTCCGATCATAAGAGTCTGAAATACATCTTCACTCAACCAGATCTAAACCTCAGGCAAAGGAGATGGATTGAAAAGATTAAGGACTTTGATCTCACCATTTCTTACACTCCAGGCAAGGCTAATGTTATGGCCGATGCTCTTAGTCGCAAGTCGTGTTGCAATAATCTCATGATCATGGAAAGCCAACCTCCACTTCATGAAGAATTCCAGAAGCTGAACCTTGGTCTTGTTCCTCAAGGTTATCTTGCAAGCTTGACAGCCAGTCCAACTCTCGAGGATAAGATTCGTTCTGAACAACTTCGTGATGCTGAAATCAAGAAGATGGTAGAACACATCAAGGAAGGCAAGGAGAAATTTAAGTCTTTCTCAATTGATGACAAAGGAACTGTGTTCTTCGAAGGACGCATTGCAGTTCCTCAAGTTCAAAGTCTCAAAGATATCATTCTCAAGAGGCTCATGAAACTCCTCTCTCCATCCACCCTGGAAGTACAAAGATGTACCAGGATCTTAAGACACTGTATTGGTGGCCTGGCATGAAACGTGAAATTGCTCAATACGTTTCTGAATGCGAGGTTGTCAACGTGGTAAGGCAGTCCATCAGAAAACAGCCGGTCTACTCCAACCTCTGAAAATCCCTGAGTGGAAGTGGGACATGATTGAAATGGACTTCGTCACGGGTTTTCCAAAGTCCAAAAAGGGCAACGATGCAATCTTCGTTGTTATTGATCGTCTCCCTAAAGTAGCTCACTTCTTTGCTGTCAAAGAAACAATCTCAGCTAGTCAGTTAGCAGAGCTCTACACAGCAAAGATTGTTCCTCTTCATGGTGTTCCATTGGAAATAAGCTCAGACCGTGGAAGCATATTCACTTCTCATTTCTGGAAGAGTTTTCAAGAAGCATTGGGCACCAAACTTCTATTCAGCACAGCTTATCACCCTCAGTCTCAAGGGCAAGTCGAAAGAGTCAATCAGATTCTCGAGGATATGCTCAGAGCATGTGGTATCTCCTTTGGCATGAAATGGGAGGAATGCCTTCCATATGCTGAATTCTCCTACAACAACAGCTTGCAGGCAAGCCTAGGCATGGCACCATTTGAAGCACTCTATGGCCGCAGATGCAGGAGTCCAATCAATTGGTCTGGAGCTGGTGAACGTTCACTCTTAGGCCCTGACATTGTTAAGGAAGCCGAAGAGAAAGTTCGCATCATTCGTGACAATCTCAAGATTGCTCAGTCTCGTCAGAAAAGCTACTATGACAGCAAGCACAGGGACATGATCTATGTACCTGGTGACAAGGCATATCTCCGTGTAACTCCCCTCAGAGGCACTCATCGTTTTGGTGTGAAAGGAAAGCTTGCACCAAGATACATTGGTCCTTTCAACATTCTCTCAAGGCGTGCGGAAAATGCCTATCGTCTTGAACTTCCAGAAAAACTATCCAAGGTGCACGATGTGTTTCACGTGTCACAGCTCAAGAGGTGTTTCAAAGATCCAGATCGTGCAGTTGATCATGATTCCATTGAACTGCAAGATGATCTATCTTATGAGGAGCACCCTGTTCGTATTCTCGATGAGACCGAACGTAAGACTCGCAACAAGAGCACAAAGTTCTTGAAAGTGCAATGGTCGCATCATTCCGATAAAGAGGCAACGTGGGAGACCGAAGAGGATCTTCGCAAGAAGTATCCGGACCTTTTCTCTTCTCAGTAAGGAATCTCGGGGCGCGATTCCTTCAAGGGGGGGCGTTTTGTAACATCCCAAGTATGAAAAACCACCCCTAGCATGTTTGATTCTTGTTTTATTTAAGTTTTGCATCATGTCATCATACTCATTGAATTGTTTTCATTTGTTTTCATTTGTTTTGCATATGTTTACAATTGTTTTCTATTTCAAATTCAAACCAATATTCAAACCTTTGTTTCATACTTGTTATGTTACAACTTTTCAAATAAAAAGTTCAAATAAAAACAACCAATTGTTTCCAATTAATCCATAAGGTTCAACTATTAAAAATGGTGGCTTTTAATCAGTCAATTAATTCAAATGTTATTCAAAAATTCAAATCACATTTACAAACAGCACCCAATTGAAAATTATGGAAATTACCAAAACATTTTTCTAATCATTTGTTCTAATTAAACAATAGGGTTCACCCTATTTCAAATTTTGTTTCAATAACCACTTAAACTCAAATTCATTCAAAATTGAACCATTTTTACAAACAGCAAGTTTTTGAACTTTTGGAAAAACAAAATTGGTCAAGTGGTTGCTAATACATATTTAAACAATACCAAATTTTTCTCAAATTTTTCCTAATTCTAAAACCCTCATTTTTCTCCCTTTTCATATTTAAACAATACCAATGTTTCGTCGGGAAGTCGATTCATTTCTTTCCCGGCGAATTTCTGACACTCGCGGATGTCCTCTTTTTAGGGTAGGTCATGCCGAATTTTTCCGGCGAGATCCACGTCCATATATGCTCTAATTATGTTCTTCTTGGTCTTTTGTGCCGCACAGGCGACCATGGTCCGACAACTGGTGAACAAGGCCCTCGTGGATAGCACTGGTAGAAAAAAGGCCTTCCATACGCCCCCTTCAGTCCCCAAAATATACGCACCGTGACTAAATGGGTTTTAGTCGCGGTTCGGGAGGCGACCCGCGACTAAAGGTCATGCATCGCGGTTTGGGAAGCGCGCAGAGGGCTTTAATTCCGGTTGGCCTGGCCACCCGCGACTAATGATCCAAACTGCTGGCATCCCTGTCTTTAGTCCCGGTTGGCCTGGCCACCCGCGACTAAAGATCCAAACTGCTCGCCTCCCGCGCGGTTTTATTTCGCGAGCGAGAGGCAGAAGGACATTGCTACAGTGTGCACCCGAGACTCTCTGTTCTTCTTCCTCTCTTCTCTTCTTCCTCTCTTCTTCCTCCACCAAGCACCCATGGATTCTCCCGTTTGGAACGTTCTCCGTGTGCTCACACCATGCCGCAAGAATCTCTACGTGACATATACCAATATATGCGAGAGGCACCCCTATGCTCTTAACCGTTTGGTCGATCTCTATGAAGAAGCCGATGAACACCATAAGTTCTTCGGGCTTGATCTAGAGTATACGGCGAATCAGAAGGATGTTGTCGTCATCCAGATTTTCTTCAAGGAGACCGTTTTGGTCTTCCAATAGGCAAAGTACGCACACGTACAATTTCTCTTAGGATAGTTGTTGCATTTTCGATTTGTTGTTGCATTGGAAGAATACACGTGTTGCAACAAAATCTAACACATGTTCCATTTTTGTTGTTGCAGTAGTTCAAAGCAATCTCAAGAACTTGTTGATTTTCTTGTCAACAAGCGTTACGACTTATGTAGCGTTGACATCACTCAAGACCGGCAAAATTTGATGTGCACGTTGGGTATTGAGATACCTGAAGATCACTACATTGATCTTCAGGACCTTATCCATTTTGATGAGTTGTACGGGCACAAGAACGGGATGGCTCAGATGGAAACTGCCTTCATCCATCCCGACTACAAAACCATGAAGACTTGTTTCCCCTCGAGGAATCACATGTATTGGGGAAGAACCCACTTGACCGGATCAATCTCGAGTATGCAACAATAGATGCATACGTTGCCTTCGAGTTGTTCCGCATCTACTCTTCGGAGCTCGAGTTGATATTGTTTGTGTACCGCATCTATGTACCGCTATGTTGCGTTCGATATATGTAATGGATATATTATGTAATGGATATATGTCTTTCTATTAATTCCTATATTATTTCTATATTAATTCCTAGCCATACTATTTCTATATTATGTAATGGATATATGTACTGCTATGTTATGTAATGGCTCAAATAAAATCACGGGTTAAACATAGCACAAAATTTACTAAAGCAATCACACAAAGATCTAGCTCACACACAATTCCAAAATAATAAAACTAGCTAGAAAGTAACAAATGCTAGTTCCATTTTTATTTGGGTTTTCAATCATGCACACACTTTCTAAGGTAGATGTTCTGCAAGCAAACAACCTAATATCAAGTCCTAACACTCTATACAAGCTAGCAAACAAGATAAGATCAAACACACATTTCAAAACAAACAAAAACACATCAAGAAAACAAAACAGAAAAACTACTGTTTCTATATCTGTTCACCAAAAATAAATCTAGAGCTCCAAAAATTCATCTAAGCCAGGAAAACATAGATCTAGTCAATACCAAACTCATCCAGTTGGATTTACTTCAAAATTCATTTTTGAACTCATTCTAAAAATCATAGAAGAGCCTACTGGTCTTTTATTAAAAAGGATGGTATTTTCATTTGGTTGCTGACCTTGATGTGAGGCTAAGTGCTATGGATAGATCTTTTCAATATCTATCCAGAACATTTTAGTTTGTCCATTTTGGTTATGTATTTTAAAAGTTAGGTTCAAATCATTCTCACAGATAGTCATTGCCAAAACAGTTCTTGTGTCCAAAATAATAGTCCAAACTTGGATCTGCAAATTTTATATGGTTTAGATTTCATATGGTTTGGTTCACGAATTTTATCAGATTAATTTGCATTTAGGAAAGGGGAAAATCAATTAGTTTTATTTTTCTGATTTTTTTATATATTATTTGTATTTTTCAGATTTTAAAATGCATTAGTTTTATTTTTCTGAATTTTTTCTATATTATTTGTATTTTTAAGATTTTAAAATGAATTAGTTTTATTTTTCTGAATATTTTTTAGAAATAATACAAATTAAAAAGTTAATGTTTATTTATTTATTCAAAATTATTAATTACATCATTACTTTTGTTTATTAAAAGATTTATTTGAAATTCAGACAATAAAGAAATGTGGCATCGACCAACATGTCAATAGGATTGATATGATACTAGTATCACATACATGCGTGCGAAACACTTGGATGCGGGACGGGATGGAACTCGGAAGTTAAGCGTGCTAGTGCTAGAGTAGTGGGAGGATGGGTGACCAAGCGGGAAGTTTGACCACGAGTAAGTAATTTGACTAGAGATAATTGTAGTTAGACACTAAGCAAATAATAAAAATTCTGAAAAAAAGGGAGTGAAAAATTGGAGTGATAAATAATTAGAAATCCAAATGAATTAAAGAAATAACGAAATAGCATGTAGTACCGGTTTGTGTTGCCAACCGGGACTAAAGGTCCTCCGCCCCCGGCGCACGCCACCCGCCCACGTGGACGGGCCTTTAGCCGCGGTTCATAAGAGGGGCGACTAAAGGGGGGGCCTTTAGTCGCGCCTATTTAGTCCCGGTTGCACGGCCGGGATTAATGGTCTTTGCGAACCGGGACTAAAGGCCTATTTTCTACCAGTGTAGATGGATGACATGCGCGAGGGCCGACATGGCACGCGCAAACAAGACGGAGATATGATGTCCGTGTCGCGACTGCAAGCTGATGTTCCTGATAAGGCACGATTCCGGATTGCTGGAGTCGCACCTGCTCCGACGTGATTTCATGGATGGCTACACTCGTTGGATACGTGATGGCGAAAATTGTGACGGGGAGGATGTCAATAACAGTGAAGATATGGACGCCAGCGGCTCGGCAGGTGATGACGATCATGAAGATGATCATCAGGGTGGCGCCGGGCATGGGCACGAGGATGACCAGGGTGGCGCCGGGCATGGACACGAGGATGATCAAGGCGGCGCCGGCCATGATTCGAGCTGGCTGCGAGACCCTCATTACCAAGATCTGCTTCTCAAGGAGACGATTAACGCCAGAGCCGCCGCCAGAGAGAAAGCTAAGCTTGCACAAATGGAGAAATACACGGTCACTCCATTGTATGACGGATGCAACGACGGGGATACCCGTCTGAATGTAACGCACAGGGCTCTAGAGATGAAGGTGAAACATAAAATGACCGACGAATCCTTCGACGACATCATGGGATTCTGGCTCGATATTCTTCCAAAGAAGGGGAACACGTGTCCGACTGGTATCGCCGAGGCCAAGAAACTCGTGTGCCCTCTCAATATACCGCACGTGAAATACCACGTCTGCATAAATGATTGCATCATCTACCGGGGCGAGGACGCGGAGAAGACCGCGTGCCCGGTGTGCAAGGCCTCTCAATACAAGATGGGGAGCATGAAAGCTCCTAGAAAGGTGGTGTGGTACTTTCCTCTAACTCCTTGTCTGCAGCAGTATTTCGTGGACCCTAAGGAAGCAGAGCTCATGCGCTGGCACGCGGAGAGAAAGAGGCCGGAGGACGATGATCCGGAGAAGGAGGAAATGATGAGGCACCCTTCGGATGCTTGCTAGTGGAAGGCGTTGGACCTCCAATATTACCATCATTTCGGGAAAGAGTCAAGGAACCTAAGGCTGCGCGTGAGCACCGACGGGCTCAATCCGTTCGGAAGCCAGACCAGCACGCAAAACACCTGGCCCGTGTTTGTATGGATCTACAACCTCCCCCCTGGCTATGCATGAAGAAGAAGTACGTAACCATGAGTATGCTGGTTCAAGTGCCAAAACAACCCGGCACAGACATCAATCTGTATCTCACGCTGTTAAAAGAGAAGCTGGCCATGTTGTGGGAAGAAGGAGCCCGTACGTGGGATGCCTCGAGACATGACTACTTCGACATGAGAGCGGCGGTGATCACGACGGTGCAGGACTATACCGGTTACGGATTTTTTTATCGGGCCATGTGACCCAAGGATTCTATGGGTGTGTTAGGTGCAAGGATAATACAACGTACTACCAGCTAGAAAAAGATCCTGGGTCCGGGAAAACCGTGTAAGCTTTTCGTCATTGGAGTATAGATCATAATTGAGGATGGCGAATGCGGCTTCCGCGTTTTCAGCTGCGGTTTTGTATACAGGTTCACCCTTGGCATCAATGCCGTTTACTTGCTTTTGCCAGGAAAGTTTTTGGAACCGTTTCTTTGGCGGCAATACTTTCGGTCTTGTGATTCCGGGTAACTGTGTGGGTTTCATGCCAGATCTATTCCTTCTCTCATACTCCTCAATTTCTTCCTGCTGCAACTTAATGTCAGCCTGGGTTTTTAGGAGATTTTCCCGAGTTCTGAATAGATGTTGTTGTTGCCTTTGGAGTGCTTGTCTCCTGGCTTCCAGCACTTCAGGGGGTTCGTGGAGTCCTACTGGTGTTTGAAGTAAATCACGTTCGTCCTGTTCTGACATTGGCGGAACAGGGATTTCCTTCGTTTTCTTCTCCGCAGGCTTGACTCCGCTTCCTCCTCCTACTTCCAGGTTTATGTTAGCGGGATCCGCCAGTTTTTTCTTCCGGAGTTTGTACTAGAGTTTCTTGGCAGTCTTATTTCTTTTCTTGGAAGAGGGAGGTTTTTTTACCAAGTTCGTCTTCTGTAAATTCCTTGACATCGGGGTAAGTTGGACTGGTTTCACCGTCCTCTCTTTCCTCATCTGGCGGAGGTGTTTGAGGGTCTTCCTGACTTTCGGCATCCGTGTTTCAGCCGGTTTTGCCATAAGCACCTCATGGAATCCCTCTTGAAGAGATTTGACCTTTCTTTCGAAAGCATCTTCGTCTTCGGAATTGAGTTCATCCGATCCAGGTTCCGACTCTAATCTCACCTCAATGGCGGCTAGCACAGAATCGGCTTCCGAGTTCGTCGCCGTATCGACGGTTGTCGGATCTTCCACCTCTGATGTGGGGTTGTTTTCTTCTGCCTCTTCCACGGGATTGCTTTCATCCGTGTTTTTGGCGATCTCGGATTGCACCATACCAATAAAGTGTGGTATCATTGCAGGCATCTCCGAAGAGGCAGCAAGTTGAGCAGGATATTGGCGATTTGAGCAAAATCCGGCGTCATAGTTTTCTTCAACTGGGTATACGGCGGGTGGAATAAATCTACTTCCACCATAGAATCCCGTTGCCTCTATTGTTAATCCGATAAAGATGTTTGCAGATCCAATCGGTAAAATGCAGGCACTTACCAGATGATTCCGTGCTGGCATGTATGATCCGTTGTCGAGGAAGCTCCCGACGTCATTGTTGAATTCCAAGCTTCCGACAGTTATGGTACTACCGATTCCGCCGAGTATCCCCGATCGAAACATAACGCCTGACGTTGCTGGCCCCACGGTGGGGGGAAACTGTCGAGACATCGTAGTAGATTTCAAAGACGGGGGTGCCATGAGACTACTGATAGAGACGTGGGGGAACATGGTAGTATGACAACCAGAGACACCAAAGTTACCCAGGTTCGGTACGTCGCAACTAGGTGGCGTTCCTACTCCTGCAATCTCACTAAATCAGGGCTGAACCCTGAAGTATACAAAGTATAATGTGAGTTGTTTTAGCTAACTCGACAAGGATCAACTTTTCGGCGAGTTGCCTTCTAGCTAATTGTCTCTATTTTCTTCTCTCCCGTCCGACTTTATATAGATAGGCCGGGTTAGGGCTTACAGAAAGGAAACCTAGAAGACTACGGTAAGTTTCTAACTTGGAAAGCAAGAATCCGCCTACTACTCCAAGCCGTACCACGTGGGCCGTGGTCCGGGTCCTTCTAGAATCCGGCTTCTGCGCGTCAGCTTACTGGGCCGCCTAATGGACCGTGATCCATTACCATTTAGGTCACCCTGGTAATCCGGCTCTTTAGGACAATGCCGGATATACCCCTAATCAGTATATATCTGACAAACTCTCTTTCCAATTATATTCAAATGGCCACACATGTTGATATCCTATGCAATTTTCCTATCATATATATAGATTCAAAAGAAGAAAGGAGAATGGGGAAAGAAGAGAGGAGAGCAAGAGGAGAAGTTTGGGTATTACCTTGACCATTGGAAGACAAGGACATGCCTCTATTGAGAAATTTGGATGACGGCCACCTCTGGTTGATTGGCCGTGTACTCGAGATCAAGGCCAAGAAAGTTGCCACCATCCTCGCGAGGCCATCGCTTCAAATCGGCAAGAAGACCAGGGACTCGGGCGCTCTCATTCGTGTAGGCGACATCGAGAGTTCTACCATGGTTGGGCACTTCCAAAAACCGAATATCATATTGAGCTTGGGAACGAAGAGAGGAAGAAGAACTACGGTACGGTTACGGTAGAATTTAGGGCGATCTCTCTGTTTTTGAAGCCTCTCCTGGTGGAGCAACTTCCAAAGCGCGCGGGAGGAAAATGGTTTTGGCATTTATTCCCGTGCCGTATTACGACCCATGACTAAAAGGTCTCTGTCCAGGCGAAAGGTTGCCAGACCACTATTAGCCCCTCGCCGTCTTAGGACCCGGGACTAGAAGTGTTCGAGGCGAGGCGAACGGTTTCCCCGCCCCCCTCTGGCCCCGGTTCAATAGGTAATGGGGACTAAATCGCAGGACGAGAGTTGTTGGGGGGATGGTAACAAGGCAGGCTCATGCCTAGGTAAAACCCGGCCCAAAGGAAATCATGCAAGACCCGGCCCAAGGTGGAAGAGTTTCTAGAAGGCCCAAAAGGAAGCGTGGATCTTGTAATCCGTACCTTGGGAGCCAAGATTAGGAAAGCTAGGGTTATGTGTGTATTCCGGGTAGGATTCCGGTAGTGTCTTGTATCGGAAGCCAGAAAGCCGGGTAAGATATAAACCGGTTCCTGGGACAGAAAGGCAGAGAGGTCTTTTCCAGATATTCGAGTATCCCAGTAATACGAGAGTTGATAGCTATAACCCTAGATTGGAGACTCGGCGACATTACGGCCCGAGCTACCATATCACCAGATAACATGATTTCCCCTGAGCTGAACCCTCTCCCAAACACCAGAGTCGATTTGCCCCAAAGTAAGTTACCCCTGGTAACGTCTGCCGAGAACATCCCGCGACAGTTGGCGCCCACCGTGGGGCCTACGTCCAAAGGTGTTTACATCACAGGAGAAGCTCGGGAAAGCATGAAGGACCTCGTCATCGGCGAGATCATCACCAACCCAGAAGGAGAGAAGATCGTGGACGACTTTGGCTGGGGGCCAGAGTCGGATCTGCTAGAAACCGGATCTATCATCACGATCGGCCGGGTCAACGTCTTCGTCGGCATGGTACGTGCATCTGGTTTTGTTTCTGACCATAATGAATGTGATTCTGTGTCAGGGGACGATACCTGTGTTCAATCGGACGGAGAAGAATCATTCGGGACAGTAGATCCGGAGAAGGAGCCCACCACGAAGAGGGAACAGCCGGAGGAACCGGTATGGACCCCGCGTCGCCGGGTTATGGGAGAAGATGATACCGAGTCTATCTTGCACTTGCTCGAGGATCGGTACGAAGAAGATAGCGACGAAGAGGAAGAATACGAATCGTCGCCAGGCATCACGCGCTGAGTCGTGGTCTACACAGCCCCTGCAATCAATCTTAATCAGGGCGATGTGTCGGTAGCCGCGGCTGGAGCGGCGCGAGCACTGGCCCAACAACAAACACCGGCTAATGGAAACCCGGTCATAGCCCGGGTCGATGGAGAGCCGGCATCTGTCACTAGTGGAATATGGGAAAGTGAGCGGAATAGGAATAGGTTTGGGTTCATGACAAACAGATCAACGGGAGCAGGAACTTCACGTCCAGAAAATCCAGCTCTGTTCAGCAACAATTTGATCTTTGATCCCACCGTATTGGCAACCGTGATAACCCGAGAAAACGCAGCGGCGCGTGCCCGAGACCTAGATGTAGCCCACCGGGCATTGGAGCAACAGCGAAGGGAAGTAGAAGCTGAGAGGCAAGGGATGGCAGAGCGCCAGCATGAGTTGGAAGAATTGGAGGATCGAATTCATGCTCAAACAACAAGGATATACAATCAAAGGCATCAGACGAGGTTACCAGCGGCAGGTGGAAATCTACAGCCAGCCACACTGTTTATTACTCCCCAAGATCAGCCAATCCCGGCTGTGAATCAGGGAACCGGGTTTCAGGGAGCGACACTCGGGGGACAGCCGGCCAACGCACTAGCCGGGTTACCCGCTGGGACTCTTGGGGGCAATACGGCGCTACCACCGCCACCATTTCACACCCCTCCGGGTCACTTCAATAACCCCATGGATAACGTGTACGCCGCAACCCTAGCGCTCGACCGTATTCCACTGGGAGAGACGCCTCGAGAAACCGAAACTCGGCAGGCCATAGAGATGCTGCGCACCGCAGTGGCTCAGCAGGCAAATTACCCGGACCAAAGAAGTGGTTTGCATGGGACGCCGTATGTCAGCCGGCAACCCGGAAACACGAGGAATATTCAGTCAAGCTCGGCACCACAGAGGGCAGAGCAGCAGCAAATGCCGCCACCTCCTCGTAGGCCAGCGGCTCCCGCAGTTTCGGCAGCACAGGCAATAGTCGATAGTTCCCGTGCGAGGCGCATGGCTGGGTCAGCAGTGCAAGGGGCAGTAGGTGGCGCACTCTCGGCCGCGCCAGCCGAGTTTCATGTATCACGCGCGAGGCCGGTATTGACCAACCTGGCCGGTCCTAAATGTCTGTCGGACGCCATCAGAGCAGAACCATACCCGGATAAATTCAAGGAACCGGGTAAAGTTGTACATTATGAGCCAACCATGGATCCTGAGACCTGGCTGAGCAGTTATGAGATGGCAATGTCTATTCGCAATGCATCAGAAAAGCTTCAAGCCAAGTTCATGTACCTCATGATGTCCGAGGGAGCAGCAAAATTGTGGTTCAACAACCTGCCGGACAGATCCATCAATTCATGGAACGAGTTGAAAACAACTTTCATTAAGCACTTTCATGGAACATGCCAGAAGTTATTCACGATTGATGATTTGGAAAGATGTGTCCAGAGGAAGGGAGAGTCGGCGCGCAGCTGGGTGCGTCGGGTTATGGAAATTCTCCACTCTTCCCCTGATATTCAGCCAAAAGATGCGTTACAGGCTATGGCAAAAACATGCAAATACATACCCTGGTGCAAAAACTTACGCGCATGAAATCCAGTCGGCATGCTTCGGAAATTACGATGGGAGAGTTGATGGACGCATGCAACAAACATGCCTCCACTGACACCACAGAAGAGGAGGTTGAGGATAAAAAGCGAAGGCCAACGCAAACAATAATGGAAGACCCGGTAACGGGGCTGCACCGGGTAATAACGGAGGGAGTAATGGAAATAACCAGCACAAACGCCCGTATGAAGGAAACTCCGAGTTTGTTGCTAATACCGAGGCCGGGTTTCCAAGACCCAGGGCAGAAGGAAACTTCAACGGAGGGAACTTCAACGGAGGAAATTACCAAGGGCCACCGAGGCCGGCTAACCATATAGAGGCCTTCAGGATGCCTTGTCCGCGTCACAGTAGGAATGGCAAGCCGGCTAATCACTCATTAGATCAATGCATGGACTTACAGAGATGGAAAAACGAGGAAATACAGAAGGCCTTGCGAGGTGCAGGCAGGGGAGGAGGACCGGGTCTTGGTGGAAACCCGGGCAACGGACCACCCCCCGCTGCTAACGTAGGAGGCGGTAATCCGACTAATAATCAAGGAGGTGCCGGTGGTTTCCAAGCCAACCCAAAACAGCTAGGACAATATCACGTCCACACTACAGGGACCTCTAACAAGGAGAGAAAGATACTTAAAAGGGCCGTAAACTCGGTTTCTTCAGGTGTCCCGAGATACTTGAGATGGTCAGATCAAGAGGTAACGTGGAGCAGGAGGGATCACCCGGAAACAATAGAACATCCGGGCGTGCTAGCTTTGGTGGTGGCTCCGCAGGTCAATGGCTATGAGCTGAAAAAGGTTCTGATGGATGTCGGGAGTAGCATCAACATCTTATATTGGGAAACCTTTCTGCGCATGGGGCTCAAGGAGTCTCAGCTGCATAAAAGTTCCACTGTTTTCCACGGAATCGTGCCAGCACACTCGGCGTGCCCTGAGGGAAAAATAACGCTTGAAGTTGCTTTTGGGGAATCCAAGGATAATTTCCAAGTGGAATGGCTCACGTTTGAGGTGGTGAAGTTGCACAGTCCTTATCACGCACTGTTTCGAAGGCCGGCTTACGCCAAATTCATGGCCAGGCCGTGTTACGTATACCTACAACTAAAAATCCCGGGTCCTAAGCAGACCATCACTATATATGGGAACCGGGTTGTGGCAGCAGAGTGTGATGAAGGAGATGCGACAATGGCAGAACAGGCTTGCAGGAAGGAAGAGCACAAGTATTACCGGTCTCAGGTAGACCCGGAGGATAGAACAGCTTTGAAGAAACCGAACTCGGAAGACGAGAGAGCTAAGTTTAAAGCGGCCCAAGATACAAAGATGGTGGCCTTCATCGAGGGCGATTCTTCCAAGCAGTTTGCTATTGGTTCTAACCTGGGTAACGAGGAGGAAGAGGCACTCATAAAGTTTATTCGCGAGAACAATGACGTGTTCGCTTGGACGCCGAGTGATATGCCGGGTATCCCGACCGAACTCGCCGAGCACAGCTTGCACGTTGATCCCAAGTCTCGACCAATGAAGCAAGGCCTGAGAAAAATGAACGAGGAAAGGAGAAAAGCCATAGGGGCAGAAATAGCTCGGCTCCTAGCAGCCAGCTTTATCATGGAAGTCTTTCACCCGGATTGGCTGGCAAACCCGGTCTTAGTGCTGAAAAAGAATAATGAGTGGAGAATGTGCATCGATTATACAAGCCTCAACAAGCATTGCCCAAAGGATCCATTTTCCCTCCCAAGGATAGATCAGATCATAGATGCGGTTGCAGGTTGTGACTTATTATGTTTCCCGGATGCTTATTCCGGGTATCACCAAATAAAGCTCAAAAAGGAGGATTGGGAGAAAACTTCGTTCATAACCCCCTTTGGTGCTTTTTGCTATAAGACCATGACCTTTGGGCTGAAAAACATCGGCGCAACGTATCAGCGGTGTATTCAGAAGTGCTTTGAGGATCAAATTGGACGCAATGTTCATGCCTATGTGGATGATGTGGTGATTAAAACAAGAAAAGCTGAAACTTCCATAGATGACTCAAAGGAGACATTCAAGAACCTGAGGAGATACCAGATGAAGCTTAACCCGACTAAGTGCGTGTTCGGAGTGCCTACGGGAAAATTACTCGGTTTCATCGTTTCTAAACGAGGGATCGAAGCCAACCCGGAAAAGATCAAAGCTATCCAGAATCTGAAAAAAGCCGGAACAGCTGAAACATGTCCAAAATCTCACGGGGTGCGTGGCAGCCTTGAGCCGGTTTATATCTCGGCTCGGAGAAAAAGCGATACCCTTGTACCGACTCTTGAAGAAAACGGATAAATTTGTGTGGGACCAAGAGGCGGACGAGGCCTTTGAGGCCCTGAAAAAGCAGTTATCAGAGGCACCAATCTTAGCTGCACCGGGTCCTAAGGAGCCCATGCTGTTATATGTTGCAGCCGGGCCCCGGGCAGTTAGCGCAGTGGTTGTGGTTGAGCGCAAGGAAGACGGAAAGGATCACCCGGTACAAAGGCCGGTTTACTATGTGAGTGAAGTTTTATCGGAAGCAAAGCAGCGTTACCCACACTGGCAAAAGCTAGTTTTTGGGGTCTTCATGGCCAGCCGAAAGTTGAAGCCGTACTTTCAGGAACACCCTATAACGGTGGTTAGCTCCATACCAATGGCAGATATTATTAAAAATTCAGATGCGACAGGAAGAATAGCCAAGTGGGCCATTGAGATGGGAGATTATCACATCAACTACGAGCCTCGGTCTGCAATCAAGTCCCAGGCTTTAGCTGATTTTATCAATGAATGGACTCACACAAGCATGCCCATAATGAAGCCAAGTTCCGAGTCTTGGGTGATGCACTTTGATGGTTCCAAGCAATACGAGGGATCAGGAGCTGGGATGGTACTCACATCGCCAAAAGGGGACAAGTTGAGTTATGTGTTGCAAATTCACTTCGACTGCTCCAACAATGTGGCCGACTACTAGGCCCTATTACATGGACTACGAATGGCGAAGGAGATGAACATTAAGCGTATAAGCTGCTACGGAGACTCGGATCTTGTGGTACAGCAGGTCTCAGGAACCTGGGATAGAAAGGATGCAACAATGGCAGCATATCGCAGAGAGGTAGACAGGGTAGCCGGATCTTTTTCCGGGTATCAGGTGGAACACATCGATAGGCGAAAGAACGAGGCAGCAGATGCGCTTGCAAGACTCGTCTCGCGTCGAGAGCCAGTTCCTCCTAATGTCTTTCTGGATGAGTTATGGCGGCCCTCAGTCAAAACCGAATCTGAAGAAGAGGTGGCTAACCGAGACCCGGATTTGGAGTTCGTGGCCGCAGTGCGTGCTATTCCCGAGTGGACGGAGCCGTTCTTGGCTTACCTGTCACGGGGCGAGTTACCACCACAGGAAGTTTTGGCCAGGCAAATCCTGAGACGAGCGAAGGGCTATTCTATCATTAACGGTGAACTTTATAAGAGAAGTGCCGCAGGTGTCTTTTTGCGCTGTGTAACTCCAGAGGAAGGCCGACAGATTCTGAGGGAGATCCATGAAGGTGATTGTGGGCACCATGCCTCCACAAGATCCCTTGTGGCTAAAGCATATCGACACGGCTTCTTCTGGCTCACGGCTTTGGCGGATGCGGAACGATTGGTAGCAAGATGCGATGGATGTCAAAGGTACGCTCGCCAAACCCATGTGCCGGCTATGGAGTTGCGAACAATCCCACTGACTTGGCCGTTTGCGGTTTGGGGTATGGATATGGTGGATCCCTTTCACATGTCTCCTTGCAAAAAGACTCATCTTTTGGTGGCTATTGATAAATTTACTAAATTGGTCGAAGTCATGCCAGTTACAAATTGTGAAGCGGCTACAGCTGTCAAGTTCTTGAAAAAGATCATCTATCAGTTTGGATATCCTCACAGCATAATAACAGATAATGGAACCAACATGTCCTTAGGTGAGATGGAAAAGTTTTGTGGAAATAATGGCATCCGCCTTGACGTAGCCTCAGTAGCCCATCCACAAGCTAATGGACAAGTGGAGAGGGCAAACCAGGAGTTACTTTGTGGGATGAAACCACGACTACGAGTCCCGTGCCTCAGAGCCGCTGGAGCATGGGTAGAGGAGTTACCATCAGCGGTTTGGGGAATTAACACTACACCTAACACATCTACTCAGGTGACTACGTTTTTCATGGTTTATGGTGCAGAGGCAGTTCTTCCGAGTGACATTATCCATGACTCGCCCCGAGTAGCAGCTTATGTTGAGGTGGAGAACGAGAAGACCCGGCAAGACGCTGTGGACATGTTAGAAGAGCACAGGGAGCAAGCTTTGCAGCGATCAGCTATATATCAACAGGATTTGAGGCGGTACCACAATCGCCGAGTCAAAACCCGGGTCTTCCAGGAAGGGGACCTGGTATTGCGCTTAGTACAATCAAAGGAAGGGAAGCATAAGTTATCTCCACCATGGGAGGGCCTGTTCACCATAAGCCGAAATTTGCACAATGGATCGTACTACTTGATAGATGCGAGGGAAGAGTCGGATACTGTCAATGACACCTCCCACACCACATCATCTATGCAAGAACGGGAAAGACCATGGAACGTGGCTCAGCTGCGTCCCGACTACACTTAGTGTAGACTCAATTTGCAAGTTGAATTGCACGATGTAACAGGCAGCGGGTTTCAAACGCACTCTTTTCCTATCCAAGGTACCTAAGGGGACTGGAGGGTTTTTAATGAGGCGGCCTGCTGACCTAACCTTTCTATATCAATAAAGAGATGGTTAAATCATTATGGTTCTTTCTTTTCTTGCATTTTTTCTTTTGCATGTCTTTTCTATATCTAATTATGATTTATATCAGGTAAGTACGTTACATTTAATCAGTTATAGTTTCCGAGTGGAAATATAGTGCTAGGTTTGCATCCTCTTTTTCGTTTCTTTCTAAGTCATCTATTGCATAGTATATACTTAGGTCTTGGGGGTTGATTGCTTGAATAGCACAGTTGCAAACTCAGACCCGGCCACGATGCCATCAAGGTGTGAGGGCTTATTACTTGTAATAAGTACAGTCGCAATCTCATAACCTGGACAATAGAGCCAAACTTTTCTTGGCCTTTCTTGCTTAAGCTTGATGTGACTCGCAACAAAGTGGCATGATTGCTAGACTATAAATTCAATCAGTCATGATGCCCATGGGTACTTGCCTGACCCTGTTTTCATAGAGTTATAAGCAACATTGAGTATCCATGTGAAAGCCGGCTTACAGCAAAGGGGGTCAAAAGGGTCATCTAAACCACAAGTTATGCGGAGTAAAAAGAAAAAATCCGGAAACTCATAGTATATTAAGCATAACTTAAAATAATCTCGTAGTCGGGGATTTAGCCGGACATGGAGTTTTCTTAAGCCACAAACCCCTAGACTCCAAAATCCGAGTCTTGGGGACTTGGGGACTCAAGAAAGCAACAGATTACCTAGCTAATGAACTAAAAAAAGTCTAAAATCCGAGTCTTGGGGACTTGGGGACTTAAGAAGCAAAGTTCATCCAGTTGAAAAATCCTAAGACCCGGAAACTGAGTCTTGGGGACTTTGAAAGAAACTTGGCCTTACCCCAAAACCCAAAAATCGGCAGTTATTGCAACCAAGGCAGAAAAGCAAAAATATGCAGACATAAGATTGAAAAGTGCATACTGAAAGGATGACCAGGAGGGCCATCAAAGCCATAAAAGTTTAAACGTATTACAAACCAAGGGAGTAGTATCAAAAGTGTTCAGGCGCACTATCAAATGAACAAGTGTAGCAGGCATATTACAAATGCCCATTGGCCGAGTAAGTGTTTGTGGGTGAAAACGATAAACTTTACTCGGCATCCATAGCCGAGTCATCGACGGTGGTCTTGGCAGCCGGGTCTTCGGGGGTTTCCTCTATAGCTTTCCCTGCTTCAGTGTCCGGGTCAACCGCGACATCAGCGCGACCTGGAGGAGGGACAACCGGAGTCGACGATGTTGGTGCAGAGCTGGCCTTGGCCTTCCTCTTGGCAACTTCTTCCTTGTACCGGGTCAACATATCAAAGGGAGCCGGGAAATCCGAGCGCACCGGCTTATCTTCAGCATCATATGGAGGCGTGAGCTTGTTTATGTACAATCTCTCGGCAATCAGGCAGGCCGAGTGACGAATTCGAGTATTGATGGCTTTGAGGTCTTTAGCTGAGAACCTCGAACCATCAGTGTTAAACTCAGGAAACCCGTTCACTAGCGTTGCCGGCTCAAGTTTTGGATAGTAGGCTTTGGCCAACGCTAGGCCACGGATCACCCCAACTCGGCAGGCCGAGCGCTTCCAAAGAGCGATCTAGGCAGGGATTGTGGAGTACGCTTCAAGCATATGGGACACGCCACCATAAGTCACGGTCCACTTCACAGCCTCGAGGGTCCACTTGGTCCCCGCCGAGAATTGCCGGACAACAGCCTTGAGTGTCTTTAGCTTCTCAATGTCATCTTCATCCTCAACTTTTTCACCCGGACCTGCAGAGTAAAAAGAAAAACGAGGTGGTGAAACCCGGTTTAAAGACCATACAAAATGAGAAATCCGAGTTATAATTAGGAAATTAGGTGTGCCTTACCATGGAGGGAGATGTAAGTGTCGGCAATAAAGGTCGAAAGTTTCTTCAAGAGTCCTTCAGTGCTATGGAGTTTCTTCTTGTACTTCTTGCACTCCTTAGAAAGATCTTTGACTCGACCTCCAGCTCCTCACGAAGTTTGGTCTCAACCTTCAAGAGTTCGTTGGTTTTCGCCAAAACTTCATCCGTCCGGGTTACATAAGCCTGAAAACAGACAAGGAAACGTCAGTCGGCAATGGCATAAAGCCACATCAGAACGGTTATATAGTTACAAGAGTACCGAGTAAACTTATGACAGTTCACCCAGAACTTGGGGACTAGGATGTGTATGTACATGGTATCGCTTAAGCTACCTGATGTTCAGCTACTAGAGCCTCAATGATATCCTTTTCAGCTGCTTTCAGGGAGTAGTACTCCCGCAACACCTTTTCAAAATCAAGGCCGCTGAGAGCCGGCCTGGAAGAGCTAGGGTTCTGGTTACCCGGTGGTGGGGTTGCCTCCTGCTTCAGCAGGTCGACTCTGGTTGCCTGGGTGTTGGGAGAAGGAGATGCCCTTTGCGACCAAACGAACTCGACGTCGGCGTCGGCCGAATGATGTGTGGGCGGAGGAGACTCGGCCATAGGAATTGTCGTGTCTTCCGGATCTTGTTCTTCAACAGAGGGGGGCTTGGTAGCACTCTCCGGGTCTTCCATGGCCGGGTCATCAGCAGGGGTTTCCTCTTGGTCACTAAGGGTAACCTTGGCTCTGAGGAAAGGAAAACAAAAGGTTAGCGAACAATAAAGGGAAATGCAGAGACTAAAAGATATTGGCAAACGAGACATCTGAATTACCCGGTATTTATGACAAAGTCGGCTGGGAGATCGTTGCTAGACCCGGAGGACGCTGATAAAGAGTCGGAAAGTGATACCCGGAGTTTCCCGGCTAATGAATGATTTGGAGATGGACATTTTCGAGTAATATAGGCAGAGTAAGTGGAAGGAGTACCGGCTCAGCGAGCGGGCGACATAGGGATCCCGGGATGGAGAGGATCATCACCCGGAGAAGTCCGGGTTGCCCGTCGCTTGGCTGGGACCGTGTCCTTCAGAGATGATGTAGTGGTTAGATACCTGTTGAGTTTGCACATATTGGCATAGGAGTACGGCTTTGAGGTCATGGAAGAGTACGACACCTTGAAAACAACTTTCCTGGGTTTCCTCTTCTGGCCAACCTCAATCTCTGGCTCTGCCTCGCTCTCCTCCGATTGAGAGTCGTCTTTATCATCCAACCCTAGTGATGGTGGGGAATTCTCGGAAGGGGAAGAATTTTTGTCTAATAGGCTAACAAAGTATTTATTGAGCTGAGACCCGGAAGTACCTTCATCGCTGTCAGTCGGCTCCTCCTCCTCCTCCTCCGAGTTTTCAGAAGGGGAGAGGTGACAATCTTCCAGAATGCATCGGTTTCCTGGGTGAGAAATAACAAGGCAAAAGTTAGTACATGTAAATAAGAAAGATCAGTCAGTATAGAAGGTGATAGTCGGTTCTTACTGGAGGAGCCGGGTTAGAGCGCGTAAAGGGGCCGAGTCCGGAGATGCTTTTGATGACATCAACTTTCTCGGCCAAGAAGTTCTTCATGGCCTTATTCACATCCAGCGCCGGGTATGATTTCTCTGAGTATTGGAGAGAATCGGTAAGGTGGCCGGAGTACTCGCAGATTAGCTTTGGGCATATGATGTTAGGCTGGATCCGGCAGCTGATCCAGGTTTTGATTAAATTTAGCCCAATGAGACCCTGGGCTGCTAATACGACGAGTTTGTAAAGGAGGTGCTGGATTGACTGTCTGTCGGCTTCGGATGCAAAAGAATTGAGATTGTCGGAAAGGTCTAGAGTTTCAGCTGAGAAACCCGGCAAAGGCTTTTGGCCGGGTGTGGAGATGTCTCGGCAGTAGAAATAGGTTTTCTGCCAGTGCTTCACATGACTGTGAAGGCTGAGAGTCGGCATCAGAGAATTTTTGCGTCTCTGAATGGATACCCCCCCCCACACAAACTAGGAGGGGCCCGTCCGTGCTCTCCCGGCAGGGTTTGCATTGAAACAACTCCAAGAATAAAGCGAGGTTTGGGGGAATACAGAGATAGGCTTCGCAAAGGACTATGATGTGGCAAATGTTTAGCATGGAGTTCGGGCCAATATCAAAAACCCGGAGCTTGTAGTGATCTAAAATATCTCGGGAAAAAGGGTGACCCATGGGGCGGAAACCCCGGATCACGTGCTCAAGAAAGATAACTACCTCATTCGGACCTGGTGAAGGCCGGGTCTCCTCACCCGGCGCCCTCCAATGGATGTCCGACTCTGCGGGCAGAACCCCAGACTCGGCCAGCTCGTCAAGCTTCGCCTTAGTAACAGTCGACTTTGCCCAGTTGGCGGAAATCGACTGACCCGACTTCTGCTTAGAAGCCGGGTTTTTCCCCTTGAGTTTGGAACTAGCTTTGGGTGCCATGGAGTTTAAATCTAGACGAAGTTAAATGCAAGTGACTATAGATCCAAAAATTAAGGGTAAGGCGTCTAGTGATGCAGCAAGAAAAGCGAGATAGTAGCTAAAGCGCTTGCAAGGAACGCGAGAATAGATCTAGATAAAGGCGATTGCGAAAGACATGAGATTGGAAACCGCTAGTGGAGCAATGGCGGATAAATACAGATGAGATTCAGGCCACAGTGCCAATGCAAGATTAGAAAGAGAGAAGTCTAGATCCCATGGTCAATAGAACTTACCGAGCTGATTCATGGACGGAGATGTGCGCGGCGGTGGCGATTCGCGAACGGTGGTGTGCGCTGCGGCGGCGGTTCGCTGGCGGAGACGTGGGCGGCGACCGGCGGCGACCGACGGCGAGCTCGGTGGCGTTGGCGCGGCCTTGGCGGTTAAGCGCTCAGTCTCGGGCTTGTAGGCGCGGGGGCAGAGCGAGAGGAAGAAGATGAAGGAGAAATTGCCGTTGGGAATTTTAGGGTTGACCCCCTGGGGCCAATTTATAGGCGCGGGGAAACCCTAGGATTTGGTCGGTAAGTTGAGCAAATTTCGGAAAAGATTGATCCGGCCCGGAAATTTGGGGATAAAGATCAAGGTAATTATTGCGAGATATCCGTATAAGATTGAGTCGGTTGAGTGAGTCCGATTTGAGGTGTATTACTCGGACTGGTTGATGGAGATATGAATGCCGGGTCATGTCGTGTTTCCTTGGAGTGTTAACCCGGGAAATGATGCCTTGACTCGGGATAAACCGGGTTATTATATGGACCGCCCAAAGAGCAGGCCTGGCTATAGTTAAAGCACTCTAACCCGGTATATTATGAATTTGAATATTTATTGTTTTGCAGGGAATAGCGTGCGCCTCATGGTTGATCCCAACATGCCCAAGCTATACTGGGGACTACTGTTGGGGGGATGGTAAACCGGCAGGCTCATGCCTATACAAGACCCGGCCCAAGGTGGAGGAGTTTCTAGAAGGCCCAAAAGGAAGCGTGGATCTTGTAATCCGTACCTTGGGAGCCAAGATTAGGAAAGCTAGGGTTATGTGTGTATTCCGGGTAGGATTCCGGGTGTGTCTTGTATAGGAAGCTAGAGAGCCGGGTAAGATATAAACCGGTTCCTGGGACAGAAAGGCAGAGAGGTCTTTTCCAGATATTCGAGTATCCCAGTAATACGAGAGTTGATAGCTGTAACCCTAGATTGGAGACTCGGCGACATTACAACCTGAGCTACCAGATCACCAGATAAAATGATTTCCCCTGACCTGAACCCTCTCCCAAACACCAGAGTCGATTTTCCCCAAAGTAAGTTACCCCTGGTAACGTCTGCCATGAATATCCCGCGACAAGAGTCCCTTTTTGTATTAGTGTAACATCCATATCTTCCGTCCAAAACTATAAGAGATAAATAAGTGATCAGATGTTTCGTCATGCCCACAAAAAACACACCTCGTACACTCCGTCCAATTCCTCTTGTCTTAGATTATGTTTTGTAAGTAATTCTTTACGATAAATAAACCACTGGAAAATCTTAATTTTCAATGGTACATTTAGCTTCCATATGTATTTTTGCAGAAATATAGTGTTACCATTCATTAGTTACTCGTATAAAGATTTAACCGAAAACACATCCCATGGCGTTAATTTCCAATTAAAGGAATCTGGTGCATCTGATAGGGATATGGCCGTAATCACTCCACTAACAGGTAACCAATCAGCCCATTTATCACCAAGCAACGTTCTCCTAAAGCTAATGTTTGGATGATCATTCCCAAGCACCTGAGAAACAAGCACATTTTTGTGTCTCACAATATTAAATAGAGATGAGTACTCGGCTGCTAACGAAGTCTGTCCTAACCAAGTGTCTTCCCAAAAAACGCAGATTTTGCCGGTCTCCAAGCGAGCATGAAATGTGTTGATACACGACGCTCAATTTTCGACACTAAATCGTCGCTATATTTCATCTATGACGATCTTATGACGAAAAACAAATCGTTGAAAACCGAGCGTCAGAAATGATCAATAACGACGATTTTTTTTAGATCGTCATGGACGTCCACGACGATTCTGGACCGTCATAAAATTATGACGATCCGAAATCGTCAAGAGCAGTCTGGCCAGGCCACATCAGCTCCAACGTGGCTAGTCTGACGTGGAACACTAAGACGAAACCAAATCGTCATGGATGGAAATCAGCCCAGTCCATTTCAGTGATCTTCATGGGCCTAGCCCAACACTTTAGCCTTTTTCTTTTCTGGTCCATGGCCTTTTGTGGTACGCTTTCCTTTTGGGTTTTGGCCTTTTTAGCACTTTCCTTTCGGGTCTTTTTAATTTTTGGGCCTTGAACATTTTAATGAAACAATTCATTTTTATTCAGCCTACTTAAGAGGGCAGGTATAATTCATTCGTATCTTACAATTAGGGCTTTGTTTGGGCCGGGAAATTGGCTTGTTTCGATCCAATAATTTTTTTCTCATGAAATTTTAGGTACAGAATTATAGTGCTCATTTTTTCTACCCTTCTTTTTGTCCAGTAGGCATTCTCAAGCAATAACTAGAATCAATCGATTACATCATATAAAACACAGATCATTCGATACAATCAAACACATTATAGCAAAGCTCTAAAAGTGACTGTAACAACCCAAGTATGAAAAATCTCCCTTTAGAATGTTTGTTTCTTGTTTTCTTATTGCTTTGCATCATGTCATCATATTCTTTGCTTTTTGTTTGCATTTGTTTTGTATTTGATTTCATTTGTTTCCATTTGTTTTCTATATGAATTCCAAACAAAATTCAAACCTTATTCATACTTGTTATGTTACATGTTTCAAATAAGAACTACAAAACAAACAAATAAGTTGTTCCATTAAAACTTGAAATTAAACACTTTACATTGTTTAAGTTTCAATTATTCATTAATATCAAAATTCACTTAAAATCATTTAATTTCCAAACAACAACATCAACTAAATATATTTGGAAAACAAAGTTGGTATTATGATGTTGTGACCAGAAACAAAAGTCTACAAATTCCCCTAAATTTTTTCCCTAGCACAAAACCTCTCCTTTTCTCTCTTTTTCCTTTGCAGCAAAAAAAAATAAACAGAAAAAGAATAAAAGAGGAGAGAAGGGGGAAGGGGCATCCAGCCCATCTGGGCCAGCCCAACTAGCCAAGGCCTGCTACCCCTCACGGTTGTCTTCCACCTCTGTACGGCCTCCATCCCCATCGACCACGTCGACAGGTACAGGAGCAGACGGTGATCGGCAGCTCCACCTCCTCCTCTTAAGCTGAGCTCGAGCTCCCCCTCCTAGCCCTAATCCTCCACCTCCACTTTCTCCCTCGACGCCGCCGTCTCCTCCTCTCTCGCTGCTCCGCCCTCTCCCCTCTGAATCCTCCACCGAGAACACCACCACCGCCGCCTTCCCTCTCCGGTGACCGCCGCCCCGGTGCCCTCCCGGCCGTGCTTGTGCCGGGAAAGGAACCGCCCGGTTCCCCTCGTCCTCGCCATCCCCTCCGTTTTCCCCCGAAGGCACCGGAACCACCGCCGCCATCCTCGAGTCGCCACCGTCGCCACCGAGCTGCTCGTCCGACCCCCTCGCTATGAGCCCCTCGTCATCCTTCTCGTTCCCTCTCCTCCGTTCCCTCACCACGCGGCAGCACCGCACACGGCCCGCACGACCACCGCCCCAACCGCACACGCGCGCCACCGCGGCAGCGGCAGCGAGCCGCCAGCGCCCTCCGTCCGCCCTCGCTGCAGTAACCTGAACCTGCAAATCGCAGAATTCAGTTAGTGCAGTAACTGAACAATAACCACACATGTACTCCTTACCTATCACGAACCCTAGCAACCACCGCAGTGGCACAGAGCCCTTGCGCGCTCGCAACCCATCGCGAGATAGAATCCCGCGGGAGGCAAATTGCCTCCCCTTTTTTTCCCTTGCCCGCACCCACGCGGGGCCCGCTGTCAGTGGCCCTGCAGGCCACGTAGGCGCCACAGTGGCCTGGCCCACTGGCAGTGGCCCATTCTGGGTCACTGCGCGGTGCAGTTTTTTTTTTCTGCCCACCTTTTCTATTAATTTCAGTCCTTTTCCTTACAGTTTAGTCCCTAGAATCCAAACACCCATAACTTTTGAATCCCAATTCCAAATAATATAAATAAAATATGTTTTTTGAACCAAATTTAATTATCTATCTATTCAAACCATTTGTTTTCTGTTTTGACTAATTCAAATGCATCCAAATTTCAAATTCAAACAATTCATTTGAAATTTGATAAAATCCATAACTAATTCAAACTTAATTCAAATAACACAAATAAAATATGTTTTCCATGCCATTTTGAACCACCTTTTCAAATATAAAATTTGTTTCATGTTTTGAATAATTAAAATTGGTTAAATAATTTAAACCTTGTTTAATTCATTTAAATTTGCTAAATTCATAACTTGCTCAAATTAAATTATTTTTGAACATATAAAATATGTTTTCAAACCAGAAAAACATAAACTTTCAAAATATGAAATTGGTTTAATGTTTTGAACAAATAAAATTAAAATAATATTCATACTTAAATTAATTCCAATTTAAGTCTTGTTTGACTTGTTTAATTCATAAATAATTCATCGTAATTCCTTTTTCAATAATTGAAACATGTATTCCACCTAAAATTTTGTGTACTTTCCAAATATGAATTTTGTTATTTGTTTTGAACTATTAAAATTGATGAAAACAACAAATGCTTGTGTAACACCTTTAAGGAACCAAAATTCCATAACTTACTAAATAAATTTCCAAAATTGGTAAACCTTATTTCCAATTGATTCTATTGTTGTTATTTTTCTGTTTTCCTCATCCATGCATCATACTAATCCACTATCAACCATTGGTTAGTTGTAAAACAATTGTTTCACCCATAATTCATGGGCCTTTCATATGCAACTCAAATTGCATGTGGGTCCATTTAATCATGTTGTTACCATGTCAACTAGGTTATTTTTATGCATCAATTAAATGGTCATGCATCATCCCATGATTGTGCATTATGCCATGTTATTGATTGTTTGTCTCTTTGCGTTGTTTGTTTGCTTTTTCTCGAATAGACGACGACGTTGAGACAGACGATCTTACGCCACCCCTTCAGAGGATTTAGCTCAGTACCAGGCTACTGAGTTTGCAGGCAAGTATTCACTCACATGAACCATTGTGTTCCTTTCAACATTGGATACCGATACTTTCCGTTGACTATTCTGCTAGCCCTATGAATCGTTGCTTCTGTTCCGAACCTATCACATGTATCCTTAAACCCTGATATTGCCTCACCTCCACACCTATAACCCCGTTGCTTGTTGCCCGTGTCTTACTAGCATGCTTAGGGTTGTTTTTGCTCGAGTCTGCTGTCAGTTACTTTCTGTTATCATCTTTTATTATGTTCTGGGGCACGATGTTAAGCAATCAACCTGTTAATGCTTGGGTAATAATAATTTGCTGATAAGGCACCGGCAGGAGGCCCGGCGTGGTTTTGAGGCCTGCTAGTGTCGACCCTAATTAGGAAAAGGGTCTTGTCTACTGATCCATGATGAGCGTGCTCACCACATCCGGGTGGTGGTATGGAACCCCCCTCGGCTTTGATCTGATCCGCAGTTTGTCCGAAGAGACACACTTAGTTCGGGTGTTCCATTTGGCTCATACGCATGAATGGGTCGCTCCCATGGTTACTGATGATGATGATGACGCACACATATAGGGCGAGGCATGTATTGCCGGGGTGTTGCGTCCTGCGGGAGTTTCGCACACTTGCGCTGAGTATTCGGCTGCGTGGCTGGGACCTTATAGCTCCGTGGCTCCTAGGACAGGCTGTAGAGATGGTTCGAGTCGTGTCAAGCCAACCTGAGTTTTAGTTGGTGGCTTGAGTGTGTATGGGTACTGGAGCACACCCTGCAGGGATGAATCTTCTCGAGAAGCCGTGTTGTCCGCGGTTATGTGACGACTTGGTGAAAGTACTGGCTAACAAGTACTCAGACAACTTACACCTAACTATAATAACTTGACTAGTAATAGGTTTATTGACACAATAACCTGAACCATCATTAATCCAACTGTGTGAGTTATCCTCGGATTGCTTCTTTGGATAAGGGGCGAGATTCAGGATGGGTTTCTTTGGAGTTAGTTATAGTTGGTTACGATACGTTATCTTATCTCCTTTCTGTTAGCCGGAAGTTGTAGTATGTTCTGTAGTTGGTTAGTGCAGCCAGCTGCCGCATCTTTTGTTTTCACCCTTTCCTCCGTTGAACCCAAAGCATCTGTGCTTGGTGTTGACGGGTTACGCTTTGGTGAACTGTGAGTCTTGCTTGCCAGTACGTTGATGTACTGACCCCTTTGGGGCTGTGGTTTCCGCAGACTACGTTTCCGAGGATCTCCATGGTGGCTACTACGTGGAGCATGACGAGGCTGCTGACGAGTAGATAGTCGACCCGGGCAGGATCCGAGACTTCGTGGATGGGCTCCGTCTTTTCGTTTCCGGCTTCTTAAGCCTATTTGGATCTTGTCTGTACTCAGACCTGTTGAATGCTTCCGCTGTGATGTAATGATGTTATGTTGGGACATGTGTCCTCTGGATGATTGTATTTGCTATCTCTGCTCTAGTGAGATCTATTTGCAACTTATTTCCATCTTTTGTGTCTTAGAGATATGTTGTGCTATCATTTTGTTCAACGCCGTTGACGTACCATGTGTGTATGGTATGAAGTACGTCAATGGTAGTATCCTGATTTCTATGAGATGGTTTACGTAGACGATGAACAGATAGGGGTTGGTTGTCACACATACGTGTGTTGGCCTACTCGTAAGAGATGCGGGTGCCGGTAAGCCCCGTAATCCAATCCACTACTGTTCAACGGAACTGCGAGTATCCTCTAGAAGTCCGGGTGCGACAAATGGTATCAGAGCCAGGACATCGAGATCACAATTGGAAACCTTCCATTCCAGGCATCTCTGATAGCTCTCCACTCTTCAGATGTTGATGTAATTCTTGGGATGGATTGGCTGGTAGCCAACAAAGCAGTCATTGATTGTCCTGCTAAGTCTGTCAAAATCACACACCCTTCTGGCCAGATAGTCTACTTCCATGCTGAAAATCCAGTTGCTCAACTCTACACTCTCAATACAAATCTCTACCATCTATTGAAACTATTCCGGTGGTTTGTGACTTCCCCGATATCTTTCCAGAAGAATTGCCAGGAATGCCTCCTGACAGAGCAGTTGAGTTCATGATCGAACTTGAACCAGGTACTGCTCCAATCTCTAAGCATCCATACAAGATAGCTCCTCCTGAACTGAAGTTGTTGAAGGAGCAAATCGATATGTACATGGAGAAAGGTTACATTCAACCTAGTTCATCGGCTTGGGGATGCCCAACTCTGTTCGTTGCGAAGAAGGATCAAACAAAGAGACTCGTTGTTGACTATCGTCCTCTTAACGAGAAAACCATCAAAAACAAGTATCCAATTCCTCGTATCGATGATCTTTTTGATCAACTTGCTGGAGCCTCAATATTCTCCAAGCTGGACTTGAGATTGGGTTACCATCAAATAAAGATCAGAAAGGAAGATATTCCAAAGACGGCTTTCACCACTCGCTACGGTCTATATGAATACACCGTCATGTCCTTTGGTCTCACCAATGCACCGGCGACCTTCTCTCGACTCATGAATTATGTCTTCCATGAATACCTCGACAAGTTCGTTGTGGTATATCTTGATGACATTCTTGTATACTCAAAATCCGAGGAAGAGCATGGAGAACATCTTCGTGTCACTCTCATGAAACTTCGCGAGCATCGTCTATATGCCAAGTTCTCCAAATGTGAGTTCTGGATTTCAGAAGTTGCTTATCTTGGTCATGTCATCTCTGCCAAGGGCATAGCCATTGATCCAGAAAAGGTTAAGGCCATTGTTGATTGGAAACCTCCCAAGACGGTGACGCAAGTCAGAAGTTTTCTTGGCTTGGCTAGCTATTGTCGTCGTTTCGTCCAAAACTTCTCCAAGATTGCCAAACCTCTCACTGATCTCACAAAGAAGGACAAGAAGTTCGTTTGGTCTCCACAATGTGATGAAAGTTTCAATCTCCTGAAGACTAAACTCACTTCTACACCAGTTCTGGTTGGCCCAGATACTACCAACCTTTCCAGATATTCTGTGATGCTTCTCTCCAAGGTCTAGGTGCAGTTCTTATGCAAGAACGTCAAGTTGTGGCTTATGCTTCACGTCAGTTGAACGCACATGAGCTCAATTATCCCACTCATGATCTAGAACTTGCAGCAGTTGTGTTTGCCCTCAAGAAATGGAGGCAATACTTGTTGGGTAATCGCACTGAAATCTTTTCCGATCATAAGAGTCTGAAATACATCTTCACTCAACCAGATCTAAACCTCAGGCAAAGGAGATGGATTGAAAAGAGCAAAGACTTTGATCTTACCATTTCTTACACTCCAGGCAAGGCTAATGTTATGGCCGATGCTCTCAGTCGCAAGTCGTATTGCAATAATCTCATGATCATGGAAAGCCAACCTCCTCTTCATGAAGAATTCCAGAAGCTGAACCTTGGTCTTGTTCCTCAAGGTTATCTTGCGAACTTGACAGCCAGTCCAACTCTCGAGGACAAGATTCGTTCTGAACAACTTCGTGATGCTGAGATCAAGAAGATCGCAAATAACATCAAAGCAGGCAATGTGAAGTATGAGTGCTTCTCAATTGATGACAAGGGAACTGTGTTCTTCGAAGGACGCACTGCAGTTCCTCAAATTCAAAGTCTCAAAGATGTTATTCTCAAGGAGGCTCATGAAACTCCTCTCTCTATACACCCTGGAAGTACAAAAATGTACCAAGATCTCAAAACACTGTATTGGTGGTCTGGCATGAAACGTGAAATTGCTCAATACGTTTCTGAATGCGACGTTTGTCAACGTGTCAAGGCAGTTCATCAGAAAACAGCCGGTCTTCTCCAACCGCTGAAAATTCCTGAGTGGAAGTGGGACATGATTGAAATGGACTTCGTCACTGGTTTTCCAAAGTCCAAGAAGGGCAACGATGCAATCTTCGTTGTTATTGATCGTCTCACTAAGGTAGCTCACTTCTTTGCTGTCAAAGAAACAATCTCAGCTAGCCAGTTAGCAGAGCTCTACACAGCAAAGATTGTTCCTCTTCATGGTGTTCCATTGGAAATAAGCTCAGACCGTGGAAGCATATTCACTTCTCATTTCTGGAAGAGTTTTCAAGAAGCATTGGGCACCAAACTTTTGTTCAGCACAGCTTATCATCCTCAGTCTCAAGGGCAAGTCGAAAGAGTCAATCAGATTCTCGAGGATATGCTCAGAGCATGTGGTCTCTCTTTTGGCATGAAATGGGAGGAATGCCTTCCATATGCTGAATTCTCCTACAACAACAGCTTCCAGGCAAGCCTAGGCATGGCACCATTTGAAGCACTCTATGGCCGCAGATTGCAGGAGTCCAATCAATTGGTCTGGAGCTGGTGAACGTTCACTCTTAGGCCCTGACATTGTTAAGGAAGCCGAAGAGAAAGTTCGCATCATTCGTGACAATCTCAAGATTGCTCAGTCTCGTCAGAAAAGCTACTATGACAGCAAGCACAGGGATATGATCTATGCACCTGGTGACAAAGCATATCTCCGTGTAACTCCCCTCAGAGGCACTCATCGTTTTGGTGTGAAAGGAAAGCTTGCACCAAGATACATTGGTCCTTTCAACATTCTCTCATGGCGTGCGGAAAATGCCTATCGTCTTGAACTTCCAGAAAAGTGCACGATGTGTTTCACGTGTCACAGCTCAAGAGGTGTTTCAAAGATCCAGATCGTGCAGTTGATCATGATTCCATTGAACTGCAAGAAGATCTCTCTTATGAGGAGCACCCTGTTCGATTTCTCGATGAGACCGAGCGTAAGACTCGCAACAAGAGCACCAAGTTCTTGAAAGTGCAGTGGTCCCATCATTCCGATAAAGAGGCAATGTGGGAGACCGAAGAGGATCTTCGCAAGAAGTATCCGGACTTTTCTCTTCTCAGTAGGAATCTCGGGGCGCGATTCCTTCACGGGGGGGGGGGGGGGGGGCGTTTTGTAACATCCCAAGTATGAAAAATCTCCCTTTAGAATGTTTGTTTCTTGTTTTATTATTGCTTTGCATCATGTCATCATATTCTTTGCTTTTTGTTTGCATTTGTTTTGTATTTGATTTCATTTGTTTCAATTTGTTTTCTATATGAATTCCAAACAAAATTCAAACCTTATTCATACTTGTTATGTTACATGTTTCAAATAAGAACTACAAAACAAACAAATAAGTTGTTCCATTAAAACTTGAAATTAAACACTTTACATTGTTTAAGTTTCAATTATTCATTAATATCAAAATTCACTTAAAATCATTTAATTTCCAAACAACAACATCAACTAAATATATTTGGAAAACAAAGTTGGTATTATGATGTTGTGACCAAAAACAAAACTCTACAAATTCCCCTAAAAATTTTCCCTAGCACAAAACCTCTCCTTTTCTCTCTTTTTCCTTTGCAGCAAAAAAAAAATAAACAGAAAAAGAATAAAAGAGGAGAGAAGGGGGAAGGGGCATCCAGCCCATCTGGGCCAGCCCAACTAGCCAAGGCCTGCTACCCCTCACGGTTGTCTTCCACCTCTGTACGGCCTCCATCCCCATCGACCACGTCGACAGGTACAGGAGCAGACGGTGATCGGCAGCTCCACCTCCTCCTCTTAAGCTGAGCTCGAGCTCCCCCTCCTAGCCCTAATCCTCCACCTCCACTTTCTCCCTCGACGCCGCCGTCTCCTCCTCTCTCGCTGCTCCGCCCTCTCCCCTCTGAATCCTCCACCGAGAACACCACCACCGCCGCCTTCCCTCTCCGGTGACCGCCGCCCAGGTGCCCTCCCGGCCATGCTTGGGCCGGGAAAGGAACCGCCTGGTTCCCCTCGTCCTCGCCATCCCCTCCGTTTTCCCCCGAAGGCACCGGAACCACCGCCGCCATCCTCGAGTCGCCACCGTCGCCACCGAGCTTCTCCTCCGACCCCCTCGCTGTGAGCCCCTCGTTGTCCTTCTCGTTCCCTCTCCTCCGTTCCCTCACCACGCGGCAGCACCGCACACGGCCCGCACGACCACCGCCCCAACCGCAGAAGCGCGCCACCGCGGCAGCGGCAGCGAGCCGCCGGCGCCCTCCGTCCTCCCTCGCTGCAGTAACCTGAACCTGCAAATCGCAGAATTCAATTAGTGAAGTAACTGAACAATAACCACACATGTACTCCTTACCTATCACGAACCCAGCAACCACCGCAGTGGTACAGAGCCCTTGCGCGCTCGCAACCCATCGCGAGATCGAATCCCGCGGGAGGCAAATTGCCTCCCCTTTTTTTTCCATTGCCCGCACCCGCGCGAGGCCCGCTGTCAGTGGCCCTGCAGGCCACATAGGCGCCACAGTGGCCTGGCCCACTGGCAGTGGCCCATTCTGGGTCACTGCGCGGTGCAGTTTTTTTTTCTGCCCACCTTTTCTATTAATTTCAGTCCTTTTCCTTACAGTTTAGTCCCTAGAATCCAAACACCCATAACTTTTGAATCCCAATTCCAAATAATATAAATAAAATATGTTTTTTGAACCAAATTTAATTATCTATCTATCCAAACCATTTGTTTTCTGTTTTGACTAATTCAAATGCATCCAAATTTCAAATTGAAACAATTCATTTGAAATTTGATAAAATCCATAACTAATTCAAACTTAATTCAAATAACACAAATAAAATATGTTTTCCATGCCATTTTGAACCACCTTTTCAAATATAAAATTTGTTTCATGTTTTGAATAATTAAAATTGGTTAAATAATTTAAACCTTGTTTAAATCATTTAAATTTGCTAAATTCATAACTTGCTCAAATTAAATTATTTTTGAACATATAAAATATGTTTTCAAACCAGAAAAACATAAAATTTTCAAATATGAAATTGGTTTAATGTTTTGAACAAATAAAATTCAAATAATATTCATACTTAAATTAATTCCAATTTAAGTCTTGTTTGACTTGTTTAATTCATAAATAATTCATCCTAATTCCTTTTTCAATAATTGAAACATGTATTCCACCTAAAATTTTGTGTACTTTCCAAATATGAATTTTGTTATTTGTTTTGAACTATTAAAATTGATGAAAACAACAAATGCTTGTGTAACACCTTTAAGGAACCAAAATTCCATAACTTACTAAATAAATTTCCAAAATTGGTAAACCTTATTTCCAATTGATTCTATTGTTGTTATTTTTCTGTTTTCCTCATCCATGCATCATACTAATCCACTATCAACCATTGGTTAGTTGTAAAACAATTGTTTCACCCATAATTCATGGGCCTTTCATATGCAACTCAAATTGCATGTGGGTCCATTTAATCATGTTGTTACCATGTCAACTAGGTTATTTTTATGCATCAATCAAATGGTCATGCATCATCCCATAATTGTGCATTATGCCATGTTATTGATTGTTTGTCTCTTTGCGTTGTTTGTTTGCTTTTTCTCGAATAGACGACGACGTTGAGACAGACGATCTTACGCCACCCCTTCAGAGGATTTAGCTCAGTACCAGGCTACTGAGTTTGCAGGCAAGTATTCACTCACATGAACCATTGTGTTCCTTTCAACATTGGATACCGATACTTTCCGTTGTCTATTCTGCTAGCCCTATGAATCGTTGCTTCTGTTCCGAACCTATCACATGTATCCTTAAACCCTGATATTGCCTCACCTCCACACCTATAACCCCGTTGCTTGTTGCCCGTGTCTTACTAGCATGCTTAGGGTTGTTTTTGCTCGAGTCTGCTGTCAGTTACTTTCTGTTATCATCTTTTATTATGTTCTGGGGCTCGATGTTAAACAATCAACCTGTTAATGCTTGGGTAATAATAATTTGCTGATAAGGCACCGGCAGGAGGCCCGGCGTGGTTTTGAGGCCTGCTAGTGTCGACCCTGATTAGGAAAAGGGTCTTGTCTACTGATCCATGATGAGCGTGCTCACCGCATCCGGGTGGTGGTATGGAACCCCCCTCGGCTTTGATCTGATCCGCAGTTTGTCCGAAGAGACACACTTAGTTCGGGTGTTCCATTTGGCTCATACGCATGAATGGGTCGCTCCCATGGTTACTGATGATGATGATGACGCACACATATAGGGCGAGGCCTGTATTGCCGGGGTGTTGCGTCCTGCGGGAGTTTCGCACACTTGCGCTGAGTATTCGGCAGCATGGCTGGGACCTTATAGCTCCGTGGCTCCTAGGACAGGCTGTAGAGATGGTTCGAGTCGTGTCAAGCCAACCTGAGTTTTAGTTGGTGGCTTGAGTGTGTACGGGTACTGGAGCACACCCTGCAGGGATGAATCTTCTCGAGAAGCCGTGTTGTCCGCGGTTATGTGACGACTTGGTGAAAGTACTGGCTAACAAGTACTCAGACAACTTACACCTAACTATAATAACTTGACTAGTAATAGGTTTATTGACACAATAACCTGAACCATCATTAATCCAACTGTGTGAGTTATCCTCAGATTGCTTCTTTGGATAAGGGGCGAGATTCAGGATGGGTTTGTTTGGAGTTAGTTATAGTTGGTTACGATACGTTATCTTATCTCCTTTCTGTTAGCCGGAAGTTGTAGTATGTTCTGTAGTTGGTTAGTGCAGCCAGCTGCCGCATCTTTTGTTTTCACCCTTTCCTCCGTTGAACCCAAAGCATCTGTGCTTGGTGTTGACGGGTTACGCTTTGGTGAACTGTGAGTCTTGCTTGCCAGTACGTTGATGTACTGACCCCTTTGGGGCTGTGGTTTCCGCAGACGACGATTCCGAGGATCCCCATGGTGGCTACTACGTGGAGTTTGACGAGGCTGCTGACGAGTAGATAGCGGACCCGGGCAGGATCCGAGACTTCGTGGATGGGCTCCGTCTTTTCGTTTCCGGCTTCTTAAGCCTATTTGGATCTTGTCTGTACTCAGACCTGTTGAATGCTTCCGCTGTGATGTAATGATGAATTGTTGGGACATGTGTCCTCTGGATGATTGTATTTGCTATCTCTGCTCTAGTGAGAGCTATTTGCAACTTATTTCCATCTTTTGTGTCTTAGAGATATGTTGTGCTATCATTTTGTTCAACGCCGTTGACGTACCATGTGTGTATGGTATGAAGTACGTCAATGGTAGTATCCTGATTTCTATGGGATGGTTTACGTAGACGATGAACAGATAGGGGTTGGTTGTCACACATACGTGTGTTGGCCTACTCGTAAGAGATGCGGGTGCCGGTAAGCCCCGTAATCCAATCCACTACTGTTCAACGGAACTGCGAGTATCCTCTAGAAGTCCAGGTGCGACAGTGACTAATCAATACAATAACAGAATTAAAGATGTCTTCAAACTTCTTCAGCATGGAGCTCCTTCGATAGAATGAATTTCTTCAGCCTGGAACTCCTGTAAATGAGGGAACAACCACATGTTTAGACAATATAGGCAACATCATGAGCACAAAGAAATATCTAAATATCGAATCTATGGTTCAAATCACTTAACAAGCAACCAGAAGCAATCCTAATCACAAAGGAGTTCATACGACAGATGGATCAATGCAACTGATCAAGCCAACGATGGCTTTCAACTACTCAAGCCAATGCAACAAAGAAGCTAAGCAGGTAAGGTGGTTCCTTGATATGATCATTTCCCAGCAATACTCATACAGAACCTAACATCAGCCACTAATTAAGATAGGAGAGATTATATTATGAGAATCTTAGCAAGCACAAATCAATCAACTAATAACTAGCATAAAGAGATAGTTATTTAACAAGGCCCAACATCAAGACACAAGAAGCAGTTATACTTGTATAGATAAAAACACAACAACCAAGATAACAGGTTAAGGTGTCACTAGTTAGGCCTTACCACGATGTACATTAGAGGAAACTCAACTATAACAGGATGGATGGGATTGTTCTAGCACTTCCTGGTGTACATCACCACCAGCTTCTCTACCTCGTCACCCTCAGCAGGCCTGTCAATCTTGGTACCAACATCCTCCTTGTGATCACCATGCACCTGAAAGGGCAAACACAAGTTGCATTAGAAATTCATTACGCAAGGAGAAGAGCATTGAATCTGATGTTAAGAGAGCACGAGACAAATACCTCCATGAGCTTTCCGAGGTCGAACTTCGGTGCCTTCAAGATCTTCACCTTGCGGACATAGACGTTCTGGGGCGGGAAGATGCTGGCTGTCGCCTTCTCAATCTCTTTTCCAATCACCTCAGGGATGAACTTGTTCACGAGCTCCTTAAGGTCACAGCTAGATTATTAGTTGTGAAGTAATAGCTAGGAGTGTATAGCTAATAAAATGCTAATATGATGATCAGGTATCACAAGAACTTTTTATATTTCAAATGGAGTTGTTTTCAGTACAGTACCCAGAATGTTCCCTCACAACATCCTTATTTCATTATGGTTAGCATGCATCAATGGGGGCATGTACAATGTTAGATGAGATTAATAAAAACAGACAAAAAAAGTTGAATGGCAGCTGCAAGTATTAGTTACTCTTCTATTCAGTCATAGTTAATTTTTTTGCTAATGCTCAAACTGTAATCTAGCAAAACAGATTTTACATGATAGCAAATAGAAAATTGATAGCTCAATCTATTTTAGAATATGAATCTTATACTCTCCTTTTAACACATGAATTATGAAAGGAATTGTACTGGTTTTTCAACAGTTCAAGGTGAGGACGTCGACATAATCTACGGATATGAACCTGAAATCAGAGGCAAATAGAGAGGGCTTTGAGGGCAGCGACTCACAGCATCTGGGCGTCTGTGAAGACCAGAGAAGTTGATTTAGAGTTTTTCGTGGATTTTGACACCCTATGGAAGTAGGTGGCGACGAAGATGAGCGGGAGCAGGTGGCTTGATCCCCTCCTACTTCTCGTTGATCTGCACGTGTACGGGCAGGGGTATGAGAGGGATGAAATCGAGATCTGGATGAAAGATGGGGAGCTTACAAGTATGGGTGAACTTGACGCAGACGTCGTCGAGGGTGGCAACAGCAGATCGACCTCAGCATCGCGGCAAGGCTCCACCTCCCGTCAGTTCCATCCATGCTCCGGTGAGGCTCCACCCTCGCGTCCAGGGGTGTCTGCAGAGAGAGAGAGAGACAGAGAGATAAATAAGGTGAGGGGCAGAAACCGAGAGACATCGGGAGTGGGGGAGAAGGGAAACGATCCGGCGACCCCGTGGATTTGGTCCACCCGACGATCTGACGCGTGCCAAGGCCATCGATCTCGACAGATTGCGACGGGAGACGGCGGGAGCAGTCACGTCGTTGTGGGAGACGGAGGCGGGAGCGGGAAGGTCGTTGTGGGAGACGGAGGCGGGTGCTGCCGCCGTCGGTCACGAAGGAGCCGAGGGAGGTGGATCTGGCTCAGAGAGGGAGGGGGCAGATGAGGGAGCTGGCTCGGGGCCGCGCGAGAACGGAAACGAGGGGGTGGATACTGGAAAGAGAGGGGACTTAGGGTTTCACTGGGTTGGAAATTTTAACACCGCGCCCATTCCGAAAAAAATCCCGCCCCTCTTTTGTTACTTCACGCACTTGCTCTACCTAGAGTGGCTGCAGCTGGGACCTCGATCCTTATAGCCCCACCAAACAGTGTCTAGTTACGTGGTATGGTGCTAACATAACTACTTCTGATTATATCATATATTTTTAAATAGTTCCTTTTCTCAACTAAATGGCCAAAAACTACAAGATACAAAGTTAATTAAAAGTTTCGTTGCCAAATACTCGGACGGAGGAGTATAAATTTTATAACATATGCTTTAATACAATAATGTGAATTTAATTAAGTAAGTTTCGTTGTGCATCCCATGAGAGGAAATTGCACATAACACCAACTATTGGGGCTTTTGTTGCACCAAACCACAACTTTAGATTTTTTGGCACAAAACACCAATGTTTGGGGTAATTACTTGCACATAACACAAATCCAGTGATTACCCTCTTTGATGAGTAATTAAGCACATACATCCACCTATTTTTGAACTGGTCGATCTTCCAACAGAGAGCGCGTGCAGGAACAGACCCGGCGATGGCGGCAACATTATAAAAATCCATTATGTAAAAAACATTAGGAAATATCAACATAACTCAACACATATATGCAACTGCAACACATATTTACAACTAGAGTCAGCTCTGATGACAATCCAAATCATGAGATTAACATGGAGTCTTGAAAATTTGACAATATTGGTGTTCATAAGTACTTAATTATCTATCAAAGAGGTTAAGCGCGGGATTTGTGTTCTGTGCAAGTAATTACCCCAAATATTGGTGTTTTGTGCCAAAAAAGTCTAGAGTTGTGGTTTGGTGCAACAAAAGCCCCAATAGTTGGTGTTATGTGCAATTTCCTCATCCCATGACAATTTTTGTGAAGCATCTAGCAAAACTATGTTGCAAAATTGGAGCACTCTAATTTTAAAAGTTACTAGACCATATATTTGAGGTACCTAACAATATTGCCAAAGAAAGTTTTATTTTTCCGTGAATAAAAATACCATTTTCCATTTTCCATATATTTGATATACGATTATTTTTGTGATATTCAACACCTACCTAGGAACAGTCATATCCCCCGTTTTAACAATATTTCATGGCATAGTTTGTTGAAATGTGCCCATATTCTACACAAGCATGCATGATGGAACAACGAAGAACGTTGTCGAAGAAACTTTAATTTTTCATCGAATAAAAATATCATTTTCCATTTTCGGAGTGCGAAAAATGGGTTTTTTGTGAAGCACCTACCAAAAATATGTTACAGAAATGCACCAAATAAAATTATGAAGTTATTATACCACATCTAATGTTCAAATAACCAAATTAATACCTCTCATTATCTTTAACCACACCTCTTTTGAAAAAGACAAATTCCTGCCGATTCAGCTGAAACCGGGTCAAATTTGAACTACATGTACCTCATAGTTTGCACATGATTTTTTGTAAAAAATATTTTTAGGTACACAAGTAGCTATTTCAATAGAGATGTACCAAGATTTTATCAATATTCAACCCCTAGATACGAACGGTCAAGCACGCCGTCTTGACTTTTTCCTGAAACAGGCATAGAAAATTCCAGAAAATTCAAAAAAAATCAAAATGATGCAAGACCTTCGCGTGGTGTCAATATATATGTCCTAGTATCCACCAAAAATAATAAACTTGGAATACGACAGTTGGGTTGAAAAGGTGTTCACATAAATGAGCTATCTCCTCCGAAGATTCTTGGGTTTCGGGCCAAATATCGGATGTTATGGCCACATCCGTGGAATAGTTTGTTCAAATGTTCCCATATTATACACAAACATGCATCTTGGAAGCACGGACAATGTTGACGAAGAAAGTTTTATTTTTCTCTTAATAAAAATACCATTTTCCATTTTCCGAGTGTCTACCGACCAAAAATATGTTACAGAAATGCACCAAATAAAATTATGAAGTTATTATACCACATCTAATGTTCAAATAACCAAATTAATACCTCTCATTAGCTTTAAACACAACTCTTTTGAAAAAGACAAATTCCTGCCGATTCAGCTGAAACCGGGTCAAATTTGAACTACATGTACCTTATAGTTTGCTCATGATGTTTTGTAAAAATTATTTTTAGGTACACAAGTACCTATTTCAATAGAGATGTACCAAGATTTTATCAATATTCAACCCCTAGCTACGAACGGTCATGCACGCTGTCTTGACTTTTTCTTGAAACGGACATAGAAAATTCCAGAAAATTCAAAAAAAAATCAAAATGATGCAAGACCTTCGCGTGGTGTCATTATATATGTACTAGTATCCACAAAAAATAATAAACTTGGAATACGACAGTTGGGTTGAAAAGGTGCTCACATAAATGAGCTATCTCCTCCGAAGATTCTTGGGTTTCGGGCCAAATGACGGATGTTATGGCCACACTCATGGCATAGTTTGTTGAAATGTGCCCATATTCTACACAAGAATGCATAATGGAACAACTAACAATGTTCACGAAGAAAGTTTTATTTTTCATTGAATAAAAACATCATTTTCCATTTTCGGAGTGTCAAAAAAGGGTTTTTTTGTGAAGCACCTACCAAAAATATGTTACAGAATTGTACAAAATAAAATTCTAAATATATTATTTCATATTTGATCTAAAAATAACAAATTTACTACCTCTCAATATCTCAAAATACACCTATTTTGAAAAAGACAAATTTCTGCCGATTCCGTTCAAACCGGGCAAAATTTGAACTACAGGTGCCTCGTAGTTTTCTCTTTATTTTTTGAAAAAATAATTTTTAGATGCACAAGTACCTATTTCAACATAGATACACAAATATTTACTCAAGATTCAACACCTAGGTACGAACGGTCATGTCCCCCGTTTTGACCGTTTTCCGAAACCGGCTTAGAAAATTGAAAACAAACTGGAAATGATGGAAGGCCTTCGCGTGGTGTTATTATATATGTCCTAGTATCCACTAAAAATAATAAACTTGGAATACGACAAATGGGTTGAAAAGGTGTTCATAGAAATGAGCTATCTCCTCCGAAGATTCTTGGGTTTCGGGCCAAATGACGGATGTTATGGCCACACTCATGGCATAGTTTGTTGAAATGTGCCCATATTCTACACAAGCATGCATAATGGAACAACTAACAATGTTCACGAAGAAATTTTTATTTTTCATTGAATAAAAACATCATTTTCCATTTTCGGAGTGTCAAAAAGGGTTTTTTTTTGTGAAGAACCTACCGAAAATATGTTACAGAATTGTACAAAGTAAAACTCTAAATATATGATGTCATATTTGATCTACAAATAAAAAATTTACTACCTCTCAATAGCTCAAAATACACCTCTTTTGAAATAGACAAATTTCTGCCGATTCCTTTGAAACCGGGCCAGATTTGAACTACAGCTGCCTCGTAGTTTTCTCTTTATTTTTTGCAAAAATCATTTTTAGATGCACAAGTACCTATTTCAACATATATACACCAAGAGTTCATCAAGATTCAACACCTAGGTACGAACGGTCATGTTCCCCGTTTTGACCGATTTCCGAAACCGGCATAAAAGGTTCAAATCCTATATGAAGCAATATATCAAAATTAGGTGTATTTTTTATTTTATTTTGAATCAAAATGGTACTTAATAGTTTATAAGGAGGTAACACATATTTTAAAAAAATCAAAACTTATTTGGTTGAAATTAGAGTTCAAAACCAAAAGTTATAAAGGAAGACAATAAAGAAAAATGCTAAAAAAAACTAAAAAGCCTGCCCAACTGTCCGGCCTACGTAGCAACATGGCCGATTCCTGCCAGCTCGACCGGCCCATCCTAGCAGCGCCGCGGATCCGTTCCCAGCGCGCCGGCCCAGCAGAGATCCCTTCCCAGCAAGGTCGGCCCAGCGCAGCAGCCCAGGACGCGTTATACTGTTTATAGATCCTAAACGTCGTAAACTGTCAGAAGTCATACGGTGGTGTGGTGGTTCGTGCGCTCGTTCGGTCGCTCGAGGGCGTTGGTTCGATTCCTCCCTCCGCCCCTTTATTTCCAATCATTTTCGATTATGTGGGTGCGTTATGTACTGTATAAGGAACCTAAACGTCGAGTACCATCACAAAGCATGCGTTGGTCTAGTGGTTGGTCCGCTTGGTTGGCCGCGCAAGGTCGTGGGTTCGATTCCTCCCTCCGCCCCTTTATTTCCAATCATTTTCGATTATGTGGGCGCGTTATGTACTGTATAAGGAACCTAAACGTCGAGTACCATCACAAAGCATACGTTGGTCTGGTGGTTGGTCCGCTTGGTAGGCCGCGCGAGGTCATGGGTTCGATCCCTACCTCCTGCCTTATTATTTTCAACCATTTTAGTACGTCCAGGTCAGCACTAGGTAAGCGAGCAGTGTGTTACTTGGTCATGCCAAGTGGTAGAAGTGACACATGTGAAACGGTAGATATCCAGTAGATAATGCCACGTAGGCAAAGTTGATGATGTGTCCGTCCAATCGTACACATGCATCAAGACACGTAGGCAAGGTGGAGGACGTGGCACCGTGTCGCACCCTGACTTCTAGGGGATACTCACCGTACGAACTGGATAGCAGATGCTTGGATTATGGGGCATAACTGCTCCCACGTCCCAGCTTCCTGGTAGGCCTGCGCTTATGCGCGACAACACAAGCCCTGCTATTCCATCGTCGATGTAAACTATCCACTAGAGATCAAAGGCACTTCCGTCGACGTACTTCAAACCATACACACATGGTACGACAACGGCGTTGAACAACTGATATCACAACAGATCTCTACGACACAAAAGATTGAAATAAGGTGCAAATGGCTCTCATTAGAGCAGAGATAGCAAATACAATCATTCAGAGGGCACATGCCCCAGCAATACATCATTACAATACAGCGGAAGCATTCAACATGTCTGAGTACAGACAAGAACCAAATAGGCCTAAGAGGCCGGAAACAAACAGACGGAGCCCATCCACGAAGTCTCGGATCCTTCCCGGGTCCGCTATCTACTCGTCAGCAGTCTCGTCATACTCCACGTAGTTGCCACCATGTAGATCCTCGGAAACGTAGGTCTGCGGAAACCACAGCCCCAAAGGGGTCAGTACATAAACGTACTGGCAAGCAAGACTCACAGTTCACCAAAGTGTAACCCGTCAACACCAAGCACAGATGCTTTGGGTTCAACGGAAGGAGGGGGATATAAAAGATGCTGCAACTGGCTGCTCTACACAACTACAGAAACATACTACAACTGCCGGCTAACAGAAAGGAGATAAGATCGAGGATTGTAACCAACTTAAAGATAACTTCAAACAAACCCATCCTGGATCTCGCCCCTTATCCAAAGAAGCAATCCGAGGATAACTCACACAGTTGTATTAAAAGTGAATCAATTTATTGTGTCATCCACCTATTACTAGTCAAGTTATTAATCATTGGGTGTAACATGTTTGATCATTATGTTTAAGTTGTCATGAGTACTTGTTAGCCAGTACTTTCACCAAGTAATCCATAACCGCGGAAAACACGGCTTCTCGAGAAGATTATCCCTGCAGGGTTGCACCAATTTGGCCGTACACTCATGAATATCCCGCCAGATGGGATGCCTCCCACCAAGCGGGGCACTCAACACAACCAACCATTCTTCGCATCAAGCCCAAAGAACCTTGGGCGCACGGCTAATCAAGCCCAGAAGAAAATGGACCATCATAGCACTCTAAGACCGTGTCCCCCTATATGCCGACTACAAAAGTTCCACCCTGGCCTGGGCTCGCAAAAACATGCATGCGGCAAATGGAAAACACGAACTAAATGAGGCGATTTGGACGAGATGCGAATCAGGTCAAGTTGAGGGGGGCGCCCATACTCGCTTCCCAAATGCGGGTAGTGCGCTCATCATGGATCAGTAGACAAGACCCTTTTCCTATTAGGGTCGACACTAGCAGGCTTCAAAACCTCTCATGGGCCTCCTGCCGGTGCCTTATCATCAAATTTATTATTTAACAATATCATTAGCATGATTGATTGATTAACATCGAGCCCCCAGAACATAATGAAATAGTAACAGAAAGTAACGGGTAACAGACTCGAGCAAAACAACCTAAGCATGCTAGTAAGACACGGGCTCAACCAAAGGTTATAGGTGTGGAGGTGAGGCAATATCAGGGTTAAAGGATACATGTGATAGGTTCGCAACAGAAACAACTACTACTAAGGCTAGCAGAAAAGAACAACGGAAAGTATCGGTAACCAATGTTGAAAGGAACACAGTGGTTCATGTGAGTGATAACTTGCCTGCAAAACCCAGTAGCCTGGTACTGAGCTAACTCCTTAGAAGGGGTGTCGTAAGTATCGTCGGTCTCAACGTCGTCGTATATCCGGGAAGAAGCAAACAAACATTGCAGAAAGATAAACAATCAATATAAGGGCATAGGTGCACAAACATGGGATGATGCATGTCATGTTAATAGATGCATCAAAGTAACCTACTTGACAAGATAACACAATTTAATTGGACCCCTATGCAATGTGAATTGCATATGGATGCAAATGGTTAAGGTGGAAGCAATGATCTACATTTGATTAACAAGTGTAAGTGGTTAAACATGATGCTTGCATGATGATGATGACAAGATAACAACAAAATAACAATGATAGATGCAAAGGAAAAGGAATAAAACAAGTTTGGAAAATGATTTGTTAATTTTGGAAAGTTTTGGTTACTTAGACATGTCACACAAACAATTATTGTTTTCATCAAGTTAAATTGTTCAAAATAGAGAACAAAGTTTATATTTGAAAAGAAAACAAGATTTTAGTTGGATTACATGTTTCAAATATTGAAATTGGAATTAGGATGAATTTATTATGAATTAAACAAGTTTAAGCAAGAATTAAATGAATTTAATTCAAACATGAACTTATTTGAATTTTTATTTGTTCAAAACATTAAGTGGGATTCATATTTGAAAAGTTTATACTTTTAGGGTTGGAAAACATATTTTATATGTTCCAAAAGAATTTGTTTTGATCAAGTTATAAATTTAACAATATTAATTGAATTAAATAAGATTTAAATTATTTAACCACTTTTAATTATTCAAAACAGAAAACAAAATTTATATTTGGAAAGAGGGTTTAATTTTTCATGGAAAACATATTTCATTTGTGGAAATTGGATTTAAAATGAGCAAGTTATTATTTTGGCAATTTTAAATGCAATAAACAAGAAACACTTGTTTTCAGCAATTTAAATTATTCAAAACAGCAAACAAAATTTATATTTGGAAAGTACATGAAAAATTGATTGGAAAACATATTTGGTTTGTGATATTTGGAATTTTTATGAGCAAGTTATGAATTTTGCAAATTTAAGTGAATTTGACAAGTTTTCAAATATTTCAACAATTTAAAATATTCAAAACAGGAAATAAATTTTATATTTGGATAGTACATTTAATTTGGGACAGAAAACATATTTAAAAAGTTAAAATTGGAGTTGGGATGAATTTCTTAGGCATTTTACAAATTAAGATACAAATCTGCCATTTTTACAATATTTAGGGACCTAGAAAGATTAACAGGGGCTTGGAAAATATTTTACAGGATCTATATGTAATTACCAGGGGCATGGATGTGATTTGCAGTTGTTTTGGATCTGAGTAAATAAACCAAAAAAAAAGGTTGTTGTATTATGTAGGGGGTGGGATTCGATCCCCTGCCCCCTGCTTCCTGCGCCCAAGGGAAGAACCAGATGAGCTGCTGCTTGGTTGGTGTCAGGGAATCGCTAGCAGGGAGCTTGAGGTTCAGACAACGAACCGAAATAAATTCGGAGAAAGCAGTAGCAAAAAGGGGGTGGCCGGGACTCGATCCCAGGACCTTGGGCTCGCGCGAAGTGGTCTCTGCCAGTGCGGCTGTGTTCGATTGGTGATAGGTTAGGAGTGCGAGCGAGGTTGAGGTGTGTTTCTGTCAGGTATTTGCCTGACGAAACTGAAGATTGGGGCGACAGGAACAGCAACGACCTCCGGCGACTAGCGGCTGCTCGCCGGCCGGCGCTGCTGCCGCTGCTGTGCACCTGGTGTGTGCGCGAGGAAGGCATGCGTGCGGGCCTCGTTGCTTGCAGATGCGGACAACAAGAAAGGAAGGGCGGAGGCGAGCTCACCTCGCGCTGGCTGCTGTCGACGTACAGAGACGAAGCAGGGAGCGGCGGACGTTCCCGGCACGGCGCGGCCGCCACGAGCTCTCCCGGCGTGAGGCGAGTGGACGGCGAGCATCAGGGGACATCAACGGTTCCATTCCCGCCACCCACTACTCCTCGAGGTGAACAGATTGTCGACGCGGTGAGGAGGCAGTGGCTCCGATGGTGGTTTTCGGTGAGGTTCAGAAAGAACAGATGCGATCAGAGAGGAAGTAGACAGGGAGGACGGCGGCGATGGGGAAGAACTAGGGTAGCTAGGGTTTGAGGGGCAGAGGGGGGAGGTGCTACTTAAGGGGGAAGGGAACCTTGTACGGCTGAGCATCGGGAGGGCAGAAGATGATCGGATGGTTCTGTTGGGGTTCGTACCAGTGCTGACGTCGATGGGAGGAAGAAGACAACAGAGGTGAAGGGGTACTGGGCTGGATAGTAAATGGGCTGGGCTGGTTTTAGTGCTGCTGCTCCTCTCCTTTTGCTTTTTATTTTTATTTGTATTTTACTGTTTTTTTTGTAGCATATGCTTTAGGAAGAAAACCTTAGGGTTTAGATTAGAGAAAAATTTGAAAAATTTAGGATAAGTTCCTTAGGCCAAATGCAACCACTTGGCAATTTCATTTTTCAAAATTTTAACATTTGGTTGCTTTTTGAAATTAGAACCAAATTTGAGTGAAATGGTTAATTTTAATAAACATTAATAAAACCATTAATTAAATAGGGTAACCCCTATTGTAAATAGGCAATTTTGAACTAGTTTCATTTGGTAGCAACCTAAATTCAAAATGGTTCTGTTTGGGTGCTTGCATTTGAATTTTAAAGTGTGTTTGAGAATGAATAAATGATTTAAAACCATTATTTTCCCAAATGATCACTATGGAAAACATGGAACCAAAAGATTGTTATTGTTGGTGATTTTTATTCAAAAAGTTGTAACAGAACAAGTATGAAAACAACCATTTGAATTTGTTTGAGTTTGAATTATGAAAACAAGATAAAACAGATGCAAAACAAATATTATCAATGCAAACAATAATAAAGCAATGCAATGAAATGATGACATGATGCATTGCTTGAAATAAAACAAGGAATCAAACATTCTAGGGGTATTTTTCATACTTGGGATGTTACAAAACGCCCCCCCTTGAAGGAATCGCGCCCCGAGATTCCTACTGAGAAAAGAAAAGGTCCGGAAACTTCTTGGTAAGATCCACTTGAGCTGTGACACGTGAAACACATCGTGCACATTGGATAGACGTCAGGGAATTTGCAAACCACCGGAACATTTTCAAGTAAAGGGAGTGGTTTGTATTGAGGGTGTATAGCTGAATGGAATTTGATTCATTTGTAGAATAGACTATCTGTAATAGGGGTGGAACAGAGTTATTGACATCAATGCAACACCAAGAATAATCATCAATGTCAGAATCAGCAACATGAGAGTAACGAGGAATATGTGGCCTCTCATTAGAATTGGATTGTTCTTACTTATCTTGGAAGTCAACATTTGAGATTCCGGGGAGTGAACAGAGTTTTGATTGCTTAGTGGAACCAGAATTGGGTTTTATGTTGTGGAAAAGATTGTTGACACAAAGGAATGTGATTCTCCGGTATGAAATAACACTTTAGTTGGACAAGAGTTTACGAGGAAGTTTTGATTAGACTCCGGTAGAAAATTTGAAGTGGAAAACAACAACAAGATTTCAACGGACGAAAGGATGTTGAGAAGTACAGGATATCAACATCGGGGAAAACGAGAACAAGATTCCTGAGGTACTACGGAAAACCCATCCGGGCTTCTAAAGGATCAATATCTACTGCTTAAGGAATAGAGGATTTGCTTCCGGGGCTTACACGCCTCCGTTCTCAATCGTGAGTAGGCAACATGATAAATCATGTCACAACCACCTCCATTCCTATGGTCTAGTAGATATAACCATCCTAGAGAAACCAGGATTCGTGAAATCCTAACTTGAAAGTTCAGATGAGAAGGGAAAACAACGTTACACTTCCTTACCAGAAAAGGGAGGGTGGGTGGGGAAAGAAGAAAAAGAACAGAATTCCTACTCTCACGTTTCATTTTTCCTGTATAGCTACAAAATAGTTTCTAGACTCAACTGCGACCAGTAAAAAGGGATCCTACAGGCAGACAGGCTCTGATACCATTTGTCGCACCCTGACTTCTAGGGGATACTCACCGTACGAACTGGATAGCAGATGCTTGGATTATGGGGCATAACTGCTCCCACGTCCCAGCTTCCTGGTAGGCCTGCGCTTATGCGCGACAACACAAGCCCTGCTATTCCATCGTCGATGTAAACTATCCACTAGAGATCAAAGGCACTTCCGTCGACGTACTTCAAACCATACACACATGGTACGACAACGGCGTTGAACAACTGATATCACAACAGATCTCTACGACACAAAAGATTGAAATAAGGTGCAAATGGCTCTCATTAGAGCAGAGATAGCAAATACAATCATTCAGAGGGCACATGCCCCAGCAATACATCATTACAATACAGCGGAAGCATTCAACATGTTTGAGTACAGACAAGAACCAAATAGGCCTAAGAGGCCGGAAACAAACAGACGGAGCCCATCCACGAAGTCTCGGATCCTGCCCGGGTCCGCTATCTACTCGTCAGCAGTCTCGTCATACTCCACGTAGTTGCCACCATGTAGATCCTCGGAAACGTAGGTCTGCGGAAACCACAGCCCCAAAGGGGTCAGTACATAAACGTACTGGCAAGCAAGACTCACAGTTCACCAAAGTGTAACCCGTCAACACCAAGCACAGATGCTTTGGGTTCAACGGAAGGAGGGGGATATAAAAGATGCTGCAACTGGCTGCTCTACACAACTACAGAAACATACTACAACTGCCGGCTAACAGAAAGGAGATAAGATCGAGGATTGTAACCAACTGAAAGATAACTTCAAACAAACCCATCCTGGATCTCGCCCCTTATCCAAAGAAGCAATCCGAGGATAACTCACACAGTTGTATTAAAAGTGAATCAATTTATTGTGTCATCCACCTATTACTAGTCAAGTTATTAATCATTGGGTGTAACATGTTTGATCATTATGTTTAAGTTGTCCTGAGTACTTGTTAGCCAGTACTTTCACCAAGTAATCCATAACCGCGGAAAACACGGCTTCTCGAGAAGATTATCCCTGCAGGGTTGCACCAATTTGGCCGTACACTCATGAATATCCCGCCAGATGGGATGCCTCCCACCAAGCGGGGCACTCAACACAACCAACCATTCTTCGCATCAAGCCCAAAGAACCTTGGGCGCACGGCTAATCAAGCCCAGAAGAAAATGGACCATCATAGCACTCTAAGACCGTGTCCCCCTATATGCCGACTACAAAAGTTCCACCCTGGCCTGGGCTCGCAAAAACATGCATGCGGCAAATGGAAAACACGAACTAAATGAGGCGATTTGGACGAGATGCGAATCAGGTCAAGTTGAGGGGGGCGCCCATACTCGCTTCCCAAATGCGGGTAGTGCGCTCATCATGGATCAGTAGACAAGACCCTTTTCCTATTAGGGTCGACACTAGCAGGCTTCAAAACCTCTCATGGGCCTCCTGCCGGTGCCTTATCATCAAATTTATTATTTAACAATATCATTAGCATGATTGATTGATTAACATCGAGCCCCCAGAACATAATGAAATAGTAACAGAAAGTAACGGGTAACAGACTCGAGCAAAACAACCTAAGCATGCTAGTAAGACACGGGCTCAACCAAAGGTTATAGGTGTGGAGGTGAGGCAATATCAGGGTTAAAGGATACATGTGATAGGTTCGCAACAGAAACAACTACTACTAAGGCTAGCAGAAAAGAACAACGGAAAGTATCGGTAACCAATGTTGAAAGGAACACAGTGGTTCATGTGAGTGATAACTTGCCTGCAAAACCCAGTAGCCTGGTACTGAGCTAACTCCTTAGAAGGGGTGTCGTAAGTATCGTCGGTCTCAACGTCGTCGTATATCCGGGAAGAAGCAAACAAACATTGCAGAAAGATAAACAATCAATATAAGGGCATAGGTGCACAAACATGGGATGATGCATGTCATGTTAATAGATGCATCAAAGTAACCTACTTGACAAGATAACACAATTTAATTGGACCCCTATGCAATGTGAATTGCATATGGATGCAAATGGTTAAGGTGGAAGCAATGATCTACATTTGATTAACAAGTGTAAGTGGTTAAACATGATGCTTGCATGATGATGATGACAAGATAACAACAAAATAACAATGATAGATGCAAAGGAAAAGGAATAAAACAAGTTTGGAAAATGATTTGTTAATTTTGGAAAGTTTTGGTTACTTAGACATGTCACACAAACAATTATTGTTTTCATCAAGTTAAATTGTTCAAAATAGAGAACAAAGTTTATATTTGAAAAGAAAACAAGATTTTAGTTGGATTACATGTTTCAAATATTGAAATTGGAATTAGGATGAATTTATTATGAATTAAACAAGTTTAAGCAAGAATTAAATGAATTTAATTCAAACATGAACTTATTTGAATTTTTATTTGTTCAAAACATTAAGTGGGATTCATATTTGAAAAGTTTATACTTTTAGGGTTGGAAAACATATTTTATATGTTCCAAAAGAATTTGTTTTGATCAAGTTATAAATTTAACAATATTAATTGAATTAAATAAGATTTAAATTATTTAACCACTTTTAATTATTCAAAACAGAAAACAAAATTTATATTTGGAAAGAGGGTTTAATTTTGCATGGAAAACATATTTCATTTGTGGAAATTGGATTTAAAATGAGCAAGTTATTATTTTGGCAATTTTAAATGCAATAAACAAGAAACAGTTGTTTTCAGCAATTTAAATTATTCAAAACAGCAAACAAAATTTATATTTGGAAAGTACATGAAAAATTGATTGGAAAACATATTTGGTTTGTGATATTTGGAATTTTTATGAGCAAGTTATGAATTTTGCAAATTTAAGTGAATTTGACAAGTTTTCAAATATTTCAACAATTTAAAATATTCAAAACAGGAAATAAATTTTATATTTGGATAGTACATTTAATTTGGGACAGAAAACATATTTAAAAAGTTAAAATTGGAGTTGGGATGAATTTCTTAGGCATTTTACAAATTAAGATACAAATCTGCCATTTTTACAATATTTAGGGACCTAGAAAGATTAACAGGGGCTTGGAAAATATTTTACAGGATCTATATGTAATTACCAGGGGCATGGATGTGATTTGCAGTTGTTTTGGATCTGAGTAAATAAAACAAAAAAAAAGGTTGTTGTATTATGCAGGGGGTGGGATTCGATCCCCTGCCCCCTGCTTCCTGCGCCCAAGGGAAGAACCAGATGAGCTGCTGCTTGGTTGGTGTCAGGGAATCGCTAGCAGGGAGCTTGAGGTTCAGACAACGAACCGAAATAAATTCGGAGAAAGCAGTAGCAAAAAGGGGGTGGCCGGGACTCGATCCCAGGACCTTGGGCTCGCGCGAAGTGGTCTCTGCCAGTGCGGCTGTGTTCGATTGGTGATAGGTTAGGAGTGCGAGCGAGGTTGAGGTGTGTTTCTGTCAGGTATTTGCCTGACGAAACTGAAGATTGGGGCGACAGGAACAGCAACGACCTCCGGCGACTAGCGGCTGCTCGCCGGCCGGCGCTGCTGCCGCTGCTGTGCACCTGGTGTGTGCGCGAGGAAGGCATGCGTGCGGGCCTCGTTGCTTGCAGATGCGGACAACAAGAAAGGAAGGGCGGAGGCGAGCTCACCTCGCGCTGGCTGCTGTCGACGTACAGAGACGAAGCAGGGAGCGGCGGACGTTCCCGGCACGGCGCGGCCGCCACGAGCTCTCCCGGCGTGAGGCGAGTGGACGGCGAGCATCAGGGGACATCAACGGTTCCATTCCCGCCACCCACTACTCCTCGAGGTGAACAGATTGTCGACGCGGTGAGGAGGCAGTGGCTCCGATGGTGGTTTTCGGTGAGGTTCAGAAAGAACAGATGCGATCAGAGAGGAAGTAGACAGGGAGGACGGCGGCGATGGGGAAGAACTAGGGTAGCTAGGGTTTGAGGGGCAGAGGGGGGAGGTGCTACTTAAGGGGGAAGGGAACCTTGTACGGCTGAGCATCGGGAGGGCAGAAGATGATCGGATGGTTCTGTTGGGGTTCGTACCAGTGCTGACGTCGATGGGAGGAAGAAGACAACAGAGGTGAAGGGGTACTGGGCTGGATAGTAAATGGGCTGGGCTGGTTTTAGTGCTGCTGCTCCTCTCCTTTTGCTTTTTATTTTTATTTGTATTTTACTGTTTTTTTTGTAGCATATGCTTTAGGAAGAAAACCTTAGGGTTTAGATTAGAGAAAAATTTGAAAAATTTAGGTATAAGTTCCTTAGGCCAAATGCAACCACTTGGCAATTTCATTTTTCAAAATTTTAACATTTGGTTGCTTTTTGAAATTAGAACCAAATTTGAGTGAAATGGTTAATTTTAATAAACATTAATAAAACCATTAATTAAATAGGGTAACCCCTATTGTAAATAGGCAATTTTGAACTAGTTTCATTTGGTAGCAACCTAAATTCAAAATGGTTCTGTTTGGGTGCTTGCATTTGAATTTTAAAGTGTGTTTGAGAATGAATAAATGATTTAAAACCATTATTTTCCCAAATGATCACTATGGAAAACATGGAACCAAAATATTGTTATTGTTGGTGATTCCTCCCTCCGCCCCTTTATTTCCAATCATTTTCGATTATGTGGGCGCGTTATGTACTGTATAAGGAACCTAAACGTCGAGTACCATCACAAAGCATACGTTGGTCTGGTGGTTGGTCCGCTTGGTAGGCCGCGCGAGGTCATGGGTTCGATCCCTACCTCCTGCCTTATTATTTTCAACCATTTTAGTACGTCCAGGTCAGCACTAGGTAAGCGAGCAGTGTGTTACTTGGTCATGCCAAGTGGTAGAAGTGACACATGTGAAACGGTAGATATCCAGTAGATAATGCCACGTAGGCAAAGTTGATGATGTGTCCGTCCAATCGTACACATGCATCAAGACACGTAGGCAAGGTGGAGGACGTGGCACCGCATTCTAACCACTAGATCGGTGGGTACGAATTAAGACGATCAGAATTCGTCATGAACGGCCAAAAATAAGCCCCCAGTACACATGCTCCAATCAATGACGATTTCATTTTATCTGTCTACGACGTTTTTGAACCAAATCGTCGTTAGTTTATAGAGGTTTTATCCCCTTAAATGGCCTGCGACGATCTTGTTCTAAATCGTCATAAATCTATGAAGATTTCATTTTGCGTCATTGTGAGAACGTCATGTATCAACACATTTCTTGTAGTGCCCTTTCACTCTCATAACTCCCTTCCAAAAAGGAGAATCGGTGGGTTTAGCCTCTACTTGCGCCAACGGGATCCCTTTAATATATTTGTTATGTAGCAACTCATGCCACACCCCTTCTTCCGTTAAGAGTTGAAATAACCATTTTCTAAGTAACACCTATTCTTAACGTCTAGAACTTTAATCCCAAGACCCCCATATATTTAGGACGGCAGACAATATTCCACTTAGTTAGACAGTACTTCTTCTTTATTTGATCACTTTGCCAGAAGAAACAGGTCTATAGAAATCTTGTCTTCTCCGTACCCCTACAGGTACTTCAAAAAAAAGAACATTGCTAAGCTAGTTAACACCTAATTAATAAGAACTAGTCGATCTCCAAATGAGAGCAACTATCCTATCCATGAACTCAGTTTTTGTTCCAAACGATTCTCGATCGGTTTCCATTCTTTATTTAAAAGCTCTTACAGTAATGAATTGGAATTTCTAGATACTTAAAATGTAGCCTCCCTGCCTCACATCCAAAAATGTGACGGTATTCCTCCCCAGAGGGTCTAGTAGCCTCAAAACAACAGATCTCAATATTATGGAAATTATTTTTCAAATCTGACAATTGCTCGATAATAGATAGAATCAACTTCATATTAACAGCCTTGTCGATATCATGCTCCATAAAAATGATGGTGTGATGAGTGTATTGTAAGACAGACACCCCTCCCTCCACTAAGTGTGGTACTAAACTTCCAACTTATCCATCCTCTTTTTCCCTAGTAATTAGGACTGCCAACATATCAGCAACCGAATTGAAGAGAATAGAAGATCATGGATCACCCTGTCTTAGCCCCTTTAAAGTTTGGAAATAATGACCGATATCATCATTAACCTTAATTCTCATGCTTCCGCCCGGGACAAACCTCGCAGCCCACTCACACCACTGAGACGTAAATCCTTTCATAGAAAGTGTCTGCTGAAGGAAGGACCAATTAACTTTATCATACGCCTTCTAAAATCAATCTTTAGAAGTACCCAGTCAAGTTTCTTCTGCTTTAGCTCATGAATTGTTTCACGCAACACTACTACACCTTCTAAAATATTTCACCCCAGGAGAAAAGCCGATCGAGAAGGTCGTATAACACGTTGAGATATGGTAGTTACTCAATTTGTTCCCACCTTCGTGAAAATTTTGAAACTAACATTTAGCAAACAAATAGGTCTATATTGTTCAATTCTACTCGCATCCTCTTTTTTGGGAAGCAAGATGATCAAACCGAAGTTCAACTTCACGACAGGAATGGCCTAAGGTGCCGACGGCCTTATTCTATGCCGACGGCATTTTATCGGGGCCGTCGACATAGATGGTAAGGAGGCGATACCGGCCACGCGGTCGTCGGTGTAGTTACGGTCGTCGGCGCAGATTGATAGGGCCCGACGGCTGCCTTCGGCGTTACTTTCACCGTCGGCATAGGCCACATAGCGCCGAGGTCTGCCCTCGGCACACATTGGGTCGTCGACATAGCTTCGCAACCCGTGGGGCTAGGGTTGCCCACATTCTATGCCGACGGCATAGCCGTCGGCACATATGCCTTTTTTTTACTTCTTATTTGTCTTTGTATTATTACTTACTCTCAGTTAGTTAAATTAATATGTTTATATTTTATGCTAAAAATATATAAACTCATATAAAATAATATAAAAAGGCAAGATCAAGATCGAAGTTGATTTTATTTATTCGTACTAAACGAACACCAAGCTATGCATTAAGTTGCCATTAATCTGTCTTATGAACCTAAGCTTGCTTTGGCAGCATTCACATGGAATGCTCATATTGGATACGTCCTTTGCGATGGATCGTATGTTATGCAAGTTAGCATCATTCACGTCAGCATAATGGCAATGTAAGAAGAAAGTAACCCCCCTAAAAAAAGTAAACCAACACAAATGAAAAAAAAAACATACACTGTAGCTGTCTGAAGGTTTTGTATGGCAAAGATTTCACTCCGGGGTGTGACCCACTTCACCGGCATCCACATTGCTACCCCTTTCGACGCCATTACCGCGTGTATCCGTATATGTCCGGTATTTCTCCGGATCGTCTGGACCCAACACAAGAAAGGTGGTGCCATAACATGTTATTATAGGTGTGTTGTGTGCTTTGGATTACAAAGATTTCACTCCGGGGTGTGGGCCGCTTCACCGGCATCCACTTCTCTCTCGTGAGTTTACACGCGCTTATAGGCTAAAACTCCCGTCTCGGACGAAACGTCGTGAATCTTCCGAAGAGGTGGGTTCTACATTGTTGTTTTGGGTTTCTATGGCCTACCCTAACACAACCAACCAACTAGTTCCATATTGCTACCCCCTTTCGACGTCGTTACCGCGTGTTTCCGTATAAGTCCAGTATTTCTCCACCGGGTCTAGGGTTTCACCGGAGGGGGGGCTCCGGATCGTCTGGACCCCAACACAAGCAAGGTGGTGCCATAACATGTTATTATAGGTGTGTTCTGTGCTTTGGATGCAAAATATTTCACTCCGGGATGTGGGCCGCTTCACTGGCATCCACTTCTCTCTCGTGAGTTTACACGCGCTTATAGGCTGAAACTCCCGTATCGGACGAAACGTCGTGAATCTTCCGAAGAGGTGGGTTCTACCTTGTTGTTTTGGGTTTCTATGGCCTACCCTAACACAACCAAGCAACTAGTTCCACATTGCTACCCCCCTTTCGACGCCGTTACCGCGTGTTTCCGTATAAGTCCGGTATTACTCCAGCGGGTCTAGGGTTTCACCGGAGGGGGGGCTCCGGATCGTCTGGACCCCAACAAAAGCAAGGTGGTGCCATAACATGTTATTATAGGTGTGTTGTGTGCTTTGGATGCCAAAGATTTCACTCCAGGGTGTGGGCCGCTTCACCGTCATCCACTTCTCTCTCGTGAGTTTACACGCGCTTATAGGCTGAAACTCCCGTATCGGAAGAAACGTCGTGAATCTTCCAAAGAGGTGGGTTCTACCTTGTTGTTTTGGGTTTCTATGGCCTACCCTAACACAACCAAGAAACTAGTTCCACATTGATACCCCCCTTTCGACGCCGTTACCGCGTGTTTCTGTATAAGTCTGGTATTTCTCCAGCGGGTCTAGGGTTTCACCGGAGGGGGGGCTCTGGATCGTCTGGACCCAACACAAGAAAGGTGGTGCCATAACATGTTATGATAGGTGTGTTGTGTGTAACGTCCGGGGATTTTCCCCAATTAGTTTTGTTTGCTTTTCTTTTGTGCATCATGGTTCATACATCATATCACATGGCATCGATAAAACTATTTTCTACAATATTTTAAATCGTTAACATCTATTTTCTAAATCCCTAAATCACTTCTCTTATTACCTGAAAAATGAATAAACAAAAAAAAAAGTTGTTTTGGGTGGCAGGCTAGCCTAACCAGACCAGCCCACCACCAAACCCTAGCCCACAGAACCCACACGCACACAACACCACACAGACACAACGCACGCACGCAACGCACACCGCACGCACGGGAGGGGATCCCTTTGATCCCCTCGTCCCCTACCTCCCGTCGCCCGACCACCTCCGCCTCCCTCTCATTCCATGGCGCCGCCGCCGCTGCGCCCCCGTCGCCGGCGCCTCCCTTCCGTCCCACGCCTCTCTGAACGGACAACGACGTCGCCTAGAGGGGGGGTGAATAGGCGATTAAAACTTTTCCGGTTAAAGCTTGCTAAATGCGGAAATAAACTAGGTGTTTAAATTAACAAGCTTACAACCTAAATATTCTACGGTCAACTAGATGCACTAAAAACTTATGCTAAGCAAGGCAAGTAACAAGGTGATAGCAAGATATATAACTTCAAGCTCGAAGGCTATCACAATGTAAATTGCATAAGTAAAAAGCTCGGGTATAGAAATAACCGAGGCACACGGAGACGATGATGTATTCCCGAGTTCCTCCCACAAAGGGGAGTACGTCTCGTTGGAGGGGTGTGAGCTCACCACGAAGGCCTACTCAACGCCACAAAGGCCTCACCCTATTCTCCGATGAACTTCCGCCACAAAGGCCTAGTTCACCTTCCACTATTGGCAACCTTCAAATCCGAGGCACGCATCCACAACTCAATTGGAGGCTCTCGGTGTCACCACAATCTTGGGGCACGCATCCACAACTCAATTGGAGGCTCCCAAGAACACCACAAGTCGTCTAGGGTCCAAGACCCAAGAGTAACAAGCTCACAAACTTTCAACTTCCACGAATCCTCGTGGAGAGAGCAAACCGATGCAACCGATGCAAATGGCAAGAGCACAAGTGCTCAAATCCTTCACTCTCAAATTCCAACAAAGCAACAAATGCTTATGGGGGAATAAGAGAGGAAGAACAATGGAGGAGAAACACCAAGAACTCCAAGATCAAGATCTACTAAGTTTCCCTCACTAAGAGGGAAGATGGATTGGTGGAAATGTAGATCGAGATCTCCTCTACCTTCTCCCTCAAAGATATGCAAGAATCATAGGAGGGATTGGAAGAGGGGCAAGCTTTCCAAGGTCACCAATGGTGGGAGAGAAGGGGAAAAACGTGCTTGGAAGACTTGGGGACCAATGGGGAAGAAAGCCCCCTTAAATAGGTCCCCACAAGAACTAGCCGTTGTGCAGGAATTTTGGGACCGGAATATCCGGTCCGAAGTGAATAATCCGGATCAAATAATCCGGTTCACTCCAGAACGAAAACTGGTCTGAAATCCGTCGAAACCGGATTATCCGGTATGCCCCGAAAAATCCGGTTTCCAATAATCCGGTTCATGTCAGTACCGAAAAATGGCTCAACTAGAAACTTCATAACTTTTGCGTCCGGACTCCGTTTTTGATGATCTTTGGCTCGTTGAGTTCGTAATGAAAAACTCTACAAGATCATGCAGAGAAAAATCACTGCCCAACAATGGAAACTAAAACCAAATATAGAAAGGTTTAACCTCTCTAAAAGGAACAACCGGTAAAACTTCCAACACGAAAACTCACATAACTTTTGCGAATGAATTCCGAATTAGGTGAGTCCAAATGCATTGGAAAGATAACAACAAGGAGTATACAAATAAAAGGTGAAAATATTTATACCTCAAAGTATGGAGAAGTTACCACACATGGAAGGTGTGGGAACATTCTCAAAGACGAACGGAATATTTTCACCACCGAAAACGCAACAAAGTTTTCTTACGAAATCCGTTTTCGAGAAACCAAGGCTTGTCATGAAGATCATGACAAGCACTAAAACCAAAAGGAGACAAAAGCCAAATAAGAACCAAGAAAGATGATATGCAAAGTATGCAAAGGTTTGAGCTCTCCAGAACGATTCGATCGAGTTACTCACTTGAGAGCCCCTCTTGATAGTACGACTATCTATCCTATAACCCGGTCTCCAAAGACACGAGACCGGTAAAATAGAAAACCTATCAAGATTATACCTTTGCCTTGAGCATTCCACTTGAGCTAGATGATGACGATCTTGACTCTCTCAAGTAGGATCTTCTTTCTTGATTGCGCTTGCTAGCACAAACTCCGCTTGATGAAGACTTGCAAGTTGCTCCCCCATACACCATTATGGGAGAGACTAGCTCCCCCATACACCATTATGGGAGAGACCCTTCGGCAAATCTTCACAAGGCCACAATCTCCAAAAGGGTGGCAAGCATCAAGCATAGGATATCTTCTAGATGCTTCACTTGAGCTTCTACGTCAAGCTAGATGACAAACACCGCTTGACGACGACATAGACCATGGGCTATATGAAATCTTCCTTTTGGTTCATGCCCATGGAAAGATACCTAACCACACATAGAGATGCGACACACACATATCATGGGTTAGTTCACAAAGCTATATTGACAATTGCTTACCATACCATGAGATACACAATCCCACTTGGTACAACTTGTAGCTTTGTGTGTTGATCGCTTGCTTGATCAACCTTGTATCTTTGCTTCTCACTTCTAAAGATGATGTCTTGAAGAAGATAATGAAAGATCACCTAATCCTTTTCTTCAAGACACACTAGCAATAAGCTCAACTCAAATCATGACCATTCTTCATATAAATCCTTGAATGTAACAATGGCCATCAAGGAAGCTAACAGAGTTCAACACATGAACCCCATTATTTCCTATGAACAAGATCTACAAAGATAACTCAATGCAAACATTAGTCCATAAGGATTGTCATTAATTACCAAAACCACATATGGGGGAACCATGCACTTTCAATCTCCCCCATTTTGGTAATTGATGACAATCCCTTTTTACGAGGGTTTATATGATGAATGAAGCAAACATGCTAAACAAGAGCAAGGATGCAATAGCATGGAAAGGCAAATGCTTAAGAACGAAACTAAAGCATAAACCAAATTCCCTTAAACCCTCTAAACTTCTCCCCCATTGGCATCCATTGCCGAAATGGGAAAAAAGATTAGAAGGCCAATATAGTAAGAGCTCCCCCATAGTGTATGCATTCCTCATGATATGAGTGAAATCAAGTGCATATCTCCAACTATGAATAGATGGAGGGAGATCAAACTATATTGAGGATCCAAAGAATTACAATCAAAGTAAAATTGAAGGAAACTTTCACAAAGAAGCAACCAACCACAAGGATCCGAAAAATCGATTGACCACCATCAATATTTTGATAGGATCAACCAAGTGTTCTAGAAAATCAAGAGGGAACTCCCCAAGGTACATGCACAATGTTAGATTTGAATTACTATATAGTGTGCATAACATGGAATCATCACTCCCTTCTAGATAATTTTGAACACAAACAAGAGCAAGATAATAGATTGGAGATGAAGCAAAGCAACTTGCAAACAAACAAAACTTGAGCAATGAAGATCAAGAAGTGACAAATAAATACTTACTCAACCGAAATAGATGCGTGTGACAAGGAAAAAACATTTTTAGGAGACTAATAGGATGATAGAATCATCAACATAGTCTTTCAATATAGGAGGCACATAGTGCATATCATGTCTTTCCCATACACACAAACCATCAAATGATAAAGCACATAGGTCCACAAGCTTATTAAGATGCAAAAGGAATACCAAACCAAAAGCAAAGCTTGTGCCTTTTAGGAACCACAAAGAAATATAAAGCAATAAAAAGTGGTCACTAAAGAAATAGAATATCAATTAAAGATGTAACTATTATCGTGTGTATAAGTTTCTAAGTGGACAACAATCACAAAGATATATATCCACAAAGAAACATGCACACACAAAATAGGTACAAAAGATGAAGAACATGATATCCAAGAGAGGTTCATTAATATACCAATAAGATTTTTGCTTGAAAGCAAAGCACTAAGCTTAGTTTAATCTTAAGGGGATATAGATGAACACACAAAACTCATCAAAGCATCACAAATATCACAAGGGAAAAGTGATAGTTGGAATGTTTCGAGAAAGGTAACGCATATCACAAAATATTCAAATGGTTTTTGAGAATTCATCAATATTGCATATGAGAGACTTCGAGTAGAAGTTGCTAGATTAATATACTTGGGATTGGTGAATCATAAAATGATTATAAATATCCCCTAGATATGTAATCATCCCGGCTTACTCATATTTGCAATAAAGATGTTTTTGATAAGACATTTGCAAGAACCAAATGAAATGCAACAAAGGAAATCATGCCAAGAAGCAACCTACACAAGGTTGAAATCTAGAAATGTATGCATGAGATAGATACATATTACCGAGACGACATTGGTGATGAAGAGGATGCGAGTTTGATAATCATCGAAGCTTGACTCCTATAATACCATGGTGAGAACACCTTCCTTATGAATGGAGCAAGCAACCAATGTATCTCCATTGTACCTAAAACAAAATTCAAGTACAAAATGGTACCCAAACTCATTGGGTCCAAAGTAGTTAGAACAACTACAATACATAGGACAAACTCCAAATAAATATGTGCATATTAATATGAATTTGAATTTCATGCACATCTTAGCCATTTAGGATTTGATGGAGTTTATCCTATATATTGGATCAACGAAAGTAATCATGCCAAAAGATATACATAGTAAATATGCATGCACAAAACTTTCAAGAACCAAAACAAGATACAAATTGGACAAAGAACTAATTAAACCAAGAAGCCACTCACAAGAGTGAAAAGAAAGAGAATTGTCCAAAATATATCAAAACCCAAATCAACACATGATTGAGGAAACCAACATAGAGAGGATACCAAAAAAACATAAAAGAGTGAACAAACCCTCTACACTTTTCATGATAGCACACAAAGTACCAAGACGAAAAGTGTTTGTCTTCCAAAGAGACAAGTCATTGGGATAACAAACAAATTTAAAGGCAACAAGTGTTCAAACGCATATAGGATAGTTCTTCCAATAATAGTGCATTATTTATGATCTTGCATTTGAATACAAAAATGCACACAATGGAATCATTACTCTCCATATATATTATTCAAACACTAGTCATGTTTAAATAAAACCAATAAGATGCAATACCAATTTAAAGAATGGTGATCTACTCGATGTAGGATAGCTTCCCCAAGAATAGTGCAACCCAAAGAAATATGACTTTGAACACAAGTGCACAAGTATGGGATCATTGCTTTTCCTAACTCAAGAAAGCATAAAACAAATTTTGAGTAGACCAAGGAAGACACAAAGGAGTTTGAACCAAACAAATCCTTGGCAAGAAATAAGGCAAATTTTAGAGCAATGGCCAAAGTAAATATGATCAAGAAACTTTACCACAAATTATTATAACTTGTCAAAGACAAGAGATGAATGGAGATATTTCTCGGTGGTAGATTTGTTCACAATCATATTCACAAAACATAAGCATGTGGTAAAAGATAGGAATGAAAACATGCTTAGATAGAGATTCTTGAAGGCTTCAAATAAAACTCGAAAAAGCAAGGAAACAAGAAACTCTCTAACAAACAAGATACCAAAGAAGAGAGAGACAAGATATTTTAAGCAAATATGGAACTTGTTTGAGCAACATGCCACTTAGGAACAAGATAACTAACAATATCAACTCTAGGTGGCAATACCTCAAATGTTCACATTTTCTAGGCTTGTAATATGCACATAGCTTATTACTCCCCCATAATGTGATAATCCATTGAAAACAACAAGAGGCAAAAATAAATCCAACTAGAGAAAGTTAATGGACAATTAGAAATTGAATTTCTCATGAAAAAGACATACCACATAGAGATTAGATAATATTGATATATCAACACTAAGTGGTATTCCTCATGTACACACATTTTAGGATAGTAAAGTGCAAAGCATATTACTCCCCCAAAATGGGATAGTCCATTAATCTCCCAAAGAGCCAACTAAGATAAGCAACAATAGCAATGAAGGCTCAACACAAAGATCACAAGTACATGGAGTGCAAACCAACAAACATAACTAGATTACTCAAGATAGGTAAGTAGGAAGCACAACATATACAAACACATGCTAGAAACAAAACTAACATATGCAAGGGAGCAAGCAACTTTCAATGTATATAGAATTAAATACAAGTTACCGCTTGGAGGAACAATGGGCAAGAGATATATATAATCCAAGTGACTTGGCTTGAGGAAATATAATTGATGAAGATCCCTTAATTCTTCATAAAATAGCCAAGTCTCCAATGCCCTCCAACACCACCTATTGATCAAGTTTGAGCTTGTTGGTCCCCAACCAAGTTGGGTCCTAAGAGGTTAGTCACAATAGGTTTGGCAACCCAAATGGTTCTTTTCTTGACACCACTTGGAGTACCAACATACTTGGCAAACACATTGCCCACATTATCCTTCCTAATAGAATAAACATCATCAACAAGGATAGGGTTGGATAATGTACCATTTGTGCATGAAGAAGCAAAATGTCCCTTCTTGCGACAAAGGTAGCAACATCGACTCTTTTCTCTCTTCTCAATAGGCTTCTCAACAAGAGGAGCATTGGCTTGAGTCTTGTTAGGAGGTGGCCGTTGTTCAACTCGTGGTTGAGCATGAGATTGAACAAGAGGCCGCTTCCCTAGTTGCTTCTCACTAAGAGGCTTCTTCTTCAAAGGGCAAGATCTAACATGGTGCCCTTGAATCTTACACTTGAAGCAAATAATCTTGGCCGGATCTTTGACTTGTTCTTGGCCCTTCTTCTTGTCAATAATGGACTTGTTCTTGAGATAGGAGTTGAATCCAAGTCCACTCTTGTCATTGGGAAGTCTTCGCACTCTCAACATCTTGTCAAGTGTGGAACTCCCTTCATGACACTTTTCCAAGTCTTTCTTCAAAGAAGTGACTTGGGCCTTGAGCTCTTTAATTTCCTCTACATGGTTAGAATCAACACAAGAGCTAGAGGAAGTAGATGCTTCATTGTTAGAGCAACAAGGCAAGGAAAGTAACTCATCACAAGATGTAGAAACATTATGAGAGGATGAGTTACTAATACTAGAACAAGGCAATATAGCATTAATAGAAGAGATTGTTCTAGTTACCACATGAGGCTCACAAGATGTTACCTTTGTAGTGATAGCCTCAAGAGCTAATTTTAGCTTGTTATGGGATGCTAGAAGATCCTCATGAGAACTAGATAGCTTTTCATGACTCTCTTCCAATTTCCCACACTTGCTAGTCATTAACTCAAGTTGATCCCTTAGCTCAACATTCTCCTTCAAAATAGATGCTTCACAAGATGTGGAGTTAGTAGCACAAGCATCATTAGAAATAGAAGAAGATAACTTGGCAAGCTCATTATTTAACCTAGAGTTTTCCTCAATTAGATTAGCATTGCCAATAACAAATTCAACCTTTTCATTTTTAAGCACTTTATATTTAGCATTGGTATGGTCACGTGCTTTAGTGAGATAGGCTATTTGTTCATTATAGAGCTCCTCGATAGATTCAAGTTTCTCCTCAAGAGTAACTCGGAGCTCATACTCTTCCTCAAGAGACGTAGTGAGGGATGCCTTTTCATCGGCATCACTTCTTTCAATCTCACCTTTAGTTTCAATTATTTTAGCGCTATAAATAGCAAAAGCCAATATTTCACTAAAAGGAGTGATAGCTTTACTACCTTTAGGGAGATCAAGAAGAACCAACTCACCCTTCTCCATTAAGGAGGCTTCGTCCTCATACTCTCCATAAAATATATCCTCATCCTCATCATCACAAGATGTAGTGGGTTCCAAAGGTGGTGATACCTTTGAATCCCTAGCCATAAGGCACATATGAGAAATGGATGGCGATGATGAAGATATACTAGAAGAGCCATTAAGGTCCATGTCTTGTTCCACAAAAAAATGGGATTCCTCTACATTGTTAGCCACACAAGTACTAGAGGAAATGGAAGCATTATTTTCATGAGAACAAGACATAGGGAGCATATCATCATGAGATTTAGTAAAACAACTATTACATGATATGCAAGGACTATCAACACTAGCATGTATGGAATTTTGAGTGCTAGAAGATATTAAGTCCAAAGATAGATCATTGCAATGGGATAGAGATGAAGTATAGTCAATAGCAAATTCACTATTCACAATGCAATTTCTATCACCACTCACCATATCATTACCTTGTGACAAATCACATGTTGGTGGAGTGGAGAAAGATGTGAGCTCATCACGGCCGGAAATGGATGGAGAACAATCATCCTCAATAATATTGGACACATCATATATATCTTGAAGTTTTGTCCATAGCTCATGAGCGTTCCCAAAAGGCATGATTGATTCAATAACTACATCGCTCAAAAAGCACAAGAGACCATTAGATACAAAAGTATCGAGATAAGAGTTTTCCTTATCCTCTAAAGATAAATCTTGAGAATCCTTTGGAGGAGGAAAATCCATATCTACAATTCTCTTAACATACTTTGGACCCATGTCCGTAAGAAATTTAAGAATGCGAATTTTCCAAACATCAAAGTTTCTACCATAGAATATAAAAGCGGAATCATGTTCTATTTCTCTAAACGACATCGTACTCTCTAGGAGGTAAAGCCTAATAAAGAGAGACGAGGCTCTGATACCAATTGAACGGACAACGACGTCGCCTAGAGGGGGGGGGTGAATAGGCGATTAAAACTTTTCCGGTTAAAGCTTGCTAAATGCGGAAATAAACTAGGTGTTTAAATTAACAAGCTTACAACCTAAATATTCTACGGTCAACTAGATGCACTAAAAACTTATGCTAAGCAAGGCAAGTAACAAGGTGATAGCAAGATATATAACTTCAAGCTCGAAGGCTATCACAATGTAAATTGCATAAGTAAAAAGCTCGGGTATAGAAATAACCGAGGCACACGGAGACGATGATGTATTCCCGAGTTCCTCCCACAAAGGGGAGTACGTCTCGTTGGAGGGGTGTGAGCTCACCACGAAGGCCTACTCAACGCCACAAAGGCCTCACCCTATTCTCCGATGAACTTCCGCCACAAAGGCCTAGTTCACCTTCCACTATTGGCAACCTTCAAATCCGAGGCACGCATCCACAACTCAATTGGAGGCTCTCGGTGTCACCACAATCTTGGGGCACGCATCCACAACTCAATTGGAGGCTCCCAAGAACACCACAAGTCGTCTAGGGTCCAAGACCCAAGAGTAACAAGCTCACAAACTTTCAACTTCCACGAATCCTCGTGGAGAGAGCAAACCGATGCAACCGATGCAAATGGCAAGAGCACAAGTGCTCAAATCCTTCACTCTCAAATTCCAACAAAGCAACAAATGCTTATGGGGGAATAAGAGAGGAAGAACAATGGAGGAGAAACACCAAGAACTCCAAGATCAAGATCTACTAAGTTTCCCTCACTAAGAGGGAAGATGGATTGGTGGAAATGTAGATCGAGATCTCCTCTACCTTCTCCCTCAAAGATATGCAAGAATCATAGGAGGGATTGGAAGAGGGGCAAGCTTTCCAAGGTCACCAATGGTGGGAGAGAAGGGGAAAAACGTGCTTGGAAGACTTGGGGACCAATGGGGAAGAAAGCCCCCTTAAATAGGTCCCCACAAGAACTAGCCGTTGTGCAGGAATTTTGGGACCGGAATATCCGGTCCGAAGTGAATAATCCGGATCAAATAATCCGGTTCACTCCAGAACGAAAACTGGTCTGAAATCCGTCGAAACCGGATTATCCGGTATGCCCCGAAAAATCCGGTTTCCAATAATCCGGTTCATGTCAGTACCGAAAAATGGCTCAACTAGAAACTTCATAACTTTTGCGTCCGGACTCCGTTTTTGATGATCTTTGGCTCGTTGAGTTCGTAATGAAAAACTCTACAAGATCATGCAGAGAAAAATCACTGCCCAACAATGGAAACTAAAACCAAATATAGAAAGGTTTAACCTCTCTAAAAGGAACAACCGGTAAAACTTCCAACACGAAAACTCACATAACTTTTGCGAATGAATTCCGAATTAGGTGAGTCCAAATGCATTGGAAAGATAACAACAAGGAGTATACAAATAAAAGGTGAAAATATTTATACCTCAAAGTATGGAGAAGTTACCACACATGGAAGGTGTGGGAACATTCTCAAAGACGAACGGAATATTTTCACCACCGAAAACGCAACAAAGTTTTCTTACGAAATCCGTTTTCGAGAAACCAAGGCTTGTCATGAAGATCATGACAAGCACTAAAACCAAAAGGAGACAAAAGCCAAATAAGAACCAAGAAAGATGATATGCAAAGTATGCAAAGGTTTGAGCTCTCCAGAACGATTCGATCGAGTTACTCACTTGAGAGCCCCTCTTGATAGTACGACTATCTATCCTATAACCCGGTCTCCAAAGACACGAGACCGGTAAAATAGAAAACCTATCAAGATTATACCTTTGCCTTGAGCATTCCACTTGAGCTAGATGATGACGATCTTGACTCTCTCAAGTAGGATCTTCTTTCTTGATTGCGCTTGCTAGCACAAACTCCGCTTGATGAAGACTTGCAAGTTGCTCCCCCATACACCATTATGGGAGAGACTAGCTCCCCCATACACCATTATGGGAGAGACCCTTCGGCAAATCTTCACAAGGCCACAATCTCCAAAAGGGTGGCAAGCATCAAGCATAGGATATCTTCTAGATGCTTCACTTGAGCTTCTACGTCAAGCTAGATGACAAACACCGCTTGACGACGACATAGACCATGGGCTATATGAAATCTTCCTTTTGGTTCATGCCCATGGAAAGATACCTAACCACACATAGAGATGCGACACACACATATCATGGGTTAGTTCACAAAGCTATATTGACAATTGCTTACCATACCATGAGATACACAATCCCACTTGGTACAACTTGTAGCTTTGTGTGTTGATCGCTTGCTTGATCAACCTTGTATCTTTGCTTCTCACTTCTAAAGATGATGTCTTGAAGAAGATAATGAAAGATCACCTAATCCTTTTCTTCAAGACACACTAGCAATAAGCTCAACTCAAATCATGACCATTCTTCATATAAATCCTTGAATGTAACAATGGCCATCAAGGAAGCTAACAGAGTTCAACACATGAACCCCATTATTTCCTATGAACAAGATCTACAAAGATAACTCAATGCAAACATTAGTCCATAAGGATTGTCATTAATTACCAAAACCACATATGGGGGAACCATGCACTTTCACTCTCCTCTCCGGCCACGGCCCGGAGCACCTCCGCCCCCACCGTGCTCCTCCACCTCCTCTTCCCCGCGACCGAGCTCCCTCCGCCCCTCCTCCAGTCGGCCATGGCCGCCGCCGGCCCGTGGTTCTTCCTCCACGTCGTGCACGACCTCCGTATGGGAGGAGTTTGCCCTCCCATACTACTCAGAGACCCCGGTATGTTCTTTTCCACACCACCTTACTGATTTACTTTGCCTCTCATGTGTCTAACTCGTGCTCGAACATGTAGGGTACTGGAGCTTCAGAGAACGCGCATTTTGGCCGGGCTTTTTGTCGTGGGATAATCACGGCAGATGTTACCGGGGGTAACTGATCTAGGGGCAAGTCGACACAGGTATTTGGGAGAGGGTGTAGCTCGAAGGAAGACATGGCGAAAAGCAATCTAAGAGCCGGAAAACAACTCGCCGGATCTCGATATGATTATGCTGGATACTCGATAATAGGTGTTACAGTTATGACTTGAATCTCTCTTAGGCGAAGCCCAGGGGTTGGTTTATATAGTACTCATATCCCCCTTGACTTGCCTTACAAAGCGCTTCTCGAGTCCTATTCGAACTCTTCATACGAACCCTAACTTTCTTTACCGTAACCCACAATCCGGGTTACGATCCTTACAAGTCCTGGGCCTTCTAGAAGCTTCTTTGTCCTTAGCCGAATTTGATCCATCCGTCGTTTGGGCCGGATCTCACCTGAGAGTCGGCATACCGGGTTACTATCCCCTCATCAGTAGTCCCCAGAATAGCCTGGGCTTCCAAGATTTACTCTTCGAAGCGCCGGCTATTCCCTACAGAAATATAAGACACAAACATATGAAAATCAGGACGCAGCGCGCTGATGAATAGCCGTGACTGGTACCAAGGAAGCCAAGTAAAAGCCCGGCTCTCCCTCAAGGGTTCTCCTTTAATCTTCCAGACTCGAGCTTTAATAAGGAACTCCATGACTTCGCACCTTCTTCGATAATTATTGCTAATACCAGGAAAGAGATTCCCCCCTTCTCTTTTCTCGGGACCATATCTAAGTGCACATAAAGCACGTCTTCAAATTTCAAAATGTCCAACTATTACTCCGCAACCCCCGGGTTTCGCCCGTTAGGATAAGCTTTTCCACCCGGTTTATTATAAATAAGCCCCAGGAGGCAAACTCAACCCTTAACGGCTCACTTTCCCCATTTCTCTTCTCCCCAAGTTCAAGCTCGCAGAGCGCCACCACGGGAACCCCACGCATCTCGCCGGAGCCCATCCGCCTTCGTTTGCGCTCCGCCGCCGCGCGAGCCGCACCAGCTCCCGAATCCACCGTCAAGCTTCCGATTCGCCGGCCAACGACCACGAAAGGACACGAATCTTGCGCCATCTGTCTCCGCAAGGCCTTACTCCAATCTCCTTCAGTAAGTCCCTTACATCCTCCAACTTACCCCCGCAATTTCTTAGTTCTTCCTCTAATTAGATCTGAATCGAGCGGTCCGCAATTTCTCGGGCTGCGCCGGATTAACTCACTGATACTTACCATAAACATTCCTATGGATAGGATTCATAGCTTATATTACTCCCCTAACTCCAGTAATCGTTAATCTGGTCACAATTTTAGAAATAGGATTCCCAATCTAAGCTCGGGCCATCTGAAATTTCCGCCCTTGTTCTCCTTCCTCAGAAAATCTTACTTCTCCGACTCATTCGCAGATGGTAAGCATATAAGCATCCCCCTAACTCCTCCAAACATTTGCTTTTACGGAAAGCTCCATGTATTTTGTAAGGTCACTTGATACCCGGATAAATCATTCTTGACCCAGCGAGGCAATAGCCGGGTTATGTTCAAATTGCGGGTAATTGCTTGCCTGCTAACTTCCAAGTTTTTGTTCCTTACGTCCTTTCCTTCGATGTTTTACCAGGTCAATCCCATGGCACCCAAGAGGCAGGGGAAACAGCCGAATAAGGCTAAATCCACAAGCTCCATATCGGCCAATTGGGGGAAGTCCTCCGTCACCAAGGCCAAGCTGGAGGAGTTGGTCGAGCTTGGAACCCTACCTCCACAGGAGTCTATCCACTGGCGAGTGCCAGGCAATGAAACCCGGCCTTCTCCAGCGACGAATGAGGTAATATGCTTCGTTGAACATGTGACCCGGGGCTTTAGGCCTCCGGGTCACCCCTTCTTCCGTGACGTCCTAGATCATTACAACCTCCGTATCTTCGATATAGGTCCAAACTCCATTTTGAACATCTCCCATTTTATTGTTCTTTCCGAATCTTACTTGTGCACACCGCCAAGTCTAGCCCTCTTCGTCGAACTTTTTCAGTGCAAGCCGTGTCGCGAAAGCGGCGACGGCGCACTTCTCACTTGCGGCGGGGTCTCTATCCAGCGCCGCAAGAACTCCCTGATGCCTCCTATTTCTCTCAATTCCCACGTAAAGCACTGGCAGCTTTCGTACTTCTACTGCCAGGATACCTCTCCACCCGGCGAAAAGAAGTTGCCGGGTTACTCGGAGGGTCAACTTGACATCTCCGAGAAATTCAACGCCTTCGCGTCTGAACCGGACAGGGAGGCGATCTTGCCTTTATTAGCTAGGATCTCCATCTTGTCCGCCCGAGGCCTCATCGGGCTAAACCTGGTGAAGACCTGGGTTAGCTTCCGCATTCAGCCAAACTCCATTCGTGAGAAGCTGATGTGCGAATACTCGGGTCAAACCACGGACCCAATCCGATTCTCCACCCGCACCCTTGCTCCGGGTGACATTAACAAAACAATTAAGGGTTTCCTGACAGAGAAGCTCGAAGTAATCCGGAGCATAGCCGGACTAGAACCTTTTACCCTCGAGAATCCAACCCCTGGAGTAAGTTTTCTGCCTTTTGATTTTGACTTCTAACACTTACTTTTATTCGCTTCTCTTGACTCGATATTAATCACTATCCTGGCATCTTCTCCTCAGGCCGATGATGACTTTTGGACGGTCGACTCCACTCCTAATTCCGAAGACGGGGAGGAGGAAGACGATGTCGTTGACTCGAATGAAGGTACCTACTTGATTCCTTTGCACACGTTATATCCTGCCTTTTCTTCTTCTTTATGCTGTAACTCGGACATTTCTCAGAGCGAGAGGACCAAAGCGAAGAAGAAGAGACGGACAGCAGGGGCGGGTCCACCAGCGAGGAGGAAGAGCCGGAGCCAGCCACCAGAACCGGAACAAAGAGGAAATCCCAGAGGATAGCCCTCCAGGTTTTTGCTTCATCCCCTTACACTTTGGTTTTTTGCTCCCATAACGTCACTCCGGGGCTAACCCCATCTTCACCCCTTTTGATCATAACTGAAGGAACCACCCATGACTAGGCGCCGAGTAACCCGGAATCATCCGGGCAACGAGACCCCTAACCCGGTTGCTTCGCCGCCCCCGGTTCAACACCCTGGTATGTGTTGTAAACAAAACTTCTTTCCAGTCATTCCTTTGTAACGTAATCCCAGACCTCTCTTGCCATTTCTCAGTCTCTTCCGGGTCTAGTGACGGCTTCCCCTCGGACTTCCCAGTAAACACCGGGTAAACGCCTTTTCCGGATATTATACCGAACTTTCATCCCCTTTCTTTCCATAACCAAAGATTAATTACGCCTTTGCACCTTCTTCAGAGCCACGGTTATTAGTAGCGACCAGGAGGACACCGAAGCTAAAGTCCGGGTCGAGGGCGAGTCGGCTGATGATGCCTTCACTACGGCTGGCGACGAGCAAATGTCGCCACCGGAGCCAGCTAGGCATGACGCCGAGTATCCAATCGCTTCGCACACGAGCGAGAAGGAGAAGGGGGCAGCTTCAAGCGCGGGAGGGGGACCAGACTCCGACATTCGGATGACCCGGGTGCCACCTCCTGTTACAAGAAATGCTCCTTTTCCCACTTTCCAGGTACCCGAGCCATCTAACTCGGATAACGCTGACTTTAACCAGCTGATGAGCGCTCTTCTTGCCATGAAAGCTTCAGAAGGGACTGTCTTAGAACGTATGGCTGCAGCACATCAGGTAATTTTCACTTGATACTCCTTATTATACATCCAGTCCCCAAGTCCCGAGTATAATTTTTTTTTTTAATTATCCTCGGTACTTCGCATAGTACTTGCCGGCAATCATTTCCTCAGATAAAATACTCTCGCGATATCCGGCTTACAGCTTCACCCGGCCTTTGCAGGCAGAGATTACTCAGTCAGATGAAGCGTTACTTAAGGCTGAGCAGCTCTTGCTGGCTGAAGTTAAGCGTAGGGAGGCCCTTGAAGCGGAGATAAAGACTTTGAAAAAAGATGTCTCCTCATACAAGAAGAAGTACAACGCTGCCCAATCTTCGCTGAATAACTTGTCGGCTCAGATCACGGACACTTACCGCATCTTACTGAGTAAGTTTTTATTTGCCGTTAACTTGCGTATCTCTACCATGCCGTTGTGATAATCAAGATTACTGATATGCCTTTGTGTTTTTCGATTTTAGGTGCCAACCTTGCTACTCCGGAGGAGAATGCCATTATTCAGGCTAAGACTTTGAAGACTGTGCTTCGGACATTTTTTGCCGGCACTAAACTTTTACTGGATGCTATCAAGTGGCCTTCTGAGGTATACCCGGGAGAAGATAATCTTATGCAGGCCTTCTCAACGGTGCCTGGGTGGATTGAGATAATGAAGCGCTCAGCTTGCCGGATTGGAATGACCCGGGCCCTTACACTGGCGAAGGCTTATTTTCCTAAGCTTGACCCGGCCAAGGTAACATCCGGGTTTCCAGAATTCAAAGCTGACGGGTCCAAGTTTGAGCCCAAGGACTTCAAAGATATTCAACGTGCTGTACGCTCCTCAGCCACTACCTTGGCCGACAAAATGGAACTGGACAAGATCATGAGTTCTTATGACGCTGAGGGCAAAGTTATTTTGGTGGATGCACCTCCTCCTTTTGATATGGTGGAAAGATGGTCGACTGACCTGGCCAGGAGGAAAGAAGAAGCCGCAAAGAGAGAAGCAGAGCTAGGCGCAAAGCCGTCCACCTCTACACCGGCCGTGCCTCCGCCTGTCCGTCCAGATGTGAAGAGCCCGAGCAAGACTGCTGGCAAGGCCAAGGAGCAAGTCCAAGATCTAGACCCGGAAGATCGCTCTCAGGATGCCAAGTAGGATGCTACTAGTGCTTTTCGTTTTCTTAAGACTGATATGATTTTTGTGGTGCTCCTGTGCGCCACTGATGCTGATACTACGCCTGTACGCTTGTTAATTCATGATAACTCTTTGCCTTCCCTGGCTTTTGATAATCTCGATACTTGTGTTACGTATAAGCTTATTCTCGATACTTTGAACTCTTGCTTTCAATTTCCTTTTGAGACTCGGTTAACCGAGTATCGTAGGTTTTGATAGATGGACTTTTCTTTAAGTCCCCAATACTCGGCAACTAAGGTTTACAGACCTTGGTAGTTAAATAGTTTGTTTCTGTTTCGAAGTCCCCAGTCCCCATGACCCAAAGTACGAGCTATGGGGGCGTGGGCTTTCTCAGATGACATACTGCTGTTTACCAAGCTGAAGACCAATAGCTGTTCTCATAAATACTGAAGTCATGCTTAATATTTGTTGAGTTTCCGGCTTTTTTAGCCTTATACTCTGCATGGACTTGTGGTTTAGATGACCCTTTTGATTATCTTGTACTATAAGCCGGCTTTCGCGTGGATACCATGTCGTTGCGTCTATACGAAAAACAAGATCAAGCAAGCCACACTGGGCTGCATAATTTGATTGTGATCGTACGCGAACAGATCATGCCACTTTAGTGCGAGTCACATCGAGCTTAAGTAAGAATAACCAAGAAATTTGGCTCCTTTGTCCAGTTATAGGATTGCAGCTGTACCCGTTTTTTCGAGTAATCAGCCCCCATAACTCATAGGCATCATGGCCGGGTCTCCGGGTCTTGTGATTACTTATTGAAGCAGATCACCCCCCGGAGACCTATATTCATGTAATGTATTTCGATGATACTGATGTATTGATAGTAACAATGTTACTTACTTGTAACTGAAGCAAAGACCATGATAAGACTCGAAACCATCTTCTTTTATTGATAAAAATTTCTTTTTTGATTCAGCAGGCCGCCTCATTAAAAACCTTCCAGTCCCCTTAGGTACCCTGGATAGGAAAAGAGTGCGTATGAAACCTGCTGCCCATTACACTGCTTTAGTTATTCTCGAGAATCGGCCTCGCGTTGATACGGCCGATGCACATTCTCCACTTGCTATGCCCTTTCGTAATGAGTACCGGATTTGCTAGCCAGTCCGGGTATATCTTCCTTGGAACGTGATCAGCTGCGGACGGTGGTACGCCTTCTTCTTCCCTGCTGAGAGTTTTGAAAGTATTGCTCCTGATGAAGCCTACCATCTTAGGGTTTTGTTCTGCCCTAACTTTTGCTTTGTCCCCCTCAGGGGTTGGCTTTTTTGACGTTGTCCTTTCTTCTAGGTCTACCTGAGAACGGTAATGTTTGAGCTCTTCCTTCCTGCAGGCTTGCTCGGCCATTGCCGCGTCTCCCTCATCGCACTCAGCTGCTATATCCCGGTTTCCGTGTATTGTAATGGTCTTCTTGGGACCCGGGATTTTCAGTTGTAGGTACACATAACACGGTCTTGCCATGAACTTGGCATAAGCCGGCCTTCCAAACAATGCATGATAAGGACTGCGCAACTTTACTACCTCAAAGGTAAGCCACTCGACTCGATAATTATCCTTTGACTCTCCAAAAGCTACTTCCAGTGCCACCTTTCCTTCAGGGCATGCTGAGTGACCCGGCACTATCCCGTGAAAAACTGTTGTACTCTTTTGCAGCTGCGATTCCTTTAAGCCCATTCGCAGAAAAGTTTCCCAGTACAGGATATTGATACTACTTCCTCCATCCATCAGGACTTTTTTCAGCTCGTAGCCGTTGACCTGTGGTGCCACTACCAAAGCTAAGACTCCCGGGTGATCAACTCTATCCGGGTGATCCTTCCTGCTCCATGTTACCTCTTGTTCTGACCACCTCAAATACCTTGGAACAACGGAAGAGACCGAATTAACTGCTTGTTTCAGTATCTTCTTATCCTTGTTAGAGCCTCCTGTAGTGTGCACATGATATTGACCCAGCTGTTTGGGGTTAGCTTGAAAACCTCCTGCTCCATTTTGATTGTTACCTTGATTTCCAGCTGGCGGATTGCCGGCTGGGGGCGGCCCATTACCCAAGTTTCCACCTAGACCCGGACCTCCTCCCCGGCCCGCACCTTGCATAGCTCTGTTCACTTCTTCGTTCTTCCACCTTTGTAAGTCGGCACATTGCTCTAGTGAATGATTGGCCGGCTTGCCATTCCTGCTATGCTTCGGGCACGCCATCCTAAATATGTCCCAACTGTTGCTTGGTCTTGGAGGTCCTTGGTAGTGTCCCCCATTGTGATTCCCAGTATTAAAATTCCCTTCGGATCTAGGTCTTGAAGACCCGGCCTCCGTATTGGCCACAAACTCGGAACTCCCCTCAAACGGGCGCTTGTTCTGGCTATTTCCATTGTTGTTTGGTGCCGATCCATTGCCGGTCTTCCCACTGCTACTTGCGTTTGCTTTTGCCTTCTTGTCATCAACTTCCTCTTCTGTAGTATCCGTTGCAGCGTGTTTGTTGCATGCATCCATTAACTCTCCCATCGTAACCTCCGCTGCATTTCTGCTGGATTTCATGCGGGTTAGCTTTTGTACTAAAGGAACATACTTACATGTTTTCGCCATAGCTTGTAGTGCGTCCTTTGGTTGGATATCTGTAGATGAGTGGAGTATCTCCATAACCCGGCGTACCCAGCTTCGTGCTGACTCTCCTTTCTTCTGGACGCACCTTTCTAAGTCATCAATAGTAAATAACTTCCTACAGGTCCCATGGAAGTGCTTGATAAATGCGGTTTTTAGCTCCTCCCACGACTTGATCGACTTTTCCGGTAAATTGGTGAACCATAACTTTGCTGCTCCCTCTGACATCATTAAGTACATGAACTTGGCTTGGAGATTCTCGGATGCGTTGCGAATTGACATTGCCATCTCGTAGCTGCTTAACCATGTTTCCGGATCCATTGTTGGCTCATAATTTACTACTTTCCCCGGTTCTTTGAACTTCTCCGGGTAAGGTTCTGCTCTGATATCGTCCGAAAGGCACTTTGGCCCCGCAAGGGTGGTTGGGGCCGGTCTTGCCCGGGAAACGCGTGACCCGGCTGGGGGTACCGCGGGGTGCGGCACCACTGGTAACTCGTGCGCTGCAGACCCGGCCCCGGCTCTTCTGGCTCTGGAACTGTTCACCACCGCCTGCGCTGCTGATACTACTGGTGCTGTCTGGACGCGCGGTGGGGGTGGCATCTGCTGTTGCTCTTCCCTTCGTCGTGCCGCGCTTGTTTGGACGTTGCCCTGTTGTTGACTCACGTATGGCGTCCCATGCATCCCACTTCTGTGATCTGGGTAATTGACTTGCTGTGCTACCGCGGTGTGCAGCAGATCTATCGCTCGCCGGGTTTCTTCTGCGTGCGGCGAGTCTCTTACAGGAATCTGGTTTAATGCGAGTGTTGCTGCATACACGTTGTCCATGGGGTTGTTGTAGTGACCTGCTGGGGTACGGAATCGCGATGGTGGAGGCGGCATGATGTTGCCGGCTGTCGCCCCCGTCCGAGGCAAGGGTAACCCGGCTGGCGCGTTTACCGGCTGCACTCCCGTTGCTGGTTGCGGTATGGTCCCTTGGTTCGCCGGTGGGATTGGCTGATCTTGAGGCGTGAACACCAGGGCAGTCGGGTTGATAACCCCTCCTGTTGCCGGTAACATAGTTCGGTGCCTTTGGTGAATCCTCGTCGTTTCCTCCCGAAGCCGGGTCTCTAGGTCATCCAGTTCCCGCTGCCGCGCTGCCATCCCCTGCTTTTCTGCTTCTACCTGCCTTCTTTGCTGCTCCAATGCACGACGAGCCACGTCCAGATCTCTTACACGCTCTGCTGCGTTTTCTGGGGTGATAACTGTAGCTAGGACTGTGGGATCCAAGATCAAATTATTATCAAACAGAGCTGGGTGACGCGGATTCGAGGGGCCCGCCCCTGGTGTCCGGTTTGCTTGGAACCCAAACATATTTGCGTGTCGCTCCTCCTCCGCTGGGCGACTGGTGACTGATGCCGATTCTCCATCGACCTGGGCCAAAATCGGGCCAGCCGTACCTTGTTGCTGAGCCAGCACCTGCGCCGCCCCGACTGGCGCCGCGGCTGCGTTTCCTTGATTGGTATTGACTGCGGGGGCCGCATAAACTGCAACCCGGCGCATAATGCTTGGCGTAGATTCGTACCGTTCTTCCTCTTCGCTATTTTCCTTCTCGTATCGGTCCTCCGATAAATCCCGTATAGACTCGGCACCTTCCTCCCTCTCTGTCGGGCCCGTTGTTCCGATCGATTCTTCTTTTTCCGATTGAACACGCGTGTCCTCCCCTGACACAGAATCAGATTCAAGATTATCACGGCTTGAATTGGAAGCACATACCATACCGATGAAGACGTTGATGCGGCCGACTGTCACGACGGATCCGGTTTCGAGGTGATCCGACTCTGGCCCCCAGCCAGAATCGTCTACCATCTTCTCTCCTTTGCCGTTGACGTAGATTTCTCCGACGATGAGGTTCTTCATGTTCTTCCGAGCTTCTCCCGTGATGTAAACACCTTTGGACGCAGGCCCCACGGTGGGCGCCAACTGTCGTGGGATAATCACGGCAGATGTTACCGGGGGTAACTGATCTAGGGGCAAGTCGACACAGGTATTTGGGAGAGGGTGTAGCTCGAAGGAAGACATGGCGAAAAGCAATCTAAGAGCCGGAAAACAACTCGCCGGATCTCGATATGATTATGCTGGATACTCGATAATAGGTGTTACAGTTATGACTTGAATCTCTCTTAGGCGAAGCCCAGGGGTTGGTTTATATAGTACTCATATCCCCCTTGACTTGCCTTACAAAGCGCTTCTCGAGTCCTATTCGAACTCTTCATACGAACCCTAACTTTCTTTACCGTAACCCACAATCCGGGTTACGATCCTTACAAGTCCTGGGCCTTCTAGAAGCTTCTTTGTCCTTAGCCGAATTTGATCCATCCGTCGTTTGGGCCGGATCTCACCTGAGAGTCGGCATACCGGGTTACTATCCCCTCATCACTTTTCCTAGTGGCTCCCCGGGTTCGCTCCAGACGACGCCGATTCATGGCCGTGCTTCTGCCACTCCTGGTTCCTCGCCTGGTGGCTCCGGAGCTGGTTCGACGGACGCGGCACACGGTCGGGCTTCTCCTGTTTTCACGAGGGGAGACTTAGGCTACACCCCATCTCCTCCGGACCGTGTGTAGCTAGCTAGGGATAGCTAGGGATGTATCTGGATCGATGAAACCCTGTATGACGTTAAACGATATTTGTATGGATGATTTCATGGTTAATAATGATTGTATTCTGCTTCTACAAGTTTATAATGCATTGATATATAATTGTGCCATTTCTGTGATTTTTTGGAACCAAAACAGCATAAAAAAAACTGGGGCAAAGGCTATGCCGACGGCCCTGCGCTGACCAAATGGTCATGCCGTCGGCATAGCCTCCGCCTATCAGCCGACGCGCACGCACCAGCGCTCGCCGCGTGTCCACGCATTGCCGAATGCCGTCGGCACAGAGCCCTCCACCAGCACACAGGAGATGACGACGTGGGGCCCTTGTCAGACCCATGTGGGGCCCACAATATCCTGTGCCGACGGCCTTTGGGTGTGCCGACGGCCAAACGAGCTGTGCCGACGCGGGAATACGCCGACGGCGAGGTGCCGACGGTGGCCGTCGGCACAGACGGTGCCGACGGGGTCTTGGCCTGTGCCGACGGCTTCTGGCCGTCGGCGTATAGGCAGATTCCTGTAGTGCTTGAACAATATGCAACTGTGCAAATAGTGCCATTAGGGCCTCCTTAATGACATTCGAAAATCTCCGGTAGAAATCTGACAGCATAATCGTCGTTGATCCGTGAAAACATTAGTATATAGTTCTTTTTCTTCACGATACATGCGTAGATATATCTTACATTGCCACAGTCGTTCTCACCAGTTTTCTTTTTCTCGGGAAGTCGTTCTCACAGATTGGTGATAGCAACTCGAACAACAAACCAAGTGGCTTACATCTTAATTATAAAATCGTTAAACTACATGTCGTGTGCTAATTGGCCTATATATATACATGTGGTGCCAACTGCCAAGAGAAGCCTATCACAGAGACCAAGCAGCTCTGCCATATTTTCTCTTCTTTGCAGTTTGTTGGTACAACATGGTCATAAGAGCACCGGTGATGCCAGCTCGCCTTGTTCTCCTGTTTCTCCTCCTAACCGGCGCTTCCGCCACCTATCAGGACGCCGGCCGACAATCTGTAGACCGGCGAAGCTTCCCCGATGGGTTTGTCTTTGGGACTGCCTCGGCAGCCTATCAGGTTTTCACTTGTATTCCCATCTTCTCATTAATGCATGTATCTATCTATTATATACTAAAAGCAATATACGGAACTGTAACAGAGCCGTGACGTTAATCCACATATGCTATAAATATATAATCCATTGATTTTGGTTTTGACGGCTAAGATTAAAACACGAGGTTACGTACAACTTTAATCGGGTACAAACGAGTTGTTTTCAACACGCACAACCATATAACCTTCCATTCCGTCAAAAAGGCCAAAACATGTTCCGTGATAGCACGTGTCCATGTGTGACTGGCTAAAAAATTGTCCGTGTAGAATACTACATGAAAATACGATATCACAAATCGTTTAATTCGATCCCGCAAAAAAAAAAAAATCGTTTAATTCGACCTGAAGGACGCTATGCTTCACTGATTTTCCGATAAAACCAGTTGATGTTGCTAAAGATTCTGGGGTGTAGCGCCTCAGCAACCCGGAAGCTTGCATGCGGGCACTGGAGGTGGCGATTCGGCCGGCGAGCATGTACGTCGATGGGGAATTTTCTGAAAATTGCGAGGAGGCCGACGAGGCCGAACTGGATGGCGGCAAGCCCCGTCCTAGCAAAGTCTTCTTCCTTTTATAGCCTAAACTGGCCCCTGTAGATCTGTGTAGCGCTGACTCAGATCTTTTCTGATAAACCTATGATGTGTGCGTCCATGCTCACCTACCCGTCCTCCTCCACGGTTCGATGCTGCACTACCGGCAACTCTCCAGAAGCACGGCGCGAGCTGCTACTATCAAGTCCAAGCGGCCCGGAGGAGCCCTCAGACAGTAAACTATATAGCGTGAGCCTTCTAGGTCATTAAAGCCATCTGCCTCCGTTGGTTCGCATTGCGAAATCTGAACCCGGTTGTCACATAAACAGTTCTTTCAAAAGAAGATAGTTGCATGTGCATCAGGAGTTCATCGGGATTTCGGTAAGCTCAATATCCATCTTAGGTCCAATAAACGTATATAGAAAAGTAAAGACATGCATATCACAACTTCTGAAATTTAGATTATTTTGTTCATAGGAGTCTGAGGTACAGAAGTATTTGCATGAAAGAAACTCGATCAACAAGCAATAGGGTAATCAATGTGTAGATTCGGATTTTCTTGGTAAGTGATACCTTGATTATAATTATGTTTGAAAGGTTTTTTTATAAGTAATAATTATTTTCACTACTTTGACTTCATCGGGTTCAATAGTCAGTGTGATGATATGGGACAGGGCCATAACTTTATGAAATCTGTGACCATGAGCCTTGATCATTTATTTTTTGATATGCACGCAAACAATTAAAGGAATACCATTTTAATCACTAGCTTATTCATAATATGTATACATCACGGTTTCTTATGCCATGCGCGAGAAATACCTCAATCGTCTGGGTAGGTCACAATTTGAGTGAAAAAATTTCAATTAGCTTTTGGAAGCACCACAAAGACGGAGTCATTTACTAAGCACTTGATCAAAATTGATGCACATATTCATCCAATAGTCCACAAAATGACCACTTCCAGGTGGATCAAATTGCTTTCTCTAATATCACGTCCAACCAAACAATATTGCTATAGAAACTCTAAATTCAACGTATTATAACTATGATTGCACATATTTATCCCATATTTCATAAATGACAAGTGTCTATAAAATGGTATGTTTATATGGATGTAGTCGATTTTAGATTACCAGAAACATATTTTATGCAACTTACATACTAATGGCAAGATACAATTAAAAATAGAGATATGTTTAATAAAATCAACCAAAACACCTGTTGCTTATGCTGGATCTTCTTTTTATTAGCTATCATAGCAGTTACATATATATAACAGTAATTAAATCGAGAGGCCCCTAATTTTCAAAAAATAACATTTATAAAACAATGTTCAAATTTGCACTAGAGACACTATCCATGTAAACTTCATTACCTATATCAAATTTCATGCCCGAGCGAGTAGAACCAAAAATATGAATAAAAATAAATGAAAAGGTTTGGCAGTCCACATATACTTCCACAGACAACCTTTCAAGAGTAACTCGATAAGGCAAAAACATGTACAAAAAGGAGGGAAAAAGGATAATTTTCTACATTGCATAATCTGAGACTAGAACCTAAGATCTCTACTCTGATATCGCAGTAAGATCATGCATGAATCAGTTGAACCAAAACTCCAAAATGATGTAAAATTTTGTACAATCACATATTTTAGAACGGGGGAGAAAAGGAGAGAATATTTATTCCCGAAGTGAAATGAAAACTCTTATTTTTTAAATGGCATATGAGGATAAATTTATTTTTATTTAATTATTTCCGCAAATTTATTTTCCTATCCCTTAGAAATCTTATATAGAAATCAGTTCGTAATTTCTCAAGTTGAACATAATTATTAGATGCACTAAACATATATATTTATATATTAATATATAAATACCAAGGACTCTCAATCTGACTGATAACCTCACTAAGAGCACACATGATTACACGTAAGGTCATTAAATTTTTTCCGAATGGAATTAATATCATTGCCATAAACGAAATATGATTAAATATGATGCATGTATGTGTGATATTTTATTTACCACTATGTATGCTCTAAATGTATATTTTTTCCTTTCCTACTTAATAATGTATATTAATATCTCAATCACCTTCAGCCCACAAAAGACGGTGCCCTCGCATTTGCGAGGGCCACCTTGCTAGTTATTATAAAACAGACGACAAAGAACGGCTTAGATTAACTGTACATACAACGTTTGGAAAAGAGCAGCACAAATTTCACCGAAGGATTATTATTATTATTAAAGTAGAAACGAAATAACGGTTTAGATTAACTGTACATGCAACGTTTGGAAAAGAGTGTAGATTTAACGGAAGGAGAAGGTATAAAATATGTCTAAATATATGTATTTCAATGTAACTACTCCCTCCATCCGGAATTAAATGTCACAAGTTTGACAAAAGTGGATGTATCTAACACTAATTCTGGACGGAGGGAGTAATATGGAACAAGGGAGTATTATTATTATTTTTTTGGTTTGCCCTTTGCTATTCGGTAACTCAAAGCCTAAAATAAGGGGGACGGATATTTCGGATCTTTTTTTTTGATAAAGGGAAGTATATTAATATCGCGGAGATACAAATTACACCCGGCCTCTACAACAACGCAATGGATGCACACAGCCGAAAGAAAATAAAAAGAAGAAATAAAAAAGAAGAAAAGTCCCGCTACAGGGTTACAGTCCTCGCGGTATCCGCACAACCATCACCTAAACAACAGCTGACGTCCAACTCTTCGAAAACAACGTCTCCAAGAAGAACGGTGCCAGGCACAACCAATTAAGACCAGACCTTGGATTTTCACCCTGAAGATAATCCTCGCTCTCAAAACAACGGCTCCAAGAAGACCGGTGTCAGGCACAACCAATTAAGGCCAGACCTTACGTTTTCACCCTGAAAGGTAGGATTTTGGACTCCAAGCATATTGTATCCCCCTCTGACATATAGATGCCACGAATCTTGTAACTTCAAGCCAGTTCCCTATCGATGCAAAGACTCCGAACACCGTTGCTAGTCCTCCAATCTCGCCTTCGATGACTGAGCATTGCAACCAAATTCCACCAATCTAGCAATCTCCAAACATTGCCTATGTTAGTCGCCGGCGGAGCCTTTCGGTCGACACCCCGGCTTGATCAAAGAGGACCTACATCATGATATTCATCTTCGCGCGACAGGAAACCCTAGGACCGCCGCCATTATTCTTCAGCCTCGCGGCCCGACACCGCGAAGCCACTCCCAGCAAGAAAGCGTCATAGAAGGGGTAGACCATTGCCCAACACTAGGTCGCCGGCGTGACCAAGGTCGTAGCCATACTACCACGGCCGGCCAAAGACGGATCCGATACCCAAGATCGCAAGATCAGGCATCAAATCCCCGCGTCCCCAAGCGATTCCCGGATCTGATCCAGGCGCCCGCCGGCGACGCAGCACCCCCGCTGTATCACCTTCCCGCCGGGAGGCTCAAGCGCCGGTCCTAGGCCGCACCGCCCCATGCCCACCGCCAGCTCTCCACCGCCTCCATGGAGCGCCGCCGTGGAGCACCTCTCCTGCCCACCGTTGATGACGGGGGCGCCACCACCACCGCCGGTGACAGGCGGCAGTGACGGCAGGGTCGAGGGGGTAGGAGGGGCTCGGGAGGGAGGGAGGTGCGGGCGCCTCCGGAGTCGCCTGGAGGGGGCGGCTAGGGTTTTGTCCGGCTATGGCTGCAGGATATTTCGGATCTGGTGGGCGTCCTCTTGCATGCATAAGTTTTACCTCATGATTCCCATGGAATTTCTTGGATATATGCGTAATTCCTCAACCCGCTGCACCACAAAACATATCTCACTGACTCTGATTGTTTGATGCCATATGGGAGAACGAGAGCGTGGCGCTTGACACATAGCATGCGCCACGGGAAGCATGTTGTGACTTGATCGAGCTGGGTGAGTGCAACGATGGATACACAACTCGTGCTGCACGGCTTGCATGATTTCCATGTGATTAGCAGTTACCACGGATAGCATGCACAGATAGCTGGATGTACACGGCGAGTAACAGCTAAGACGTCAGAAATATCTTTCCATCTATGATATTGACTACCCACCTACATACGCCGAAGTTCTATTGCAATTGTAGTCATTATATGGCCTGCCCGACAATTCGTCTTCTATATTTGGTGCCATGATTACAAGGTCTGGCACAAGTATATTTGAAGAAAAGCTATTTACATGTAGAATCAAAATTGTAAATAAAAGCAAAAGAATAACAAAAAAATTATGTACAAAATATAAATAAACTCCACATATATTTATGTTTTTAATATTTTTCATATGAGATTTAGTCTGTACAAAATTCAATCAACAACTCAAACAAGAATTTTCATATAAAAATAAACAGGTTTTTTATTCACACAGGATTGCATTGGTGCCTTTTAAAAAAATGATTAGTCTTTTTATGAGACCATACTTAGGAGATGCTTATGCAATTAGCAAGATAGGAGGAGATGAGATGTATATAGGTGTTCAATGGTGTCACAATATTTTCTCACTTTAAGCACACCCACATAAGCACCTTGCTTTGTAGATACCTTAAGACTGATGTCAAAACTCTGTTTGCGCTTAGACAAAGTTGCCACAACCTTACTAATAGTGGGAGAAAGATAGGTATATTTCTTAAGCATGAAAATAGGCATAGTAGGATGGGCCTACCTTCCCTGTATAAAAGGATAAATAGTAGATAATTATTTGCGAACCATTGGTTTGGACCTAAATGAGATTTGTCCTCTACTATTATAATTAATATTCTCTCCGTCACAAATTAACTGACGCAAATTGGTATATAGCAGGGTACTTTACTAAGCAAACAATATTTATACTTCAGTGTTACCATTTTAACAGCTTGGACATGAAGCTAGTGCACATGGGCAAATAAGTGGAATACACATTATATCTTTATTTATTTTCAAATTTCAATCCTGTAGACAATTATGCTAGTAATAAAAAAAGATGCATACTTGGCTTTCTAACGCATAAACACGGATGCACGTCTCACCTCAGAGTGTTCCGGTCCATGCGAATGGCTGCGTAAGTACGCAGTTGTGATGAAATGACCCGAGCTTACGTGTGTTTGCACCCAGGTGCGGATCCAGGATTTAACTATAGGGGGGCGAAGAAGACACTGTTCGCAGATATGATATACCTAAAAAATATTTCAATTCCTAAATGTAGCTAGTATCATCGTGAAACTCTTAACTGGTTTTGCAATTCAATGTACATCTATAATTCTACTAGTTTGGGTGCAGATCTACGTCTAATGTACCCTTCGAACACGTTACTGATAAAGTTGAGTTATGCCCATATAATTTCCAAGTATAACAAAACTAATTAATAAAAGAATTAGATTTTGGAAATCTCTCACCCTGTGCAATTCTATGTTAACAAGACAATAACTATGCAATTTCTATGTGAAATCCTAGTAGAGGGCGAGATCACAGGGAGTCACCACAGGCCCTACATCCTTATATTTATCAACTAACGGATCAATCATGTGTACAGGTGCATCTAGGCCACCACTGACATTGGAGGCTAACTGAGACCAATGAATTATTGGATTCGATCAAGCTAGCACGTATGAACTGCATACATAAACAATTGTAACTTGGAGGTTGGAGCGAGCAGCTAGCGTACTAATTTAGCGTGGGGGCGTGAAGCGCGGGACGCCGAATTTCTCATACCTTTGCTAATCGATGGCGCTCCAGTCCGTGTGGGCATCGACGGCAGCGTCGATGCTCAATCATGAACAAAGCGGAGAAGATGATATCGTGCGTGGCTACATGCGGTGAAGTAGATCCGATCGTGTGCATGCATCAATTCATTGATTGCGTTTTCCATAGGCCCTAGTTTCTCTAGTGCGTGCCACCGTGGCCTTTGACCCTGGCTAAAGCTTTGGGCTTGGTCAACTCAGATCAGTACATCGGTCTAGTCGCCGGGCAAGGCAAGAGTAGGATTAGGCCTCTGTTTGCACCCTAGGGGACACAGTAAGTCTATTGCGTCGTATTGATTCGAGTACATTCATAGAAAAGATTATTATCCAATCCATAGGAAAAACAAAATAACAACAATCAGTGCAATAGGAAAATCTCAAAATTAGTATTTGACTATATGGAGCTCTTATATGGAAGACGGTACAATGATGATGGTCTTCCTTTTCTGATAGGAAGAATTCGGTCAAAACTCATTGGTGTTCTCCAAGGATGTAAAATTATTGATGACTCACATTTTGGTACCAATGTACCCGCTCATTAGACTGAATAACAATCAACCCATCACCAAATAATTAGGAAAAAATGAATAAATACAAGGAGCTCCTACACGGCCACATTGTACCCATGGTGAATGTCCTACAAAGTGCATTGCTGGCTCCAAACGAATCAAAGTATGTAAACCCACCTCCCAAATACCTTGCCCCAACCTCATTTCTCCATCTTCATAGGACTGTTCATCTCCTTCGTTTACATTTAAGGGAACACAACCTGAACGAACGCGACAAATATAAGGTTCATAATTTCAACCCATGGGCCCGGTCACATGATTATTAGAGACGCCCTTATAAATATGTAATAATGTCAACATGTGCGGTAGTATATGTTGATATGGAATTGCATAAATTGAAGAATATAAGCAATAGCACAAGTTAGAAAAAGGATAAATATTCACAAGCAAAACCTCACAAGTAGGCATGTGCCATCCCTGTTTCAACTTCAGTTGTGGTGCAAAAATGTCAGAACAAATGTTATCCTCACAAAAGAGACATAAACATAGGAAGAAGAGTGGACTATATACCATCGCTGGCCATATATAAACCAATGATTAATGTCTTCAACAACAACCTAATATCTTATCATGGTAGCTCTCGATGAAAACATATGTAGCGTAGTGTGGTATTTTACATATTTCAATGGTATGCCAATGTTGATGCAGCTCAAACATGTTACACCTAGTTGTAACATAAGACATAGAGAAAATAATACCAAATGTAACAAGGGCAATAAATCTAGCCGCCCAAATGTGCGGGTCACCATGCTAGTTTCATGGAAAGGACAAGAACGAATAAACGAACAAGATGCATGAGTGACAAATTAATGCAAGAAAATTGTACTTCCTTCAGCACAGTTTACAGGGTGCCCACGCAGTTTAAGGAAAAGTTTGACCATTAAATTTGGTCAACAAAATATACATTATTTATCATAAAAATTATACCATTTGATTTATATTAAAATGAAGTATTTAATAATATAATTTGTATGATATAAACTTTTATTTTTTATGACAAAATTTTATTTTGTGACTAAATTTTATTTTTATGATATAATTTTGTGAAGTGTGTTCTTAAACAACGTGCCCTGTAAACTGTGATGGAGGAAATACTCAACTTCAACATGTATGACTTGACAATTGATCTTATGCAAGAAATGATTAGCCAGTTCGCATGAATGCAGTACGAGGGTGGTGCAATGGAGGGGGGCAGGGGACCAAGCATATGGGACACGTTCACTCACCGGCATCCAGGCAAGTATATACATCTGTAGATCTGCTACTCACAGTTTTTACAGTTTCTCGTAACCAAATGGTTCTGTTTATCTTGTTAAGTAGTATATATTGCAATTGTTTTTCCCTTTTGAGAGGTTTTAGGGTACATCATACAACATCACATAATTTTGGCCAAAATTAGGCCTAAGGACAGTTTAGCAATTTTCTTTTAAGGTATAATTATTTTCTTTATTAATTTGTCAGTCAATAAATATCGAGGAACAGATCATCCACCGCACATCATTCTTATCTCCCAAGTAATCTTCTTCCTCGAAGCTTTTTTTTGTCGTCCTCACAGCTTCTCGGACTTTATTTTGGGTCACTAGGGCCGGCAGGCGGCGTACTAACCATAACAATGCCCGCCAAGATTTGTTTTTAAAGGATACATCATACATGACGGATCGATTTAATAGAAGAAGAAGGCCAAGAGGCCGGTTACAACGCGTTTGGCACAGATGCACAAAACGCAACCCACCCGCTACGAAAAGAGATTACTCGCCAAACCTCCACTGCTCTACCTGACGAAGGCTACCCCGAAATAAACCTGCAGCACATCACAAGGCGGCTTCTTCCTCAATCATCTTGAGGACTCTACGCTCGGACGGTTGGTGGCTACCGGCCGACTGCATCATGCTGCTCCGGGATCCAATCATCAAGACCCCAACTGTGCAGTAACGCACTCCACACATGTCTTGCTAACACACAGCCAAGAATATACGAACCTCTGACCAAGCTCCTCCCACGTTGTGACACAGTTAACGAAGGCTTAATCCTCTGCCCCCAAACCTGAATCGGCAAAGACGTCTGATCAGTTTAAACACAGAAGCTTGCTTGTGTTAATGTGATTTAAAGGTAATAAGTTGATCCATTTCGTTCTTTTTTCACGAGGACGAGAAGAACAGATCAATTGGTACCCAATTAGAATAAAATAATATTCCTAGAGGCATGGGTCAGCTGTGGCAATGGTTCGTACCGGTTAAGAACGGCCATTCCTAGAGCCAGGAGACAGCTAGGTTTCTCGTGAAGGACTTGTACTGCCCGTCCGCATCACCCTCGTTTACCCGGTGAGCGCTCATGGTTATGTGCATCAGCCCAATTTGTCGGTGTTGGTGATGCAAGGTTCGGCCACACTAGATTTTAAATAATGCACTACCTAAAATCTTTGTTGAAAATATCGTCCGATATTCCGATAAATCGGTCGATTTATCGCTTACGTCTGACCGATATAATAAATCGGCCGATAAAACAACCGATATTCCGATATTTTTATCGATATTCTGATAAATCGGTCAATTTACCCCTTATCGTGGGTGGACCGATAAGTTCTCGATAAGCGATATCTTAAAACAGAGCCTAGAATATTCCGTCAAATATACGAGTACACATAATCTTGTGTAGTTCCGTCCCTCTCATCCATTGGATCGCAGAGATACACGGTCCAAATTTAGCAGATGTACTGTAAAACAACTAATTTTTTGTATCAATCAAACTAGTTAAATGATTTATGGGAGATCAACAACTAGAGTGACTTCCCTATTTCACCCTGTAATTTACCATTTTATTACCCCATCTAACGGATGTTCATTCAGATTATCCCAGTCAGTGATTTTCTTTATCAGTTTTCCATTTATATATACCTAGAGAAATCTGCCAGTAGAGGGATCTCTACGCTCAGATAGGCCAGGCCAGTGAATCTCCAAGCGGAAAAACGCGATTGACGAGGAAAATAACATAGTGTCATGACATACGTACCTAACTTAAAAAGTTTGAAAATAACTGAATTAGGTAATTTAAATGAAAATCAATGAAATCGGGGTAAATTAGCTATGTCAAACTATGATGTGATTTTTTTTTAACTCGCACTAACAACTATGCAAATACGGTTTTCCACGGTGTGGTATAAAAACAACAAGCCAAAAGTAAACAGTTTCCACATTGCCAAGGTTGCGGTGCTACATATGCAACTAGGACAATTTTACGAAGATCTTGCATTATTAAGAACAAAATCATCAAAATAATTTCAACGAAACCAACATAAAGCGCTCAACCCCGCTATGATACAATCATTTAGTTGCTTAGCTACCACTACAACTAGTTCAACATATTTGAAATATTAGCCAGAAGGGTTAAATTAAAATCAACATGCAATTTTTTTCATAATAAAAGCACCAAAGAACATGTTAATCAATGGAGTTGAATAGTTACCTCAAAATCACAAAAGCTACTTTCGTGTTCCCATCCCAATGCAAATAGCCAAGCAATATTTAGGCATGTGCAAATGCATCATCTCTTAGCACGTTATCATAGAAGTATTAATAACCTAAGAGATAACCAAGCCAACGCATTGTTTATTACGAGTTGTATTTATATTTAATGATTTTGCCTCATGCATGCATATGATTTGGTTAGAACCACTTTTTTCTCATGGCCACATCCGAGGGTTGTATCTTAACTGAGATCCAACATCATTCTCTTCCTTCATTAACTAGTATGCCACGTCAGCAAAATTCCTATGAAACTGCGTTAAGAAACTAGCCTTGGCACAAGACTTAGTGAGGATAATGCATATACTTAGGTAGCATTGGATTTTTTTAAATCGTAGAAGCCTGAAGCATCAAATGAAATATCATTACATGGATCTAACTGAAAACAAGCATGAGGCATGAAGGTTCCACCAGGAGGCATCTGATTTGTGAAAGAGATGAATATTCATCAAAATCTGAACGCGGTAAATCCATGTCGTTCTTTTTTCAACATATAGTGTATGTCGAATCCTAACATTCAACAATGCTACATTTAAAACTTCAACAAATGTGGCATTCTTTCACTGCATGATGTTACAACAAGTTGGGTATTGTTAACTTGTAGACGTATATCCAAGGAAACAATCACCTAGAATTTTGTTGTGGGACCATTTTCAACAATAATTGACCCATGGATGAAAACTCCATTGCAATTTTTGCGGTGCCCTTCTAGAATGGACAATACGTAAGCTGCACTCTCAGTTGTGCAGATTTTTCTTAGTAATGTGACATTCTTATTCTTAATTAGATGTCTTAGCCCTCTTCATTTAATACCATAAACACCCATTTATTTAGAAGTTTTTTTTTTCAAGATTCTCTACTAAGAGTCCTCCTTGATTACCTCATATGCAAATAATATTCAATTCGTTTATTGATACTTCCTTTTTTGGTTGATCCCTTATTTGCAAGAAGAATCTAGATCCAATTTAGGTAAAATTCAGTCAACTTATTACATTAGGTAAAACTACATAAAATAAGTTGAAGCAAATATGAGACAGAAAGTTTCATCAAAATTTAAAGGGAGGGGTAATGCTTTTCTACACCATAAAGAAAACTTTAAAACATGTATGTCTTTGAGAGAATAATTTGAAGGTTATCTATGAAAATTAGACATCGTTGCTAATAAATATAGGACTCATGATGCACAAACGATGTGATGCAATGGCATCGTGATTATTGTAGATGTGATACTTTTTTGGTAACCTAATATATGAGCCTGATTATCGTTGCCATCCATACCATGGGCGCGGGACAACATGCTTTGTATATACTCTCCCCGTTCCTAAATATACGATGTTTTAGCCTTTTTCCATATTCACATGTACCTAGATGTATCTAGGCAACTTTTAGGTATAGGCTCACTCGTATTAGTCCGTATCTAGTCAACATGTATAATCGGTAGAATATTTTATCTTTAGGAATGAAGTGACTGCAAAACTTCCACAGTCTCATGGGCATGGATACCTTGCGTTCCCCTTCTGATGGATAATATAACTTTTCTTTCTGTTTCCTCCAATATGGAAGTAACGTATAATGGATTTTTTGTTCAATTAGGTTTGAGAACGATGAAGAGAATATATTCTAACAAACTTGTGGGTATATTCCCTTCCTTTTTAAATAAGTACTAGAAAAATTAAAGAAGTCATCACATGACGCTAAGGCCGTAATTTGTTTTTGTTTATGTGACTAATACCTAGCGCGGATGAAACCTTACGAAATATCTACAGCCCGTGTTGCTTGTCCTCTACACACCTATTAATTTGAGTAAATTACCCTTGACCGTGACATTCATTTCCATCGATATTCAAAACTCCTAAAGAATGAATGTTCCGAAGCACACCACAAAAAGTAGTAGTATTCTTGTACATTTAGCAAAACATTGTCAATATTCATTTTTTCTAATGTTAATCGATAACAAGTTGGTCTATCCAATATCAAATGATGTGATTATGGCCGAAGCAAATATAGATGTGAATCTTTAGATAATTCAAGGTTCCTATTTAAAAAATGAACATATATAATATGTACATCGATAAAAAAAATACATTGTGTTTAACAACTAAATGATTTTGCAGATAAAATAGCCGACAAAAGTAACGGGGACGTAGCAGACGACTCCTACCATCTTTACAAGGTAGATATAACGTGTTTATGTTAAGCATTCATGCTTTTTGGTAATACATTTTATTCATTTCAGTAAATTGCAGATGCTAAAACTATAGATAAGGATTACATAAGATGATATAAATATAAGATCGCAAGAAATGACAATATGGTTGAATGATAGTTCCAATCCTGCCAAACTGAACAAGCAGTGATATAAACTTTTCACACACAAAAAATGCAGGAAGATGTGCGCCTAATGAAGGATATGGGAATGGACGCATATAGATTTTCCATCTCGTGGACACGAATTCTCCCTAGTATGACATATGTGTTGATACTTATTATCTTCTCTCCTTATTTATTAGAATATGTATCGTATCATCCAAATTGTATGTTCACCCCGTGTTGACACACCAACCTTGATGTCTGACTGCCTGATATCAGGCGGAACTCTGAAGGGCGGAGTGAACATGGAAGGCATAAAGTATTACCACAATTTGATCAATGAGCTCCTTTCTAAAGGTATATATGTACAATCTTCCTTGCTAAATTACTTGTGATACAATGCCTTCGGCCAAGATGGAGCATGGGTTAAATTGTTTTCACCTGATTATTCTCAATGTTTTGATATATTTAATATTTCCAGGGGTGCAACCATTTGTGACCCTTTTTCACTGGGACGCTCCTCAGGAACTTGAGGATAAATATGGAGGATTTCTTAATCCCAATATAATGTACGTCAAAACTAATGTTATATACCAGCCAGCACAATGTTATAACTAGATAGCTGACTGATACGCTGATGCAGAAATGACTATAAGGACTATGCCGAAGTGTGCTTCAGAGAATTTGGAGATCGAGTGAAGCACTGGATCACGTTCAACGAGCCCACGAATTTCTGCGCCCAAGGGTACGCAAGTGGAACATGGGCGCCTGGCCGGTGCTCGCCGTGGGAGCAGGGAAAATGCAGTGCCGGTGATTCAGGAAGAGAGCCTTACACCGCATGCCACCACGTGCTGCTCGCTCATGCAACGACCGCCAGAATGTACAAGGATAAATATCAAGTGAGAAAAAAAATATTTCCAATATCTAAGTTAATGAACCCTCCATTATTATGCAATTTTTATTCATCCATGAACAGCCCTGTTAATATATATAATGCCTATAAAATGTAGGCCCTTCACAAGGGTGATATTGGAATAACATTGACTTCAGGATGGTATGTTCCCATGTCCCGTTCAAGATCTGACAATGATGCGGCAACACGCGCCATGGATTTCAACCTTGGATGGTAAATTATCCATTGTACTCATGCATAGTTCTTTGCCGTGTTCAAAAAATAATTAGCAAACTAATCTTACGATGAAATCACTTTTAGGTTTATGGACCCGCTTGTTAGAGGAGACTACCCCGTAAGCATGAGGGGATTGGTTGGAAATCGCCTGCCACGGTTCAGCAAAGAACAATCTGAATTTCTCAAAGGTGCTTTCGACTTTATTGGACTCAACTATTACACTTCGAGCTATGCTGGCCATCTTCCTCCACCAAATGGCTTGAAGAAGAGCTACAATACTGATGCTCAAGCTAATCTTACAAGTGAGTCATGCTAAGTCATGGTGTAATGTATCTACCTCTCTAGCTAATCTTCATTATCAGTCTATGTCAATGGAAATTTTGCAGCATATCATGATACTACTCACTCCGTCCTGGTGTTTAGGGCACATATAACAATTCTCCAGGCCCTAGGTATTCATTCATTGGGATTTAAACATTACATGCATAGGTGGAGAGGAGTGGAGAAAGCCAACCACCCACTAATTGGAATAGAATTAATGCAAAATGTGCCTAAGAGATGAGACTGTATGTTTTTGGTATTATGCCCTATACATCAGGACGGAAGGAGTACTATCTTTTATTGAGTTTTATTAATGTCTACCAATTATGTACTCCAGGTGTCCGAAATGGTGTCCCTATAGGCCCTCGGGTATGTAACTTTCAAGTTCTCCACATAATGATTACCACCTCCTCTCTACAAATTTTATATGTGGTGACATAGTTCGGTAAATAAAATTCACGCACGTAGGCGGCTTCACCATGGCTCTACGTCTATCCTCGAGGGTTCCGTGAGTTGTTGCTTTATATCAAGGATACCTATGGCAATCCGATCATCTACATAACTGAAAACGGTGACCTTTTTTTCCTATTTTATAATCATATGCCTGAGCTCAAACTCATATGAAAATATTTATTCTCTGTAAATAGGAGTTGATGAAGCCAACAACAACAGCTTACCGCTACAGGAAGCCCTGAAGGACTACGCCAGGATAGAGTACCACCACAAGCACCTGCTTGCCCTATTGAGTGCCATAAGGTGGACTAACTCTCTGAACTAGTTTCAGTTTCAACATTACTATAACTCTATTAATCATCTTCAAATCTTACATTACCTCACTGTGTTGCATGTGCATGCTTGTACTCATTAATTTACAGGTACGGCACGAACGTCAAGGGGTACTTTGCATGGTCGCTGCTGGATGACTTCGAGTGGTCGAGCGGATACACGGTGCGGTTCGGGTTAAACTACGTGGACTACAATGATGGACTGAAGCGGTACCCGAAGCTTTCTGCCCATTGGTTCAAGAAATTCCTAATGAATAAATAAAGAAGTAGTTACTATTCCACACGATAGACATGGTGCATTGCAATAAATCGTTTGTAAGAACGTGCAGTTTGTGTGCATAATCCTCACTAATACTAGACGGTATACATTGCTCCCGTTGCTGTTAGATTTGATAATAAACAAAAGTATAAATGTGGAATTTAAAATGCAAAGTTATAATGCATATTCTGTATGGAAGGTCATGTGGTCTCTTTTAAATACTCCCTCCGTCCGTCCCCTATTACTTGATGTTCTTTGGTGTCCCTAAAGAATTCAACTAGTTGGTGGGCTTATCACCATTACTCCCTTCTTCCCTGAATAAGTTTATGTTACCTTTTTTGGAAGTCAAATTTATTAAAATTTGACTAACTTTATTAAAAAAATTACAAGCATTTATGGCACCAAAATAGCATCACTAGATTTGTCTTGACATGGAGTTCCAAAATATACCATTTTGATTTCATATATTTTGCTACTATTTCCTATAAAATTGATCAAATTTTAAAAATATTGACTAGTGTAAAAGCTAGATGTACACATATTTGTGGACGGCGGGAATATGTATTGTTCTGCAACCTCGCCGGCTTCACGGGCTTCTGCCTAGCTAATCTCTGCATCTGCGCCAAGTGTTCTTGATGAATCTTATTCTGGACATCGTCGATTGGAACGTCCGAGGTCTTAACGACCAAGCTCGAAAAGACATGATCCATGCCATGCTCGCCAACACACCTTGCCGCATCCCCTATTTATAAGAGACCAAGCTCGCGTCCGGGCATGTGGCACTCACTAGTAGAAACAGAGCCAAAGGATTTTACCTTTAGTACCAGTTCAATCACGAACCGGTACTAAAGGTAAAATTAGTACCGGTTCCACAGCACAAGGCGCCGGAAAACATCATCACCGGTTCGTTCGGAGTTTTTGGTACCGGTTCGTTCGGAGTTTTTGTTACCGGTTCGTGACACGAACCGGTACTAAAAGTTTTCGCGCCAAATTTAGGGTGGATGTGGAACCGGCGCTGCACCTTTAGTAACGGTTCGTATCAGGAATCTATATCTCAACACGAGCACACCCGAGAGCTCTCCCATTTTTCATTCCAACACATTTTCAAAAAAATTCTCTCCTCTCACACTCCACCAAATCTTCATTTTTCTCCACCATTTTGTTAAGATTGGCAGCAACCATCTATACAAGGGTTAGCAACATTATAATTTCTTCTGGCATTCCTAATTTAGCTCATTTCCTATAGTTTAACTCATTTCAATTTTTTAGTGCTAGCAAGGTGTTTGATGAAGTGTCTAAGTTAGGGATTTCATTCGTTTTATATGCAATTTGATCTTAAATTATAATAGTTTTTTCACTAGTGGAAACAACCCCTTTCGTCCAGGGCCAGAAAAGGCATCTGTCCCGGTTGCATCAAAATTCAGGACAAATGCTATGCATTGGTCCCACTTTTGTGCGCCCGAGGCAGCAGAAATCGCCTGAGGTCATTGGTCCCGGTTCGTAAGGAGGCATTGGTCCCGGTTTGTGGCATGAACCGGGACCAATGCCTCGCCACAGGCCACGTCACACGCGCAAGGGCATTGGTCCCGGTTCATGCCACAAACCGGGACCAATGCCCCCTTCCCCTACATATACTGCCTCACAACCCCCATTCCCTATTTTTTTTTTGCTTGGAGGAGTGAGAGAGGTGGGTGCTAGTGTGTGTTATTTTACTATGCACACAAGGTGTTCGACGAAATACCCGAGCCACACATAAGCTCACTGAAAATGGTATCTTCGACCGAGGTTAACAAACTTATCTTTTTCATCTGTAATTGATACATAAAAACTAATATTTGTCGATGTACTGTGGTCATTTCTCTATTGAAGATGTTATTGTAATGTTTTTTTGATAAACTTAATTATACGATACAGATGGATGCACGGCAGGGATGGATGTACGGTGACCGACGCACTTCCGAGTATATTGCAGTCCTGAATGCATTTCTCGATGTAGCTCAGGCGAACAAATATAATGGCTTTATGTGTTGCCCATGTGTTGATTGTCGGAACGTCAGGGAGCACTCTTCCTCTAGAATCCTTCACGGCCACCTATTTCGGAGAGGTTTCATGCCCAGCTATAATTGCTGGACCAAGCATGGAGAAAGAGGGGTTGTGATGGAAGACAATGAAGAAGACGAAGATCCTTTGTTACCTGAATACGGTGATACTGCAATGGAAGACAATGCAGAAGAAGGAGGTGATCAAGAACGGGCATCAGAAGAGCCCGATGATGATCTTGGCCGAGTTATTGCTGATGCAAGGGAAGACTGTGAAATTGAATTGGAGAGGTTGAAGCTGGACAACATGTTACAGGATCACAAAAAGTTGTTGTACCCAAATTGCGAAGATGGTAGCACAAAGCTCGGTACCACACTGGAGTTGCTGAAATGGAAGGCACATAACGGTGTGACTGACAAGGAATTTGAGAGTTTACTTCAACTAATGAAGCCGAAGCTTTCAAAGGATAACGAATTACCTGAGAGTATTTACGAAGCAAAGAAAGCTCTCTGCCCTCTAGGATTAGATGTGCAGAAGATACATGCATGCATTAATGACTGCATCCTCTACCGCGGTGAGAAGTACGAGAATTTGGATGAATGTCCGGTATGCACTGCACTGTGGTATAAGATCAGAGTAGATAACCCTGGTGATGTTGACGGTGAGCCCCCCACCCCCGGTAAGAGGGTTCCTGCAAAGGTGATGTGGTATGCTCCTACAATACGACGGTTGAAACGTCTGTTTAGAAACAAAGAGCATGCTAGGTTGTTGCGATGGCAGAAAGAAGACCGTAAGAAAGAAGGAAAGTTGAGACACCCCGCCGATGGATCGCAGTGGAGAAAGATCGAGAGAGACTTCCCGGACTTTACAGGAGAGGCGAGAAACTTATGGTTTGGTCTAAGTACAGATGACTTTAATCCTTTTGGGGAGCAGAGCTCCAGTCATAGCACCTGGCCCGTGACTCTATGTATGTACAACCTTCCTCCTTGGTTGTGCATGAAGCGCAAGTTCATTATAATGCCATTTCTCATCCAAGACCCGAGGCAACCTGGCAACGACATTGATGTGTATCTAAGGCCATTAGTGGAAGAACTCTTACAATTGTGGGGCAAACTAGGTGTACGTGTGTGGTATGAGAACGAACAAAAGCCATTTGACCTACGGGCGCTGCTTTTCGTAACCATCAATGATTGGCCTGCTCTTAGTAACATTTTCGGACATACAAACAAGGGATACAATGCATGCACACACTGTTTAGATAAGACTGGCCGTGTTTATTTGGATATATGAAAAAGGTTATATACCTGGGGCATCGTAGATTTCTTCCGATCAAGCATCCCGTAAGAAAGAAAGGAGGGAAGCATTTCAGAGGTGAGGCAGATAACCGGAAGAATCCTGACCTCCGTAGTGGTAATGATTTATTCGATATGGTCAAGGACCTAAAAGTAATGTTTGGGAAGGGTGATGGCAGCCAACCTGTTCTGAACGGCCCTGATAAGCGCGCACCAATGTGGAAGAAGAAATCTATATTTTGGGAGCTACCCTATTGGAAAGTTCTAGAGGTTCGGTCTTCAATCGACGTGATGCACGTGACAAATAATCTCTGCGTCAACCTGCTATGCTTCCTGGGCGTGTATGGGAAGTCAAAAGATACGTCAGAAGCACGGGAGGACCAGCAACGTATGAAAGACCCAAGCAACAAGCACACAGATACATGCGCCATTACTTAAGCAGCTACGCTCTTGCTAAAGCGGAGAAGGAAATATTTTTTTGAATACCTTAACAGTATCAAGATTCCGTCTGGCTTCTCGTCGAATATAAAGGGGATAATAAACATGGCAGAGAAAAAAAATCCAAAACCCGAATTCTCATGACTGCCACGTGATTATGACGCAGTTGCTTCTGATTGCATTGAGGGAGCTTCTACCGGAGAATGTTCGAGTACCCATTGTGAAGCTATGTGCATTCCTCAACGCAATATCTCATAAGGTAATCGATCCAGAAATTCTGGCAAGATTACAGAGGGATGTGGTCCAGTGTCTTGTTAGTTTTGAGTTGGTGTTCTCACCAGCCTTCTTCAACTTTATGACTCATCTCCTGGTTCACCTATGTGAAGAGATTCATATTCTCGGTCCGGTATTTCTACACAATATGTTCCCCTTTGAGAGGTTCATGGGAGTCTTGAAGAAATATGTTCATAACCGTGCTAGGCCAGAAAGAAGCATCTCGAAGGGCTATGGAACAGAGGAGGTCATTGGGTTCTGTGTTGACTTTATTCCTGACCTTAAGAAGATTGGTGTTCCTGAATCGCGGCATTAGGGGAGACTGAGGGGAAAAGGAACGCTGGGAAAGAAAACAATGATACCCAGTGACGGGCATTCTTTCACTAAAGCACACTACACAGTTCTACAAAATTCCATCTTCGTGGTTCCGTATCTCGAGGAACACAAGAATATTGTACACTCCACAAACCCGGGGAAGGATGACTCATGGATTAAACGCAAAAACATGGAGACTTTCGGAAGTTTGTTGCAAACACATCTTACAAATGACACCACTGTTGAAGATCAGCTGTACATGTTGGCCGGGTAACCATCTTCGACTATTGGGAGTTTTCAAGGGTACGAGATAAATGGGAATACATTTTACACGATCGCCCAAGATAAGAAGAGCACCAACCAGAACAGTGGTGTCCGCTTTGATACAACAAACGAGAATGGAAAAAATGACACATACTATGGTTACATAGAGGAGATATGGGAACTTGACTATGGAGCTTCTTTTAAGGCCCCTATGTTCAAGTGCAAATGGGTCAACCTGAATGGACAAGGGGTAAAGGTATACCCGCTTTACGGAATGACAACAATGGATCTCAACAATATTGGTTACAATGGCGAACCATTCGTCCTAGCCAATGATGTGGCTCAGGCCTTCTATGTGAAGAACATGTCCTCCAGACCGAAAAAAATAAGCAAACAAATACATCATACGATGAGCCGAAGCGTCACATAGTTTTTTCAGGGAAAAGAAACATCGTGGGAATCGAGGACACGACAGACATGTCAGAAGATTATAATAAGTTTGTTGAAATTCCACCCTTCACAGTGAAAGCTGACCCAACCATCCCGTTAAATAATGAAGTTGCTCCATGGTTACGGCCGAAGCGATCGTAAGCAAGGGACAAGGGTTCATGGACCATCTCTACACGAAGAAAATTCAGAAGACTAGATAGGGATGTTGTTGGTGATGTGTAATAATAAACGTGGAATACATGATCATAGTTCTGCTGAAAAAGTGTTCACAAAAATTGTCGCACCGGCGCTCGCGCCCATATTGCACACAAACATGCATCTTGGATAGATAAAAAGGCAGTACATAATGGAAATAGTGGATCTAAACCTAAACAGAGAGCATAGATCTACATAATGGCAAGACTGGATCTGATCTGCTAGTCATACTCCTGCCTAAGCCTATAGTACTCCGACTCGTAGTCTTCGTAGTCGCCGCCGTCATTGTCACTATCGTCGGACGGTGCTCTGGACTGCCTCGGAGGATCACGACTAATTAATAAAAGAATTAGATTTTGGAAATCTCTCACCCTATGCAATTCTATGTTAACAAGACAATAACTATGCAATTTCTATGTGAAATCCTAGTAGAGGGCGAGATCACAGGGAGTCACCACAGGCCCTACATCCTTATATTTATCAACTAACGGATCAATCATGTGTACAGGTGCATCTAGGCCACCACTGACATTGGAGGCTAACTGAGACCAATGAATTATTGGATTCGATCAAGCTAGCACGTATGAACTGCATACATAAACAATTGTAACTTGGAGGTTGGAGCGAGCAGCTAGCGTACTAATTTAGCGTGGGGGCGTGAAGCGCGGGACGCCGAATTTCTCATACCTTTGCTAATCGATGGCGCTCCAGTCCGTGTGGGCATCGAAGGCAGCGTCGATGCTCAATCATGAACAAAGCGGAGAAGATGATATCGTGCGTGGCTACATGCGGTGAAGTAGATCCGATCGTGTGCATGCATCAATTCATTGATTGCGTTTTCCATAGGCCCTAGTTTCTCTAGTGCGTGCCACCGTGGCCTTTGACCCTGGCTAAAGCTTTGGGCTTGGTCAACTCAGATCAGTACATCGGTCTAGTCGCCGGGCAAGGCAAGAGTAGGATTAGGCCTCTGTTTGCACCCTAGGGGACACAGTAAGTCTATTGCATCGTATTGATTCGAGTACATTCATAGAAAAGATTATTATCCAATCCATAGGAAAAACAAAATAACAACAATCAGTGCAATAGAAAAATCTCAAAATTAGTATTTGACTATATGGAGCTCTTATATGGAAGACGGTACAATGATGATGGTCTTCCTTTTCTGATAGGAAGAATTCGGTCAAAACTCATTGGTGTTCTCCAAGGATGTAAAATTATTGATGACTCACATTTTGGTACCAATGTACCCGCTCATTAGACTGAATAACAATCAACCCATCACCAAATAATTAGGAAAAAATGAATAAATACAAGGAGCTCCTACACGGCCACATTGTACCCATGGTGAATGTCCTACATAGTGCATTGCTGGCTCCAAACGAATCAAAGTATGTAAACCCACCTCCCAAATACCTTGCCCCAACCTCATTTCTCCATCTTCATAGGACTGTTCATCTCCTTCGTTTACATTTAAGGGAACACAACCTGAACGAACGCGACAAATATAAGGTTCATAATTTCAACCCATGGGCCCGGTCACATGATTATTAGAGACGCCCTTATAAATATGTAATAATGTCAACATGTGCGGTAGTATATGTTGATATGGAATTGCATAAATTGAAGAATATAAGCAATAGCACAAGTTAGAAAAAGGATAAATATTCACAAGCAAAACCTCACAAGTAGGCATGTGCCATCCCTGTTTCAACTTCAGTTGTGGTGCAAAAATGTCAGAACAAATGTTATCCTCACAAAAGAGACATAAACATAGGAAGAAGAGTGGACTATATACCATCGCTGGCCATATATAAACCAATGATTAATGTCTTCAACAACAACCTAATATCTTATCATGGTAGCTCTCGATGAAAACATATGTAGCGTAGTGTGGTATTTTACATATTTCAATGGTATGCCAATGTTGATGCAGCTGAAACATGTTACACCTAGTTGTAACATAAGACATAGAGAAAATAATACCAAATGTAACAAGGGCAATAAATCTAGCCGCCCAAATGTGCGGGTCACCATGCTAGTTTCATGGAAAGGACAAGAACGAATAAACGAACAAGATGCATGAGTGACAAATTAATGCAAGAAAATTGTACTTCCTTCATCACAGTTTACAGGGTGCCCACGCAGTTTAAGGAAAAGTTTGACCATTAAATTTGGTCAACAAAATATACATTATTTATCATAAAAATTATACCATTTGATTTATATTAAAATGAAGTATTTAATAATATAATTTGTATGATATAAACTTTTATTTTTTATGACAAAATTTTATTTTGTGACTAAATTTTATTTTTATGATATAATTTTGTGAAGTGTGTTCTTAAACAACGTGCCCTGTAAACTGTGATGGAGGAAATACTCAATTTCAACATGTTTGACTTGACAATTGATCTTATGCAAGAAGTGATTAGCCAGTTCGCATGAATGCAGTACGGGGGTGGTGCAATGGAGGGGGGAAGGGGACCAAGCATATGGGACACGTTCACTCACCGGCATCCAGGCAAGTATATACATCTGTAGATCTGCTACTCACAGTTTTTACAGTTTCTCGTAACCAAATGGTTCTGTTTATCTTGTTAAGTAGTATATATTGCAATTGTTTTTCCCTTTTGAGAGGTTTTAGGGTACATCATACAACATCACATAATTTTGGCCAAAATTAGGCCTAAGGACAGTTTAGTAATTTTCTTTTAAGATATAATTATTTTCTTTATTAATTTGTCAGTCAATAAATATCGAGGAACAGATCATCCACCGCACATCATTCTTATCTCCCAAGTAATCTTCTTCCTCGAAGCTTTTTTTTGTCGTCCTCACAGCTTCTCGGACTTTATTTTGGGTCACTAGGGCCGGCAGGCGGCGTCCTAACCATAACAATGCCCGCCAAGATTTGTTTTTAAAGGATACATCATACAAGACGCATCGATTTAATAGAAGAAGAAGGCCAAGAGGCTGGTTACAACGCGTTTGGCACAGATGCACAAAACGCAACCCACCCGCTACGAAAAGAGATTACTCGCCAAACCTCCACTGCTCTACCTGACGAAGGCTACCCCGAAATAAACCTGCAGCACATCACAAGGCGGCTTCTTCCTCAATCATCTTGAGGACTCTACGCTCGGACGGTTGGTGGCTACCGGCCGACTGCATCATGCTGCTCCGGGATCCAATCATCGAGACCCCAACTGTGCAGTAACGCACTCCACACATGTCTTGCTAACACACAACCAAGAATATACGAACCTCTGACCAAGCTCCTCCCACGTTGTGACACAGTTAACGAAGGCTTAATCCTCTGCCCCCAAACCTGAATCGGCAAAGACGTCTGATCAGTTTAAACACAGAAGCTTGCTTGTGTTAATGTGATTTAAAGGTAATAAGTTGATCCATTTCGTTCTTTTTTCACGAGGACGAGAAGAACAGATCAATTGGTACCCAATTAGAATAAAATAATATTCCTAGAGGCATGGGTCAGCTGTGGCAATGGTTCGTACCGGTTAAGAACGGCCATTCCTAGAGCCAGGAGACAGCTAGGTTTCTCGTGAAGGACTTGTACTGCCCGTCCGCATCACCCTCGTTTACCCGGTGAGCACTCATGGTTATGTGCATCAGCCCAATTTGTCGGTGTTGGTGATGCAAGGTTCGGCCACAGTAGATTTTAAATAATGCACTACCTAAAATCTTTGTTGAAAATATCGTCCGATATTCCGATAAATCGGTCGATTTATCGCTTACGTCTGACCGATATAATAAATCGGCCGATAAAACAACCGATATTCCGATATTTTTATCGATATTCTGATAAATCGGTCAATTTACCCCTTATCGTGGGTGGACCGATAAGTTCTCGATAAGCGATATCTTAAAACAGAGCCTAGAATATTCCGTCAAATATACGAGTACACATAATCTTGTGTAGTTCCGTCCCTCTCATCCATTGGATCACAGAGATACACGGTCCAAATTTAGCAGATGTACTGTAAAACAACTAATTTTTTGTATCAATCAAACTAGTTAAATGATTTATGGGAGATCAACAACTAGAGTGACTTCCCTATTTCACCCTGTAATTTACCATTTTATTACCCCATCTAACGGATGTTCATTCAGATTATCCCAGTCAGTGATTTTCTTTATCAGTTTTCCATTTATATATACCTAGAGAAATCTGCCAGTAGAGGGAACTCTACGCTCAGATAGGCCAGGCCAGTGAATCTCCAAGCGGAAAAACGCGATTGACGAGGAAAATAACATAGTGTCATGACATACGTACCTAACTTAAAAAGTTTGAAAATAACTGAATTAGGTAATTTAAATGAAAATCAATGAAATCGGGGTAAATTAGCTATGTCAAACTATGATGTGATTTTTTTTTAATTCGCACTAACAACTATGCAAATACGGTTTTCCACGGTGTGGTATAAAAACAACAAGCCAAAAGTAAACAGTTTCCACATTGCCAAGGTTGCGGTCCTACATATGCAACTAGGACAATTTTACGAAGATCTTGCATTATTAAGAACAAAATCATCAAAATAATTTCAACGAAACCAACATAAAGCGCTCAACCCCGCTATGATACAATCATTTAGTTGCTTAGCTACCACTACAACTAGTTCAACATATTTGAAATATTAGCCAGAAGGGTTAAATTAAAATCAACATGCAATTTTTTTCATAATAAAAGCACCAAAGAACATGTTAATCAATGGAGTTGAATAGTTACCTCAAAATCAAAAAAGCTACTTTCGTGTTCCCATCCCAATGCAAATAGCCAAGTAATATTTAGGCATGTGCAAATGCATCATCTCTTAGCACGTTATCATAGAAGTATTAATAACCTAAGAGATAACCAAGCCAACGCATTGTTTATTACGAGTTGTATTTATATTTAATGATTTTGCCTCATGCATGCATATGATTTGGTTAGAACCACTTTTTTCTCATGGCCACATCCGAGGGTTGTATCTTAACTGAGATCCAACATCATTCTCTTCCTTCATTAACTAGTATGCCACGTCAGCAAAATTCCTATGAAACTGCGCTAAGAAACTAGCCTTGGCACAAGACTTAGTGAGGATAATGCATATACTTAGGTAGCAATTGGATTTTTTAAAATCGTAGAAGCCTGAAGCATCAAATGAAATATCATTACATGGATCTAACTGAAAACAAGCATGAGGCATGAAGGTTCCACCAGGAGGCATCTGATTTGTGAAAGAGATGAATATTCATCAAAATCTGAACGCGGTAAATCCATGTCGTTCTTTTTTCAACATATAGTGTATGTCGAATCCTAACATTCAACAATGCTACATTTAAAACTTCAACAAATGTGGCATTCTTTCACTGCATGATGTTACAACAAGTTGGGTATTGTTAACTTGTAGACGTATATCCAAGGAAACAATCACCTAGAATTTTGTTGTGGGACCATTTTCAACAATAATTGACCCATGGATGAAAACTCCATTGCAATTTTTGCGGTGCCCTTCTAGAATGGACAATATGTAAGCTGCACTCTCAGTTGTGCAGATTTTTCTTAGTAATGTGACATTCTTATTCTTAATTAGATGTCTTAGCCCTCTTCATTTAATACCATAAACACCCATTTATTTAGAAGTATTTTTTTTTTCAAGATTCTCTACTAAGAGTCCTCCTTGATTACCTCATATGCAAATAATATTCAATTCGTTTATTGATACTTCCTTTTTTTGTTGATCCCTTATTTGCAAGAAGAATCTAGATCCAATTTAGGTAAAAGTCAGTCAACTTATTACATTATGTAAAACTACATAAAATAAGTTGAAGCAAATATGAGACAGAAAGATCAGTGGTAAACCTGAAAGTTTCATCAAAATTTAAAGGGAGGGGTAATGCTTTTCTACACCATAAAGAAAATTTTAAAACATGTATGTCTTTGAGAGAATAATTTGAAGGTTATCTATGAAAATTAGACATCGTTGCTAATAAATATAGGACTCATGATGCACAAACGATGTGATGCAATGGCATCGTGATTATTGTAGATGTGATACTTTTTTGGTAACCTAATACATGAGCCTGATTATCGTTGCCATCCATACCATGGGCGCGGGACAACATGCTTTGTATATACTCTCCCCGTTCCTAAATATACGATGTTTTAGCCTTTTTCCATATTCACATGTACCTAGATGTATCTAGGCAACTTTTAGGCATAGGCTCACTCGTATTAGTCCGTATCTAGTCAACATGTATAATCGGTAGAATATTTTATCTTTAGGAATGAAGTGACTGCAAAACTTCCACAGTCTCATGGGCATGGATACCTTGCGTTCCCCTTCTGATGGATAATATAACTTTTCTTTCTGTTTCCTCCAATACGGAAGTAACGTATAATGGATTTTTTGTTCAATTAGGTTTGAGAACGATGAAGAGAATATATTCTAACAAACTTGTGGGTATATTCCCTTCCTTTTTAAATAAGTACTAGAAAAATTAAAGAAGTCATCACATGACGCTAAGGCCGTAATTTGTTTTTGTTTATGTGACTAATACCTAGCGCGGATGAAACCTTACGAAATATCTACAGCCCGTGTTGCTTGTCCTCTACACACCTATTAATTTGAGTAAATTACCCTTGACCGTGACATTCATTTCCATCGATATTCAGAACTCCTAAAGAATGAATGTTCCGAAGCACACCACAAAAAGTAGTATTATTCTTGTACATTTAGCAAAACATTGTCAATATTCATTATTTCTAATGTTAATCGATAACAAGTTGGTCTATCCAATATCAAATGATGTGATTATGGCCGAAGCAAATATAGATGTGAATCTTTAGATAATTCAAGGTTCCTATTTAAAAAATGAACATATATAATATGTACATCGATAAAAAAAATACATTGTGTTTAACAACTAAATGATTTTGCAGATAAAATAGCCGACAAAAGTAACGGGGACGTAGCAGACGACTCCTACCATCTTTACAAGGTAGATATAACGTGTTTATGTTAAGCATTCATGCTTTTTGGTAATACATTTTATTCATTTCAGTAAATTGCAGATGCTAAAACTATAGATAAGGATTACATAAGATGATATAAATATAAGATCGCAAGAAATGACAATATGGTTGAATGATAGTTCCAATCCTGCCAAACTGAACAAGCAGTGATATAAACTTTTCACACACAAAAAATGCAGGAAGATGTGCGGCTAATGAAGGATATGGGAATGGACGCATATAGATTTTCCATCTCGTGGACACGAATTCTCCCTAGTATGACATATGTGTTGATACTTATTATCTTCTCTCCTTATTTATTAGAATATGTATCGTATCATCCAAATTGTATGTTCACCCCGTGTTGACACACCAACCTTGATGTCTGACTGCCTGATATCAGGCGGAACTCTGAAGGGCGGAGTGAACATGGAAGGCATAAAGTATTACCACAATTTGATCAATGAGCTCCTTTCTAAAGGTATATATGTACAATCTTCCTTGCTAAATTACTTGTGATACAATGCCTTCGGCCAAGATGGAGCATGGGTTAAATTGTTTTCACCTGATTATTCTCAATGTTTTGATATATTTAATATTTCCAGGGGTGCAACCATTTGTGACCCTTTTTCACTGGGACGCTCCTCAGGAACTTGAGGATAAATATGGAGGATTTCTTAATCCCAATATAATGTACGTCAAAACTAATGTTATATACCAGCCAGCACAATGTTATAACTAGATAGCTGACTGATACGCTGATGCAGAAATGACTATAAGGACTATGCCGAAGTGTGCTTCAGAGAATTTGGAGATCGAGTGAAGCACTGGATCACGTTCAACGAGCCCACGAATTTCTGCGCCCAAGGGTACGCAAGTGGAACATGGGCGCCTGGCCGGTGCTCGCCGTGGGAGCAGGGAAAATGCAGTGCCGGTGATTCAGGAAGAGAGCCTTACACCGCATGCCACCACGTGCTGCTCGCTCATGCAACGACCGCCAGAATGTACAAGGATAAATATCAAGTGAGAAAAAAAATATTTCCAATATCTAAGTTAATGAACCCTCCATTATTATGCAATTTTTATTCATCCATGAACAGCCCTGTTAATATATATAATGCCTATAAAATGTAGGCCCTTCACAAGGGTGATATTGGAATAACATTGACTTCAGGATGGTATGTTCCCATGTCCCGTTCAAGATCTGACAATGATGCGGCAACACGCGCCATGGATTTCAACCTTGGATGGTAAATTATCCATTGTACTCATGCATAGTTCTTTGCCGTGTTCAAAAAATAATTAGCAAACTAATCTTACGATGAAATCACTTTTAGGTTTATGGACCCGCTTGTTAGAGGAGACTACCCCGTAAGCATGAGGGGATTGGTTGGAAATCGCCTGCCACGGTTCAGCAAAGAACAATCTGAATTTCTCAAAGGTGCTTTCGACTTTATTGGACTCAACTATTACACTTCGAGCTATGCTGGCCATCTTCCTCCACCAAATGGCTTGAAGAAGAGCTACAATACTGATGCTCAAGCTAATCTTACAAGTGAGTCATGCTAAGTCATGGTGTAATGTATCTACCTCTCTAGCTAATCTTCATTATCAGTCTATGTCAATGGAAATTTTGCAGCATATCATGATACTACTCACTCCGTCCTGGTGTTTAGGGCACATATAACAATTCTCCAGGCCCTAGGTATTCATTCATTGGGATTTAAACATTACATGCATAGGTGGAGAGGAGTGGAGAAAGCCAACCACCCACTAATTGGAATAGAATTAATGCAAAATGTGCCTAAGAGATGAGACTGTATGTTTTTGGTATTATGCCCTATACATCAGGACGGAAGGAGTACTATCTTTTATTGAGTTTTATTAATGTCTACCAATTATGTACTCCAGGTGTCCGAAATGGTGTCCCTATAGGCCCTCGGGTATGTAACTTTCAAGTTCTCCACATAATGATTACCACCTCCTCTCTACAAATTTTATATGTGGTGACATAGTTCGGTAAATAAAATTCACGCACGTAGGCGGCTTCACCATGGCTCTACGTCTATCCTCGAGGGTTCCGTGAGTTGTTGCTTTATATCAAGGATACCTATGGCAATCCGATCATCTACATAACTGAAAACGGTGACCTTTTTTTCCTATTTTATAATCATATGCCTGAGCTCAAACTCATATGAAAATATTTATTCTCTGTAAATAGGAGTTGATGAAGCCAACAACAACAGCTTACCGCTACAGGAAGCCCTGAAGGACTACGCCAGGATAGAGTACCACCACAAGCACCTGCTTGCCCTATTGAGTGCCATAAGGTGGACTAACTCTCTGAACTAGTTTCAGTTTCAACATTACTATAACTCTATTAATCATCTTCAAATCTTACATTACCTCACTGTGTTGCATGTGCATGCTTGTACTCATTAATTTACAGGTACGGCACGAACGTCAAGGGGTACTTTGCATGGTCGCTGCTGGATGACTTCGAGTGGTCGAGCGGATACACGGTGCGGTTCGGGTTAAACTACGTGGACTACAATGATGGACTGAAGCGGTACCCGAAGCTTTCTGCCCATTGGTTCAAGAAATTCCTAATGAATAAATAAAGAAGTAGTTACTATTCCACACGATAGACATGGTGCATTGCAATAAATCGTTTGTAAGAACGTGCAGTTTGTGTGCATAATCCTCACTAATACTAGACGGTATACATTGCTCCCGTTGCTGTTAGATTTGATAATAAACAAAAGTATAAATGTGGAATTTAAAATGCAAAGTTATAATGCATATTCTGTATGGAAGGTCATGTGGTCTCTTTTAAATACTCCCTCCGTCCGTCCCCTATTACTTGATGTTCTTTGGTGTCCCTAAAGAATTCAACTAGTTGGTGGGCTTATCACCATTACTCCCTTCTTCCCTGAATAAGTTTATGTTACCTTTTTTGGAAGTCAAATTTATTAAAATTTGACTAACTTTATTAAAAAAATTACAAGCATTTATGGCACCAAAATAGCATCACTAGATTTGTCTTGACATGGAGTTCCAAAATATACCATTTTGATTTCATATATTTTGCTACTATTTCCTATAAAATTGATCAAATTTTAAAAATATTGACTAGTGTAAAAGCTAGATGTACACATATTTGTGGACGGCGGGAATATGTATTGTTCTGCAACCTCGCCGGCTTCACGGGCTTCTGCCTAGCTAATCTCTGCATCTGCACCAAGTGTTCTTGATGAATCTTATTCTGGACATCGTCGATTGGAACGTCCGAGGTCTTAACGACCAAGCTCGAAAAGACATGATCCATGCCATGCTCGCCAACACACCTTGCCGCATCCCCTATTTATAAGAGACCAAGCTCGCGTCCGGGCATGTGGCACTCACTAGTAGAAACAGAGCCAAAGGATTTTACCTTTAGTACCAGTTCAATCACGAACAGGTACTAAAGGTAAAATTAGTACTGGTTCCACAGCACAAGGCGCCGGAAAACTTCATCACCGGTTCGTTCGGAGTTTTTGGTACCGGTTCGTTCGGAGTTTTTGTTACCGGTTCGTGACACGAACCGGTACTAAAAGTTTTCGCGCCAAATTTAGGGTGGATGTGGAACCGGCGCTGCACCTTTAGTAACGGTTCGTATCAGGAATCTATATCTCAACACGAGCACACCCGACTCTCCCATTTTTCATTCCAACACATTTTCAAAAAAATTCTCTCCTCTCACACTCCACCAAATCTTCATTTTTCTCCACCATTTTGTTAAGATTGGCAGCAACCATCTATACAAGGGTTAGCAACATTATAATTTCTTCTGGCATTCCTAATTTAGCTCATTTCCTATAGATTAACTCATTTCAATTTTTTAGTGCTAGCAAGGTGTTTGATGAAGTGTCTAAGTTAGGGATTTCATTCGTTTTATATGCAATTTGATCTTAAATTATAATAGTTTTTTCACTAGTGGAAACAACCCCTTTCGTCCAGGGCCAGAAAAGGCATCTGTCCCGGTTGCATCAAAATTCAGGACAAATGCTATGCATTGGTCCCACTTTGTGCGCCCGAGGCAGCAGAAATCGCCTGAGGTCATTGGTCCCGGTTCGTAAGGAGGCATTGGTCCCGGTTTGTGGCATGAACCGGGACCAATGCCTCGCCACAGGCCACGTCACACGCGCAAGGGCATTGGTCCCGGTTCATGCCACAAACCGGGACCAATGCCCCCTTCCCCTACATATACTGCCTCACAACCCCCATTCCCTATTTTTTTTTTGCTTGGAGGAGTGAGAGTGGTGGGTGCTAGTGTGTGTTATTTTACTATGCACACAAGGTGTTCGACGAAATACCCGAGCCACACATAAGCTCACTGAAAATGGTATCTTCGACCGAGGTTAACAAACTTATCTTTTTCATCTGTAATTGATACATAAAAACTAATATTTGTCGATGTACTGTGGTCATTTCTCTATTGAAGATGTTATTGTAATGTTTTTTTGATAAACTTAATTATACGATACAGATGGATGCACGGCAGGGATGGATGTACGGTGACCGACGCACTTCCGAGTATATGGCAGTCCTGAATGCATTTCTCGATGTAGCTCAGGCGAACAAATATAATGGCTTTATGTGTTGCCCATGTGTTGATTGTCGGAACGTCAGGGAGCACTCTTCCTCGAGAATCCTTCACGGCCACCTACTTCGGAGAGGTTTCATGCCCATCTATAATTGCTGGACCAAGCATGGAGAAAGAGGGGTTGTGATGGAAGACAATGAAGAAGACGAAGATCCTTTGTTCCCTGAATACGGTGATACTGCAATGGAAGACAATGCAGAAGAAGGAGGTGATCAAGAACGGGCATCAGAAGAGCCCGATGATGATCTTGGCCGAGTTATTGCTGATGCAAGGGAAGACTGTGAAATTGAATTGGAGAGGTTGAAGCTGGACAACATGTTACAGGATCACAAAAAGTTGTTGTACCCAAATTGCGAAGATGGTAGCACAAAACTCGGTACCACACTTGAGTTGCTGAAATGGAAGGCACGGAACGGTGTGACTGACAAGGAATTTGAGAGTTTACTTCAACTAATGAAGCCGAAGCTTTCAAAGGATAACGAATTACCTGAGAGTATTTACGAAGCAAAGAAAGCTCTCTGCCCTCTAGGATTAGATGTGCAGAAGATACATGCATGCATTAATGACTGCATCCTCTACCGTGGTGAGAAGTACGAGAATTTGGATGAATGTCCGGTATGCACTGCACTGTGGTATAAGATCAGAGCAGATAACCCTGGTGATGTTGACGGTGAGCCCCCCCACCCCCGGTAAGAGGGTTCCTGCAAAGGTGATGTGGTATGCTCCTACAATACGACGGTTGAAACGTCTGTTTAGAAACAAAGAGCATGCTAGGTTGTTGCGATGGCAGAAAGAAGACCGTAAGAAAGAAGGAAAGTTGAGACACCCCGCCGATGGATCGCAGTGGAGAAAGATCGAGAGAGACTTCCCGGACTTTACAGGAGAGGCGAGAAACTTATGGTTTGGTCTAAGTACAGATGACTTTAATCCTTTTGGGGAGCAGAGCTCCAGTCATAGCACCTGGCCCGTGACTCTATGTATGTACAACCTTCCTCCTTGGTTGTGCATGAAGCGCAAGTTCATTATAATGCCATTTCTCATCCAAGACCCGAGGCAACCTGGCAACGACATTGATGTGTATCTAAGGCCATTAGTGGAAGAACTCTTACAATTGTGGGGCAAACTAGGTGTACGTGTGTGGTATGAGAACGAACAAAAGCCATTTGACCTACGGGCGCTGCTTTTCGTAACCATCAATGATTGGCCTGCTCTTAGTAACATTTCCGGACATACAAACAAGGGATACAATCCATGCACACACTGTTTAGATAAGACCGGCCGTGTTTATTTGGATATATGAAAAAGGTTATATACCTGGGGCATCGTAGATTTCTTCCGATCAAGCATCCCGTAAGAAAGAAAGGAGGGAAGCATTTCAGAGGTGAGGCAGATAACCGGAAGAATCCTGACCTCCGTAGTGGTAATGATTTATTCGATATGGTCAAGGACCTAAAAGTAATGTTTGGGAAGGGTGATGGAAGCCAACCTGTTCTGAACGGCCCTGATAAGCGCGTACCAATGTGGAAGAAGAAATCTATATTTTGGGAGCTACCCTATTGGAAAGTTCTAGAGGTTCGGTCTTCAATCGACGTGATGCACGTGACAAATAATCTCTGCGTCAACCTGCTATGCTTCCTGGGCGTGTATGGGAAGTCAAAAGATACGCCAGAAGCACGGGAGGACCAGCAACGTATGAAAGACCCAAGCAACAAGCACACAGATACATGCGCCATTACTTAAGCAGCTACGCTCTTGCTAAAGCGGAGAAGGAAATATTTTTTGAATACCTTAACAGTATCAAGGTTCCGTCTGGCTTCTCGTCGAATATAAAGGGGATAATAAACATGGCAGAGAAAAAAATCCAAAACCCGAATTCTCATGACTGCCACGTGATTATGACGCAGTTGCTTCTGATTGCATTGAGGGAGCTTCTACCGGAGAATGTTCGAGTACCCATTGTGAAGCTATGTGCATTCCTCAACGCAATATCTCATAAGGTAATCGATCCAGAAATTCTGGCAAGATTACAGAGGGATGTGGTCCAGTGTCTTGTTAGTTTTGAGTTGGTGTTCTCACCATCCTTCTTCAACTTTATGACTCATCTCCTGGTTCACCTATGTTAAGAGATTCATATTCTCGGTCCGGTATTTCTACACAATATGTTCCCCTTTGAGAGGTTCATGGGATTCTTGAAGAAATATGTTCATAACCGTGATAGGCCAGAAAGAAGCATCTCGAAGGGCTATGGAACAGAGGAGGTCATTGGGTTCTGTGTTGACTTTATTCCTGACCTTAAGAAGATTGGTGTTCCTGAATCGCGACATTAGGGGAGACTGAGGGGAAAAGGAACGCTGGGAAAGAAAACAATGATACCCAGTGACGGGCATTCTTTCACTAAAGCACACTACACAGTTCTACAAAATTCCATCTTCGTGGTTCCGTATCTCGAGGAACACAAGAATATTGTACACTCCACAAACCCGGGGAAGGATGACTCATGGATTAAACGCAAAAACATGGAGACTTTCGGAAGTTTGTTGCAAACACATCTTATAAATGACACCACTGTTGAAGATCAGCTGTACATGTTGGCCGGGTCACCATCTTTGACTATTGGGAGTTTTCAAGGGTACGAGTTAAATGGGAATACATTTTACACGATCGCCCAAGATAAGAAGAGCACCAACCAAAACAGTGGTGTCCGCTTTGATACAACAAACGAGAATGGAAAAAATGACACATACTATGGTTACATAGAGGAGATATGGGAACTTGACTATGGACCTTCTTTTAAGGCCCCTATGTTCAAGTGCAAATGGGTCAACCTGAATGGACAAGGGGTAAAGGTATACCCGCTTTACGGAATGACAACAGTGGATCTCAACAATATTGGTTACAATGGCGAACCATTCGTACTAGCCAATGATGTGGCTCAGGCCTTCTATGTGAAGGACATGTCCTCCAGACCGAAAAATAAATAAGCAAACAAATACATCATACGATCAGCCGAAGCGTCACATAGTTTTTTCAGGGAAAAGAAACATCGTGGGAATCGAGGACACGACAGACATGTAAGAAGATTATAATTAGTTTGTTGAAATTCCACCCTTCACAGTGAAAGCTGACCCAACCATCCTGTTAAATAATGAAGTTGCTCCATGGTTACGGCTGAAGCGATCGTAAGCAAGGGACAAGGGTTCATGGACCATCTCTACACGAAGAAAATTCAGAAGACTAGATAGGGATGTTGTTGGTGATGTGTAATAATAAACGTGGAATACATGATCATAGTTCTGTTGAAAAAGTGTTCACAAAAATTGTCGCACCGGCGCTCGCGCCCATATTGCACACAAACATGCATCTTGGATAGATAAAAAGGCAGTACATAATGGAAATAGTGGATCTAAACCTAAACAGAGAGCATAGATCTACATAATGGCAAGACTGGATCTGATCTGCTAGTCATACTCCTGCCTAGGCCTATAGTACTCCGACTCGTAGTCTTCGTAGTCGCCGCCGTCATTGTCACTATCGTCGGACGGTGCTCTGGACTCCCTCGGAGGATCACGACGCCAGCACTGGGCGTGAGGGTAGCGCAGGCGGGGGTTATAGTATTTGTGGATTTTTTTCTCAATTTCAATGTTCAAACATGATTAAATTTTGTTTCATACATGTATGAGATGAACACCACACACCACACACCACAACCTATTTTAGCAAACCAGGGATGTTACATGTCAACACTTCTTCTTCTGTCTCCTAGTTATCTCTAGCATTCAAGGGTTGATTGTTTTCACTATTGGCCATGCTTTGAGACATCATGTGCACTATTTGAGATTGGGTATCAAACATTTGCTGCATTCCTGGTGCTAACTCCATATTAGGGTTGCTGGCTTGATTCTGGGTCATCAGTTGTATCATCTGAGTTTGAGTTTCTAGTAGCATCTGCATTGCTATTGACTTCTCAGGGTTGTTGAAATTCAGGTTAGGCATCTTTTTGGGTTTTAGGGGAGGGGAGGGTAGAGATTATAAACATAACTAAAGGAGGTTCCTATCCAAATACAACAGATCAAGGAAACTGATCTTACAAACAACACATAACAAACATATAGAAACTCATTCATCGCACCAAACAACAAAGTTTTCAAAAACATCTAGTATTGTTGAATCACACTCATTGGTATGACCAATACTCTAATCGTGTTTCGTATCACACAACTATATTACATCTCATGGTCATCCACTACTTAAGGTAGGCTAACTACTTTCCCGCTTCATTCCTCATGAAAAGTATTCAATACTAAGTCTTCACGCTGATCTCCATGTTCTTGTACATTGTAATCTCCTTTTCAAGAGTGTTAATCTCTTCTCCAGCTTCCTTGAGATCCTTCTGAGTGTTGTGAAGTCTCGACTTGAGTCTCTCTGTAAGTTCTTCAATAGCACTCCATGCAGCACTTCATGCTAAATCAAAGAATCAAAAATGCATTACCTTGTTGGTAAACATGCAATCTCCTTCCATCTTGTGGTCGTACTCCTTGTTTATGTTTAGATGAATCTGTACCCACCAATATTCAAGACCATCCTCCTCATCTATGTATGGAAAACCCTTGTAGACTGTTGGTCCTTCCACTACCATGATTAACATGAGATCCTTCAGTGCTCTTGGGAACTCAGTGTCACATTCTAGAGTCATGGTCATCATTGGTTCTTTATTGAGTGAATCAAAGATGCTGGCCATCTACAGAAAAGAGTAGACATTAGAAATGTATCATACACAGGAGTGCGAGGAGAAATGAAGATATAAAATATTTCTTTGTGAATTAGTTGAAAGATAATATATTTTTATTCCTATGGCTTTTCCTATTCTAATCCAAACCTAGGGTCTCGAATTCTACAGGCAACACAAGGCTCTGATACCGTTTTGTAGCGTTCCCACATTTAAATAACGTAAGAACATCTGTGTCACTGTGCTAGTCCCTGGATCAATTGCTAGCACCACAGTCATGCAAATACATCAAATTCTATTACATCGCATGATCTAGTCTTTACAAAATAATATTACAACTTGCATAGTCTTAGAAGACTAGCAGAAAACAAAGAGATACAGCGGAAAGCATAGTACACCATTGATCCCATCTTCTTCATGTGACACAGGTAAAACATGTTGGCAGTAGACTCGAGATCCTAAACGAAATCCTCACTCGTCTTCAGATTTATCTGCAGGATGGAATATGCAGCCAAAAGGGGATCAATACAGTTTAATGTATTGGCAAGTAACACTATGGTGGGTATAAATGGAAAGAGTAATACTACATTCTTATTTGGCTGAGTGGAGTTTTGGCTAAGTTTTCATAAAGCCAGTTTTCTCCTATCACTTTTGTAAAACAAAACTTTCTTTTCAAAGGGTGGCATCATTGGACTGAAATCCAAGCACCACAACTACTGTTCACTTGGTCAAATTTTACTTAATGAAAATGGTGATATGATTCTTCCGTCCATCCTTGTCCAGTTGCACAATGTTGTCTATAACCGGGGACACAGCTAATATCTTAGTTTGTTGACTCTAAAGAGTTTGTGCACTTTCACCTTCACACTCAAATCAGCCCAAACATCCTATACACCCTGAGTGCATTAAGGAAAGGAGAAGATGGAGACGAGATGTTTCAGAATAAATTCCACCGCCGTTTGGCTTACCCGTTCCGCCTATAATTAAGCTACATCTGCTTGTAAGCCTGGTGAGTTCATTCAACTTAGTTGACCAAGACAGATCCCATATGACTAAAGGTTGCACGGGAAGCAGTCTAAACTTGGGGAACATCAAAATCACTTTGTTCATGGGTGGCATTCGTCAAGTGAACACCCCTCGGGGTGACACTCAACTCTCATTAGCCTTGCAACCAAATCCATCTAGGTGGTTCATTGAAGTTGTTACTTATAATTCTTCCACAACATCAAGTAAAAACAATTTGTAACATTGCATAGCATCTATCAAGTTATAAGGATACAAGGGATAAGGTAAATGGATGGATACACACTACTAGGATAATAGCATAGAATAATATAACTTCGTAAAATATCCTATCATGCATACTACTCAAAAATCAACTAATGCATATAGAAAATAATTGGTAATTGATGGTTTGTTACTTGCCTTGTTGAAGTTGGGGAAGAAATCACACTCTCTTCACAAAAGATCGTTGCTCTCCGTACAATCTATTCATTGAAAACACAATAACTAAATAAAGAAGCATCCTAGAAATCAAACATGCAATTGAACATACAACGAGACAAACATAGCAAAATGGTATCAACCAAGTTGTCTAGGACAAGGTCAAGGTTTGAGTTTGAAATATTCATTCTCTAATGGTTTCATACTTGTTGAGGAGGGTTAAGAGTTCACTAAGGATGGTTTAGATTGAGTTTGTAGTAATCAAACTTTATTGAAAACATATTTATCTTAGAAGTTCCAAGAGATATCCTGGCTTCAGTATTGCGATACCGGCTGCCTGCCACATTGATATCCAGGAGATATGCAGGCGTCGGCATGATAGGACTCCAATGGTTCATATAGTAGTGGATTTGATCGACGACTTCTACGCTGATATGAAGACCAACATCGATAATCACAATGAGTGGGAGACGACCCCACTTCACCGCAAGAACACCGAGGATGCCGCCATAGATGCTTACGTTGAATACGAGTTGTACCGCATTATTCGAGTTGTCAACCTTGGGCAGCGTCACCTCGTACCAGCAGCACCAGCAGTTGTTGATGATGATGATTTAGATGACTGCTAGTGTGTTTACGTGGGCGAACACACTTTTTATATATCTCTATGATGTGTAGTAGTGCTCGGGGGTTGATCGTGTGATCTCTATTATGTATAGTACTTTTCTACATCTCTCTCTCTCTATGATGTAGTAGTGCGCGTCTCCTGTTATCTGGAGATCGAGTACTTTTATATGTATCTCTCTATGATGTAGTAGTGCGGGTCTCCTGTATCTGGAGATCGAGTACTTTTATATGTATCTATATTTATATATTCATGTTTAAGTACGATGTGAGCAAAATTTCATTGTGATCTATGTAATGGACGAGTTAAACTTGTCAAGAGTTGGGTCATACCTTTGTCTTATGACTTTCTAGGGCCTAGACTAACATAACAAAAGCAACTAGTTAGACACTTTTCAACCCTATTTTGACACCGGTATTGGCTTTATTCGTATAAGCCTAGTTTTTCTACAACGGGGCTAGGGTTTCATCGGAGAGGGACTCCGACGTTGAGATCCCACCACAAGCTAGATAGTGTGGTGCCATAACATGTGTGTACAAGTGTGTTATGGGTTTTGGATGGCAGACAATGCACTTCGGGGTGTGTCGACCTAATTCAGCGGCATCCACTTCTCTCTAGCGAGTTTGATGACTTATAGCCTGAATGTCTTGGATCAGACAAACATGAGGTTAACTTGTCAAGAGTTGGTTCATACCTTTGTCTTATGACTTTCTAGGGCCTAGCCTAACACAACCAAAGCAACTAGTTAGACACTTTTCTACCCCATTTTGACACCGGTCCCGGCTTTATTCGTAGAAGCCTGGTTTTTCTACCACTAGTAGGAAACTGCCTTTCTATGGAAGGCTTTCTGTGGCGCACCAGAGAAGGGTGCGCCAAGAAATTAAATTTTGTGGCGCACGCCAAAATATGCCCCACGGAAATGACAAATTCTATGGCACACATGAGAAGGGTGCACCACAGAAACTGGGTGGGGCCCGTCCCAATCATTGCAGGCGAACATTTCTGTGGCGCACGTGATCTGATGTGCCCAGAAATGTCATATTTTGTGGCGCATATGTGGTTGGTGCGCCACAGAATATGGCATTTCTGTGGTGCACCAACCACACATGCACCACAGATTTTTTTTCTCTCCACAACCCCCCCCTTCCAGGTCTGAAAAGCATCAAAAAATAAATCCCTTATAGATGCACGGAGAGTTTAAAGTCTACTTTTTTATCAAATTTTGAACAATGAATTTCGACTTTCTGAGCAAAAGTTCGTTAAAAAGGTAAAATAGGCTTAACTTTTGCATACGATGTCAGAAAAAAATGATCAACATGCAGTTGTCCACCTCCTGACGGCACCTGTTGTGTGAGTCGGGATCAAGATCCGTGTACGTCCATCACTTGTCCTGGTCACACCTTAAGTTTTCTCCAAAACGTTTTCTGACTCACACGCAGATGGAAAGATCAAACTACGTGACTCATGGTCGTGGCCAAACAAGTTAGTTGGTCGAGCGCGGTGTGTTAGGCCCCGCGTGTGGTTGCACGCTCAGTCTTGGCTTCGAAGTCGAGAACTCGCTCCTAAGGCCATGAACGGGACAAAACGCCACAACCCATTGTGGCCTCACATCGATGTCGTTATTGGTCAGGTTATCAAAGGTAAACCAAATCACGGCAACCTGACATACAAGATTCACGCAATGACCGGATTCATCAACCGGATGGATCAGATCACCGCTAGGCATGGCTAAGCAAGACTCACAGGGTTTAGCAAAGCGCGCTCAAACAAACCTATAGCTGCTAGGAGCAGTGGATCGGGTTATTTAGACAATGCAGTATATAGGAGAACTACATCTACTGACATCAAATACTTTGAAATCGAATGCAAAGTAAGAGAATCAAATGTTGTTCGAAAACATATATGAGCAGATAAGAGGTTATGCTTGCCTTGATTAAAAGAAAACCAATCGATATATATTCTCGGATAAGTGCTTGACTTGTCGGTTAAGATCAAGTAGTTGCCATTGGAGTTGTTGGCCTTCACTTCGGAGTCGCATTCTACCGAGGGGGAACAACGCCGAAAAAAAGAACAACAATCAACACATGACATGGATGCAATGCACAATATGTATGCATGAGAAAGTTAATGCAATGGAATAAAGACCTAAACATGAAGATAGGTTGCTAGGGTTCGTATGGCAATTATGCATTTTCACTGAAATTAGCCCGAAATGGACCTCGAAGGGTATTTCGGGCGATTATGGACGTGAGTACAATTTTAAATGCTCAAATGGGTTTTAAAACATCATAAATGGACTGCATTTGTCATTTTTAGTATTTTGGTATATAATTTGCTATTTTCTAATTTTATTGATTAAAACTTATTTTCTCTGTTTTTAAATGATTTGAATAATGTTAAATAAGGGTCAAAAATCAACTTTGTCAAACATGTGTGAAAATGACATATTGGGTTGGAAATAATTTTGGAACATTTTGGTACCTTACTTTAATTTTTCTGAATTATAAAACAATAGTTATTAATTTATTAAAATTAATTCTTTTCTCGAATTTGTTAAACATTTTATGGAAAAAGAAAAAATGGATTTGTGACGTCATAGTGACGTCATCCTGACGTCACATGGAGGATCTCTCATCTGTTGAGCATGGAATCGATCGATTTCGCGCGAATTTCACAAATCAACTTGCTCCACGCGTTAGAGGAGGCGAAGGCGGACGTTATGGTGGCGGCGGAACAATCATATGGTCGACGGAGTTACTCCGGCGAGCACTTCGGCGGCGGACAGAGGCGGCCCTCGACGGCGGCGACTAAAACAGCGACATAAATACAAGTGGAGGGACTCATGAGCACCGGGAGCTCACAAGGAGGTTGGCAGTGGGGATCAGAATCGCCAGCGGCGAGTGAAGAACGACGGCGGCCGTGGCAGACGTGGGCGGCGTGATTCCCGCATTCCGCAGCGTCCCGGCAAGCGTGACTCGGTGGAGAGGTGGAGAAGGACCATACGGAGCTCCGGGGACAAACGACGGGCCTCGAGGAGGTCCCCGGCAACGAAAATCGCCGGAATTTCGACGGCGGCCGAAACAACTAGGGTTAGGGTTTGGGAGCTACAGAGAGAGGGAGACAGTGCGGGGTGCAGGAGGAGGAGAAGGAGGGCACGACGCGACCCCTCTATCTTATATCCACGGGATAGGAAGCAAGCAGGAGGTGGCAACGTCGCTGTCGGCGGACTTCCATCCTTCTGGCCGGAGGAAAAGGGATTAAAAGGATTCTTTATGGAAAACCCCTGGAACTTTCGGAAATCACCAAGAGGTCCTTTTCTCTTTGAAAACGGGACATAACCAGTGTTTTTGAGGGCCTTTTTGCAAATAGAAAATTTTGCAAAAATGATATTTGCAAACCTTATAAAATTTCCAACCTCACCATGTTTTCCTTTGGTGAAATTGAAATGTTTTTCAGTTCAAAATTTTGAAGACCACATTAAGTAGTATTAGTGGAATTTTTCTCAATTTCAATGTTCAAACATGATTAAATTCTTGTTTCATGCATGTATGAGATGAAGACCACACACCACAACCTATTTTAGCAAAACAGGGATGTTAAATGTCAACACTTCTTCTTCTGTCTCCTGGTTATCTCTAGCATTCAAGGGTTGATTGTTTTCATTATTGGCCATGCTTTGGGACGAAATGTGCACTATTTGAGATTGGGTATCTAACATTTGCTGCATTCCTGGTGCTAACTCCATATTGGGGTTGCTGGCTTGATTCTGGGTCATAAGTTGTATCATCTGAGTTTGAGTTTCTAGTAGCATCTGCATTGCTATTGACTTCTCAGGGTTGTTGAAATGCAGGTTAGGCATCTGTTTGGGTTTTAGGGGGTGAAGGGTAGAGATTAGAAACATAACTAAAGGAGGTTCCTATCAAAATACAACAGATCAAGGAAACTCATCTTACAAACAACACATAACAAACATGTAGAAACTCATTCATCACACCAAACAACAAAGTTTTCAAAAACATCTAGTATTGTCGTATCACACTCATTGGTATGACCAATACTCTAATCGTGTTTCGTGTCACACAACTATATTACATATCATGGTCCTCCACTACTTAAGGTAGGATAACTACTTTCCCTCTTTATTCCTCATGAAAAGTCTTCAATACTCAGTCTTCACGCTGATCTCCATGTTCTTGTACGTTGTAATATCCTTTTCAAGAGTGTTAATCTCTTCTTCAGCTTCCTTGAGATCCTTCTGAGTGTTGTGAAGTCTCCACTTGAGTCTCTCTGTAAGTTCTTCAATAGCACTCCATGCAGCACTTCATAATAAATCAAAGAATCAAAAATGCATTACCTTGTTGGTAAACATGCAATCTCCTCCCATCTTGTGGTCGTACGCCTTGTTTCTGTACAGATGAATCTTTACCCACCAATATTCATGACCATCCTCCTCATCTATGTATGGAAAACCCTTGTAGACTGCTGGTCCTTCAAATCCCATGATTAACATGAGATCCTTCAGTGCTCTTGGGAACTCAGTGTCACATTCGTCATCATTGGTCATTTCTTGAGTGAATCAAAGATGTTGGCCATCTACAGAAAAAAATATAAATTAGAAATGTATCATACACATGAGTGCGAGGGGAATGGAGATATAAAATATTTCTTTGTGAAGTAGTTGAAACATAATATATTTTTTATTCCTATGGCTTTTCCTATTCTAATCCAAACCTAGGGTCTCGAATCCTACAGGCAACACAAGGCTCTGATACCGTTTTGTAGCGTTCCCACATTTACATAATGTAAGAACATCTGTGTCACTGTGCTAGTCCCTGGATCAATTGCTAGCACCAAAGTACAAAATGAAATATCATGCAAATGCATCAAATTTTATTACATCACATGATCTAGTCTTTAGAAAATAATATTACAACTTGCATAGTCTTAGAAGACTAGCAGAAAACAAAGAGATACTGCGGAAAGCATAGTAGACCATTGAGCCCATGTTCTTCATGTGCCACAGATAAAACATGTTGGTGGTAGACTCGAGATCCAAAACAAAATCCTCACTCGTCTTCAGATTTATCTGCAGGATGGAATATGCAGCCAAAAGGGGGTCAATACAATTTAATGTATTTGCAAGTAACACTATGGTGGGTATAAATGGCAAGAGTAATACTACATTCTTATTTGGCTGAGTGGAGTTTTGGTTAAGTTTGCATAAAGCCAGTTTTCTCCTATCACTTTTGTAAAACAAAAATTTCTTTTCAAAGGGTGGCATCATTGGACTGAAATCCAAGCACCACAACTACTGTTCACTTGGTCAATTTTACTTAATGAAAATGGTGATGTGATTCTTCCATCCATCCTTGTCCAGCTGCTCGATGTTGTCTATAACCGGGGACATAGCTAAGATCTTAGTTTGTTAACTCTAAAGAGTTTGTGCACATTCACCTTCAGACTCAAATCAGCCAAAACATCCTATACAACCTAAGTGCATTAAGGAAAGGAGAAGATGGAGACGAGATCTTTCAGAAGAAATTCCACCACCGTTTGGCTTACCACTTAGTTGACCAAGACAGATCCCATATGACTAAAGGTTGCACGGGGAGCAATCTAAACTTGGGGAATATCAAAATCACTTTGTTCCTGGGTGGCATTCCTCAAGTGAACACCCCTCGGGGTGACACTCAACTCTTATCAGCCATGCAACAAAATCCACCCAGGTGGTTCATTGAAGTTGTTACTTATAATTCTTCCACAACATCAAGTAAAAACAATTTGTAAAATTGCATAGCATCTATCAAGTTCTAAGGATACAAGGATAAGGTAAATGTATGGATACACACTACTAGGATAATAGCATAGAATAATATAACTTAGTAAAATATCCTATCATGCATACTACTCAAAAATCAACTAATGCATATAGAAAATAATTGGTAATTGATGGTGTGTTACTTGCCTTGTTGAAGTTGGGGAAGAAATCATATTCTCTTCACAAAAGATCGTTGCTCTCCGTACAATCTATTCATTGAAAAAACAATAACAAAATAAAGAAGCATCCTAGCAATCAAACATGCAATTGAACATACAAGGAGACAAACATAGCAAAATGGCTTCAACCAAGATAGCTAGGACAAGGTCAAGGTTTGAGTTTGAAATATTCATTCTCTAATGGTTTCATACTTGTTGAGGAGGGTTAAGAGTTCACTAAGGATGGTTTAGATTGAGTTTGTAGTAACCAAACTTTATTGAGAACATATTTATCTAGGAAGTTCCAAGAGATATCCAGTCTTTAGTATTGCGATACCGGCTGCCTGCCACATTGATATCCAGGAGATATCCAGGCGTCGGCATGATTGGACTTCAATGGTTCATATGGCAGTGGATTTGATCGACGACTTCTACGCTGATATGAAGAAAAGATCGATAACCACAATGAATGGGAGACGACCCCACTTCATCGCAAGAACATTGAGGATGCCGCCATAGATGCTTACGTTGAATACGAGTTGTACCATATTATTCGAGTTGTCAACCTTGGGCAGCGTCACCTCGTACCAGCAGCACCAGCAGTTGATGATGATGATGATTCAGACGACTGCTAGTGTGTTTAGGTGGACAAACACAGTTTTTATATATCTCTATGATGTGTTGTAGTGCTCGGGGGTCAATCCTATGATCTCTATTATGTATAGTACTTTTATATATCTCTCTCCTTATGATGTAGTAGTGCGGGTCCCCTGTGATATGGAGATCGAGTACTTTTATATGTATCTCTCTATGATATAGTAGTGCGGGTCTCCTGTATCTGGAGATCGAGTACTTTTATATGTATCTATATTTATATATTCATGTTTAAGTACGATGCGAGCAAAATTTCATTGTGATCTATGTAATGGACGAGTTAAACTTGTCAAGAGTTGGGTCATACCTTTGTCTTCTGACTTTCTAGGGCCTAGACTAACATAACCAAAGCAACTAGTTAGACACTTTTCTACCCCATTTTTATACCGGTACTGAATTTATTCGTATAAGCCTGGTTTTTCTACAACGGAGCTAGGGTTTCATCGGAGAGGGACTCCGACGTTGGGATACCACCACAAGCTTGATAGTGTGGTGCCATAACATGTGTGTACAAGTGTGTTATGGGTTTTGGATGGCAGACAATGCACTTCGGGGTGTGTCGACCTAATTCAGCGGCATCCACTTCTCTCTAGCGAGTTTGATGACTTATAGCCTGAATGTCTTGGATCAGACAAACATGAGGGAAACTTGTCAAGAGTTGGTTCATACCTTTGTCTTATGACTTTCTAGGTCCTAGCCTAAGACAACCAAAGCAACTAGTTAGACACTTTCCTACCCCATTTTGACACCGGTACCGGCTTTATTCGTATAAGCCTAGTTTTTCTACAACGGGGCTAGGGGTTCATCGGAGAGGGACTCCGGAGTTGGGATCCCACCACAAGCTAGATAGGGGGTGTCATCACATGTGTCTACGAGTGTGCTATGGGTTTTGGATGACAGACAATGCACTTCGGGGTGTGTCGACCTATTTCAGCGGCATCCACTTCTCTCTAACGAGTTTCATGATTATATAGTCTGAATGTCTTGGATCAGGCAAACATGAGGGAAACTTGTCGAGAGTTGGGTCATACCTTTGTCTTCTGACTTTATAGGGCCTAGCCTAACACAACCAAAGCAAGTAGGTAGACACTGTTGTATCCCACTTTGACGCCGGTACCGGCTTTCTTCGTATAAGCCTGATTTTTATACAACGGGGCTAGGATTTCATCGGAGAGGGAGTCCGGCATTGGGATCCCACGACAAGCTAGATAGGGGGTGCCATAACATGTGTGTACAAGTGTGCTATGTGTTTTGGATGACTGACAATGCACTTCGGGGTGTGTCAGCCTACTTCAGCGGCATCCAGTTCTCTCTAGCGCGTTTCATGACTTATAGCTTGAATGTCTTGGATGACAAACATGTGGTTAATTTATCAAGAGTTGGGTTATGGATGTCTCATATTTGGATCTCTCTCATTTTTTAATCGATTTGGACATATTATTTGTCAAATTTCAATTTACGTATTTGGATATGTGAATTAGTCAATATTAAATGGAAAAATGCAAATAAGTTAATTATTTTTTGCATTTAAGAATATTTTAATTCAAAATTTTATTAATGATTTGTTTCTTTTTATTTAAATAATTGTTTTGATTCATAAAATAAATATGTGTGACATCATAGTCCATGGGTTAATAGGATTGATAGGATACTATTATTAGGTGAGTATCTCTTGTTTGTAGGTATCTCATAGGGAAGGAACTAAGAAGTTAAGCGTGCTACTGCTGGAGTAGTGTGAGGATGGGTGACCCTTTAGTAGAAGCGAGTAACTAAGATTGAAATTAAGAAATCTTAGTGATAAATGTGAGTTTAAGTGGTTAAACAATAGAAATAAATAAAATAGAAATAAAATTGATTTTTCTAGGAAAAAAATCGAAAAGAGAGAAAAAAGAAAAGACAACCGTTTGGGACCGGTTCGTAAAAGGAACTGTTAGCAAAGGAACCCGGCCCCGTGGGCTCCTCCTGGGCGACATGATGGCCCTTTTAATACCGGTCCATAAGGAACCAGTACTGAAGTATGGTGGGCCTTTAGTGCCGATTAATTAGTACCGTTTGTCCAACCCGTATTAAAGGGTCTCTGGAACCGGTACTAAAAACTCATTTTCTACTAGTGACGCCGATCCCCTGGGAATGGTGGTAACCTAAAAACAATGTTCTACATAATTTTTAACGTGTCTAAAACCTAGGCTCTGACTCTCTTTATATAAGAGGCCAACCCCTAGTCGGTTGGAAAACCGAAACCAAAACTGACTCGAACCTAAATCTAGTTGGAATGGCCACGATACAAACCGGCCCGTTAGAAGGCTCGGCTAACACTGCGGCTCGCGGGCCTTAGACATTATACATTGTAATTAATTGTCCAGTAGATGCCCACATCATCCTCCCCTTCTTAGGAAAGCGTTATTCTCAGCGCCGGAAGGTGTTCTCCAGCGTGTGTGTGGCGTCGAATTTTCACATTGCCACGATCATGCACCATCCTCAAGCTTGCCAACCTACCATACCATATCCTCCCGCTTGGCTAGCTCGACCTGTTCTTGACACTCTCCAAATTTGGCACCACCAATATGATTGAGAAACACAACATTCATACCGCAAAGTGTACACGAATCACACAAATCATTCCAGACACGACAGGACAAACTACTGCACACCACGGATCCAAATAAGCTGAATACGTATGCCGATGCAATCTAAAAAATTGTATGTCTTTTACCCTCCTTACTTTTTTTTGGCTGTAGAGAAAACAAACTGAACTGGTTGTCATCTATTTTTTTCTCAGGTAAATATTGCACCAAACCAAATCCACCTGAATAAAACTTCCAATCGGACCAGCTCCCAACATTTTTTTCCTTGTTGCGAGTTGTCCCATTTGATCACACCACACGGAAGAAACTGGCCCACTTCACCCAATCAACTCGTATCGTCCTTGATGGTAGTAAGATACCTAACTGAACACGACTACGGAAGCGCTCGCGTTGCTCCCAGGGGGGCGGCACGGGAAAAACCCTAGCCGCCGCCGCCCCCACACCCCCTCCTCCCCATCCACCCGCCGCCACCGGAGGAAGCCACCGGGGCCACAACCCTCCGCGTGGTGGACGGCGGCCGGCGGGTCCTCGGCTCCTCAGCATAAACGTGGCGGGAGGGCCTCCGGCCAGATACTTTGGTCGTCCCTGGACGGCTTGCGCGGACGGCGGAGCACGGACGCCGGGGCGGTGGCCCTGGTTCTTCTGGCGGCGACTAGTGGCTGGGTCTGCGTGGGCAGCCGGTACTGGATGGGGTGGTGGTGCCGCCGATGGGATCTAGGGTGGCTCGACCATGGTGCGGCGGCCGCGTGGCGGCGGCGGCGCCATTGGCTTGGCTCCCGGGCGGCGCAGCCTCCTCTGTATTTGGCGGCGGGAGGCGGTGGTGCTAGGGACCGTCGGCGGCAGCGCTCCCGGTGGCGGCGGATGCGGAACCTCCCGCAAATTCCCTGCTGGGAGTCGTTTTGCGGCGTCGGGGCTGCGAGCCATCAGAATAAAGGAGGTGGTCCTTGGGTTTCCCATCGCGCGAAGATGAAGATCCTGATGTAGCTTCTCTTTCATCAAGTCGGGGTGTCGACCCGAAAGGCTCCGCCGGCGAACTCCCATGGGCGACGCCTGGAGATTAAGGGATCGGTGGAATTCGGTCACAATGCTCAGTCATGGAAGGTGAGATTGGAGGACTAGCAACAATGTTCGGAATCTTTGCATCGATGGGGAACTGGCCTTGAGTTACAAGTTTCGTGGCAGCCGTATGTAAGAGGGGGCGACAACACGCGTGAAGTCCAAAGTCCTGCCTTTCAGGGTGAAAGCCCAAGGTCTGGCCTTAACTGGTTGTGCCTGGCACTGGTCTTCTTGGAGCCGTTGTTTTGAGAGCGAGTATTATCTTCAGGGTGAAAACCCAAGGTCTGGCCTTAATTGGTTGTGCCCGGCATCGTTCTTCTTGGAGACGTTGTTTTCGAAGAGATGGACATCAGCTGTTGTTAGGTGGTGGTTGTACGGATACCGCGAGGACTGTAACTCTGTAGCGGGACTTTTCTTTTTATTTATTTATTTATTTATTTATTGTCTTTCGGCTGTGTGCATCCATTGCGTGGTTGCAGAGGCTGGGTGTAATTTGTATCTCCGCGATATTAATATACTTCCCTTTATAAAAAAAATTCCGTCCTTTTTTTTGCCTTCTGTCCCGCTTCCGCACCACAACAATCGGTAGAATTTTTTCCGTACTCCACGTACCAAGGATACGAGGAAAAAACAAATCTGAGCGTAAATCCTCTCTTCTCTTCTTTCCTGATTTTCTGGTATTAAGAGAAACAAATACAGTACAATTGCCTTTTCTTTCCGATCTTTTCTGATAATGGATCCGATCAGCACTTCTTTGCTCCCCAATTTGTTTTTTTACTTTCCTTTATGTCTCGTACACCACACGAAAATTGATCTCTCAACAGATTTGGCCGCAAGATGGAAACGGAACACGGATTTTGATCGTCACCATGCAACTCCACCTCAACCAGATGCATCAACGTGTCAGCTCGCCGTCAGACAATACCTAGCAAAATCAATCCACAAGCTCGCAAACTAGTAGACCGATCTTAACATATCGAACAATGCGGTGATCAACTTGACGCTCTGATACTATATTATGTAGATGGTTCCTCGATCTTTCACCGCAAGAACCACCGAAATAAATTTTCCCCCAATCACGTGAGCTATATACACGTAACCCGAAGAACATGGATAGATTTATGCGAGCAACAAGGTGATAAACACCACGGCTCACACCAACCTCGACAACTCTTGGCAGATCTAAAAACACCCATGCCTTTATTTGCAAAGATAACCGACGAAGATCCGAAACGCCGTCTACACGCCGATCCCGTAGGAAGGGTTTTCCAAGTTAGATATTTTCCATAGTGTTCTAGGTTTCCTTTCTATAAGCCCTAATCCGGCTATCTATATAAAGCCGGACGGGAGCAAGAACAGAGAATTAGCTAGAAGCCAACTCGCCGAGAAGTTGATCCTCACCGAGATAGCGAAACCATACTCACCATTGTACTTTGTATACTTCAGTCTTCAGCCTGATTTACTGAGATTGCAGGAGTAGGAACGCTGCCTAGTTGCGTCGTACCGAACCTGGGTAAACTGGGTGTTCTCGTTTGCAGTGTTATCACGTCCCCCCGTGTTTCTACCAGTAGGCTTATGGCACCCCCGTCCATGAACCTTACTACGATGTCTCGATAGTGGGCACCCACCATGGGGCCAGCAGCGTCAGGAGTCACGTTCCGAGCGGGAATACTCGGCGGAATCGGCAACTCGATTACTGTCGAAGCCTACAATTCGACAGAAACGTCGGACGCTTTCTCGACAATGGATCGTACATGCCGGTACGGAATCATCTGGTAAGTGCCTGCGTTTTACCGATTGGATCTACTAATATTTTTATCGGTTTAACAACAGAAGCTATGGGATTCCGTGGTGGAAGTAATTTTATCTCACCCGCCCTAGGCCCAACAGATTAAGGCTTCAATGTCGGATTCTGCTCAAATTTTCCCTGTTCATACATAGGAGCAGATCAAGCTTCCATACTTGCATACTGCCAAAATACATCTAGATTTGCCGCCTCCCCGGAGATGCCTGCAATCAGATCCCACTTCATTGGTATGGTGTAGTCTGAGATCGCTGAAAACGCGGAAGTCGAAAATCCCGTTGAAAAGGCAGAAAACAATGATCCCACAGAAAAAGTGGAAGATCCGACATCCGTCTACCAGACGACGAGCTCAGAAGCCGACTCTGTATTAGCTGCTATAGAAGCAAGGTTAGAGTCGGAACCCTGATGTGAAGACATAGATTCCGAAGATTAAGATGAAGACGTTTTCTAAAGAAAGGTCAAATATATGCAAGGGAGTTTTCACGAAGTACATATGGCAAAACCGACTGAAAACTCAGATGTCGAGGAAGATGAAGATCCCAAAACACCTCCGCCAGATAAGGAAGAAGAGGAAGGTGAAGCTAGTCCAACTTATCCCAATATCAGAGAATTGACGGAGGAAGAACCTAGCAATAAACCTCCTTCTTCCAAGAAGAAAAAGAAATCTGCTAGGAAACTCCAATCTAAACTCCATAAGAAAATGATGGAAAAATTGGCAGACATTCCCAACCAAAACCTAGAAGTAGGAGGAAGCAGCGGAGATAAACCTGCGGAGAAGAAAAATGTTGAAATCCCTGTCCCCCAAATTTCGGAACAGGACGAAATTGATTTAATTCAAACCCCGGTGGCACGCAACGAGCCCCCGAAAGTGCTAGAAGCCAGTAGACAAGCTATCAAGAGGCAACAACAAAATATGTTCCGAACTCAGGAAAACCTCCTCAAAACCCAGGCTGACATTAAAATACAGTAGGAAGAAATTGAGGAGTTCGAAAGAAGGAACATGTCTGGAATTAAACCTACGCGTTACCCAGAAATTCAAAACCGGACGAACTGCCAGCAGGAAAGAGGTTTGAAATCCCTTCTTGGCAAAGGCAGTTTAATGGCGTTAATGCTAAGGGCGAGCGCATATAAAAAACCGCAGCTGAAAACGCGGAAGCCACATTCGCCATCCTTAATGATGATCTATACTCCAATGACGAAAAACTTTAGGGAGTGTATGCTTTCCTAGGAAAAGTATTAAAACAGCAACAGCGAGGACAAGCACGGTCAGGAAGGGTACATCATGACTCAGCCCTATGCAAAACTGCCATGTGCGCCGCTGGAGCACCTGAACCTGGTGAACCTGGAGATTCAAGAAATTCTAAGGAAAAGAAAGGAGATTTCGCGCACGTCGATAAGACGGAAATAGACGATATATACTTTGGACCTAAGTGTTTCACTGTCAGGATCCGAAGAATCAGTCTACACTCTGGCTTCGCCAAAGTCGGTCCAACTTATCAAAAGTATACCAGAATTACTAACCCGGATAAGTGGCTTTCAGATTACTATACTGATACGTCCAAAATGTATCTTCTTTTCCGAACACTTTTCTTATTGTTTTCCTCTAAACTTGTGAGTTTTGGATACCACTAACACGGACTAACGTTGTTTTCAGCAGAATTACCTTGGTGTCTTGTTTTTATGCAGGAAAAACCAACTTTCGGGAAAATGCCCAGAAAAGACCCCATTGGTCTTAAAACACCAGAAGACCCCGGGAGCTAGATGGGGGCCAGGAGAAGTGCCAGGAGGGGGCCACACCACCCCCGCCCCCCCCTGGCCGTGCCGCCTAGTGGTTTGGGCCACCCGGGACCCCCTCGGATTCCCCTTTCGACTACATAACGCCCTCAACCCTAAAACGACAGGGATTCGTCACATTCCACAGAAACACAACAGAGCTCCGCTGCCACCCCAAACCTCGATTCGGGGATCAGAAGTTCCTGTTTTGGCGCCCTGTCGGGACGGGGATTTGAAGGAGATCATCGCCATCGACACCGCCACCGCTTCTCCATCAACCATCCATGATTCCCCCGTCCATGTGTGAGTAAACGCCGTTGTAGGCTGAGAGGGATGGAAGGGATTTGATGAGATTGATCATGTAATAATGCAACATTGTTAGGGCATAGTGCCTAGTAACCATTGTTAGTGTTTTCTACCGTTGTTGCAACTTGTTATGCTTAATGCTTGTCACTAGGGACCGAGTGACATTATGTCAGATCTGAACAAGTTATTGTTTCATGAGTATAATATTGTTTCTTGATCATATCTGCAAGTTGTTTTACACATGTCATTGTCCGGAACCCGAGGCCCCAAAGTGACAGAAATTGGGACAACCGGAGGGGATGGTTGTGCTGTGAGGATCACATGTGTTCACGGAGTGTTAATGCTTTGCTCTGTTGCTTTATTAAAAGGAGCACCTTAATTACAAGTAGTTTCTGATGGAGGGATGATAACCCGGTAGGCTAACGCCAAGGTGTAACTCGGTCCAAAGGGAGCTGTGCAAGACCCGGCTTAGGGAAAAGGAGTTTCTAGAAGGCCCAAAAGCGTAGGCCTCGTAACCGGATTGTGGGTTTCGGTAAGGAAACTTAGGGTTTGTAAGCGGTGCCCAGGTAGGACTCCGAGTATGCCTTGGACAGGAAGCCAGGGGGTCCGGATATTATATAAGCCGGCTCCTAGGGTTAGATTAGACACGTACGAGATTCACCAGCTATTCGAGTATCCCCTGTAATACCAGAGTTGAGATAATAAATCTAGATCGGAGACTCGGCGACTTGATTGCCGGCTACCAGATCGTTTCATCACCATGATTTCCCCTGAGCGAAACCCTCTCCCAAACACCAGAGTCGAATTGCCCCAAGATAAGTTACCCCCGGTAACATCTGCCGTGATTATCCCACGACAGTTGGCGCCCACCGTGGGGCCTACGTCCAAGGGTGTTTACATCACGGGAGAAGCTCGGGAGAACATGAAGAACCTCTTCGTCGGCGAGATCTACACCAACCCCAAAGGAGAGAAGATGGTGGACGATTCTGGCTGGGGGCCAGAGTCGGATGTGCTCGAATCCGGATCTGTCGTCACAATCGGCCGGGTCAATGTCTTCATCGGCATGGTACGTACGTCCGGTTCAATCCCTGATGATTTTGGATTTGATTTTGTATCAGGAGAGGCCACCTGCGTTTAGTCGGATGGAGAAGAATCGGTTGGGACGGTAGATCCGGTAGAAGAGCCCACCACGAAGAGGGAACAGCCGGAGGAGCCGGCATGGACCCCGCGAGGCCGGGTCATGAGAGAAGATGATACCGAGTCTATCCTGCACCTGCTGGAGGATCGGTACGAGGAGGATAGTTGTGATGAGGAGGAATATGAGTCTTCGCCAGGCATCGCGCGCCAGGTCGCGGTCTACACGGCCCCTGCAACCAATCTCAATCAGGGGGACGTGACTACGGCCGCGGTCGGAGCGGCGCGAGCGCTGGCCCAGCAGCAAAATCCGGCTGACGGAAATCCGGTTCTGACCCGGGTTGACGGAGAGTCGGCTTCAGTCACTAGCCATGCGGCGGATAGCGAGTTGCAAGCGAATATGTTAGGGTTCATGGCGAACAGGACGCCAGGGGCGGGTCCTTCAAACCCACAACACCCGGCTCTGTTCAGTAACAACCTAATCCTAGATCCCACGGTGCTAGCTACGGTGATAACCCCTGAGAACGCAGCCGCGCGTGCTAGGGATCTGGATTTGGCCCGCCGTGCATTAGAGCAGCAAAGGAGAGATGTGGAAGCAGAAAAGCAAGGTATAGCCACACGCCAACGTGAGCTGGATGGATTGGAGAACCGGCTCCGGGTTGAGACAACCAGGGCGCATCAAAGATACCAGACGAGATTACCGGCAACGGGTGGAGTCATAAACCCGGCCGCGCTATTCATCACGCCCCAGGATCAGCCGATCCCGGTTGTGAATCAGGAAATTGTACATCATCCTGCAACTGGAGGAGGACACCCGGCAAATGTACAAACCGGGTTACCCACGTTGCAGACATGGGTTGCTGTTGGCAATACAGCGCCACCACCACCACCATCACGATTTCATACGCCACCAGGTCACTTCAACAACCCCATGGATAATGTATACGCAGCGACGTTGGCACTGGATCGAATCCCACTAAGAGAGTCACCCCATGCGGAGGAGACCCCGCGGGCGATAGATTTATTGCGCACGGTAGTGGCTCAGCAAGTCAATTACCCGGATAATAGGAGCGGAATGCATGGAACGCCGTATATAAGCCGGCATAACGGAAACACCGGTAATATTCAGACAAGCTCAGCACGGCGGAGGGGCAGAGCAGCAGCAAATGCTGCCTCCTCCCCGTAGACCAGCAACACCTGCAGTATCAGCCGCGCAAGCTATCACGGACAGTTGTCGAGCCAGGCGCGCAGCAGCCGGGTCTGCGGTACGAGGGCCGGTAGCAGTTGCACCCCCCACCGCACCCGTCGCCGGATCGCATGTTTCCCGGGTAAGGCCAGCACCGGCAATTTTAGCGGGGCCTAAGTGTTTATCGGACGCCATCAGAGCCGAGCCTTACCCGGATAAGTTAAAGGAACCGGGTAAAGTGGTGAATTACGAGCCGACTATGGATCCAGAAACCTGGTTGAGCAGCTATGAGATGGCTATGTCGATTCGCAACGCATCTGAAAATCTTCAAGCCAAGTTCATGTACTTAATGATGTCAGAGGGAGCAGCCAAGTTATGGTTCAATAATTTACCGGAAAAATCTATCAATTCAAGGAGTGAGCTGAAAATTGCGTTTGTCAAGCACTTTCATGGGACGTGCAGGAAGTTGTTTACCATCGATGATCTAGAACGGTGTGTACAAAGGAAGGGAGAGTCGGCGCGCAGCTGGGTGCGCCGGGTTATGGAGATACTTCACTCATCCACGGATATTCAGCCAAAGGATGCGCTACAAGCTATGACAAAGACATGCAAGTATACACCTTTAGTGCAAAAGCTAACACGCATGAAATCTAGTCGGAATGCTTCAGAGGTTACAATGGGAGAGTTGATGGACGCGTGCAACAAGCACGCTGCTACAGATACCACAGAGGAGGACGTCGATGACAAGAAAAGCAAAGCCAACGCAAACAACAGTGGAAGACCCGGCAATGGATCTGCGCCGGGTAACAATGGAGGAAATAATGGAAACAACCAGAATAAGCGCCAGTACGAGGGAAGTTCCGAGTTTGTCGCCAACACAGAAGCCGGGTTTACGAGACCCATAGCAGAAGGAAATTTCAACGGTGGAAACTTTAATGGAGGAAATTACCAAGGGCCACCAAGGCCGGCTAATCACATAGAGGCCATCAGGATGCCCTGTCCTCGCCATAGAAGGAACGGCAGGCCGGCCAATCATTCGCTGGAACAGTGCGTAGATTTGCAAAGATGGAAGAATGAGGAAATACAGAAAGCAATGTGAGGCGCATGCCGGGGAGCAGGACCGGGTCCGGGTGGTAACCCGGGCAACGGCCCACCCCCAGCAGGCAACCCGGGAGGTGGTAATCCGGGTAACAATCAGGGAGGAGCTGGAGGTTTCCAAGCTAAACCCAAGCAATTGGGCCAGTACCATGTTCACACCACGGGAACTTCCAACAAGGATAGAAAGATATTGAAAAAGGCAGTAAACTCGGTTTCCTCGGCCATTCCGAGATACCTGAGGTGGTCAGATCAAGAGGTGACATGGAGCAGAAGGGATCACCCGGAAAGAATAGAACACACGGGAGTCTTAGCATTGGTGGTCGCGCCACAGGTTAATGGTTATGAGCTGAAAAAGGTCTTAATGGACGGTGGAAGCAGCATAAACATCTTGTATTGGGAAACTTTCTTACGCATGGGTCTCAAGGAGTCTCAGCTACAGAAAAGTTCAACAGTTTTTCACGGGATTGTGCCGGGTCACTCGGCGTGCCCTGAGGGAAAGATTACCTTGGAGGTTGCTTTTGGAGAATCAAAGGATAATTTCCGGGTGGAGTGGCTCACGTTTGAGGTGGTAAAGTTGCGTAGCCCTTATCACGCGCTATTCGGAAGGCCGGCTTACGCCAAGTTCATGGACAGACCGTGTTACGTATACCTACAGCTAAAAATCCCGGGTCCCAAGCAGACCATCACCATCCATGGGAGCCGGGTTATAGCGGCTGAGTGTGACGAAGGAGACGCGGCAATGGAAGAACAAGCTTGTAGAAAGGAGGAGCTCAAATACTATCGGTCTCAAGTAGACCCGGATGACAGGACAACGTTAAAAAGCCCAAATACGGAGGATGGGAGAGCAAAATTCAAGGCAGCACAGGCTACCAAGATGGTGGCCTTTGTCGAAGGTGATCCCTCCAAGCAATTTGCTATAGGATCTAACCTGGACAATGGGCAGGAAAAAGCACTCGTGGAGTTTATTCGTTCAAATCAAGATGTTTTTGCTTGGACGCCCAGCGATATGCCGGGTATCCCTACAGAGTTAGCGGAACATAGCTTGCACGTTGATCCCAAGTCTAGGCCCGTGAAGCAGGGCCTGAGAAAAATGAATGAGGAAAGAAGAAGGGCTATAGGGGAAGAAATTGCTCGGCTATTGACAACCGGCTTTATCATGGAGGTATTTCACCCGGATTGGCTGGCAAATCCGGTTCTAGTGATGAAAAAGAGCAAAGAGTGGAGGATGTGCATAGATTATACGAGTCTCAACAAGCATTGCCCAAAGGATCCGTTTTCCCTTCCAAGGATTGATCAGATCATAGATGCAGTGGCTGGAAGTGACTTATTATGTTTCCTGGATGCATATTCCGGGTATCATCAGATCAAGCTCAAGAAGGAAGATTGGGAGAAAACATCGTTCATAACCCCCTTTGGGGCCTTCTGTTACAAAACCATGACTTTTGGGTTAAAGAATGCTGGCGCAACTTATCAGAGATGCATACAGAAGTGCTTTGAGGACCAGATTGGGCGCAACGTTCACGCCTACGTGGATGATGTGGTGATCAAGACCAGGAAAGCGGAAACGTTCATTGATGATCTAAAGGAAACATTCAAAATTTGACAAGGTATCAGATGAAACTTAACCCTACAAAGTGCGTGTTTGGAGTTCCTGCAGGAAAGTTACTCGGGTTCATTGTTTCCGAGAGAGGGATCGAGGCAAACCCGGACAAAATCAAAGCTATTCAGAGTCTGAAAAAGCCGGAAAACCTGAAGCATGTCCAGAAGCTCACAGGGTGCGTGGCAGCGTTGAGCCGGTTCATATCCAGACTCGGAGAGAAGGCAATACCCATGTACCGGCTCGTGAGGAAATCTGATAAGTTTGTTTGGGACCAAGAGGCGGATGAGGCGTTCGAGGCACTAAAGAAGCAGTTATCTGAGGCACCAGTTTTAGCAGCCCCGGGTCCCAAAGAGCCCATGTTACTGTACATTGCGGCCGTGCCCCGGGCGGTTAGTGCAGTGGTTGTCGTTGAGCGCAAAGAGGATGGGAAGGATCACCCGGTTCAAAGGCCGGTTTATTATGTCAGCGAGGTATTATCAGAAGCAAAGCAGCGCTACCCACATTGGCAGAAGGTTGTTTTCGGAGTCTTCATGGCCAGCCGGAAATTGAAGCCCTATTTTCAGGAACACCCCATAACAGTGGTTAGCTCTATAGCAATGTCGGATATCATCAGAAACTCGGACGCAACAGGCAGAATAGCCAAGTGGGCCATCGAGATGGGAGATTATCATATCAACTACGAGCCCAGGTCAGCAATCAAGTCTCGAGCTTTAGTTGATTTCATTAATGATTGGACTCACACTAGCATGCCCACAATGACACCAAGTTTCGAGTCTTGGGTAATGCACTTTGATGGTTCCAAGCAATACGAGGGATCAGGAGCTGGAGTGGTACTTACATCACCTAAAGGAGATAAGCTGAGCTACGTGTTGCAAATCCACTTTGATTGCTCCAACAACGTGGCCGAGTATGAAGCATTATTACACGGTTTGAGAATAGCCAAGGAGATGAACATCAGGCGGATACGATGCTATGGAGATTCGGATCTTGTGGTACAGCAGGTCTCAGGAACCTGGGATAGGAGGGATGCAACTATGGCAGCATACCGCAGAGAGGTAGACAGGGTTGCCGGGTGTTTTTCCGGGTATGAGGTGGAGCATATTGACAGGAGAAAGAACGAGGCAGCAGACGCACTCGCAAGACTCGGTTCGCGTAGAGAGCCGGTTCCACCCAATGTTTTCCTGGACGAGCTATGGCGGCCATCAGTCAAACCCGAGTCTGAGGAAGAGGTGGCTAACCAAGACCCGGATTTGGAGCTCGTGGCCACAGTACGAGCTGTTCCCGAGTGGACAGAGCCGTTCCTGGCTTACCTATCACGGGGCGACTTACCACAGCAGGAAGTATTAGCAAGGCAAATTCTGAGGCGAGCAAAAGGCTATTCCATCATCAATGGGGAGTTATATGAAAGGAGTGCTGCAGGAGTATTTTTGCGTTGTGTAGCACCAGAAGAAGGCCGGCAGATCCTGAAAGAAATCCACGAAGGCGACTGTGGGCACCACGCATCCACAAGATCCCTTGTGGCCAAAGCATATAGGCACGGTTTCTTCTGGCTCACAGCCTTAGCAGACGCGGAACGCTTGGTGGCAAGGTGCGATGGATGTCAAAGGTACGCCCGCCAAATCCATGTGCCGGCTATGGAGTTGCAAACAATTCCTTTAACCTGGCCGTTTGCCGTTTGGGGTATGGACATGGTTGGCCCCTTTCACATGTCACCTTGCAAAAAGACACATCTCTTGGTGGCTATTGATAAATTTACCAAGTGGGTTGAAGTTATGACAGTTACCAATTGTGAAGCAATTACGGCAGTCAATTTCCTGAAAAGGATTATCTATCGGTTTGGGTATCCTCACAGCATAATTACGGACGATGGAACCAACATGTCCTTAGGCGAGATGGAAAATTATGTGGGAACAATGGAATCCGGCTAGACATAGCTTTAGTAGCCCATCCACAAGCTAATGGACAAGTGGAAAGGGCAAATCAGGAGTTACTTCGTGGATTAAAACCACGGCTACGAGTCACGTGCATCAGATCCGCTGGCGCATGGGTTGAGGAATTACCATCAGTGGTTTGGGGAATCATATCTACTCAGATGACACCGTTCTTTATGGTTTATGGTGCAGAGGCAGTATTGCCGAGTGATATCATTCATGATTCGCCTCGAGTATCGGCTTACATCGATGTGGAGAACGAGAAGACCCGGCAGGACGCCGTGGATATGTTAGAAGAACACAGGGAACAAGCTTTGGAAAGATCAGCCATATACCAGCAGGACCTGAGGAGATATCATAGCCGGCGAGTCAAAACCCGGGTCTTCCAGGAAGGGGATCTGGTCCTGTGCCTGGTACAGTCAAAGGAAGGAAAACACAAGCTCTCACCACCATGGGAAGGACCGTTCATTATAAGCCGGAATCTACACAATGGGTCGTATTACTTGGTAGATGCAAGGGAAGAGTCGGCTACTGTCAATGACACCGCTCATACAACTTCATCTATGCAAGAAAGAGAAAGACCATGGAACGTGGATCAGCTGCGTCGCTACTACACTTAGAATAGACTAGATTCACAAGTGGAATTACACGATGTAACAGGCAGCAGGTTTCAGACGCACTCTTTTCCTATCCAGGGTACCTAAGGGGACTGGAAGGTTTTTAATGAGGCGACTTGCTGACCTAACTTTTCCCATATCAATAAAGATATGGTTGAACAAAATATTCCTTTCTATGTGTTTTTTGTCATTTTTTTATATTTCTACTATTTTCTATTTCTTTTCCAGGTAAGTATTATTTATTGTTCTTAATATGTTAGTTTTTTAGTAAATTGCATATATCTAGGTCTTGGGGGTTGATTGCTTGAATAGCACAGTTGCAAACTCAAAGACCCGACCATGATGCCATTAGGTTATAAGGGCCGATTACTTGTAATAAGTACGGCTGCAAGCTTATAACCGGACAATAGAGCCAAATTTTCTTGAATTTTCTTGCTTAAGCTCGATGTGACTCGCACAAAAGTGGCATGCTTTGCTAGCGTTTAATTACAATCAGTCATGATGCTCAATGGGACTTGCCTGACCCTGTTTTTATACAGTTATAGCAGCATTGATCATCCACGCGAAATCCGGCTTATAGTAAAAGAAGGTCAAAAGAGTCATCTAAACCACAAGTTATGCAGAGTACAAGGTTAACAGCCGGAAAATCAAAGTATATCAACCATAGCTTCAAACCTATGTGAATGGCTCTAGGTTTTTGGCCTTAGCAGAAACAATTCGTTCTTTTAGAAAAGTCCAAAACCTCAGACTCGGAAATTCGGGCCTTGGGGACTTGGGAATAAAAAAAATATATATATATCTAGCTAGTCAGCTCAAAAACCCAAAAATCCGAGTCTTGGGGACTTGGGGACTTAGAAAAAGTCCACTTGTCAAAACCCATGAGACCCGGAAACCGAGTCTCGCAAAAGGAACCATAGCGAAAGTCGGAAAACCAGGAATGAAAAAGCTCAAAGTTAAGAAATATCAAATTCACGCAAAGGCCAGAAGGGCCATGAAAGATATTAAGGTTTTAAACGTATTACAAACCAGGATAGTAGTATCAAAAAGTGCACAGGCGCACTATCAAAAGAATAATTGTTTTAAAGGCCCATTGGCCAAATGAAGTGTTTGAGACGGTAGCAGATAAAATTTTACTCGGCCTCCTGGGTCGAGTCGTCAACCCTGCCCTTGGCAACCGGGTCTTGGTCCTTGACTTGCTCTTCAACGGTCTTTGCGGCAGCAGCATCCGGGTCCGCAGCAGTACCGGCACGCGCAGGAGGAGGAACAACCGGCGTAGAGGTTGTAGGCGCAGTATCGGCCTCAGCCTTCTTCTTCGCGGCCTCTTCCCTCATTTGAGCAGCTTCCACCTTCCACCGTGCTAGCATGTCATAAGGCTTCGGAAGATCCGACTGAATTGGCTTATCCTCAGCGTCGTATGGTGGAACAATCAGACTGACATCCAGACTGTCGGCAATCAGACTAGCCGAGTGACGAACCTCTTTTTGGATGACTTTGTAATTCTTGGCTGAAAACTTGGAGCCATCAGTGTTGAATTCTGGAAACCCGCCAACGAGCTTTGCCGGCTCAAGCTTGGGAAAGTATGCTTTAGCCAGAGCAAGCCCCTGGGTTACTCCAACCCGGCATGACGAGCGTTTCCAGTGCTCAATCCACTCGGGCATGGTGGAGCACGCATCAAGCAGTGTGCTCAAACCACCACGCCCAGTACCCGGCCACTTCAAAGCTTGAAGAACCCATTTGGTGCCGGCACAGAGTTGCCGGATTGTGCTCTTTATGGTCTTCAGCTTTGCTATATCATCTTCATCCGGAATCTCATCATCCGGCCCTGCAGAAAAACAGAAAGATCCAAGTAAGGAATTCCGAGTGTTTATAAGAATGAAAAATCCGGGTTACGATTAGTGAGTCGGGAATCATTACCAATCAAAGCACGGTGAGTATCGGCAATCTGGGCAGATAGCTTGGTCAGTTCATCCTCTGCAGCATGGGCTCTCTTTCTATACTTTCTCGCAAGCTTCCCCAGTTTCTTGGCATCAGCTTCAACCGATTCACTCAGCTTCATCTCCACCTCGAGGAGTTTGGTGGTTTTAGCCAACAATTCCTCAGAGTGGGTTACGTATGCCTACGTGGAAACACAAGGAAGTGTTAGTCGGATAAAAAAGAACTATCAGTTGGATATGCTATGAAAGTTCCAAGTAAATTATGCATAAATTCACTCGGAACTTGGGGACTAGACAAATATAGGGGCAGTATTAGTTGAATTTACCTCGTGCTTGGCTATCAAGGCTTCTAGAATGCCTTCTTCATCAGCTCTCAGGGTATGCAGAGCGTCCAGCATCTCGGCAAAGCTCATATCATCAGGTTTTTTACCGGAAGAGCCGGCGGCCGGGTTACTTGGAGGTGGAGTCTTTTCCTGCCTCGGGGGCGATACCCGGGTTGCCTGGGTGTCAGGATTGGGATCACCCATCCTAGCGCCCACAACCTCGACGTCGTCATCCCCGGGTCCATCTGATGGAATGGGAGACTCGGCCTCCTGCCTGGCCGGGTCTGTCAGCGGGTCTCTTCCTTGGTCTTCTTCTTCTTCTTCAGCGCCGCCAGGCGCGGCGTCCACATTGTCAACCGGGTCCTCAGTTTCCTGGTTATCCAGATCCATGTTGTCCGGGTCACTGACTGTAACCTGGACACTAAGGAAAGTAAAATAAATGGTCGGTAGTAATAAGTGAAGGTTATCGAAAGTGCTAGTATATTGGATAGCAAGAAATACAACTTACCTAGTATTCACCACGAAGTCCGCTGGAAGCTCGTTGGAAGATCCAGATGAGGCTGATAAAGATTGAGAAAATGAGACTCGGAGTTGTCCAGCTAGGGGGTGATTGGGAGAAGGATGTCTTCGAGGTGAATTGGAATGATGAGATTGGGAAGTACCGGTACGGCGAACTGGGGACGTAGGGATACCCGGGTTGAGGGGATCCTCACCCGGGGAGTTCCGGGTTAACCTGCGCTTGACCTTAGGGGGCTCCTTCAATGGTGAGTTGGACAATTGTTGATTAAGCTCGCGCATGTTAGCAAATGAATATGGTTTGGAGGACATGGAGGAATATGGAACCTTGAATATGACCCCTCGGGGTTTCCTCTTGGCCCCAACTTCAGCTTCTGGCTCTGCCTCGCTTTTGTCGCTCTCGGTCTCCTCCGGGTCTTCCTTGTCTTCTCCGTCCTCCTTATCCTCCAGTCCTGAGAAGCACAATACACAGTCGGAAAAAGAGAAACTATGGAAAGGCAAGTTAGCAGAAATTAAAAGGGGTGAAACCCGGATGGTACCTTCTTCCGGGTCATCCGCCTCCTCTTCCTCTTCCGGGTTTTCGGAGGTAGGGGGAGTCTCGATGTTCCAGAAGGCGCTACCTGCCTGAAATAAAGGTGTGGTAGAAAAGGTTAGTGATTGCATCAAGTGAAAGCACAAGAACAGAAGAGTAAAGGCCGGATCTTACCGCAGGAGCCGGGTGGTCTCGGGTGTATGGCTCCAAACCGGCTATGTTCCGGATCACTTCCGCTTTCTCAGTCAAGAAACTTTTGATAATCTTATTTGTATCAGCAGCCGGATAGTTCCTCAAAGAGTAGCGGAGTGAGTCCGTGACATGCCCCGAGTATTCGCACATCAGCTTGGGCCGGATGGAATTAGGCTGGATCCGGAAGATCACCCAAGTTTTAACTAAATTAAGCCCAAGGAGACCTTGGGCGGATAGGAAAGCAAGTTTGGCTAAGAGGGGCTAGATGGACTCCCTATCCGACTCAGAGGCAAAGGCATTGAAAGTATCGGAGAGATCGAGGAGGCCCTCCGAGAAACCCGGCAATCTCTTTTCGCCGGGTGGGGAGGTGTCCCGGCAATAGAAGAAGGATTTCTGCCAGTGCTTAACATGGGAGTTGAGGCTCAGAGTCGGCATCGGCGAATTCTTCCACCTCTGGATCGACACTCCTCCGCAAGCCAGGAGGGCCCCGTCACCGCTTTCGCGGCACGGTTTGCATTGGAACAACTCAAGGAACAGAGCAAGCTTTGGGGGACGCATAGATAAGATTCGCAAAGGACGATAAAGTGGGTGATGTTTAACATAGAGTTGGGCCCTATGTCAAAGACTCGGAGGCCATAGTGGCTAAGAAGTTCACGGAAAAAGGAGTCACCCGGGGGACGAAATCCCCGGATCACGTGCTCAACCAAACAGATTACCTCATTAGGACCAGGGGTGGGCCGAGTCTCATCACCCGGGACTCGCCAGTGGATATCCTCCTGGGACGGAAGGACGCCCGACTCAGCGAGCTCGTCCAACTTGGCCTTGGTCACGCTGGACCTTGCCTAGTTGGCGGATATGGACTGAGTCGGCCTCGCCTTCACCGGCTGTTTTCCCTTATTCTTGGGCGCCATTTGCGTAGTCTGCAAAACAGGAGGTGAAAAGTGCAGAGTATGAGTAACTAAGACCCGGAAAATGATTGTTCGTCCGGTTAACCAAAGAGAAGCTAAAAGACCCGGAAATTATGGATTATCCGGGTATAAAAGAGCAATTACGAGAATCTTTGGCAGTTTGGATCTAGGCTTAGAAATTTGCAGAAAAGTTGGTGACCACAAGTAACGGAGATATACTACCGATCTAAATTATACATTGGTTGAGAAGGAGCGGAGCGTGGACTACCCAATCATTGCTGAACAAGAAAGTTATCTAAAGAGCGGATCGGATCTAACCTAGTGCGAGTGAGCTTGGAGGTAAAATCCATGGCGGAAGGGAACTCACCGGCGGGGCTTGGAGGAGAGCGCGGCGGCGACAGATGGCACAGTTGCGGTGACCTTCTGGGTCCTCCGGTGCGCAGCTCGACGGCGCGGTGGCGATGGTTGACGGCGGTGCGGCGCGGGCGGAAGCGGAGCGCAGTCGGCGGCGGCTCGCTTCCGGCTGCTCCCCCGTGGGCTCCGTGGCGGCGCGGTGTCAAGCTCGAGCAAGGGAGCGCCGATGGAAGTTGAAGATGGAGGAGATAGGGAAGATGGGGGAAATGGAGTTGTAAGTTTAGGGTTACCCCTAAGGTGCTTATTTATATGTGCGGGTGGGAAACCCTAGACGAGGGAGCGGGAGCCAAAAATTTCGGGAGGAGAGATACCCTCCCGGATTTTTTGGGATAAGTGGTTAAGTGCCTATGCGGGATATCCGGAAAAGATCGGAGCGAATCGTTTCCGCGATATTCGGATTAATTGGCGAACAAAGTGAGCCGGGTCTTCCGTGTTTTCCTCGGAGTGTTGACCCGGGAAAGTGACGTTGGACTCGGAGAAAGCCGGGTTATATATGGGCCACCTGAGGAGTTAGGCCTAGCTGTTTATCAAGGCACTCTAACCCGGCATTTTATGAAATTGTATGTTTGTTATTTTTGCAGGGAATGGCATGCGCTTCAAGGAGGATCTCGTGAAGCCCAAGCTATTCTGGGGACTACTGATGGAGGGATGATAACCCGGTAGGCTAACGCCAAGGTGTAACTCGGCCAAAAGGGAGCTGTGCAAGACCCGGCTTAGGGAAAAGGAGTTTCTAGAAGGCCCAAAAGCGTAGGCCTCGTAACCCGGATTGTGGGTTTCGGTAAGGACACTTAGGGTTTGTAAGCGGTGCCCAGGTAGGACTCCGAGTATACCTTGGACAGGAAGCCAGGGGGTCCGGATATTACATAAGCCGGCTCCTAGGGTTAGATTAGACACGTACGAGATTCACTAGCTATTCGAGTATCCCCTGTAATACCAGAGTTGAGATAATAAATTTAGATCGGAGACTCGGCGACTTGATTGCCGGCTACCAGATCGTTTCATCAGCATGATTTCCCTGAGCGAAACCCTCTCCCAAACACCAGAGTCGAATTGCCCCAGGATAAGTTTCCCCCGGTAATGTCTGCCGTGATTATCCCACGACAGTTTCCCTAGAGGCCCCGCAGCCACAGGCTGGTAGGAAAAAAGATGTTGTGCAAGTTTCTCATTGCGAGAACATATGACTATATTGGAACACATACCTATGGTTTTCCTACATGTTTGATGCTTTATTATTTTTATCTGCAATGCCCGTGTTATATTATTACATGACCTATGTTATCCATGCAACGCCCGTCCATCCATTCTCTCTATGCCTACGGCACCTCCCATCCTGTTGTTTTCCACGATTGCTACTTCTCTTACTATTTTACTACTACTGTTATTTTATTTCTACTACTGCTATAAAAATGTTACCACTGATAAATTGTTGTGAGCAAGTCTACTTTCAGGTGCAGCTGAATTGACAACTCAGTTGTTAAGGCATAAAAATATTCTTTGGCACCCCTTGTGTCGAATCAATAGATTTGGGTTTTACTTCCCTCGAAGACTGTTGCGATCCCCTATACTTGTGGGTCATCAAGAAAACTTTCTGGCGCCGTTGCCGGGGAGCATAGCTTTATTTATTTGCTCACTTGATCGTGATATTGTTTGATGCAAGCCTTTCATCGTGGGCAAGACTGTGATGGAAAAGTTCCTATATTACAATCCACTACAAGAAGAGGTACAACTCTGAAAACCTCTACTGCTCTTGATTCACCGTTTGTTATGAGTAAGCTTCTTACTCCATCACATGCTACACGTACTGTTACTTCTGCTGAGTATGAGAATGTTTCTGATACTTTTGATGATGCTTCTACCGTACTTGATGATACTAGTTCTCTAGGTCCTTTCCTAGATGCTACTATTTCTAGATCCAAAAAAAATAAAAATGCTGAAATTTCCGTTGAAAATATTGGTACACCTATTAATTCAACTGAGCTTATTGATGACCTTGATGAAACCTATATCGAACTTAAGTTTGATTTTATTAAAGAAGCTCGTGCTACTACTGGTGCAATTGCTCTTAAGAGTCTTCTTGCAAGACATGATGTGAAATATAAATCTTCTCTTGATGTTAAGTTTGCCACATCTCCCATACACATTATAGACAAGGATTATGATTTCTCTTTAGATTTATCTTACATATCTATTGTTGAGAACGAACAATTTTGTGGAACTGAAAGTAAAAGTGCTATGGAACATATGAATGAGCTTTCATCTTTGAGCAGTTTATTTTCTGATGATACTAAGCTGCGTACTTATTTTGTTACCAAGATCTTCCCTTTCTCATTGAAAGATGAAGCTCAAATTTGGTTTAACAATCTGTCACCTGGGTGTATTACTGATCCTATGGATTTGGTTAATGCTTTCTTTAAAAAACATTTTCCTGCTAGTGCCCAACATGCTGCTATGTAGGACATGTTTAACTTTGAGCAAATTGAAGGAGAAAAATTGCCTAAATCTTGGACAAGTTTTTGTTCTTTGATATATTTTATAATGAGCTCCTACATATATTTTATAATGGACTAACTGTTGAATCTATGACATGTGACGCCCCGAGATCGGGCACTATGCAGATTTCAGCATTCCCGCCAAAATCCACATAATAACCGATTCCAGGTTGCCACTTGTGATAACATTACAATAGTTCACGAATAATCCACAACAACAACAAAAAAGAGATTTACAAGATGACTCAAACGAGTCAGGGATACAACTGATACAATACAAAGATCCAAATAACAGCGGAAGAAACAACATATCGTCCGTCTACGGACAAGATCCAAATTGGACTAAGAGTCCTGAAGATAACCGAGAGCGTCCAATCCCTGCCCAGGCCAAGCCGGAGGGATTCCCAAGCTAACGTCGTCAGACTTCAAACCTGTTGACTGCAATTTGGAATTTGCAGCCACGAAAGAGATTCGTGGGTCAGTACGGTTAAGTACTGGCAAGGGGGATAAAACCCATACTCACAAGATACCGGCGTAGCCAGTCATCACAAGATACAAAGACTTTGGGAATCAACGGAAAGGAAGGGGTTATTGCAAATAAGCGACAGCAGGCTGCACTAACCAACTACAGGGAGATACTACAACTTCCGGCTAACAGAAAGAGGATAAGATCGAGTATCGTAACCAACTGAAAGTAACTCCAAACAAACCCATCCTGGATCTCGCCCCTTATCCAAAGAAGCAATCCTAGGATAACTCACACAGTTGGATTAATGAATAATGGATCAGGTTGTTGTGTCAATAAGACTATTACTAGTCAAGTTATTATCATTAGGTGTAAGTTGTTCTGAGTACTTGTTAGCCAGTACTTTCACCAAGTAATCCATAACCGCGGAAAACACGGCTTCTCGAGAAGATTTATCCCTGCAGGGGTGTGCTCCAGTACCCGTACACACTCAAGCCACCAACTAAAACTCAGGTTGGCTTGACACGACCCAAACCATCTCTACAACCCATCCTAGGAGCCACGGAGCTATAAGGTCCCAGCCACGCAGCCGAATACTCAGCGCAGGTGTGCAAAACTCCCGCAGGACACAACACCCCGGCACTACGGGCCTCACCCTATATGCACCATCATCATCATCCGTAACCATGGGTGATCAACCCATTATGCAAGGAGCAAATGGAACAGCCGAACTAAGTGTGTCTCTTCGGACAAGCTGCAGATCAGGTCTAAGCCGAGGGGGGTTCCATACCACCACCCGGATGCGGTGAGCACGCTCATCATGGATCAGTAGACAAGACCCTTTTCCTAATTAAGTTCGACACTAGCAGGCTTCAAAACCACTTAGGGCCTCCTGCCGGTGCCTTATCATCATATTATTAATAACAGGTTGATTGGTTAACATCGAGCCCCCAGAACACAAAGGTAATCTAGTAACGGAAAGTAACGGGTAACAGACTCGAGCAAAACAACCTAAGCATGCTAGTAAGACACGGGCACAAGCAATGGTTATAGGTGTGGAGGTGAGGCAATATCAGGTTTAAAGGATTCATATGATAGGTTCGTAACAGAAACAACTACTACTAAGGCTAGCAGAAAAGAACAACGGAAAGAATCGGTAACAAGTGATGAAAGGCAGCCATATGGCAGCAAGTGAGTATACTTGCCTGAGATCCCGCAAGGTAGCAGAACTTGTCGTTGCTCACATCATCTCAACGTCCTATCCGGGAAGAAGCAACGAACCTCGAACAAACAACGGGATGCAACAATTACTACTACGGCAAAAGATCCAGCATGATCAAGATATGGATGCACGACAAGTTTAAAGATGCATCAAGGTAAACTAGTTGACAAGATAAACAAATTTAAATGGACCCATATGCAATTTGAGTTGCATATGAAAAGCCCATGAATTATGGTTAAATTATTTGTTTTCCAACTAATCAACAGGTGCTAGTGGTTTAGCATGATGCATGGATGAGGAAAACAGCAAAATAACAACAATAGAACCAATTGAAATAAGGTTTAACAAGTTTGGAAATTATTGGTTAAGATTGGAAATTTTGGTTACTTACACATGTCTCACAAGCAATTGTTGTTTTCATCAAGTTTAATTGTTCAAAACAGATAGCAAAGTTTATATTTGAAAAGAACATCAAATTTTAGTTGGATTACATGTTTCAAAAATTGAAATTGGAAATAGGATAATTTAATTATGAATTAAACAATATTAAACAAGTTTTAAATGAATTTAAAACAAGTTTGAATTTAATTGAATTTTTATTTGTTCAAAACATAATTTCAAACTCACATTTGAAAAGTTCACACTTTGATGGTTTGAAAACATAATTTGCATGTTCAAAATTATTTTATTTTGAGCAAGTTATGATTTTATCAAATTTAAATGAATTAAACAAGTATTAAATTATTTAGGCAATTTAATTTATTCAAACCATGAAACAAAATTTATATTTGAAAAGGTTATTCAAAATGGTATGGAAAACATATTTTATTTGCCTTATTTGGAATTAGTATGAATTATTTATGAATTGTTGCAAATTACAATTGAATTATTTGAATTCAAATTTGAATTGCATTTTTGAAAATTCAAAACAGAAAACAAATTGCATATTTGAAAAGTACAGGAAATTTGGAGTGGGATACATATAAAGTTTGTATTATTTGGATTTGTAGATTAAAAGTTATAGTTGTTTGATTTTTAGGGTTCAAATTGTAAAAGGCAGGGGCTAGAATGTGAGAGAAAAACAGTAGAGAGGGGCTTTGTGCTAAACAGAGGAAGGACAGGGGCCTCGGTGCAATTTCCAGATCCAGATCTGGATCTGGGCGAATTGCACCCACCTGTGCCCTAACCGCAGGGGCTGGCCAGCGGGCCCTAGCGCCCGCGTGGCGCTGACGAGGCGCGCTGGAAGCCACGCGGCCACCGCAGCGCATGACAGGTGGGGCCGGGGACCTCGCGGTGGAAAATATGAAAAAGGGAACGTCCCGAGGGATCGAACCCGGGATGCGGGATAGCGAGCGAGAGCCCCTTGCCACTGCGCTGTACTGAACCTTTGTTCAGAGTTGCAGTTTGCGGGGAGGTTCAGTTAAAGGCGCCGGACCTGCTGCTCGCGCGAAACTGACGATCGTGAGACTGCATCTGCGAACTGCAGAACGCGACGATCGGAAAAAAAAAAGGCGCCGGCGACCAGACCCAGCGACGGCGGCGCGATGGTTGGGCCACACATCTCAGAGCAGGAGGGAGGAGGGGCCCTAAGGCGAGAGGGAACGCTCACCTCGATGCAGGCAGTCGATGACGCGCCTGCTGCTGGCCGCGGTCGAGGTACAGCAACGGCGGAAGCTTGCCGGCGTCGGCGCGGCCACCCCGTGCGGTGCTCCGCCTGGCTCCCGGTTGGAGATGGTGCAGCTCGACGCGGCGATTCCATCCCCGCTATCTGCAGCCCGCGACCACGACTCCTTCCCCGTCGCCATGATCCCACTCCTCCGGCCATGGCGTGCTCGTCCAAGTTCAGAAACAGAAGAACAGAAAAGGCTCGAGGGGGAAGAGGGAGAGGGGTTGGCGGCGCTAGGGTTGGGAGAAGGGTAGGTCTAGGGTTTGGAGGGGCCTCGGGACCTTCTTGTAGAGGGGGAAAAGGAGCAGGGCACATGGGGGGGAGTTGGTGGTGTTGCTGCTTTTGGCAGAGGGAAAACGACAGAGAGAGGGGGGGTCGATCGACTGTACGTAGGTTGAGGGTGACTGGTGTGGGCTTGAAAGATGGGCTGGGTGGTGGTGGGCTGAGAGGGAAAAGGGCTGCTCCCTCTCTCCTTGCTATTTTTATTTTTTCCTTTTCCATTTTTTTTTTGCAAAAGATCAAAGAGAGAGAAAGGATAGGATTTTGTGGGTTTTCCTTTTAGGAATTATTTGTGTTATTTTTCCAAAACAACAAATAAAGCAAGAGCTAACATTGTTTCACAATGTTAAAATTTTAATTTGGTTTAAAGGTTTTAGTTGAGTTTCAAACAATGTTTGATTTGGGAAATTTTGGAAAAGCAAATTATATTAAATAGGTTCAAGCAATTATGAAAGCATTATTAGCTTTAATTTATTTGCAAGATTTTAATTTTAAAACCCCCATTTGAAATATTGCCAAGTAGGAGTTGATTTGATTTGAATGTGTTGTTTGCATTTACCATTAGGGTTTTGAACAATTTAAATTGTTTTGGATTTTTCAGTGGTTTGGAAAACATGATGCAATGCTTATGATGCATGGGATGCAAAACAAAAGAAAACAAACAACTTTCTAGCCTAAGGTAACACCCCAGGTGTTACAGACGACACCACTAACAAGGGATTGCGCCCTCGCAATCCACCTGCTAACCCGGGAGGGGAAAGAAGTTCGACTATCGATTCTTCGTGCTTCCAGTTGATCTCCTCGACACCACTAACAAGAGATTCTTGCTCGGAGTGACGACGATGTTCTTCCACCAGGAATCTTCCGATGATCGAACCTATTAGGTTAAAGGCTCAGAAAACGTCCACCCACGTAGGATCCTAACACTTTGAAAGATTGAGTACGAGAGTAGACTCCAAAACAAATAAGATGGGAGGGAAAATAGAATAGGGGTAAGGAGAAAACAAGAACCCTATTGAGATGTTTTTCCAAATTAGTTTAGCAGAAATAGTTTTGACACTCTAGAAACAACGACCGTTAGCTAGGTTAACCTACAGGCTTTGCGGACCCGTTGCTTCGATAGCCATTCGTATCGAAACAATCTCGGGAATTGGAACCTGGCTCTGATACCATTTGTGACGCCCCGAGATCGGGCACTATGCAGATTTCAGCATTCCCGCCAAAATCCACATAATAACCGATTCCAGGTTGCCACTTGTGATAACATTACAATAGTTCACGAATAATCCACAACAACAACAGAAAAGAGATTTACAAGATGACTCAAACGAGTCAGGGATACAACTGATACAATACAAAGATCCAAATAACAGCGGAAGAAACAACATATCGTCCGTCTACGGATAAGATCCAAATTGGACTAAGAGTCCTGAAGATAACCGAGAGCGTCCAATCCCTGCCCAGGCCAAGCCGGAAGGATTCCCAAGCTAACGTCGTCAGACTTCAAACCTGTTGACTGCAATTTGGAATTTGCAGCCACGAAAGAGATTCGTGGGTCAGTACGGTTAAGTACTGGCAAGGGGGATAAAACCCATACTCACAAGATACCGGCGTAGCCAGTCATCACAAGATACAAATACTTTGGGAATCAACGGAAAGGAAGGGGTTATTGCAAATAAGCGACAGCAGGCTGCACTAACCAACTACAGGGAGATACTACAACTTCCGGCTAACAGAAAGAGGATAAGATCGAGTATCGTAACCAACTGAAAGTAACTCCAAACAAACCCATCCTGGATCTCGCCCCTTAACCAAAGAAGCAATCCTAGGATAACTCACACAGTTGGATTAATGAATAATGGATCAGGTTGTTGTGTCAATAAGACTATTACTAGTCAAGTTATTATCATTAGGTGTAAGTTGTTCTGAGTACTTGTTAGCCAGTACTTTCACCAAGTAATCCATAACCGCGGAAAACACGGCTTCTCGAGAAGATTTATCCCTGCAGGGGTGTGCTCCAGTACCCGTACACACTCAAGCCACCAACTAAAACTCAGGTTGGCTTGACACGACCCAAACCATCTCTACAACCCATCCTAGGAGCCACGGAGCTATAAGGTCCCAGCCACGCAGCCGAATACTCAGCGCAGGTGTGCAAAACTCCCGCAGGACACAACACCCCGGCACTACGGGCCTCACCCTATATGCACCATCATCATCATCATCCGTAACCATGGGTGATCAACCCATTATGCAAGGAGCAAATGGAACACCCGAACTAAGTGTGTCTCTTCGGACAAGCTGCAGATCAGGTCTAAGCCGAGGGGGGTTCCATACCACCACCCGGATGCGGTGAGCACGCTCATCATGGATCAGTAGACAAGACCCTTTTCCTAATTAAGTTCGACACTAGCAGGCTTCAAAACCACTTAGGGCCTCCTGCCGGTGCCTTATCATCATATTATTAATAACAGGTTGATTGGTTAACATCGAGCCCCCAGAACACAAAGGTAATCTAGTAACGGAAAGTAACGGGTAACAGACTCGAGCAAAACAACCTAAGCATGCTAGTAAGACACGGGCACAAGCAATGGTTATAGGTGTGGAGGTGAGGCAATATCAGGTTTAAAGGATTCATATGATAGGTTCGTAACAGAAACAACTACTACTAAGGCTAGCAGAAAAGAACAACGGAAAGAATCGGTAACAAGTGATGAAAGGCAGCCATATGGCAGCAAGTGAGTATACTTGCCTGAGATCCCGCAAGGTAGCAGAACTTGTCGTTGCTCACATCATCTCAACGTCCTATCCGGGAAGAAGCAACGAACCTCGAACAAACAACGGGATGCAACAATTACTACTACGGCAAAAGATCCAGCATGATCAAGATATGGATGCATGACAAGTTTAAAGATGCATAAAGGTAAACTAGTTGACAAGATAAACAAATTTAAATGGACCCATATGCAATTTGAGTTGCATATGAAAAGCCCATGAATTATGGTTAAATTATTTGTTTTCCAACTAATCAACAGGTGCTAGTGGTTTAGCATGATGCATGGATGAGGAAAACAGCAAAATAACAACAATAGAACCAATTGAAATAAGGTTTAACAAGTTTGGAAATTATTGGTTAAGATTGGAAATTTTGGTTACTTACACATGTCTCACAAGCAATTGTTGTTTTCATCAAGTTTAATTGTTCAAAACAGATAGCAAAGTTTATATTTGAAAAGAACATCAAATTTTAGTTGGATTACATGTTTCAAAAATTGAAATTGGAAATAGGATAATTTAATTATGAATTAAACAATATTAAACAAGTTTTAAATGAATTTAAAACAAGTTTGAATTTAATTGAATTTTTATTTGTTCAAAACATAATTTCAAACTCACATTTGAAAAGTTCACACTTTGATGGTTTGAAAACATAATTTGCATGTTCAAAATTATTTTATTTTGAGCAAGTTATGATTTTATCAAATTTAAATGAATTAAACAAGTATTAAATTATTTAGGCAATTTAATTTATTCAAACCATGAAACAAAATTTATATTTGAAAAGGTTATTCAAAATGGTATGGAAAACATATTTTATTTGCCTTATTTGGAATTAGTATGAATTATTTATGAATTGTTGCAAATTACAATTGAATTATTTGAATTCAAATTTGAATTGCATTTTTGAAAATTCAAAACAGAAAACAGATTGCATATTTGAAAAGTACAGGAAATTTGGAGTGGGATACATATAAAGTTTGTATTATTGGGATTTGTAGATTAAAAGTTATAGTTGTTTGATTTTTAGGGTTCAAATTGTAAAAGGCAGGGGCTAGAATGTGAGAGAAAAACAGTAGAGAGGGGCTTTGTGCTAAACAGAGGAAGGACAGGGGCCTCGGTGCAATTTCCAGATCCAGATCTGGATCTGGGCGAATTGCACCCACCTGTGCCCTAACCGCAGGGGCTGGCCAGCGGGCCCTAGCGCCCGCGTGGCGCTGACGAGGCGCGCTGGAAGCCACGCGGCCACCGCAGCGCATGACAGGTGGGGCCGGGGACCTCGCGGTGGAAAATATGAAAAAGGGAACGTCCCGAGGGATCGAACCCGGGATGCGGGATAGCGAGCGAGAGCCCCTTGCCACTGCGCTGTACTGAACCTTTGTTCAGAGTTGCAGTTTGCGGGGAGGTTCAGTTAAAGGCGCCGGACCTGCTGCTCGCGCGAAACTGACGATCGTGAGACTGCATCTGCGAACTGCAGAACGCGACGATCGGAAAAAAAAAGGCGCCGGCGACCAGACCCAGCGACGGCGACGCGATGGTTGGGCCACACATCTCAGAGCAGGAGGGAGGAGGGGCCCTAAGGCGAGAGGGAACGCTCACCTCGATGCAGGCAGTCGATGACGCGCCTGCTGCTGGCCGCGGTCGAGGTACAGCAACGGAGGAAGCTTGCCGGCGTCGGCGCGGCCACCCCGTGCGGTGCTCCGCCTGGCTCCCGGTTGGAGATGGTGCAGCTCGACGCGGCGATTCCATCCCCGCTATCTGCAGCCCGCGACCACGACTCCTTCCCCGTCGCCATGATCCCACTCCTCCGGCCATGGCGTGCTCGTCCAAGTTCAGAAACAGAAGAACAGAAAAGGCTCGAGGGGGAAGAGGGAGAGGGGTTGGCGGCGCTAGGGTTGGGAGAAGGGTAGGTCTAGGGTTTGGAGGGGCCTCGGGACCTTCTTGTAGAGGGGGAAAAGGAGCAGGGCACATTGGGGGGAGTTGGTGGTGTTGCTGCTTTTGGCAGAGGGAAAACGACAGAGAGAGGGGGGGGTCGATCGACTGTACGGAGGTTGAGGGTGACTGGTGTGGGCTTGAAAGATGGGCTGGGTGGTGGTGGGCTGAGAGGGAAAAGGGCTGCTCCCTCTCTCCTTGCTATTTTTATTTTTTCCTTTTCCATTTTTTTTTGCAAAAGATCAAAGAGAGAGAAAGGATAGGATTTTGGGGGTTTTCCTTTTAGGAATTATTTGTGTTATTTTTCCAAAACAACAAATAAAGCAAGAGCTAACATTGTTTCACAATGTTAAAATTTTAATTTGGTTTAAAGGTTTTAGTTGAGTTTCAAACAATGTTTGATTTGGGAAATTTTGGAAAAGCAAATTATATTAAATAGGTTCAAGCAATTATGAAAGCATTATTAGCTTTAATTTATTTGCAAGATTTTAATTTTAAAACCCCCATTTGAAATATTGCCAAGTAGGAGTTGATTTGATTTGAATGTGTTGTTTGCATTTACCATTAGGGTTTTGAACAATTTAAATTGTTTTGGATTTTTCAGTGGTTTGGAAAACATGATGCAATGCTTATGATGCATGGGATGCAAAACAAAAGAAAACAAACAACTTTCTAGCCTAAGGTAACACCCCATGTGTTACATGACATAACTGGATAGTTGTGCTTGTTGTGTTTTTAGGAAAAGAACTCTAGAAGAAGCTAAGGAATTAATGGCTAAAATAGCCAAAAATAATGATGATTAGATAATACATGAGCCTACACCTACACTAGAGCCAACACCAATACCAACACCCAAGAAGGGAGGGATGATTGAATTAAATGATGAAGTGATAAAGGAAGCCAAGAATTTCTTAAAGAGAGGGGTATTAAATCTGAAGATGTGAAGGATTTACCTCCTATAGAAGAATGTTTCCATCAACTTATCCGTGTCAGGAATTCATGAGGATTACAGGAATTCTGCATGATATCAACACTCTTGTGAATAATGCAGGCTTGGACCGTTTAATTGAGGATGAACCTATCCATCATGTGAAACTAACTATGTCTGTGGTGCAGGATTTTCATTTTGAATGGACCTCAACTAACTTTATGGTTCACTATAAAATTTACAATAAAGCTGTAAACTAGCCTTTAAGTGATTTTTGTGCAGCTATCAAGGTACCAGAGTGGGGTTCTTTTGAGAAGATAAGAGGGCAGCCTAAACCACTGCTAGAATTATATGAGGAGATTTGCCAAGGCAGAAGCTTCACAGGGGAGAGTAGTAAAATACGAGAAATTCAACTCCCTAGCATTCGATACTTTGCTTATTTTATTTCTAAATGTGTGTTAGCTAGAAAAATTGCCAACAAGCTATCTGTCTATGATTTGGCGTTTATTGCAGATGCCTTAAGATGTGATAGGTCTTATAACTTTGGCGCTTTAATTGCTTACCGCCTCTCGCTTAACCGTGAGAAGGGCGGGATTTGTGGAGGTCTTATTACCTCGCGCTTGTTAGATTTGCATGGTTTGGAGCCACACCCTCTAGACCTGCAGTTTCCTTTAGAGAAGCTAGACCTTATTTCCATGGTTCAACATAAGTTTCTTTCTACCCATGCTCACTTGCACAATTTATATTTTGAAATAAATTTCTCCAAACAATCCAAGTGGAGAGTTACTAAAACTGTAAGGAAAGTACTTTTGCCTGCATCTCTTTTGTTTAATCTTAATAGCAGGCAAGTATGGATGCTTTCTGAGAGTGAGCTGGACACATACATTGAGCACCACTCCCAGCAAGGGGAGGATGCTGGAGAGGGGGATGATGGTGATTTCGTCCAGCCCTCCGATGCCACGGGGATCCCGTACAAGCACCCCAGTTATGACTATGTGCCCGCTGCTTCATCTTCTCTTGGGCGCCCGAGTACGACCATGCGAGGGACAACCCCCCACAATGGGGATACTTCACGCGCCATGATTGATCTCTACTTAGGCCAAAAGCCTAAGCTTGGGGGAGGTATACCGACATGCCACTCATTTATATATCATGTTCGGTCGGTTCATTGTATATCCATGTTTTCGCTTCCTTCGTTTGTTTTCGTTTACTTTCGTTTCTCTTTGTTTTATTTTTTTGTTCTTGCTTTCCAAAATACAAAAGACCAAAAACATTTCTGTTGTGTCTCTTTATTTTCTTCTTTAGTTTCTTTAAATGATATGAATACTCTGAGGCAAAATAAATCATTGAGGCTTAATTGAGTTTTTGTTTTCAGTCATAGCATGCGTGAGCATGTGCCAAGTCGATTCAAGCGAAACAATCAGAGGGAGATACCACAATGTCATACCCTTCTATGTATAAAAAATGCAAGCAAACATTCATACGACATGCTATCTTATATTAATAAGTTATAACTAACATGTGAGAGCACGAACTACCAAGCATCAATTAAATAACATACACCTTACATGAACGGACTAAGCATATCCACACAATGAGAATATGTACAAAAATAAAAGAAATCGAGTTTATACCAACCTGTCACCACAACTTGGATTGTCGTAATTCATCATTACTGCTATTCACTTGTGGATTGAATATTATAGAATGATACTCAAGCTCCAATGGAGACACGAAAGTCAGGTGAACTCTGCAACAAACTTTACAAAACCAAAGAAGAACAACATTTTTTTTTTGGTTTTTCGATTTAAAACAAGATCAGAAAGAAACAAGCAAACAAAGCAAAATATTTTTGGATTTTTGAATACTAAACCGAAGCGCAATAAAGGATGTTCAAGAGGGGAGGTTCGTGCCAGATAGAGAGAACGATGAGCTCACACACGCCCTCAAGAATAAGGAACACATAGGGCGTACACGAATCACAAAAGGCAATCCTCCGTGGAGTATTGGGTTTGACGACAGCAAAAAGAAATATCACGATAGAAGCCGTCAACGGAAAAAGGACGCGGAGACAGCTGAAGCAGCTAGTCGGGCAAACTGGAGGCGTCAACTTGAAGAACAGATAAAGCGGACGCAGGAGGTAGCAATAAAGCAGCAGTAGCAAATTAACACACTTAGCAAGCAGCTAGTGTCTACCGGCGTACCACACATGGTAGAAGGTGATGTCGATGCTACCGGCGCCGCACATTCTCATCGGAAAAGCAGCGTTGCGTCCACGCAGCTCCAAGTTGATGATGCACCACTGATGATGCACCCGGTGGATGATATCACGGAGATGACAACTTGTGAGCTCCACGTGAAGGTCGTCAATATAACCATCAAGGCGGCGGTCGGCTATGTCTTACCAATTGGCAACGAACCAACTCACCATAGTCTTCCGGTTCCACGGGGCTACGCTGTTGTTGGGATCGATGAAGTTGTCAACGGATTCGAGCGGGTGAAGCTTGAATTCCCTGAATGTGAAGACGGAGAGGTGACTGAACTCGGAGAAGCCAATAAGTTGACCGTTCTATGGCTAAAGGAATGCATTGTGCTTCCAAATCAGACGGCAAGGCCATCGACTCCTCACCATTCTCCAGCGCAATAGTCTCCAGCGCGGTCGTCTCCGCCGTGCATGACGTCTCCAGCGCGGTCGCCTACGCCATGCATGCTGTCTCCAGCGCGGTCGCCTACGCCGCCGCATCAGCCTTCTCCGCCCACTAAGTTTTTGCCGAAACGTAAAAGATCACCCAAACGTCAACGTCCACCCCTCCCGAAGGTACCAAAGGAGTTACCCAAGTTACCTTACGACTATACTCCTGAGCAAACACAGAAAATCGCAAGGGACGAATACGAGGCGTGGAAACCGAAGCCGAAGGAGCAGAAAAGGCAGATTTCCCCGACACCGAAGAAGATGTAGAACGAGCTTGGAAAATGGTGAAGACTCTTAATCAACCCGAGCCGAGTCTGTCATCTGACTATGACCGCTCTATTCTAAAGTCACACCAGGAAATGGTGCGGTCGACGAAGAGTAGTAGCGCAAGCGCGAAAAGCGGGAAAACAGTTGCCCAGCCTGGAGAGTAGAAAAAAATCCATCTCCCCGCTCAAAGTGATTTCCAATACCTAGGTGGGGCCAAGCACTAATGCTGACGAGCGAATTCATCCGGAGTTTATAGAACTGTACAGACAAAGGGCAGCTACTGCGGGTTTGTCCATTGCTGAGTTTATGCAAACAGTAGACTACTTCCCCGCTGCCGAATGTGCGTACAAATACCGGCAGGGGAATCCTCTCGTCAAACCCGAGGAGGTAAAGGATCTACCAACCAAAATGCGAAGAGTGCATAATTTGTATATGGAAGCCGCTCAGAAATCTCTGGACTGGATAGTGCTCGGAGTCAAAAACGAGCACTACGGGTATGGAGATGGACTGGTTCTGATTCAATTTTTCGAATTGTTTCAGTTATCCCAGCAGCAGGCCCTCGACAAATCTATCGTTAGTGCCTATTGTCTGTAAGTACTTATTTCTTTAATTATAGTACACTCATTATATTATAATTGCAGAATAAAGATTCTCGAATGCAAAAGAGGACAATCTATGATATTGGGTTCATTGAGCTATTTGCCAAGGATACAGAAGATAACCTTCTGAGGGAAATAAGGTTTCAACAACACCGACGGGAAATACTATTTCCTTACAACTTCGGGTGAATGTTACTGTGTTGTACACATTCTGTTTTTCTTAATACTCGATGTTCAGTGTATAATTGATGAGTTCTGCGTGCGCAACTTCCACTATATTCTGCTAATCTTCCAAGTTGACAAAGGAAAAGTATGGTAATGGACCCAAAACGTAAACCCCTAGCGATGTGGGCGGACATGCAGGAAATGATCTAGCGGTAATTTCAATCTTTATATATGACACTATATGTATCGACTACTTTGTTTGATTTTCGGATATCAAGTAATTACTAACTCTTTTTATTCTTTTTCTTTCCCGGGCAGAGTTTGGAAGAGGTTCACAAAAAAGTCTCCTGGTGAATGGAAATCAGATCCGCGCATCTCCTTGATTCTAGTGTCGATACCATTATCATGGCTGGTTGATTATTATTTTGATTGAAACCATGTTCTTGTAAAGTGCTTGCAACAAGGAGACGGAATCACTTGTGTGGATACTACGTCCGCGAGTTCATTCGTCAGACGACCTGTCCCAAGGGCAGAGATTTCAACAAACTTCATGTACGTCAGTCGTCAATTTTTCTTATTACCATATATTTTAGTTACTTACTTTCATTAATATATATTGACCACTCTTCTTTATATTAGATCGAACGGCTCCGGGACGGTCTTCTAACAAGGGACCGCATACGATGCAGAGGTCCTAAATGTAAATGGAGAGTACTATAGCGCCGCTTGGTAATGAATTTGATTTTGTAAATCATTCCATCGGTCATGTAATATACTCGATATACTTTGATTCTGTAATAGAAGTGTTTCTTATTTTGCTATATATATGAATTACTTAGTCACTCGTGGGATCCGGAGGTCCGGGGAGGGGTCACCGAGGCTCCTCTCTTCTCGTGGGATCCAGGAGGTGTCCGGGGAGGGGCCACCGGGGCTCCTCTCTTTTTGTGGGATCAGGTATGTCCAGGGAAGGGCCACCGGGCTCCTCTCTTCTCCTGAGATCCGGGGAGGGGCCACCGGGGCTCCTCTATTCTCATGGGATCCAGGAGGTCCGGGGAGGGGCCACCGAGAGGTCTGGGGATCGCAAAACATAAAAAGGAAAATAATAAACATAAAACATAAAAACTCTGGCACGGCAGAGAAAAAGACAAAAGTGCTGAAGCAGCAGAAGGGGCATTCATCGCGGTTCGTGGTAAGAACCGGGACGAGTAGTCCCTGCCGGAATGGCGCCTCCCCTGCCACATGGGCCACCCCACAACCGGAACAAATGGGGTTTACCAACCGGGATGGTTGGCCCTATTTCCAATAGTGCATCATCACAAGCGTGAAGTGCAAGAAACCAAACAACACTAAGCCAATAATTTGTAACCATTTTGAGCACCAATAAGAAGCGGACACAGACAACTGCAAGAAGCGGAAAGTAGCAAAAAGGTCTTACATCCGAGATTGCTGACCTTCAGCGTGGCGTTCCCACCGGAGAAGGTGAGCGGTGGTTGTTGCTCCCCGACACCAGCAATCGTTCTCGGCAAGGGACAGAGAAAATCAACTCTGGATGAATATGGTATAATCCCACCACTGTTGTATCGTATGCATCGTATTTAATGCATTTATTTCGTCCGACCGAAGCAGATTGGATTCCCGTCTCATCCCATCGACTTGTGCTTTTTTTGAAATGGAAACCATGGCCCCGACCTCTGCATCAGGACGATGCACACAGCCTTTATTTTATTAAATCAAAAGTTGAAAATCCATCCGAATACAATTTATTGGTCACATAAGGTGGCTACAAAGATCAGGCACTCAAAAATGGCAAGCTTCAACATCTAATCGTCTAGCATTAAGTCACCCAGCCCGGCTGTAAATAGCCCGAACGACCGCCATCATACGAGCACAGCCTGTATCCATAATTCCTCGCTGATCGGCAGTGAGGAGGACGGACCACATCTGAATAGAGTACATCGCCTTGTTGACAACCTGCAAAAAATAAATATTGTTTTGTTTGTTAAAGACCACATCATTACGACAATTCCAAATCGCCCAAAGGAACGCCGCAACACCCACTCGAATACGGGCTTTAGTTTTTTTGTCAATGCCATTTAGCCAGCTACCAAACATATTCGCAATGCTAGTTGATGGATAAATGCTGAATGTAAAGTGAATAAGACGCCAAATATCACGAGTAAAAGGACATGCAATAAACAAATGTTCCACAGACTCCTTTGAATCACAAAAGGCACATTTAGTACATCCCGTCCAATTCCTTTAAACCAAGGTATCCTTCGTAAGAATAACTTTTCTATTGAGGAACCACAGAAAAATCTTAATCTTTAATGGTACCGTTAAATTCCACTAGTATTTCCGTAAAAATCTAGTGGAACCATGGAGAAAATCTGTATAAAACGATTTAACGGAAAATTGCCCATTATCGGTTAATTTCCAAGAGAACAAATCTTCCTCATTGGTCAGTGATACACTCATCACTCTCTCAACCAATTGTAACCAGAGTTGTCTCCTGAAACCGATAATATTTCTCCGGAACTGAATATTAATAGGATTATGTGCCAAAAGATCAGCTACCAACACATTTTTGTGTAAAACTATGCTATAGATAGATGGATAGGTTTGTGATAACGGTTCATCACCTAGCCAAGTATCCTCCCAAAACCTCACTTGTTGCCCATTTCCCAACGAGAACGCTCCTCGTGAGAAAAACTCGTGCTTAACTTTCATAATTCCTTTCCAAAAAGGAGAATCCGAAGTTTTAGCCTGCACCCGAGACAACGTTTTGTCCCCTAGGTACTTATTAGAAAGGAGTTCTTCCCAAATTCCATCTTCATGTTATAATTTAAACAACCATTTGCTTAGCAAACACATATTCTTAATTTCTAAAACCTCGATACCTAATCCTCCTTGATCTTTCGGGCGGCAAATTATATTCCATTTAGTAAGGTGATATTTTCTCTTCTTAGCATCGCTTTGCCAAAAGAAGCGCGAGCGGTAGAAATCTAGTCTCTTCCTTACACCAACCGGGGTCTCAAACACGGATAAAAGAAACATAGGTAAGCTGGAGAGGACATAATTAATTAAAATGAGGCGATCCCCATATGACAATAATTTACCTGCCCAAGAGCTTAGTTTCCTATCAAACCGGTCTTCCACCATTTTCCACTCCTTATTAAGCATACACCTGTGGTGAATTGGGATCCCAAGGTACTTAAAGGGCAAACTACCGGCCTCACAACCTAAAATAAAACGATAATCATTTTCGGCGTCCTTAGCCTTTCCAAAACAATAAATATCACTCTTGTGGAAATTTATTTTGAGGCCAGAAAGTTGCTCAAACAACGCAAGAATGAGTTTCATATTTAAGGCCTTATGTAAATCATGTTCCAGGAAGAGAATAGTGTCATCCGCATATTGAAGGATTGATACCCCACCTTCGACCAGATGTGGTATCAGTCCTCCCACTTGACCATCCTCTTTGGCTCGTTCAATGAGGATAGCAAGCATATCGGCGACAAGGTTGAAGAGAATCGGTCACAAGGGGTCTCCCTGTCTTAAACCTTTTAACGTTTGGAAATAATGAATGATGTCATCATTTACCTTAATACCAACACTACCGCCCCGCACAAAGCGAGCAATCCATTCACACCAAACTGGCGAAAATCCTTTCATCCTCAACACCTGTTGAAGGAAGGACCAATTCACTTTGTCGTAAGCCTTCTCAAAATCGATTTTAAAAAGGACCCCATCCATCTTTTTCCTTTTAATTTCATGTATTGTTTCATGTAAAATCACCACCCCTTCAAATATATTCCTTCCTGGCAAGAACGCTGATTGAGTCGGTCGGATGACTCTACTCGCAATAGAAGTTACCCGATTCGTTCCCACCTTGGTGAACACTTTAAAGCTAACGTTCAATAAGCAAATGGTTCTATACTGCTCAATTCTGCTGGCATCTTACTTTTTGGGCAACAACGTAATGATCCCAAAATTAAGTTTAAACAGTGGAAGGTCGCCACCATGAAACTGAGCAAACATACTCATCAAATCGGTCTTAATAACATCGCAGAACCGCTGGTAAAACTCAGCAGGGAACCCGAGTCTTATTAAGTTCCATTTGGGATATCGCATCGAACACCTCCTTTTCCGTAAACGGAGATGTAAGAATAACATTTTCCTCCTGCGAAACTTGAGGCAAATCATCTATCATATCCTCTAGTAAAGAGACATTACTCGGAGCCGGTGCCCCAAATAATTTCTTATGAAATTCAGTTATCAAAACACTTAAATTCTCAACCCCCACAATGGTACCTTTATCTTGTTCTAGTTGGAAAATGCGTTTTTTCCTATGCTTGCCATTGGCAATAAGATGGAAATATTTTGTTCGAATTGTTCTTGGACGCGCTCGTCTGACCGGGCGCAGATGGACACACGCGAAGCTTCAGAGCGCGATGGTGAGAGCTCGAGAGGCGCGAGGTGGACTCCTTGAACATCGCACTGTACTGTCTGCGTAAGAGCGGCTGTACTCCCGGCAGCGCAGGACGTAGTTCCCGTCGGCATTGGATGCAGGGCTGGCCTGTGAAGGTAGTGGGGCGGCGTTGATGGCAGGGATTAACAGAAACAGGAGCCATATAGGCGCTTGAAGCAGGCCTCGTTAAGCCGGAGGAGGATGGGCCTAGTCGGGCCGGAGGCGAATGGACCGTGCCGCCACACCCACGCGATGCAGAGGAGAGGAGAAGGGGCATTGAGGCCCTCCTCTAGGGCGCATCGGGTTTTTACAGGGGTGGAAAAAGGAAAAGACTGCAACCGTTATTTGTTCACTTATCGGTGGCAGTGGCGCGTAATTTTAGTCAACCTAATGGGTATTTACTTTATGACGTACGGATCATCGCCACCTCAAGCAAAATTACATAGTTAAAGGCTGAAGGCCTACCCGGCCTCCCAGGCCATCCTCGCGCGGAGAGTGAACCGCCTACACGGGATTGGTTTGTACAGTATGTTTTGACCGCACGCTTTTCATCCCAGCCGTCCGACGCAGTAATTTTTTGTTTACTTCGTGGCTGGCTGAATGGGTCAATGACGAGTGGGACTTGTTGTAGGTGGGGTCGAGAAATCAGGAAGCTAGATCACCTCGTCTGCGTCGCTCAAGGTGGGTGGACAGCCCCTGCCCGGTGAAAACCCTAGCCCAATCCCCTCCCGTCCTCCAAACTAGCCCCCACGCCCTCGTCTCCCCTCCTCACGACTCTCCTCCACGCCACGCAGGGCCGCCGCCGTCGCCGGCCTGTTGTCGCTGCGCGTCAAGGTCGAGCAGAAGGAGCCAGCCGGGACGGACACCATGGAGAGTGGGAGGGGGCGCTGCAGGAGCGCTTCCCGGAGGATGCCGGCGAGAGGAGAGGCGCGTGGAGGCGGCGACGGTTGCAGCCATGTGGGCGAGGCCAGGATGGAGACGGGCGGAGGTCACGAGGACGACAGGACGGCGCAGCAGTAACGTGGGTTGTAGCGCGTCCCCGTCTGTGCCTCTTCCCCGTCGCGCGTGGAGGCGGCGACGGCGACAGCCGTGTGGAGACGGAACGGTACAGCAGCAACTCGGGTCCTCAGCGCGTCCCCGTCCGTGGCGGCGCTGACGCAGCCGCACACGAGCTGGACCAGCGTCTCGACTGCCAGCAGCACGCACATCCTCTGTTTTTGGTGTTGGGAGTGCGGCGTTCGTGAGCACGCCTAGGATCTGCAACAAAGGTATGTTCTTTTGGTTGGATGTGATTTGAGATATGTCCAGCTTATCTTGTTGTCAGTAATTATAGAGGATAGAAGTGTTTCAGGAGCATGTGTCAATACTTAATATGGATTGTTGATTGGATCTTTAATATGGACCGCTGGTTGCATCCATTCTCCCCATCTCTATTTCCCCTCTCTCCCTGGAATCTATATTCTATAATATGTAAACTGAGCAAGCATTTAGTGACTCGACGGATGATTCATATTCATAGATCCATTTCACCATGCATAGTGATTTTATTGTGGTTTAAAGATTTAGTTGCACAAAAGGTGAATATTTGCAACCATAGCATAGGCATGTGAGCGAGCAACTGAAATGTCGCTTGTAAAGAATTCTTGTTGACTGAAACTATTTTTGTTGTTTCTTATGATGCAGAGCATAGGCATGTGAGCGAGCAACTGAAATGTCGCTTGTAAAGAATTCTTGTTGACTGAAACTATTTTTGTTGTTTCTTATGATGCAGAGAATGCTCCGGGTGCGCTTGGTGCTCAAGATGAAAGTGGTTCAGATTTCAACCAGGTGATGCTTTGTAACCTGCCTAAATCCTTTACCTAGCGCTGCGAATTTCCCTTTAAAATTGATCACCTCAGATTTTCTGTCATGCATGGCTTGAAAGTGATGCACTAATATTTGCAAAAGACTGAAGATGTCAAGTAGTTAGCAGTTTACCATTTGATGATTGTGAATCTTTTTACTGCAGGAATATTTAGTATTTTAGGAGGCATGCAGGTGAACAATAATATTAGGGAGAGGAAGGGTTTATTTCTTCTTGATCCATGCTTTAGGAGCTGATCATGAAAGAGATAAGTTATCGATTCTTTCTTCTTGATCTGCTTGGAGAGAGAAATGGTTTCGGGTTCTTGATCTGGTCGGAAATAAAGTGCAAGGGAGAGAGAAATTGGAATTCTGCTCTAACCCTTTGTCGAACTCATTTTCTTTTAATATCCATGACGAGAGACAAAGGCCGCTTGTAAAGAATTCTTGTTGACTGAAACTATTTCTGTTTTTTCTTATGATGCCCAGGTGCGCTTGGTGGTGGGCAAGCGCTTGGTGCTCAAGCTGAAGGTGGTTCATATTTCAACCAGGTGATGCTCTATAACCTGCCTATCTTTCTATCTTTCTTCTCCTCTTCCAGTGGTGCTCAAGCTGAAAGTGGTTCATATTTGAGACAGCCAGTGGGACAGATGTGACGATGAAGTGAGCTTCTTTCTACCTTTCTTCTCCTCTTCCCATCTTAATTTCTCATCACGTGCATATATTTTTTCCTTTTTTCTGAACTTCTCAACCTATGTTTTCGGTTTCAGATTCATTTAGTGGTGCATAGAAGAAACTGATGGAATTTATCTGTAATTGTGTGTGAACAGGGAACAGACATATGAGAATTAGGCCCCGTGTACTTTCTCTGATTTTTTTGGGGAGCTTAACACTCGTTTCATTGCTCAAGTATGTCATTATTGTAGTGGGCGTTGCTGACAATGGCGAAGGTACACCATAATATATTTTGCAGCCAATTGTTTTTTTATTATGCCTATCATTGTTTCATTCATACCATTGTTGTTGGCTGGCAATTTTATGTAAGCATCCACAGAGCCTTATTCATACCATTGTAGTCTGCATATACTTTCTGGGCTTTTAGTGGTAGTGGTATTCACATGGGTGATGATATTACATAGATTTTCCTTTGGCCATCTCAACAACTGGAAGGGGTTCTTCTGGTGTTGGTTTCACGACAGCTGTCACTTCTGACCAAAAGACTGGTAATTTGCTGGAACTTGCATACTCATAGTACATGGAGCAAAGTATTCAGGTTAACGGATGAATCTTGTCACAGAGAGTAAAAAAACAACATTATTAGTCCTCATGTGAAACTCATTTTTCCCCAATTTAATGGATGAATCTTGGCACAATGAGATGCAACATTATTTATTGCTCTTTCACCAGTATCACCTAAACTTGGACTTTCTTAAGACGCGTGGTCATCAGATTCTTGTTTATCAGGTTCTGCTGGACGAGTAGCTCGGTGAGGCATTGGCCCTGGAGCTCGGCGAGGCGCTGGACCTCGATGATCTGCAGAAAACCTAAGAGGCTCTGGGCGCGCTGAAGCAGAGGGACGAGGCGTGCTGGTGGCCGACGGTCAGCGGTGAGGTGCCAGGAGAAGAAGCTCGCATGGAGAGACCCAGATAAGGAACTCACTGAGATTGCGGGAGCGCGAGATGATACGGGTGTGTCATTGAGATCGATGGGATCTCGCCCAATCGTGAGCAGATCGCCAGGGAGCTGATCACGGAGGTATTTCAAATGTAAAATGGTGTAAATGTTAAATGGTTTGACAATTCATTTTTTCCCCTTGCGACAGTTATTCTCGGACGGAGGTAGATAATTTGGAAGAAAATTGTAGGATTTTTTTACAACCATAGCTACATAGCTTTATTGAATGCCATTCTTGTATGTTCGGGTTTTTAACTTTTCTATTTCATTCTGAAGGTCGAAACAGTTTTTTTTCTTTTGCTATATGTGTTTCAGCTTCATTTCCATAGGCTCTATTGTTATTATGTGTATGTAACGGCACTGTGTTTAAGTGGTTGCAGAGTAGAAAACTAATTATTCTGGTAGACCTGAAATAGTGGATAATGCGCTCCACCAAAGACATGAATAGTGAACTAATAACTCCCCGCATCAAAGAATGGCTGAAATACAATCTTGCTTCTGGTATTTGCGCCAGCGGCGCAACGGGTTATCTAGTTATATAGTAGATAAGAGATTGTGTACCACAATATTGTTCTTCAAGCAAGTGAGGACATCAAACATCTCTTAATTTTCCTTTTTCACTGGTTCATTGATTTGGTGTTGCGTTTGTATGCGAGAGTTGTATGGTGGTCGTTACTAGCGAAATCCTATTAGCTCTTTAATGATTTTTCCATGGCACATGAAAGGTAATAAGGTAAAATATGTAAGAGGCGTGCCACTACTGAAAAAAATGTATTTCATATTTTTTTGTGAGTCTATATGACTTTGTAACTCTGTACAAAACTTTGAAAACAAACCAGAACAAATATTTGTACCCTTAAATTAATGAGGGTGTCGAAGAATTTTGTAATAGTTATAAATAGATCCCAACTTTAATAAGTACTTAAACTGATGTTTCATTATGCTTTGTTTAAAAATACAAGATTCCCACCCAGAGTGGTAATATATGTACATGCCAAGTATTACCGTACGTACACCGAAGGCACGAAACAGGCAATAAGTCTCTCCCGACAAATTATATAAGTTTCAGTAAGAAACGACAAATTATGTAGCATAATATTATATACTGACTATACAACCTTTCAAACGTAATCGTGTACGATAAACTATGTAGTATAAATTTTTTAATGACCATTGAACTTTTTATGTCTAACCGAGAACGTTTGCACGTTGTCCTCGGATTTGCGAGGGCCACTCTTCCATTTCAGTTCAAAGTAACACAGTAATTTCTTAAACCAAACTCAAAAAAAATAATTTCTTAAACCATCACATTAATAATATCTTAAATCAAGGCAGTATTTTATGAAAGTCTAGTTAACTAAATTTACCGCCCGGTAACACCGGCATGCCAGTTCTCATCGTACTCTAGAAACGACTCAAAGGCCCTCACGTCGTCCATCCAGTCGCACGGTTCGGTCGGGAACTCCGAGGTCGCCGAGCTGCTGCCTCTGCAGTCATCTCCGTCTGCTGACTGCCTCCCGGTTCGCGTCACCACGACCGACGGGGAGGGTAGCCTAATTTGCTGGCGGATGTAGAGGCCATCCGTACACCGCATGGCCTTGGGAGCCCACACGGTTCTTGCTGAGGACGGCTCCACTCCAAGATTATTAGAGTTCAACGCCGGCGCCAGCGCTGTGTATGAGCCAGAACCAGTGGATGCGTTGGGCGTGGTGATGGTGATCCTGGTAGGCGGAGTGAAAGGTTGTGCAGAACCGAAAACTGGAATCCGCTTCTGCCCAAGGGTTTTGTTCCAGAAGTTCTTGATTTCGTTGTCTGTTCTGCCGGGCAGCCTGCCCGCGATGAGAGACCACCTGTTGCCGAGGAGGCCATGGAGCCTCACGATGAGCTCCTCCTCCTCGTCTGAGATGTTTCCACGCTTGATGTTCGGCCGGAGGTAGTTCATCCACCGCAATCGGCAGCTCTTGCCGCACCGCTGCAGACCTGTAGCAAATCTACAATCGGTCAGACAGACCCGGTCTGCATTATTTAGAAGCGATTCTAAAATCAATTAGTCGTACCAGCTCTTCGGGGGATTTCTCTCCATCTGCCTTCGCCATTGGCCTTAACGTAGGAGGACAACATGTCGTCTTCCTTCGGAGTCCATCCACCTCTCCTAACTTCTTCCTTCATGTTAGGATTTGCTTTATCTTGTAAAACCGAACACATCCAATATGAGTTGGTTCGGCATAGTCATCCCTCCCTAATCTTTCTCTGTAAACAGTTGAGGCCTTGTTGCGCCTATATATTCAACACGAAACCGATGCGAGTCCAAGCATCGTTACCTGCCTATTCCGTTGATATGGTATCAGAGCCAAAACCTCTTCCGTGACATCAAACCCTAGAAACACCCAAAACACCCCAGCCGCCGAAACACCAAAAACCCAAGAACCAATCTACCCAGATCGATCTACCAAGAACCCTAGTACCCGATCCACCAAATACCCAAACACCAACATGATTACCACCATGGCGTCGTCATCAACCTCGAGCGCGCCACAATCCCTTGGCAATCCGCCGGCTGAAAAGCTTAAGAGGACTAACTTCCTTCTCTGGAAGGCCCAAGTCATGCCGACCCTGCGCGGTGCGCGGGCGCTCGGCTTGCTGGAAGGAAAGGATCCTGCGCCGCCGGAGTTCATCACCGAGAAGAAGGATGACAAGGAGATCACCGTCCCGAATCCAGCTTACGATACCTGGCTCCTTCGAGACCAACAGGTGCTGAGCTATTTGCTTAACTCGCTCTCGGTGGAAATCTTGGCCCAAACTGTTGGGCTAGATCACGCGTCCGAGGTGTGGGAGTTGATCACCTCGATCTTCTCCTCCCGCTCCAAGGCCAATGTTGCGCACCTCCGTGGCGAGCTAGCAAACACCAAGAAGAACACCCTCTCCGCAGATCAGTACATCGGGAAGATGCGTGGCTTTGCCACCGAGCTTTTGGCAGCAGGCCGCACCATTGATGAAGACGAACTGGTGGAGTTTATACTCAATGGGCTAGACGACGAGTACACCTCCCTGGTGTCTTCGGTGAACGTCATGGCCTCATGCTCCGTTAGTGAGCTCCACGCTATGATCGCCGCTTTCGACATGCGCCAACTACGTCTGTCCGGTGGCGGACAGAAAACCTTCGACAGCTCCGCAAACGTGGCACGTCGAGATCGCGGCTACTACACCAACAACTACCGCAGCAATGGTCAAGGCCGTGATGGCCGCGACTACGATCGTGGAGAACCCGATGGCGCGTTCCGTGGTCGCTATCAAGACCGCGGTGATCGCGGTGACACTGGAGGACGCCGTGGCTATGACCAGGGCGGTGGTCACCGTGGCGGGCGCGGCCGTGGTCCTGGAGGACGATCACCGTCACGATACCAAGACGTGGACTGCCAGATCTGCAAGAAGCATGGCCACCCAGCCAATGAATGCTGGTGGCGTTATGAGGAGAGCCGTGACAACGGAGGCCGAGACCGCTCTGGAGACCGTGGTGACCGTGGTGGTGATCGCGGTGACCGCGGTGATCACGGCAAGGGTGCCAATGCAGCATATGGCGTGGATACCAACTGGTATCCAGACACCGGGGCGACTGATCACATCACCGCCAACCTGGAGAGGCTCATGACAAGGGACAAATACCGCGGCAATGACAAGATCCACACCGCTAATGGTGAAGGTATGCACATTAGTCATATTGGTGATTCACTTATTCAAACCCCCACTAGTAATCTTCATCTCAACAATGTCCTTCATGTGCCTAGTGCGACTAAAAATCTTCTTTCCGTGCATAAACTTGCTCTAGATAACAATGTGTTTCTTGAATTTCATCCTTGGTATTTTTTGATTAAGGATCGGGACACGAGGAGCACTCTTCTTAAGGGAGAATGTGAGGGTGGTCTCTACCCCATCATCTCATCATCATCACTCAAGAACAAGCAAGTCCATGCCATCACAAAGCCCACCTCTTCAAGGTGGCATAGTCGTCTAGGCCATCCAAATAAAGTTGTAGTTCAACATATTCTCAATAAATTTTGTCTTCCATATTCTAGAGATTCTAGCCTTGAAACCATTTGTGATTCTTGTCAAAGAGGAAAAAGTCATCAATTACCATATCCTGTTTCCACTAGTGTTTCCAATTTTCCTCTCCAACAAATATTTTCTGATGTGTGGGGTCCTGCAAATACTTCTGTAGGACGTCATAACTATTATGTTAGCTTTATTGATGACTTTAGCAAATTCACATGGATATACTTGCTGAAAAAGAAATCTGATGTCTTTGATGTGTTCCATAACTTCATGAACTATGTTGAGAGAAAATTTGGAAGAAAAATCATTACTATGCAAACAGATTGGGGAGGAGAGTATGAGAAATTAAATCCTTTCTTTCAAAAACTTGGCATATCTCATCATGTATCTTGTCCTTATGCACACCAGCAAAATGGATCAGCAGAAAGGAAACATCGTCATATAGTGGAAATTGGTCTTGCTCTTTTAGCTCATGCATCTATGCCTTTGAAATTTTGGGATGAGGCATTCCTCACAGCTACCTATCTGATTAATCTCATGCCAAGTAAAGTTATCAACAACATGAGTCCCTCTGAAAAACTACTAGGAGTTTCACCAAATTATACATCCCTTCGAGTTTTTGGTTGTGCGTGTTGGCCAAACCTACGTCCTTACAACAACAAAAAACTCTCTTATAGATCAAAACAGTGTGTGTTTCTTGGATATAGTCCAAAGCATAAGGGAGTGAAATGCCTAGATGTGTCCACTGGTAGAGTCTACATATCACGTGATGTTGTGTTTGATGAGGAAATTTTTTCTTTTGCCTCTTTACACCCAAATGCTGGTGCTCTACTTAGGAAAGAAATTTTACTTCTTCCTAACCACCTTGTTTCTAAAAATGGGGGCTTGAATAATGATGAGCTAATGACTAATGATACACTGCGACAAAGTGCTCCTAGTATTGTGCAGGCCAATGCAGAAAATTTCGGAAGAATCGGTGCTGATTTGAGTCCAAACGGAGCAACAGAAGGAGATGATTTTATGCCACAAAACGACGAGCCAAATGGCGCGCGATCCGATGCTGATTCTGTGCCAGACACGGACTCTGGCGCGGCCACAGATCCCGATGAAGATTCTGGCTCCAATCATGTGCGGTCAGGTGCGCAGGAGGAGGCAGCCGCGCAGACTTCGAGCGTTGCGTCCCCGACACGGTCCCGCAGCGTGTCACCCTCGGGCCCTGCCCCGAGCCAATTGCAGCGCGCCACCGCATCACCGACAACGCCCCCGACATCATCTGCGGCGACAACACCCTCGGGCTCTGCCCCGAGCCAATCACCAAGCGCTGCCACGCGGGCCACTGTCCCCGCGTCATCATCATCCTCTCCTGCCGCAGCATCGCCATCGGGCTCCGTCTCGAGCCAACCCGCGGCTGCCACGCAGGCAGCTGCTCCCGCTTCATCAACACATGCCGACACGGGCTCCGCTTCAGGCCAAAATCCTGACCAGCAGGTGGACACGCGTCCAGCGCGCGTGCGTCGCCCACGCTCCAAGGCAGGGGAGGGATCCTCTGTGCTTGGAGACCCTGCTGCTCCTCCTGCACGCAGTACACGTCTACAAAAGGGAATTTCCAACCCTAAAATAATTACTGATGGTCGTATTCGTTACAATTTCTTGTGTACTTCAGGAGAACCAAACACACTGCAAGATGCATTGGATCACCCCGATTGGCGTGCAGCGATGGATGAAGAATACTCTGCTCTTCACAGAAATCAAACATGGCATCTAGTTCCCTCACATCATGGTAACAACAATATTATTGACTGCAAGTGGGTTTATAGAATTAAAAGAAATGCTGATGGGTCTATTGACCGTTACAAAGCTCGATTAGTAGCAACGGGATTTAAACAGCGTTATGGCATTGATTATGAGGACACTTTTAGTCCTGTTGTTAAAGCTGCTACAATTCGTCTTGTTCTAGCTATTTCTGTTTCTAGGGATTGGCATATTAGGCAGCTTGATGTCAAGAATGCGTTTCTTCATGGCGTTCTGGAAGAGGAAGTCTACATGAGACAACCTCCTGGGTATGAAGATAAAAGTAAACCTCATCATATCTGCAAACTTGACAAGGCTTTATATGGTCTTAAACAGGCACCAAGAGCTTGGTATTCTCGGTTGAGCACTAAACTTCAGTCTTTGGGATTCAAACCATCACAAGGGGATACATCTCTGTTTATTTATAATCAGTCAGGTATAACAGTATTTGTTCTTGTCTATGTGGATGATATCATAGTCACAAGCTCCTCTCAACAAGCTATTACAACTTTAGTAGATGATTTAAATAAGCATTTTGCTATTAAGGATCTTGGAGATATTCATTTCTTCTTGGGTATAGAAGTAAAAAGGATTGATAAAGGATTAGTTCTTACTCAAGAAAAATATGCTTCTGAGTTATTAGCAAAAGTGGGAATGAACAATTGTAAGCCCTCAGTTACACCTTTATCTTCTGTTGAAAAATTATCAGCATATGAAGGAGAACCTCTCAGTCTAGATGACAGCACCAGGTACAGGAGTATAGTTGGTGGTTTACAGTATTTAACTCTTACAAGGCCTGATATTTCCTTCTCAGTTAATAAAGTGTGTCAGTTTCTTCATGCACCCACATCTGTACATTGGACTGCTGTCAAGCGAATATTGCGATATGTGCAAAGTACTCTCACCACTGGACTTACTTTTAGAAAATCTACCTCTACTCTTATCAGTGCATTCTCAGATGCTGATTGGGCTGGTTGTATTGATGATAGAAGATCAACTGGTGGTTTTGCTATATATTTTGGTCCTAATCTTATATCTTGGAGTGCTAGAAAACAGGCAACTGTCTCAAGGTCAAGTACAGAGGCTGAATATAAATCTCTTGCAAATGCCACAACTGAAGTTATTTGGGTTGAAACTCTACTGAATGAACTTGGTATTGAACTCAGTGAAATACCATGCCTCTGGTGTGATAATATGGGAGCTACATATTTATCTGCTAACCCTGTTTTCCATGCAAGGACCAAACACATTGAAATAGACTTTCATTTTGTTAGAGAGAGAGTTGCTCAGAAGAAACTTGATATACGGTTTATTTCCACCAAAGATCAAGTTGCAGATGGATTTACTAAACCATTGGCTCATAGAGAATTAGAGATTTTTAAACATAATCTAAACTTGTACAAGTTTTGATTAAGGGGGGATGTTAGGATTTGCTTTATCTTATAAAACCGAACACATCCAATATGAGTTGGTTCGGCATAGTCATCCCTCCCTAATCTTTCTCTGTAAACAGTTGAGGCCTTGTTGCGCCTATATATTCAACACGAAACCGATGCGAGTCCAAGCATCGTTACCTGCCTATTCCGTTGATACTTCACACAGCACGGCATCCGCCCCATTGCTCTCTATGTCATACTGTCTCTCTCTTTCGGCAGCAGAGGTCTCTCTATTGGCAGCCGAGGTTGTTGCGGTATTTATACATCAGAATAGTCTACGTGTGGCCCTTTTTATCATCTTAAAGATTCTCATATCAACAAAAAACAGTACTCTTTACTTTTTTTAATCGCCGGCTTCATCTGGATAGTTGTCATCGTCAGCTTTACCTGATGGAGAACAAGTTTGCTGCCAACATATCAGACCTTGTGAGATTGCCAAAATGCGGGCCACTCAGCAAATGAGGCTATATACTTGGCATATATTACCTGTTGGAATAATGTCGAATATATGTACGAGTGGTGCTACAATAGGACTTGTAATTAAACGGAAGCTTAGGTGTTGGAGTCGAACACGTGTAACTTGGCCTAATATATAAAGGCACCGAGAGTAGCCCAAATAGACACGACGAAATCTGGTAGGCAAGACACAAGATCACGAGGGGTCGGTCCGGCGCCCGTGGCAGGGGCGGCCGGACTGGCATGGCGTAGAGATCTGGTGCGTCTGTATTGCCTCGGCGGGCTTGTCGCCAGTGGTACTTTGACTAGTACATGGGGAGGAGCGCCCGTAGTCATGCCCCGCGGATGTATGCGTTGAGCGTCGAACTGTGTTACCAAATCTCGGTGTCGTGTTTTGCTATGATTGTTTGTACTCGGTAGATCGACTAAGCGTCTCAGATTTGTAACAAGTGGTATCAGAGCGAGCTTCGGAAGCGCTGGAAATCGATCTAGAGGGTGCTGCAAGATCGAGCGGAGGTGGTTCGCTGTTTTTTGCTAGAAGCGATGATCGTAAACTGATCGGAATCATTCACGATTGAAGCGGACAGAACATCGTGATCAAGGCAGCAGTATGGCGATCGGAGACAGCAAGAGGTTCAGAATTTGGCCACGGTTGGCAGCGTACGACATATCAGATGGTACGTGGCCTGACGGGGCAGGGGCCTCGCGCGTGAAGCAAGGCTCAACATGACGGGTCAAAGCTCGCGTGCGGTGTTTCACGGGCCGATTTGCACTTCTCAAGTGCATGGCTGGTCATGTGTACGCGGGGCTGCAACAAACAATGAACGTGGTCCAAGGCATTACGAGAGAAGGCCAAGGAAAGTTGGACATGATGGCACGTGTAAGGAGATTTGTATTAAAAGAGAAGACCAATTTGCACCATGGTGTACTTTATGCATAATCAAGGGAATAGGCATTAGGAGTTGTGGAGGCTAGGTGCACCCATGGAAAGCTACCAGGGAAGCAAAATTCTTTTGCGTACATTGCTAATTGCAGAGTATATACTACCAGGTGGTTGTAAGATTGGCGAGTTGCGCATAAGGCGTCGCATAGGATCATGCATATACAGGCGCAGGACGGTGCACGGCAATTTGGCGGGTGTACTAGGCGCAAGGTGGAGCATGGTTGCAGTCGGATACGTTCGGCTGGGTTGGACTGGACAGTCTGACGGGACAGAAGACGGTGAAGATCGGCGATGACGATGTAGGAGCGTGACAGCTGATGGTGTCTGTATTCTGTAGCGTGGCAACACGCGGCGCATGGCTATGCGTGCTTCATCATGCGACGGAGCGAAGTTAACTCAAGGCGGTAAGCACACCGGAGAGCTTGGAGTCAACGGGCGCGGGGGTGGATTGATCATCTACCATGGAGGCATGTTGAAGGTGGAGCTGGAGCTAAAGATTCCACTCGGCTGATGGAGGGCTACGGCGTAAGCATGCAGAGAGTCGAAGGCTAGTCAGCGGGAATGCGAGAGGCACTTGATTCAGAATGGAGCTGAGGGTTCGGAGAGATGCGTGAAACTCGGCATTGGTCAGGTATGACCGATGGTTATCTGCAGTGGGGCCAAAGGTGGTGTGCGTTAGCTAGCCGGTAGATCTTTGCCAAGATTGCGGATGCTCGACGCGGTAATAGCGGCGAGAGGACACAGCGACAGACCAGAGCACTGGCGGTCAAACATGTGGTCAGACATGAGTGTATGAGGGTGTTGAAGCAGTGTTGGGGAGTAACGGGTTCATGATGGTAACTATCTATCGAGATGGATGAGTGTTGGTCATAGAGAATCTGCGAAAGCGGTGATGAGACAGTTGTGAATTTGACTGGATATGACTTAAGACAACGGCAAAATTTCTTCAAGATTTCAGAGATGCAGTCAACAATAGCGAGAATAATGAGTTCAGGTAACTCTTATTTGTGACACCTAATATGTGAGTTGTTCACTTTTCACATAGATTAAGGACGAGGCTACCAAAGTGACGATGCAACTGCGTTGTCGATGTGGTGACTTTATGATCATTGTGTGATGGTGGTGGACGGATACTCCGGAGATTTGGGAGCAAAAGACAAGAGTGAGAAAGAATTTAATTTTCGTGGGAGCATTGACTGTGGTGAAACAAGGAAGGGACTACAGTTGCAGGTGGATTCATATGGAGTCAAGAGAGTTGCAGCGGAGCTCATAATAAATTGTTCAAGTCCAGGTATACAGAGATTCGGCATGACGACTTCAAGATGGCGAAGGGCATATTCGCCAAGGTTGAGTTTGTTGGAATATATGTCGAATATGTGTACGAGTAATGCTACAAGAGGACTTGTAATTAAACGGAAGGTTAGGTGTTGGAGTCGAACACGTGTAACCTGGTCTAATATATAAAGGAACCGGGAGTAGCCCAAATAGACACAACGAAAGCTGGTAGGCTAGACACAAGATCACGAGGGGACAGTCCGGCGCCCGTGGCTGGGGCGGCCGGACCGGCGTGGAGTTGAGATCTGGTGCGTCTGTATTGCCTCGGCGGGCTTGTCGTCGGTGGTACTTTGACTAGTACATGGGGAGGAGCGCCCATAGTCATGCCCCGCGGATGTAGGCGTTGAGCGCCGAACTGCGTTACCAAATCTCGGTGTCGTGTTTTGCTGTGATTATTTGTCCTCGGTAGATCCACTAAGCGCCTCAGATTTGTAACATTAAAAATATAGCGTGCTATAGAAAAATATCGCCGACCTTAAAATATGCTATTAGCGTGCTATATCGCGCTATAACGTGCTATTTATGAGACATTGTACACAGATTGATTTAGCGAGACAATTCTCGACATTGTACACAGATTGATTTAGCGAGACAATTCTCAAAACGCTATACCGTGCTATTAGCGGCGCTATAGCGCGCTATTTTTTTAATGTACATTACACACGAAAATTTTATGACGTGGACGTCTACTGGTTACCGTGCTAAGATAATAAATTACGATGTATAATGTCTAAAGTCTGCAAGCCGTAATATTGGCCGAGGCTTCTAATAGGCCGGTTTGTATTGTGTCGAGACCAACTAGGTTTAGTTTCGAGTACGTTTTGATTTGGCTTTGTCCAACCGACTAGGGGTTGGTCTCTTATATAAAGAGAGGCAGAGTCTAGGTTTTAGATATGTTGAAAATTATGTAAAACATTGTGTTCATGTTACCGTAAGGAATCCGTCTTCTCCTCCATGCCGCACCACTTTGGGCCGTGATCTGGGTTCTTCTAGAATTCGGCTTCCTACGCGTCAGCTTATTAGGCCGCCTAATGAACTATGTTTCATTACCTGTGGGCCACCCTGGTAACCCGGGCCTTTAGGCAAATGCCGGACATACCCCTAATTGGCATATATCCGACATTACCCGAAGAGAAGCCTTGTAGTTCCCCTTAATGGGCCGCACCGGGTATCTCCTTAAGGGATGATCTCTCGGATACCCATACAACGGTATGCAACCACCTACCTTTTGGTGCCATGTCGACGCTCCGGAACACCTCTGCAGAGAAACCCTTTCCCGGCTGGAGCCCAGTCAAACTTATCGTCTACCCCTTTGACCGGAGCCCGGAGGGGGTAGCAATGTGCAACTCTTCGCGTGGTTGTGTTAGGGTGGACCCTAGGAAGTCCGTTTCTGGGAGTTTCGGGCTTGTAGTACAGAAACCCGAGAGAGAAGTCGATGTCGGTAAAGTCCCAACACAAAGAGTAAGGGGATCTTTGACATATACAACCCTGGTAACACTTGTACAAACATGGTATGCCGCCCGCTACCTTTTGGTGCCATCCCGATGCTCCGAAACCGAAAATATAGATTTCTTCTTCCACATGGGTGCGTGTCCATAAGCGTCATTCGGAACAGTTTGTCTGCCAAGACCCTTTCGGAAGATTACTTCTAAATTCTTCACCGTATAATATATATCATCACCAGTACGGTGTCTAGGATTCTTCCGGTGATTTTCCTCACCTTTTAAATGCTTACCTTTCCTTCTTAAAGGATGCTTGACCGGTAGAAATCAACGATGCCTTAGGTACACATTCTTCTTACATTTATCGTCTCATCTAAACAGTTGGTGTGTATCCCTTGTTTGTGTGTCCTGAAAGGTTAGCAAGAGCAGGCAAATAATTGATGGTTACGAACAGGAATGCTCGTAGGTCTAATTCCTCATGTTTATGTTCATCCCACACACGTAGACCTTTTCCATCCCACAATTGTAAAAGTTCTTCAACTAATATCCTTAGGTACACATCAATGTCGTTGTCGGGTTTCTTCGGGCTTTGGATGAACACTGGCATCATAATGAACTTCCGCTTCATGCACAATCAAGGAGGAAGGTTATAGATACATAGAGTCACAGGCCAGGTGCTATGGCTGCAGCTCTGCTCACCAAATGGATTCATGTCATCTGTACTTAAACGAAACCTTACGTTCCTTGCATCAGATGTAAATGTTGGGAACTCTCTCTCGATTTTTCTCCACCGGGACCGATCAGCGGGGTGTCTCAACATCCCGTCGCTCTTAAGGTCTTCTTTGTGTCATCGCAACAGTTTTGCATCCTTTTTGTTTCTGAAAAAACTTTTCAAACCGTGGTATTATAGGAGCATACCACATAACCTTGGTAGGAACCCTCTTCCTTGGGCGCTCTCCCTTATAACGCAATGCACATCATACCGGACATTCATTGAAATTCTCGTACTTCTCACCGCGTTAGAGGAAGTAGTCATTTATGCATGCATGTATTTTCTGCACCTCTAATACTAGAGGGTAGACAACCTTCTTCGCTTCATACGTACTGGCTGGCAATTCGTTGTCCTTTGGAAGTATCTTCTTTAACATTTTCATCAACTTTTAAATTTCCTTGTCAGATACACCATTATCTTCCTTCTATTGCAGCATTTCTAGTGTGCTACCCGGCTTTTTCATGCCAACTTCGTAATTTGGGTACAACAATTTCTTGTGATCCTATATCATGCGCTCAAAATTCAACCTCTCCTTTCTAGTTTCGCGGTCTTTCTATGCATCAATAATGGCTTGACCAAGATCATCCGCGGGCTCCGGTGCCTCTTATTCATCTTCTTCCTCCATTGCAGTAGAATCACCGTATTCAGGGAACTATGAATAGTTTTCATCATCCTCTTCTTCTTCATTGTCTTCCATTATAACCGCCTTCTTTCTCCATGCTTCGTCCAACAATTATAGCTGGACATAAAACCCGACCGAAGAAGGTGGTTGTGAATCATTTTTTTAGCAAAAGTAATTCCTCATATTCTTACGGACACCACATGGACAACACATAAAACCATTCTGCTTGGTTGCCTCAGCCGCGTCCAGAAAATAATGCAGGCCATTAATAAAATTGAGAGAGCATCGGTCACCGTACATTCGTTGTCGGTTCATCTTCATTATATATATCATTAATGGAGAAGTGGCCAAATTAATACAAATTCATCACATTAGAACCAAAGTAGAGTAGTTCATTTGAGCTCAAATTGCATATAAATCAAATAAACACCCACTTATATATAAATTTTGTGTAGATCGATGACATCGGCAACATCCAACTCCAATTTTATTTTCTGTTCTTCAATTCTTCTCAATTTTTATGTCAAATAATTGGTTACTTTTTCAACTAAATTTAAGCTCTCGACAAGAGGGTCGGTTGAAATTTCTGGTACACATACCTCCTAGTTAAAAATATCTATGTCAAGTTGGTCGGCATAATTGTCATAACACTAAATGAAACAAATAGTTATGAAAGATAATATACCACCTCCGAATCATAGACCGGACGAGGCCCGACGGGGGCGGATAGCAAAAACATGGCACTATATATAACAAACAATCATACACGTAAGAAAATTATACAAGTAACTATCTAAGTCATACAAGCAATATTTTTTTAAAAAGATAATAACAAGAGGCTCACCACGGTAGTGTCGGCGATGAGATCGGCGCGGGCGATCGACGACGGTGAGGACGGGGACGGGACGGCACCCTAAACCACCATACACATATGTAATCTGAGAAGTTAACACACTAAACAAAAAACTAAACCTAGCTATCACTAAACTAACACTAAAACCTAGCACACTAACACACACAGTAATACTGTAATACCACTAAGAAACACCCTAGCACACACAATCACACTAGCTAGCTAACACACACTAACTCACTAACACTACCACTAGCAACAAAATTGAGATAAACAACCTAATTAACAATACCACACCTACACATACCAAACTAAAAGTTAATTTGAGTTCAAATTGCAAATAAATTAAGTAAACTCCCATATTTACACCTAAACTAAAATCCACTAATTACTCTCTTCTAGAGCATGAAATGAGACAAAATTGCAATGAGAGATGAGAGGATGAAATTGCAAACCTTTTAGACCACTTGGATAGTTGCTCCACCACCACATCTTGACAAATCTTGGAGAAAATATGGATAAAACCCAACCTTAGAGGGAACTAACAATGAGACAAATGGTAGATGCGGCTGCGGCACGAAAAGAAATCTAGAAAACCATTAGTCCCGGTTGGTGTCTCAAACTGGGACTAAAGGTCGATCTTTATTCCCAGTTTGAGACACCAACCGGGACTAAAGGGGCAACGTCAGGTTGCAGCCTGGCCCACTTCCTTTAATCCCGGTTGGTGGCTCAAACCGGGACTAAATCTCGACGGGCCCCGTTCGTCCTCCTACCAATTGGAACCGGGGCTAATGTCCAATTAATCCCGACCCAAAACACGACCGGGACTAAATAGGTTAGACGAAAGGCCCATTTTCTACTAGTGGTAACAACGAGCATAGAACTACACGGAAACTAGACAACACGATTGAGGCTCATATACCTGGCAAAAACATCACAAAGTTTATTTCTTATTCTTCACATTGTCTTCGCAAGTCCAAAATTTTCATTAAATCTTAACCATCAATTTTACATTCAACTACTGTGTACGTGAATTAGTAGCGTGAATTAGTAGCCGTGACGTGTTGTGCCCAACCTGATGTGTTAATCGGAATAGGTGCTTCATATTGGTTACGTTACATAAATTGCATGATCTATTTAAAATTCTAGCCACTAATTTGAAATATAACCATCAAATTTTTTTATATATAATGTGCCTCAGTGTGGTGGCGCCATTAGAAAAACTGTATTTTGCTTTTAGTACTCCCTCCGTCCCAAATTAATTGCTCAAACTTGGACAAAAGTGAGTGCATCTAGACATATTTTAGTGATAGATACATCCACTTTTCTCCAACTTTGAGACAATTAATCTGGGACGGAGGGAGTATATAAATAGATAACCGGATATACAGCGTAGATGTTGAGTGCCGAGAATAATACAGTGGGCAAACAACCGGTTTTAATTAATGACCAGCACATGCGAGTACATTAACATCATAGTACGCCCGGAGCCCACTGCTAGAGCACACGGCGTCCCACGAAATAGAAGGGAGATGCCAAACGCATCCTTGTAGGTTTTGCTTTTGTTGCATTCAAAAGACAGGTCACGTCTTCGAATTAATAGATGGGGAAGAGATCGCAATGGAAGCTCATGAAGGAGACGAGACCATGTAGTAGTGCACTACAAGGAACAAAGAAGTGACATGAAATCTTAATGTTGATAGACGAGACCGGACAAACCCGAAGGAAAGAAAATCGCCCAAGGACAGCAGGTGATCCAGAAGGTTTTATTGCTGTTGCTATCAAAAGAAGATGCAACTTTGGAGATTTTGTTGTTGTTGTTGCTATCAAAACCATGGTTATTTCTTCTTACTAATGGTTGGGGAAGAGACCGCGATAAAAGAGGATGGAGACGAGACGATGTAGGAAGTTCAGTACATCGAACAAAGATTTGACATCAACTCGATAGGAATGTGAGCCTGGAGCCTTACGCGACGAATTACATTTTCTAGCTCGTAAATTGACACCACAATAGGCTAGGTGCCAGTTGCCACTGCCCGCTCGCCACTAAAATCCCCAAGCACATTAGAGAGAATCTGCATCTCTCCATGTCGTGTTTACATCTTAACACATGGTAGATTCATGAAAAACAAGGTGAGCTATGCATGTGATGTGCCATGCAGCTCTCCCAATGGTCGAATCTAGAAAACGGTGCCAATGGGGTTATCTTATTATGATCTCTCTATTACCGTCATTAAATGATCCATTAGGCCAGTCTCGAGCAGTTGCATGTGACCAGTTTTAATGATTCATGCGAAACAAGGTATGTATGTTTTGCTTTACCCTATTTACATCACGAATAAGGTGCGGGATTGGAACTCCCCCGCCTCCACCGCTTGACACGTGTCACGGCAGACGTTTCCTCTTCTTCCTATGTACACTCACGTAAAACTACTATGCACTCACGAAAATCTTCACCAGCCACGAAGAAAGCGGCACATAGGATGCCATCGAAGACTGAAGACGAGCAGTCCTGCAGTTCGTACCGAACGCCTCGATTGGACGGCTCCGATGAGAGACCTCGCCGGTGTCGACCACACTTGTTGCACTGTCTCTGGACGCTCGTCGCACCGACTGGGGCCTTTTTTAGTACCACCGCCGGGCAAAAGTAGAATGGCCTCCGGCCTTTTATAACACAACCACGCTCCTTCGGCAGAATTGATGCTGGCCGATCAAATTACAATTCATTTTGCCAGGTCGTGCAAATCTTCAATGGACTACAATGTTGGACATAATCCAACTTGCCTAGTTATAATTTTTTTTTTGCAAGGCTTGCCTAGTTATAATTAGGAAAGTTTTATATTTGAGTTAAACCTAGTCCAACTAGGAGTACGCATGTTAGGTTGTATAATAGTAGTTTGGCTAGTAGGATTTGGTTAGTTGCCGAGTTAGGTACCAGTACGTGCTCGAGTCACATATGCCTAGCAAGGTCAGCTCCAATATATATACGCACATATGTGTGCGCTTTGTAACAAGAACTTGTACCGTGATATTACAAGAAACAAAAGAGAAAAATAAAGAGCACGATACAAGCCCCCTTGGCAAAAAAAGATTTGTCCGTGCGTGTTTGTCTAGTTTGATGTGATTTGATTCTGTGGGAAATCCTAACAATTGGTATCAGAGCGAGATCGAGGATTTGAAGCCACGCTTTCCCGGGGAGGCGACACATACTACCGCCTCGGGGTGGGCAATGGTCGTTCATCAGAGCGACGAGGAAGACGGCGTCCAATGGTCGTTCGGCGGAGCGACAAGGAGGAAGACGGTGCGCGATTGTCGTTCGTCAGAGCGACACTGAGGTGACAGCAAGGTGCCGTTGGTGAGGCAAAGGAGGATGAAGACCTCCGGGGGAGTATCAAGGAGTTGTGCACATGAGTTCTTGATAGATGCGTCCAAGAGCTTGTGGATGTGAGTTTTCTGCGGCAGTTGTTACTGGCGGAGAAACTTGTGTGCGAGAGCGAGTGGATAAAGTAAATTGCGTCCTTGCGTTTCTGCTCGTGATCAATGAGTTCCAGTGAGTTCATGTACGGAAAGATGTGTTACACGTATATGACAAGTTGTATTGCCACCAGACGTGAAGTGTTGTTCGGTAAGATGCGTCACCGACAAGGAAGGTTAGATGTGACTGCAGTTCCAGCGAGTTCGTATACGAGAAGTTGTGTTGCGCGTATACGGCGGGTTGTGTTACCACTGGATCCGTCGAGTTGCTAAGTTGTGAAGTTGTGTCCAAGTGCCGGTCTGTGAGATGTACTTTGCAGTTGAAGCACATCACGGTCGAGGTACTCCAGTGAGGTGTATCTTCAAGGGGCGAAGACGTGAGACGTCACGGTAGAGGTGCTCCAGTGAGATGTGTCTCCAAGGAGCGAAGAGGTGCGCGGAGACACGTGTCTTAACGTGATGACGAATACCAATGTGAAGATGGATGCGAACCGGTTAAGATGAGTTACATGCATGAGGCTATGCGTTTAGTCTTCATGTGGCACGCTAAGATGCGGCAGCGTGGGCTGGTAATCCGGAGATCGCATTGTGTTGAGCCATCGAATTGTGAAGCTGCATCGAAGTCAAGACCGAAGGGAGCACGAGGATGCGTCAAGTTTGAATTAGGGGGAGAATGTCGGAAATAACCAAACTTGCCTGGTTATAATTAGGAAAGTTTTATATTTTAGTTAAACCTAGTCCAGCTAGGAGTACGCATGTTAGCTTGTAGTAGTAGTTTGGCTAGTAGAATTTGGTTAGTTGCCAAGTTTGGTACCGGTACGTGTTCGAGTCAGATAGGCCTAGCAAGGTTAGCTCCAATATATATACGCACATATGTGTGTGTTTTGTAACAAGAACTTATACCGTGATATTACAAGAAATAAAAGAGAAAAATAAAGGGCACGATACGAGTTCTTGGAAAAAAAAGATTTGTCCATGTGTGTTTGTCTAGTTTAATGTGATTTGATTCTGTGGGGAATCCTAACATACAATACTAAAAAAGGCCATCCAAAAGCGCCATACAAAAGACAATCTTGTTAGTTCTTTTCGAACCGAAACCACACTCACCCGAGAGTTACCCTGTTAGGTCTTGCGGGAGCTATGGGCTTAACCGGGGGAATGCCCTGATCCTATCTTTTCTTTCGGAGCTTGAACCATATATCTACGTGACGCAGCTGAAACGGAACTAAAAACAATGGTGTAGAGCCAAAACAAAAAATATATTGTATTGAAAAGATACCATTGTTTGACCTGCATTGCTTTTCAGTAGCCATGCTCAACGATCAAGCCATTCTACCTTCGTTTCAGTTTTGGATGGATACAGTAGACATGAAATATTGAAGGAACCGGTTACACGCAATAGCAAAACAATGATGAAATTAAGCAAGATCGAACCAACGGGGACACGAGATTTTAACGTGGAAAACCCTTCAAACAATGAAGAGAAAAAATCACGGGCCCCAGCCAGCAATACTTCACTATTTCGAGTGTGATTACAACCGCGCCGGGATTTACAATACGTGGCTTATCTCGTGCGGCGGCTTACAAGAGGTATATAAAGGCGGTCCTGGCCTAACTAGGTCGGTAACGGTGAATCCAACTCCAACTCAGTAACAACTCGTACCATACCCGTTCGGCCCTAAACCTCCGGCGACGGGCCTCGCGCAGCGGAGGCCGAACTTTTCTTTATCTTTATATGAATTTGGAGCATCATAAAATAAGAGTACCGTTGTCAAGTTAAACATTGGTTGCATATTTCAAGGATACGTGGAATACATGTATTGGTTTGAATTTAACACTACGGGAGAGCGAACCGTTACCTGGTGCCATGGGCACACGGCGAAGGCACGAAAGCACATGGCAAAGTGCCGCACACGCCAACGCCCACACCACATCCAGATACACGGCAACAAGATCTTTGTTCTCTGCAAAATCTCGGGGCACAAGGGAAAGAGCTATTGTGGCCCCACAACCACTTGAGGACGATGACAGACACCGATGGGATGTGGGTCCAACAAGTCAGCTCTTTGCCGTGTGCCCACACAGTGTAAAGAGCTAACACGCGGGCTCCACCTACCAGTTCTTTGCCGTGTGCCAGCACACGGCAACGAGCTGACATGCGGACTCCATCTGCCAGGCCTTTGCCATGTGCCAACACACGGCAACACATAGTATGACAACCCCTAGCATTTTGGTGGGATTCCGACGCCCCGGAGCACCTCTTCTGCGAAATCCTAGACCCGCGAGAGAAAAGGCTAACTTATAGACTAACACGTATACATGCATCAAAGAGCGCAGTAAGGTGGAACTACTTGTTTGGTTGTGTTATGTTAACACCCAAGACAATGGTCTACCCACACTCTTGACAAGATTCCCTCCGGTTCGTCCGATCCGGAAGTTTTGGGCTATAAGTCCAGAAACCCGCTAGAGAGAAGCCGACTAGTGAAGCCATGACACAAATAGTGAGGGAATGTTGGCCATTTACAACCTAAATCACACTTTTACACACACGGTATGACAAACCCTATTTTTTGGTGGTATTCCGACGCTTAGGAGCCCCTCTCCTGCCAAATCCTAGACCTGCTGGAGAAAAGTCCAACTTATTGTCTACCACCTATGCATGCGTCGAAAGATGATAGTAAATTGGAGCTACTTGCTTAGTTGGGTTATGTTAGTCCATCGGAACACCCAAGACAACAGTCTAACCCAACTCTTCACAAGATTCCCTCTGGTTCGTCCGATCCGGGATTTTCGGGCTATATGTCCAGAAACCCGCTTGAGATAAGCTGACGCCGGTGAAGTTCTAACACAAGAATGAGGGAATCTTTTACCTCTACAACCCAAATAACACTTGTACACAAGGTATGGAAACCCCTACATTTTTGTGGGATTCCGACGATCCGGAGCTCCTCTCCTGCGAGCCCTGCTGGAGAAAAAAAATCAAACTTGTCGTCTAACACCTATACGTGCGTCGAAAGAGGGTAGAAAAGTGGAATTATTTTCTTGTTTTTGTTATCTTAGGACCTAGGAACACCAATACAATGGTCTACGCACACTCTTCACAAGATTCCCTTCGGTTCGTCCGATCCGGATGTTTTGGGCTATTAGTCCAGACTCGAATGTTTTGGGCTATTAGTCCAGACCCGACTAGAGAGAAGCTGACACCGATGAAGCCCTAACACAAAGTGTGAGGGAATCTTGGATATCTATGAAACAAATCACACTTGTACACAGATGGTATGGCAACACCTAGATTTTGGTGGGATTCCGACTCTCCGGAGCCCCTCTGCTGCGAAACCCTAGACCCGCTAGAGGAAACTGTGATGCGTCGAAAGAGGGTAGCAAAGTGGACGTAATTGCATTCTTGTGTTAGCGTAGACAGGGGGATTTATTATAAATTTATAAATACTTTTATAATTTATTATTGTCAAATGAAAAATCAAACTTTGTTAATAAAAAATAGAAAATTTTCTTTGCAAACACGGTAAAGAATGAACACTAGTGGAAACAGGGCCAAAGGATTTTACTTATAGTACTTGTTCAGTTACAAACCGGTACAAATGGTTGTGTTGTACATGTTCGCACGGGAAGGCCGCTGGGCACGGCAAATACCAGTTTGAACCTTACCATTGGTACTGGTTGGTGACTAGAACCGATACCAAAGGGGTGTGGCAACCGTTCGTCTGGTGCGAGAGAGCACCTTTGGTACCGGTTGGTGGCTAAAACCGGTATCAAAGGGTCGAACCGTTTTGCCTCCCGCAGGTATGAGTTCGCGAACTGCTACAATGCACGGCGCCATTCTTCTTTGTTTTCCCCGCTCTCCTCATCTCTCTTCTTCCCTAATCCACCATGGATCAACCAATCACTCGCATGGCGCCTGTTCGTGTACACGGCGCGAACGTGCTTACCGTTGTCTACACCAACGAGAGCGCCAACATGCCGGGTTATCTTGCCACATTCCAAGGATGGGTTGAAAGGGGGAAGGAACAAGAGAAGTTCATCGGGCTTGATCTTGAGTACACGCGCAATGGCAAGGAGGTTGAGGTCATCCAACTATGCTTCAAAAATAATGTCTTGGTCTTCCAATGGGCAAGGTACGTTTTGGGGCTTGATCCATTCATATGTTTATTATGATGAAAATTGCATATGATAGCAACATGTCCGATCCCCATTTGAATCATACATCCGTGACAAAGAATCATATATCCATCTCCATTTGAATCATATTTGCGCGTGATATATAGAAAATTGCATAGGTTTATTATGATGAAAATTGGATAGCTAGGTTTATTATGATGAAAATTGCATAGGTTATTATAATAAAAATTGCATAGTTTTATTATGATATATAGTTCATGCATGGTGGCTTGTTGCATATTGGCAAATCCGTGTAAGAACATAGAAGACATAGTTAATTTTGGACATATTGAGAAATTGTTCTATGTGATACAAATTGCATAGGATAGCAAATTGTTCTATGCGATACAAATTGCATAGGAATTCCCATTTGTATTTAGTAGTGAATTAATTTTCCTTGTTGCATATTGGCATCTATATTTAATTAGTAGGTTATTGTTATGATTTCTTGATTAACAATGTGTTCCATTCAAATTTGTTGTTGCAGTAGTAACAAGAAGTGTCCAGCTCTCATGAACTTTCTTTGCCACATCGGCATTCGTTTTGTTAGCGTTGATATAAACAATGACAAGATCAAGATGAAGAAAAGCTTCAATATTGAGATACCGTTTGTCTGCCACATTGATATCCAGGAGATATTCAGGCCTCGACATGATAGGATTTCAATGGTTCATAGGGAAGCCGATTTGGTCGATGACTACTGCACTGATATGAAGACCAAGACCGAGAAACACGATGAGTGGGAGACGACCCCACTTCACGGCAAGAACATTGAGTATGCCGCCATAGATGCTTACGTTGCATACGAGTTATACAGCATTATTCGAGTCGTCAACCATGGGCAGAGTCTCCTCGTACCGGCAGCACCAACAGTTGATGATGATGATTGTAAGGACCCCAGACCGGCAGTCTGAAACCCTACGTATGCATACATTCACGATCCCAGAAAGATCAGTCGTGAACAACATACACAGTTGGCACACAGAAATACATCATCCATTACACGAATACATAAAGGTATTACATAAAAGATCACATGATCAAGTGTAACACAACTGCCACATGGGGCAGGCAACTTATCAAACACAACGGAAGACAATTTAAAACACAACGTAGTTGAGCCCAAGTCACGCCTTAACCTACAGGCTGCTGACCGGGAGACGAGCCTAATTCGCACAGTCGTCAACGTTCTCCTTTTAGTTGATCTCCTCCTAAGATTTGCTCCTCAAAGTCTAGCCAATAAAAATAACCAGGGGCGAAACCATAGTAAGTACATTTGAATGTACTCCGCAAGACATCCATCGTGTCACTTACCAAACATACAAATATGCTTATATGGTGGAATAGGTAGGCTATAAATAGGGTTCACTATCAATGGTGTTCATATATGATGACACCACAGTTGCAGTCAGGTTAATCTGTATCTTCGTTGAAGAAGATACTTTAGAAGAAAATAATATAGTTTTATTTCTCTTGTAGATATCACATGTACAAGAGGTTTTGTAAAACTTTGTTAAAGAATATTTTCTCTTTGCAAAACTTCTTGGAATCAGTTTCCAGAATTCTTGCTTAGAGTAGAAAAGTTTTCTTTGCAAAACACTTTGTTTTGTATAACCACATCTGGCTTTTCATCATCGACGATACCTCCACGGTATACGTTTTCCTTCCTTTCCGAACTTCACAGGTTCAACACTTCCTGTCAAAAATTCCTTTTCAAAAACTTCCTCTTTTGAAAACATTGACACAATGCTAGATACATGGCCATTCAACTGTCCATATCCGAGGACGCGGCTTCTTCGAAAAAGTTGTACTCTGCAGAGGTGTACACATCCACCAGATCCAGTACACCTCCCGTGAACAATCACGGACTGTAAAAACAGTATGTAGACATCAGGTATCTGATCATAACCATCCACTATGTTCAAGCTAGTATATGCCTATCTCTCAGTCGAGTGTCCTCTCCCCGGCACCGAGCTAATCCCCGCCAAGCCAGGAGCCCCAACTGCTGCATCCGGAGAGAAAATTAATCCCACACTTTATATGTCTCCACGACATTCGGTTCGAGGGTACGACGTCCCTTATAGCGATTGAGATAGCACACACTAATAAGAACAAACTTCAAGTTAAGCCCCATGCCCATATTGGGGTAGGGTGGCAGTACGGTAAAGGTTGTCCGGCGAAGACTAGGTTATGTGTCATTTTTGAAAACACCACTTTCTCAAAAATGACCACTTCCACATTCCTCCGGAGAACAAGGATCCGCCTTTTCTCCGGGTTTTTCCGTAAAGCCTTTGTTTTGTAGAATCACAATTTTAGGGTGTCCACTTAGGGACTAATATATTTGATGGTAATAAATACCATATGGTGGCTTATGGGCTTGGTATTACCAAGTTTAACTACTGGCATAATAGTAACCTATATTATAGTATAGTAGTAAATTCCACATCAAAAATAGTTTTGATAACCAAGTTTTCGTAAAACTTTAAAGGTAAAGCATGCATGATAGATAATGGTAAGTATTGTATCAGCAAGCATCAGGATGGCTTGCCTGGTATCTCCTTGTGTCCCTGTTTTTGGAGTGACTGGAACTTGAACCACAGCTTCCCGACACTTCCTTCCTCTTCGTTTTCTAACGTCGTAAAAAGAATAAAGGACACACATTCAGAACCAATCAAGGCAAGCAACAATACATAACAATACATACAGCAAGGAAATCTAATAATAACCAATCACACAATTATTAATGGAGACAAACAATCAAACAAACCTACTTGGCAGAAATGCCATTTAGTAAGACAACTTAAGGTTGGAGGAACATATCTCACAACCTTAATATCATGGATTCAGTGGGTGTGCCACTCTCATACCAAGATATTAATAAACCCAAAATACACTTAGTTTCACAAGGGTGAGACTACTAAAAGTATACAAAACATGCACAATATTAATCATGGCAATGGTTCTATCAACCAAACCACAACAAGAACAGGGTAGCTATTCCACTAAGCCTAAAATCACATCAAGAATAAATAAGACACATGATTTGCAAAAGTTACTTTTACAAATCAGTGAGCCTACATAAGTGTAACAAGGTAATATACTCATCACAAAACTCACAATTTCTCATAGTGAGAACAACAGAAACAATGACTAAAAAGGAGGAATCTTATAGACATGCTTCTACTAAGGGTTTTCTATGCAAGCAATCATAATAAGTAAAGTACAAAAATGAAAACAAGGAACCATGTTATCATGATGGGAAATGAAAACATGTCCTCATGCAAGGATACACACATATCTACCAAACACAAGTTGGCAGGAAAAATAATTCAATACAAAAACTGTTAAGGAAACTAGTACTTACTCAAACATGAAGAATCAATGGATGCATTTCAATCAAGTAATTGGAATACAACCAGAGGGTCCATGTCATAAAAACAGTAGTAAAAAACATCTATACCTTCTATAACAAAAATATCCCATTTAACAAAACAATGCATCAATTTGCAGGGCAACTCCTACATACTAGTAGTAATAAAAAAGGGCATTACTAGAGGAATCAATCAACACTTCAAGAATGTATTTTTCCTAGCAAGCCACACATGATTATAAACACTTACAAACAGAAGCATACACATTTTCATTTAGCACTAAAAATCCAAAGCAAAAATACTAGGCACTCAATAGTTATAGAACTATATAACAGAAACATATCTAGTGTGGGGGAAATAATGTTTTCCACCAAAAATGCAATGAAACCAGTGGGTGTTCCACTAGAATAACAAAGCATTAAGAGGTCACAATGCCTCTGGTCATACTTGCTAAAAATTAACAAAAACCTAAACTAGCATCTAGTGCAATAACAATACTAGCAGAAAATACTAGGGTGCTAACACAAGCAAGGTAATGCTACTCATGCTATTGTTTTCACACAAGTGAAAACTCTAGGGGTCAAGTACTCATAATAACATAATCAAAATGCTACTGTTCCTTATGAGCATAACACAAAAATATGTGGCTACACAACCACAAATGCTTGTGTCAAAAATTCCACACATGAGGGAATTTTTCCATAACATTCTCATAGTCATGACAAAGCTACTCATGCTTTTCTACCAACTCAAATGCAAGCTAGCAGAGGTGATAACAACACAAAATAAGTACCAACATGGTACTGTATTCAATCAACAATCCAAGTTTTTGCACATAAAGTTAACACTCAAAAATGCTATGCAAATATTAACTAGAGAAATAATCATATGTTAATAACAAAAATCCTATTTCTTCTCAACTCAAGTCCACACAATCTAACATGCTAAAATATCTAAGTAACACTTAGAAAAAAGTCCACACAACTTATACATGCTAGAAAACAACACTGCAACACAAAAATATATTCAAACAATTTAAATAGCTAAAATGCCAAAATGGCAGAAACATGCAAATCAAAGATCTGTCCACCAAATTTTCTAGGATGCTCTAAAAATTAAACCAAGCTAGTTTTGGATAGACCTAAATATATAAAAGACCATCCAATTGAGTTTGCATCAAAAATCATATTTAATTATTTTATAAAAATCACCAAAGTGCTCTGTGGTGTTTTACCAAATTGCATGCCATTTCAAAAATACAAGGAATTTGGAAGCAAGGTTAATTGCTCCTGTTAGGAAATACTAAGGGCTTTCCAATGCAATTGGCCTCACTTCATGTGGGGTTGTGAAATTAAAATGGTGCTCATTTTTCTATTTCTGGTACCTGTTGCCAAATCATTTTTCATTTCACAAATATTCATCCAAATGTAGATCTACAAGTTGGAGATGGTTTAGATTTAGTTGAACTACAACTGTGAATTTTGTCTTGGTCAAATTCATCTTTTAAATAGGTTTTCATGGCCCAAAGTAAACATGCATCTTTTCTGTAAAAAAATTAAAAGGAAAAAGCTAGACATGGGCTAGATCTACCATTTGGGCCGGCCAGATCCAATCCTCACCGCAGCGGGATCTAGCCGCTGAGGCTGACGCGCGGGCCAGGCCGCCACGGGGCTGCCACGCACGCAGATTGCGGCCCCACGGGCCAGTTCAAACGCACAGCGCGCGGGCAAGGGGCGGTGACGCCAGCGCGATGTCACGCGCGCGTCACCCGCCGGCGGGACTGCACCGGCGAGCACGCACACGGCGAAAACGGCCATCTTTTAGCGAACCAAAGGCATATACGAGGAGCTTACGACGAGAGGAACCATCTATGCACGGCCTCGTTTCCCGGGAGGCACCGGAAAAGCGGCGGCGTCGGTGGCGCACGGTGGCCGGACGGCGAAGACGGCGCGGCGTTGATTAAGGGCGAGAGGGAGAGGGGAAAACGGTCGGGGAGGATCGCGAGCTCACCATGGACTCGAGGAGAAGCTCGGAGGAGGAGGAGGAAGCTCGTGGGCGGAGGAATCCCTCGCCGGAGCTCCGTCGGGCTCGAAGACGAACATGGACGGCGCGGGCACTACGGGTCGTCTCTCCATGATTCCTTTCGCAGGGACGGTCAGCAAGACTAGGCGGAGGCGATGGACAGCACGGCAGCCGACGGCGTGGTCACATTTGGCAGAATCGACTGCGGCATGGACTAGGGTTTCGGGTTGGGGACATGAACTAGAGAGAGAGAGGGTGAGGGCTCAAGGGGGAGAGAGAGGGGGCATGTGTGCAGACCAAGCACATGGGGGGCCTCTTTATCCACCTCGAATCCCTTCTCATCGAAGCAATGGGGTAGGTCTTCTGTATCTACAGCAAGGCTAGAGGTAGAAGATGACTCATCTTACTTTTAGGTCCCTGTAATTTTACAAATTGGTCCCTGTCCTCTCTGAAACATGTTGTTTTCACCAAGCAAACAAATTCAAAATTTAAAATCCCTTTGCCCAAAATTCTTATTAGATCAGGTGCACAACATATGTGAGAATTGGCTCAATTAGATAAACTTGATAATTCAAAGTTGTTCAAATTTGAATTCTTACATAAATGGACATTGAATTTATTAGACTACTTAGCAGTTTCCAAAAATGATAATTTTTGGCACACATTCCTTATTTCATGTGTTCCTTATGTGGTAGGAAATTCAAGTCATTTTGAGTTACTTCATAGAACAAACTTGTTCAAATTTCTAAAAGGTGCTGTCAAGAAAACAGGTGTTTTTGACAACTTAAATTATTCATAAACTTGTTCCCTTTTGGTTTTCATCCTTATTTATGATATAGAGAATGTGGTATTTATTTCATGGCATTTGGAAAAAGTTTGTAGAACAAACTTGTTCAAAATCCCAAATGTTGCTGTGGAGAAAACTCATGTTTTCAGGGCTTTAATGGATTCAATTTTTGGTCTCCTCTTGTGTGTGTTCCTTATTTGATATAAGGAAGCAATGGTATTAATTTCAGCTCATTTGAAGAAAGTTTCCAATAGTAACTTGTTTTAGTTTTCTGTTTCTGGAAATATTGGAAATTCAATTTAATAAGGCACTTGGCTTTTCTTTAACAATGCTTTGCCAAAATATTTATGTGACTAGGGATAGCAAGTCAATGCTCTACAATACTTTTGTTTTTGAGCTTGCAAGGTTGGAAAAACATTTGATAAGATTTTGGTGAAGCATTAAAGAATGCCTCTTTTTCTCATAATCCTTTATGGAAATTTATTAAAGTGTTTCCTCTTTCTTAAATTAGGCCTTGGAATAATATTCAACAAGTATGAGATTCATAAGATAGTTTTGGAAAACTCTTTGATCAATATTTACTTTAGAGAATATTGCCAAGGTAATTGGAACAATATGTTGAATATTTTGTTTTCAATTTCTTAGCCCTGTAAGTTTATATAATTAGTTTGTTTAGTTGCACTCAAACAAATACAACCAAAGTTTATTTGCACTTAAACAAACACAACCATAGTTTATTTGTCAAGAAATTTAGCAAAACAAATGTGTTCTCAGGTATTCCAAAATTGGGATGTGACAGGTCTTCCCCCCTTAAAAAGAATCTCGTCCCCGAGATTCGCAAGCGAGGACTAAGGGAGGGCCACAAACATAATGTTAGTGTTGGAGTGTAGGTGCTTCCCCCCTTTGACTTTTCTTGGGAGGTGGGGTATTCCCCTAAATTAGCAAATTATTTTTTTAAAAGTACAGCGGTACTGTTTTAGGTCCAAAACTTTTGTTTTCTAGTTTGACCTTGGGTCTTGGACGATTTAGAAACAACCAAAATTAAGGTTAGTGCAGAACTACCTGGAAATGTACCGTCAATTATTACATGAGTTCCTAGCTATAACCCACATCTTACATAACACATATGGATTGGTGTACCACTCTCATAACAAGTTATATAAGAAGCTAAAAATATAGCTTGTGGGTGCAAAGGTTAGGTTGCTAAGGTAAAACAAACAGACAGAACAATACCCACGGCAGTGGATGTTACTCCCTACAAGCAACTATCACTTAATATGTTCATGATTTTAATTGGATGTTTTAGTTTCATAAGCTACTCTTAAGCACAAACATAACACAAGTATAAACTCCTGCTAAGGTGAAACATTTAAACAAAATCCAATAAGCAAGCAAACAACACCACAGATGAATAGACTATTTATCCACTAGGCTATTGTTTAGTAGAGGTTTTGGAATCCATCAATCATAAACAATTAGCAAACAACCAGTAGCTAAAACCCAATGATTCCAATCATAAAGATACTCTAAAATACCATCCTCACACAAGATAAAATTCCTATTACACAGGCATAAAAAAAACAGGACTGCACAAATAACACACTAGTATGAAAAATCTACACCAGCATGCTATAAGAGATAATCATATCCTATAACCATAGAACATGAAACTAAATAATTCATGGCATGATAACAGAAGTAATAACTTCCTAAACATGCTATATCAACACATATACTCATAAAATAAAAAGAGTGTACTACTAGAGCAAAAATCACCATCTTCTAGTGGCGAAACTAGTTTCACTCTAGAGAAGCAAACAATGCTATCATGATGTTTAAAACTAAACAAGCAAGTCATGAATATAAGTGTACCTAATAACAGTACACAAAACTTACTCATGTTAGTAAGCACAAACATCAAAACAATCCCATGATACAACTATTAAACATGCATAAATTAATTCTAGCAATTTATGTTTTTCTTAAACAATTACTAGCAAACAAGCAAGGTATAACTCACACAACCAGTAGCTATGCAATTAATGAAAAGTTATCTAAACTTTTTCAAGAATCCATACACTCAATTTAAAATTATTCACAAACAATCTACCAATCAAGAGGAATTTATTTTATTTGCGAACAATTTAATTTTAGCACACGATAGTGAAACATTTCTTAACATGATACCCCTAAGGAATATTATGCTAACAAAAGGATCACACCTAAACATATTAGTATTTACTAATGAGAGATAAACTTCTCACTTGCATAAGTGAAAATAAACAATTATATTTTCCATGGTGGAAAATAGAGATCAATCACATAGTGAAACATGCTATTTTCACACATGTGTATGGTTGGGGATTTTCATCCTCAAGCCAAAAAGCAATGGGACCAGTGGGCTATGGCCTACTAATACCAAGTAAAAATAGGTACTAAGCCTCTGGTTACTCATGAAAAACTTTGCATACCAGATAAAAATATAAGGCTATTTAATCTAGTGAAACAATACTAGTGCATATTGATAGCAATTCTTACACATGCTTTACTATTAAGAGACATGCAAGCTAACATAGGTACAAGCATCAAAATAACAGTACCTAAATGTTACTTGACTCAAAGAACACATAGCACAAAATCTACTAAGAAAGTATACACAGATCTAGCTCTCACAATACTTCCAATTAATAAACTAGAAGGTAACAAATGCTATTTCATTTTTATTCGAGTTTCCAATCATGCACACACTTTCTGGGGTAGATTTAATGTAAGAAAACAACATAATAACAAGTCCTAACAACTCCATGTAAGTTAGGAAGCAAAATTGAATAAAACACAAATTCATTTCAACCAAGAGCACACAAAGAAACAAAAACAGGAAAACTGCTGTTTCCTAGATCTATCATAACCGTTCCATCGTTCACTTAATTTCTAAACCCAAAATTTCATAGTACCTACCACGTCTATTAAGATTTGGTTTCCAAAGTAGATACACCTTATATCCTCTTGACTAGTAAACGAATAAGTCATCAGCTTATTTTCTCGTGACTTCTCCTTTTTACCAACTAGATTAAAAGGTGTCTTAAGTCACTTAATTCTTTGGTTTAGAAAGAGTTGTCAGTAGTTCACATGCTTTGGTTAGGTGTAAACCTAAGATTAGACCAAGCATGTTAGTCTTGTTAGCTTTCTATTTAATAATGTTTGTCCGACAAGATGCGACTAGCGTCATTCGTCGAATATTGAATTGTGCTCTTTTGATTGGCTTTCGAGGGGGTTGCGCATCATGGCATGTGAAGACTTCTTTTGCACCTTTCAACAGAGGAGGGAGGTATATAACTTTTTGTTTAAAAGGGATTTCTCTTGTTTGGTCTTTTAAAAGGGAACATAAAAAAACGTGCAACGTTTAGCTAATAGGGTAAATAGAGTCTTTTGCAAACAAACAAAACACAGAGGTTTTGGCCAGTAGTGGTTGGTGCATTCACGCCTTTTCTTCTTTGAGGGTTGTCGTTGTTGGAGATTTATCTGTTGGAGTGCATCACTGGTAGCAATGCTATCAGCTCGTGTGGCTTGATGGTGCTCTATTATTAGGCCCAGCGGTGCTTTCATTGGTTGTGGGAGAGATGGTGGTGGTTCACGACGGGTCGCATTATGAAGCGAAAACAAGTATAAGTCTAAGCAACAAATTCTTGTTTTTGAATACTATACAAACATTTTTGCTTGCGAAAATTTAACACGAGGCGATTCAAAAAAACAAGAGCGGGGCAATCACAAATTTGCAAACTTTGAGCACCCCACAAACATATAGAAGCCTAGATGAACCAAATTCTACACCACACAATAGCACAAAGTCCTACGGGCACACATAAGAAAGCCAAAACACACAAGCAAGGCTCCATTGGAGCTACGTCGGGGAATGATCCAAAATCCTAGAAGTGGCTGAAGAACTATATCTACTTCTGACCATCATCACTGTAGAGTTATGCAATTATTTTGGTCTTCTCGGGACATCGGCAAGTATACAAGATAATAGAAGTAAAGTTTTTGAATAAACTTTTAACTGAGAGAGGTAAAACTACGCAACAATCTGTTTTTGAAACCCCAACTATTTCTGAACAGAAAACTTCAAAGACGAGAGGTGTTTCAAAAACAGAGCGGAGCAGTTGCAAACAAGTAAGAAATAACCTCTTAACCGAGAGAGATACCAAACTCTGTAAGGCCCGCCCTTCGAACCACTGTTCAAGGACGCCCTTGATATGCATTTAGAATCTTTTGAAAAGATCAGAAGGAGGGGAAAATATACTAAAATTCCCTTAGATAAAAATAATGTAGATAGTAAATAGGTTTTTACTCAAAAATACTTTCCTTTCCTATGTGACGTCCATGCTAACTAAGGTCTCCTAAGGTCAGGATGGCTCTGATACCAACTCTGTAAGGACCCCAGACCGGCAGTCTGAAACCCTACGTATGCATACATTCACGATCCCAGAAAGATCATTCGTGAACAACATACACAGTTGGCACAGAGAAATACATCATCCATTACACGAATATATAAAGGTATTACATAAAAGATCACATGATCAAGTGTAACGCAACTGCCACATGGGGCAGGCAACTTATCAAACACAGCGGAAGACAATTAAAAACACAACGTAGTTGAGCCCAAGTCACGCCTTAACCTACAGGCTGCTGACCGGGAGACGAGCCTAATTCGCACAGTCGTCAACGTTCTCCTTTTAGTTGATCTCCTCCTGAGATTTGCTCCTCAAAGTCTGGCCAATAAAAATAACCAGGGTCGAAACCATAGTAAGTACATTTGAATGTACTCCGCAAGACATCCATCATGTCACTTACCAAACATGCAAATATGCTTATATGGTGGAATAGGTAGGCTATAAATAGGGTTCACTATCAATGGTGTTCATATATGATGACACCACAGTTGCAGTCAGGTTAATCTGTATCTTCGTTGAAGAAGATACTTTAGAAGAAAATAATATAGTTTTATTTCTCTTGTAGATATCACATGTACAAGAGGTTTTGTAAAACTTTGTTAAAGAATATTTTCTCTTTGAAAAACTTCTTGGAATCAGTTTCCAGAATTCTTGCTTAGAGTAGAAAAGTTTTCTTTGCAAAACACTTTGTTTTGTATAACCACATATGGCTTTTCATCATCGACGATACCTCCACGGTATACGTTTTCCTTCCTTTCCGAACATCACAAGTTCAACACTTCCTGTCAAAAATTCCTTTTCAAAAACTTCCTTTTTTGAAAAAATTGACACAATGCTAGCTACATGGCCATTCAACTGTCCATATCCGAGGACGCGGCTTCTTCGAAAAAGTTGTACTCTGCAGAGGTGTACACATCCACTAGATCCAGTACACCTCCCGTGAACAATCACGGACTGTAACAACAGTATGTAGACATCAGGTATCTGATCATAACCATCCACTATGTTCAAGCTAGTATATGCCTATCTCTCAGTCGAGTGTCCGCTCCCCGGCACCGAGCTAATCCCCGCCAAGCCAGGAGCCCCAACTGCTGCATCCGGAGGGAAAATTAATCCCACACTTTATATGTCTCCACGACATTCGGTTCGAGGGTACGACGTCCCTTATAGCGATTGAGATAGCACACACTAATAAGAACAAACTTCAAGTTAAGCCCCACGCCCATATTGGGGTAGGGTGGCAGTACGGTAAAGGTTGTCCGGCGAAGACTAGGTTATGTGTCATTTTTGAAAACACCACTTTCTCAAAAATGACCACTTCCACATTCCTCCGGAGAACAAGGATCCGCCTTTTCTCCGGGTTTTTCCGTAAAGCCTTTGTTTAGTAGAATCACAATTTTAGGGTGTCCACTTAGGGACTAATATATTTGATGGTAATAAATACCATATGGTGGCTTATGGGCTTGGTATTACCAAGTTTAACTACTGGCATAATAGTAACCTATATTATAGTATAGTAGTAAATTCCACATCAAAAATAGTTTTGATAACCAAGTTTTCGTAAAACTTTAAAGGTAAAGCATGCATGATAGATAATGGTAAGTATTGTATCAGCAAGCATCAGGATGGCTTGCCTGGTATCTCCTTGTGTCCTTGTTTTTGGAGTGACTGGAACTTGAACCACAGCTTCCCGACACTTCCTTCCTCTTCGTTTTCTAACGTCGTAAAAAGAATAAAGGACACACATTCAGAACCAATCAAGGCAAGCAACAATACATAACAATACATACAGCAAGGAAATCTAATAATAACCAATCACACAATTATTAATGGAGACAAACAATCAAACAAACCTACTTGGCAGAAATGCCATTTAATAAGACAACTTAAGGTTGGAGGAACATATCTCACAACCTTAATATCATGGATTCAGTGGGTGTGCCACTCTCATACCAAGATATTAATAAACCCAAAATACACTTAGTTTCACAAGGGTGAGACTACTAAAAGTATACAAAACATGCACAATATTAATCATGGAATGGTTCTATCAACCAAACCACAACAAGAACAGGGTAGCTATTCCACTAAGCCTAAAATCACATCAAGAATAAATAAGACACATGATTTGCAAAAGTTACTTTTACAAATCAGTGAGCCTACATAAGTGTAACAAGGTAATAGACTCATCACAAAACTCACAATTTCTCATAGTGAGAACAACAGAAACAATGACTAAAAAGGAGGAATCTTATAGACATGCTTCTACTAAGGGTTTTCTATGCAAGCATGCATAATAAGTAAAGTACTAAAATGCAAACAAGGAACCATGTTATCATGATGGGAAATGAAAACATGTCCTCATGCAAGGATACACACATATCTACCAAACACAAGTTGGCAGGAAAAATAATTCAATACAAAAACTGTTAAGGAAACTAGTACTTACTCAAACATGAAGAAGCAATGGATGCATTTCAATCAAGTAATTGGAATACAACCAGAGGGTCCATGTCATAAAAACAGTAGTGAAAAACATCTATACTTGCTATAACAAAAATATCCCATTTAACAAAACAATGCATCAATTTGCAGGGCAACTCCTACATACTAGTAGTAATAAAAAAGGGCATTACTAGAGGAATCAATCAACACTTCAAGAATGTATTTTTCCTAGCAAGCCACACATTATTATAAACACTTACAAACAGAAGCATACACATTTTCATTTAGCACTAAAAATCCAAAGCAAAAATACTAGGCACTCAATAGTTATAGAACTATATAACAAAAACATATCTAGTGTGGGGGAAATAATGTTTTCCACCAAAAATGCAATGAAACCAGTGGGTGTTCCACTAGCATAACAAAGCATTAAGAGGTCACAATGCCTCTGGTCATACTTGCTAAAAATTAACAAAAACCTAAACTAGCATCTAGTGCAATAACAATACTAGCAGAAAATACTAGGGTGCTAACACAAGCAAGGTAATGCTACTCATGCTATTGTTTTCACACAAGTGAAAACTCTAGGGGTCAAGTACTCATAATAACATAATCAAAATGCTACTGGTACTTATGAGCATAACACAAAAATATGTGGCTACACAACCACAAATGCTTGTGTCAAAAATTCCACACATGAGGGAATTTTTCCATAACATTCTCATAGTCATGACAAAGCTACTCATGCTTTTCTACCAACTCAAATGCAAGCTAGCAGAGGTGATAACAACACAAAATAAGTACCAACATGGTACTGTATTCAATCAACAATCCAAGTTTTTGCACATAAAGTTAACACTCAAAAATGCTATGCAAATATTAACTAGAGAAATAATCATATGTTAATAACAAAAATCCTATTTCTTCTCAACTCAAGTCCACACAATCTAACATGCTAAAATAGCTAAGTAACACTTATAAAACAAGTCCACACAACTTATACATGCTAGAAAACAACATTGCAACACAAAAATATATTCAAACAATTTAAATAGCTAAAATGCCAAAATGGCAGAAACATGCAAATCAAAGATCTATCCACCAAATTTTCTAGGATGCTCTAAAACTTAAACCAAGCTAGGTTTGGATAGCCCTAAACATATAAAAGACCATCCAATTGAGTTTGCATCAAAAATCGTTTTTAATTATTTTATAAAAATCAGCAAAGTGCTCTCTGGTGTTTTAACAAATTGCATGCCATTTCAAAAATACAAGGAATTTGGAAGCAAGGTTAATTGATCCTGATAGGAAATACTAAGGGCTTTCCATTTAAATTGGCCTCAATTCATTTGGGGTTGTGAAATTAAAATGGTGCTCATTTTTCTGTTTCTGGTACCTGTTGCCAAATCATTTTTCATTTCCAAAATATTCATCCAAATGTAGATCTACAAGTTGGAGATGGTTTAGATTTAGTTGAACTACGACTGTGAATTTTGGCTTGGTCAAATTCATCATTTAAATAGGTTTTTATGGCCCAAAGTAAACATGCATCTTTTCTGTAAAAAAATTAAAAGGAAAAAGCTAGACATGGGCCAGATCTACCATTTGGGCCGGCCAGATCCAATCCTCACCGCAGCGGGATCTAGCCGCTGAGGCTGACGTGCGGGCCAGGCCGCCACGGGGCTGCCACGCACGCAGATTGCGGCCCCACGGGCCAGTTCAAACGCACAGCGCGCGGGCAAGGGGCGGTGACGCCAGCGCGATGTCACGCGCGCGTCACCCGCCGGCGGGACTGCTCCGGCGAGCACGCACACGGCGAAAACGGCCATCTTTTAGCGAACCAAAGGCATATACGAGTAGCTTATGACGAGAGGAACCATCTATGCACGGCCTCGTTTCCCGGGAGGCACCGGAAAAGCGGCGGCGTCGGTGGCGCACGGTGGCCGGACGGCGAAGACGGCGCGGCGTTGATTAAGGGCGAGAGGGAGAGGGGAAAACGGTCGGGGAGGACCGCGTGCTCACCATGGACTCGAGGAGAAGCTCGGAGGAGGAGGAGGAAGCTCGTGGGCGGAGGAATCCCTCGCCGGAGCTCCGTCGGGCTCGAAGACGAACATGGACGGCGCGGGCACTACGGGTCGTCTCTCCACGATTCCTTTCGCAGGGACGGTCAGCAAGACTAGGCGGAGGCGATGGACAGCACGGCAGCCGGCGGCGTGGTCACATTTTGCCGAATCAACTGCGGCATGGACTAGGGTTTCGGGTTGGGGACATGAACTAGAGAGAGAGAGGGTGAGGGCTCAAGGGAGAGAGAGAGGGGGCATGTGTGCAGACCAAGCACATGGGGGGCCTCTTTATCCACCTCGAATCCCTTCTCATCGAAGCAATGGGGTAGGTCTTCTGTATCTACAGCAAGGCTAGAGGTAGAAGATGACTCATCTTACTTTTAGGTCCCTGTAATTTTACAAATTGGTCCCTGTCCTCTCTGAAACATGTTGTTTTCACCAAGCAAACAAAGTCAAAATTTAAAATCCCTTTGCCCAAAATTCTTATTAGATCAGGTGCACAACATATGTGAGAATTGGCTCAATTAGATAAACTTGATAATTCAAAGTTGTTCAAATTTGAATTCTTACATAAATGGACATTGAATTTATTAGACTACTTAGGAGTTTCCAAAAATGATAATTTTTGGCACACATTCCTTATTTCATGTGTTCCTTATGTGGTAAACAATTCAAGTCATTTTGAGTTACTTCATATAACAAACTTGTTCAAATATCTAAAAGGTGCTGTCAAGAAAACAGGGGTTTTTGACAACTTAAATTATTCAGAAACTTGTGCCCTTTTGGTTTTCATCCTTATTTATGATATAGAGAATGTGGTATTTATTTCATGGCATTTGGAAAAAGTTTGTAGAACAAACTTGTTCAAAATCCCAAATGTTGTTGTGGAGAAAACTCATGTTTTTAGGGCTTTAATGGATTCAATTTTTGGTCTCCTCTTGTGTGTGTTCCTTATTTGATATAAGGAAGCAATGGTATTAATTTCAGCTCATTTGAAGAAAGTTTCCAATAGTAACTTGTTTTATTTTTCTGTTTCTGGAAATATTGGAAATTCAATTTAATAAGGCACTTGGCTTTTCTTTAACAATGCTTTGCCAAAATATTTATGTGACTAGGGATAGCAAGTTAATGCTCTCCAATACTTTTTTTTTTGAGCTTGCAAGGTTGGAAAAACATTTGATAAGATTTTGGTGAAGCATTAAAGAATGCCTCTTTTTTTGATAATCCTTTATGGAAATTTATTAAAGTGTTTCCTCTTTCTTAAATTAGGCCTTGGAATAATATTCAACAAGTATGAGATTCATAAGATAGTTTTGGAAAACTCTTTGATCAATATTTACTTTAGAGAATATTGCCAAGGTCACTGGAACAATATGTTGAATATTTTGTTTTGAATTTCTTAGCCCTGTAAGTTTATATAATTAGTTTGTTTAGTTGCACTCAAACAAATACAACCAAAGTTTATTTGCACTTAAACAAACACAACCATAGTTTATTTGTTAAGCAATTTAGCAAAACAAATGTGTTATCAGGTATTCCAAAATTGGGATGTGACAATGATGATGCAAATGACTACTAGTGTGTTTACGTGGGCGAACACACTTTTTATATATCTATCTATGATGTGTAGTGTTTGGGGGTCGATCGTGTGATCTCTATTATGTATCGTACTTTATATAGATCTCTCTATGATGTAGTAGTGCGGGTCTCCTGTGATCTCTATTATGTATAGTACTTTATATATATATCTCTATGATGTGTAGTGCTTGGGGGTCGATCATATGATCTCTATCATGTACAATGTTTTAAATAGCATGCTGTAACTTCGCTATAACAACGTTATAGTAATTTCTGCACTGTGACGATAAGTGCATTAGCGCGATAAATGTACCAGAACCCATAAATAGCACGCTATAGCAGCGATTTAGCATAGCTATAGCGTTTCAAGCAGGTTGGCGCTAATGTCATAGCCCGATATATATATATAAGGAACTATTCAGCACAACCCCTTAAGAGTTTCTAGAATACCTATTCAACACAACTTTCCGAAAGAGGCCCAGTTTGGGATCCCGATCCGGACACCGGACCGCACCACCAGAAGCTACTAAATATAGGTGCCTGCCACCCGATCCCGACCACCTCGATCCCGACCACCTCGAATCCTTCCCACCTCCTACCTGGTCGGCGCGGCCGAGCGAGCGACCGCAGCAGCCGACGCGATGGAGGCCGCAACGGAGCTGGCGAGATCCCCATCAGGACAACCTTCTTCTGTACGGCGCGGCCGAGCGAGCGGCTATGGAAGCCGACGCGAGGGAGGCCGCGACAGAAAACGGTGAGATCCCTGGGGAGATCACCTTCTTCTCCGACGCCGACGGCGCGGACGAGCGAGCATCAGCGGGAGCCGACGCGAGGGAGGTAGCGGCGGAAACGGCAAGATCCCCTCAGAACTGTAGCTAATTATGCAGCGCGGGGACGAGCGGCGTGATCCTTCGTCAGAAACCACCTTCTTCCCCTGCTGTAAGTTCTCCTTCAGCGGTAATGGCTCCAATTCATCGCAAAACTGATGTGATAGTCAGAATTCAGGCTACAATGACCTCAACAACTTTGCTTGGCGATGCTTCTCTTCAGGTTTCTCGTCTCCTTCCACCACCGCTCCACCCCACTACACACCTCCTAAATTACTGTAAAAAAATGATTCGAAAAACATTTTCAGGAAGTTCAGTTGTATATTTAAGAGAAGTTCATATTAGCTGTTATGAGAAGTTATGGTTGTTTTGTTATAGTAACCTGTTATGAGAGTTTATGGTTGCGTATTTAAGAGAAGTTCATATTATCTGTTATGAGAGGTTATGGTTGTTTTGTTACAGTCACCTATATCCAAACATAAGTTTTAAGATTAACTGTTGTGTATTTTTTGGAAGTTCAGTTTGTCTACTATGGGAGGTTCATTTGTTTGTTACATTCACCTATGTTTTGAGAAGATTCATCTTATCTGTCTTTTGAGAGGTTTAGCTTATTTGGGAAGTTCAATTTCATATTCTGTTACTATTGTTTCCCAGGGCTTTCCCATTCCGGCATATGCGACAACATGATTCCACAATTATAGAGATAACACAGTAACTGAGAAATTATACAAAAAGGTTGAAGATGAGATATCTAACTGGCCTGACAGTCGATACAGGTGTTGTGCAAGCTCATGAGAAAAACCAGTTATAACAATTGAAGACAATGAATTGCATGTTGGTGCGTCAAGTGTGTTAGTCCTTGGGCGTCATGATACGCAAAATCCTGCTGTTGTAAGATGCAGTTCCAACAAATCACAAACGGAAGTTCCGACAAATCACAAACGGAAGTTCATTAATGTTGTCGATGCAGTTTCATTGAGAGAAGCAGCCCCAACTGCTGAGCAAGAATCTGACGGTGAGATGTTGTGTTGGTCAGGTGCACCAAAACGTCCCCGCTCTCCAATTGTTTGAACTGAGGAAATGGGGGTTTCTGATCCTGTGTTCCGCGAGCCCCGGCGAAGAGTGCAGATGAATAACAGCAAAAGTTCTAAAACAGTGCAAGGTCCGGTTCAAATAAATCCAGACATGTGTGATGATGTGGGAAACAATACTGAACGTGATAGGGGCCGTGATGTGAGACAGAGTTCTATACAACAACCATCAAAAAAAATGCCCACAAGCTTCGAAGGTGAAATTCAGAGGGGCGAATCTTTCCAAAAACCACCTCCACATAAACAAATGTCTCAACAACCTAGATCGAACACTGGACAACTTACAGGTCGTAAAGGTAAAGAGCTGCCCATGGCAAAACTAATAATAGACAACATGAAGTATTTCAATCTACAAGATTGCAATGCTCATAATAGGTTATGATAAAGTGTACTCACTTGCCCTTAATACTGGAGCAAAACATAAATTTCAGGGCACCTCTGAAGTTCAAATGAAGACTAAAAATATAGATATCAAAGATACAAGCATCAAAGTTATAACATTATCAACCGTGTTTTGGGACAAGCATATTACACTAAGAATAACAGCCATGCTCTCAAGAAGGTGCATAAAGGGAGAAGGTGAAGACTCAACATAAAAATAAAAGAAACGCCCTTTGTAGAGGGAAGCAGGGATTAGCTCATGTGCTAGAGATTTCTATTTTATTAAACATAGATATTGAAAACATTTTTGAGAAAGGTGTATGCTTATGTCAACGAATGGTAAACAGACAATACAGTACGTCAGAAGCCAACTAGACTTTACAAGAGCGGCTTCCATAGAAGGACACATCTGAGTAGAAGGTCATCCCTCTTTCTCTTTTGTTTACACAATTATGGTTTGACTGATAAATCAGGGGGAAAAATAGTGAAGAGAATTTGTTGTATTAATTTGGGGCTGGGCACCCCGCTGCCGGCTCTTCTATCATTTGGATAAGCGGATGAAGCCACTAGTCCAGGATGTGAAATCCAATCAACAAGCGAGATAAATATTCTCTAATTACGTCCTCGTGAGCTAAAATAGGGGCCTAAAACAGGAATAATTTTTAGTAGGTTTTTAAAGGTAGCACACGAGAAATTTACTTGGAGTGACGGTTAAATACCCCATATATATAGGTAGGTATGGTGGACACAATGGGAAAACTTTGGTTTTTGGGAGTTGGATGCACGAGTAGAGATCATACTCAGTACAGATGAAGGCTAGCAATAGACGGGGAGCCACAATCAAGAGAGCAACAACTATCATAGTCATGCTTGCGACAAAACAAAATTAACAGGGGCATAAAAAATGATACGAATACTCTGAGGCAAAATAAATTATCTAGGCTTAATTGAGTTTTTGTTTTCAGTCATAGCATGCGTGAGCATGTGCCAAGTCGATTCAAGAGAAACAATCATAGGGAGATACCACAATGTTATACCCTTCTATGCATAAAACAATGCAAGCAAACATTCATACGACATGCTATCTTATATTAATAAGTTGGAACTAACACGTGAGAGCACGAACTACCAAGCATCAATTAAATAACATACACCTTACATGAACGGACTAAGCATGTTCACACAACGAGTATATGTACAAAAATAAAACAAATCGAGTTTATACCAGCCTCTCACCACAACTTGGATAGTCGTAATTCATCATTACAGCTCTTCACTTGTGGATTGAATAATATAGCATGATACTCAAGCTCCAATGGAGACACGGAAGTCCGGTGAACTCTGCAACAAACTTTACGAAACCAAAGAAGAACAACAAATATTTTGGGGTTTTCGATTTAAAACAAGATAAGAAAGAAACAAGCAAACAAAGCAAAATATTTTTGGATTTTTGAATACTAAACCAAAACGAGAAAAGAAAACAAACCAACTAAAGAAACTAAAGAAGAAAATAAAGAGACACAACAGAACTATTTTTGGTCTTTTGTGTTTTGGAAAACAAGAAGAAAAAAATAAAATAAAGAGAAATGAAAGAAAACGAAAACAAACGAAGGAAGCAAAAACATGGATATACAATGAACCGACCGAACATGATATATAAATGAGTGTGATGTCGGTATACCTCCCCCCAAGCTTAGGATTTTGGCCTAAGTGGAGATCAATCATGGCGCGTGAAGTATCCCCACTGTGGTGGGTTGTCCCTCGCATGGTCGTACTCGGGCGCCCAAGAGGAAGATGAAGCAGCGGGCGCATAGTAATAACTGGGGTGCTTGTACGGGATCCCCGTGGCGTCGAAGGGCTGGACGAAATCACCATCGTCCCCCTCTCCAGCATCATCCCTTTGCTGGCAGTGGTGCTCAACGTATGTGTCCAGCTCACTCTCAGAAAGCATCCATCCTTGCCTGCTATTAAGATTAAACAAAAGAGGTGCAAGGAAAAGTACTTTCCTAATAGTTTTAGTAACTCTCCACCTAGATTGTTTGGAGAAAGTTATTTCAAAAGATAAATTGGGCAAGTTAGCATGGGTAGAATGAAACTTACGTTGAACCATGGAAATAGGGTCTAGCTTCTCTAAAGAAAACTGCAGGTCTAGAGGGTGTGGCTCCAAACCATGCAAAGCTAACAAGCGCGTGGCAATAAGACCTCCAAAAATCCCGCCCTTCTCACGGTTAAGCGAGAGGCGGTAAGAAATTAAAGCGCCAAAGTTATAAGACCTATCACATCTTAAGGCAGCTGCAATAAACGCCAAATCATATACAGATAGCTTGTTGGAAAATTTTCTAGCTAACACACATTTAGAAATAAAATAAGCAAAGTAGCGAATGCTCGGGAGTTGAATTTCTAGTATTTTACAACTCTCCCTGTGAAGCTTCTGCCTTGGCAAATCTCCTCATATAATTATAGCAGTGGTTTAGGCTGCCCTCTTATCTTCTCAAAACAACCCTACTCTGGTACCTTGATAGCTGCACAAAAATCACTGAAAGGCAAGTTCACAACTTTATTGTAAATTTTATAATGAACCATAAAGTTAGTTGAGCTCCATTTAAAATGAAAATACTGCACCACAGACATAGTTAGTTTCACATGATGGATAGGTTTACCCTCAATGAAACGGTCCAAGCCTGCATTATGCACAAGAGTGTTGAAATCCTGCAGAATTCTTGTAATCCTCATGAATTCCAAACACGGATAAATTGATGGAAACACTCTCTCTTCACGGTGCACGAGCATGACCTCATGCAACTCCAACTCATGCTGGTTTAGTTGATGAACATTGTGCTCACTCTCTGAAAATTTTCAACAATCACTAAAAAAATTAATTTCAAGCAACTATAAGGTGGATACTACCAAAGGTACTTATATGAGAGCTAAACATATATCAAAACTAAATTATTTCTACTCAAATCAAGCATGCAAACTCACATAAGCTGTCACCTACAGTACCAAAATACTCAAGAAATACTCCACTAAACAAAATTCTACTTTGATCATCAGAGGAGTCACATACCGGAGAGCAAATGCACGAAATCTCAGCACAAATGATGGGCTGAAGAAGAAAATCGAAAATCCAGAGGAAGAACAGCAAGAACGCGGGTTCTAGGAAATGTTTTCAGTTTGGGGGTGAGAGAGAAGACTTTGGCAGGGGAGAGAGTTAGTGCGGGGGCCAGGGGGCCCCACACCATGTGCTGGCGCCACCCCATGGTGTGCATGACTGGTGGGTCCCTCTGGGGCCTCTCAGGTGGCTCTCTGCCTCATTTTTGACGTAAAAATTATTATAATTTCTCTGAAATTTTTCGGGAAACTTTATTTTTGAGGTATTTCTAGAATTTTAATAATTAATAAAAACCAGAAAAACAAAAGTGAAAAGGTGAAAAACAAAGCCAAAAAGAGAACTATAGAGGTTCTATGACACTCAAATGGAAAAAATATCCAAAGAAAACAAAGGTGGTAGTGGTGAAAACAAAAGTATGGGTGGTGAAAACATGCATAACAACGATAATCAGGGTGAAAACATGATGAAAACATGCATAAGGATAGTGGAAAACATGATTGTACTCAAGTAGAAATGTCATAATAGAAGTAAACATGGTGAAAACCTAATGGGGAAGTTAAAAACATAGTGAAAACATTTTCCACTTCATTTAAAATCATTTTGTTAACAAGGGTGATCAAGTCTTGTTATCAGAACAATTTTCATATCAAGCAGAACTTTGCTAATCACTAAATATTTGTGTTACCTCAACCTTGATAGACATAGTCCCAATCATAATGATTTCATATACTTTTCGTGGTACTGGAATGGCACAATAAAATTCTCCAATCTTGATGGTCTCAATATTTTCAATTGAATTTAAACCATATCTTCTATCAATCTTCTTGGGAAAATAAATAGTATGCTATTTACCATCAACATTAAAAGTTATTTTTCCTTGATTGCAATCAATAACAGCCACTGCAGTGTTAAGACACTACCAAATTCCGCGCGGTCTGTGACGTTTCAATACCGTTAGGGATGGGCTCCAAACCGTCGCCAAGGGCAATCCGCGACGGTTTACGCGACAGAGTGAGAATGTTCCTGATCGACTATGACGGATGATTCTGCGACGATTAAATGAACACTAATCCGTCGCGAGCTACTGGCCGGCCCAGCACAAGGCCCAACAAGGAGCGACTTTTTTTTCGTCGCAATGTGTGTACACGTGGCATCGTTTTCCCGTTACCCGTTACTGACGTCACTTCCACCGTTCCTGATGTCATCATCGTCTTGACATTTTAAAAATGTCGCGATTGGAACTACCGTTACCTCCGTTAATGACGTCATAATATGTGCAACGTTTATTTTCTCGTCACGGGTACAAGCAGTATAAGGTGCCACGTGTCGCTCTCATAATGTTCCACGTATACGCTTATTCCCGACAAATTTATAACGTTGACCGACGGTGCGACGTTTTAGTTCGTCGTAAGACGTCGCGAATCATGAGCCAGCACGTGTACCAACACGGCATGTCCACATCGAAACGTTTCTGTGGCATGTTTATTTCGTCGCGATTTCCATCCAATAAGGTGCCGCCTCATGGATCTACCATATAGTACCACGTGTCCTCGTATTCATAAGAATGGAAAATACTATACTAGTTTTCACAGCAAAGCAAACACAACAAATACATAAAATCCGAATAAATTCACAACATAGCTCACTAGCAAAGGCAGTCTAATACAGTTCAACAGACAACAAGCGGTTTCACAAAGGGCTACTCAGTTCCATATCTCGGATGAACTTGAGCCAACATGCCACCAATAAGGGTTTTGTACATTTCTTGACTCTTCTTCATACATTTGTGTTCCTCCGTCATACGCAACAATTCTTGTCGATGCTTCATCCTATCTGCATCAGCTTGTTCCTTGGCCTGCTTCAACTCATCAACTGCAGACTGCATGTCGTGCCTCTGTTTTCTCTCAGAATTAAGTTGAAGGTGAAGCTGAGACTTTGTTGCTCTTGCACTGGTTGTGACCCCACCTATGGTATTCAGGAACGAAGACTTTAGACGGTTCATGGTCAGCACGGCAGCGACAGCTTCGGTGGCAGAAAGAGGTTCCTTGACAGCGTCATCTACTGAAGTACGTTCTAGCATATGATATTGCATTTCTTCCTATAAAGCATGTAAAAGTTTTAGATGAAATAGAAGCTGAACTAGCTTGTAAGGAACATTGATATCATGACAAGGTTGTACATAACAGATATGCAAATAGCAGATGACAAGCAATTAAGCACGCATGACAAGCATGTAAGGAACATAAATGAAAAAAATCACATGACAGACATGTAAGTAAACATGGCTGAAAATAGCAGAAGACAAGCATGTACAGAACATAAATGAAAATAGCAGCTCACAAGGATATATGAACTAGCAGATGAAAAGCAAGCAACATGCATGTGCATGAACTATGAGATGACAAGCATAGGTGAAATAGCAGGAGTTTGTGTTAGAATTCACAAAGGGAAGCATCAGTACGTATCTAGAAGAATCTATTGAGGTAATTGTTGATCCCAGAGATAAACAGTATTCTGAGGGACTTACAATTGCTCTTCTGACGGGCGAAGAGAATCCACGTGTCTTGTTGTTGTGCGTAGCTTTGAACAATTCAAAGGCATCTTCCCCCATGTCGCAGCAAACCTCGTAGCTACGAGAACCTGTGGCGCTATGGAACTGGACGGCCTGTCTGCTTTGCCTGGCTTTCATACAAGCCATCTACATAAACGAAGTATGAAATGATTATACACAGTCCAGGTTATGGAATAGAAACAGTGGCAAGGTAGAGTGAACAAAGATAGTACCTGTTTCCTGACCGAGGACCAGTTATCGACTAGCCTGCACCATTCTGCTTCGCGCATGTGCCCAACTAGATCAGGATGCGTTCGTACAACTCTACTCTTGTATCTAACGCTGTCAAAAAATTCTTGCTTCAGAATATGGTGTCTTTGTCTTGTACAGTTCTTGAGATGCATCAAAAGAGATTGACGAATAACATGGTCTCTGGGGTTCAGATGAAACTTTGACTGAAACAAAAGAAAGAGCACTTTTCAGTTATATGAACAACAATGGAATGAAATGAAAGGTTGGGTTACAAAACTTACATACACGTGGCCATGGTAGGAGGAAAATATATCTTTCCTTCTCTTGTACTCTTTCCAATGGGGGAAGATAAGGACAGTGTGCTTCACAGCTAATGAACACACAGTAGCATACATGGCAGCAACCTTTGGGTCCACTGGCCTTGTCTTTCCCAGAGGAATAACAATTCTGATCTTGTTTCCTTTGGACATGTTCCTTCTCCTCGCAGCCGCACCACTCGAAACAATGTCTTCACATGGGTAATCTACAGAAATTGTGGCATTGCTAGAGTTAATATTCTGCATTTTGGATTTCCCTCCACACATGGCACCTCGTAGAGCATACAATCTCTGTGATATGTCATCTTTCTCTTCGTTGCAGGCACCTTGCTTCTCTACATGGGAACCTTGCCCCTCGCCTAGGAATGGTGGCAGCTCGCCTTGCACACCTGGCAGCTCACCGTAGGGAGGTACCTGCTCGCATTCGGCGGCTACGTCGTCAGCCTCCTCCTTCTGTTGGGCAGCTTCCAGCTGGCCATGGGCAAGTGCCTGCTCGCCTTGGGCAGCTTCCTGCTGGCCTTGGGGAGCTGCCTCCTCGTCTTGGACCACTGGTCTCTTGAGTTCGTCATCTGGATATGGATCGACATGGGCAACTGCATGCTCGCGATGGGCCTTGACGCGCTTGCGTTTACAACCATGTCCACCAGGAGGCATCTTTGTCCTACCAGATGTACTCTTGACTTTAATGTTCCTAACCTGCACGGTTCATATGTACCAAATCAACTAAGATAGTAGCACAAAATACATGGCAGAACAGTAATTAAGCCAGCAGTTCCACACAACACAATTACCTTTATTGTTGAGCTATCATGCAAGGCATGGCTTATCTAGATGGTGGACATGGTATAAATGGAAATAAATAGCTTACAATATAAGTCTAGAATTGATGATTTATGCGAATAAATGAAAATAAATAGCGCATACATGTCCTTTACAAATAGCCTTATCTTTCATTGGGATGTGACAACATAGAGTTAGAAAATCTTAGTGATGCAATTTGCCGTTTGACCATATCATATCAGTAATCTAATTTGTGGACCTAAGTATGATAGGATCGCAGGAGAAGTGATCTTAAGCTTTATACAAGCTTGAAAATAAGCAAACTCTGACCAAAGGAACTTGACGGCAACCAGGCAGGCGAGGTGGCAGATCTTGAGGACGACCTGGACGGCGAGGTGGCAGATCTTGACGGCGACCTAGACGGCGAGGTATCAAACCTGGACGGCGAGGTGGCAGATCTGGATGGCGTCCTGGACGGCGAGGTGGAAGCCCGAGAAGGGGAGCTGAGCGGCGGGGTAGACGACCGGGGACGGGAAGGTGGAAGCCCGGGAAGGCAAGCTGCACGGCAAAGTGGAAGACCGGGGACAGCCAGGTGGAAGCCCGGGAAGGCGAGCTACAGGGCATGGTGGAAGGCCGTAGCGGAATAGATGGGGTTTAGGAGGAAAGGGGGATTTCAGACAAGAAGAGGAGGGGAAATTTCGGCGAGGGGGCAGATAAGAGGGAGAGGTTCGAAATTTAGGGCGGCATAGGCGGCAAAGTTTTTGGTCGATAATTTGGGTGGGCGGCGCGAAATTTTCTGCGCCCGCCAGATTTTGGTACATTGGCTAGAGAACATTGCTGGCTGTTGGATACATGATGGATGTCCTAAAAAGATAACCATTATTGAAATATGTTATTTAAGGATACTGGGAAGACATCTATAAATTACTGACATAACTATTACAAATAATAAATAAATTACCCTACCATTGTCTAGGGTGTTCCTTGAGCCTAACCTAACACAACCAAACAATTGGCTCCGCTTTGCTACCCCTTTTCCGGCTCACGTAGAGGGGCCAAAATGCCGGTTCCATCTTTTTTGCCAGCGGGTCTAAGGTTTCTCCGGAGAGGGTGCTCTGGAACGTATGAATGCCACCACAACACATGGTATGCCATAACATGTGTGTTAGACTGTGGCATGGGTCTTGGATGCCCAAGATTCCCTCGCTCTTTGTGCTAGGATTTCACCGGCGTCGAATTCTCTCTCGCGGGTTCCAGGACTGCTTAATGAGAGCCCGAAACTCCCGGATCTAGCGGAACTGGGGGAATCTTGACAAGAGGTGGGCCCTACCATTTGTCTTGGGTATTCCTTGATCCTAAAATAACACGACCAAGCAATTGGTTACACTTTGGTACCCACCCCCTTTCGGCTCACGTAGAGGGGCCAGAATGACAGTTCCGTCTTTTCCCCAGCGGGGCTATGGTTTCTCTGGAGTGGGGGGCTCCAGATCGTTCATAACCCCCTTTGGGGCCTTCTGTTACAAACCCATGACTTTTGGGTTAAAGAATGCTGGCGCAACTTATCAGAGATGCATACAGAAGTGCTTTGAGGACCAGATTGGGCGCAACGTTCACGCCTACGTGGATGATGTGGTGATCAAGACTAGGAAAGCGGAAACGTTCATTGATGATCTAAAGGAAACATTCGAGAATTTGAGAAGGTATCAGATGAAACTTAACCCTACAAAGTGCGTGTTTGGAGTTCCTGCAGGAAAGTTACTCGGGTTCATTGTTTCCGAGAGAGGGATCGAGGCAAACCCGGACAAAATCAAAGCTATTCAGAGTCTGAAAAAGCCGGAAAACCTGAAGCATGTCCAGAAGCTCACAGGGTGCGTGGCAGCGTTGAGCCGGTTCATATCCAGACTTGGAGAGAAGGCAATACCCATGTACCGGCTCTTGAGGAAATCTGATAAGTTTGTTTGGGACCAAGAGGCGTATGAGGCGTTCGAGGCACTAAAGAAGCAGTTATCTGAGGCACCAATTTTAGCAGCCCCGGGTCCCAAAGAGCCCATGTTACTGTACATTGCGGCCGGGCCGCGGGCGGTTAGTGCAGTGGTTGTCGTTGAGCGCAAAGAGGATGGGAAGGATCACCCGGTTCAAAGGCCGGTTTATTATGTCAGCGAGGTATTATCAGAAGCAAAGCAGCGCTACCCACATTGGCAGAAGTTGGTTTTCGGAGTCTTCATGGCCAGCCGGAAATTGAAGCCCTATTTTCAGGAACACCCCATAACAGTGGTTAGCTCTATACCAATGTCAGATATCATATCAAGTGGGACGCAACAGGCAGAATAGCCAAGTGGGCCATCGAGATGGGAGATTATCATATCAACTACGAGCCCAGGTCAGCAATCAAGTCTCAAGCTTTAGTTGATTTCATTAATGATTGGACTCACACTAGCATGCCCACAATGACACCAAGTTCCGAGTCTTGGGTAATGCACTTTGATGGTTCCAAGCAATACGAGGGATCAGGAGCTGGAGTGGTACTTACATCACCTAAAGGAGATAAGCTGAGCTACGTGTTGCAAATCCACTTTGATTGCTCGGTTTGAGAATAGCCAAGGAGATGAACATCAGGTCTCAGGAACCTGGGATAGGAGGGATGCAACTATGGAAGCATACCGCAGAGAGGTAGACAGGGTTGCCGGGTGTTTTCCTGGGTATGAGGTGGAGCATATTGACAGGAGAAAGAACGAGGCAGCAGACGCACTCGCAAGACTCGGTTCGCGTAGAGAGCCGGTTCCACCCAATGTTTTCCTGGACGAGCTATGGCGGCCATCAGTCAAAACCGAGTCTGAGGAAGAGGTGGCTAACCAAGACCCGGATTTGGAGCTCGTGGCCACAGTACGAGCTGTTCCCGAGTGGACAGAGCCGTTCCTGGCTTACCTATCATGGGGCGAGTTACCACAGCAGGAAGTATTAGCAAGGCAAATTCTGAGGCGAGCAAAAGGCTATTCCATCATCAATGGGGAGTTATATAAAAGGAGTGCTGCAGGAGTATTTTTGCACTGTGTAGCACCAGAAGAAGGCCGGCAGATCCTGAAAGAAATCCACGAAGGCGACTGTGGGCACCACGCATCCACAAGATCCCTTGTGGCCAAAGCATATAGGCACGGTTTCTTCTGGCTCACATCCTTAGCAGACGCGGAACGCTTGGTGGCAAGGTGCGATGGATGTCAAAGGTACGCCCGCCAAATCCATGTGCCGGCTATGGAGTTGCAAACAATTCCTTTAACCTGGCCGTTTGCCGTTTGGGGTATGGACATGGTTGGCCCCTTTCACATGTCACCTTGCAAAAAGACACATCTCTTGGTGGCTATTGATAATTTACCAAGTGGGTTGAAGTTATGCCAGTTACCAATTGTGAAGCAATTACGGCAGTCAATTTCCTGAAAAGGATTATCTATCGGTTTGGGTATCCTCACAACATAATTACGGATAATGGAACCAACATGTCCTGAGGCGAGATGGAAAATTCTGTGGGAACAATGGAATCCGGCTTGACATAGCTTCAGTAGCCCATCCACAAGCTAATGGACAAGTGGAAAGGGAAAATCAGGAGTTACTTCGTGGATTAAAACCACGGCTACGAGTCCCGTGCATCAGAGCCGCTGGCGCATGGGTTGAGGAATTACCATCAGTGGTTTGGGGAATCAACACCACACCTAACAGATCTACTCAGATGACACCGTTCTTTATGGTTTATGGTGCAGAGGCAGTATTGCCCAGTGATATCATTCATGATTCGCCTCGAGTATCGGCTTACGTCGATGTGGAGAACGAGAAGACCCGGCAGGACGCCGTGGATATGTTAGAAGAACACAGGGAACAAGCTTTGGAAAGATCAGCCATATACCAGCAGGACCTGAGGAGATATCATAGCCGGCGAGTCAAAACCCGGGTCTTCCAGGAAGGGGATCTGGTCCTGCGGCTGGTACAGTCAAAGGAAGGAAAACACAAGCTCTCACCACCATGGGAAGGACCGTTCATTATAAGCCGGAATCTACACAATGGGTCGTATTACTTGGTAGATGCAAGGGAAGAGTCGGCTACTGTCAATGACACCGCTCATACAACTTCATCTATGCAAGAAAGAGAAAGACCATGGAACGTGGCTTAGCTTCGTCCCTACTACACTTAGAATAGACTAGATTCACAAGTGGAATTACACGATGTAACAGGCAGCAGGTTTCAGACGCACTATTTTCCTATCCAGGGTACCTAAGGGGACTGGAAGGTTTTTAATGAGGCGACTTGCTGACCTAACTTTTCCCATATCAATAAAGATATGGTTGAACAAAATATTCCTTTCTATGTGTTTTTTGTCAAGTTTTTATATTTCTGCTATTTTCTATTTCTTTTCCAGGTAAGTATTATTTATTGTTCTTAATATGTTAGTTTTTCTAGTAAATTGCATATATCTAGGTCTTGGGGGCTGATTGCTTGAATAGCACAGTTGCAAACTCAAAGACCCGGCCATGATGCCATTAGGTTATAAGGGCAGATTACTTGTAATAAGTACGGCTGCAAGCATATAACCGGACAATAGAGCCAAATTTTCTTGAATTTTCTTGCTTAAGCTCGATGTGACTCGCACAAAAGTGGCATGCTTTGCTAGCGTTTAATAACAATCAGTCATGATGCCCAATGGGACTTGCCTGACCCTGTTTTTATACAGTTATAGCAGCATTGATCATCCACGCGAAAGCCAGCTTATAGTAAAAGAAGGTAAAAAGGGTCATCTAAACCACAAGTTATGCAGAGTACAAGGTTAACAGCCGGAAACTCAAAGTATATCAAGCATAGCTTCAAACCTATGTGAATGGCTCTAGGTTTTGGGCCTTAGCAGAAACAATTCGTTCTTTTAGAACAGTCCAAAACCTCAGACTCGGAAATTCGGGCCTTGGGGACTTGGGAATTAAAAAAAAAATATTATCTAGCTAGTCAGCTCAAAAAACCAAAAATCCGAGTCTTGGGGACTTGGGGACTTAGAAAAAGTCCACTTGTCAAAACCCATGAGACCCGGAAACCGAGTCTCGCAAAAGGAACCATAGCGAAAGTCGGAAAACCATGAATGAAAAAGCTAAAAGTTAAGAAATATCAAATTCACGCAAAGGCCAGAAGGGCCATGAAAGATATTAAGGTTTTAAACGTATTACAAACCAGGATAGTAGTATCAAAAAGTGCACAGGCGCACTATCAAAAGAATAATTGTTTTAAAGGCCCATTGGCCAAATGAAGTGTTTGAGACGGTAGCAGATAAAATTTTACTCGGCCTCCTGGGTCGAGTCGTCAACCCTGCCCTTGGCAACCGGGTCTTGGTCCTTGACTTGCTCTTCAACGGTCTTTGCGGCAGCAGCATCCGGGTCAGCAGCAGTACCGGGACGCGCAGGAGGAGGAACAACCGGCGTAGAGGTTGTAGGCGCAGTATCGGCCTCAGCCTTCTTCTTCGCGGCCTCTTCCCTCATTTGAGCAGCTTCCGCCTTCCACCGTGCTAGCATGTCATAAGGCTTCGGAAGATCCGACTGTATTGGCTTATCCTCAGCGTCGTATGGTGGAACAATCAGACTGACATCCAGACTGTCGGCAATCAGACTAGCCGAGTGACGAACCTCTTTTTGGATGACTTTGTAATTCTTGGCTGAAAACTTGGAGCCATCAGTGTTGAATTCTGGAAACCCGCCAACGAGGTTTGCCGGCTCAAGCTTGGGAAAGTATGCTTTAGCCAGAGCAAGCCCCCGGGTTACTCCAACCCGGCATTGTCACATCCCAATTTTGGAATACCTGTTAACACAGTTGTTTTGCTAATTGCTTGACTAATAAACCTTGGTTGTGTTTGTTTGTGGTTGTTTAAGTGCAACTAAACAAACTAATTATATAAACTTGCAAACTTAAAAGGATAGCAAAGCAGTGAACTAAAAATATTCAACATATTGTTCCAGGGATAAAAATATTCAACATATTGTTCCAATGACCTTGGCAATATTTTCTAAAGTAAATATTGATCAAAGTGTTTTACAAAACTATCTTATGAATCCAATACTTGTTGAATATTATTACAAGGCCTAAATTAAGAAAGAGGAAAACACTTAATAAATTTCCATAAAGGATTATCAGAAAAAGAGGCATTCTTAAATGCTTCACCAAAATATTATCAAATGTTTTTCCAACCTTGCAAGATTAAAAACAATAGTATTAGAGAGCATTTACTTGCTATCTCTAGTCACATAAATATTTTGGCAAAGCATTGCTAAAGAAAAGCCAAGTGCTTTATTAAATAGAAATTCCAATATTTCCAGAAACAGAAAACTAAAACAAGTTACTATTGGAAACTTTCTTAAAATGAGATGAAATTAATACCATTGCTTCCTTATATCAAATAAGGAACACACACAAGAGGAGACCAAAAATTGAATCCATTAAAGTCCTGAAAACATGGTTTTTCTCCACAGCAACAATTGGGATTTTGAACAAGTTTGTTCTACAAACTTTTTCCAAATGCCATGAAATAAATACCACATGCTCTATATCATAAATGAGGATGAAAACCAAAAGGGCACAAGTTTTTGAATAATTTAAGTTGCCAAAAACCCCTGTTTTCTTGACAGAACCTTTTTGAAATTTGAACAAGTTTGTTCTATGAAGTAACTCAAAATGACTTGCATTTTCTACCACATAAGGAACACATCAAATAAGGAATGTGTGCCAAAAATTATCATTTTTGGAAGCTCCTAAGTAGTCAAATAAATTCAATGTCCATTTATGTAAGAATTCAAATTTGAACAACTTTGAATTATCAAGTTTAGGCAAATGAGCCAATTTTCACATATGTTGTGTATCTTAACTAGTAAGAATTTTGGGCAAAGGGATTTCAAATTATGACTTTGTTTGCTTAGGAAAAACATCCATTTTCAGAGAGTACAGGGACCTACTTGTAATTTTCCAGGGACTTAAATGTAAGCTGAGTCACATGGTGTCCTTCTTCTTCCTGTAGATGACGAAATGGAGGGCATGGCTGCCCATGCTTTCTTTGCTTCGACTAGAAGGTTGCTCGCTAGATAAAAGACCTCAAGTACCTCTCTACCTGCTCCCTCTTCACCCCACAAGCTCTCTCCTCTCTCTCTGCTAAAAGAAAACCAAAAAAAACCGAAACCCTAGCCGAATTGAGCTCGTCGTCGATTCGTCCGATAGGGAGCATGCCGCCGGTCGCCGCTAGCTCCATTAGCTCCGCCATGTCGTGGTGTACCTCGGTGCCGGAGGAATCGAGCCGAAACGGGCCGTAGACGCCGTGCCGTCCGGTTCCCTTCTCCGAGCCCGACGACTCCGGCGACGAATCCCGGCCGCCTCGAGCTCCCTCCTCCTCATCCGAGCCCTCCAACGCGTCCAGGGTGAGCATGCGACCGTCCCCGTGCCTTTTCCCCCCTCCCTAACCCCCTAGAACGCCGCCGAGTCATGGCCGTGGTCCGGCCGCCGCCGCGTCGCCGTTGCCGCCGCACTCCGGCGTTTCCCCGGAAACGAAACCACCACTGGTCGGTAGCCCACGTCGAGAGGAACCCGTATATGTGTTTGATTCGTAAAATGGTAAACGTTTGCGCTCGAATTTGCTCGTCGGAATCCGTCCCGCCGGCGGTTGGCGTCATGATGACGTCGTGCTTGCGCCAGCAGGCCTTGACCCCGCGCGGAGAGGTCAAACCTGCCTGTGGGGCCGCAGATCTGCCGCGTGGCTGCCTGCGTGGCAGCTGGCCCGCGGGTCAGCGTCTGTGGGTGGATCTCCTCGCGGTAACACTAGATCCAGGCCGGCCCGTTATTCAGATCTGGCCCAACAACTGTCCTTTTTCCATTTATTTTTCACAGAAACTTGTATAGTTAATTTTGAGCCTAAAAGGCAACCTAAAAGATGAATTTTATCAAACCAAAATTCACAGTGGTACCTCAACTAATTCTAAACCACCTCCAACTTGTAGATCTACATTTGGATGAATAATTTTGAAATGAAAAATGATTGGGCAACAGGTACCAGAAACACCAAAATGAGCACCATTTTTATTTTACAACTCAGAATGAAGTGAGGCCAATTGCATTGGAAAGCCCTTGAAATTTCCTAACAGGAGCATTTAACCTCGTTTCCAAATTCATTGTATTTTTGAAATGGCATGCAATTTGGTAAAACACCAGAGAGCACTTTGGTGATTTTTATAAAATTATTAAAAATGAATTTTGATGCAAACTCAACTGGATGGTCTTTTATATGTTTAGGACTATCCAAACCTAGAAGGGTTTAATTTTTAGAGTATCATATAAAATTTGGTGGACAGATCTTTGTTTCACCTGTTTCTGCCATTTTAGCATTTTAGTTAATTAATTTGTGTGATGATATTTTTGTGTTGCAATATTGTTTTCTAGCATGTATAAGTTGTGTGAACTTGTTTTCTAAGTGTTACTTAACTATTTTAGCATGTTAGATTGTGTGGACTTGAGTGGAGAAGAGATAGGATTTATATTAGTAGCATATGTTTATTCTCTAGTTTAATACTTGCATATAATTTTGAGTGGTAAAATTATGTGCAAACACTTGGATTTGTTGATTGGATCCAGTACCATATTGGTAATGATTTGGTGTTGTTATCACCTCTGCTAGATTGCATTTGAATTGGTAGAAAAGCATGAGTAGCTTTGTCATGACTATGAAAATGTTATGGAAAAATTCCCTCATGTGTGGAATTTTTGACATGAACATTTGTGATTGTTTAGCCACATAATTTTGTGTTGTAACCATAGGTCCAGTAGCATTTTGATGATGTTATTATGAGTACTTGACCCCTAGAGTTGTCACTTGTGTGAAAATAATAGCATGGGTACCATTACCTTGCTTATGTTAGCACCCTATTATTTTCTACTAGTATTGTTATTGCACTAGATGCTAGTTTAGGTTTTTGCTAATTTTTGTCAAGTATGACCAGAGGCTTTGTGACCTCTTAATGCTTTGTTATGCTAGTGGAACACCCACTGGTGTCATTGCATTTTTGGTGGGAACATTATTTCCCCCACACTAGGTGCATTTCTTTTATATAGTTCTATAACTAATGAGTGCCTAGTATTTTTGCTTTGGGAATTTTTGTGCTAAACAAAAATGGGTATGCTTCTGTTTGTAAGTGGTTGTAATCATGTGTGGCTTGCTAGGAAAAATACATTCTTTGGAGTGATGTTTGATTCCTCTAGTAATGCCCTTTTTATTACTACTAGTATGTAGGAGTTGCCCTGCAAATTGATGCCCTGTTTTATTAAATGGGATATTTTTGTTATAGCAAGTATAGATGTTTTTCACTCCTGTTTTTATGACATGGACCCTCTGGTTGTATTTCAATTACTTGATTGAAATTCATCCATTGATTCTTCATGTTTGAGTAGCACTAGTTTCCTTAGCAGTTTTTTTTGTATTGAAATATTTTTCCTGCCAACTTGTGTTGGGTAGATATTTGTGTATCCTTGCATGAGGACATGTTTTCATTCCCATTATGATAACATGGTTCCTTGTTTGCATTTTGTTAACTTTACTTATTATGCATGCTTGCATAGCAAACTTTTAGTAGAAACATGTCTATAGGATTCCTCCTTTTTATTCATTGTTTCTATTGTTCTCACTATGAGAATTGTGTGTTTTGTGATGAGTCTATTACCTTGTTACATTTGTGTAGGCTCACTGATTTGTAAAAGTAACTTTTACAAATCATGTGTTTCATTTATTCTTGATGTCAATTTAGACTCAGTAGCATAGCTACCTTTTTCTTGTTGTGGTGTGGTTGATAGAACCATTGCCATGATTAATATTGTGCATGTTTTTATACACTTTTAGTAGTCTCACCCTTGTGAAACTAAATGTATTTTGGGCTTATTAATATCTTGGTATGAGAGTGGCACACCCACTGAATCCATGATATTAAGGTTGTGAGTTATTTTCCTCCAACCTTAAGTTGTCTTATTAAATGGCATTTCTGCCAAGTAGGTTTGTTTGATTGTTTGCCTCCATTAATAATTGTGTGATTTGTTATTATTAGATTTCCTTGCTGTATGTATGGTTATGCATTGTTGCTTGCCTTGATTGGTTCTGAATGTGTGTCCTTTATTCCTTTTACGACGTTAGAAAACGAAGAGGAAGGAAGTGTCGGGAAGCTCTGTTTCAAGTTCCAGTCACTCCAAAACCAGGGACACAAGGAGATACCAGGCAAGCATCCTGATTGCTTGCTGATACAATACTTACCATTATATATCATGCATGTTTTACCTCTGAAATTTTACCAAAAACTTGATTATCAAAACTATTTTTGATGTGGCTATTACTACTATACTAGTATATAGGTTACTATTATGCCAGTAGTTAAACTTGGTAATACCAAGCCCATAGGCCACTATATGGTATTTATTACCATCAATTATATTAGTCCCTAAGTGGACACCCTAAAATTGTGATTCTACAAAACAAAGGCTTTACGGAAAAACCCGGAGAAAAGGCGAATCCTTGTTCTTCGGAGGAATGTGGAAGTGGTCATTTTTGAGAAAGTGGTGTTTTCAAAAATGACACATAACCTAGTCTTCGCCGGACAACCTTTACCGTACTGCCACCCTACCCCAACATGGGCACGGGGCTTAACTTGAAGTTTGTTCTTATTAGTGTGTGCTATCTCACTTGCTATAAGGGGCGTCGTACCCTCGAACCGAATGTCGTAGAGACATATAAAGTGTGGGATTAATTTTCCCTCCGGATGCAGCAGTTGGGGCTCCTGACTTGGCGGGGATTAGCTCGGTGCCGGGGATGTGGGAAAACTCAACTGAGAGATAGGCATATACTAGCTTGAACATAGTGGATGGTTAGGATCAGATACCTGGTGTTTACATACTGTTGTTACAGTCCGTGATTGTTCACGGGAGGTGTACTGGATCTGGTGGATGTGTACACCTCTGCAGAGTACAACTTTTTCGAAGAAGCCGCGTCCTCGGATATGGACAGTTGAATGGCCATGTAGCTAGCATTGTGTCAATGTTTTCAAAAAGGAAGTTTTTGAAAGGGAATTTTTGGAAAGGAAGTGTTGAACTTGTGAAGTTCGGAAAGGAATGGAAACTTATACCGTGGAGGTATCGTCGATGATGAAAAGCCAGATGATGTTATACAAAACAAAATGTTTTGCAAACAAAACCTTTTCTACTCTACGCAAGAATTCTGGAAACTGATTCCAAGAAGTTTTGCAAAGAGAAAATATTCTTTAAACAAAACTTTACCAAGCCTCTTGTACATGTGATATCTACAAGAGAAATAAAACTATATTATTTTCTTCTGAAGTATCTTCTTCAACGAAGATACAGATAAACTTGACTGCAACTGTGGTGTCATCATATATGAACACCATTGGTAGTGAACCCTATTTATAGCCTACCTATTCCACCATATAAGCATATTTGCATGTTGGTAAGTGAAATGATGGATGTCTTGCTGAGTACATTCAAATGTACTCATTATGGTTTCGCCCCTGGTATCTACTTATCAGATTTGGAGAAGGAGTCTCCGAAGGAGATCTATGAAGAGAAGTACGGAGTTGACGGCTTTGCGAACTAGGATCGTCTCCGGGTCAGCAGCCTGTAGGTTAAGGCGTGACTTGGGCTCACTACGTTGTGTTTTATTTGTCTTCCGCTGTGTTTGATAAGTTGCCTGCCCCATGTGGCAGTTGCGTTAAACTTGATCATGTGATCTTTTATGTAATACCTTTATGTATTCGTGTAATGGATGATGTATTTCTGTGTGCCAACTGTGTATGTTGTTCACGACTGATCTTTTTGGGATCGTGAATGTATGCATACGTAGGGTTTCAGACTGCCGGTCTGGGGTCCTTACAGAGTTGGTATCAGAGCCATCCTGACCTTAGGAGACCTTAGTTAGCATGGACGTCAGATAGGAAAGATAAGTATTTTGGAGTAAAAACCCATTTACTATGTGCATTATTTTTATCTAAGGGATTTTTAGTATATTTTCCCCTCCTTGTTATCTTTTCAAAAGATTCCAAATGCATATCAAGGGCGTCCTTGAACAGTAGTTCGAAGGGCGAGCCTTATAGAGTTGGTATCTCTCTCGGTTAACAGTTTATTTCTTACTTGTTTGCAACTGCTCCGCTCTGTTTTTGAAACATCTCTCGTCTTTGAAGTTTTCTGTCCAGAAAATAGTTGGAGTTTCAAAAATAGATTGTTGCATAAAGTTTTATCAAAACTTTACTTCTATTTTCTTGTTTCTATCCAAAAGCTTTTATACTTGCCGATGTCCCGAGAAGACAAAAATAATTGCCTAGCTCTACAGTAATGATGGTCAGCAGTAGATATAGTTCTTCAGCCACTTCTAGGATTTTGGATTAGTCTAGTTTGGAGTAATTTAGCGATAACTCCATGAGTAGCCTTCCCCGACGTAGCTCCAATGGAGACTTGCTTGTGTGTTTTGGCTTGCTTATGTGTGTCCGAAGGACTTTGTGCTATTGTGTGGTGTAGAATTTTGGTTCATCTAGGCTTCTATATGTTTGCGGAGTGCTCAAGTTTTGCAAATTTGTGATTGCCCCGCTCTTGTTTTTGAATCGCCTCGTGTTAAATTTTTGCAAGCAAAAATGTTTGTATGGTATTCAAAAAACAAGAATTTGTTGCTTAGACTTATATTTGTTTTCGCTTCGAAATGCCACCCGTCGTGAACCACCACCATTAATGAAAGCACCATTGGACCTAATAATAGAGGACCATCAAGCCACACGAACTGATAGCGTTGATACCAGTGATGCACTTCAACAGATAAAGCTCCAACAACGACAACCCTCAAATAAGAAAAGGCGTGAAGAAAACCAACCACTACTGACCAAAACTTTTATGTTTGTCTGTTTGCAAAAGACTCTTTTTACCCTGTTGGCTAAATGTCGCACCTTTTTATGTCCCTTTTTAAAAGACCTGACAAGAGAAATCCCCTTTTAAAAGTTATATACCTCCCTCCTCTGGAGAAAGGTGCAAAAGAAGTTTTCACATGCCATGATGCGCAACCCCCTCAAAAACCAATCCAAAGAGCACAATTCAATATTCGACGTATGACGCTAGTCGTGTCTTGTAGGACAAACATGATTAAATAGAAAGCTAACAAGACTAACATGTTTTGCCTAATCTTAGGTTGACACCTAACCAAAGCATGCGAACTACTGACAACTCTTTCTAAACCAAGGAATTAAGTGACTTACGACACTTTTTAATCTAGTTGGTAAAAAGGAGATGTCACGAGAAAATAAGATGATGACCTATTCGTTTACTAGTCAATAGGATATCATGTGTATCTACTTTGGAAACCAAATCTTAGTAGACATGGTAAGTACTATGAAATCCGGGGTTTAGAAATTAAGTGAACTATGGAATGGATATAATAGATCAAGAAAACAACAGTTTTCCTGTTTTTGTTTCTGTGTGTGCTCTTGATTGAAATAAATTTGGGTGTTATTCAACCTTGCTTCCTAACTTATATGGAGTTGTTAGGACTTGGTATTATATTGTTTTATTACAATAAATCTACCCTAGAAAGTGTGTGCATGATTGAAAACTCGAATAAAAATGAAATAGCATTTGTTACCTTCTAGTTTATTAATTGGAAGTATTGTGAGAGCTAGATCTGTGTATACTTTCTTAGTGGATTTTGTGCTATGTTTCTTTGAGGCCAGTACCATTTAGGTACTGTTATTTTTATGCTTGTACCTCTGTTAGCTTGCATGTCTCTTAAAAGTAAAGCATATGTAAGCATTGCTATCAATATGCACTAGTATTGTTTCACTAGATTAAATAGCCTTATATTTTTATCTTGTATGCAAAGTTTTTCATGAGTAACCAGAGGCTTAGTACCTATTTTTACTTGGTATTAGTGGGCCATAGCCCACTGGTCCCATTGCATTTTAGCTTGAGGATAAAAATCCCCAACCATACACCTGTGTGAAAATAGCATGTTTCACTATGTGATTGATTTCTATTTTCCACCATGGAAAATATAATTGTTTCTTTTCACTTATGCAAATGAGAAGTTTATTTCTTATTAGTAAATACTAATATGTTTAGGTGTGATCCTTTTGTTAGCATAATATTCCTTAGGGGTATCATGTTAAGAAATGTCTCACTATCGTGTGCTGAAATTAAATTGTTCGCAAATAAAATAACTTCCTCTTGATTGGTAGATTGTTTGTGAATGATTTTAAATTGAGTGTATGGATTTTTGAGAAGGTTTAGATAACTTTTCATTACTTGCATAGCTACTGGTTGTGTGAGTTATACCTTGCTTGTTTGCTAGTAATTGGTTAAAGAAAACAGAAATTGCTAGAAGAAAATTTCTGCATGATTAATAGTTGTATCATGGGATTGTTTTGATGTTTGTGCTGACTAACATGAGTAAGTTTTGTGTACTGTTATTAGGTACATTTATATTCATGACTTGCTTGTTTAAGTTTAAACATCATGATAGCATTGTTTGCTTCTCTAGAGTGAAACTAGTCTCACCACTAGAAAATGGTGATTTTTGCTCTAGTATTACCTCTTTTTATTTTTTATGAGTATATGTGTTGATATAGCATGTTAGGAAGTTATTACTTCTGTTATCATGCCATGAATTATTTAGTTTCATGTTCTATGGTTATAGGATATGATTATCTCTTATAGCATGCTGGTGTAGATTTTTCATACTAGTATGTTATTTGTGCAGTCCTGATTTTTTTATGCCTGTGTAATAGGAGTTTAATCTTGGGTGAAGATGGTGTTTTAGAGTATCTTTATGATTATATTCGTTGGTTTTTAGCTACTGGTTGTTTGCTAATTGTTCATGATTGATGGATTCTGAAACCTCTAATAAACAATAACCTAGTGATTAAATAGTCTATTCATCTGTGGTGTTGTTTGCTTGCTTATTGGATTTTGTTTAAATGTTTTATCTTAGCATGAGTTTATACTTGTGTTATGATTGTGCTTAAGAGTATCTTATGAAACTAAAACATCCAACTAAAATCATGAGCACTTTAAGTGATAGTTGCTTGTGGTGAGTAATACCCACTGCCATGGGTATTATTCTGTCTGTTTATTTTTACCTTAGCAACCTAACCTTTGCACCCACAAGCTATATTTTTAGCTTCTTATATACCTTTCTATGAGAATGGTACACCACTCCATATGTTGTATGTAATATGTGGGATATACCTAGGAACTCATGTAACAAGTGACGGTATATTTCCAGGAAATTCTGCACTAACCTTAATTTTTGTTCAAACTAGGAAACAAAAGTTTTGGACCTAACACAGTGCTGGTGTACTTTTTAAAATGAATTTGCTAATTTAAGGAAGTACCCCGCCTCCCAATAAAAGTCAAAGGGGGGAAGCACCTGCACTCCAACACTAACATTGTGTTTGTTGGCCCTCCCTTAGTCCTCGCTTGTGAATCTCGGGGACGAGATTCTTTTTAAGGGGGGAAGACCTGTCACATCCCAATTTTGGAATACCTGTTAACACAGTTGTTTTGCTAATTGCTTGACTAATAAACCTTGGTTGTGTTTGTTTGTGGTTGTTTAAGTGCAACTAAACAAACTAATTATATAAACTTGCAAACTTAAAAGGATAGCAAAGCAGTGAACTAAAAATATTCAACATATTGTTCCAGGGATAAAAATATTCAACATATTGTTCCAATGACCTTGGAAATATTTTCTAAAGTAAATATTGATCAAAGAGTTTTACAAAACTATCTTATGAATCCAATACTTGTTGAATATTATTACAAGGCCTAAATTAAGAAAGAGGAAAACACTTAATAAATTTCCATAAAGGATTATCAGAAAAAGAGGCATTCTTAAATGCTTCACCAAAATATTATCAAATGTTTTTCCAACCTTGCAAGATTAAAAACAATAGTATTAGAGAGCATTTACTTGCTATCTCTAGTCACATAAATATTTTGGCAAAGCATTGCTAAAGAAAAGCCAAGTGCTTTATTAAATAGAAATTCCAATATTTCCAGAAACAGAAAACTAAAACAAGTTACTATTGGAAACTTTCTTAAAATGAGATGAAATTAATACCATTGCTTCCTTATATCAAATAAGGAACACACACAAGAGGAGACCAAAAATTGAATCCATTAAAGTCCTGAAAACATGGTTTTTCTCCACAGCAACAATTGGGATTTTGAACAAGTTTGTTCTACAAACTTTTTCCAAATGCCATGAAATAAATACCACATGCTCTATATCATAAATGAGGATGAAAACCAAAAGGGCACAAGTTTTTGAATAATTTAAGTTGCCAAAAACCCCTGTTTTCTTGACAGCACCTTTTTGAAATTTGAACAAGTTTGTTCTATGAAGTAACTCAAAATGACTTGAATTTTCTACCACATAAGGAACACATCAAATAAGGAATGTGTGCCAAAAATTATCATTTTTGGAAGCTCCTAAGTAGTCAAATAAATTCAATGTCCATTTATGTAAGAATTCAAATTTGAACAACTTTGAATTATCAAGTTTAGGCAAATGAGCCAATTTTCACATATGTTGTGTATCTTAACTAGTAAGAATTTTGGGCAAAGGGATTTCAAATTATGACTTTGTTTGCTTAGGAAAAACATCCATTTTCAGAGAGTACAGGGACCTACTTGTAATTTTCCAGGGACTCAAATGTAAGCTGAGTCACATGGTGTCCTTCTTCTTCCTGTAGATGACGAAATGGAGGGCATGGCTGCCCATGCTTTCTTTGCTTCGACTAGAAGGTTGCTAGCTAGATAAAAGACCTCAAGTACCTCTCTACCTGCTCCCTCTCTCACCCCACAAGCTCTCTCCTCTCTCTCTGCTAAAAGAAAACCAAAAAAAACCGAAACCCTAGCCGAATTGAGCTCGTCGTCGATTCGTCCGATAGGGAGCACGCCGCCGGTCGCCGCTAGCTCCATTAGCTCCGCCATGTCGTGGTGTACCTCGGTGCCGGAGGAATCGAGCCGAAACGGGCCGTAGACGCCGCGCCGTCCGGTTCCCTTCTCCGAGCCCGACGACTCCGGCGACGAATCCCGGCCGCCTCGAGCTCCCTCCTCCTCATCCGAGCCCTCCAACGCGTCCAGGGTGAGCATGCGACCGTCCCCGTGCCTTTTCCCCCCTCCCTAACCCCCTAGAACGCCGCCGAGTCATGGCCGTGGTCCGGCCGCCGCCGCGTCGCCGTTGCCGCCGCACTCCGGCGTTTCCCCGGAAACGAAACCACCACTGGTCGGTAGCCCACGTCGAGAGGAACCCGTATATGTGTTTGATTCGTAAAATGGTAAACGTTTGCGCTCGAATTTGCTCGTCGGAATCCGTCCCGCCGGCGGTTGGCGTCATGATGACGTCGTGCTTGCGCCAGCAGGCCTTGACCCCGCGCGGAGAGGTCAAACCTGCCTGTGGGGCCGCAGATCTGCCGCGTGGCTGCCTGCGTGGCAGCTGGCCCGCGGGTCAGCGTATGTGGGTGGATCTCCTCGCGGTAACACTAGATCCAGGCCGGCCCGTTATTCAGATCTGGCCCAACAACTGTCCTTTTTCCATTTATTTTTCACAGAAACTTGTATAGTTACTTTTGAGCCTAAAAGGCAACCTAAAAGATGAATTTTATCAAACCAAAATTCACAGTGGTACCTCAACTAATTCTAAACCACCTCCAACTTGTAGATCTACATTTGGATGAATAATTTTGAAATGAAAAATGATTGGGCAACAGGTACCAGAAACACCAAAATGAGCACCATTTTTATTTTACAACTCAGAATGAAGTGAGGCCAATTGAATTGGAAAGCCCTTGAAATTTCCTAACAGGAGCATTTAACCTCGTTTCCAAATTTATTGTATTTTTGAAACTGCATGCAATTTGGTAAAACACCAGAGAGCACTTTGGTGATTTTTATAAAATTATTAAAAATGAATTTTTATGCAAACTCAACTGGATGGTCTTTTATATGTTTAGGACTATCCAAACCTAGAAGGGTTTAATTTTTAGAGCATCATATAAAATTTGGTGGAAAGATCTTTGTTTCACCTGTTTCTGCCATTTTAGCATTTTAGTTAATTAATTTGTGTGATGATATTTTTGTGTTGCAATATTGTTTTCTAGCATGTATAAGTTGTGTGAACTTGTTTTATAAGTGTTACTTAACTATTTTAGCATGTTAGATTGTGTGGACTTGAGTGGAGAAGAGATAGGATTTATATTAGTAGCATATGTTTATTCTCTAGTTTAATACTTGCATATAATTTTGAGTGGTAAAATTATGTGCAAACACTTGGATTTGTTGATTGGATCCAGTACCATATTGGTACTGATTTGGTGTTGTTATCACCTCTGCTAGATTGCATTTGAATTGGTAGAAAAGCATGAGTAGCTTTGTCATGACTATGAAAATGTTATGGAAAAATTCCCTCATGTGTGGAATTTTTGACATGAACATTTGTGATTGTTTAGCCACATAATTTTGTGTTGTAACCATAGGTCCAGTAGCATTTTGATGATGTTATTATGAGTACTTGACCCCTAGATTTGTCACTTGTGTGAAAATAATAGCATGGGTACCATTACCTTGCTTATGTTAGCACCCTATTATTTTCTACTAGTATTGTTATTGCACTAGATGCTAGTTTAGGTTTTTGCTAATTTTTGTCAAGTATGACCAGAGGCTTTGTGACCTCTTAATGCTTTGTTATGCTAGTGGAACACCCACTGGTGTCATTGCATTTTTGGTGGGAACATTATTTCCCCCACACTAGGTGCATTTCTTTTATATAGTTCTATAACTAATGAGTGCCTAGTATTTTTGCTTTGGGAATTTTTGTGCTAAACAAAAATGGGTATGATTCTGTTTGTAAGTGGTTGTAATCATGTGTGGCTTGCTAGGAAAAATACATTCTTTGGAGTGATGTTTGATTCCTCTAGTAATGCCCTTTTTATTACTACTAGTATGTAGGAGTTGCCCTGCAAATTGATGCCCTGTTTTATTAAATGGGATATTTTTGTTATAGCAAGTATAGATGTTTTTCACTCCTGTTTTTATGACATGGACCCTCTGGTTGTATTTCAATTACTTGATTGAAATTCATCCATTGATTCTTCATGTTTGAGTAGCACTAGTTTCCTTAGCAGTTTTTTTTGTATTGAAATATTTTTCCTGCCAACTTGTGTTGGGTAGATATTTGTGTATCCTTGCATGAGGACATGTTTTCATTCCCATTATGATAACATGGTTCCTTGTTTGCATTTTGTTAACTTTACTTATTATGCATGCTTGCATAGCAAACTTTTAGTAGAAACATGTCTATAGGATTCCTCCTTTTTATTCATTGTTTCTATTGTTCTCACTATGAGAATTGTGTGTTTTGTGATGAGTCTATTACCTTGTTACATTTGTGTAGGCTCACTGATTTGTAAAAGTAACTTTTACAAATCATGTGTTTCATTTATTCTTGATGTCAATTTAGACTCAGTAGCATAGCTACCTTTTTCTTGTTGTGGTGTGGTTGATAGAACCATTGCCATGATTAATATTGTGCATGTTTTTATACACTTTTAGTAGTCTCACCCTTGTGAAACTAAATGTATTTTGGGCTTATTAATATCTTGGTATGAGAGTGGCACACCCACTGAATCCATGATATTAAGGTTGTGAGTTATTTTCCTCCAACCTTAAGTTGTCTTATTAAATGGCATTTCTGCCAAGTAGGTTTGTTTGATTGTTTGCCTCCATTAATAATTGTGTGATTTGTTATTATTAGATTTCCTTGCTGTATGTATGGTTATGCATTGTTGCTTGCCTTGATTGGTTCTGAATGTGTGTCCTTTATTCCTTTTACGACGTTAGAAAACGAAGAGGAAGGAAGTGTCGGGAAGCTCTGTTTCAAGTTCCAGTCACTCCAAAACCAGGGACACAAGGAGATACCAGGCAAGCATCCTGATTGCTTGCTGATACAATACTTACCATTATATATCATGCATGTTTTACCTCTGAAATTTTACCAAAAACTTGATTATCAAAACTATTTTTGATGTGGCTATTACTACTATACTAGTATATAGGTTACTATTATGCCAGTAGTTAAACTTGGTAATACCAAGCCCATAGGCCACTATATGGTATTTATTACCATCAATTATATTAGTCCCTAAGTGGACACCCTAAAATTGTGATTCTACAAAACAAAGGCTTTACGGAAAAACCCGGAGAAAAGGCGAATCCTTGTTCTTCGGAGGAATGTGGAAGTGGTCATTTTTGAGAAAGTGGTGTTTTCAAAAATGACACATAACCTAGTCTTCGCCGGACAACCTTTACCGTACTGCCACCCTACCCCAACATGGGCACGGGGCTTAACTTGAAGTTTGTTCTTATTAGTGTGTGCTATCTCACTTGCTATAAGGGGCGTCGTACCCTCGAACCGAATGTCGTAGAGACATATAAAGTGTGGGATTAATTTTCCCTCCGGATGCAGCAGTTGGGGCTCCTGACTTGGCGGGGATTAGCTCGGTGCCGGGGATGTGGGAAAACTCAACTGAGAGATAGGCATATACTAGCTTGAACATAGTGGATGGTTAGGATCAGATACCTGGTGTTTACATACTGTTGTTACAGTCCGTGATTGTTCACGGGAGGTGTACTGGATCTGGTGGATGTGTACACCTCTGCAGAGTACAACTTTTTCGAAGAAGCCGCGTCCTCGGATATGGACAGTTGAATGGCCATGTAGCTAGCATTGTGTCAATGTTTTCAAAAAGGAAGTTTTTGAAAGGGAATTTTTGGAAAGGAAGTGTTGAACTTGTGAAGTTCGGAAAGGAATGGAAACTTATACCGTGGAGGTATCGTCGATGATGAAAAGCCAGATGATGTTATACAAAACAAAATGTTTTGCAAACAAAACCTTTTCTACTCTACGCAAGAATTCTGGAAACTGATTCCAAGAAGTTTTGCAAAGAGAAAATATTCTTTAAACAAAACTTTACCAAACCTCTTGTACATGTGATATCTACAAGAGAAATAAAACTATATTATTTTCTTCTGAAGTATCTTCTTCAACGAAGATACAGATAAACTTGACTGCAACTGTGGTGTCATCATATATGAACACCATTGGTAGTGAACCCTATTTATAGCCTACCTATTCCACCATATAAGCATATTTGCATGTTGGTAAGTGAAATGATGGATGTCTTGCTGAGTACATTCAAATGTACTCATTATGGTTTCGCCCCTGGTATCTACTTATCAGATTTGGAGAAGGAGTCTCCGAAGGAGATCTATGAAGAGAAGTACGGAGTTGACGGCTTTGCGAACTAGGATCATCTCCGGGTCAGCAGCCTGTAGGTTAAGGCGTGACTTGGGCTCACTACATTGTGTTTTATTTGTCTTCCGCTGTGTTTGATAAGTTGCCTGCCCCATGTGGCAGTTGCGTTAAACTTGATCATGTGATCTTTTATGTAATACCTATATGTATTCGTGTAATGGATGATGTATTTCTGTGTGCCAACTGTGTATGTTGTTCACGACTGATCTTTCTGGGATCGTGAATGTATGCATACGTAGGGTTTCAGACTGCCGGTCTGGGGTCCTTACAGGCATGACGAGCCTTTCCAGTGCTCAATCCACTCGGGCATGGTGGAGCACGCATCAAGCAGTGTGCTCAAACCACCACGCCCAGTACCCGGCCACTTCAAAGCTTGAAGAACCCATTTGGTGCCGGCACAGAGTTGCCGGATTGTGCTCTTTATGGTCTTCAGCTTTGCTATATCATCTTCATCCGGAGTCTCATCATCCGGCTCTGCAGAAAAACAGAAAGATCCAAGTAAGGAATTCCGAGTGTTTATAAGAATGAAAAATCCGGGTTACGATTAGTGAGTCGGGAATCATTACCAATCAAAGCACGGTGAGTATCGGCAATCTGGGCAGATAGCTTGGTCAGTTCATCCTCTGCAGCATGGGCTCTCTTTCTATACTTTCTCGCAAGCTTCCCCAGTTTCTTGGCATCAGCTTCAACCGATTCACTCAGCTTCATCTCCACCTCGAGGAGTTTGGTGGTTTTAGCCAATACTTCCTCAGAGTGGGTTACGTATGCCTACGTGGAAACATAAGGAAGTGTTAGTCGGATAAAAAAGAACTATCAGTCGGATATGCTATGAAAGTTCCAAGTAAATTATCCATAAGTTCACTCGGAACTTGGGGACTAGACAAATATAGGGGCAGTATTAGTTGAATTTACCTCGTGCTTGGCTATCAATGCTTCTAGAATGCCTTCTTCATCAGCTCTCAGGGTATGCAGAGCGTCCAGCATCACGGCAAAGCTCATATCATCAGGTTTTTTACCGGAAGAGCCGGCGGCCGGGTTACTTGGAGGTGGAGTCTTTTCCTTCCTCGGGGGCGATACCCGGGTTGCCTAGGTGTCAGGATTGGGATCACCCATCCTCGCGCCCACAACCTCGACGTCGTCATCCCCGGGTCCATCTGATGGAATGGGAGACTCGGCCTCCTGCCTGGCCGGGTCTGTCAGCGGGTATCTTCCTTGGTCTTCTTCTTGTCGTGGTGGTGTCACGGCAGATGCCATAGGATGGCTAAAGTTGTGGGGACGATGGACGCTGGAGGCGCTCGGGAGGGATCACGCGACGAGTAGCCGCGTGAAGTATGAAACAAGCACTGCAAACAACACGATCTACCCAGGTTCAGGGCCCTCGTGAGGAGGTAAAACCCCTACTCATGCCTTTCTCTATGTATATTAGTGTCTCACCGAGTAGCCACAGTACAAATGTTCTTGCTACCGAGTAGCCACTCTTCTCTCTACGTGAAGAACTAGGTCAAGAATGTGAACCGGTTCTGGGATCGGATCGTCGTCCCTCGCGCAGGAGGGGGCAGGGCACCTTATATACCCGGTGCCCAGCCGGATACAGCCAAATACAAACAGATGTCGACATAGTGTGCACACCGTCCTTCTTCCGAGCTCCCGCTGACAGCTTTGGCTTCTAAGTTTGTCCGGTGCGGAAAGTCGTTGGGCAAAACCAAGTAACCAGTCTATTATCACTGCCACGAACACAGAGTAGGTCCCCCCTATCCTGCGACGCCCTGCTTCCACACTGTCGCTGTCAGGCACGCCGTCCTCAGATGAACAGTGCCGTGAACAGTGCCAAAGTACGGACCCGGGATACGCTGGATTCTGTGTCAGAACGGCTCCTTTGACTTCTGGCCCGAGTAGGATCCCGCCATTTCTACTCGGGCCAACTCTTCTACTCGGAGGAACATAACTTTCTTGATTCGTCCTTCTGGCCATCTATGTGTAGGACCGAGTAGCAGTCGACCGGGTAGCAAGTACCGGGTAGCCGGCTACTCGGCCAAACATCCCTTCTGATCTTGCCTTTAGCACTTGCCTTTACCCTACTCGGGGGTAACCCCCCGACAGCAGTCCCCGAAGCTGGTAGAGTCCTGCGAACTCGTTCACTGGGCCCTGCCAGCTTAAAAACCACACTTGACAGTCTTGCCCTTGAACCTTGGGATGCCGAGTAAAACCTCTGAGTAGCCCTTGATTTTGTCTTAAGCTTCTTCCGAATAGAGCCACTTCTGTTCTCTGTAGCCGAGTAAAAGGACTTGGTGAAATCTCGAATCGAAATCTCTGCGTGGCAGAGCACAATCCGGCTTTCCGCACTGCAACCGGGCACGTGTCACGCGGACACGACCCCGACGCCTCGGTGCCCGGGAACTGACAGGCCACGCGCCCAGTTTTCACGGAGTGGGCCCACTAGCCCGTTACGTCCCATCAAAGGCAGTGATTACCCACGATCACGTTGTGGGATTAATTGTGGCCGTTGCGCGCGCGTTCCGCGCTGTGTGCGTTTCTAACCGGTCCACATGGCCCACGCCGCACGATCTCTGCCACGATCGATCCCACTACCTCAACTCGTAACGGCAACCCGAGGGGCGGTATAAATACCCCCTCGGTAACTCCTTCTTCCTCTTCTTGTCGTGGGATAATCACGGCAGATGTTACCAGGGGTAACTGATCTTGGGGCAAGTCGACACAGGCGTTTGGGAGAGGGTTTAGCTCAAGGGAAGACATGGTACAACTTGATCTGATAGCCGGCAATCGAAGTCGCCGGATCTCTATTCTCGATATGATAATTCGATTAGGGTTTACACTGGATACTCGATATCACGCGATATTGCTAGGGTTCTTAGATCTCTGTCTAAACTACATCCGGGGGTCGGTTTATAAAGCACCCGTACCCCCTGGCTTGTTCTACAAGGAGTATCCTGAATCCTACCCGGACGCGGCGCACTAACCCTAACTTGCCTTTACAGTAACCCACAATCCGGGTCATTGGGCCTACAAGCTTGGGCCTTCACAAGTTTCCCTATCTTTAGCCGGATCCTGCACATCATCCCTTGAGCCGGGTTATTCCTTGGAGCTTGGCCTACCGGGTTAGCATCCCCCTGTCAGTAGTCCCCAGAATAGCCTGGGCTTCACGGATCTCCTTGAAGCGCTTGCTATTCCCTGCAAAGATATCAATCATACGGGTATATGAAGATCGGGTTAAGATGTTTTGATATTCAGCTAGGCCTTGCTCCTTGGCGGCCATGTAATAACCCCAGCTTTCCCTCCAAACACCTTGGTTCAAACTTCTGGGTCCAAACCACAATGATAATACCAAGATCCTATGCTCGATAACCAATCCCGTCATCACGGGACGAATCCCCTCCTTCCTTTTATCCGGATGCTTTGCTCAATACTTGGCGCACATCTCGCAGAAACTTTAAATAAATAGCCGTTTACCCCGCGGTTTCCGGCTACTGGCCGTTAGGATAGGCTCACCCTTGCCTTATAAATAGCACTTAATGGGCAACCCTAAGCCCCTCACCACGCCACAACTTCCCCTCTTCTTCCTTGCTCCCAACACCCTCGCAACACCACCGTGAGGAGCCCGCACCTGTTACCAACGCAAGATCACCAGCGGCCGCGTCCGCCCTTGAGTCGCCTTGCGCCACCGTCAAGTGTCACCGTTGTTCCTCCATTGCTCTCATTCGAGCCACGCCGCCCGTCGCCATCGTATTAGACTCCAATCTCCCCGGTAAGCTCCTCGCAACCAGTTAATTTAACCTCACAACTTTCAATTTATCCAAGATCAGATCTAGGTCAACCCGCAAGTCACTTGTCCGATTGTATCAAATTAGATCGATTCGAGGCTTGCCAACTCCTTTAATCATCTGCCCTATAGTCACAAATGATCCTCCAACCATCATTGATTACCAATTTCACTTAAAAATCATCCGCAAGCATTTCCATCTAGATCCGTTCCTCCTTGATTTTCCGCTTATTGCATTAACACCCGGAAAAACCCTCCTTTTCCAGCTATTTCATTTGCGATATAAATATGGGCAACCATCCGTCATCCCCAAATACCTTTCCCTACGTAAGTGACCAACAATTTCCGCAAGTGTGCTCAATACCCGGACAGTTCTCAGCTTCGTACCTTCTTGATACCTTTATACTCGGATGTTTCAGCATTCCCGGGTCTTATTTCACACGCCTCTTCTCTTTGTGTTTTGCAGGCTGGCCCCATGGCTCCCAAGCGACAAGGAAAACAACCGGCTCCGGCGAGGACCACACAAACCATATCCGCCAACTGGGGGCGTTCCACAACCACAAAAGCCAAATTGGACGAGCTAGCCGAATTAGGAACCCTCCCTTCTCAAAAAGACATCCACTGGAGGGTACCGGGTAATGAGACTCGTCCCACCCCCGAAGAAAACGAGGTAATCTGCTTCGTTGACCACGTGACCCGAGGATTTCGTCCTCCGGGTCATCCTTTCTTTAGGGAGGTCTTAGATCATTATGGACTCCGGGTGTTCGACATAGGGCCTAACTCCATGTTGAACATTACCCACTTCATTGTTCTATCTGAGTCGTACTTGTGCATGCCACCGAGTCTGACTCTTTTCATTGAGTTATTCCAGTGCAAGCCGTGCCGCGAAAGCGGCGATGGAGCGCTTCTCACTTGCGGCGGGGTATCCATCCAACGCCGTAAGAATTCTTTGATGCCAACCCTCAACCTGCACTCCCACGTTAAACATTGGCAACTATCTTTCTTTTACTGCCACGATACCTCCCCCAACAACGAAAAGAAGCTGCCGGGTTACTCAGAGACCCCCCTCAAGCCCTCCGAGTCTTTCAATGCCTTCGCATCAGACTCAGACAGGGAGGCAATCCTTCCTTCGCTAGCCAAGATAGCCATTCTCTCAGCCCAGGGCCTCCTAGGGCTCAATTTAATAAAAACCTGGATCGATTTCCGAATCCAAGCCAATTCCGTTCGCGCCAAATTGATGTGCGAGTATTCGGGGCACACCACAGACGCGCTCCGCTACTCCACCAAGAGCTTTGCGACCGGTGATACTATAAAGACTATCAAGGGCTTCTTGGCGGAGAAACTGGAGGCGATAAAGGGCATCGCCGGGTTACCCCCGTTTACCCGGGAAAATCCAGCTCCAGCGGTAATACCCGGCGCTCATAGCTTGTTTCCACATTTCAACTCGATACTGCTTCTAAGCCTTAATCTTATCTTTTTACCTCAGGCTGATGACCCTTTCTGGAGAGTTGAACCACTCCCCCCCTCCAGAGACCCGGAAGAGGAGGACGAGGCGGCTGACGATAGTGAAGGTACTCACTCAGGATCTGCATATTTTTACTTGCATTACTTTCCTCTCGTCTGTCTTTTTTCCAATGAATACACACCTGGTTCGCAGGGCTAGAGGACGAGGGTGGAAACAATGAAGACGACCCGGAGAGAACCGAGTCTGACCCAGAGGCAACAGTCGGGGCCAAGAGGAAAGGCAGGGGGACAGTGTCCAAGGTTCCTTTTTCCTCATTATCCTCTGAACCTTACTCCTTTGACGTCATGCGACGACTTAACCATCAATTATCAAATTCGTCATGCTTGAAGGATTCCTTCCCAGCCAAGCGCAGAGTAACTCGGAGCTCCCCAGGTGAAGATCCACTTAACCCGGGCATCTCCGCCCCCTCGGTCCCTCGTGGCAGTGCTCCTCCATCTCGTTCTTCCAACTCTCCTCAGCGCCGCCCTTCTCCTAACCACCCACGTGCCGGGCAATTCCGGGTTCCACTAGTGGTTCCTGCGAATACCTCATCTGCTTCCAGTGGCGAGCTCCCACCGGATTACACCGTAAATGCCGGGTAAGTTTTTGCCATATTATTTCTTTTTGCATCTGACGAACTTTCATTCAAACCGCCGTCATCATTAATAACTGCCTTTTTTCATCTTTCCTTCAGCGCTCAAGTCACCGTCAGTGACCCGGAAAACACAGAAACGGATAACCTCCAGGTGGAGAAGCCGACTGACGACGCAGACGCCGCAACTGGTGGTGATGCGACAACTAACCGGGAACAAGGCCCTCTGAACAATCCACTTTCCCAAACCGTCGGATCTCCTTCCTTATCGGAACCAGTAGACGAAGAGATAGAAATTCTAGATACAAGGATGGGCTCTCCCAACCCGGACACTCAGACTGTCCGGGTCTCCACTCCAAACGCGAGGAGAACCCCCCTACCAGATGATCAAGCTGCCGGCTCTTCTGGGACTCGCTCCGAGGAGTTAACTTTTGCCCAGATGCTGGAAACTCTGCGCACCTTAAGGGCTAACGAGGAAAACATCTTGGGGTCTTTAATAACCAAACACGAGGTAAGTTCGATTAATATTGCTTGTACCTTTGTCCAGTCCCCAAGTTCCGAGTGAGTTCATTCATGACTTGCTCGGTACTTTTATTATACCAATGACTGATAACTGTGCTCTTCTAACTGACTAATGCTTTTTTAACATCCATGCAGTCTTTCGTGACTCAATACGAAGAGAAACTTGCGGACGCCGCCAAGCTCATTGAAAAGGAGATATCTTTACGTGAAGCAGCCGAGGCTGAAGCCAGGAGGAATAGGCAATTAATGAAGAAGTACCGAAGAAGGGCTCACCAAGCCGAAGATGACCTGACAAGCCTTTCCGTCGAAATATCTGACACCTATCGTTCTTTGCTTGGTGTGATTCCTTCTCCGAGTTTATCCTTTTGACAAACAGCAAAAGTTTTCCGACTTATATCTTCATTTTACTTCAGGCCCGGACGAAGCCATGCCGGATGAAGATGACATTGCCAAGCTGAAAACCATAAAGAGTGTTATCCGGCAGTTATGTGCCGGAACCAGATGGATCCTTGACGAGTTGCGGTGTCCGGGTAGAGGACATGTTGATCTGAAGAGGCTGTTGGACGCCCTATCCACTATTCCCGAGTGGATTCGGCACTGGAAGCGCTCATCTTGCCGGGTTGGAGTGACCCGGGGGCTTGCACTTGCGAAATATTATCTCCCCAAGCTCGAGTTAGCGAGGCTTATGGGCGGCTTCCCAGAGTTCAAGCTTGACGGATCCAAGTTTTCAGTAAAGGATTTCCAGGCCGTCCAGAAGGAGGTCCGTTACCCGGCCAGCGTAATTGCTGATGAACTGGATGTTAACATACTTGTTCCAGCATATGATTCTGCCGATAAAGTAATTAAGTCGGATCTTCCTGAGCCGTATGACATGCTGGCTCGGTGGAAGGAGGAAGCTGCTGCGATAAGGGCGGAGGCTGCCAAGAAACAAGCTGAAGCCGGCTCTGCTCCTACTGCCTCAACATCAGTCGTTCCGCCCCCTACAGGGGCTGGCACCGCCGATCCGGGTGCTGCTGCTACCACCAATGATGGCAAGGGTAAGGCCAAGATGGGCGCCGAGTGATATATGGTTTCCAATGCCTCTTCTTAAGCGTCGGTCGGTCGACATACTTTTTGAAACAGTCATATTTTGGGCGGTGCGTCTGTGCACCTTTGATATTTTTTCACCAGTATTTTGTAATGCACGCTAAGGCCTTGATATACTCGATGCCTGTTCCGACCTTTTTTAAGTTTAAGCTCATCTGTTCTCGATATCTGGTTTTATTTATTGTTCCTTTTGTGAAAACTCAATTTCCGGGTCTCATGGGTATTGACAAGCGGATTTTGCTTCGAAGTCCCCAAGTCCCCAAGACTCGGATATTTTGGATTTTTGCAACTATACAAGTAAGCCAGTTCTTTTCAAGATTTCAAGCTACCGGGCCAGGATTGCCGAGTCTAGGACGCTTGATCTTGAAAAGGGAACAAAATGCTTATTGCTATTTTCACAAAGATCCATGAGTTGTTTCACATCGGTTTTGAAGTTATGCTTAATAGTCATTAAGTTTCCAGCTATTCAGCCTTGTACTCTGCATAACTTGTGGTTTAGATGACCCTTTTGACTGTCTTGTACTGTAAGCCGGCTTTCGCGTGGATACCATGTTGTTACATCAATACGAAGACGTAGCCAGCCAATCCCCGTCGGGTTTCATGACTAACTGCCATCGTAAGCGAACAAATCATGCCACTTTAATGCGAGTCACATCGAGCTTAAGTAAGAGTAGCCAAGGAATTTGGACTTCTTTGTCCGGTTATAAGATTGTAGCCGTACTCGTTTGCAAGTAATCGGCCCTTATAACTCATAGGCATCATGGCCGGGTCTTTGAGTTTGTAACTGTGCTATTTAAGCGACCAGCCCCCAAGACCTAGATATACGCATCGTACTGAGAATACATAACCTGATAACAACCATCTCTTTTCTTGATAACCACCTCTTTACTTGATATGAAAAACTGATAACAACCATCTCTTTTCTTGATAACCATCTCTTTACTTGATATGAAAAATGTAGGTCAGCAAGCCGCCTCATTAAAAACCCGTCTAGTCCCCAAAGGTACCCTGGATAGGAAAAGAGTACGTCAGAAAACCTGCTGCCTATTACATCGTGCAATTCCACTTGCCAATATAGCCTTTACTAAGTATAATACGGACGCAGCTGAGCCACGTTCCATGGTCTATCTCTTTCTTGCATAGATGAAGTGGTGTGTGCGGTGTCGTTGACTGTAGCCGACTCTTCCCTTGCATCTATCAAATAATATGATCCGTTATGTAGGCTTCGGCTTATGATAAATGGTCCTTCCCATGGTGGTGATAATTTGTGTTTTCCTTCGTTTGACTGTACCAGACGCAGAACCAAGTCTCCTTCCTGGAATACCCGGGTCTTCACACGCCGGCTATGATACCTCCGTAGATCTTGCTGATATATGGCTGATCTTTCCAGGGCTTGTTCTCTTTGCTCTTCTAACATATCTACGGCGTCCTGCCGGGTTTTTTCGTTCTCTACTTCGACGTAAGCTGATACTCTAGGCGAATCGTGAATAATATCACTCGGTAACACTGCTTCCGCACCATAGACCATGAAGAAGGGTGTCATCTGAGTGGATCTGTTAGGTGTAGTGTTGATACCCCAAACCACAGAAGGAAGTTCCTCGACCCATGCACCAGCGGCCCTGACACAGGGAACTCGCAATCGTGGTTTTAATCCGCGAAGCAATTCTTGGTTTGCCCTCTCCACTTGTCCATTGGCCTGGGGATGAGCCACCGATGCCACATCGAGCCGGATTCCATTGTTGCCACAAAACTTCTCCATCTCACCAAGGGACATGTTGGTTCCATTGTCGGTAATTATGCTGTGGGGGTACCCAAACCGGTAGATAATCCTTTTCAGGAACTTGACTGCTGTAGCTGCTTCGCAATTAGTAACTGGCATAACCTCAACCCACTTGGTAAACTTATCAATGGCCACCAAAAGATGTGTCTTCTTGCATGGTGACATATGGAAGGGGCCAACCATGTCCATACCCCAGACGGCAAACGGCCAAGTTAACGGGATAGTCCGCAACTCCATAGCCGGCACATGGGTTTGGCGAGCATACCTTTGACATCCGTCACACCTTGCTACCAATCGCTCCGCATCCGTTAGGGCCGTGAGCCAGAAAAACCCGTGTCGATAAGCTTTAGCCACAAGAGACCTTGTGGACGCATGATGTCCGCAGTCGCCTTCATGGCTTTCACTTTCCCCTCGCCTCCTCGTTTCTCCGCCGCCGCAGAGCACATCGCCGCCTCGCATCTCACCGCGCTGCTGCGAATTTCTCCACCCAAAACCACCAAATTCTCATCTAGTTCCTCCTCCACCGTGATGGCTCGTGACGACGATGCTCGCGCCGGCTGGGCCGGATCTGAGGTCACCGCCGAGGAGTGCCAATGGCTGGTGAACACCCGGCGAGTTCCTCCCGGTGTTCGCTGCCGGCATCCTGGCAGCGAGCTCGTCCCCACTCCGCAGGAGGGCGAGCATGTCGTCTTCCTCGCGCACTTCGCGCGAGGATTCGGGCTCCCGGCCTCAGATTTCTTCCGCGCCTTTCTCAACCACTACGGCCTCCAGCCGCACCACCTCCCGCCGAACTCCATCGTCATGCTCTCATACCATGCCGTGGTATGCGAGGCATTCCTGGGTGTACGGCCCACCTCGATGACCTGGTCCCGGTACTTCTTCTTTAGGAAGCAAAGCAAGGCCAGGAAAGATGGTGCGGAGAGCAGCCGCGGGATGACGGAGACTGGCAGCGCCATGATGGTGCAGCGCGGCGGGACCAACCACCCGCGGATCAAAGGTTTGGACTCTATCCGCAAGTGGCAGAGAACCTTCCTTTACGTGAAGAACATCGCCGTCGAGAAGGGAGCTGCCGTGGTGGATCAGATCAATCTGCCCAGGTGGGCCAACACTGCTCCCACCGGGCAGAACTGGAGGACCAAGCCGCCAGTGAACTCCGACATCAAGCAGATGGACGAGCGCCTTGCCGAGCTGATCGAGGAGGGGCTCAAGAGTGACGACCCCATCGCCTGTTGGATCTCCAGGCGGGTACTCCCGCTGCAGCGCCGCGCACATCTCATGTGCTACATGGGCGGCCACCGAGATTGTACTCGGACGACCACGTTCGAGCTTAGCAACGCGGACGTGGCCGTCTGGGCGCGCTCCATCATGAGCACCTGCCTCAGGGACAGCTGGCAGTACGGCTTCGTGCCGTACAGCCGCACGAAGCCAATCCAACGGGTTAGTATCTCTCTTCTCGTTTCCTGTGTATTGTTCCCGAGTAGATGGCCCTCTTAGTTCAACATGCCTAGTATCCTCACTCTGTGCCGAGTAGGACATTTAGTAATATTCCTTAGTCTTTGTGTGCTTTGTGTTTGCACGCCCTGCCGAGTAGCACACCCAGCAGTATTCCTTAGGCTTCATGTGCTTTGTGTTTGCACGCCCTGCCGAGTAGCACACTTAGCAGTTTTGCCTAGGCTTCATGTGCTTTGTGTTTGCACGCCCTGCCGAGTAGCACACTTAGCAGTTTTGTTTAGGCTTTGTGTGCTTTATGTCTGCACGCCCTGCTACGTATGATGTCATTATGCTACTCGACTGATTTGTGGTGATTGCCTATTTTCCAGATCCTTGCTCGCCAGATCGCTGAAAGCCAGGAGCTCTTCGAGGCTAACTGGGAAGAGGACCGAAAGGAGGACGACGATGTCTCCTTCGACACCGCGGATAGCCTCTGCATCCCTCATGCCGTCCAGCCGGGTAAGCACCACGTCGACATGTCCATTCGGGACTGGTCCAAATACGACGACGAAGGTGATTAAGTTCACCTCTTTCGGTCGCGAGTAGCGCAACCCAATTTCCTTCAGTTTCCTAACTGTTTTCTTCTTCTCAACTTCACAGACGATGCTGATGTTGTTGCTGGTGCTGAAGAGGAGGGCGAGGATGAGGGTGAGGACGAGGACGCCCTTACCGTTGATCCGCTCGCGGTTGCTGCTCCCGCTACTCGCAAGAGGGCGGGTAGCGGTGCTCAAGAGCCCCCCAGCAAGAAGCCCAAGCAAGCCGTGACGAAAGTCAAGCGGGGGAGACTGCTACCCCCTTCCCGTGCAGGGTAAGTAACTTTCTCCCGAGTTGCGCATCGCTGTTGCTGCTTTTTCTGAATTCCTCGCTATTGCTTCTCGGTTTCTTCTGTCCTTCTTTCTTTTCTGAATTCTCTCTTCTTTTCAGCGCCCCCATCGATGCTAACGCCGTTGCCGCACCCACCAAATCCAAGTCCAAGAAGAGATCCGCCATCGATGTAGATGCGCTCATCGAGCTTTCTGACGAGGATGAGATTGCGGCACGGGACAGGGCGCATGCGCCCTCTCCTGTGAAGGGAGAAGATGAGGACGAGTTCCAGTACATGTACACTGATGCCCATGACGCCGAGCAGGAGCAGCAGGCCCGCGCTGAACAAGAAGCGCATGATGCTACTCGCAACGAGAGACCACTTTCTCCCCCAGCTGCCACAGCCGGGGAGAACATAGAACAAGACTCCGAGCAGCACGACCAGGCCGCCCTTGAGCGGCAGGAGGAGAACCAAGAGCAGCCAGCAATAGGGGCTGCTGACCAAACTGACCCCGCGGCCCAGCCGCGGGTAGAGAGACCAGAAGAAACACAACAAGGTCCCGCTGCCGAGCAGCGGGTTGAGACAGTTGACGAGATGGGGCAAGACCTGTAGAGCCACGCGCAGCCGGACGCTGCGCAGGGTAGCGCGCCCTTGGTGCCGCCTACTCAGCAGGGCACTTGATCCACCGCACCGAGCTCCCCGCCGGTGAACAAGACTAAGATTACAACGAGCCATCCAATCAAGAAGGAGGCTGTCGAGAAGAAGGCCAAGATTACAGCGAGCCCTCCAGCCAAGAAGGAGGCCGCCGAGAAGAAGGCCGCCGACAAGAAAATCGTTGAGAAGAAGGCTTCCGAGAAGCAGGCCTCTGAGAAGCAAACTGGCTAGCCTGACGCCAACGTCCGCAGGAATCCTCCTCGTGGCGCTGCGCAAGACTCTGCCACGATGCCGCCGCCCCAACCAACTGTAAAACCTGTTGCCAAGGCCGGGCAGCTCATCATTGGTGATTCCGGCACGGCCGCTGACGCAGCCGCTGGATCAAGTTTGCCAGACCCGCCTTCTTATCCGCCTTACTTGGTGAAGATGAGCAAACAGCACAACATCCCGATAACCGCGGCCGATAAGAAACTTGCTATTAGGAAGGGCAAGCAGGCCACGGCTGTGGATTCCAAGCCGCCAGCCAGGAACAAGGATAGATCCCTCTCGATTTACTCACGCGAGGTCCAGGAAGCCGAGGTGACGTCCAGAGGGCTCGAGGAGATGATTGACCGAGTAGGCTTCATCGACGCCGAATGGAACAGCGACATCCTTGGCAACAAAACCTGGCACGGCTTGGCTTTGGGTGATTTGGACCATATGCGCATTGACTGGAACAAGGCGGACATGGGCTACAATCCCATGACCATCTCTTCCAAGACTAGCACGCTTGCCGCCAAGCTATTCGTCCACCGCAAGGCCGCAGAAGATATCGAACAAGCTTATGCAGTAAGTTTCGCTCACCCAATTCGAGTTGCATTTTTCTTCTCTTCTACTCTTCTCCTTCTTCTCATCCATCACCCAGTCCCCGAGATTCTGGCCGAGAAGACGGATACTCAACCGAGTTGCCGTCTTCTCGGGTTGAATCTTCACGATTTGTGTCTGATCCGTTTTCTTTCTGCTTCTCAGAATAGCCTCTTGAAGAGAACAAACTTGTTCCGGCGATTTCTCTAGAACCACAGCATCGCTAGAAGGCGCCTTGAGGCCCTCGAAATGGAGCGCAAGACTGATGAAGCGACGGAGAAGGAAGTCATGGATCGCACCCTCCAGATCTCCGAGATCGAAAGTAAGCTTTTAGCTACGCGGTTCCTGCGTTTTGTGTTTACGCCCGCTTCTGCTTTCTGCTGTAATCGATTCCTTTCTGCAGGCAAGTTTAAGACCTTGGCAGAGGAGCATGCGAACCGCCGCGTCTTCGTTGAGAGCGGTCAAACTACGATTAAGAGGCTGGAAGGTGAGTTGGTGTTTTTCTCGGCTCGTTTTCCTTCCTCTCATCTTTGCTACTCTGCTGATCGTGTTTTGCTCTTCACAGAAGACCATAAGAAGTTTGTCGAGGAGCATCTCGACTGCCTCAAACCCGCCGAGGTGCAGCAGTAGTTGGCTAGTCAGGCTGTGGAGCTGAAGAAGGAATACACCACCGAGTTGGAACCTCTCCAACTCCAACTGCGAACCGCTCTCCAAAAAGCCGTTGATATAGCTGCCGAGAAGAACAAAATAATAGCCGAGAAGAAGAAGTTTGAAGCAACTGCCAAGGCCGAGAAACGGGCTCTCAAGCTGGAGTGGGACACGCTGAGGAAGAGCAACTCGGATCTCATGCTCCAGCTGGCCCAGTTCCGGAGGGTGGAAGAGAGGCATGTTGCTGACGAGGAGTCCTGGGAGAAGACGCTGCAGTCGCTACTTTGCGAGCTGAACAGTAAGTACCCGTTTCCCTGCGCTTCGTTGTTCCTTTTGCTTCTCTGCTGCCTGATTCGCTTCTCTTCTCTGTCTCTGTTTCTAATCTCTTTGATAGCTTTTTCAGAAATCTTCCCCGACCTAAGCTCGGCCTGCAAACCTGCTCTTTCAAAGGCCCAAGCAGCTCGCACCGAGAAGGGCCAGCCCATGGATACTAAAGCTTCGATTGAAGACTGCTTCACGAACATGCAGGGGCAGCTCCAGCGCCTAAGGGGCGTGGGCACCGATCTGGTGCGCACTGCCTTCAAACTTCACGACTTGTTCTGGCCTCGGCATTCTGCGCCAGCAACCATTCGCGGACTTGCCGAGAAGCTCAATGGCATCAAGGCCGAGCTGAAGAAGTGGCGGACATCCGGAGCTCGGGCAGGCGCGGACATGCTGCTCCTCTTTGTCTGCAGCTGGTACGACAATATTGATCTCAACCTTATCCTCGAGATGCGCCAGGATTCGAGGTGGGAGAAGGATACCGACTGCATGGATCGCCACCAGTTGGTTGCGTACGAGATTGCATCTTACGCGGATACCGCGGGCTACATCGAAGGCGTCACTGAGCCCGACACGGATGTGGAGGGCGAGAATGACGACGAGGATGAAGATGACGACGAGGAAGCCACTGAGTCCGAAGGCCTGAGCTGCTTCAACAGTGCTAACGAGAAGACCGGGAAGGGGAAGGCTGCAGTTGTCGCAGATAGCGAAGATGAGGCCGAGAGCGAGAAGATGACTATCGACACCGCGGCGCTCGAATTCGGCACTTCATCAGGTGCTGCCCTCGACGACACGGCGCTACTCCGCACCCGAACTGCTGCCTCCACCTCGGCAACAGACGTCATCTCGGTGGCCACGGCCACCTCTGATCAGGCTGCCACCAACCCAGAAGCTGATGCGGCGAAGACTGACGCCACCAACTCTGAAGCTGACACTGCCAAGGCCACCTCCGAGACTGATGCCGCCCGGACCAACATCGAGGATGCTGCTACCTCCACCTGATCATCTCCTGCAACTTTGTCCTTAAAACTTTTATCAGATCCCCGGGATGCCGGGTGCAGATGTATCGAAACAATTATGTTTTTTGCTTGCTACTCAGTTTTATTCACATTTGATATTTAACTTAGTCAATTTGAGCAGCCTTGGCTCGATGCCGGGTTGCGTTATCATGCAAGTCCCCGAGTTGCATTTCTTATTCGCTCTTCCTTTTTATCTCAGCTCTTACCCGCAACTTGTTGCTTTTTTGGTATTCGAGTCACAAGAATTCAAAGTTGGAGTTGCAAATACTTAGCCACTTAGAAACACTCATAGTAACGTAGCCCACCACTTAGCCGAAAAGGACTTAACAAAAAAGAATAGTAAAAGACATCCTACTCGGTTCCTGCACTCTTTCTTTCCTTAGTAATTTTTCTTGTGCTCATTGACCTTTTGCTTGTTCTCTTGTTTGCCATGAAGCCGGGTTTCGGACAGCAGCAGAGTCGAAGAGTTGGCATGTAGGTTTAAACACAATACTAAATGTACTCGTGAAATTTTAAGCAGAGCAACCGAGTGGACAAAAGCGAAGCCAGGTAGAAACACACAGAGTAATTTTGGACGAGGGCAGTCCCCGAGCTCAATTTCAGATTGCAGAGTAGAATTTTAACTCGGATAAGAGAGTACATACACATATTTGCTCACGAATGAAAGCGACGAAGTAGAGCTACATTCCAGGGGCGCTTAGATTCCTCTCCAGCTTTATCTGACCTGTTCTCCTGTGATGGACGCACGTCCACGAGATAATAGGCATCATTGTGCAGCGCTTTGCTCACAATGAAAGGCCCTTCCCATGGAGGAGACAATTTGTGCATCCCGGCTGTGCGTTGCACAAGCCTAAGGACCATGTCTCCCTCTCGGAAAACCCTTGGGTTCACCTTTCGGCTATGATAACGCCGCAGGTTTTGCTGGTAGATAGCTGAACGTGACAGAGTAAGCTCTCTTGCTTCTTCGAGCAGGTCAACGTCATCTTCTCGAGCTTCTCTCGCCTCCACCTCAGTGTAGTGGGTTACTCGGGGGGAGTCATGCTCTAGGTCTATTGGCAACACGGCCTCAGCCCCGTATACCAAGAAGAATGGCGTGTAGCCGGTTGACCGGTTAGGGGTAGTCCTTAGACTCCACAACACCGCTGGCAACTCGTGTAGCCAACACCCAGGTGTTTTCAGCAACGGCTCAATCAGCCTTGGCTTTATGCCTGCTAGCACCATGCCGTTTGCTCTTTCCACTTTCCCATTGGAGGCGGGATGCGCAACGGATGCGACATCTAGTCGGATGTGCTTATCTCTGCAGAACCGCACCATTGCTCCTTCAGCAAAATTTGTACCATTATCCGTGATGATGCTGCGCGGGTAGCCGTATCTCAGGATCACATCCTTTAAGAATTTCACGGCTGTAGCTCCATCGCACTTCCGAATAGGCTTTACTTCAATCCATTTGGTGAACTTGTCCACCATGACTAAGATGTGCGTCATGTTGCCTATAGCCGGCTTGAAGGGACCAACCATGTCCAAACACCAAACAGCAAATGGCCAGGTAATGGGAATGGTTTTCAACTCGGAAGCAGGCATGTGGATCTTACTCGCGAACATCTGGCAGCCGTTGCACTTCCTCACGATGTCTTCGGCTTGTTGCAGAGCTGTGAGCCAGTAGAAGCCATGCCGAAAAGCCTTATTGACCAATGCCCGAGAAGAGGCGTGGTGCCCGCATTCTCCTTGGTGTATCTCCAACAGAATTTCTCATCCTTCTTCTGGGTCCACACAGCGTTGCAGCACACCGGTGGCACTTCTCTTGTGCAGCACATCTCTGAATATGGTGTAGCCCTTGGATCTTCTCTGAATCTGCCTTGCGAGCACCTCATCTTCTGGCAGAGTGCCGTCCTTTAGAAAGGATAATATGGGCATGGCCCAACTCGGTGTCTCCCGTGTAGAAAACGCTGGTTCGTCCACTTCCATCGGGATAGGCACCTATGGCTGCTCTTTAGGGTTGGGAGCACTTCTCTGAAGCCCTGAACGATTGGCAAGGACCTCCTCAATGAATGCGACAGTCCCCGGCTTGAGGACAGCAGTCCCCGAGTAGGGAGTGGCACTCCCGGAGTAAGGAGTGGCAGTCCCCGAGTAGGGAGTGGCAGTCCCGGAGTAAGGAGTGGCAGTCCCCGAGTAGGGAGTGGCAGTCCCCGAGTATGGAGTGGCAGTCCCCGGGTTCTCTGTTGCATTCTCCCAGTCAATCTCCATGGGAACGGATTCTTCACTTGGCAGAGAAGGAACAAATATGGATTCCGAGTTGGGAGATGGCTTGATGGATGGCTTCCTCAAGTGCTCCAAGGCAATCCCCGCCGGGATGGACTGCCGAGAAGATCCCAACTTGGACAGCTCGTCTGCTGCTTCATTCTCTGCCCGGTGAATATGCTGGAACTCGCAGCCTTCGAAGAATCCAGTCATAGACTGTACCAGGAAGCGGTATGATGCCATGTTGGCATCCAGAGCATCCCAAGTGCCAGAGACTTGCTGCACCACCAGATCTGAATCGCCATAGCATATAATGCGCTGCACGCCAACCTCCTTGGCTACTCGCAAGCCGTGCACCACGGCCTCGTACTCTGCAACGTTGTTGGACGCCTTGAAATGAATCTGCAGCACATACTTGAGTTGGTCCCGTTTGGGTGACGTAAGCACTGCGCCAGCACCAAGGCCTTCCTTCACCTTCGAGCCATCAAAGTGCATCTTCCAGTAATTGGAAACTGGAGCAGGAGGTTCGTACTGCACCTCAGCCCAGTCCACCAGAAATTCTGCCAGGATTTGAGACTTGATGGCTTCTCTTCTCGCATACGCGGGAGCGTACGCGGCCAGCTCAATTGCCCACTTGGCTACTCTGCCACTCGCCTCCTTGTTGCCCATGATATCCGAGATGGGAGCAGAGCTCACAACAGTGATAGGATGCTCTTGGAAATAATGCTTCAGCTTCTTGGCGCCCAGGTACACGCCATAGGTCATCTTCTGGTAATGCGAGTAGTTCTGCTTGAAGCTGGACAGCACTTCACTGAGGTAGTATACTAGGCGCTGCACACTTTTTCCTTCTTCTTCTCGTTCCACCACAATCACCACGCTTACCACTCGGTTGGTAGCAGCAATGTACAGCAGCATTGGCTCCTTGGGTAGCGGACTAGCCAAGATGGGAGCGCTAGCCAGCATTGCCTTCAGCTCATTGAATGCCACGTCCGCTTGCGGAGTCCAGACGAACTTGTCACTTTTCTTCATCAGCTGGTACAGAGGCAGGGCCTTCTCGCCCATTCGGCCCAGGAAACGACTCAGAGATGCCAAGCAACCAGTGAATTTTTTCACATCCTTCAGGGATCTCGGCAAAGACATGCTCTCAATAGCTTTTATCTTTGAAGGATTGGCTTCAATGCCCCGACTAGACACCAAGAAGCCGAGTAGCTTGCCAGCCGGAACGCCAAAGGTGCATTTACTCGGATTCAGCTTCATTTTATACTTGCGCAAGTTAGCGAAGGTTTCCTCAAGATCGGCAAGCAGAGTTTGTGTTTTATTCGTTTTGATGACAATGTCATCTACGTACACCTGCACATTCTTGCCGAGCTGGTTGTGCAAGCATTTATGCATGCACCGCTGATAAGTAGCACCCGCATTCCGCAACCCGAAACACATGACACGATAGCAATAAGCCCCGTACGGCATAATGAAGGCAGTCTTTATTTGATCAGCAGGATTGAGAGCTATCTGGTGAAAACCAGAATAGGCATCTATGAAAGACAGCAGTTCACAACCAGCAGTGGAATCAATCACCTGATCGATGCGAGGTAGCGGGAAAGGATCCTTGGGGCATGCTTTGTTCAAGTCGGTGTAGTCGACACACATGCGCCATGCAGTAGCAGGCTTGGGGTCCTCCTTCTTCTTCTCGACCATGACCGGGTTGGCTAGCCAATCCGGATGCAGCACCTCCATGATGAAATTGCTTATCAGCAACTTGGTGATCTGGTCACCTATAGCTTTCCTTCTCTCATCTCCGAAACGGCGCATAGTCTGCTTCACTGGTTTTGCGTCAGGACGCACATGTAACGAGTGCTCAACCAACTCCCTCGGAACTCCTGGTAAATCTTCATTGGACCAGGCGAACACGTCCCGATTCTCACGGAGGAAGTGGATGAGCTTGCTTTCCTATTTCTCCGCCAACCCGAAGCCAATGATGGCTACGCGGTCGGGGAACTCAGGGTCGACCTGGACCTTCTTTGTCTCTTGAGATGCCTGGAACGCGGTCCCGTGCTGGGTACTCGGCACGCTCTGTGCACCAGCTTGCGCGGATTGCGCCATAGCCACCACCTCGTACATCTTTTTCTTCTCGGCAGCAATCACCATGGACTCCGCCAACTGAGAACCAGCAGAGGCACACTCCATGGACTTCTTGTAATCACCAGAGATGGTAATCACGCCATTGGGACCAGGGATCTTCATCTTCAGATACGCAGTGTGGGTAGAGGCCATGAACTTGCTCAGAGCAGGCCTGCCGAGTAGGGCATGGTAGGGGCTCTGATGATCAACTACCTCAAACTGCAGGCTCTCTGTGCGGCAGTTCTCCCTGGTGCCGAATAGCACATCTATCCATACTCGGCCAATCGGGTTGCACGAGACTCCCGACACAATGCCATGGAAAGTGGTCTTGCTAGGTAGCAGCATGTTCTCGGCCAGACCAAGCTTCTCGAGTGTGTCTCTGTACACAATGTTGATGTTGCTGCCATTGTCGATCAGTACCTTGCTGAACCTCACATTCTTCTCGGGACCCAAAAAAGTGGGATCCAGCACCAAGGCGTAGCTACCCGGGTTGGGCATCACCTTGGGATGATCTACTCGGGACCACGTGATCTCTTGGTTGCACCAATGCATATAGTGAGGAACAGCAGGGATCACGGCATTGAGCTCCATGGCGCGCCTGTGCTGTGATTGCTTGTCGACAGGCTCAGAAGTGAAGATCATGTAGCTCTCGTGGTGTTCTTGGTACTGGTTGCGGCCTCCACCCTCATTGTTGCCGTTGTTGTTGCCTTGGTAGTTGTTGTTGCGGTTGTGGTTGTTGTTGTTGTTGCGGTAGCCCTCATTGTTGAAGTGGCGATTGGCTCCTAAAGCCACTTGGTTCACGTTTTCTCTTCTCGGAAACACTGGAAGCCGAGCTGCGGGTGCGCGAGCAGGCTGCACATTGGCATTTGCAGCTGGCAGAGGAGGAGGAGGAGGCAAGCCTTCATTCCTGATCAGATCCCACCACTCGCACTGTCGGGTAGTATGGTTAGCAGGCCTCGAAGGGTGATGAGTATGGAAACTGCATGGGCCATCCCTCATGTCGTCAAAGACGAACTTCCTTGTCTGTTCCGAGTTGCCGCTACCCGACTGAGGAGCGTGGTATGGTTTCTTGTTGCCTTGGCCCTGCTTCTGGTTCTGCCCGTAGGCTCCAGCAGGTTTTTGCCTTTGGCTGCCCCCAGCTCCAACAGCCACAGCATTCACTTCCTCAGGGTCGTACCGAGTAACTATTCGGTCACCCCTGCGCTTGTTGCGGAACTCGTTGCGCTTGTTGCTGTTGAGGTTTCTTCTCGGCTCGGAGGAATCCATCAGGGGCTGAGTGGCGTCACCGAGTGCGTACTGATCCGCGATCTTGATGGTCTCCGCCAGAGTGTTTGGCATCTCCCTCTGCAACCTTTGCCACAGCATACTGCCATGTCTGCAACCCTGCGCAAACCAAGTGATGGCCTGGTGTCGAAGCTCTGGCTCCACAAATCCCTCGGGTGACCCTATCGGGTTTCGACTAGGAGACGTCATAGGCGCTGGTGAAATCGTCGGCTTGACAGGGGGGCGAGATTTACCCAGGTTCGGGGCCCTCGTAGAGGTAAAACCCTTACTCCTGCCTTCTGTCGATCTGTATTAGATGATTAGATCGGTTACAGGATGCTCGAATCGAGAGTAGATCTCGAGTTTCAAGGCTTTTGTGGTCGTGCGGTAATACTTGGTCCTCTCCTTGGGGGCTCTCCTGGCTTTATATAGATAGCCAGGTCTCGAGTTCAACCCGGAGAGGATACAAACCCTAGCTTAGGTCGGTTACAAGTTCCCTAACTTAACCCGCAAGTTTAATGCGGGTGGGCTTCAGGTGGGCCTTCTGGAGTCTTCCAAGGGCGCCTCTTCTTGGGCCTTGACCTTGGGCCTGAGAGGGGGTGTCCTTACCCGCAGGGTCCAAGATCTATGTCCTCGTCAGTAGCCCCCGAGCGTTTGCTCGACTGGGATTTTTTCCAGTCGGGTAGACGGTCAGACCTTTCTTGATCTTCTCTTGAAGGTTCAACTCGATAATTGTCGTTTTTCGAAGGGTGTGTTCCCTGTATTGTGAGTCATAAATCTCGAGTATCAAGCAGCATGAGTGCCTGTTTTTAACGGCTTTTTTACACAGAAGGATGTGGCACAGTAGCTTGGCTCTCCCGAGAGATCAGGGCCAATTAATTGCGACTAGGGCAAAAACACTCCTGGCCTACACAGATTCGAGACCTCCGACTCGAACCCGATGAGGTGATTGTTGCGACTGGGCCGTTGTGGACTTATCGAGTCGAACTTAACCTAAGAGGGTACCCGGCGCGTCCGCTAGGATTTTTCTTCGTGTTGTTGACACGGAACTATGCCGGAGGACGCAGCTTTCGAGTGCGATTCCAGGCCCAAAAGAAAGATCTTTCTGGGTCTTACCTTCGTACTCGAAGAATACGGCATCCAGATGTGCCTAGTCGGCTGAACAATCCAGGTTTTTATGATGTAGAATTATCACGTGTAGGAGAGGTAGGTTTTTCCCACCCGATGGATTTGTTTGAGCTCCATACGAAAGAAATTTCGCGTTGGAAAAAACCAAGCCCGTATGAAAGAGTTTTCATGTTCGGGATGCTGTGCCCATACGAAAGAGTTTTTCGTGCATAGGGTATTTTCCTCTCTCTCGTTCGAAGAGGTCTTGCTTTATGAACTGTTCATGGAAAAGTTGGTTTCATCCGAAGGAATCGATATTCGTACGAAGATAATTTCGCGTTTGAACTTCCATTCGAAAAAATCTCAATTTTGAATGACGAACGTCATGACGTCATGGCGCACTCCTCTTCTCCCGATGGGACGTGACGGAGTGGTAGCAGATGGTGGCCCACCTTGTCAGCTTTTTGACCGGGAAACGAGACGTCGCTCCCGTTTTCTACGCGAAACGCGCAGTAAATGCGCACGATCTTCTGTTAAGATCGTGGCACGAAACAGCGCAGGCCGCCGCTTCGTTTCATCCTCACGCGTGGCAGCCGTGATAGGTGCCACGTAGCGCATCGTACGGCTGAGATTGCCTTGCCCCGTGTATAAGTAGGGGTGTTAGCGCCGCAGTAAAATTTTCCCCGCTCTCTGTCTTCGTCTTCTTCCTTGCGCCCATCTTCATCTTCCTCGCGCTCAAGCTCTCGCTGCGAACAATGGCTGGCGGAAGGAAGCGTGGCGCTGGTACTCTGGCGTCTGGCGAGCCTTCTGCACCACCCGCTCCTCGCGCCGGCGACTGGCGCTCCCCCAACACCACCGCAAAAAGCATCAAAGAGATGCAGCGGGAGGGATTGCTACCGGCGGAGGCGGAGAAGCGCGTCCGCCTCGGGAAAAGAGAAGAGGTACCCAACCCTCAGTCGAATGAGCGCGTGATCTTCGTGGACCACGTGACTCGAGGTCTTTCTTTCCCCCTTCACCCTTTCTTCATCGGGCTGCTGTGTGCCTATGGCATACAGCTTCACGACCTTCCTCCGAACGCGATGCAGCACATTTCGTGCTTCATCGTGCTTTGCGAGTGCTACCTCGGCATTCGCCCGCATTGGGCGCTCTGGAAAGCGCTGTTCAAGATCCGGATCTTCCGCGAGAAGCCGCGGGTGGAGTCCGAGCCTGGCGAGCCACTTCCCACGGGTGGTTTCGGGATCCAGGCGCGCCAGGAGAACGCGTACTTCAACATGCACTTCATCGACTCCGCCCAAGGCTGGCGGAAGAAGTGGTTCTACGTCGTCGACAATAGCTCAGGTGGGCTCGTAGAGTTTCACCCATTCGCAGTTCTGTCGAGGCGCAAGTCTTGGAGCCACAAGATGTCAGCCGAGGAAATCCAGACGGTCACGCCCTTACTCGCAAGAGTAGCCGCTCTTCGAGACCAAACCTCGGGAGTAGTGCTCAACGGGCTCCATCTGGCGAGCCTCTTCTTGAAGCGCAGGATCCAGCCTCTGCAGCAAAGGCCTTCCACTATGTGGGAGTATCAAGGTGCAGAAGATCCCAGCCGAGTGAGTCGCGAAGAACTTTCGAATGTGGAATTCGAGAAGAAGATCGCGGTCATCACTCGACTGAAGGTAGGGGAGCAATTCCCCGATTGCTCAGTCGAAGCTTTTTCTGCTTCAAATCCTCCTCCGGCTGAGGTTAGTTTCTTGTCTTTGAGTTACTTTCATCTTCTGAATTTTTAGTCGATAAGATCTTTCTTGTTTTCTTGTCTTCGTAGAGTCTAGCCATGGCGGACTGCTACCCGCCAGCTACGGGGGGAGCTGCTTCGGAGCAAGTGTCTAGTCACCAGGACGGCGCGGTTGATACCAGTGTCGCCAATGCTTCCTCGAGCTCGGAGCACGATTCTTCGGATGACGTCGAAGACTCGAATGGCGTCCTCCCGAAACGTCGTCGGGTAGATGAAGACGAAGCTACTTCAAAGGACAAATCCTTGGAAGCATCGCCTAGTCAAGCTCCTATCCATGTGACTCCACTCCGATCTCTTCGTCCTTCGGCTTCGTTTCCAGTGATAGCAACCGCTTGGAATGCGGATGCTCTGGACGATGATGAAGAAGATGATGAGTAAGTGTTTTCTTCCTTGTTCTTTTGTAATGCCAGTCGACCAACTTCTAAATTCCGATATCGATGTTTTTCTATCTTTCACTGCAGTCTGCAGGCGATCAGCCCGCGTAGGTTCGCTGCTAACGTTCCTCCCGAAAAGAGTAACAAAGCAAAAGACGCGGGTGAAACCCCCACTGCAGGCACCGTCCAGAACTCTCCCAGGGCAGCGCCTGATGCTGCGACTGTGGAGCGAGAAGTCCCCAGCTCCGCCGCTAGGACTTCGATCTCGAAGGAGGCGACGGACAGTTCTGCGGATCCTCTCTCCCGCGCCACCGGACAAGTAAACTTCTATCTTTTGGCCTTCAAGAATTTTTTATCGGGTGCACGGCAGTGCTCCCGATGGGAGTAGCCCCCGAGGCTGTAGTCGATCGCGTGCGATCGGCTGCAGGCTCAAAGTTTTGTTCATCTTTTCTTCATAATTTTGCTTTTCTCGGGTGCACGGCAGTGCTCCCGATGGGAGTAGCCCCCGAGGCTGTAGTCGATTGTAAATAATCGGGTACAGGCTCCAATGTAGTCCTTCTAATTCTTCTATCTTCGTGCTTTTGCAGTCGCTCGTTGATTCTCTTGCGGCGATTGGTCGCCGCGTCGTTCTTGCCGAGTCGGATTGCAAGTCTCTTCAAGCAGACCGCAACCGACTTCAGACTGAAAACGACCTTCTCAAGGGTGAGCTTTATCGCTTCCCTGTCTTCCAGACTCCATTCATTCTTGAGTTTTTGATAAACGTCTTTTTGCAGCTCGACTTGAATTTGCAGAATCCGAAAAGGTCAAGTTCTCTGAGCAGGTAACTGCTCGAGAGGCTGACCTGACGGCCACTCGACAAGAGCTAGAGGCTTCCCGCATGCGGTCAGAGGACTTCAGTCGACAACTTGCGGATGCGCGGAAGTCCTTGAAGGAGTTGGAGAAAAATGGCAGTAAGGCTGACAGCGAGCTTGTCGGGTTCCTCCGTCCCCTTGCTGAGCGCTTTGCGGGTAAGCGTGTTGGAACTTCGCGATTTGATTCTTCATTTTGCTGTATTTTGCTAAGTATTATTTTCTCCCTTCGCAGGTATTTTGGATGTTCCTCTAGAAATCCCTGGACTCCAGCGGGTGGATGCGGTAACCGATACACTTGCCCAGCTTAAAAGGCACGCTGATGGGGTTTTCTCCATGGTCAATGATGCCACCCAAGTGCTGGGGCAACTGTACGGTCGCCTTCTTGCCAGCGCCACTCCTGCACCCGCGCTAGATGATATGTTGAAGGTGTTTTCAGAAGGAAAACTTCTGGATTCCTTTGCAGTCGCTCAATCGGAGGCTGGCGCGAAGACTGCGATCCAATTTGCTCTGGCGCACAGAGTCGAAGGGTTGGAGGAGGCTTACTCGTCCATTCCAGTCGATCCCTCCACGGCCAAAAAGGTACGGCTCTCTCGTTTTGGCGAGCAAGCCGCCATTCTTGCTCGGAAGCTTTCTGAGATTTTTGCTCGGAAGAAGGGAGGGTCGACTGCTGCTAGTGGGAGCACCAATGTAGCCTCGTAGTTTTTTTTTATTTCCTTCCTTGAATGTAATGAACCTTGGGATGTATTCCCGTACTTTTGTTGGTCTTAATCGAAGCATTGTGTTTTTGGAATTTATTCCCTTTGTTTGTACTCTGTCTCCCGATGGGAGTAGCCCCCAAGCGTCTAGTTAGATGTTCGACTAGAAACAACTCGAGTAGGGCATCTCACTCCTTTCCTTGTACTTCTTCCAGGCGACTGTGTCTGCCGCGGAGTCATCGGGTGGACGTGGTAACCCAGTAAATCCACTTGTGGCTGCCGTGGGCACTTTTGCTGGCCTTCGTGGTAAGGTTCAGGAGGGTGAGCGTAGACTAAAAGCGCTGCGCGGGGTAGCTGATGTGGCGATATCCAAACAGAGATTGGCAGCTGAGCGCGAGCAATTTCTGATGGATGAACTGTCTTCGATTGCAAGGGAGTTACGATGTAAGTAGTGTAGCCCCCATGCTATTTTTCTCCCCTCTGCTTCTTATCTGACTAAGTGCGTTTGCTCTTTAGTTGTGAGACCAGATGACAGAGAGGAGAAGCAGTGGGTGGAAAACCTCATTCATCAAGAAGCTAACAGCACAAAACCTCATGCGAGTAATTTCTGGTCTGATCGCAGTCGAGGTTTTGTGATGGCTACCTTGAAATTTCGAGTCCGCCAGGCGAGAATTCTCGTGAGTTCTTTCCACGAAGTCCTGGTTGCGGTGAATGCTGCTTTTTATCCACTCGAGAGGGGTCCCGAAGACTGGAGTTATCTTCTCAGGTTGTTTGGACGAGAAGGGGAGGTTCGCACGTGCGTACGCAAACAAATGATGTGCGGCGCGGTTGTGGCTCTCTCGTTTGTCCGAATATGGCATCCTGAGATAGATTTGAACTCCGTAGCTCGGCGCCCAGATTATGCAATCGAAGACATCACACCGTTTTATGATGCTGTACGCCCTGCAGCCGAGAAGATTATCCAAATGACCTCTGAAGAGGTAGATAGGGTCTTAGCGACTGAGAATGCTCAGCGGTTTGACTGATTATCGGATGTGAATATCCTGTAAACTGTTTATAGTTTGTAAAAACTGTTTGTAAGGTGTGTAACCTTGTTTTTGATGATATTTCTTTGTGATGCTTAGTTTTAGGTGTAGCCCCCGTGTATTTAATGGGGTGTGTACCTGTAACTTTTTAGCATGTAATCGACTGGAAATCTGTCGGGTAAATATGATGAGGAAATCATGTATTTCATTGCGATGACTGAGAAGTCATGTGTTCGAGCTACAAGATTGGCTAGCATAGCCTTATTGTTGCAAAACAAGTAAACCTAGGGGTAGAATTTGCGCAGTTGCGCGATATTCCATGGACTGGAATAGATGCCTCCAGTCTCGGGATTCTTCAATCGATAGGCTCCTCCTGGGATCACTTCGTGTACGATGAAGGGTCCTTCCCAAGGTGGTTCGAGCTTGTGTCCTTCCTTTTGCTTCAGCCGCAACACCAAGTCGCCTACCACGAATGACCTGTGGCGTATGCGTCGACTGTGGTAATTGCGTAGTGATTGTTGATAGACCGCGGATCTTGCGAGTGCAATGTCCCGAATTTCGTCGAGTGCATCCATATCTTCTGCAAGTGCTTTGTTGGAGGTTTCTTCGCTGTAGGCTACAACTCGTGGGGCGCTGAATCGGACCTCCTCGGGAAGGACGGCTTCTGCCCCGTATACCATGAAAAATGGTGTGTATTGCGTTGATCGATTGGGAGTTGAGCGGAGGCTCCAAAGTACGGAGGGTAACTCCTCTGCCCAATGTCCCGCAGCGGGATGTAGACAATCTAGCAATCTCTTATTGATGCCAGCCGAAACTAAGCCGTTGGATTTTTCGACTTGGCCGTTTGTTTGCGGATGGGCAACCGAAGCAAACTTGAAATTGATTCCTTTCTCCTCGCAGAACTGTTGTGTTTCTTTGGCGGTGAAGTTTGTACCATTGTCTGTAATGATGTCATGTGGTACACCGAATCTACATACTATGGAGTCGAGGAACTTGATGGCGCATTGGGCGCTAGCCGAAGTCACTGGCATAGCTTCGATCCATTTGGTAAATTTGTCGACTGCGACCAGCAAATGTGTGTATCCTCCTGGTGTGGATTTGCGTAGTGGTCCAACCATGTCTAGTCCCCATTGCGCAAAGGGCCAGGCGATGGGTATCATATGCAGCTCTGTGGCGGGTGCGTGCGGCTTTGGTGAGAATCGCTGGCAGGCGTCGCATCTATCGACCAGGTTTTTTGCATCGTTGGCTGCTGTTAGCCAGTAGAATCCTGCTCGAAAGGCTTTTCCCAGTATTGCTTTCCAGCTAGCATGATGTCCGCAATCACCCTGGTGTATGTCCCGGAGTAATTCCTTGCTGTCTTCGGGTGCGATGCAGCGCTGGAGTATGCCCGAGATGCTTTGTTTGTATAATTCTCCATTAACTACCCGAAAGGATTTGCTACGCCTGATTAGCTGTCGAGCCTCACGTGGATCGGCCGGGAGCTGTTTGTTGAGCAGGTAGTCGAGATATTTCTACGTCCAGATTGGCTCGACCAGAAAAACCTGCCTGATATGTTATGAGTTAGCTCGAGAAGCGCGATTTGCGGGCTGACCTCTGTTTCTTGTGCTGCGGGTGTCTCTACGGCTTTCTTCACTTTGACTGATCTCTTAATCATCCGCTCAAAATATATCCCTAGCGGTATGGGTGTATTGGTGGAACCCATGTTGGCCAGTCTATCCGCCTCTTCGTTACTGGATCTTGCAATATGCTTCAACTCGCATCCTTTGAAGCTTCCTTCGAGTAGATTATACATGTCGCGGTACGCGATCATGTTTTCAGCAATGGCATCGCATTCTTTCATTGTTTGTTGCACTATGAGATTGGAATCGCCATAAATCATCAATCGGGTAGCTCCACAAGCAATCGCCATCTTCATCCCGTGCAACAGTGCTTCATATTATGCGTCGTTGTTCGATGCTGGATCATCTGGTGGAAAGTCTAGTCGCAGGACGTATTGCAGTTTGTCTCCACGAGGTGAAATAAGAACGATTCCAGCTCCTGCTCCTTCGTTTCTTTTGGACCCGTCAAAGTACATGATCCAATTGCTCGTATACTCGGGTGGCCCGGGTGTTTGTAGCTCTGTCCATTCGCTGATGAATTCCACGAGAACTTGGGATTTGACTGCATTGCGTCCTGCATAGGTGATATCCCAAGCGCCCAACTCGATGCTCCACTTCGCTATTCTTCCGGATGCCATAGGGTTGTTCATGATTGTCCCGAGTGACGCATCATTAACCACTGTGATGGCGTGTTCCTGGAAGTAATGTTTGAGCTTTCGGGCTGTGAGGACAACTCCATATGCAAGCTTCTGGTAATGAGGATATCGCTGCTTGCATGGCGAGAGCACTTCGCTGATGTGATATATTGGGCGCTGGACTCCGTATACCTTGCCATCTTCAGGTCGTTCGACTACGATTGAAGTGCTGATGACCTGGTTTGTGGCGGCTAAATAGAGAAAAAGCGGCTCCCTTTCTTGTGGTGTTGCGAGAATGCGCCTGCTTTGCAGCGACCGTTTCAAGTCTGCGAATGCTGGTTTGGCTTCGGGTGTCCACTCGAATTTGTCCGTCTTCTTCAGTAGCTTGTAGAAGGGTAACGCCTGCTCTCCCAATCGTGCGATGAACCTGCTTAGGGCGGCCAATCGCCCTGCGAGCTGCTGGACTCCGCGTAGATTGGTAGGCTCCTTCATGGTGAGGATGGCTTGTATTTTCTCCGGATTGGCCTCAATGCCTCTGGCGGATACCAGGTATCCGAGGAGTTTTCCTGCGGGGACGCCGAAAACGCATTTTGTCGGGTTGAGCTTGATCCGATATGCATTAAGGGCGTCGAATGTTTCTTTAATGTCTTCGAGGAGTGTGTCCTCTACTCGAGTTTTGATGACGATGTCGTCGACGTATACTTGTACGTTCTTGCCAATGAGATTGGCAAGGCATCTCTGCATGCAACGTTGATATGTTGCGCCTGCGTTCTTCAGCCCGAAGGGCATTGTCGTGTAGCAGTATACACCGTGTGGTGTGATGAATGCCGTCTTCTCTTCGTCTTCCTTTTTCATTCGGATCTGATTATATCCCGAGTAGGCGTCCAGGAAGGAGAGACGTTGGCAACCTGCTGTGGAATCCACGATCTGGTCGATTCGTGGTAGAGGAAAGTTGTCCTTGGGGCAGTGCTTGTTTAGTGACGTGTAGTCGATGCACACCCGAAGGATATCCGTGTTCTTCTTGGGGACCAGCACCGGATTTGCCAACCAGGTGGATATCTTGATCTCTCTAATAAAGTTGGCGGCTAGCAGCCTATTTACTTCTTCTCCCAGCGCCTTTTGCTTGGGTTCTGAGAATCGTCGAGTCGTCTGTTTGATGGGTTTGGCGTTAGGAAAGACTTTGAGTGAGTGCTCGGCAAACTCCCTGGGTATACCTGGCATATCTGAGGGCTGCCAGGCGAAAATCTCCCAGTTTCACGGAGGAGTTTGACGAGCGCGCTTTCCTATGCTGGCGAGAGGGTTGTGGAAACCATCGCGGTTTTGGCGGAATCTGTCGGGTGCACTTGGTGCTTGCGAGTGTCGCTGTTGGCGCTGAATTCCAGTTCAGGCGCGTTTTTCTTCGTGAGGGGCATGACGGAGTGGTCCGTGGTTTTTGCCAGCTCTTGTAGTTCTTCTTGCATCCCGAAAGATTTCGCGATCTCATTAAATTCTATGTCGCACTTATCCGATTTCTGGAAGTCTCCGTCAATGGTGATCACACCGTATTCGCCGGGTAGCTTGAGCTTCAAGTATGCGTAATGTGGTACGGCCATGAATCTGGCGAACGTTGTTCGACCAAGAATGGCGTGGTACTGTGAGGGCCAGTCGACGACTTCGAAGTCCAGGAAGTCCCTTCTGTAGTTGCGTGGGGAGCCCAGTACAACTTCAAGGTTGATTGTTCCGAGTGGACGTATTGCCTTGCCCGGAACTATCCCGTGGAAGGATGTTTCTGATTCCGTTAGGCCGTCCAGATTTTTGTTCATTCGACGGAGTGTATCCGCGTAGATGATGTTGATGCCGCTGCCACCGTCCATGAATACGCGGGCCAGGTCATAGTTGCCAATTTGAGCTTGAATGACAAGGGCGGCGTGTCCTGGTCGATAGACTCGTGGCGGGTGGTCTTCTTTCGAGAACGTGATTGGCTGCTCGGCCATCTTCAGGTACTCGGGCTTCGTTGGTGGCGTCTGCACTGCCATGCATATTTGTCTCGAGTTAGTTTTTTGAGCTCTGCGAGAGGGGCATACCTTCTGTATCATCCCGAGGAGTTGTCCGTGCGGAGTCGGGTATGTATTTGCTCCCGCGTTTTGTTGTTGTGGTGCTGGCAATGCGGCGAGTGCCATGTTTGGGTTGGTTGGTGGAGGTGGAGGCGGTGGTAGCTGGAATTGTTGTCCCCCTCCTGGCAGTGGTGGATAGTTTTGGGTGGAGGCAAATCTTTTCTTGGCGAGTGCGTCCGAGATTTCGATGAACTTTCGGCAATCCTTGAGAAGGTGCGTTGCCTTAGTTTTGCCCGTGCGCTTGTCTGTGAACAGATGTAGCGAGCAGTACGCATCGAGGTCTTCCTCGGGTGTTTTTTCTTCTGCCTTTGGTCTCCATTCGCGACTTCCACGACGACCGGAGTCGCGACTTCGCGTGAATTCTGCTGCCACTAGTTCTTCTCTATCCTCGTGGTGGTAATATTTTCTTCTCTTTCTTCGCCCATGACGGTCTTCGTCGTGCGTGGGCGATGATGTTCTTTCATTGCGTACTGCGTCTTCTCCATTGGCCCATTTTTCGGCTATGACCATGAGCTCCCCTATGGTTTTGGGCGCAGCTCTGCCGAGTTCTTCTCGAAACGCGGTTCTTCTTGCTCCTTTGGCGAAGGACTCAATCGCCACTTCTTCAGAGATTGTCCCTGCGGTGTTCCTGAGCGTGTTCCACCGCTGGATGTATTCTCGTGTGGATTCACCACTTTTCTGTTTGCAGGCTCGTAGTTCTTCGATTGTAGCCGGCCTCTTGTAGGTCGACTGGAAGTTTTTGCAGAAATCGCGATGTAGGTCGTCCCACGATGCGTAGCAAGATCGTGGTCTCCTCTCCAGCCAGCTGCGGGCCGCTCTGGCTAGGTGCAAATTGAGGTATTGCATGGCCGTGTTCTTGTTACCACGTTGGCATTTTACTGCCGTGTGGTAGTCGCTTAACGACTGGGAGGGCTCGAGTGAGCCATCGTATTTTGTCACCTCCGAGCTGAGCTTGAATCTCTTGGGTAGAGGTGCCTCACGAATACTGCGAGCAAAACAAAGTGCTCCGCAGGTTTCGTCGTCCGAAGACCCGGATGAGGAGCGCTCGCGATATCGTGAAGCCCTTGCTTTATCCACCTTCTTCTGGGCGAGATCGGATCGCGCGTCGTACCCGGACCGGTCACGGTCGCTATCTTTTCTTGGTTCCTTGCTTCGTTTTCTCGAGCGGCTGCTGTGGTGCCGCGAATCTTTGTCTCTCGGGCTGTCGTCGCTGCTGCTTCGACTATCGCCGCGGCGTCGGGCCTCTTTTCCTCGGCCGCGACGCGGCGATTTATCCTTTCTCGGAGAGGAGCTCCTGTGCCTGTGGGGCGTATCTTTGTCTTTGTCCTTCTCATGTCGCGCCTTCTCCAGTTGTTCCTTGCGATCGTGGGAGGCGAGTTTCGCGGCTGCCAGCCCTAGACCCTTGCGGATATGCTTGTATTGTTCCACCCGAGGATCGCTGTCCGTCGGCTGGTTCATTTGCATGTAGGTTGCTGCGGCTAGAATTGCAGCGGCTGGAGTTTGCGGGTAGACGTTGCCATCGTCGTCAACCCTCATGAAAGAAGACGTGGTAGACCTGTTGGTCCCAGCCATAGATTCGTGGTCCCTCGTCGACGCTGCGGGTCCTTTTCCCCCGGGTCGGGTACCGACCGAAGGTGCAAGGGATAGCTCGGCTCGACGTAGGCTTGATTCATCCGCCGCTCTCCTGCGACGGGCTAGATCTGCTCGGGCATCCTTGATGTTTGAGGCCGCTCTCACTAGGTGATAGTGGTAGGCGGTTAGGTCTTCCTGCGTGGCACCAGCTGCAGGTGGCTGACTCTTTCGCATGGATTCCTTGGCTCTTTTCCAGGCTTCCCGCGAAACACCGATTAGATCGCGCTCGGTTGCGCTATATTCAGTTTCCGAGGGCTGTTCCGACCCTGCCATGCAGACTTGGGCCAGTCGTGGTCCGTGTGTCCTAGGCGCAGATCGGGAAGCTCTTCGCACCCGAGAGGGTTCCTCTGTCGAGAGTGCGTGGTAGTCGATCGTGTTGAAGCGGATGGACTCGCCGCTTTTCTCCATAGGGAAGCGTGAGTTGACGGCTCCAGATTCGGGTTCAGATTCATCCGAGAAGTGGAGGATTCCGTCTCTGTTCGCCATGAAGTTGAAACTTCCGAACGTCAGGGTGACGCTCTTCTCCAGATCCTCGAATACCGGGCGTGATTCCGGCGAGTGAGGCGTGACTATGACGGATCCGATCCGTACGGGATTGTTCGGAGCCGTAGTCGATGATTTCCAACGGGAGTTGGATGTCGATGAAGCCGAAGATGCCGGTGATCCAGCGCCCGCGGTCCCCACGGTCGGCGCCAATTGTCGAAGCTCTGGCTCCACAAATCCCTCGGGTGACCCTATCGGGTTTCGACTAGGAGACGTCATAGGCGCTGGTGAAATCGTCGGCTTGACAGGGGGGCGAGATTTACCCAGGTTCGGGGCCCTCGTAGAGGTAAAACCCTTACTCCTGCCTTCTGTCGATCTGTATTAGATGATTAGATCGGTTACAGGATGCTCGAATCGAGAGTAGATCTCGAGTTTCAAGGCTTTTGTGGTCGTGCGGTAATACTTGGTCCTCTCCTTGGGGGCTCTCCTGGCTTTATATAGATAGCCAGGTCTCGAGTTCAACCCGGAGAGGATACAAACCCTAGCTTAGGTCGGTTACAAGTTCCCTAACTTAACCCGCAAGTTTAATGCGGGTGGGCTTCAGGTGGGCCTTCTGGAGTCTTCCAAGGGCGCCTCTTCTTGGGCCTTGACCATGGGCCTGAGAGGGGGTGTCCTTACCCGCAGGGTCCAAGATCTATGTCCTCGTCACCTGGGCTTCATTCACACCTTCACAGGTGTTCCGCAATGTGCTCCACCGAGTAAGGTACTCGCGGTCTGTCTCGTCTTCCCGCTGCCTGAAAGCGGACAGCTGCTGTGCCCTATTCGGCCTCTTGTAAGTGCTGGTGAAGTTGCTGATGAAGGCTTCCTAGAAGTCCAGCCAGCAATTGATGCTGTTCTTGGGCAAGTTGTTGAGCCAAGTGCGAGCTGGACCCTCCAGCATTTGCGGAACGTACCGCACTGCCCATCTCCGGTTGCCGTTCGCGATATGAACCGCGGTGACATAGTCATTGAGCCAATCTTCCGGCTTGGTGCTGCCATTGTAACTCTTGTTGCCCCTCCGAGCTGGAAGTTCTTCACGGAAGACTCGTTCATGATGTGCGGGCCAAAGCACTCAGGGCCAGGAGGTCCCGTGTTCTCGAGTCGTGCCGACAAGCTGATCCGGTCCAGCTGGTGCCTTGCATCTCCAGGCGCCAACACGCGCTCGCCCACACGATCCAGGATGTCATAGCCAGCCAATCCCATGGCCGAATAGCCATCATCATATCTGTCCACCTGCACAGCTGCAGGCTGCTCCACCGGGTTGGCGGCTGGCGCCACCGCACAGGGCTGCTGCCTCTGCCGAGTAGGCTGAGCAACTGGATGCTGAGAAGGGCCTGGGCGCTCTCCATCTCGGGCCTGGCTTTGAGCTTTATGGGCTTGAAAGCCTGCTCCTGCAGTGTTGTGTTTCTGACCGGACTGTCGCGGCACAGCGAGCTGTTTCGCGGCGACCGCCGGGTCGTACACCTGCATCTGCCTACCCTTGCCGGAATGCCCACTCCGGCTTCTCTCACGGCTAGGATGCGGTGATGAAGCCTGATCGTTAGATCTGGCCACGTGCGAGTGCACCACCTGAGAAGCTCCAACACCCGGGTTGGCTTTCCGGAACTCCTCATTCTGCCTAGCAGCCTCTAGCACCAGCTCGTTTAGCCTCTCCGGCTGCCTAACGCGCGCGTCGCCAGCTAGATGCGGCAACTCGGTAGCTACGGCCTCAACAGCTCTAAGTGTTTTGGCGGGTGTGCTGTATTTTGGTCTAGTGGAGGTGTTTGCGGTGGCGGACTGACTGGGAGCCTCTACAACCGTTGCCATCTCGGCGCCTAGGTTGCGACGCGTAGCACCTACTTTTCTAGCTCTCCTAACAACCGGTTTATAACCGTGAGCCTTGTTGTACTCAATCTGATCTAGGCTAAGCTCTAGCCTAATCTTCTCCAACCCCGCCTGCTCAGCGAGCAGCTCCTGGCGCTGCAGGTCGAGCTGCGCCTTCATGGTCAGGAGCTCGAGATCAGTGGGAGGCGGCATACCCGTCCGCGCTGCAGACGCAGGGATTGTCGGAGTAGTGGAGAGCGGAAGTTTGCACTCCTTCTCATAAGGCTTGTGCGTCTTCCCGCCAGCACTCGGGCCAGCGAGATCCTCGATGACGGCCGTAGCGGTAGCAGCCGCGCCCTTCCCGGCGTCAGCAGCAGGGTCGGTCATCATCACCTCTGCAATGTCCGCGGAGCGGCCCAACGGCCTCCCGCGCGCGGCGGTGACAGCAGGTGGATCTTCCGCGACATGCACCAGCTCGGGGTACTCGCGGTTGATGACGGTGGCGACGTAGACGAGGTGCGCGCCGAAAGAAAGCACCGAGCCGCCCTCCGGCATGGCCCTGCCGCCGAAATCGCCGGCATTGTCGGTGACGAAGTCGAAGGAGCCGAATCTGTGGACAAGGCCACAGACCACGCGCTCTCCGGTAGCAGAAATCGATCCCGTCCGAACGGTAACTCCAGCCAGCGCCGCTGGTTGCCCCACGGTGGGCGCCAACTGTCGTGGTGGTGTCACGGTAGATGCCATAGGATGGCTAAAGTTGTGGGGACGATGGACGCTGGAGGCGCTCGGGGAGGGATCACGCGACGAGTAGCCGCGTGAAGCATGAAACAAGCACTGCAAACAACACGATCTACCCAGGTTGAGGGCCCTCGTGAGGAGGTAAAACCCCTACTCCTGCCTTTCTCTATGTATATTAGTGTCTCACCGAGTAGCCACAGTACAAATGTTCTTGCTACCGAGTAGCCACTCTTCTCTCTACGTGAAGAACTAGGTCAAGAATGTGAACCGGTTCTGGGATCGGATCGTCGTCCCTCGCGCAGGAGGGGGCAGGGCACCTTATATACCCGGTGCCCAGCCGGATACAGCCAAATACAAACAGATGTCGACATAGTGTGCACACCGTCCTTCTTCCGAGCTCCCGCTGACAGCTTTGGCTTCTAAGTTTGTCCGGTGCGGAAAGTCGTTGGGCAAAACCAAGTAACCAGTCTGTTATCACTGCCACGAACACAGAGTAGGTCCCCCCTATCCTGCGACGCCCTGCTTCCACACTGTCGCTGTCAGGCACGCCGTCCTCGGATGAACAGTGCCGTGAACAGTGCCAAAGTACGGACCCGGGATACGCGGGATTCTGTGTCAGAACGGCTCCTTTGACTTCTGGCCCGAGTAGGATCCCGCCATTTCTACTCGGGCCAACTCTTCTACTCGGAGGAACATACCTTTCTTGATTCGTCCTTCTGGCCATCTATGTGTAGGACCGAGTAGCAGTCGACCGGGTAGCAAGTACCGGGTAGCCGGCTACTCGGCCAAACATCCCTTCTGATCTTGCCTTTAGCACTTGCCTTTACCCTACTCGGGGGTAACCCCCCGACACTTCTTCTTCTTCAGCGCCGCCAGTCGCGGTGTTCACATTGTCAACCGGGTCCTCAGTTTCCTGGTTATCCAGATTCATGTTGTCCGGGTCACTGACTGTAACCTGGACACTAAGGAAAGTAAAAGAAATGGTCGGTAGTAATAAGTGAAGGTTATCGAAAGTGGTAGTATATTGGATAGCAAGAAATACAACTTACCCAGTATTCACCACGAAGTCCGCTGGAAGCTCGTTGGAAGATCCAGATGAGGCTGATAAAGATTCAGAAAGTGAGACTCGGAATTGTCCAGCTAGGGGGTGATTGGGAGAAGGATGTCTTCGAGGTGAATTGGAATGATGAGATTGGGAAGTACCGGTGCGGCGAACTGGGGACGTAGGGATACCCGGGTTGAAGGGATCCTCACCCGGGGAGTTCCGGGTTACCCTGCGCTTGACCTTAGGGGGCTCCTTCAATAGTGAGTCGGACAATAGTTGATTAAGCTCGCGCATGTTAGCAAATGAATATGGTTTGGAGGACATGGAGGAATATGAAACCTTGAATACGACCCCTCGGGGTTTCCTCTTGGCCCCAACTTCAGCTTCCGGCTCTGCCTCGCTTTCGTCGCTCTCGGTCTCCTCCTGGTCTTCCTTATCTTCTCCGTCCTCCTTATCCTCCAGTCCTGAGAAGCATAGTACACAGTCGGAAAAAGAGAAACTATGGAAAGGCAAGTTAACAGAAATTAAAAGGGGTGAAACCCGGATGGTACCTTCTTCCGGGTCATCCGCCTCCTCTTCCTCTTCCGGGTTTTCGGAGGTAGGGGGAGTCTCGATGTTCCAGAAGGCGCTACCTGCCTGAAATAAAGGTGTGGTAGAAAAGGTTAGTGATTGCATCAAGTGAAAGCACAAGAACAGAAGAGTAAAGGCCGGATCTTACCGCAGGAGCCGGGTGGTCTCGGGTGTATGGCTCCAAACCGGTTATGTTCTGGATCACTTCCGCTTTCTCAGTCAAGAAACTTTTGATAATCTTATTTGTATCAGCAGCCGGATAGTTCCCCAAAGAGTAGTGGAGCGAGTCCGTGACATGCCCCGAGTATTCGCACATCAGCTTGGGCCGGATGGAATTAGGCTGGATCCGGAAGTTCACCCAAGTTTTAACTAAATTAAGCCCAAGGAGACCTTGGGCGGATAGGACAGCAAGTTTGGCTAAGAGGGGCTGGATGGACTCCCTATCCGACTCAGAGGCAAAGGCATTGAAAGTATCGGAGAGATCGAGGAGGCCCTCCGAGAAACCCGGCAATATCTTTTCGCCGGGTGGGGAGGTGTCCCGGCAATAGAAGAAGGATTTCTGCCAGTGCTTAACATGGGAGTTGAGGCTCAGAGTCGGCATCGGCGAATTCTTCCGCCTCTGGATCGACACTCCTCCGCAAGCCAGGAGGGCCCCGTCACCGCTTTCGCGGCACGGTTTGCATTGGAACAACTCAAGGAACAGAGCAAGGTTTGGGGGGACGCATAGATAAGATTCACAAAGGACGATAAAGTGGGTGATGTTTAACAGAGAGTTGGGCCCTATGTCAAAGACTCAGAGGCCATAGTGGCTAAGAAGTTCGCGGAAAAAGGAGTGACCCGGGGGACGAAATCCCCGGATCACGTGCTCAACCAAACAGATTACCTCATTAGGACCAGGGGTGGGCCGAGTCTCATCACCCGGGACTCGCTAGTGAATATCCTCCTGGGACGGAAGGACGCCCGACTTAGCGAGCTCGTCCAACTTGGCCTTGTCACGCTGGACCTTGCCCAGTTGGCGGATATGGACTGAGTCGGCCTTGCCTTCACCGGCTGTTTTCCCTTATTCTTGGGCGCCATTTGCGTAGTCTGCAAAATAGGAGGTGAAAAGTGCAGAGTATGAGTAACTAAGACCCGGAAAATGATTGTTCGTCCGGTTAACCAAAGAGCAGCTAAAAGACCCGGAAATTATGGATTATCCGGGTATAAAAGAGCAATTACGGGAATCTTTGGCAGTTTGGATCTAGGCTTAGAAATTTGCAGAAAAGTTGGTGACCACAAGTAACGGAGATATGCTACCGATCTAAATTATACATTGGTTGAGAAGGAGCGGAGCGTGGACTACCCAATCATTGCGGAACAAGAAAGTTATCTAAAGAGCGGATCGAATCTAACCTAGTGCGAGTGAGCTTGGAGGTAAAATCCATGGCGGAAGGGAACTCACCGGCGGGGCTTGGAGGAGAGCGCGGCGGCGACAGATGGCACAGTTGCGGTGACCTTCTGGGTCCTCCGGTGCGCAGCTCGACGGCGCGGTGGCGGTGGTTGACGGCGGTGCGGCGCGGGCGGAAGCGGAGCGCAGGCGGCGGCGGCTCGCTTCCGGCTGCTCCCCCATGGGCTCCGTGGCGGCGCGGTGTCAAGCTCGAGCAAGGGAGCGCCGATGGAAGTCGAAGATGGAGGAGATAGGGAAGATGGGGGAAATGGAGTTGTAAGTTTAGGATTACCCCTAAGGTGCTTATTTATATGTGCGGGTGGGAAACACTAGACGAGGGAGCGGGAGCCAAAAATTTCGGGAGGAGAGATACCCTCCCGGATTTTTTGGTATAAGTGGTTAAGTGCCTATGCGGGATATCCGGAAAAGATCGGAGTGAATCATTTCCGCGATATTCGGATTAATTGGCGAACAAAGTGAGCCGGGTCTTCCGTGTTTTCCTCGGAGTGTTGACCCGGGAAAGTGACGTTGGACTCGGAGAAAGCCGGGTTATATATGGACCACCTGAGGAGTTAGGCCTAGCTGTTTATCAAGGCACTCTAACCCGGCATTTTATGAAATTGTATGTTTGTTATTTTTGCAGGGAATGGCATGCGCTTCAAGGAGGATCTCGTGAAGCCCAAGCTATTCTGGGGACTACTGATGGAGGGATGATAACCCGGTAGGCTAACGCCAAGGTGTAACTCGGCCCAAAGGGAGCTCTGCAAGACCCGGCTTAGGGAAAAGGAGTTTCTAGAAGGCCCAAAAGCGTAGGCCTCGTAACCCGGATTGTGGGTTTCGGTAAGGAAACTTAGGGTTTGTAAGCGGTGCCTAGGTAGGACTCCGAGTATACCTTGGACAGGAAGCCAGGGGGTCCGGATATTATATAAGCCGGCTCCTAGGGTTAGATTAGACACGTACGAGATTCACTAGCTATTCGAGTATCCCCTGTAATACCAGAGTTGAGATAATAAAGTTAGATCGGAGACTCGGCGACTTGATTGCCGGCTACCAGATCGTTTCATCACCATGATTTCCCCTGAGCGAAACCCTCTCCCAAACACCAGAGTCGAATTGCCCCAGGATAAGTTACCCCCGGTAACGTCTGCCGTGATTATCCCACGACAGTTTCCCTAGAGGCCCCGCTGCCACAGGCTGGTAGGAAAAAAGATGTTGTGCAAGTTTCTCATTGCGAGAACATATGACTATATTGGAACACATACCTATGGTTTTCCTACATGTTTGATGCTTTATTATTGTTATCTGCAATGCCCGTGTTATATTATTACATGACCTATGTTATCCATGCAACGCCCGTCCATCCATTCTCTCTATGCCTACGTCACCTCCCATTCTGTTGTTTTCCACGATTGCTACTTCTCTTACTATTTTACTACTACTGTTATTTTATTTCTACTACTGCTATAAAAATGTTACCACTGATAAATTGTTGTGAGCAAGTCTACTTTCAGGTGCAGCTGAATTGACAACTCAGTTGTTAAGGCATATAAATATTCTTTGGCACCCCTTGTGTCGAATCAATAGATTTGGGTTTTACTTCCCTCGAAGACTGTTGCGATCCCCTATACTTGTGGGTCATCAAGAAAACTTTCTGGCGCCGTTGCCGGGGAGCATAGCTTTATTTATTTGCTCACTTGATCGTGATATTGTTTTACGCAAGCCTTTCATCATGGGAAAGACTGTGATGGAAAAGTTCCTATATTACCATCCACTACAAGAAGAGGTACAACTCTGAAAACCTCTACTGCTCTTGATTCACCGTCTGTTATGAGTAAGCTTCTTACTCCATCACATGTTACACGTACTGTTACTTCTGCTGAGTATGAGAATGTTTCTAATACTTTTGATGATGCTTCTACCGTACTTGATGATACTAGTTCTCTAGGTCCTTTCCTAGATGCTACTATTTCTAGATCCAATAAAAATAAAAATGCTGAAATTTCCGTTGAAAATATTGGTACACCTATTAATTCAACTGAGCTTATTGATGACCTTGATGAAACTATATCGAACTTAAGTATGATTTTATTAAAGAAGCTCGTGCTACTACTTGTGCAATTGCTCTTAAGAGTCTTCTTGCAAGACATGATGTGAAATATAAATCTTCTCTTGATGTTAAGTTTGCCACATCTTCCATACACATTACAGACAAGGATTATGATTTCTCTTTAGATTTATCTTATATATCTATTGTTGAGAACGAACAATTTTGTGGAACTGAAAGTAAAAGTGCTATGGAACATATGAATGAGCTTTCATCTTTGAGCAGTTTATTTTCTGATGATACTAAGCTGCGTACTTATTTTGTTACCAAGATCTTCCCTTTCTCATTGAAAGATGAAGCTCAAATTTGGTTTAACAATCTGTCACCTGGATGTATTACTGATCCTATGGATTTGGTTAATGCTTTCTTTAAAAAACATTTTCCTGCTAGTGCCCAACATGCTGCTATGTGGGACATGTTTAACTTTGAGCAAATTGAAGGAGAAAAATTGCCTAAATCTTGGACAAGGTTTTGTTCTTTGATATATTTTATAATGAGCTCCTACATATATTTTATAATGGACTAACTATTGAATCTATGACATAACTGGATAGTTGTGCTTGTTGTGTTTTTAGGAAAAGAACTCTAGAAGAAGCTAAGGAATTAATGGCTAAAATAGCCAAAAATAATGATGATTGGAATATACATGAGCCTACACCTACACTAGAGCCAACACCAATACCAACACCCAAGAAGGGAGGGATGATTGAATTAAATGATGAAGTGATAAAGGAAGCCAAGAATTTCTTAAAGAGAGGGGTATTAAATCTGAAGATGTGAAGGATTTACCTCCTATAGAAGAATGTTTCCATCAACTTATCCGTGTCAGGAATTCATGAGGATTACAGGAATTCTGCAGGATATCAACACTCTTGTGAATAATGCAGGCTTGGACCGTTTAATTGAGGATGAACCTATCCATCATGTGAAACTAACTATGTCTGTGGTGCAGGATTTTCATTTTAAATGGACCTCAACTAACTTTATGGTTCACTATAAAATTTACAATAAAGCTGTAAACTAGCCTTTAAGTGATTTTGTGCAGGTATCAAGGTACCAGAGTGGGGTTCTTTTGAGAAGATAAGAGGGCAGCCTAAACCACTGCTAGAATTATATGAGGAGATTTGCCAAGGCAGAAGCTTCACAGGGGAGAGTGGTAAAATATGAGAAATTCAACTCCCTAGGATTCGATACTTTGCTTATTTTATTTCTAAATGTGTGTTAGCTAGAAAAATTGCCAACAAGCTATCTGTCTATGATTTGGCGTTTATTGCAGATGCCTTAAGATGTGATAGGTCTTATAACTTTGGCGCTTTAATTGCTTACCGCCTCTCGTTTAACCGTGAGAAGGGCGGGATTTGTGGAGGTCTTATTGCCTCGCGCATGTTAGATTTGCATGGTTTGGAGCCACACCCTCTAGACCTGCAGTTTCCTTTAGAGAAGCTAGACCTTATTTCCATGGTTCAACATAAGTTTCTTTCTACCCATGCTCACTTGCACAATTTATATTTTGAAATAATTTTCTCCAAACAATCCAAGTGGAGAGTTACTAAAACTGTTAGGGAAGTACTTTTGCCTGCATCTCTTTTGTTTAATCTTAATAGCAGGCAAGTATGGATGCTTTCTGAGAGTGAGTTGGACACATACATTGAGCACCACTCCCAGCAAGGGGAGGATGCCGGAGAGGGGGATGCTGGTGATTTCGTCCAGCCCTCCGATGCCACGGGGATCCCGTACAAGCACCCCAGTTATGACTATGTGCCCGCTGCTTCATCTTCCTCTTGGGCGCCCGAGTACGACCATGCGAGGGACAACCCCCCACAATGGGGATACTTCACGCGCCATGATTGATCTCTACTTAGGCCAAAAGCCTAAGCTTGGGGGGAGGTATACCGACATGCCACTCATTTATATATCATGTTCGGTCGGTTCATTGTATATCCATGTTTTTGCTTCCTTCGTTTGTTTTCGTTTACTTTCGTTTCTCTTTGTTTTATTTTTTTGTTCTTGCTTTCCAAAATACAAAAGACCAAAAATATTTTTGTTGTGTCTCTTTATTTTCTTCTTTAGTTTCTTTAAATGATATGAATACTCTGAGGCAAAATAAACCATTGAGGCTTAATTGAGTTTTTGTTTTCAGTCATAGCATGCGTGAGCATGTGCCAAGTCGATTCAAGCGAAACAATCAGAGGGAGATACCACAATGTCATACCCTTCTATGTATAAAAAATGCAAGCAAACATTCATACGACATGCTATCTTATATTAATAAGTTATAACTAACATGTGAGAGCACGAACTACCAAGCATCAATGAAATAACATACACCTTACATGACCGGACTAAGCATATTCACACAATGAGAATATGTACAAAAATAAAAGAAATCGAGTTTATACCAGCCTCTCACCACAACTTGGATTGTCGTAATTCATCATTACTGCTATTCACTTGTGGATTGAATATTATAGAATGATACTCAAGCTCCAATGGAGACACGAAAGTCAGGTGAACTCTGCAACAAACTTTACAAAACCAAAGAAGAACAACATTTTTTTGGGTTTTTCGATTTAAAACAAGATCAGAAAGAAACACGCAAACAAAGCAAAATATTTTTGGATTTTTGAATACTAAACCGAAGCGCAATAAAGGATGTTCAAGAGGGGAGGTTCGTGCCAGATAGAGAGAACGATGAGCTCACACACGCCCTCAAGAATAAGGAACACATAGGGCGTACACGAGGCACAAAAGGCAATCCTCCGTGAAGTATTGGGTTTGACGACAGCAAAAAGAAATATCACGATAGAAGCCGTCAACGGAAAAAGGACGCGGAGACAGCTGAAGCAGCTAGTCGGGCAAACTGGAGGCGTCAACTTGAAGAAAAGATAAAGCGGACGCAGGAGGTAGCAATAAAGCAGCAGTAGCAAATTAACACACTTAGCAAGCAGCTAGTGTCTACCGGCGTACCACACATGGCAGAAGGTGAAGTCGATGCTACCGGCGCCACACATTCTCATCGGAAAAGCAGCGTTGCGTCCACGCAGCTCCAAGTTGATGATGCACCACTGATGATGCACCCGGTGGATGATATCACGGAGATGACAACTTGTGAGCTCCACGTGAAGGTCATCAATATAACCATCAAGGCGGCGGTCGGCTATGTCTTACCAATTGGCAACGAACCAACTCACCATAGTCTTCCGGTTCCACGGGGCTACGCTGTTGTTGGGATCGATGAAGTTGTCAACGGATTCGAGCGGGTGAAGCTTGAATTCCCTGAATGTGAAGACGGAGAGGTGACTGAACTCGGAGAAGCCAATAAGTTGACCGTTCTATGGCTAAAGGAATGCATTGTGCTTCCAAATCAGACGGCAAGGCCATCGACTCCTCACCATTCTCCAGCGCAATAGTCTCCAGCGCGGTCGTCTCCGCCGTGCATGACGTCTCCAGCGCGGTCGCCTACGCCGTGCATGCTGTCTCCAGCGCGGTCGCCTACGCCGCCGCGTCAGCCTTCTCCGCCCACTAAGTTTTTGCCGAAACGTAAAAGATCACCCAAACGTCAACGGCCACCCCTCCCGAAGGTACCAAAGGAGTTACCCAAGTTACCTTACGACTATACTCCTGAGCAAACACAGAAAATCGCAAGGGACGAATACGAGGCGTGGAAACCGAAGCCGAAGGAGCAGAAAAGGCAGATTTCCCCGACACCGAAGAAGATGTAGAACGAGCTTGGAAAATGGTGAAGACTCTTCATCAACCCGAGCCGAGTCTGTCATCTGACTATGACCGCTCTATTCTAAAGTCACACCAGGAAATGGTGCGGTCGACGAAGAGTAGTAGCGCAAGCGCGAAAGGCGGGAAAACAGTTGCCCAGCTTGGAGAGCAGAAAAAAATCCATCTCCCCGCTCAAAGTGATTTCCAATACCTAGGTGGGGCCGAGCACTAATGCTGACGAGCGAATTCATCCGGAGTTTATAGAACTGTACAGACAAAGGGCAGCTATTGCGGGTTTGTCCATTGCTGAGTTTATGCAAACAGTAGACTACTTCCCCGCTGCCGAATGTGCGTACAAATACCGGCAGGGGAATCCTCTCGTCAAACCCGAGGAGGTAAAGGATCTACCAACCAAAATGCGAAGAGTGCATAATTTGTATATGGAAGCCACTCAGAAATCTCTGGACTGGATAGTGCTCGGAGTCAGAAACGAGCACTACGGGTATGGAGATGGACTGGTTCTGATTCAATTTTTCGAATTGTTTCAGTTATCCCAGCAGCAGGCCCTCGACAAATCTATCGTTAGTGCCTATTGTCTGTAAGTACTTATTTCTTTAATTATAGTACACTCATTATATTATAATTGCAGAATGAAGATTCTCGAATGCAAAAGATGACGAATCTATGATATTGGGTTCATTGACCCATATTTTGTTAATCATAAGACTCTTGAGCTATTTGCCAAGGATACAGAAGATAACCTTCTGAGGGAAATAAGGTTTCAACAACACCGACGGGAAATACTATTTCCTAACAACTTCGGGTGAGTGTTACTGTGTTGTACACATTCTGTTTTTCTTAATACTCGATGTTCAGTGTATAATTGATGAGTTCTGCGTGCGCAACTTCCACTGTATTCTGCTAATCTTCCAAATTGACAAAGGAAAAGTATGGTAATGGACCCAAAACGTAAACCCCTAGCGATGTGCGCGGACATGCAGGAAATGATCTAGCGGTAATTTCAATCTTTATATATGACACTATATGTATCGACTATTTGTTTCATTTTCGGATATCAAGTAATTACTAACTCTTTTTATTCTTTTTCTTTCCCGGGCAGAGTTTGGAAGAGGTTCACAAAAAAGTCTCCTGGTGAATGGAAATCAGATCCGCGCATCTCCTTGATTCTAGTGTCGATACCATTATCATGGCTGGTTGATTATTATTTTGATTGAAACCATGTTCTCGTAAAGTGCTTGCAACAAGGAGACGGAATCACTTGTGTGGATACTACGTCTGTGAGTTCATTCGTCAGACGACCTATCCCAAGGGCAGAGATTTCAACAAACTTCATGTACGTCAATCGTCAATTTTTCTTATTACCATCTATTTTAGTTACTTACTTTCATTAATATATATTGACCACTCTTCTTTATATTAGATCGAACGGCTCCGGGACGGTCTTCTAACAAGGGACCGCATACGATGCAGAGGTCCTAAATGTAAATGGAGAGTACTATAGCGCCGCTTGGTAATGAATTTGATTTTGTAATTCATTCCATCGGTCATGTAATATACTCGATATACTTTGATTCTGTAATATAAGTGTTTCTTCTTTCGCTATATATATGAATTACTTAGTCACTCGTGGGATCCGGAGGTCCGGGGAGGGGTCACCGAGGCTCCTCTCTTCTCGTGGGATCCAGGAGGTGTCCGGGGAGGGGCCATCGGGGCTCCTCTCTTTTTGTGGGATCCGGTATGTCCAGGGAAGGGCCACCGGACTCCTCTCTTCTCCTGAGATCCGGGGAGGGGCCACCGGGGCTCCTCTATTCTCATGGGATCCAGGAGGTCTGGGGAGGGGCCACCGAGAGGTCTGGGGATCGCAAAACATAAAAAGTAAAATAATAAACATAAAAAATAAAAACTCTGGCACGGCAGAGAAAAAGACAAAAGTGCTGCCGCGGCAGAAGGGGCATTCATCGCGGTTCGTGGTAAGAACCGGGACGAGTAGTCCCTGCCAGAATGGCGCCTCCCCTGCCACGTGGGCCACCCCACAACCGGAACAAATGGGGCTTACCAACCGGGATGGTTGGCCCTATTTCCACTAGTGCATCATCACAAGCGTGAAGTGCAAGAAACCAAACAACACTAAGCCAATAAGTTGTAACCATTTCGAGCACCAATAAGAAGCGGACACAGACAACTGCAAGAAGCGGAAAGTAGCAAAAAGGTCTTACATCCGAGATTGCTGACCTTCAGCGTGGCGTTCCCACCGGAGAAGGTGAGCGGTGGTTGTTGCTCCCCGGCACCAGCAATCGTTCTCGGCAAGGGACAGAGAAAATCAACTCTGGATGAATATGGTATAATCCCACCACTGTTGTATCGTATGCATCGTATTTAATGCATTTATTTCGTCCGACCGACGCAGATTGGATTCCCGTCTCATCCCATCGACTTGTGCTTTTTTTGAAATGGAAACCGTGGCCCCGGCCTCTGCATCAGGACGATGCACACAGCCTTTATTTTATTAAATCAAAAGTTGAAAATCCATCCGAATACAATTTACTGGTCACATAAGGTGGCTACAAAGACCAGGCACTCAAAAATGGCAAGCTTAAACATCTAATCGTCTAGCATTAAGTCACCCAGCCCGGCTGTAAATAGCCCGAACGAACGCCATCATACGAGCACAGCCTGTATCCATAATTCCTCGCTGATCGGCAGTGAGGAGGACAGACCACATCTGAATAGAGTACATCGCCTTGTTGACAACCTGCAAAAAATAAATATTGTTTTGTTTGTTAAAGACCACATCATTACGACAATTCCAAATCGCCCAAAGGAACGCCGCAACACCCACTCGAATACGGGCTTTAGTTTTTTTGTCAATGCCATTTAGCCAGCTACCAAACATACTCGCAATGCTAGTTGGTGGATAAATGCTGAATGTAAAGTGAATAAGACGCCAAATATCACGAGTAAAAGGACATGCAATAAACAAATGTTCCACAGACTCCTTTGAATCACAAATGGCACATTTAGTACATCCCGTCCAATTCCTTTAAACCAAGTTATCCTTCGTAAGAATAACTTTTCTATTGAGGAACCACAGAAAAATCTTAATCTTTAATGGTACCTTTAAATTCCATAAGTATTTCCGTAAAAATCTAGTGGAACCATGGAGAAAATCTGTATAAAACGATTTAACAGAAAATTGCCCATTATCGGTTAATTTCCAAGAGAACAAATCTTCCTCATTGATCAGTGATACTCTCATCACTCTCTCAACCAATTGTAACCAGAGTTGTCTCCTGAAACCGATAATATTTCTCCGGAACTGAATATTAATAGGATTATGTGCCAAAAGATCAGCTACCAACACATTTTTGTGTAAAACTATGCTATAGATAGATGGATAGGTTTGTGATAACGGTTCATCACCTAGCCAAGTATCCTCCCAAAACCTCACTTGTTGCCCATTTCCCAACAAGAACGCTCCTCGTGAGAAAAACTCGTGCTTAACTTTCATAATTCCTTTCCAAAAAGGAGAATCCGAAGGTTTAGCCTGCACCTGAGACAACGTTTTTTCCCCTAAGTACTTATTAGAAAGGAGTTCTTTCCAAACTCCATCTTCATGTTATAATTTAAACAACCATTTGCTTACCAAACACATATTCTTAATTTCTAAAACCTCGATACCTAATCCTCCTTGATCTTTCGGGCGGCAAATTATATTCCATTTAGTAAGGTGATATTTTCTCTTCTTAGCATCGCTTTGCCAAAAGAAGCGCGAGCGGTAGAAATCTAGTCTCTTCCTTACACCAACCGGGGTCTCAAACACGGATAAAAGAAACATAGGTAAGCTGGAGAGGACAGAATTAATTAAAATGAGGCGATCCCCATATGACAATAATTTACCTGCCCAAGAGCTTAGTTTCCTATCAAACCGGTCTTCCACCATTTTCCACTCCTTATTAAGCATACGCCTACGGTGAATTGGGATCCCAAGGTACTTAAAGGGCAAACTACCGGCCTCACAACCTAAAATAAAACGATAATCATTTTCGGCGTCCTTAGCCTTTCCAAAACAATAAATATCACTCTTGTGGAAATTTATTTTGAGGCCAGAAAGTTGCTCAAACAACGCAAGAATGAGTTTCATATTTAAGGCCTTATGTAAATCATGTTCCAGGAAGAGAATAGTGTCATCCGCATATTAAAGGATTGATACCCCACCTTCGACCAGATGTGGTATCAGTCCTCCCACTTGACCATCCTCTTTGGCTCGTTCAATGAGGATAGCAAGCATATCGGCGACAAGGTTGAAGAGAATCGGTCACAAGGGGTCTCCTTGTCTTAAACCTTTTAACGTTTGGAAATAATGACCGATGTCATCATTTACCTTAATACCAACACTACCGCCCCGCACAAAGCGAGCAATCCATTCACACCAAACTGGCGAAAATCCATTCATCCTCAACACCTGTTGAAGGAAGGACCAATTCACTTTGTCGTAAGCCTTCTCAAAATCGATTTTAAAAAGGACCCCATCCATCTTTTTCCTTTTAATTTCATGTATTGTTTCATGTAAAATCACCACCCCTTCAAATATATTCCTTCCTGGCAAGAACGCTGATTGAGTCGGTCGGATGACTCTACTCGCAATAGAAGTTACCAGATTCGTTCCCACCTTGGTGAACACTTTAAAGCTAACGTTCAATAAGCAAATGGTTCTATACTGCTCAATTCTGCTGGCATCTTACTTTTTGGGCAACAACGTAATGATCCCAAAATTAAGTTTAAACAGTGGAAGGTCGCCACCATGAAACTGAGCAAACATACTCATCAAATCGGTCTTAATAACATCGCAGAACCGCTGGTAAAACTCAGCAGGGAACCCGAGTCTTATTAAGTTCCATTTGGGATATCACATCGAACACCTCCTTTTCCGTAAACGGAGATGTAAGAATAACATTTTCCTCCTGCGAAACTTGAGGCAAATCATCTATCATATCCTCTAGTAAAGAGACATTACTCGGAGCCGGTGCTCCAAATAATTTCTTATGAAATTCAGTTATCAAAACACTTAAATTCTCAGCCCCCACAATGGTACCTTTATCTTGTTCTAGTTGGAAAATGCGTTTTTTCCTATGCTTGCCATTGGCAATAAGATGGAAATATTTTGTTCGAATTGTTCTTGGACGCGCTCGTCCGACCGGGCGCAGATGGACACACGCGAAGCTTCAGAGCGCGATGGTGAGAGCTCGAGAGGCGCGAGGTGGACTCCTTGAACAGCACACTGTACTGTCTGCGTAAGAGCGGCTGTACTCCCGGCAGCGCAGGACGTAGTTCCCGTCGGCATTGGATGCAGGGCTGGCCTGTGAAGGTAGTGGGGCGACGTTGATGGCAGGGATTAACAGAAACAGGAGCCATATAGGCGCTTGAAGCAGGCCTCGTTAAGCAGGAGGAGGATGGGCCTAGTCGGGCCGGAGGCGAATGGACCGTGCCGCCACACCCACACGATGCAGAGGAGAGGAGAAGGGGCATTGAGGCCCTCCTCTAGGGCGCGCCGGGTTTTTACAGGGATGGAAAAAGGAAAAGACTGCAACCGTTATTTGTTCACTTATCGGTGGCAGTGGCGCGTAATTTTAGTCAACCTAATGGGTATTTACTTATATGACGTACGGATCATCGCCACCTCAAGCAAAATTATATAGTAGATAAGAGATTGTGTACCACAATATTGTTCTTCAAGCAAGTGAGGACATCAAACATCTCTTAATTTTCCTTTTTCACTGGTTCATTGATTTGGTGTTGCGTTTGTATGCGAGAGTTGTATGGTGGTCGTTACTTTATTTACAAAGCGGAGCGAAATCCTATTAGCTCTTTAATGATTTTTCCATGGCACATGAAAGGTAATAAGGTAAAATATTTAAGAGGCGTGCCACTACTGAAAAAAATGTATTTCATATTTTTTTGTGAGTCTATATGACTTTCTAACTCTGTACAAAACTTTGAAAACAAACCAGAACAGATATTTGTACCCTTAAATTAATGAGGGTGTCGAAGAATTTTGTAATAGTTATAAATAGATCCCAACTTTAATAAGTACTTAAACTGATGTTTCATTATGCTTTGTTTAAAAATACAAGATTCCCACCCAGAGTGGTAATATATGTACATGCCAAGTATGACCGTACGTACACCGAAGGCACGAAACAGGCAATAAGTCTCTCCCGACAAATTATATAAGTTTCAGTAAGAAACGACAAATTTTGTAGCATAATATTATATACTGACTATACAACCTTTCAAACGTAATCGTGTACGATAAACTATGTAGTATAAATTTTTTAATGACCATTGAACTTTTTATGTCTAACCGAGAACGTTTGCACGTTGTCCTCGGATTTGCGAGGGCCACTCTTCCATTTCAGTTCAAAGTAACACAGTAATTTCTTAAACCAAACTCAAAAAAAATAATTTCTTAAACCATCACATTAATAATATCTTAAATCAAGGCAGTATTTTATGAAAGTCTAGTTAACTAAATTTACCGCCCGGTAACACCGGCATGCCAGTTCTCATCGTACTCTAGAAACGACTCAAAGGCCCTCACGTCGTCCATCCAGTCGCACGGTTCGGTCGGGAACTCCGAGGTCGCCGAGCTGCTGCCTCTGCAGTCATCTCCGTCTGCTGACTGCCTCCCGGTTCGCGTCACCACGACCGACGGGGAGGGTAGCCTAATTTGCTGGCGGATGTAGAGGCCATCCGTACACCGCATGGCCTTGGGAGCCCACACGGTTCTTGCTGAGGACGGCTCCACTCCAAGATTATTAGAGTTCAACGCCGGCGCCAGCGCTGTGTATGAGCCAGAACCAGTGGATGCGTTCGGCGTGGTGATGGTGATCCTGGTAGGCGGAGTGAAAGGTTGTGCAGAACCGAAAACTGGAATCCGCTTCTGCCCAAGGGTTTTGTTCCAGAAGTTCTTGATTTCGTTGTCTGTTCTGCCGGGCAGCCTGCCCGCGATGAGAGACCACCTGTTGCCGAGGAGGCCATGGAGCCTCACGATGAGCTCCTCCTCCTCGTCTGAGATGTTTCCACGCTTGATGTTCGGCCGGAGGTAGTTCATCCACCGCAATCGGCAGCTCTTGCCGCACCGCTGCAGACCTGTAGCAAATCTACAATCGGTCAGACAGACCCGGTCTGCATTATTTAGAAGCGATTCTAAAATCAATTAGTCGTACCAGCTCTTCGGGGGATTTCTCTCCATCTGCCTTCGCCATTGGCCTTAACGTAGGAGGACAACATGTCGTCTTCCTTCGGAGTCCATCCACCTCTCCTAACTTCTTCCTTCACACAGCACGGCATCCTCCCCATTGCCCTCTATGTCATACTGTCTCTCTCTTTCGGCAGCAGAGGTCTCTCTATTGGCAGCCGAGGTTGTTGCGGTATTTATACATCAGAATAGTCTACGTGGCCCTTTTTATCATCTTAAAGATTCTCATATCAACAAAAAACAGTACTCTTTACTTTTTTTAATCGCCGGCTTCATCTGGATAGTTGTCATCGTCAGCTTTACCTGATGGAGAACAAGTTTGCTGCCAACATATCAGACCTTGTGAGATTGCCAAAATGCGGGCCACTCAGCAAATGAGGCTATATACTTGGCATATATTACCTGTTGGAATAATGTCGAATATATGTACGAGTGGTGCTACAATAGGATTTGTAATTAAACGGAAGCTTAGGTGTTGGAGTCGAACACGTGTAACTTGGCCTAATATATAAAGGCACCGAGAGTAGCCCAAATAGACACGACAAAAGCTGGTAGGTAAGACACAAGATCACGAGGGGTCGGTCCGGCGCCCGTGGCAGGGGCGGCCGGACCGGCGTGGCGTAGAGATCTGGTGCGTCTGTATTGCCTCGGCGGGCTTGTCGCCAGTGGTACTTTGACTAATACATGGGGAGGAGCGCCCGTAGTCATGCCCCGCGGATGTAGGCGTTGAGCGTCGAATTGTGTTACCAAATCTCGGTGTCGTGTTTTGCTATGATTGTTTGTACTCGCGGTAGATCGACTAAGCGTCTCAGATTTGTAACAAGTGGTATCAGAGCGAGCTTCGGAAGCGCTGGAAATCGATCTAGAGGGTGCTGCAAGATCGAGCGGAGGTGGTTCGCTGTTTTTTGCTAGAAGCGATGATCGTAAACTGATCGGAATCATTCTAGATTGAAGCGGACAGAACATCGTGATCAAGGCAGCAGTATGGCGATCGGAGACAGCAAGAGGTTAAGAATTTGGCCACGGTTGGCAGCGTACGACATATCAGATGGTACGTGGCCTGACGGGGCAGTGGCCTCGCGCGTGAAGCAAGGCTCAACATGACGGGTCAAAGCTCGCGTGCGGTGTTTCACGGGCCGATTTGCACTTTTCAAGTGCATGGCTGGTCATGTGTACGCGGGGCTGCAACAAACAGTGAACGTGGTCCAAGGCATTACGAGAGAAGGCCAAGGAAAGTTGGACATGATGGCATGTGTAAGGAGATTTGTATCAAAAGAGAAGACCAATTTGCACCATGGTGTACTTTATGCATAATCAAGGGAATAGGCATTGGGAGTTGTGGAGGCTAGGTGCACCCATGGAAAGCTACCAGGGAAGCAAAATTCTTTTGCGTACATTGCTAATTGCAGAGGAGATACTACCAGGTGGTTGTAAGATTGGCGAGCTGCGCATAAGGCGTCGCATAGGATCATGCATATACGGGCGCAGGACGGTGCACGGCAATTTGGCGGGTGTACTAGGCGCAAGGTGGAGCATGGTTGCAGTCGGATACGTTCGGCTGGGTTGGACTGGACAGTCTGACGGGACAGAAGACGGTGAAGATCGGCGATGACGATGTAGGAGCGTGACAGCTGATGGTGTCTGTATTCTGTAGCGTGGCAACACGCAGCGCATGGCTATGCGTGCTTCAACATGCGACGGAGCGAAGTTAACTCAAGGCGGTAAGCACACCGGAGAGCTTTGAGTCAACGGGCACGGGGGTGGACTGATCATCTACCATGGAGGCATGTTGAAGGTGGAGCTGGAGCTAAAGATTCCACTCGGCTGATGGAGGGGCTACAGCGTAAGCATGCAGAGAGTGGAAGGCTAGTCAGCGGGAATGCGAGAGGCACTTGATTCGGAATGGAGCCGAGGGTTCGGAGAGATGCGTGAAACTCGGCATTGGTCAGGTATGACCGATGGTTATCTGCAGTGGGGCCAAAGGTGGTGTGGGTTAGCTAGCCGGTAGATCTTCGCCAAGATTGCGGATGCTCGACGCGGTAATAGCGGCGAGGGGACACAGCGACAGACCAGAGCACTGGCGGTCAAACATGTGGTCAGACATGAGTGTATGAGGGTGTTGAAGAAGTGTTGGCGAGTAACGGGTTCATGATGGTAACTATCTATCGAGATGGATGAGTTTTGGTCATAGAGAATCTGCGAAAGCGGTGATGAGACAGTTGTGAATTTGACTGGATATGACTTAAGACAACGGAAAAATTTCTTCAAGATTTCAGAGATGCAGTCAATAATAGCAAGAATGATGAGTTCAGGTAACTCTTATTTGTGACACCTAATATGTGAGTTGTTCACTTTTCACATAGATTAAGGACGAGGCTACCAAAGTGACGATGCAACTGCGTTGTCGATGTGGTGACTTTATGATCATTGTGTGATGGTGGTGGACGGATACTCCGGAGATTTGGGAGCACAAGACAAGAGTGAGAAAGAATTTAATTTTCGTGGAAGCATTGACTGTGGTGAAACAAGGAAGGGACTACAGTTGCAGGTGGATTCATATGGAGTCAAGGGAGTAGAAGCGGAGATCATGATAAATGGTTCAAGTCCAGGTATACAGAGATTCGGCATGACGACTTCAAGATGGCGAAGGGCATATTCGCCAAGGTTGAGTTTGTTGGAATATATGTCGAATATGTGTACGAGTAATGCTACAATAGGACTTGTAATTAAACGGAAGGTTAGGTGTTGGAGTCGAACACGTGTAACCTGGTCTAATATATAAAGACACCGGGAGTAGCCCAAATAGACACAAAGCTTGTAGGCTAGACACAAGATCACGAGGGGACGGTCCGGCGCCCGTGGCTGGGGCGGCCGGACCGGCGTGGAGTTGAGATCTGGTGCGTCTGTATTGCCTCGACGGGCTTGTCGTCGGTGGTACTTTGACTAGTACATGGGGAGGAGCGCCCGTAGTCATGCCCCGCGGATGTAGGCGTTGAGCGCCGAACTGCGTTACCAAATCTCGGTGCCGTGTTTTGCTGTGATTATTTGTCCTCGGTAGATCGACTAAGCGTCTCAGATTTGTAACATTAAAAATATAGCGTGCTATAGAAAAATAGCGCCGACCTTAAAATATGCTATTAGCGTGCTATATCGCGCTATAACGTGCTATTTATGAGACATTGTACACAGATTGATTTAGCGAGACAATTCTCGACATTGTACACAGATTGATTTAGCGAGACAATTCTCAAAACGCTATACCGTGCTATTAGCGGCGCTATAGCGCGCTATTTTTTTCATGTACATTACACATGAAAATTTTATGACGTGGACGTCTACTGGTTACCGTGCTAAGATAATAAATTACGATGTATAATGTCTAAAGCCTGCAAGCCGCAATATTGGCCGAGGCTTCTAATAGGCCGGTTTGTATTGTGTCGAGACCAACTAGGTTTAGTTTCGAGTATGTTTTGATTTGGCTTTGTCCAACCGACTAGGGGTTGGTCTCTTATATAAAGAGAGGCAGAGTCTAGGTTTTAGATATGTTGAAAATTATGTAAAACATTGTGTTCATGTTACCACAAGTAAGGAATCCGTCTTCTCCTCCATGCCGCACCACTTTGGGCCGTGATCTGGGTTCTTCTAGAATCAGGCTTCCTACGCGTCAGCTTACTAGGCCGCCTAATGAACTATGTTTCATTACCTGTGGGCCACCCTGGTAACCCGGTGTGACGCCCCGCGATCGGGCACTATGCAGATTTCAGCATTCCCGCCAAATCCGCATAATAACCGATTCCAGGTTGCCATTTATGATAACATTACAATAGTTCAGGAATAATCCACAATTACAACAGAAACAGACAGATACAAGATGACTCAAACGAGCCGGGGTTACAACTGATACAATACAAAAGAGCCAAATAACAGCGGAAGAAACAAACGTCCGTCTACGGACAAGATCCAAATTGGACTAAGAGTCCTGAAGATAACCGAAGGCGTCCAATCCCTGCCCAGGCCAAGCCGGAGGGATTCCCAAGCTAACGTCGTCAGACTTCAAACCTGCTGACTGCAATTTGGAATTTGCAGCCACGAGAGAGATTCGTGGGTCAGTACGGTTAAGTACTGGCAAGGGGGATAAAACCCATACTCACAAGTTACCGGCGTAGCCAGTCATCACCAGATACAAATACTTTAGGATCAACGGAAAAGGAGGGATTATTGCAAATAAGCGACAACAGGCTGCACTAATCAACTACAGAGTTATATTACTTCCAACTATCAGAAAGGGGATAAGATCGAGTAGTAGTAACCAACAGAAAGATAACTTCAAACAAACCCATCCTGGATCTCGCCCCTTATCCAAAGAAGCAATCCGAGGATAACTCACACCGTTGAGTTAATGATGGTTCATATTATTGTGTCAATAAACCTCTTACTAGTCAAGTTGTTAATCATTGGGTGTAAGGTTGTTAATCATTAGGTTTTAGTTGTCCTGAGTACTTGTTAGCCAGTACTTTCACCAAGTAATCCATAACCGCGGAAAACACGGCTTCTCGAGAAGATTATCCCTGCAGGGTTGCACCAATTTAGCCGTACACTCATGAATATCCCGCCAGATGGAGCGGCCACTCCACCAAGCGGGGCACTCAACACAATCCAACCCTTCTTCGCATCAAGCCCAAAGCACCTTGGGCGCACGGCTAATCGAGCCCAGAAGAAAATGGACCCTCATAGCACTCTAAGAACGTGTCCCCCTATATGCCGACTACGAAAATTCCACCCGGGTACCAAGGGCTCGCAAGATCATGCATGCAGCAAATGGAAAACCCGAACTAAATGAGGCGATTTGGACGAGATGCGAATCGGGTCAAACTGAGGGGGAGCCCATACTCCCCAAATGCGGGTAGTGCGCTCATCATGGATCAGTAGACAAGACCCTTTTCCTATTAGGGTCGACACTAGCAGGCCTCAAAACCACAAAGGGCCTCCTGCCGGTGCCTTATCATCAAATTTATTATTAATAGTATCATTAGCATGATTGATTGATTGATTAAACATCGAGCCCCCCAGAACATAATAGAGTAATAACAGAAAGTAACGGATAACAGACTCGAGCAAAACAACCTAAGCATGATAGTAAGACACGGGCAACAAACAATGGTTATAGGTTGGGAGGTGAGGCAATATCAAGGTTAAGGGATTCATGTGATGGGTTCGCAACAGAAACAACTACTACTAAGGCTAGCAGAAAAGAATCAACGGAAAGAATCGGTAACAAGTGATGAAAGGCAGCCATATGGCATGCAAGTGAGTATACTTGCCTGAGATCCCGCAAGGTAGCAGAACTTGTCGTTGCTCACATCATCTCAACGTCCTATCCGGGAAGAAGCAATGAACCTCGAACAAACACCGGATGCAACAATTACTACTACGGCAAAAGATCCAGCATGATCAAGATATGGATGCATGACAATTTAATTGATGCATAGAAATAAACTAGTTGACAAGATAAACAGATTTAAAGGGACCCATATGCAATTTGAGTTGCATATGAAAAGCCCAGGGATTTTTGGTTAGGTTATTTGTTTTCCAACTAATCAACAGGTGCTGGTGGTTTAGTATGATGCATGCAAAAGGGAAACAGCAAAATAACAACATTAGAATCAATTTAAGATAGGGTGTAGCAATTTAGAATTTTATTATTAACTTAGGGAATTTTGGGTGCCTTAAAGGGAACACACAAGTATTTGTTGTTTTCAACCATTTAAAATGTTCAAAACAAATAACAAAGTTGATATTTGAAAAGGTTATCAAATTTTAGTTGGATTACATGTTTCACATTTTGAAATTGGACTTTGGATTATTTAATTATGAATTAAACAATATTAAACAAGTTTTAATTGAATTAAACAAGATTTAAAATGTTTAGGCAATTTAAATTATTCAAACCAGAAAACAAAGTTTATATTTGATTAGGGTATTCAAAATGGTATGAAAAACATATTTTATTGGAATTATTTGGACTTAAGAATAATTAGTTATGAATTATTACAAATTACATTTGAATTATTCAAATGTGAGTTTTAAATGCATTTTGAAATTTCAAAACAGAACACAAATAAGTTATTTGGAAAGTTTAGGAAATTTGGAACAGAAAACATATAAAGTTTGTGTTTATTGGATTTATAAAACAAAAGATATTTAATTTCAAAGTTTGGTTTTCAAATCTGTTATTTTAAAAGGAATTGGAATTCGCACAGAAACAAAAGATACCCACTGGCCCTCTACACACTGCCACTAACCAGTGGGCCACAGGCCACTGTGGCACTGCGCAACGCCAGCGTGGCAAGGCAGGACCATGACAGGTGGGTCTGCCTCGCTGCGGAAGAAAAAGGAGGCAAAAGTGTGGGGCGCTGAGGATTCGAACCCGTGCCCTGCGCCACGCGCACAAAATGCAGTACCAGCTGCGCTGCGATGCGTGTTTGACAGATACCACCACGCAGGAAGGATAAGATACAGTTTCGCGCAAAGACTGAAATTTTACTGACGAAACTGACAGAGCAAGTGCTGCTCGCCGGCGATCAACGGAAACGAGGCGCGGTGGTTGTGCTCGCTGCGATTGCTTGCGTGCGTGTGCAGAAAGGTGCTCGGGTGTCACAGCGAGGAGAGGAGGAGGGAAGCACGGACGCTCACCAACGTTGTCGCCGTGCAGAGGCTCGACGAAGACGCTCCCGTCGGCGAGGTGACAGTAGCGGGGTCGACGATGACGGCGGCGTCGTCCTGGCGGCTGTGCGGGTTCCCTCCGGTGTCCAAACGACAGGAGACGTCGCGGCGCAGCGATCCGAGTGGCCAGCTCGGACGGAGAGGCACGGAGGTGGTCGCGGCCGTGGAAGCTGCAGAAGGCGGCTCTCCGGTGGCAGTGCAGCCGCCGGAGTTGGCGAGGACGGCGGCGGGCGTGCGTGTCTTCCCGGGCTCCAACGAACGGTCGAGGAGGTAGGTGGAAGTGAGGGCTCCCCGTTCCCGTTGTTGGTGCAGAGAGACGATCACGGCAGCGATGGCGGCGCGCCAAAGTTCAGAGTAGCATCGCCGCGGTGGTTTGCAGCAGAGAAGTTCAGAGGCGAGATCGCGGGGAGGGACAGATTTCCGGCGGCGGTGTCGAGGGGAGAGGGTGGCAGAGAGCTAGGGCTAGGTGCCAGGGGCGTCTAGGGGTAGTTATAGGGCTAGGGTGTGGCTGGTGGCCGTCGGCTTGATACGGTGCAGTACGTGGCACCGGTGCGATTCACGCCGTACGCGAGGACGAAGACAGACAGAAACGCGAATCGTTTTCCGGGCCGGGAAGCTGGGCTGCGCGCGGTAGGGTGCGGTTAGGTGGGCTGGGCCGGCGGTAGACAGGTTAGGTGTTGCGCTGCGTAGGTTAGCTGCGATTTTTATTCTTTTCTGATTTATTATTTTTTGTAGTTTTGCTTTTTGAATAAAACTGTTAAGGGTTTAGTTAATAAAAATTTCATAAAAATTAGGTTAAGCTAGTTAGGAATTTAGAAACCATTTTCCAACTTTGGATTTCAAAAATTTATTTTTAAAATAATAGTTTGTACTTGAAATCAAAATAGAGGGGTTTTGATATTAATAAAACCTTATTTCAAACAACACTTTTTAATAGGGTTATCCCTAAGCTTTAAAGTGATTTTTAAGAGGGCAAAAAGATAGAGGTGACCTTTAAGGTTTAAAAGGGTACTAATTTGAAAACTTGGTTTGAATTGGAAATGATTTGGAATAATTGATTGAAGTAATGGTTTGAAGTTGGAAATTTTTGAGCAAGGGTGAAAGTTTAAATTGTTTTGAAATTTTCAGTTGATGCAAACATGATGCAATGCAATGTGATGCAAATGATGCAAACAAAACAAACAGGTAACACCACAGGTGTTACAGACGACACCACTAACAAGGGATTGCGCCCTCGCAATCCACCTGCTAACCCGGGAGGGGAAAGAAGTTCGACTATCGATTCTTCGTGCTTCCGGTTGATCTCCTCGACACCACTAACAAGGGCTTCTCGACACCGCTAACAAGGGATTCTTGCTCGGAGTGACGACGATGTTCTTCCACCAGGAACCTTCCGATGAACGAACCTATTAGGTTAAGGGCTCAGAGAACGTCCACCCACGTAGGATCCTAACACTTTGAAAGATAGACAGGAAGAGAGACTCCAAAACAAATAAGATGGGAGGGGAAATAGATTAGAGGTAAGGAGAAAACAAGAATCCTATTGAGAGGTTTTCCAAAATAATTTAGCAGAAATAGTTTTTGACACTCTAGAAACAACGACCGTTAGCGAGGTTTTCCTACAGGCTTTGCGGACCCGTTGCTTCGATAACCATTCGTATCGAAACAATCTCGGGAATCGGAACCAAGGCTCTGATACCATTTGTGACGCCCCGCGATCGGGCACTATGCAGATTTCAGCATTCCCGCCAAATCCGCATAATAACCGATTCCAGGTTGCCATTTATGATAACATTACAATAGTTCAGGAATAATCCACAATTACAACAGAAACAGACAGATACAAGATGACTCAAACGAGCCGGGGTTACAACTGATACAATACAAAAGAGCCAAATAACAGCGGAAGAAACAAACGTCCGTCTACGGACAAGATCCAAATTGGACTAAGAGTCCTGAAGATAACCGAAGGCGTCCAATCCCTGCCCAGGCCAAGCCGGAGGGATTCCCAAGCTAACGTCGTCAGACTTCAAACCTGCTGACTGCAATTTGGAATTTGCAGCCACGAGAGAGATTCGTGGGTCAGTACGGTTAAGTACTGGCAAGGGGGATAAAACCCATACTCACAAGTTACCGGCGTAGCCAGTCATCACCAGATACAAATACTTTAGGATCAACGGAAAAGGAGGGATTATTGCAAATAAGCGACAACAGGCTGCACTAATCAACTACAGAGTTATATTACTTCCAACTATCAGAAAGGGGATAAGATCGAGTAGTAGTAACCAACAGAAAGATAACTTCAAACAAACCCATCCTGGATCTCGCCCCTTATCCAAAGAAGCAATCCGAGGATAACTCACACCGTTGAGTTAATGATGGTTCATATTATTGTGTCAATAAACCTCTTACTAGTCAAGTTGTTAATCATTGGGTGTAAGGTTGTTAATCATTAGGTTTTAGTTGTCCTGAGTACTTGTTAGCCAGTACTTTCACCAAGTAATCCATAACCGCGGAAAACACGGCTTCTCGAGAAGATTATCCCTGCAGGGTTGCACCAATTTAGCCGTACACTCATGAATATCCCGCCAGATGGAGCGGCCACTCCACCAAGCGGGGCACTCAACACAATCCAACCCTTCTTCGCATCAAGCCCAAAGCACCTTGGGCGCACGGCTAATCGAGCCCAGAAGAAAATGGACCCTCATAGCACTCTAAGAACGTGTCCCCCTATATGCCGACTACGAAAATTCCACCCGGGTACCAAGGGCTCGCAAGATCATGCATGCAGCAAATGGAAAACCCGAACTAAATGAGGCGATTTGGACGAGATGCGAATCGGGTCAAACTGAGGGGGAGCCCATACTCCCCAAATGCGGGTAGTGCGCTCATCATGGATCAGTAGACAAGACCCTTTTCCTATTAGGGTCGACACTAGCAGGCCTCAAAACCACAAAGGGCCTCCTGCCGGTGCCTTATCATCAAATTTATTATTAATAGTATCATTAGCATGATTGATTGATTGATTAAACATCGAGCCCCCCAGAACATAATAGAGTAATAACAGAAAGTAACGGATAACAGACTCGAGCAAAACAACCTAAGCATGATAGTAAGACACGGGCAACAAACAATGGTTATAGGTTGGGAGGTGAGGCAATATCAAGGTTAAGGGATTCATGTGATGGGTTCGCAACAGAAACAACTACTACTAAGGCTAGCAGAAAAGAATCAACGGAAAGAATCGGTAACAAGTGATGAAAGGCAGCCATATGGCATGCAAGTGAGTATACTTGCCTGAGATCCCGCAAGGTAGCAGAACTTGTCGTTGCTCACATCATCTCAACGTCCTATCCGGGAAGAAGCAATGAACCTCGAACAAACACCGGATGCAACAATTACTACTACGGCAAAAGATCCAGCATGATCAAGATATGGATGCATGACAATTTAATTGATGCATAGAAATAAACTAGTTGACAAGATAAACAGATTTAAAGGGACCCATATGCAATTTGAGTTGCATATGAAAAGCCCAGGGATTTTTGGTTAGGTTATTTGTTTTCCAACTAATCAACAGGTGCTGGTGGTTTAGTATGATGCATGCAAAAGGGAAACAGCAAAATAACAACATTAGAATCAATTTAAGATAGGGTGTAGCAATTTAGAATTTTATTATTAACTTAGGGAATTTTGGGTGCCTTAAAGGGAACACACAAGTATTTGTTGTTTTCAACCATTTAAAATGTTCAAAACAAATAACAAAGTTGATATTTGAAAAGGTTATCAAATTTTAGTTGGATTACATGTTTCACATTTTGAAATTGGACTTTGGATTATTTAATTATGAATTAAACAATATTAAACAAGTTTTAATTGAATTAAACAAGATTTAAAATGTTTAGGAAATTTAAATTATTCAAACCAGAAAACAAAGTTTATATTTGATTAGGGTATTCAAAATGGTATGAAAAACATATTTTATTGGAATTATTTGGACTTAAGAATAATTAGTTATGAATTATTACAAATTACATTTGAATTATTCAAATGTGAGTTTTAAATGCATTTTGAAATTTCAAAACAGAACACAAATAAGTTATTTGGAAAGTTTAGGAAATTTGGAACAGAAAACATATAAAGTTTGTGTTTATTGGATTTATAAAACAAAAGATATTTAATTTCAAAGTTTGGTTTTCAAATCTGTTATTTTAAAAGGAATTGGAATTCGCACAGAAACAAAAGATACCCACTGGCCCTCTACACACTGCCACTAACCAGTGGGCCACAGGCCACTGTGGCACTGCGCAACGCCAGCGTGGCAAGGCAGGACCATGACAGGTGGGTCTGCCTCGCTGCGGAAGAAAAAGGAGGCAAAAGTGTGGGGCGCTGAGGATTCGAACCCGTGCCCTGCGCCACGCGCACAAAATGCAGTACCAGCTGCGCTGCGATGCGTGTTTGACAGATACCACCACGCAGGAAGGATAAGATACAGTTTCGCGCAAAGACTGAAATTTTACTGACGAAACTGACAGAGCAAGTGCTGCTCGCCGGCGATCAACGGAAACGAGGCGCGGTGGTTGTGCTCGCTGCGATTGCTTGCGTGCGTGTGCAGAAAGGTGCTCGGGTGTCACAGCGAGGAGAGGAGGAGGGAAGCACGGACGCTCACCAACGTTGTCGCCGTGCAGAGGCTCGACGAAGACGCTCCCGTCGGCGAGGTGACAGTAGCGGGGTCGACGATGACGGCGGCGTCGTCCTGGCGGCTGTGCGGGTTCCCTCCGGTGTCCAAACGACAGGAGACGTCGCGGCGCAGCGATCCGAGTGGCCAGCTCGGACGGAGAGGCACGGAGGTGGTCGCGGCCGTGGAAGCTGCAGAAGGCGGCTCTCCGGTGGCAGTGCAGCCGCCGGAGTTGGCGAGGACGGCGGCGGGCGTGCGTGTCTTCCCGGGCTCCAACGAACGGTCGAGGAGGTAGGTGGAAGTGAGGGCTCCCCGTTCCCGTTGTTGGTGCAGAGAGACGATCACGGCAGCGATGGCGGCGCGCCAAAGTTCAGAGTAGCATCGCCGCGGTGGTTTGCAGCAGAGAAGTTCAGAGGCGAGATCGCGGGGAGGGACAGATTTCCGGCGGCGGTGTCGAGGGGAGAGGGTGGCAGAGAGCTAGGGCTAGGTGCCAGGGGCGTCTAGGGGTAGTTATAGGGCTAGGGTGTGCCTGGTGGCCGTCGGCTTGATACGGTGCAGTACGTGGCACCGGTGCGATTCACGCCGTACGCGAGGACGAAGACAGACAGAAACGCGAATCGTTTTCCGGGCCGGGAAGCTGGGCTGCGCGCGGTAGGGTGCGGTTAGGTGGGCTGGGCCGGCGGTAGACAGGTTAGGTGTTGCGCTGCGTAGGTTAGCTGCGATTTTTATTCTTTTCTGATTTATTATTTTTTGTAGTTTTGCTTTTTGAATAAAACTGTTAAGGGTTTAGTTAATAAAAATTTCATAAAAATTAGGTTAAGCTAGTTAGGAATTTAGAAACCATTTTCCAACTTTGGATTTCAAAAATTTATTTTTAAAATAATAGTTTGTACTTGAAATCAAAATAGAGGGGTTTTGATATTAATAAAACCTTATTTCAAACAACACTTTTTAATAGGGTTATCCCTAAGCTTTAAAGTGATTTTTAAGAGGGCAAAAAGATAGAGGTGACCTTTAAGGTTTAAAAGGGTACTAATTTGAAAACTTGGTTTGAATTGGAAATGATTTGGAATAATTGATTGAAGTAATGGTTTGAAGTTGGAAATTTTTGAGCAAGGGTGAAAGTTTAAATTGTTTTGAAATTTTCAGTTGATGCAAACATGATGCAATGCAATGTGATGCAAATGATGCAAACAAAACAAACAGGTAACACCACAGGTGTTACACCCGGGCCTTTAGGCAAATGCCGGACATACCCCTAATTGGCATATATCTGACATTACCCGAAGAGAAGCCTTGTAGTACCCCTTAATGGGCCGCACCGGGTATCTCCTTAAGGGATGGTCTCTCGGATACCCCTACAACGGTATGCAACCACCTACCTTTTGGTGCCATGTCGACGCTCCGGAACACCTCTGCAGAGAAACCCTTTCCCGGCTGGAGCCCAGTCAAACTTATCGTCTACCGCTTTGACCGGAGGGGGTAGCAATGTGCAACTCTTCGCGTGGTTGTGTTAGGGTGAACCCTAGGAAGTCCGTTTCTGGGAGTTTCGGGCTTGTAGTACAGAAACCCGAGAGTGAAGTCGATGTCGGTAAAGTCCCAACACAAAGAGTAAGGGGATCTTTGACATATACAACCCTAGTAACACTTGTGCAAACATGGTATGCCGCCCGCTACCTTTTGGTGCCATCCCGATGCTCCGAAACCGAAAATATAGATTTCTTCTTCCACATGGGTGCGTGTCCATAAGCGTCATTCGGAACAGTTTGTCTGCCAAGACCCTTTCGGAAGATTACTTCTAAATCCTTCACCGTATAATATATATCATCACCAGTACGGTGTCTAGGATTCTTCCGGTGATTTTCCTCACCTTTTAAATGCTTACCTTTCCTTCTTAAAGGATGCTTGACCGGTAGAAATCAACGATGCCTTAGGTACACATTCTTCTTACATTTATCGTCTCATCTAAACAGTTGGTGTGTATCCCTTGTTTGTCTGTCCTGAAAGGTTAGCAAGAGCAGGCAAATAATTGATGGTTATGAACAGGAATGCTCGTAGGTCTAATTCCTCATGTTTATGTTCATCCCACACACGTAGACCTTTTCCATCCCACAATTGTAAAAGTTCTTCAACTAATATCCTTAGGTACACATTAATGTCGTTGTCGGGTTTCTTCGGGCTTTGGATAAACACTGGCATTATAATGAACTTCCGCTTCATGCACAATCAAGGAGGAAGGTTATAGATACATAGAGTCACAGGCCAGGTGCTATGGCTGCAGCTCTGCTCACCAAATGGATTCATGTCATCTGTACTTAAACGAAACCTTACGTTCCTTGCGTCAGATGTAAATGTTGGGAACTCTCTCTCGATTTTTCTCCACCGGGACCGATCATCGGGGTGTCTCAACATCCCGTCGCTCTTAAGGTCTTCTTTGTGTCATCGCAACAGTTTTGCATGCTTTTTGTTTCTGAAAAAACTTTTCAAACCGTGGTATTATAGGAGCATACCACATAACCTTGGTAGGAACCCTCTTCCTTGGGCGCTCTCCCTTATAACGCAATGCACATCATACCGGACATTCATTGAAATTCTCGTACTTCTCACCGCGTTAGAGGAAGTAGTCATTTATGCATGCATGTATTTTCTGCACCTCTAATCCTAGAGGGTAGACAACCTTCTTCGCTTCATACGTACTGGCTGGCAATTCGTTGTACTTTGGAAGTATCTTCTTTAACATTTTCATCAACTTTTAAATTTCCTTGTCAGATACACCATTATCTTCCTTCTATTGCAGCATTTCTAGTGTGCTACCCGGCTTTTTCATGCCAACTTCGTAATTTGGGTACAACAATTTCTTGTGATCCTATATCATGCGCTCAAAATTCAACCTCTCCTTTCTAGTTTCGCGGTCTTTCTGTGCATCAATAATGGCTTGACCAAGATCATCCGCGGGCTCCGGTGCCTCTTATTCATCTTCTTCCTCCATTGCAGTAGAATCACCGTATTCAGGGAACTATGAATAGTTTTCATCATCCTCTTCTTCTTCATTGTCTTCCATTATAACCCCTTTCTCTCTCCATGCTTCGTCCAACAATTATAGCTGGACATAAAACCCGACCGAAGCAGGTGGTTGTGAATCATTTTTTAGCAAAAGTAATTCCTCATATTCTTACGGACACCACATGGACAACACATAAAACCATTCTGCTTGGTTGCCTCAGCCGCGTCCAGAAAATAATGCAGGCCATTAATAAAATTGAGAGAGCATCGGTCACCGTACATTCGTTGTCCGTTCATCTTCATTATATATATCATTAATGGAGAAGTGGCCAAATTAATACAAATTCATCACATTAGAACCAAAGTAGAGTAGTTCATTTGAGCTCAAATTGCATATAAATCAAATAAACACCCACTTATATATAAATTTTGTGTAGATCGATGACATCGGCAACATCCAACTCCAATTTTATTTTCTGTTCTTCAATTCTTCTCAATTTTTATGTCAAATAATTGGTTACTTTTTCAACTAAATTTAAGCTCTCGACAAGAGGGTCGGTTGAAATTTCTGGTACACATACCTCCTAGTTAAAAATATCTATGTCAAGTTGGTCGGCATAATTGTCATAACACTAAATGAAACAAATAGTTATGAAAGATAATATACCACCTCCGAATCATAGACCGGACGAGGCCCGACGGGGGCGGATAGCAAAAACATGGCACTATATATAACAAACAACCATACACATAAGAAAATTATACAAGTAACTATCTAAGTCATACAAGCAATATTTTTTAAAAAAAGATAAGAACAAGAGGCTCACCACGGTAGTGTCGGCGATGAGATCGGCGCGGGCGATCGACGACGGTGAGGACGGGGACGGGACGGCACCCTAAACCACCATACACATATGTAATCTGAGAAGTTAACACACTAAACAAAAAACTAAACCTAGCTATCACAAAACTAACACTAAAACCTAGCACACTAACACACACAGTAATACTGTAATACCACTAAGAAACATGCTAGCACACACAATCACACTAGCTAGCTAACACACACTAACTCACTAACACTACCACTAGCAACAAAATTGAGATAAACAACCTAATTAACAATACCACACCTACACATACCAAACTAAGAAGTTAATTTGAGTTCAAATTGCAAATAAATTAAGTAAACTCCCATATTTACACCTAAACTAAAATGCACTAATTACTCTCTTCTAGAGCATGAAATGAGACAAAATTGTAATGAGAGATGAGAGGATGAAATTGCAAACCTTTTAGACCACTTGGATAGTTGCTCAACCACCACATCTTGACAAATCTTGGAGAAAATATGGATAAAACCCAAGCTTAGAGGGAACTAACAATGAGACAAATGGTAGATGCGGCTGCGGCACGAAAAGAAATCTAGAAAACCATTAGTCCCGGTTGGTGTCTCAAACTGGGACTAAAGGTCGATCTTTATTCCCAGTTTGAGACACCAACCGGGACTAAAGGGGCAACGTCAGGTTGCAGCCTGGCCCACTTCCTTTAATCCCGGTTGGTGGCTCAAACCGGGACTAAATCTCGACGGGCCCCGTTCGTCCTCCTACCAATTGGAACCGGGGCTAATGTCCAATTAATCCCGACCCAAAACACGACCGGGACTAAATAGGTTAGACGAAAGGCCCATTTTCTACTAGTGGTAACAACGAGCATAGAACTACACGGAAACTAGACAACACGATTGAGGCTCATATACCTGGCAAAAACATCACAAAGTTTATTTCTTATTCTTCACATTGTCTTCGCAAGTCCAAAATTTTCATTAAATCTTAACCATCAATTTTACATTCAACTACTGTGTACGTGAATTAGTAGCGTGAATTAGTAGCCGTGACGTGTTGTGCCCAACCTGATGTGTTAATCGGAATAGGTGCTTCATATTGGTTACGTTACATAAATTGCATGATCTATTTAAAATTCTAGCCACTAATTTGAAATATAACCATCAAATTTTTTTATATATAATGTGCCTCAGTGTGGTGGCGCCATTAGAAAAACTGTATTTTGCTTTTAGTACTCCCTCCGTCCCAAATTAATTGCTCAAACTTGGACAAAAGTGAGTGCATCTAGACATATTTTAGTGATAGATACATCCACTTTTCTATAACTTTGAGACAATTAATCTGGGACGGAGGGAGTATATAAATAGATAACCGGATATACAGCGTAGATGTTGAGTGCCGAGAATAATACAGTGGGCAAACAACCGGTTTTAATTAATGACCAGCACATGCGAGTACATTAACATCATAGTACGCCCGGAGCCCACTGCTAGCGCACACGGCGTCCCACGAAATAGAAGGGAGATGCCAAACGCATCCTTGTAGGTTTCGCTTTTGTTGCTATCAAAAGACAGGTCACGTCTTCGAATTAATAGATGGGGAAGAGATCGCAATGGAAGCTCATGAAGGAGACGAGACCATGTAGTAGTGCACTACAAGGAACAAAGAAGTGACATGAAATCTTAATGTTGATAGACGAGACCGGACAAACCCGAAGGAAAGAAAATCGCCCAAGGACAGCAGGTGATCCAGAAGGTTTTATTGCTGTTGCTATCAAAAGAAGATGCGACTTTGAAGATTTTGTTGTTGTTGCTATCAAAACCATGGTTATTTCTTCTTACTAATGGTTGGGGAAGAGACGGCGATAAAAGAGGATGGAGACGAGACGATGTAGGAAGTTCAGTACATCGAACAAACAAGTGACATCAACTCGATAGGAATGTGAGCCTGGAGCCTTACGCGACGAATTACATTTTCTAGCTCGTAAATTGACACCACAATAGGCTAGGTGCCAGTTGCCACTGCCCGCTCGCCACTAAAATCCCCAAGCACATTAGAGAATCTGCATCTCTCCATGTCGTGTTTACATCTTAACACATGGTAGATTCATGAAAAACAAGGTGAGCTATGCATGTGATGTGCCATGCAGCTCTCCCAATGATCGAATCTAGAAAACGGTGCCAATGGGGTTATCTTATTATGATCTCTCTATTACCGTCATTAAATGATCCATTAGGCCAGTCTCGAGCAGTTGCATGTGACCAGTTTTAATGATTCATGCGAAACAAGGTATGTATGTTTTGCTTTAGACTAGCCATAGTGGGGAGTATCATACAAAAGTATCATGCATATGATACTATTATATGATACTACGTGTCTCTAATGCATAGTATCATATAGGAGTATCATAATCAACTTCTATTTATTATTTTGTAGAATCTCAATGCAAATATGTGTACAAGATTTGTTTGTCATTAATTTTCTTAGTTTTGCGTGTCATGATACGGTATCTACCTATGTTACTCTAATCTCCTCTCTCTTCATTAATTGCATGCCACATCATCTTTTTTGTGGGACCAAGTTGCATGATACTACATATGATACCACCACTATGGCTAGTCTTACCCTATTTACATCACGAATAAGGTGCGGGATTGGAACTCCCCGCCTCCACCGCTTGACACGTGTCACGGCAGACGTTTCCTCTTCTTCCTATGTACACTCACGTAAAACTACTATGCACTCACAAAAATCTTCACCAGCCACGAAGAAAGCGGCACATACGATGCCATCGAAGACTGAAGACGAGCAGTCCTGCAGTTCGTACCGAACGCCTCGATTGGACGGCTCCGATGAGAGACCTCGCCGGTGTCGACCACACTTGTTGCACTGTCTCTGGACGCTCGTCGCATCGACTGGGGCCTTTTTTAGTACCACCGCCGGGCAAAAGTGGAATGGCCTCCGGCCTTTTATAACACAACCACGCTCCTTCGGCAGAATTGATGCTGGCCGATCAAATTAAAATTCATTTTGCCAGGTCGTGCAAATCTTCAATGGACTACAATGTTGGACATAATCCAACTTGCCTAGTTATAATTTTTTTTTTGCAAGGCTTGCCTAGTTATAATTAGGAAAGTTTTATATTTGAGTTAAACCTAGTCCAACTAGGAGTACGCATGTTAGGTTGTATAATAGTAGTTTGGCTAGTAGGATTTGGTTAGTTGCCGAGTTAGGTACCAGTACGTGCTCGAGTCAGATATGCCTAGCAAGGTCAGCTCCAATATATATACGCACATATGTGTGCGCTTTGTAACAAGAACTTGTACCGTGATATTACAAGAAATAAAAGAGAAAAATAAAGAGCACGATACGAGCCCCCTTGGCACAAAAAGATTTGTCCGTGCGTGTTTGTCTAGTTTGATGTGATTTGATTCTGTGGGAAATCCTAACAATTGGTATCAGAGCGAGATCGAGGATTTGAAGCCACGCTTTCCCGGGGAGGCGACACATACTACCGCCTCGGGGTGGGCAATGGTCGTTCATCAGAGCGACGAGGAAGACGGCGTCCAATGGTCGTTCGGCGGAGCGACAAGGAGGAAGACGGTGCGCGATTGTCGTTCGTCAGAGCGACACTGAGGTGACAGCAACGTGCTGTCGGTGAGGCAACGGAGGATGAAGACCTCCGGGGGAGTATTAAGGAGTTGTGCACATGAGTTCTTGATAGATGCGTCCAAGAGCTTGTGGATGTGAGTTTTCTGCGGCAGTTGTTACTGGCGGAGAAACTTGTGTGCGAGAGCGAGTGGATAAAGTAAATTGCGTCCTTGCGTTTCTGCTCGTGATCAATGAGTTCTAGTGAGTTCATGTACGGAAAGATGTGTTACACGTACATGACAAGTTGTATTGCCACCAGACGTGAAGTGTTGTTCGGTAAGATGCGTCACCGACAACGAAGGTTAGATGTGACTGCAGTTCCAGCGAGTTCGTATACGAGAAGTTGTGTTGCTTGTATACGGCGGGTTGTGTTACCACTGGATCCGTCGAGTTGCTAAGTTGTGAAGTTGTGTCCAAGTGTCGGTCTGTGAGATGTTCTTTGCAGTTGAAGCGCATCACGGTCGAGGTACTCCAGTGAGGTGTATCTTCAAGGGGCGAAGACGTGAGACGTCACGGTAGAGGTGCTCCAGTGAGATGTGTCTCCAAGGAGCGAAGAGGTGCGCGGAGACACGTGTCTCAACGAGATGACGAATACCAATGTGAAGATGGATGCGAACCGGTTAAGATGAGTTACATGCATGAGGCTATGCGTTTAGTCTTCATGTGGCACGCTAAGATGCGGCAGCGTGGGCTGGTAATCCGGAGATCGCATTGTGTTGAGCCATCGAATTGTGAAGCTGCATCGAAGTCAATACCGAAGGGAGCACGAGGATGCGTCAAGTTTGGATTAGGGGAGAATGTCGGAAATAACCAAACTTGCCTGGTTATAATTAGGAAAGTTTTATATTTTAGTTAAACCTAGTCCAGCTAGGAGTACGCATGTTAGCTTGTAGTAGTAGTTTGGCTAGTAGAATTTGGTTAGTTGCCAAGTTTGGTACCGGTACGTGTTCGAGTCAGATAGGCCTAGCAAGGTCAGCTCCAATATATATACGCACATATGTGTGTGTTTTGTAACAAGAACTTATACCGTGATATTACAAGAAATAAAAGAGAAAAATAAATTAAGGGCACGATACGAGTTCTTGGCAAAAAAAGATTTGTCCATGTGTGTTTGTCTAGTTTAATGTGATTTGATTCTGTGGGGAATCCTAACATACAATACTAAAAAAGGCCATCCAAAAGCGCCATACAAAAGACAATCTTGTTACTCCCTCCGATCCATATTAATAGGTGCTGAAGTGGATGTATCTAGCAATAAAACATGTCTAAATACATCCACTTCAGCACCTATTAATATGGATCGGAGGGAGTAGTTCTTTTCGAACCGAAACCACACTCACCCGAGAGTTACCCTGTTAGGTCTTGCGGGAGCTATGGGCTTAACCGGGGGAATGCCCTGATCCTATCTTTTCTTTCGGAGCTTGAACCATATATCTACGTGACGCAGCTGAAACGGAACTAAAAACAATGGTGTAGAGCCAAAACAAAAAATATATTGTATTGAAAAGATACCATTGTTTGACCTGCATTGCTTTTCAGTAGCCATGCTCAACGTTCAAGCCATTCTACCTTCGTTTCAGTTTTGGATGGATACAGTAGACATGAAATATTGAAGGAACCGGTTACACGCAATAGAAAAACAATGATGAAATTAAGCAAGATCGAACCAACGGGGACACGAGATTTTAACGTGGAAAACCCTTCAAACAATGAAGAGAAAAAACCACGGGCCCCAGCCAGCAATACTTCACTATTTTGAGTGTGATTACAACCGCGCCGGGATTTACAATACGTGGCTTATCTCGTGCGGCGGCTTACAAGAGGTATATAAAGGCGGTCCTGGCCTAACTAGGTCGGTAACGGTGAATCCAACTCCAACTCGGTAACAACTCGTACCATACCCATTCGGCCCTAAACCTCCGGCGACGGGCCTCGCGCAGCGGAGGCCGAACTTTTCTTTATCTTCATATGAATTTGGATCATCATAAAATAAGAGTACCGTTGTCAACTTAAACATTGGTTGCATATTTCAAGGATACGTGGAATACATGTATTGGTTTGAATTTAACACTACGGGAGAGCGAACCGTTACCTGGTGCCATGGGCACACGGCGAAGGCACGAAAGCACATGGCAAAGTGCCGCACACGCCAACGCCCACACCACATCCAGATACACGGCAACAAGATCTTTGTTCTCTGCAAAATCTCGGGGCACAAGGGAAAGAGCTATTGTGTCCCCACAACAACTTGAGGACGATGACAGACACCGACGGGATGTGGGTCCCACAAGTCAGCTCTTTGCCGTGTGCCGGCACAGTGTAAAGAGCTAACACGCGGGCTCCACCTACCAGTTCTTTGCCGTGTGCCAACACACGGCAACACATAGTATGGCAACCCCTAGCATTTTGGTGGGATTCCGACGCCCCGGAGCACCTCTTCTGCGAAATCCTAGACCCGCCAGAGAAAAGGCTAACTTATAGACTAACACCTATACATGCATCAAAGAGCGCAGTAAGGTGGAACTACTTGTTTGGTTGTGTTATGTTAACACCCAAGACAATGGTCTACCCACACTCTTGACAAGATTCCCTCCGGTTCGTCCGATCCGGGAGTTTTGGGCTATAAGTCCAGAAACCCGCTAGAGAGAAGCCGACTAGTGAAGCCATGACACAAATAGTGAGGGAATGTTGGCCATTTACAACCTAAATCACACTTTTACACACACGGTATGACAAACCCTATTTTTTGGTGGTATTCCGACGCTTAGGAGCCCCTCTCCTGCCAAATCCTAGACCTGCTGGAGAAAAGTCCAACTTATTGTCTACCACCTATGCATGCGTCGAAAGATGATAGTAAATTGGAGCTACTTGCTTGGTTGGGTTATGTTAGTCCATCGGAACACCCAAGACAACATTCTAACCCAACTCTTCACAAGATTCCCTCTGGTTCGTCCGATCCGGGATTTTCGAGCTATAAGTCCAGAAACCCGCTTGAGATAAGCTGACGCCGGTGAAGTTCTAACACAAGAATGAGGGAATCTTTTACCTCTACAACCCAAATAACACTTGTACACAAGGTATGGAAACCCCTACATTTTTGTGGGATTCCGACGATCCGGAGCTCCTCTCCTGCGAGCCCTGCTGGGGAAAAAAAATCAAACTTGTCGTCTAACACCTATACGTGCGTCAAAAGAGGGTAGAAAAGTGGAATTATTTTCTTGTTTTTGTTATGTTAGGACCTAGGAACACCAAGACAATGGTCTACACACACTCTTCACAAGATTCCCTTCGGTTCGTCCGATCCGGATGTTTTGGGCTATTAGTCCAGACCCGGATGTTTTGGGCTATTAGTCCAGACCCGGCTAGAGAGAAGCTGACACCGATGAAGCCCTAACACAAAGTGTGAGGGAATCTTGGATATCTATGAAACAAATCACACTTGTACACAGATGATATGGCAACACCTAGATTTTGGTGGGATTCCGACTCTCCGGAGCCCCTCTGCTGCGAAACCCTAGACCCGCTAGAGGAAACTGTGATGCGTCGAAAGAGGGTAGCAAAGTGGACGTAATTACATTCTTGTGTTAGCGTAGACAGGGGGATTTATTATAAATTTATAAATACTTTTATAATTTATTATTGTCAAATGAAAAATCAAACTTTGTTAATAAAAAATAGAAAATTTTCTTTGCAAACACGGTAAAGATTGAACACTAGTGGAAACAGGGCCAAAGGATTTTACTTATAGTACTTGTTCAGTTACAAACCGGTACAAATGGTTGTGTTGTACATGTTCGCACGGGAAGGGCGCTGGGCACGGCTAATACCGGTTTGAACCTTACCATTGGTACTGGTTGGTGACTAGAACCGATACCAAAGGGGTGTGGCAACCGTTCGTCTGGTGCGAGAGAGCACCTTTGGTACCGGTTGGTGGCTAAAACCGGTATCAAAGGGTCGAACCGTTTTGCCTCCCGCAGGTATGAGTTCGCGAACTGCTACCATGCACGACGCCATTCTTCTTCGTTTTCCCCGCTCTCCTCATCTCTCTTCTTCCCTAATCCACCATGGATCAACCAATCACTCGCATGGCGCCTGTTCGTGTACACGGCGCGAACGTGCTTACCGTTGTCTACACCAACGAGAGCGTCAACATGCCGGGTTATCTTGCCACATTCCAAGGATGGGTTGAAAGGGGGAAGGAACAAGAGAAGTTCATCGGGCTTGATCTTGAGTACACGCACAATGGCAAGGAGGTTGCGGTCATCCAACTATGCTTCAAAATTATGTCTTGGTCTTCCAATGGGCAAGGTACGTTTTGGGGCTTGATCCATTCATAGGTTTATCTATTATATACTAAAAGCAATATACAGATGTCTAACGGAGCTATCACGTTGACCACATCATCTAAATTAATTTTAGTAGTTAGATCAAAAATAGATGGCTGAGATATTGTGAAAAGTTAACATTTACGTAACATGTTTTACACTATTGATGTCCAGAAACGTGTCACGTACATACCTAAGTAGCTGCCTCTGTTTAAAAAAAAACAGCCACGTACCTTCGCTGGAACGTGATCGCTGCAATAGGAAAACCTCCGATGGGATCGATATTGTTCTCACGTATTAACAAACTTGGATCAAATAGTCCCACGCAGGCCCTTTCTGACGCTCAAGGACCTGCCGCGTCCGCTTATTCGCTGTGGCCGCCGGCCACTGATTTCACCAGCAGGCAACCGGTAAAAAGATCAGTCATGGGCACCGGTTGATCACCGATTGACGCTGGTAACCGATGGCGCCGGCAAGAATAAGAAAGTATTCACCTGTCCCAGGGTTGGTCGAATTGAAAGGGCGATACAATATTGCATGCATGTAGCCATGTAAATTTCTCCTAGCCGTGTTCTTCTCTAACCGCTGAATCTTACTTGCAACTTTTGAGCATATAGCAATCCATCAGATATCATACATGTATTATCTCACAATGGTTTATACTGAAGAGGCGATGTGCCGATGTATCTCACTCGCTGGTCCTGGCTCTGAACCATAGCAAGAAACTAGGAATCAGGTATGTTCACTATCCTTGCACGATTAATCTTTGAATCATGATCAAATTAGATGTGCTTTTTCTAAACTGTATTTATTGGGATACACGAATTTTAAATTTTGGCCGGAAACTGTACAACACATAATACAGATCTCCACCAAACAGTATAGAACATTTATTCAGGTTATTGACAATATTATATTGGAAAATTATCCAGAATAAAACAAAATATTTTCTCAGAATTGTTTGTTCTATAACAAGATTTCCTTAAAAAAACTATTGGTTTAAAAGATATCCTTCAGCATACTTAGAAACACTGGATGGGAGGAAGTACTACATTCTAAATTTACAGCATGCATATACTCCTTCAAACAGGTAGAAAAATTAAGGCAGGCAGTCCTATACGCACAAAGGTGGATAATTCGTTGGCCCAAACTATGAGGATAATACTCGAACAATTAAGGCAGGCAGTGCTATGCGCACAAAGGTGGATAATTCGTTGGCCCAAACTATGAGGATAATACTCGGTGATTTTTTCCTAGAATAAGTCAAAATCACCATGTAGATCTTAAAAATATGGATAAAAAATTAGCACAAGACATGCATGGAGGTGAAAGTTATCAGCCTATGGTTTTCCAAAAAAAAAAATGATGTTGTGTTGTTTTCCTACGTAAGCTTTAAAATATCATTCTAATTAAATCTTTAGAAAAGAGGGTCATACTTCTCCTAAATATCATAGTACCTAAAAAAAGTTAGTTGACATTGCCCTCATTCTAGAACAGCATAGATTAGTTCTGGAGAAACAGTATCCAAAACTAAAAATGACAATGTAGTTTAAGTGCATGCAAGGTTACACAGATGGAAATGAATTCCAAGCACGACTAAACCAAGGCATTCGTTTTTAGCATTGAGTGACCCAGTAAAATTAACATGCTCTAGGCTTTACACTACTATAACACACTTCCAGTTTGGTGTTCATGATTGATGTCAAGTCCAATATGTGGCTATGTGTCAGGTCCTAAAAGATCAACCCTGCTCTGGCCAACGCTAAGGGGTTCTCAAAATAAAAGAAGTAGGATTTTTTTGTACTATGATACTCGGGTTGAACAGAAATTTTTCATTCAGTGTAACATGTGTATGGCTCCCAAGTAAAATAAAAAGTTGTTGAAATTTTCATCTTCGACGCCGTGTCTCTCTAAAATTATGTGTATTAAAAATGCAAGGTGAAAACAACATGTATACTCCATACGACCATTGCAAATGAGAGGGGAAAGTATATGGATGAGGAAAAACTATCAATTCTCATTTTTTAGTTGTTCTACGTATAATATAGTGTGTTTTGAATGTCAAATAACTTATCAGAGAATATGTTCACCCGATAAATATTCGTGACAAACTATATGTATTAAACATAAGATTAAAACAAGGAGGTTAAAGGATACACACAACAATTTATTAAAAAAGGAAAATAATGACAACCCACTATCCATTAATTAAGAGCACAACCAAAAATGATTGATCTTCAACATAGACTCGTCTTTTAACAACATCAAAAAAACACAATGGTCCTCGAGAGCATTGTTTCCTAATACAACCACATGTGTGCCCTTTGTCGTTTTATCCAACCATCGAATGACATATCAAGTACAATCACTCAAATGTTGGGGTAATAACCATATAACTTCCATATTGTAAATATTTGTGAAACTCTGAAATTATTTATTAGACACATAAAGACGATGCCCTCGCATTTGCGAGGGCCACCATGCTAGTTATGATGAAAATTGCATATGATAGCAACATGTCCGATCCCCATTTGAATCATATATCTGTGACAAAGAATCATATATCCATCTCCATTTGAATCATATTTGCGCGTGATATATAGAAAATTGCATAGGTTTATTATGATGAAAATTGGATAGCTAGGTTTATTATGATGAAAATTGCATAGGTTATTATAATAAAAATTGCATAGTTTTATTATGATATATAGTTCATGCATGGTGGCTTGTTGCATATTGGCAAATCCGTGTAAGAACATAGAAGACATAGTTAATTTTGGACATATTGAGAAATTGTTCTATGTGATACAAATTGCATAGGATAGCAAATTGTTCTATGCGATACAAATTGCATAGGAATTCCCATTTGAATTCTCTGTGATAGATCAATTTGTATTTAGTAGTGAATTAATTTTCCTTGTTGCATATTGGCATCTATATTTAATTAGTAGGTTATTGTTATGATTTCTTGATTAACAATGTGTTCCATTCAAATTTGTTGTTGCAGTAGTAACAAGAAGTGTCCAGCTCTCATGAACTTCCTTTGCCACATCGGCATTCGTTTTGTTAGCGTTGATATAAACAATGACAATATCAAGATGAAGAAAAGCTTCAATATTGAGATACCGGTTGGCTGCCACATTGATATCCAGGAGATATTCAGGCCTCGACATGATAGGATTTCAATGGTTCATAGGGCAGCCGATTTGGTCGATGACTACTACACTGATATGAAGACCAAGACCGAGAAACACGATGAGTGGGAGACGACCCCACTTCACGGCAAGAACATTGAGTATGCCTCCATAGATGCTTACGTTGCATACGAGTTATACAGCATTATTCGAGTCGTCAACCATGGGCAGAGTCTCCTCGTACCAGCAGCACCAACAGTTGATGATGATGATGATTCAGACGACTACTAGTGTGTTTACGTGGGCGAACACACTTTTTATATATCTATCTATGATGTGTAGTGTTTGGGGGTCGATCGTGTGATCTCTATTATGTATCGTACTTTATATAGATCTCTCTATGATGTAGTAGTGCGGGTCTCCTGTGATCTCTATTATGTATAGTACTTTATATATATATCTCTATGATGTGTAGTGCTTGGGGGTCGATCATATGATCTCTATCATGTACAATGTTTTAAATAGCATGCTATAACTTCTCTATAACAACGTTATAGTAATTTCTGCACTGTGACGATAAGTGCATTAGCGCGATAAATGTACCAGAACCCTTAAATAGCACGCTATAGCGGCGATTTAGCATCGCTATAGCGTTTCAAGCAGGTTGGCGCTAATGTCATAGCCCGATATATATATATAAGGAACTATTCAGCACAACCCCTTAAGAGTTTCTAGAATACCTATTCAGCACAACTTTCCGAAAGAGGCCCAGTTTGGGATCCCCATCCGGACACCGGACCGCACCACCAGAAGCTACTATATATAGGTGCCTGCCACCCGATCCCGACCACCTCGAATCCTTCCCACCTCCTACCTGGTCGGCGCGGCCGAGCGAGCGACCGCAGCAACCGACGCGATGGAGGCCGCAACGGAGCTGGCAAGATCCCCATCAGGACAACCTTCTTCTTTACGGCGCGGCCGAGCGAGCGGCTACGGAAGCCGACGCGAGGGAGGCCGCGACAGAAAACGGCGAGATCCCTGGGGAGATCACCTTCTTCTCTGACGCCGATGGCGCGGACGAGCGAGCATCAGCGGGAGCCGACGCGAGGGAGGTAGCGGCGGAAACGGCGAGATCCCCTTAGAACTGTAGCTAATTATGCAGCACGGGGAAGAGCGGCGTGATCCTACGTCAGAAACCACCTTCTTCCCCTGCTGTAAGTTCTCCTTCAGCGGTAATGGCTCCAATTCATCGCAAAACTGATGTGATAGTCGGAATTCACGCTACAATGACCTCAACAACTTTGCTTGGCGATGCTTCTCTTCAGGTTTCTCGTCTGCTTCCACCACCGCTCCACCCCCCTACACACCTCCTAAATTACTGTAAAAAAATGATTCGAAAAACATTTTCAGGAAGTTCAGTTGTATATTTAAGAGAAGTTCATATTAGCTGTTATGAGAAGTTATGGTTGTTTTGTTATAGTAACCTGTTATGAGAGTTTATGGTTGTGTATTTAAGAGAAGTTCATATTATCTGTTATGAGAGGTCATGGTTGTTTTGTTACAGTCACCTATATCCAAACATAAGTTTTAAGATTAACTGTTTTGTATTTTTTGGAAGTTCAGTTTGTCTACTATGGGAGGTTCATTTGTTTGTTACATTCACCTATGTTTTGGGAAGATTCATCTTATCTGTCTTTTGAGAGGTTTAGCTTATTTGGGAAGTTCAATTTCATATTCTGTTACTATTGTTTCCCAGGGCTTTCCCATTCCGGCATATGCGACAACATGATTCCTCAATTATAGAGATAACACAGTAACTGAGAAATTATACAAAAAGGTTGAAGATGAGATATCTAACTGGCCTGACAGTCGATACAGGTGTTGTGCAAGCTCATGAGAAAAACCAGTTATAACAATTGAAGACAATGAATTGCATGTTGGTGCGTCAAGTGTGTTAGTCCTTGGGCATCATGATAGACAAAATCCTGCTGTTGTAAGATGCAGTTCCAAAAAATCACAAACGGAAGTTCCGACAAATCACAAACGGAAGTTCATTAATGTTGTAGATGCAGTTTCATTGAGAGAAGCAGTCCCAACTGTTGAGCAAGAATCTGACGATGAGATGTTGTGTTGGTCAGGTGCACCAAAACGTCCCCGCTCTCCAATTGTTTGAACTGAGAAAATGGGGGTTTCTGATCCTGTGTTCCGCGAGCCCCGGCGAAGAGTGCAGATGAATAACAGCAAAAGTTTTAAAACAGTGCAAGGTCCGGTTCAAATAAATCCAGACATGTGTGATGCTGTGGGAAACAATACTGAACGTGATAGGGGCCGTGATGTGAGACAGAGTTCTATACAACAACCATCGAAAAAAATGCCCACAAGCTTCGAAGGTGAAATTCAGAGGGGCGAATCTTTCCAAAAACCACCTCCACATAAACAAGTGTCTCAACAACCTAGATCGAACACTGGACAACTTACAGGTCGTAAAGGTAAAGAGCTGCCCATGGAAAAACTAATAATAGACAACATGAAGTATTTCAATCTACAAGATTGCAATGCTCATAATAGGTTATGATAAAGTGTACTCACTTGCCCTTAATACTGGAGCAAAACATAAATTTCAGGGCACCTCTGAAGTTCAAATGAAGACTAAAAATATAGATATCAAAGATACAAGCATCAAAGTTATAACATTATCAACCGTGTTTTGGGACAAGCATATTACACTAAGAATAACAGTCATGCTCTCAAGAAGGTGCATAAAGGGAGAAGGTGAAGACTCAACATAAAAATAAAAGAAACGCCCTTCGTAGAGGGAAGCAGGGATTAGCTCATGTGCTAGAGATTTCTATTTTATTAAACATAGATATTGAAAACATTTTTGAGAAAGGTGTATGCTTATGTCAACGAATGGTAAACAGCCAATACAGTACGTCAGAAGCCAACTAGACTTTACAAGAGCGGCTTCCATAGAAGGACGCATCTGAGTAGAAGGTCATCCCTCTTTCTCTTTTGTTTACACAATTATGGTTTGACTGATAAATCCGGGGAAAAATAGTGAAGAGAATTTGTTGTATTAATTTGGGGCTGGGCACCCCGCTGCCGGCTCTTCTATCATTTGGATAAGCGGATGAAGCCACTAGTCCAGGATGTGAAATCCAATCAACAAGCGAGATAAAGATTCTCTAATTACGTCCTCGTGAGCTAAAATAGGGGCCTAAAACAGGAATAATTTTTAGTAGGTTTTTAAAGGTAGCACACGAGAAATTTACTTGGAGTGGCGGTTAAATACCACATATATATAGGTAGGTATGGTGGACACAATGGGAAAACTTTGGTTTTTGGGAGTTGGATGCACGAGTAGAGATCATACTCAGTACAGATGAAGGCTAGCAATAGACGGGGAGCCACACTCAAGAGAGCAACAACTGTCATAGTCATGCTTGCGACAAAAAAAAATTAACAGGGGCATAAAAATGATACGAATACTCTGAGGCAAAATAAATTATCTAGGCTTAATTGAGTTTTTGTTTTCAGTCATAGCATGCGTGAGCATGTGCCAAGTCGATTCAAGAGAAACAATCAGAGAGAGATAGCACAATGTCATACCCTTCTATGTATAAAACAATGCAAGCAAACATTCATACGACATGCTATCTTATATTAATAAGTTGGAACTAACACATGAGAGCACGAACTACCAAGCATCAATTAAATAACATACACCTTACATGAACGGACTAAGCATGTTCACACAATGAGGATATGTACAAAAATAAAACAAATCGAGTTTATACCAGCCTCTCACCACAACTTGGATAGTCGTAATTCATCATTACAGCTCTTCACTTGTGGATTGAATAATATAGCATGATACTCAAGCTCCAATGGAGACACGGAAGCCCGGTGAACTCTGCAACAAACTTTACGAAACCAAAGAAGAACAACAAATATTTTGGGGTTTTCGATTTAAAACAAGATAAGAAAGAAACAAGCAAACAAAGCAAAATATTTTTGGATTTTTGAATACTAAACAAAAACGAGAAAAGAAAACAAACCAACTAAAGAAACTAAAGAAGAAAATAAAGAGACACAACAGAACTATTTTTGGTCTTTTGTGTTTTGGAAAACAAGAAGAAAAAAATAAAATAAAGAGAAATGAAAGAAAACGAAAACAAACGAAGGAAGCAAAAACATGGATATACAATGAACCGACCGAACATGATATATAAATGAGTGTGCTGTCGGTATACCTCCCCCCAAGCTTAGGATTTTGGCCTAAGTGGAGATCAATCATGGCGCGTGAAGTATCCCCACTGTGGTGGGTTGTCCCTCGCATGGTCGTACTCGGGCTCCCAAGAGGAAGATGAAGCAGCGGGCGCATAGTAATAACCGGGGTGCTTGTACGGGATCCCCGTGGCGTCGAAGGGCTGGACGAAATCACCATCGTCCCCCTCTCCAGCATCCTCCCTTTGCTGGCAGTGGTGCTCAACGTATGTGTCCAGCTCACTCTCAGAAAGCATCCATCCTTGCCTGCTATTAAGATTAAACAAAAGAGGTGCAAGGAAAAGTACGTTCCTAACAGTTTTAGTAACTCTCCACCTGGATTGTTTGGAGAAAGTTATTTCAAAAGATAAATTGTGGAAGTTAGCATGGGTAGAATGAAACTTACATTGAACCATGGAAATAAGGTCTAGCATCTCTAAAGGAAACTGTAGGTCTAGAGGGTGTGGCTCCAAACCATGCAAAGCTAACAAGCGCGAGGCAATAAGACCTCCACAAATCCCGCCCTTCTCACGGTTAAGCGAGAGGCGGTAAGAAATTAAAGCGCCAAAGTTATAAGACCTATCACATCTTAAGGCAGCTGCAATAAACGCCAAATCATATACAGATAGCTTGTTGGAAAATTTTCTAGCTAACACACATTTAGAAATAAAATAAGCAAAGTATCGAATGCTAGGGAGTTGAATTTCTCGTATTTTACAAGTCTCCCTGTGAAGCTTCTGCCTTGGCAAATCTCCTCATATAAATCTAGCAGTGGTTTAGGCTGCCCTCTTATCTTCTCAAAACAACCCTACTCTGGTACCTTGATAGCTGCACAAAAATCACTGAAAGGCAAGTTTACAACTTTATTGTAAATTTTAAAATGAACCATAAAGTTAGTTGAGGTCCATTTAAAATGAAAATACTGCACCACAGACATAGTTAGTTTCACATGATGGATAGGTTTATCCTCAATGAAACGGTCCAAGCCTGCATTATGCACAAGACTGTTGAAATCCTGCAGAATTCTTGTAATCCTCATGAATTCCAGACACGGATAAATTGATGGAAACACTCTCTCTTCACGGTGCACGAGCATGACCTCATGCAACTCCAACTCATGCTGGTTTAGTTGATGAACACTGTGCTCAATCTCTGAAAATTTTCAACAATCACTAAAAAAATTAATTTCAAGCAACTATAAGGTGGATACTACCAAAGGTACTTATATGAGAGCTAAACATATATCAAAACTAAATTATTTCTACTCAAATCAAGCATGCAAACTCACATAAGCTGTCACCTACAGTACCAAAATACTCAAGAAATACTCCACTAAACAAAATTCTACTTTGATCATCAGAGCAGTCACATACCGGAGAGCAAATGCACGAAATCTCAGCACAAATGATGGGCTGAAGAAGGAAATCGAAAATCCAGATGAAGAACAGCCAGAACACGGGTTCTAGGAAATGTTTTCAGTTTGGGGGTGAGAGAGAAGACTTTGGCAGGGGAGAGAGTTAGTGCGGGGGCCAGGGGGCCCCACACCATGTGCTGGCGCCACCAGGGGGCTGGCCGCGCCACCCCATGGTGTGCATGACTGGTGGGTCCCTCTGGGGCCTCTCAGGTGGCTCTCTGCCTCATTTTTGACGTAAAAAATTATTATAATTTTTCTGAAATTTTTCGGGAAACTTTATTTTTGAGGTATTTCTAGAATTTTAATAATTAATAAAAACCAGAAAAACAAAAGTGAAAAGGTGAAAAACAAGCCAAAAAGATAACTATAGAGCTTCTATGACACTCTAATGGAAAAAATATCCAAAGAAAACAAAGGTGGTAGTGGTGAAAACAAAAGTATGGGTGGTGAAAACATGCATAACAACGATAATCAGGGTGAAAACATGATGAAAACATGCATAAGGATAGTGGAAAACATGATTGTACTCAAGTAGAAATGTCATAATAGAAGTAAACATGGTGAAAACCTAATGGGAAAGTTAAAAACATAGTGAAAACATTTTCCACTTCATTTAAAATCATTTTGTTAACAAGGGTGATCAAGTCTTGTTATCAGAACAATTTTCATATCAAGCAGAACTTTGCTAATCACTAAATATTTGTGTTCCCTCAACCTTGATAGACATAGTCCCAATCATAATGATTTCATATACTTTTCGTGGTACTGGAATGGCACAATAAAATTCTCCAATCTTGATGGTCTCAATATTTTCAATTGAATTTAAACCATATCTTCTATCAATCTTCTTGGGAAAATAAATAGTATGCTATTTACCATTAACATTTTTTTTAGAGAGTACGCAATTGCGTACCGTAGTTTTATAGAAGATAGACAAACATTACAGGCAATGACCATAGCTGGACCCAGCTACTGTCAGCCACACCACAACGAGGGCTCCCCTGGTTCAAACAACCAGAGAAACACGCACACACCCACACCCACACACCCACACCCCCAACTCCTCTGAATGCACTACTCTCGCAAAAAGATTACTCCCTCCGAGACCAGCTAACTGCCAGAGCCTCCAATCCTCTAGGACCTGGTCGACAAGGCCACGGGCCGTGAAGATCCCTTTCTCGTTGTGGAAAGCCCTCGCGTTCCTTTGCTTCCACAACCTCCAGCTGACCAGGATGATCAGCGTGTCCAGGCCCCTGCGATCTTTCCGACTGAAACTCCTCCTGACATTGAGCCACCATCCCCTCCAGGACATTCCGCTATCAGGTGCAGTAACAGGCACACGTAACCGCTGGAAGCAGTCCATCCAGACTTCACGCGCAAACACACAGCCCAAGATGATGTGGTCCACTGTGTCCTCCTCCTGCAAGCAAGTGAAGCATGGCGAAGTTGCCTCCTGTAACCCGTGCCTAGTTCTCCGCTCTGCCGTCCACAAACGAGATTGCCAAGCTAGCCATGCAAAAATCTTGCATTTAAGTGGTGCCCAACTTCTCTAGATGCCGTTGGCTCCATCCCAGGTATTGCCAATGCAGAGAGCTTTGTACGTGTCCTTAGCCGTATAGTGCCCCGAAGCTGAACAAGGCCAGCTGAAGCTGTCTGGTTGCGAGGTGTCCCTGTGGAAATTGGACAACCGAACCATTAGCAGCAAGCACTGAATAGCCCCCTCAACCGACAGCCTTCCTCGAATGTCTTTGATCCAGACAAAGTTGTGCAATGCCTCCACCATAGTTCTTCTCCTTACACACCCCTTGCTCACCGAGTTCCAAACCAGGGGTGCTAAACTCTTGACGGAGCTCCCCGCCAGCCAACTGTCGCGCCAAAACAGGGTATTCTTCCCATCTCCTACCTGTATCTGCACCAGCCTGTCGAAGACCTGCATTGCTTCAGTGTCAAGGATTGGTGGCAGCCCCTGCCACGGTCTATCTGGGTCGGTGCGGCCCAGCCACTCCCACCGAGCCCGGAGTGCTAACCCATGAAGGCGCAGGTTTCTCACTCCAAGCCCCCCAGGATGGTTGGCTTGCAAATCTGGTCCCAAGCAACCAGACACTGCCCTCCATGCACCTGATCTTTCCCTGCCCAAAAAAATGCACACATCCACCTGTTAATTTCCGCAAGCATCCACGCAGGCGCACTGGCCACCAGCAGGAGATGCATTGGCCGTGCTGTGATCACAGACTTGATCAAGATGAGTCTCCCCGATCGTTGCAGCAACCCTCGCTGCCAAGCTGGAAGCAAGTTCAGGACTTGATCCAGGAGGGGTTGCCATTCCACCTTCGTGAGCTGTCTGATACCCAGCTGCAAACCAAGGTACTTGCACGGGAATTTTGCAAGCTCACACCTCAGAACGTGCTTCACCAGCATATTATCTGCCAGAGAACCCCGGATGCTAGTTGCTGCAGACTTAGCATAGTTTACTTTCAGCCCCGACGCCTCCCCAAATATCCTCAAGATCTCCCGTACTGCAACTAGATCATTGGTCGTAGGCTTGACAAAAATTGCAGGTCATCAGCATAGACCGAGACGCGCTGCAGCCCCGTGCACCCCTTCAGTTTCATCAGTACACCCTGTTCCTCGGCCTGAACAATTAACAGTGACAGCACCTCCATTACAAGGACGAACAACTGTGGCGATGTTGGGTCTCCTTGTCTCACTCCCTGTACATAGACGAAGCTGTTGCCGGGCACCCCATTGACCAGCACCTTGGCGCTAGCCGTGGACAGCAGCAGAGAAATCCATTTGAGCCAGAGCCTCCCAAATCCCATGGCTTGCATCACCTCGAACAAGAATGCCCAGGATACAGTGTCAAAGGCACGCGAGATATCTAATTTTAGGAAAACCCCCTTCTCCTTTTTGGCATGCAGCAGCCTAGCCACCTGACGCACCAAGCAGAAGTTGTCATGTAGACTTCGACCACGAATGAAAGCTGATTGATTTGCACTGACAAGATCCCCAATTCTGCTTCTGAGCCTGTTTGCCAGAATTTTAGAAAATAGCTTGGCAAAGCTGTGAACAAGGCTTATTGGTCGAAAATCGCCCACCTCCTTAGCGTCCTGCCGCTTGGGCACCAGTGTGATCAGAGATTTGTTGAGCTTGCTAAACCCTCGTCCATCTCCCACCGCGAGTTTGAGCAGAGCTGCCATAATGTCATTCTTGATCACTGGCCAAGCTTTCTGATAAAAAATCCCAATGAATCCGTCGGGCCCAGGTGCTCTGTCAGGGGGGATCTCAGCTACCACTTGCCACACTTCCTCAAGAGTGAAGAGGGCCTCTAGCTCCTGCAGATTACGCCGCTGCACTCCGATGGCCGACAGGTCCACCGTGTGCTCCCGCGCAGAAGCTCTGCCCAGCAGCGCCTTGTATTCCTCAAAGAAAGCATCCTGCTTATCCTCCTGCTCCGTGACCATCCTATTCCCCCATTGCACCGCCGGAATAAAATTCTTTGTCCTCCTACCATTCGCCACAACATGGAACAGTTTGGAATTGGCATCGCCCTCCTTCAGCCAACGAACTCTCGATCTCTGCCTGGCTATTGTTCTCTCTAGCGATGACAGGCCCAAAGCGGATAGCTTGAGAGTGTCCCTAAGCCATCTCTCCCCTTCAGACATCATCCTCCTATCCTGCGCCGAATCAAGCTGCAGAATAACCAAATTGGCCATTGCCAATTTAAGCTTTACATTGCCCACCGTCTTCTGTCCCCACGCCTGCAGGCTCCTCGCTGTATTCCGGAACAGCACATCTAGCCGCTTGAAGGGATCCGTGATCCCTTGGTCACACACCCAGGCTGCGCGAACAGCCTCCAAAAACCCTGGCAACTATGCCCAGAACAGTTCAAATTTGAACCTATGCTTGGGACGGAGGCCTGCATTCAGAGATAGATGGAGGGGCGCATGGTCAGACAGCGTGGAGGCCAATGCTTGCAACATGGAATCCGGATAGAGTAAGTCCCAACCGATCGACGCCAACGCTCTGTCGATCCTAGTGAGCGTGGGTGTCTCCCTGCCATTACTCCATGTAAACAACCTCCCGTGGAGATAGAGATCCTTGAGCTCATGTGCATTGATGAATTCCCGGAAACTGCGCATCAGGCCTCTGTCCAAATTGAGGTTGTTTTTCTCGCTGGCGTTGAGGATCAAGTTGAAATCCCCTATGAGGAGCCATGGCCCCGGGCAAAGACGTCTCCTTTTGGCCAATTCCTCCAGAAATTTCAGTTTGTCTCCCCTGCGCTGCGGACCGTACACCACCGTTAGCCACCAAACTGAGCCATTAGCAGTGTGCACTTCAGCATTCAGCGAAAAAGAGTCCACAGATAACCGCTCCATCCTGACCACAGAACAGTCCCAAGCCAGTAAAATGCCACCTCTAGTCTCTTGGGCCGGTAGGAAGGAGAAACCATCGAACGCCGGCCCGAGACACTGCAATACTGTCAAACTGTCCACACTAGCCAGCTTTGTCTCCTGAACACACACTATGCTAGCTTTGATCAAACTCACAAACTCCCGCAGTGCATCTCTCCTGCAAGGGTCATTCAGGCCCCTGACATTCAAGCTAAGGATCTCTGAATTGTAATCCATGTGGAAACTGCGACAAAAACTCCAACAACCTGACACGCACTGCACTAGACAGCGATGCCACCAGCCTCCACCCCAATTCCTGCAAAATTGTCAGGCAAAACCTTACCGAAGATCGTAGCCACCGCTCGCAGCTGCGGCTCCCGAAGCGGCGAATCGAAAAGGCCGCGGAATTCCTGCATCGCCCTTTCGTCGACGTCCAGATCCGGCTACGAGATCCCCAGAGCCGCGAGCAGGGAGGATTCCGCTGCCGACGCCTTCTGCTTGCTCGGCGTGGGCGCCGCCACTGCACCCCCTCCCGCCGCTCTCGTAACCCGCCTTGGAGCCTCCTCCGCCTGTCTCGCCGAGCATTGCTCAATTTCACGGAGGATCGGCGGCGCAAGCTTCTTCAGTATCGCGGCGCAGAACTGCCGCATCCGACCCAGTGCCACCCCCTCCTCTCGAGCAATCTCCAATCTCCGCCCATCCTCTAGAAACACCCCTTGCATCTCCTCGTTTGGCCCATGAAAGGATCTAAGCGGCTGAATCGACAAGCCCTCGCTGCAGAGCTCACCATCACGGGCCGTAAGTTGGGCCGCCTCTGGCTCCTGGCCCAATCCCCCTTGCGCAGTGCAGGAGTGGCTTGGCATGCACGTGCCAGAGAGAGACACCTGTATGAACTCTTCCCTAAGTTCCTCGACATGGCTGGGCTCCACCTCCTCATTACATGGCTCCCTGTGGTCGTTATCCGAAGATCCGGTCATGGAGCCCGGGCCTACCACCACCGCGCCACCTGTACCCACCTCGCAGCCCGTACCCCGTCCCACACTGCTGTCCACACCAGCCAGTGGGTCCAGAGGAGCAGCCCGTGCGATAGGGGAACCAACCCGCGAAGCTTCCGATGTCTCCACCACATCTCCACTCCTCGGGATCCTCAGCGGGGGAAGATCGCACTTTGCAGTCCCAACCGCTCCATGGTCCCCCAACAAAGCCACTTCCCCTAGCTCTGGAATAGCTGCAGGGGTGCCACCTGCCACTACTGTCTGCACCGCTGCAACCGGAACAGACTGCTTTCCAAAAGCACATTTGTCCTGAGGCCTGGGCACCGCCCTATCCTGACACTGCACCTCCTGCACCCTGCTTGACTCCTTTCTGACCCAGACCTTTCCCCTTGACCGAGTCCGTACTGGGATCGCACCGTCCAACTGTGGAAGACGCCAACCGGCCGGCGTCTCCGCCCCCATCGTCGGCGAGCCTGTCTGCCCACCAGAACGGCGGCGTCCGCCAGTGTCCCCTCCGTCCGCCGCCGGCCCGCGCCGATCAGGGACACCCGGCGTCCAGCCCCTGCAGTGTTATTTTTCGTTGATTGCAATCAATAACAGCCCCTGCAGTGTTAAGACACTACCAAATTCCGTGCGGTCTGTGACGTTTCAATACCGTTAGGGATGGGCTCCAAACCGTCGCTAAGGGCAATCCGCGACGGTTTACGCGACAGAGTGAAAATGTTCCTGATCGACTATCACGGATGATTCTGCGACGATTAAATGAACACTAATCCGTCGCGAGCTACTGGCCGGCCCAGCACAAGGCCCAACAAGGAGCGACGTTTTTTTTCGTCGCAATGTGTGTACACGTGGCATCGTTTCCCCGTTACCCGTTACTGACGTCACTTCCACCGTTCCTGATGTCATCATCGTCTTGACATTTTAAAAATGCCGTGATTGGAACTATCGTTACCTCCGTTAATGACGTCATAATATGTGCGACGTTTATTTTCTCGTCGCGGGTACAAGCAGTATAAGGTGCCACGTGTCGCTCTCATAATGTTCCACGTATACGCTTATTCCCGACAAATTTATAACGTTGACCGACGGTACGACGTTTTAGTTCATCGTAAGACGTCGCGAATCATGAGCCAGCACGTGTACCAACACGGCATGTCCACGTCGAAACGTTTCCATGGCATGTTTATTTCGTCGCGATTTCCATCCAATAAGGTGCCGCCTCATGGATCTACCATATAGTACCACGTGTCCTCGTATTCATAAGAATGGAAAATACTATACTAGTTTTCACAGCAAAGCAAACACAACAAATACATAAAATCCGAATAAGGTCACAACATAGCTCACCAGCAAAGGCAGTCTAATACAGTTCAACAGACAACAAGCGGTTTCACAAAGGGCTACCCAGTTCCATATCTCGGATGAACTTGAGCCAACATGCCACCAATAAGGGTTTTGTACATTTCTTGACTCTTCTTCATACATTTGTGTTCCTCCGTCATACGCAACAATTCTTGTCGATGCTTCATCCTATCTGCATCAGGTTGTTCCTTGGCCTGCTTCAACTCATCAACTACAGACTGCATGCCGTGCCTCTGTTTTCTCTCAGAATTAAGTTGAAGGTGAAACTGAGAGTTTGTTGCTCTTGCACTGGTTGTGACCCCACCTATGGTATTCAGGAAAGAGGTTCCTTGACAGCGTCATCTACTGAAGTACGTTCTAGCATATGATATTGCATTTCTTCCTATAAAGCATGTAAAAGTTTTAGATGAAATAGAAGCTGAACTAGCTTGTAAGGAACATTGATATCATGACAAGGTTGTACATAAAAAAGATGCAAATAGCAGATGACAAGCAATTAAGCACGCATGACAAGCTTGTAAGGAACATAAATGAAAAAAATCACATGACAGACATGTAAGTAAACATGGTTGAAAATAGCAGAAGACAAGCATGTACAGAACATAAATGAAAATAGCAGCTCACAAGGATATATGAACTAGCAGATGAAAAGCAAGCAACATGCATGTGCATGAACTATGAGATGACAAGCATAGGTGAAATAGCAGGAGTTTGTGTTAGAATTCACAAAGGGAAGCATCAGTACGTATCTAGAAGAATCTATTGAGGTAACTGTTGATCCCAGAGATAAACAGTATTCTGAGGGACTTACAATTGCTCTTTTCACGGGCGAAGAGAATCCACGTGTCTTGTTGTTGTGCGTAGCTTTGAACAATTCAAAGGCATCTTCCCCCATGTCGCAGCAAACCTCGTAGCTATGAGAACCTGTGGCGCTATGGAACTGGACGGCCTGTCTGCTTTGCCTGGCTTTCATACAAGCCATCTACATAAACGAAGTATGAACTGATTAGACACAGTCCAGGTTATGGAATAGAAACAGTGGCAAGGTAGAGTGAACAAAGACAGTACCTGTTTCCTGACTGAGGACCAGTTATCGACTAGCCTGCACCATTCTGCTTCGCGCATGTGCCCAACTAGATCAGGATGCGTTCGTACAACTCTACTCTTGTATCTAACGCTGTCAAAAAATTCTTGCTTCAGAATATGGTGTCTTTGTCTTGTACAGTTCTTGAGATGCATCAAAAGAGATTGACGAATAACATGGTCTCTGGGGTTCAGATGAAACTTTGACTGAAACAAAAGAAAGAGCACTTTTCAGTTATATGAACAAGAATGGAATGAAATGAAAGGTTGGGTTACAAAACTTACATACACGTGGCCGTGGTAGGAGGAAAATATATCTTTCCTTCTCTTGTACTCTTTCCAATGGGGGAAGATAAGGACAGTGTGCTTCACAGCTAATGAACACACAGTAGCATACATGGCAGCAACCTTTGGGTCCACTGGCCTTGTCTTTCCTAGAGGAATAACAATTCTGATCTTGTTTCCTTTGGACATGTTTTTTCTCCTCGCAGCCGCACAACTCGAAACAATGTCTTCACATGGGTAATCTACAGAAATTGTGGCATTGCTAGAGTTAATATTCTGCATTTTGGATTTCCCTCCACACATGGCACCTCGTAGAGCATACAATCTCTGTGATATGTCATCTTGCTCTTCATTGCAGGCACCTTGCTTCTCTACATGGGAACCTTGCCTCTCGCCTAGGAATGGTGGCAGCTCGCCTTGCACACCTGGCAGCTCACCGTAGGGAGGTACCTGCTCGCATTCGGCGGCTACGTCGTCAGCCTCCTCCTTCTGTTGGGCAGCTTCCAGCTGGCCATGGGCAAGTGCCTGCTCGCCTTGGGCAGCTTCCTGCTGGCCTTGGGGAGCTTCCTCCTCGTCTTGGACCACTGGTCTCTTGAGTTCGTCATCTGGATACGGATCGACATGGGCAACTGCATGCTCGCGATGGGCCTTGACGCGCTTGCGTTCACAACCATGTCCACCAAGAGGCATCTTTGTCCTACCAGATGTACTCTTGACTTTAATGTTCCTAACCTGCACGGTTCATATGTACCAAATCAACTAGGATAGTAGCACAAAATACATGGCAGAACAATAATTAAGCCAGCAGTTCCACACAACATAATTACCTTTATTGTTGAGCTATCATGCAAGGCATGGCTTATCTAGATGGTGGACATGGTATAAATGGAAATAAATAGCTTACAATATAAGTCTAGAATTGATGATTTATGCGAATAAATGAAAATAAACAGCGCATACATGTTCTTTACAAATAGCCTTATCTTTCATTGGGATGTGACAACATAGAGTTAGAAAATCTTAGTGATGCAATTTGCCGTTTGACCATATCATATCAGTAATCTAATTTGTGGACCTAAGTATGATAGGATCGCATGAGAAGTGATCTTAAGCTTTATACAAGCTCGAAAATAAGCAACCTCTGACCAAAGGAACTTGACGGCAACCAGGCAGGCGAGGTGGCAGATCTTGAGGATGACCTGGACGGCGAGGTGGCAGATCTTGACGGCGACCTAGACGGCGAGGTATCAAATCTGGACGGCGAGGTGGCAGATCTGGATGGCGTCCTGGACGGCGAGGTGGAAGCCCGGGAAGGCGAGCTGAGCGGCGGGGTGGACGACCGAGGACGGGAAGGTGGAAGCCCGGGAAGGCAAGCTGCACGGCAAAGTGGAAGACCGGGGACAGCCAGGTGGAAGCCCGGGAAGGCGAGCTACAGGGCATGGTGGAAGGCCGTAGCGGAGTAGATGGGGTTTAGGAGGAAAGGGGGATTTCGGACAAGAAGAGGAGGGGAAATTTCGGCGAGGGGGCAAATAAGAGGGAGAGGTTCGAAATTTAGGGCGGCATAGGCGGCAAAGTTTTTGGTCGATAATTTGGGTGGGCGGCGCGAAATTTTCTGCGCCCGCCATATTTTGGTACATTGGCTAGAGAACATTGCTGGCTGTTGGATACATGATGGATGTCCTAAAAAGATAACCATTATTGAAATATGTTATTTAAGGATAATGGGAAGACATCTATAAATTACTGACATAAACTATTACTAATAATAAATAAATTACCCTACCATTGTCTAGGGTGTTCCTTGATCCTAACCTAACACAACCAAACAATTGGCTCCGCTTTGCTACCCCTTTTCCGGCTCACGTAGAGGGGCCAAAATGCCGGTTCCATCTTTTTTGCCAGCGGGTCTAAGGTCTCTCCGGAGAGGGGGCTCTGGAACGTATGAATGCCACCACAACACATGCTATGCCATAAAATGTGTGTTAGACTGTGGCATGGGTCTTGGATGCCCAAGATTCCCTCGCTCTTTGTGCTAGGATTTCACCGGCGTCGAATTCTCTCTCGCGGGTTCCAGGACTGCTTAATGAGAGCCCGAAACTCCCGGATCTAGCGGAACTGGGGGAATCTTGACAAGAGGTGGGCCCTACCATTTGTCTTGGGTATTCCTTGATCCTAAAATAACACGACCAAGCAATTGGTTACACTTTGGTACCCACCCCCTTTCGGCTCACGTAGAGGGGCCAGAATGACAGTTCCGTCTTTTTCCCCAGCGGGGCTATGGTTTCTCTGGAGTGGGGGGCTCCAGATCGTCTGAATGCCACCAAATCCCATGGTATGCCATACCATATGTGTTATATTGTGGAATATAATGGGTCTTGGATTCCCAAGATTCCCTCGCTCTCCGTCCTAGGGTTTCACCGGCGTCGGATTCTCTCTCGCGGGTTCCAGGACTAATTAATGAGAGCCCGAAACTCCCGGGTGTGACGAAACTGTGGGAATCTTGCAAGGAGGTGGGCCCTACCATTCTCTTGGGTGTTTCTTAGGCCTAACCTAACACAACCAAGCAGTTAGTTCCACTTTTCTACCCCATTCCGGCTCATGTAGATGGGGCAGAACGACAATTCCGTCTTTTTCCCAGTGGGGTTATGGTTTATCCGGAGAGGGGGCTCCGGATCGTCTGAATGCCACCAAATCCCATTACACGCCACACCACGTGTGATAGAGTGTGGCATGGGTCTTGGATGCCCAAGATTCACTCGCTCTCTATGTTAGGGTTTCACCGGTGTCGGATTCTCTCTCGCGGGTTCCGAGACTAATTAATGAGAGCCCGAAACTCCCGAGTGTGACGGAACTGGGGGAATCTTGCCAAGAGGTGTGCCCTACCATTCTCTTGGGTGTTCCTTGGGCCTAACCTAACACAACCAAACAATTATTTCCACTTTGCAACCCCCGTTTGAAAGTACACAAAGGTCAACTAGGGGGGGGGGTGAATAGGTGACCTACAAATTTTAAGTCTTTTTCAATTTTAGTGGGGGCTTTGGAAAGTTAATAACTTGGTTATCTAGATGTGGAGCTAAGTAAACACCCTATGTGACAAATAACGAGTAGCAACGGAAGTAAATGCAAGGCACAAGATAACCACAAGTGAAATACACGGTGACAAGGATATGTTTCCCGTAGTTCCTTCTTAAAAGAAGTACGTCTACGTTGGAGAGGTGGGGAGCCACCTAGGCGCTCCTCAATAGCACAGATGTGCACACCTTGTTCTCCTTGAGCTTCTCCGGCGAGGGAGATTCTCGTTTCCACTATTAGGTCGACTTGAAGGCGTTGACCAAACCTTTACAAGTAGTTGAGGCAACACCACAAGTGAGATGGAGGCTCTCAACGATCTGAAGCTTCTTCCTACAAGGTGGAAGCTACAAGCACTAGGGTTTCCGTTGGATGACAAGGAAACCAAGAGATTACAAGATCCCAAGAGGTATGGTATGGGAATACAATTTTTGGCTTGGTAGAAAGGTAGATCTAGTCCTCCTCCATGAGATCCTTGAAGGGCATCGAGTTTGGTTGGAGGAGGAGGGAGATCGGGCCGTTTTGACCTCTTCAACAATGGAGGAGAGAGAGGAATGGACGAACTAGCTATCTAGAGGAAGAAGACAGCTATTTATAGGCTCCTCCAATTTCTGACCGTTGCAGTGTGCCAGGGCCGGAATATTCCGGGGTTAGCACCGGAAATTTACTATGTTTGGTGGATAGCTGGACATATATAAGGACACCCCGCGAAGGTCTCGCGTCATTTTGGGTTTTTTTTAATTTTGTGGAATTTTCTCAGCCGGTTTCACGAAAAAGTCAAGACTGCGGGCATTGTCATTCGTAGCGAGGGGTTGAATATTGAGAAACTCTTGGTGTATCTATGATCAAATAGGTAGTTGTGTACATAGAAATGATTTTTCCAAAAAATCATGAGCAAACTACGAGGCACCTTGTGACATGGGGATAACTCCTGGACCTATCGGGTGAGCCTACCCGGTCCAGGCCCAAGACTTCAGCTGGAGCCCTGGGACATCGACTCCGGCGGAACCAATCCTCTTCGGGTTGCTCATCTGCGCGTCCCACTCACCGGAATCACTCCCGGCGTTCCGCAGGTTGGAAAAGGGCATCGGCCCGGCGTTTGGCAGCTTCCACTTCCTAGCCAACAAGGCGGGAATCCTACGCTTCTCCGAGCAGACAGATCTCGACAAATCGGACTCCAAGTCTTTCTCGAGCCCGACGATCCTCGATTCGCCATCTGACGATGCTAGTCGGGACCTAGCGCCCAGTGGCAGCTCCATCCGTCGCAACACTCGCGATTTCCACACCATCGCGACTGAGGAACCCTCCAGACTCGGTGAAAGTTGTCGACCCATGCCTAGGACCCGTGAGCCATATCTGGCCCAAGTCTGCATGGCAGGGTCAACTGAACCACCTGAGGAAGCAGATGCCAGTTGACAGGAAAGAGAGCACATCAAAGTAACACGAGCCACTTGGATGAAAGCAAAGGCGAAAGTGAACTCTGGCCAGCCAGTTGAAGAAGGAGCTTCACGAGATGATCTAACCGCGTACCACTACCACTTGGTGCAGGCGGGTCGGATCATCGCTGAAGCCCGCGAGAATCTGGATGCATGAAAGGAGGCAGCGGACGCTTCAAGTGCGTGCGGCGGAGCGCTCTCGAGGACTCACTCGACGGGGAACCAACCCCCAAAGAAAAGATACGTCTCGAAGACTGCTGGCTTGGATCGGTAATCCCTCAGTGGAATCAGCAGGTCACTCGATACTTCCCTTATGCACGTCGATGAGGAAGGAAACGTACATCCGACGAACCCCGCTGTGGCACTCCTGGCAGCCGCCACATACTTAAAGGCGAACCAGCCACCCAAAATTGACACCCGCGCGGAGCAGCATCGATAGGTTCAAAAGGGGCTAGGCATGGCAGCCGCAAGAATCGCCGCTCAGAACCGCAGGAACGCGACAACGCCGGAAGCTGAAAAAACTCCTCGAGCGGACAAAACACCCTGCAGACGCGGGAGCACATCGCCCAGGAGGAAGACAAGGAGTCATCATGTCGCCCCGGAGGAAAAGAAGCCCGACGCCACTGCGATAGCCCGCATAGCGAGGACGATAGCCCGCGAGATCGTAGCCGCAGCCCACGGCACCACGGAAGCCGACCGCGACACCGCAGCAGAGAACCACGTAAGGAGGATAATCGCGACCGGCCTGGACACGACGCGCGCGGTGACATCGTGCAAAGCAAGGTCGACAGGGCTCGAGCAATCAGGAACCGCGCACGATCGCTGTCCACCTCCTCCGACGGGGAAGCCTGTGGCGCATTGTGCTTCACCCGCGACATCCGCGAGGCACCGATGCCCAAGAGATTCAAGCTCACCACAGAGATCCCGAAGTACAACGGTTCGATAGAGTCCAAGTCATGGATGTCAAATTACCTCACGGCAGTAAAATGCCAATGTGGGAACAAGAGAACGGTCATGCAGTACCTAAACCTACACCTTGTAGGTGCTGCTCGCAGTTGGCTCGAAGAAAGACCGGCGCACACTACGAATCATGGGAAGATCTCAGCTATGACTTCCGGAAGAACTTCCAGGCAACATATAAGCGGCCCGCATCTATCGAGGAGCTGCGACCTTGCAAGCAGAAGAGCGGCGAGTCCACCCACGAATACATCCAGCGGTGGACCACGCTCAAGAATACGGCAGGAAACATTTCAAAAGAGCTCGCAGTCGAGGCTTTCACCAAGGGTGCTCGACGCCCTGCCTTCCGAGAGGAACTAGGACGAGGGACGCCCAAAACTATCGGGGAGCTGATGGCAATAGCCGACAGATGGGCTAATGGCGAAGAATCCCTGCGCAACGAGAAAGCATCTTCACCCGCGCCTGAGGAGGATCGCAACGGCCGAAAGAAGAAGATGAAACACTACGACCATGACGATCGAGAGGAACTGGTGGCGGCGGAGTTCACAAGAAATCGCAACAATGGGCCCCGCGGAACTCGCGAATGGAAACCAAAGCCAGATGATAAAAATCCCGAGGAAGACCATGACGGATACTGCATGCTACATCTATTCACAGATAAGCGCACGGGGAAAACCAAGGCAACTCATCTCCTCAAGGTCTGCCGAAAGTTCCAGGACATCCATGAGGCTTACACGAAGAATCCCATGGCCGCTGTTAACCAGGGATACCCGCAACTCCCAGGAGGATTCCAGCTACCACCCCTGCCTCCACAAGGACACCAGAACGTGGCGCTAGCCGCGCTACCAGCGCCACCCGCCACAAAACAGGGAGCCAACGGATACCCAAACTAACAAGGGCTCCTAGGCATGGTACAAAAATTTTGCCCATCCCGAAGAGTCCACAAGACAAACACACGCCAAGTTAACATGGCAGTACAAGCCTCACCATCCGCACCCGAATACCTGAAGATGTCAGAACAGTCAATAACTTCCTCCAGAGAGGTTCATCCCCCACGGGTATATCGACCAGGGCACGCCGCGCTTGTCATTCAGGCGCAAATAGGCAACTACGACCTTGCTCGGGTGTTCATGGACGGTGGCAGTGGAATCAACATCATATACGCGGACACACTCCGCAAGATGAACAAGAACCTGGACGGACTCGCAGAATCGGAAACATCCTCCCACGGGATAGTACTAGGGAAAGCCGTCCGGCCACTCAGAACAATCAACCTGGAAGTGGGACGAACCCCGATGGATTACAGGAGAGAATTTCTCGACTTTGAGGTAGTCAACTGGCCATCATTGTACCACGCCATTCTCGGCCGAACAGCGTTCGCAAGATTCATTGCAGTACCCCACTACGCCTACCTTAAGCTCAAGCTTCCAGGGGAATATGGCATGATCACCATAAGCGGCAGCTTCCAAAAGTCAGACAAGTGCGATACTGAGTTCAACAATATCACGAAATCTTTCGGGACGCAGGAGGAACTAAAAGAGTTGGCAAAAACCACGGATCACTCCGTGATGCCACTCACCAAAAAGAACGCCCCAGAACTCGAGTTCAGCCCAAACAGCGACACTCGAAAGCACCAAGTGCACCCAAAATAATCCGCGAAGACGGCAATGGTCTCCACCACCTTGTCAACTGCATAGGAAAGCGCACTCGTCGAACTCCTCCGTGAGTACTAGGTAATTTTTGCCTGGAAGCCCTCAGATATGCCAGGAATATCCAGGGAGCTCGCCGAGCACTCACTTGAAGTGTTTAAAGACGCAAAACCAGTCAAGCAAACCACCCGACGTTTTTCCGAGCAAAAACAGAGGGCACTCGGAGAAGAGGTGAACAGATTGCTAGCCGCCAAGTTCATTAGAGAAATCAAGATTTCTACCTGTTTATCCAACCCGGTGTTTGTCCCGAAGAAAAATACTGACATCCTTCGCGTGTGCATCGACTATACGTCGTTGAACAAACACTGCCCCAAGGATAACTTCCCGTTACCACGAATCGACCAGATCGTGGATTCTATAGCAGGCTGTCAGCGCCTCTCCTTCCTAGATGCCTACTCGTGCTATAATCAAATCAGGATGAAGCAAGGGGACGAGGAGAAAACAACATTCATCACGCCACACAGCGTATACTCCTACATGACAATGCCCTTTCGGGATAAAAAACGCAGGCACAACATATTAGCGCTGCATGCAAAATTGTCTCGCCAAGCTCGTTGGCAAGAACGTACAAGTTTCCGTTGACGACATTGTCATCAAGACTCGAGTGGAGTTTCAGCTGCAGGGAGCGGCTGTCCTAGACAAGCTGGTCGCGAACCCCCCAAAGAGAAACACAATCCGCTTCAGCCGAAAGAACTCGGCGCATGAAAGCGGCAAGGGAATCAAGAAGGGCTACAAAAACTCCGAGTCAAAATTAGAGAGAAAGCACTTGAGCCTATACATGACTGTACACAGTCAAGTATAGCCTCGGGGGCTACCCCCATCGGGAGCACTGCCGTGCACCCGATGAAATGAAAAATCAAGAATCGGACCGAGAAAGAAAAACTTCGACTTGAGTCTATGGCCAACGGCAAGAAATTAACCATAGTCTCGGGGGCTACTCCCATCAGGAGCACTGTCATGCACCCGCTAGAGGAAAACATGCAAGGCAGGTCGCTAGAAACGAGAAGAAACTTTACCTTGCCCTGAGCAGTGGATAAGGGATCCGCCGAGCTACCCGAGACCTCCTAGCTAGCTGACGCTCCAACATCTGCAGGTTGTGCACCCGCGAAGTTGGGCATCCCATACTCCGGAGCTTCGGTCGTCTTTGCTGGGCTCGGAGATCTTCGAGTAAGATCTGCAACAGGAGTGGGGTCCACGACGACCTCTTTCCTCTTCATAGATGGAATTGAGGAAGTCAATTGGCCCGCGCTAATGGTCTCCAGACTGATACAAAAGATAAAATCAGAAAAGGAAATGACGGAAGAAGATTCACGACTAAGAATAGGGTGCACAGGACTTAGTCATCCTCGTCATCATCTTCAAGAACATCCGGGTTCCAGGCGGTGCAGATCTTCGACTGGCGACCCGCAGGAGGGAGCACGTTGAGAGGAGTCACCCGAAGGGGCTCAACCTCCTTGACGGGATCGTCGCCCAAGGAGCTACCCTTCGAAGTGACTTTGTTCTCCTCCTGCGTGCGGCGCTTGCGTTGGTGGAGCAGTTTGCTACCCGACTCCTCCTCCTCATCCACCTCGCCGCGTTCGGAGCTTGAATCAGCATCCGCGACACTGGTCTGGTGGGGGGCTTCAATGTTACTCGCCAGAAGATCTGAGACATCGTCTGTAGAAACTGGCGGATAGCTCGTCGCCACGTCCCGATTCTACAGAAGTAAAGAAAAATAAGAATCATTTCAATCGACAAAAACCCAGGGAGGAGAGAACAAAGGAAAACAAGAAAAATAGGACACTCACCTATGTCGGAGGGTTCCCAGCCTCTAATGGGTTGAGAGGGCATGTCGAGTGTCCCTCTCCTATCTTCAACTTGGTGATAGCAGCAATCTTCTTGTCGAACTCGGCATTCGAGAGGATATCGTCGCATACACGGCTCGGGTCGTAGGCGCCCGTGTACTCCCGCATGGCGGTTGGCCTCTCTTGAAGGGGCTGGATCCTCCGACGCAGGAACACACCCGACAGATGTATCCCGTTCAGCGGGGTCCCGAGCTCCTTGTCCCGGAAGCGCGCCACCTTCATGAGTAGAGGGGCGATCACCTTACCTTCTTCGGTTGTAAGAGAGTGCAGCCAAGACTTCCTTCGCTTCAGGACGGCGAAGGGCTGGAATTCGGGGACGCCACCCGCCCTGTTGTCGACGACGTAGAACCATTTTCAGCGCCACCCCTGCGCCGAATCGACGAAATACATCTCCATGTAAGGGATGTTTTTGTTCGCCTGGATCCCGAAGCCGCCAGTCCACAGAGGCTCCCACACCTTCTTGCCTGGCTGAGCCCTCGCCCGAAAGATCCACACTTTGAAGATGGCTTTCCAAAGTCCCTAGTGCGGACGGATCCCCTAGAAACACTCACAAAGCATGATAAAGCACGATATGCGCTGAATCGCGTTTGGAGGAAGGTCATGCAGCTGTATGCCATACACATACAGCAGCCCGACAAGAAACGGGTGGAGGGGGAGAGACAGACCTCGGGAGACGTGCTCCGAGAAGATGACGCGCTCGGTGGCGAGAGGATTGGGACTCTCCTCCTTCTTGGAAAGGCGCACACGCCTGGAGGCTTCCGGCGGGAGTAATCCCTCCCGCTGCATCTCGGTGATGCTCTACTTGGTGGTGTTCGCGGCGCGCCATTCGCCCGTCCTCTTCACGGGAGGCGCCGTAGAAGCGAGCACCACGTCCTTGGAAGACGCCGCGGCTGCGCCATGTTTCTTCGCTCCCGCCATTGGAGGGTGCTCGGTGCTCACGGAGAAGGAGATGTGTGCACGGAAGGAGAAAGTGATTAAGGGCCAGGAAACTTAACCCTCTCCCAAATCTCAGTACTTATACCCAAGCCGGACTGATCCAAGCTGTAGATCTGCAAACGTGGCATCCATCGCAGCTGCCACGCGTGAAGCGGAAACGAGGCAGCGGGGGACAGTTACCCCTGCACGATCTTTACGAAAATATCGTGCGCCTTTATAGCGCGCGACCAGCGGAAAAACCGGGACACGGCCGATCGTTTCCGGTCAAAAAGCCGACACGGTGGGCCCGCGCGCTCTGCCCCACTTCATCACGTCCCATCGGGAGCAGTCGGAACGATCGAGTGTGCAGTGACGTCACTGCGCACCTCACGACACGCGAAATATTTTTCGTATAAGCATCAAAACGCAAAATTTCTTTCGCATGGACACCCTGACACGAAATCTCTTTCATATGAGTACATCAAAACGCGAAATTTCTTTTGCATGGACACCCTGACACGAAATCTCTTTCGTATGGGCACATCAAAACGCGAAATTTCTTATGCATGGACACTTCGACACGAAATCCCCTTCGTATGGACTTCATAACGCAAAATCTCTTTCGCACATGATCAAGAAAAAGGAAGATTTCTTCACCCGAAGAATCAAAGGAACATGGTTAAGGTAAAATCGCGAGTGTGCGGCTCCCGCAAGGCTACCACACGATGTACTTACACATCCTTATACTGAATCGTTCAGCCGACTAGGCACATCTGGAAGTCGTATTCTTTCGAGTAGGAAGGTAAGACCCAAGGAGATCTCCTGTGGGCCTCGAATCGCACTCAATCTGCGTCCTCCGGTAAATTTTCCGTGTCAACAACACGAAGAAAAATCCTAGCGGACGCGCCGGGTACCCCTTTAGGTTAAGTTCGACTCGGTAAGACCTCCACGGCCCAGTCGCAACAATCACCTCGCCGGATTCGAGTCGGATGTCTCGAATTCGTGTAGGCCAAAACCGTTTTTGCCATAGATGGAATTAATTGGCCCTGATCTTTTGGGAGAGCCAAATGACTGAACCACATCCTTCTGCGAAAAAACAAACACAAGGCACATTTATCACTCGATGCCCGAGTACATGAGCGCTTCGCGCAAAGGGTATACGCCCTCAGAATCAGGCGACTGAATGGCTAATCGAAAAAATCAAGAACGAACTTTGAGTGCTTACCCGACTATTCTCAGTAGAGTAAACACTTGGGGGCTACTAACGTGGGGATGGCTCCTAGACCTATAGGGTGATCCTAAATACATGCAAGGCAGGTCGCCAGAAACGATAAGAAACTTTACCTTGCCCTGAGCAGTGGATAAGGGATCCACCGAGCTACCCGAGACCTCCCGGCTAGCAGATGCTCCAGCATCTGCAGGTTGTGCATCCGCGAAGCTGGGCATCCCATACTCCGGAGCTTCGGTCGCCATTGCTGGGCCCGGAGATCTTCGAGTAAGATCTGCAGCAGGAGCGCGGTCCACGGCGACCTCTTTCCTCTTCACAGATGGAATTGAGGAAGTGAATTGGCCCGTGCTAATGGTCTCCAGACTGCTACAAAAGATAAAACCGGACAAAGAAATGACGGAAGAAGATTCGCGACTAAGAATAGGGTGCACAGGACTTACTCATCCTCGTCATCGTCGTCAAGAACATCCGGGTTCCAGTCGGTGGAGATCTTCGACTGGCGACCCGCAGGAGGGAGCACGTTGAGAGGAGTCACCCGAAGGGGCTCAACCTCCTTGACGGGATCTTCACCCAAGGAGCTACCCTTTGAAGTGACTTCGTCCTCCTCCTGCATGTGGCGCTTGCGGTGGTGGAGATGTTCGCTACCCGACTCCTCCTCCTCATCCACCTCGTCGCTTTCGGAGCTTGAATCAGCATCCGCGATGCTGGTTTTGTGTGGGGCTTCAATGTTACTCGCCAGAGGATCTGAGACGTCATCTGTAGAAACTGGCGGATAGCTCGTCGCCACGTCCTGATTCTACAGAAGTAAAGAAAAAGAAGATGCATTTCAATCGACAAAAACCCAGGGAGGAGAGAACAAAGGCAAAAAAGAAAAATAGGACACTCACCTATGTCGGAGAATTCCCAGCCTCGAATGGGTTGAGAGGGCACATCGAGTGGCCCTCTCCCTACTTTAACTTGGTGATAGCCGCGATATTCTTGTCGAACTCGGCGTTCGAGAGGATATCGTCGCATACACGGCTCGGGTCGTTGGCGCACGTGTACTCCCACATGGCGGTTGGCCTCTCTTGAAGGGGCTGGATCCTCTGACACAGGAACACACCCGACAGATGAATCCCGTTCAGCGGGGTCCCCAGCTCCTTGTGATATGGGGTGGCCCAATCTTCTCAATGAGCTTCTCTCTCTTTTTGTATTTTCTGATATATGTGGATAACTAGTGCTACACTGAGACCTCTCACTTGGATGACCCTTGTTGCCAATGCAACAACAATCAAGCCCTTTGGATATTCTCAACCACACACTCTTGCACAAGCAATCAATGATCACAAGTGGTCCTGTATCCCCCTAATTCCCAATGGAATAGCAAGATATCATGCAAACTTTGACTTGGTAATACTTCAAGATGAATGCTTAGCAGCAATACAATCTCAAGGCTCGGGTTTTCTTTGTCTAAATTGTTCTCCCCTAATCCACACGCAGGTGGCAAGAATATAAGGGGGAGGGGTGCGGCCACAAGGGTCCTTGCGCAAGCCACCCACCTCCTACTAGGACTAGGACTCCTATTAGGACTAGGAGTCCAACTAGGACACAAATAGCACAAATATGGATACAAACCGACCCACACTATGGGATTTCGGCCACACATGGTATACAAACCATACCTATTCGAAAATAGGATTTATATGGTGCATTTGACTTGGTGGAGGCACCTATCCCCATGTCTTGATGAATAACAATTGTTTTATTGGAATAACAATTGTTATGAATTGTTTTCACCATCTTGCTTTATTGTTTTTCACCAATGTGATGTTGTTTCACTATCTTGAATGTTTGTTTTCACCATGGTCATGTGGTCTTCTATCAACTCTCCATTCATGCTTGTGATAACATAATCCTTAGGCATATCCCTATCATCCTCCCTTTCTTCAAGACAAGACGTCCTCGGCTTGTCATAATCTGAAAGTGGAAGAAACAAAAAGAACAAAGTGTATGCACAATATATGTATCTATAGTGGCATTCATTAGTGGTTAGTAAAACAAAATATTGTGCATATGTCATATGATCACAAAGTTTGTATGAAAACAACACATAATAGTCATAGCAATCGTAATTGCAAATATAAGTGAAGCTTGTTTTAATGGCACATGTATCCAACCAATATTGTGGTAAACTAAAAATATATGTGCAATCATGCCCATATGTAGGATTGAATTCATCTACCCAAGGTAATATATTATGTAATTCGGCCACATTATCATAGGTTATACATATGTGATGTACCATGAAAATTTTACTCAAGTTATAATCACCAATCAAATTAAGTTTGAAGCTAGTACCATATGTGCTAGAATTATCATAATCTATTGTATTCATAGCACATTGCACATCAATTGGTTCTTTTAACAAGATATAATAGACAATTTTGCTAAACCGATATCAATACCCTTGTCCCGGAAGCGCGCCACCTTCACGAGTAGAGGGGCGACAACCTTACCTTCTTCGGTTGTAAGCGAGTGCAGCAAAGACTTCCTTCGCTTCAGGACAGCGAAGGGCTGGAATTCGGGGACGCCAACCGCGCTGTTGTCGACGACGTAGAACCATTTTCAGCGCCACCCCTGCGCCGAATCGACGAAATACATCTCCATGTAAGGGATGTCTTTGTTCGCCTTGATCCCGAAGCCGCCAGTCCGCAGCGGCTCTCGACCTTCTCGCCTGGTTGCGTCCTCTCCCGAAAGATCCACACTTTAAAGATGGCTTTCCAAAGCCCCTAGTGCGGACGGATCCCCAGGAAACACTCACAAAGCACGATATGTGCTGAATCGCGTTTCGAGGAAGGTCATGCAGTTGTATGCCATACACATACAATAGCCCGACATGAAACGGGTGGAGGGGGAGAGACAAAACTTGGGAGACATGCTCCAAGAAGATGACACGCTCGGTGGCGAGAGGATTGGGAGTCTCCTCCTTCTTGGATAGGCGCACGCGCCTGGAGGCTTACGGCGGGAATAATCTCTCCCGCTGCATCTCGGTGATGCTCTTCTTGGTGGTGTTCGCGGCGCACCAGTCGCCCGTCCTCTTCACGGGAGGCGCCTTAGAAGCGCACACCACGTCCTTAGAAGATGTCGCGGCTGCGCCATGTTTCTTCGCTCCCGCCATTGGAGGGTGCTCGGTGCTAATGGAGAAGGAGATATGCGCAAGGAAGGAGAAAGTGATTAAGGGCCGGGAAACTTACCCCTCTCCCAAAGCTCGGTACCTATACCCAAGCCGGGCTGATCCAAGTTGTAGATCTGCAAACGTGGCATCCATCGCAGGTGCCACGCGTGAAGTGGAGACGAGGCGGCGGGGGAAGTTACCCCTGCACGATATTTACGACAATATCATGCGTATTTATAGCGCGCAACCAGCGGGAAAACCGGGACACGACCGATCGTTTCCGGTCAAAAAGCCGACCCGGTGGGCCCGCGCGGTCTGCCCCACTTCATCACGTCCCATCGGGAGCAGTCAGAACGATCGAGTGCGCAGTGACGTCACTGCGCACCTCACTACACGCGAAATATTTTTCGTATAAGCATCAAAACGCGAAATTTCTTTCGCATGCATATACACCCTGACACGACATCTCTTTCCTATGGGTTCATCAAAACGTGAAATTTCCTTCGCATGGACACCCTGACACGAAATCTCTTTCGTATGGGCACATCAAAACGCGAAATTTCTTTCGCATGGACACTTTGACACGGAATCTCCTTCGTATGGACTTCATAACGCAAAATCTCTTTCGCACAAGATCAAGAAAAAGGAAGATTTCTTCACCCGAAGAATCGCAAGAACATGGTTAAGGTAAAATCCCGAGTGTGCGGCTCCCGCAATTCTACCACACGATGTACTTACACATCCTTATCCTGGATCGTTCGGCCGACTAGGCACATCTGGATGCCGTATTCTTTCGAGTATGAAGGTAAGACCCAAGGATCTCTCTTGTGGGCCTGGAATCGCACTCAAGCTGCGTCCTCCGGTAAATTTTCCATGTAAACAACACGGAGAAAAATCCTAGCGGACGCGCCGGGTACCCCTTTAGGTGAAGTTCGACTCGGTAATACCTCCACGGCCCAGTCACAACAATCACCTCGCCGGATTCGAGTCGGAGGTCTCAAATTCGTGTAGGCCAGAACCGTTTTTGCCCTAAATCCAATTAATTGGCCCTGATCTTTCGGGAGAGCCAAGAGACTGAGCCACGTCCTTCTACGAAAAAGCCAACATAAGGCACATTTATCACTCGATGCACGAGTACGTGAGCGCTTCGCGCATAGGGTATACACCCTCAGAACCAGGCGACTGAATGGCTAATCGAAGAAATCAAGAACAAACTTTGAGTGCTTTCCCGACTATTCTCAGTAGAATAAACACTCGGGGGCTACTGATGTGGGGATGACTCCTAGACCACCATGGCCTTGAGCTCGAGATCATACTATTGAATTGAGAACCCCCCCCATTGTAACCAATCTACTGATAATACAGATCGAAAGAGCAGGAGTAAGGGTTTTACCTCTACGAGGGCCCCGAACTTGGGTAAATCGTGCCCCCTGTTAGCCGACGATTGTCACCAGCACCTTTACGTTCTCTTAATCGAAACCCTGCCGGATCATCCGAGGGACTTGTTGAGATGACTAATCGACACACTGAGTTCAAATTTGACCCGTTTCCAACTGAATCGTTGGGAACTTGTGTTTTTCAAAAGAGGTGGATACTCGTGGTACCTAACTTAGCTGGCGAACGGGGGGGGGGGGGGGGCGTGTTCGCCAGCGGTAATAGCACTGGCACACGAGTATTCTTGTTGCCCAACGGTAAGCTGGTGGCTATAGCATGTTTCCTACTAGTGGATACCCATGGTCGACTGGGTTTACCGCGGCAAAATCCCAATATGCATATAGAAGCCGAGAGAGAGGAAAGAAGCGAAAGAAGTTGGAGGTCTCAGACCGGATTGGGGAAATCGAAGCCAAATATCAGCAGGTGCAAAAGAATATTGACGAGCTTACAGGACAACTGCGCTCCCAGCCGCAAGACAATACACTCACGGAGGCCCATCTCAACGCCGGAGCAGCGTGGCTTCAACGGACGTACCGGCTGACGATGCAGCGGTGATGCATAGTACACAAGTGATACATGATGCTACTGCACCTATGGAGGCCGTGGATTCAATCAAGGAGAAGACAAATTGTGAGCTCCATGTGTCTTTTTTGAACATATCCATGAAGGTGGTAGACGGCTATGATTTTCCTTGTGTAGATGGAGCGACCTTCCATGGCCAGCCGATCCCATCTGGCTATGCTCATGTCGGTGTGGATGATGTTCTGGAGATTTGACAGGCACTGCGTCTTGAGCCCACCTCTCGGATTCCGTGCATAAATCTTTCAGTTCATCGACTGAATACAAATCATTCGAATTCGCCATCCTACCATGCATTGGATATGCATATATGCACTCACGAGCCACGGTAGGGCTGTATGATGGCGATACCGATTTCTTTGTTCTATCTCCGACATAAAAGGTTTGGAGTCATTTTGGGTTTTTTGAATTTTCTGAAATTTTCTTAGCCGATTTCACAACAAAGTCAAGACGGCGGGCATGACCGTTCGTAGCTAGGGGTTGAATAATGAGAAATTCTTGGTGTATCTCTGTTGAAATAGGTAGTTTTGTACCTAATAATTATTTTTGCCAAAAATCATGAGCAAATTACGAGGCACTTGTAGTTCAAATTTGTCCCGTTTCCACCTGAATCGACAGAAACTTGTGTTTTACAAAAGAGGTGGATGAAAACCTTTTCTTAGGAAACAAAAAAAATTATTTGTGCATATAACATGGTCTAGTATATTCAAAAAATTCAACTCCCATGTTTTGCAACATATTTGTGGTAGGTCCATCACAAAAAACCCATTTTTGACACTCGGAAAATGGAAAATGATTTTTTTTGTTCAATAAAAAGAAAACTTCCTCCATCAACATTGTCCTTGCTTCCAAGATACATGTTTGTGTGGAATATGGGAACATAAAAACAAAATATTCCATATATTTGGCCATAACACCCGTCATTTGAACCGAAACCCTCGAATGTTCGGAGGAGATAGCTCTTTTTTGTGAACAATTTTTCAACACAACTATCGTATTCCAAGTTTTTTTCGAAACTAGGACAGATGTAATGACACCACGCGAAGGTATCGCGTCATTTTGGGTTTTTTTGAATTATTTGGAATTTTCTCAGCCGGTTTCACGAAAAAGTCATGATGACGGGTATGACCGTTCATAGCTAGGGTTAAATATTGAGAAACTCTTGGTGTATCTCTGTTGAAATAAGTAGTTTTGTACCTAAAAAATGATTAGCAAATTACGAGGCACTTGTAGATCAAATTTGTCCCATTTCCACCTAAATCGGCAGAAATTTGTGTTTTCAACAGAGGTGGATGGAAACCTTTTCTTAGGAAACAAATTGTTTATTTGTGCATATAACATGGTCTAGTATATTAAAAAATGCAGCTCCCAAGTTTTGCAACATATTTGTGGTAGGTCCTTCACAAAAAAAATCATTTTTTGACACTTGGAAAATCGAAAATGGTTTTTTTTATTCACTAGAAAAGAAAAACTTCATACGTCAACATTGTCCATGCTTTCAAGATGCATGTTTGTGTGGAATATGGGCACAGTAAAACAAACTATGCCATTTATTTGGCCATAACACCCGTCATTTGGACCGAAACCCTAGAATCTTCGGAGGAGATAGCTCTTTTTTCTGAACACGTTTTCAACACAACTATCGTATTCCAAGTTTATTATTTTTGGTTGATACTAGGAAAAATGTAATGACGCCACGCGATGGTGTCGCGTCATTTTTGGTTTTTTTTTTTTGAATTTTCTGGAATTTTCTCAGCCAGTTTCACGAAATAGTCAAGGCGGCTGGCATGACCGTTCATAGCTGGGGGTTGAATATTGAGAAACGCTTGGTGTATCTATGTTGAAATAGTTAGTTGTGTACCTAAAATGATTTTTGCCAAAAATTATGAGCACATAATGAGGCACTTGTAGCAAATTTGTCCCGTTTCCACCTGAATCGGATGAAGCTTGTGTTTTTCAAAAGAGGTGGATGAAAACCTTTTCTGAGTAAAAAAATTGTTTATTCGTGCATATAACATGGTCTAGTATATTCAAAAAATGAATCTCCCAAGTTTTGCAACATATTTGTGGTAGGTCCTTCACAAAAAACCCCATTTTTGATAGTCGGGAAATGAAAAATGGTTTTGTTATTCAATAAAGAGAAAAACTTCCTCACTCGACATTGTCCGTATTTCCAAGGTGAATGTTTGTGTGGAATATGGGCACATTAAAACAAACTATGTCATGTATTTGGCCATAACTCCCATCATTTGGACCGAAACCCTAGAATGTTCGAAGGAGGATAGCTCTATTTTGTGAACACGTTTTCAACACAACTGTCGTATTTCAAGTTTATTATTTTTGGTCGATACTAGGACATATGTAGTGACACCACACGAAGGTCTCCTGTCACTTTGGGTTTATTTTTTAGTTTTTTTGAATTGTCTTAGCCGGCAACAACTTCTCTCTCTTAGAGTTTATGTGCTACGAGGCCGGAAGAAAGGATCATGTTGCCAACCCTTGGATAGATGGTTGCCACCAATCTTAACAAAATGGTGGACAAAAATGGAGATTTGTTGGAGTGTGAGAGGAGAGAAATATTTGGAAATGTGTTGGAGATGAAAAAAATGGAGAGCTAGCTTGGCTCGGGTAGAAGAAATAGGTTGGACACCCTTTAGTACAGGTTCGTGATACAAACCGGTACTAAAGGTGCAACGCTGGTCCCGGTTCGTATCACGAACCGGTACTAACGACCCCAAACGAACCGGTACTAAAGGTTTCCAGCTCCCTGGGCTTTGTTACTGGTACTATTTCTACCTTTAGTACCGGTTCGTAATGGAACAGGTACTAAAGGTAAAAACATTTGGCCAGTTTTCTACTAGTGTATAGACCACTTCTTGGATCATCATCTTCTCTGGAAGGCAGCGCCGACGCCCACAAATGGTAGCACTGTGGACCACCGCTAGTAGCTAGGCGACCCACCGCTGGTAGTTGGGCAGCCCATCACTTGTAGCACGCCAATCCGCGCCGTCACCGTTGGTGCTCGATTTCCTCCACGACTCCATGTTGTAATGTCACCCGATGAGAAGGGAGGATGATGGATTTGAGAGTTTAGAAAATGGGACGGGAAATGAATGAATCTAAGAAGAGGATTTGGGATGTGGCGGCATATGGATGTTGCGGGAGGCGGACATAGGCACCGAGATAGTTCACGAGTTCACGATTTAGGCGTCTCCTAGAAAGAAACTAGGAAGGAAATGGAACGATAGGGGAGGAGGAACATGGGTGGGCCCTTGATCCCGTGAAGGAGATAAGAACGGGCCAAGTATTATGCACTTGGCAAACGCTCGTTCATATGAACCATAGGATTGATCCCTTGGGTGTATAATAGCGTTTTACTATGAAAAATGGGTTGTTCGAGCACATCCTCTGGTTGAAGATGTTGTTCACACCATTATAGACATTAGAACAAAAACACCTGAAGGGAAACCCTGTTGTTTTCACACACAAAATTTCCACGTGGACACGACGAGACATGGGTGATGCATGATTGCATTATGATGAGAGGTCATCCAGAAACGCTATACAAGAGACAATCATGCCGTCTTTTTTGGAACCAAGACTACACTCTCTCAGGAGATACCCACTTAATTCTTCTATTATTTATGGGATGAAATGTCCGCCGCCCTCGATAGTAGCTAAGCTTGCATAGTTCATACCATAGCTAGTTGAAGTCACTGAGAGCGGAATCAAGAACAATGGTGTAGAGCTAATGACTCACAAGTGTAGGAGATCTGTCGTAGCTTTTTCGATGAGTAAGAGTGTCAAACCCAACGAGGAGCAGAAGGTATTGATAATTAGTTTTGAGTAAGGCTTCACTATAAACACTAGTGAGCAAATGTTTAGCGATTTTTTAATATTAAATAAAGCAATAATAAGTAAATAACGATAAAAAATACTTAGTTACTATAAGTGTACGAATACCTTTTGGCACAAAGGACAAGTCGATGATGCTTCTTATAATGACCAAAACGTTCCCGAGGACACATGGGAGGATTCATCAAGTTATTTTCGTCACACGCCGTTAATTAATTTTAAACGTTTCGCCGACATAGTGCACCATCCCATCCAAGAAAAATCCACACTTATGATTACACTACTTGCAAGAGCCCACAACTACAAGATAATAATTAAGAAATAAATCCAACCGTAGCAAAAACTCCTGGTATCTACTACTCCCTTGTGTAAAGTCTTGCGAACGGGGGTTCAGGTTTCTGTAATTCCGACAACCCTCCATAAGAAATACAATACACAATGCATTCATATAGGCCCATAAAGGTGAAGTGCTATGTAGTCGGCGTTCACATGTGATCCAACTTCTCGCTCTCCTTTTCACTATCGCAGTCTCTGCATGCATCGGCAATAGTCCGACCAAGATCATCAGCGGGTTCATCACGTGTCTCTTCTTCATCTTCTCCCATGAAAGTATCACCATATTCAGGGGGATAGTTTGCATTATCCTCTTCTTCTTCATTCTCTTCCATTATAACCCCTCCCTCTTTCCGTGTTTGGTCCAACAATTATAGTTGGGCATGAAACCGGACTGAAACAGGTGGTTGTGAAGGATCTTGGAGTCACAGTAATCGTTCTGATTATTATAGACACTACATGGAGAGAATACAAAACCATTTCGTTTTTTCGCATCGGCCACACGGAGGAAATCATGTACGCCATTATTGAACTCGGCAGAGCGTCGGTCAGTACCGTACATCCATTGCCAGTGCATCTGCATTATTGTATAAGTATATCAAACACAATAAAGATGCTAAAATTAGTATTTAGGTTTAGGTGCTAACCTCTTTGAACACTTCAGTACAATAGGCGACACCAAATAATCACCAATCGTGGAGAAAATGGGGATAAAGTCGAGCTCGGTGGTGGAAAACAAAGGAGATCAAAGAAACTACCTAGCTCAGTAATTTCATAGAGCACCTCTTGTGCATAGGAAATGAACAACAAAGTAACACACACCTCTCACTTCCAAAATAGAAAAACAAAGTAGTGCGAAGAGGCAGGGCTGGTTATATAGGAACAGATGACCTCTAGTCCCGGTTCGTGATAGCACCCGGGACTAGAGGTTCTCGACCCAGTCAGAGCCATGACACAGACCTCTAGACCCGGACCGTATTAAGAACCGGGACTAGATGTCCTGTTCGGACCGGGACTAGCTCAAACGAGCCTTTTCTTACAACTACGAGCGATGGAACTGGAGCACTAGACCCCGTTTCTACTTGTTTCTACTTGTGGATGGTGTGGAAGGTTTGGGGTCCGCCAAAATGCCGTTGTTTCGCCTCGCTTGTCATGCAGAACCGACTTTGGACTTCGGATCGTCTCGCCATCAAAGGATGGACTCATAGCCTGCTTTGCTAGTTGTGCAATTGCCACAACGAGACCGCCAGACACATCCTTTTTGAATGTCCCTTTTTCAGGCGCATCTGGCAAGCTGTGGCCTCCCGGCTTTCGTGTCCATCCCTGCTGCAGGACATGGGTTCAGGGCATCCCACGGTCCTTCAATATTGGCACTCCACTGCAAGGTCACCGACCAATTTCCCTAAGAGGTTACAGTCGGCGATAATCCTAATTGGCTGGGAAATCTGGAAGGAAAGGAACCCTAGGGTCTTCACAAACATGGCTTCACTGCCTCAAGTGCTACTTCAAAAGATTAAGGACGAGAGCAAGAACTCGATTCTTGCTGGAGCCAAACACTTAGCTGAGATTGTACAATAGCTGTGGTCCCCTTTTTTTGTTTTTTGCTGGCTTGGACCAAACCATGTTTACTTCTTCTATATCAATATAAAAATCAAATCTTTTCCCCGCTTCAAAGATATCTAAAAATCAACAGCACATGCGCGCAATGATAGGTCACGTTTTCAATCGTGCACATTGACACGCAATGGAAGGGAGATGCCAAACGCAGCCTTGGAGTTTTTGTTTTTCTTGCAATCAAAAAAGTAATCATGTCTTCGAATTATTAGTTGGGGAAGAGATCGTGATGGAAGGTCATCAAGAAGACAGAGACCAGTTGTGCACTACATGGAACATAGAAATGACATGAAAATTTATGTTGGTCGGCGAGACCGGACAAATCCAAACGAAGAAAAAACAAACGAGGACAGGAAGTGATCAAGAAGATTATTCTGTTGTTGCTGCTATCTAAAGAAGATGCCAGACGCAGCTTTGAATATTTTGTTGTTGTTGCTATCAAAACCCATGTTATTTCTTCTTCCAAATGGTTGGGGAACAGTCCGTGATAGAAGATGATGGAGACATAGGATGTAGGAAGTTTGCTACATCGACAAAGAAGTGACATACTCTCGATAGGCACGAGAGCCGGAGCCTTACGCGACGAATTACAGTTTCTAGATCATACATTTACACCACAGCAGGATAGCTGCCACTCGGTACTGCCCGCTCGTCACTAAAATCCCCATGAACAGTAGTCAGTTAGAAGAAAAGTCAAGCAGCTAGCTAAACCATAGGAAACCAGTACAAAATCTGCACCTCTCCATGACGTGCTTATATGTCTTAACATATCGTAGATTCATCAGGGACGAATCTAGCAAAACTGTGACAATGGGGTCATCAGTATGATCTCTCTATTACCATCATTAATTACTGCACATAGTTGTGGCGGTAAGGTATCAGGCTACAGCTTGAAGCTGTGACGGCAGGGTCCTGCACACAAAACATCACGATCTGTACGTCATATTTTCCCGTGGTGATTTTTTTCCGCACTTTACAGTTTACACAGCTTAGTTATTTTTTGCAGTGTATTTTTTCCATAAAAATATCTAAACATTGATGACTTTTATAGATAATTATATTAGGTCATCTCGAGCGATAACGTCCGCACTAGAGGAGCATTATTGGGGTTGCCGGCGCATGTTGCTGCCAACGGCATCCCCAATAGGATATTTGTAAAATAAAATTGAATGTGAAATCAAACTAATTTCATTCATCTTTTTTTAATTTCATTGCTGGGTCCTCCGCCATCATTGTCTTTGACGGCGAGGTAATAAAGTTATCTATATGGTAAAATATAAAGGGATATCTTGCCAAGTGGTGGAGAATGTCTAGAAGAGCATATCTAAGAGAGCGTCCCCAATTGCAGTCCCAATAGCCCTCTCAATTGTGCTATTGGGCGCGTCGGATGCTAAAACCAAGTCCAGTCGCAGCCCGGTACGCGGGTATGTCCTGCGAGGACGAATATTTAGTCCCGTGCAACCACCGACCTCGTTGAACCGATGGGCGAGACTACGACAATATTGCAATAATCGTCCCGTGCAGCAAGCATTGCGCGACCTGCAGCGTGATCCCGAGGAAACACTAGGCTAACCTGCTCCATGTCGGAGTCCTAGAGCATCAATCTGGTGCCTCCTCTACCTTTAGCCCTAATTTGGTCCGCAGGTCACACCAACACGACAGGTGTGGCAACATGCGCTGGCAATCCCAATAGTGCTCGTCTGGTGTGGACTATATTGGGGGTGCGGCTCAAGATGTTATAATATAATTATGTATAAAGTCATCAATTTTTTTGATATTTGCACGGAACAAAGACATTGAAATATAAAGTGCGGAAAAAAATTCAGCTTGGAAATATATGGCTTCCAAGATTAGAACCTTCTACCAAATGGAAATTTTGAAAGAGCCAATCCAGCTGCACCATCCCAATAGTGCTCGTCTGGTGTGGACTAAAATGCATTTATGTTTTTTCTATCTCAACATCAACATGCAAGCTATCCACATCACCCATCATTTTATCCACCAATTATCCATGTCATCTCCACTAATAATTATGATATTACATATTTCATGCCACATAACCATGCCATTTTTTCAAACATATAATTATCTATGTCAATAATATTTATTTCTCAAATTATACAACAATTTCACGCGAATTAAATTTAGTATATTAATTATGTGATCAATTGAATCTTGATAACACCTTATAACCATTTCGTTTCTAGAATTTTTTGTTTAAAGAGATACCCGCTGCAATGTGCGGGGTATTATTCTACCCATTTCGTTTATAGAATTTTATTTAAAGAGATATCCGCTGCAACGCGCGGGGTATTCTTCTAGTATATCTGATGTTTGTGTCCAGGACTCTACTTCCGCAGCTCCAAGGACCTTACCATCATAACTATGAGCAGTAATTAAAATGGCTAGTTTGGATTAAAAATTTAGAAACGATTCATTGTGAGTTATACTTTGGTCAAAGGGTTACTTCTGTCTTTTGGCCATAATATAGCTAGTTACATCAATGCCAAAAATAAGAAAAATACTAGATAAGAAAAAAGTTGACGTGACAACTACTTAACGAGGAGAGAGCCAAATAGAATAACATAGCTAGTTAATGAAACATCACATATACCATGAAAACATGATTATACGGTATAACAAATAGAGGCTTGCATAACACCATACATACATACGTGCTCCTTCCGTCAGTGAATAAGTGTACATTTAGCTTTTTTCCATAGTCAAACTTATTAAACTTTGACTAACTTTATCGGGGAAAAGTACTATTATTTATGACACCCAATTAGTATATATTACTTCATTCGTCTTGACATGAACTTTCAAAATATATCAAATTGATATCATATATATTGCTACTATTTTCTGTAAAGTTACTCAAATTTAAAAATGTTTGAGTAAGTATAAAAGCTAGATATAGACTTGTTCGTTTAGGGAGAGAGTATGTTACAACCCACTATGCCGTTAGTAACACAGACTAGAAAAATGTTACTAATCTTAGTTACTCCCACTACCAGAATCGGCATCGCTGCCGACATGAAATGGCATTTCCGAGTGTCTAATCACGGTGGACTCGGCACAGAGAGTCTCTGCCGGGTCACTCTGTTAAAGACCTCGGCACACATTTGGCACTCGGCACGGGTCGTATTCGCCGAGTGTCGGCCTCGGAAAATACTCGGCGCATAGCGTCACGACGGCGAACGCCCCATGAGGCACTCGGAAGAGTATGAGCTCACGGCAATGACCATGCCACGTGGGAATCGACGGTTGGGCCTCACGGTGCTCGTGTTTGCCGAGTGCCCCTAACGGAGCATAATCGCCAAAGAGGAGGAGACAAACAAATTTGAAATCTGCCACCCTTTTTGCCGCTTTTTTTTTTCACCGCCGGCTGCGCACAAAAAATCTTTGAAATTTGCCGCCGGTTTGCTTTATCTTTGTCGAGTACTGGGGCGCGCGGCACTCGGTAACATTTAAGCGCGAAAAAGGTAGGTGTTCCCGCGCTCCAGACTATTTGTGCCAAGTGCCCTAGATGTGTGCCTAGTATGGCGGCCTGGTGCACTCGGCACAGTTGTGGCGCGAAAAAATTAGTGTTTCCCGCTATTTTGGCCGAGTGCAACAGGCGGCAGACGCATGCAGAATCCATCCCCCCCCCCCCCCCCCCCGAAACCTCTATAAAAATAGCCACCTCTTGGACAGTCTTCTCACTCACTTCTTTGCTATCCTATCTTTGTGTTCATTTCAGCTATAAAAATACTCCGGATTCCGTAGCTACGTCCCACAGTTCATTTGACATTGAAGCACGAGCCCATTGTGGGGCTGTAGATAGGCGAAACCGTGTTATTTGTTCCGTGTTCGTGCGGGGAGATGTGGACGTCCGGTGGTGATGAACTCCTTGCACAACACATGTACCTTGTGTTGTCCCGCACTCCTGCCGTCGCCAAGCTGGAAGAGAAGTGGTGCGGGCGCGCACTGATGGCGATGGTGGAAGGTAGCCGGCCACCGGTATCGCCGCATGAGTTCGTGGCGGCGGTGGTTGCGCAGTGCGGTGTAAACCGCACCGCCGTGAAGGTAGAGGTTTGCGCGCCGCCATTCGACTTCTTCGTGCTCTTCCGTTCGGCCGAGGAATGCATTAGCGTCCTTCGTGCCTTCGGCAGCCTCATCGTCAACGACGAGACCCTCACGCTGAGCCGCTGGCATTGAGGGCTTGGTGGGAGGCAATCATAGGTGCGCTACCTAACGAAGCTTGTCGAGGGGTTACCCCCGAGTAGGGGTAAGGCAAGTGCTAAAGGCAAGGTCAAGGTGCTATTGACCGGGTAGGCGGCTACCCGGGTACTGCTACTCGTTAGGTTTTTATCCGGCCGTATCTACCAAAGGCCAAGAGAAGATATCAAGGAAGTTATATTCGTCCGAGTAAAGAAGTTGGTCTGAGTAGACGGATGGCAATCCTACTCGGGCCAGAAGTCAATGGAGCCGTTCTGACAGGAGATCCCGCGTATCCTGCGTCCGTACCTGCGTGCGGTTCAACTTACTAGGTTTGTGATCATCAGTGACGCAGGGTTAGGCAACCCTCTAGTCTTGTCAAGTACAGAGGGCACAGGACGGGATGGAGGTCTACGCTGTGAGGCTGACAAAGCGGACAGGGGCTGTCAGCCGTACGGCGCGGCACTTCTCCGCGCGAGATCTCGGAGGTGTGCCAAAGTCACAGAGGTCAAGTCACATCACCGTACCTTTTAGTCTTTGTTTATTCGGCTGGGCACCAGTCTATAAGGTGCACTTCTTCCTCCTGCGCGAGGGACGTTGCTTCACTTCACATTTATTTGCTAGAGACAACACCAGAGCTAGAGAGAGCTACAGAGTGGCTACTCGGACAGGACATATACATTGTACTATGGCTACTCGGATTACATGCATATAGAGAGAAAGACAGGAGTAGGGGAGTTACCTCCACACGAGGGCCCTGAACCTGGGTAAGATCTTGTTGTTTGCAGTGCTTGAGATACCTTAGCGCGGCTATTCGTCGTGCCATCCCTCCTCGGATACCTCCAGCGTCCATCGGCCCCAACACTTTAGCCATCCTATGGCATCTGCCGTGATACCACCACGACAGTTGGCGCCCACCGTGGGGCTACCAGCGGCACTGGCTGGAGTTCACATTCGGACGGGACCAGTTTCAGCTTCAGGGGAGCGCGTGGTCTGTGGCCTTGTCCACAGATTCGGCTCATTCGACTTCGTCACCGACAACGCCGGAGATTTCGGCACTAGGCCCATGCCTGCGGGTGGCTCGGTGCTCTCCTTCGGCACGCACCTGGTCTACGTTGCCACCACCGTCATCCGCAAGTTCCCAGAGGTGGTGCTCGTCGCAGAGGATCCTCCTGCTGTACTCGCTGCCCGCGAGAAGCCAACTGGCTGCTCTGCGGACAGCGTGGAGGTGAGGATGACAGGCCCAGCTATCGACGTCGGGAAGGGCGCGGCCGCTGACGCTGGCGTCATCGAGCAACCTGTGGGTGCTAGGGTCCACAAGCCCTACGAGAAGGACCAGAACTTGCCTCCTTCCACATCTACGGCGATCCCAGTTGCTCGCGGAGGCGTAACCGTGCAGCTGGGGATGCCGCAACCCACCGAGGCGGAACTCGCCGCCATGAGGGCGCAGATCGAGCAGCAGCGTCAAGCGCTACTCGCAGAGACCCAGGAGCTAAAGAAGGTTAGGCTTGAGCTCAACCTTGCGCAAAATGAGTACAATGCAGCGCATGGCTTTACTCTTGTTTCTACGCTGCCTAGCAAGATAGGCGTTACTCGTCGCAACTTAGGCGCTAAGCTGGCTACAGATGGTAGGGCTATAGCCAATCTGCTAGTTTGGAAACTGTTGGTAGGCCTAGATACAACACCCCCGCCAAAACTCTTACGGCTGCAGAGGCAGTGCCTGCTGAGTTGCCGCATCTCACTGGCGACGCGCGCGCTAGGCAGCAGGAGAGACTCAACGTGCTAGTGTTAGAGGCTGACAGGCAGAACGAGGAGTTCCGGAAAGCCAATCTGGGTGCTGGCGCATCCCATGTTGTTCACTCGCATGGGATGAGATCTCATGACCAGGCGTCATCGCCGCTTCCCGATGGGGATAGAGACCAGAGTGTGAACTCTGGGAAAAACAAACAGATACAGGTGTACGACCCGGCTGTCGCCGCAAAACAGCATGCTGTGCCGCGGCAGCCCGGTCAGACACACAACTCTGGAGGAGCAGGCTATCAAGCCAATAAAGCTCACACTAAGGAGCAGGGAGGAAACCATGCAGGGCCTTCTCGGCGTCCTGCTTCTCAGCCTACTCGGCAGAGGACTCAGCAGCCAGCGGCAGCACAGCCGCGTGCGGCTGCGCCAGCAGCCAACCCGGTGGTGCAGCCCGCAGTTGTGCTGGAGAACCGCTATGATGATGGCTACTCGGCGATGGGGCTAGCCGGCTATGCGGACCCAAGAGATATCACTGATCGCGTGGGTGACCGCATGTTGGAGCCCAGTGATGCAAGGTATAAGCTGGACCGGATCAATCGATATGCTCAGCTCGAGAACAAGGGGCCACCTGGCCCAGATTGCTTTGGTCGCCGCATCATGGAGGAGCCCTCCGTGAACCATTTTCAGCTGGCCAGGGGGACCAAGTGCTACAATGGCAGCACCAAGCCGGAAGACTGGCTGAGTGACTATGTTACCGCTGTGCACATTGCAGTCGGCAACCGGAGATGGGCTGTGTGGTATGTTCCGCAAATGCTAGAGGGCCCAGCTCGGACTTGGCTCAACAATCTGCCCAAGGACAGTATCAACTGCTGGCTAGACTTCTCGGAAGCCTTCATCAGCAACTTCACCAGCACCTACAAGAGGCCGAATAGGCCGCAGCAGCTGTCCGCTTGCAAGCAGCGGGAAGAGGAGACTGACCGCGAGTATCTTACTCGGTGGAGTACTTTGAGGAACACCTGTGAAGGTGTGAATGAGGCCCAGGCCATTACTTGGTTCGCTCAGGGCTGCAGGCATGGCAACATGTTGTGGCAGAAGCTGCAGCGAGAGATGCCGAGTACTCTCGCCGAGACCATCAAGATTGCAGATATGTATGCACTCGGTGATCCTACTCAGCCTCTGCTCGATTCTCCTGAGCCGAGAAGGAAGTTCCAGGACAGCAACAGGCGCAATGATTTCCGCAACAAGCGTAGAGGTGACCGCATTGATACTCGGTATGATCCAGAGGAGGTAAATGCTGTGACTACGGCTGCTGGGGGTAGCCAAAGGCAAAAATCTGCTGGAGCCCAATACGGGTAAAACCAGAATCAGGGCCAAGGCATCAAAAAGCCTTACACTGCTCCCCAGCAGGGTAACGACAACTCGGATTCTGCCCCGAGTTTTATCTTTGGAAGCATGAAGGATGGGCCATGCAGCTTCCATACTCGGCATCCGAGTAGGCCAGCCAATCACACTACCCGGCAGTGCAGCTGGTGGGACCGCATCAAGAATGAAGACCTGCCCCCTCCTCCTCCTCTGCCGGCTGCGAATGCCAATGTGCAGCCTATTCGGGCAGCTGCTCCCAGGCCTGCAGTGTTTCCCAGAAGGGAGAATGTGAATCAAGTGGCTCAGGGAGCCAATCGCAACTACAACTACAACAAAAACCGCAACCGAAACTTCTACACCCGCAACAACAGAAACAACAACAACCAAGGCAACAACAACAACGGCAACAATGGAGATGGGGACCGCAACCAGTACCGGGAGCACCATGAGAGCTACATGATCTTCACCATCGAGCCAGCCGACAAGCAGTCATTGCACAGGTGTGCGATGGAGGTAAATGCAGTGATCCCGGTTGTGCCCCAGTACCTGCACTGGTGCGACCAAGAGATCACTTGGTCCATAGCTGATCATCCCAAGGTGATGCCCAACCCGGGTAGCTATGATCTGGTGGTGGATCCCACCTTCTTGGGAACTCAGAAGAATGTCAGGTTCAGCAAGGTCCTGATAGACAACGGCAACAACATCAACATCATGTACCGGGATACACTGGAGAAGCTTGGCCTTGCCGAGAACAAGTTGCTACCCAGTAGGACTACATTTCATGGCATTGTGCCGGGAGTATCTTGTGCTCCAATCGGCCGCATCTGGGTTGATGTCCTATTCGGTACCAGGGAGAACTATCGCACTGAGAGCCTACAGTTTGAGGTAGTTGATCTTCAGAGCCCCTATCATGCTCTGCTCGGTAGGGATGCCCTCACCAAGTTCATGGCTTCAACCCATGCTGCTTACCTGAAGATGAAGATACCCGGTCCCAATGGAGTCATCACCATCTCGGGTGACTACAAGAGGTCTTTGGAGTGTGCCTCTGCTAGTTCTCAGCTGGCGGAATCCATGGTCATTGCGGCTGAGAAGAAGAAGAAGTACGAGGTGGTAGCTATGGCGCAAGCAGCGCAAGGTGGTGCGCCTGGCATGCCGAGTTCCCAGTACAGGATTGCGTTCCAGGCGTCCCAGGAGACAAAGAAGGTCCAGGTTGATCCTGATCAGTTCCCAGACCGTGTTGCCATCATTGGCGCCGGGTTGGGAGAGAAATAGGAAAGCGAGCTCATCCACTTCCTCCGTGAGAATCGGGATGTCTTTGCATGGTCCAATGAGGATCTGCCGGGTGTCCCGAGGGAGTTGGTTGAGCACTCGCTACATGTGCGGCATGACGCCAAGCCGGTTCAACAGGCTATGCGCCATTTTGGTGATGAGAGAAGGAAGGCTATCGGTGATAAGATCACCAAGTTGCTGATAAGCAACTTTATCATGGAGGTATTGCATCCGGACTAGCTAGCCAACCCGGTTATGGTTGAGAAGAAGAAGGAGGACCCCAAGGCCGACACCGCATGGCGTATGTGCGTAGACTACACCAACCTGAACAAGGCCTTCCCCAAGGATCCATTTCCGCTACCCCGCATAGATCAGGTGATCGATTCCACTGCTGGGTGTGAGATTTTGTCTTTCATAGATGCCTACTCTGGTTTTCATCAGATAGCTCTCAACCCGGATGATCAAATAAAGACTGCCTTTATTACCCCGTACGGGGCTTATTGCTATCGTTTCATGTGCTTTGGGTTGCGGAATGCTGGGGCAACCTATCCGAGATGCATGCAGAAATGCTTGCATGATCAGATTGGCAAGAATGTGCAGGTGTACGCAGATGACATTGTCATCAAAACGAATAAAACACATACTCCGCTTAGTGACATTGAGGAAACTTTTGCCAACTTACGCAAGTATAGGATGAAATTGAATCCAACTAAATGCACCTTTGGCGTCCCGGCTGGCAAGCTACTTCGGCTTCTTGGTATCCAGTCGGGGCATTGAGGCCAATCCTTCAAAGATAAAAGCTATAGAGAGCATGTCTTTGCCGAGATCCCTGAAGGATGTGCAAAAGTTTACTGGATGCCTGGCTTCTCTGAGCCGCTTCTTGGGCAGAATGGGCGAGAAGGCTTTGCCTCTTTATCAATTGATGAAGAAGAGTGACAAGTTTGTCTGGACACCACAAGCTGATGTAGCATTCAAGGAGTTGAAAGACATGCTGGGTAGCGCTCTCATCCAGGCTAGTCCGCTACCCAAAGAGCCAATGTTGCTATATATTGCGGCAACCAACCGAGTAGTCAGTGTGGTGATTGTGGTGGAGAGAGAAGAGGAAGGCAAGACTGTACAGCGGCCAGTGTACTATCTGAGTGAAGTGCTATCCAACTCCAAGCAAAACTACCCGCATTACCAGAAGATGACTTACGGCGTGTACCTGGGTGCCAAGAAGATGAAGCACTATTTCCAAGAGCATCCCATCACGGTGGTGAGTTCCGCTCCCATCTCGGACATCATGGGTAACAAGGATGCAAGTGGCAGAGTAGCCAAGTGGGCGATCAAGCTAGCCGCGTACACTCCATTGTACGCGAGAAGAGAAGCCATCAAGTCACAGATCTTAGCAGATTTTCTGGTGGATTGGGCTGAGGTGCAGTATGAGCCTCCTTCGCCAGAAACCAACTACTGGAGAATGCATTTTGATGGCTCCAAAGTGAAGGAAGGCCTTGGTGCTGGCGTAGTGCTTACGTCACCCAAGCGAGATCAACTCAAATATGTGCTGCATATTCATTTCAAGGCATCTAACAATGTGGCCGAGTATGAGGCCGTGGTACACGGTTTGAAGGTAGCTAAGGAGGTTGGTGTGCAGCGCACCATCTGTTATGGCGACTCGGATTTGGTGGTGCAGCAAGTATCCGGCACCTGGGATGCTCTGGATGCCAACATGGCATCATATCGGTTTCTGGTGCAAACCATGACTGGCTTCTTTGAAGGATGTGAGTTCCAACACATACACCGAGCAGAGAATGACGCAGCTGATGAGTTAACCAAGTTGGGGTCTTCTCGGCAGTTCATCCCGGCTGGGATCGCGTTGGAGCATTTGAGAAAGCCATCCATCAAGCCATCCCCCAACTCGGAGTCTATATTTGTTCCATCACTGCCAGGAGAAGAAGCTGTTCCCATGGAGATTGACTGGTAGGCTGCAAAAGAGAACCCGGGGACTATCGTCTCCTACCCAGGGACTGGCACCTGCAACCCGGGGACTGTCCCTTCTTACTCGGGGACTGCCCCTCCCAACTCGGGGACTTTCGCATTCATCGAGGGGGTCATTTCTGAGTACTCAGGGACTCGGGACCTTGCCCTCAACTCAGAAGAGGTATTGGTGGCTGATCCAATGGAAGTGGACGAACCAGTGTTTCCAATGCGGGAGACACCGCTTGGGCTCTGCCCATATTATCCTTTCTAGCGGATGGCACCTTGTCGAGTGATGAGGTTACCGCTAGGCTAATTCAGAGAAGATCCAAGGGCTATACTATCTTCAAGGAGGTGCTGCATAGAAGGATTCCTACTGGCGTGCTGCAACGCTGCGTTGAGCCAGAAGAAGGAGAGAAATTCTGGTGGAGATACATCAGGGAGAATGCGGGCATCACGCCTCTTCTCGGGCTCTAGTCAACAAGGCTTTTCGACACGGCTTCTTTTGGCTCACTGCCTTGAAGCAAGCTGAAGACATTGTGAGAAAATGCAACGGCTGCCAGAGATTTGCAAGTAAGATTCATATGCCAGCTTCCGAGTTGAAGACCATTCCCATTACTTGGCCATTTGCAGTTTGGTTTTTGGATATGGTTGGCCCATTCAAGCCGTCTAGAGGTAACATTACTCACATCTTGGTCATGGTTGACAAGTTCACCAAGTGGATTGAGGTGAAGCCTATTCGGAAGTGCGCTGGAGCCACAGCTGTGAGTTTCTTGAAGGATGTGATCCTGAGATATGGCTACCGGCACAGCATTATCACTGATAATGGCACGAACTTTGCTGAGGGTGCTTTTGCAAGATTTTGCAGAGAGAAGCGGATTCGGCTAGATGTTGCATCTGTTGCACATCCGGCCTCTAATGGGCAAGTTGAAAGAGAAAATGGCATGGTGCTATCCGGCATAAAGCTAAGGATGATTGAGCCACTGCTGAAAACACCTGGGTGTTGGCTAGACGAGTTGCCAGCGGTGTTGTGGAGTCTAAGGACTACCCCTAACCGATCAACCGGATACACACCATTCTTCCTGGTATATGGAGCTGAGACCGTGTTGCCCACTGACCTAGAGCATGACTCGCCCCGAGTAACCCTCTACACTGAGGCAGAGGCTAGAGAAGCTCGAGAAAATGATGTTGACCTGCTAGAAGAAGCAAGAGAGTTAACTCTGTCATGTTCAGCTGTTTACCAGCAAAAGTTGAGGCGTTATCATAGCCGGAAAGTAACCTCAAGGGTTTTCCGAGAAGGAGACATGGTCCTTAGGCTCGTGCAACGCACGGCCGGGATGCACAAGCTTTCCCTTCTGTGGGAAGGGCCTTTCATTGTGAGCAAGGCTCTACACAATGATGCCTACTACCTAGTTGACGCACAGGCACCCCAGATTAACAGACCGGATAAAGCCGCAGATGAATCTAAGCGCCCCTGGAATGTAGCTCTACTCCGACGTTTTCATTCATGAGCAAAATGTGTATGTACTTCCTCACCCGAGTTAAATTCTAGTCGGCACTCCGAATTCGAACTCGGGGACTGCCCTTGCTCAATTGGTCCTTGTGTTTACTTTGTTTTACTTTGTCTATTCGGTTGAACCACTTAGAATTTCAAAAGCATACGTAGTAGTGTGTTTAAACCCAAGGGACAACTCTGCGACTCTGCTGCTGTCCGGAATCCGGCTTCATGGCAAGCTAGAGAACAAGCCAAAGGGTCAATGAACACATGAAAAATGTCTAAGGAAAGGAAATGTGTGGCAACTGAATAGAGTGTTTTGTACAGTTTTTCTTTTCGGCTAAGTGGTGGGCAGCGTTACCATGCGTTTCTCTAAGTGGCTAAGTATTTGAAACTCAAACTTTAAAATCTTGTGACTCGACTACCAAAAAAGCAACAAGTTGCAGGTAAGAGCCGAGACAAAAAGAAAGAGGGGATAAAAAATGCAACTCGGGGACTTGCATAGAAACGCAACCCGGCATTAAGCCAGAGTTGCTAAAATATCAAACTAAATTAAAACTGAGTAGCAACGAAATGATAATTGTACGATTACATCTGCACCCGGCATCACGGGGATTTAATCAAAGTTCAAGGTAAAAGTATTTCAGGCATCACTTGGAGGTAGTGGCAGTGTTGTCCGCATCGGCGTTGTCAGCAACAAGGTTGGCGGAGGCAACTGGATCAGAGGTTGCGGTGGCGACGGAGATGAGATCCGTGGTAAAGGTGGACGCAGCAGATTGGGTCCTGAGCAGCACATCGGCATCGGTTGGCGCAGCAGTAGTCGCGCCCAGCTCGGGAGCCGCCTGCTCGATCACCATCTCGGTGGTGATGGTGGCCTCCTGAGCGCTGGGTTGCGGCTCCTCGATCTCGGCGATGGTGGCCAAATCGGATTCCTCCGGGTTGACCAGCTGCTCGGTCCGCTCAATGACCTTGGTCTTCCCCTTCTTGGATGCTCCCTTTGCAGCACCCTCCTCAAACTCGGCCAAGTCCTCGCTGGGGATATCATCGTCGTCTTCTTCATCCTCGTCCTCATCTTCAGGTTCAGTATCTGGCTCGGGAAGGCCGTCGATGTAGGTGGCGGTGTCGGCGTAGGAATCAATCTCATATGCCACCGCTTTCCGGCGAGAGACGCAGTCGGAGTTCGTGGTCCACTTGGACTCATCATGGATAGTGAGGATTCTGCTGAGATCCAGGTTTTCATACCAGCTGATGATGAAGTGTAGCAACTCGTCAGCTCCTGCACGAGCTGCAGAGGCGCGCCACTTCATCAACTCGTCCTTCACTCCGTCCAGGTGCTCGGCGATCTCGCTGAAAGTTTCTGGCACCTCCTTCTCAGGCCAGAATAACTTGTGCAGTTTGAACCCAGTGGACACCATGGAGGTGCCCAGGCCTTTGAGGGAGCGTATCTGCGTTTTGATGTTGAGGAGATAGTCGTTGATGGTGGAAGTGTTGTCGATAGGCATTCCAGATGCTTCCCGGAGCTGTCTGGCCTTCTCCACAGCAGGCACACCAGCAGAGCGGAGCTCAGGGAAGATGTCTACATAAGGATCTATTTGGGATCAGAAACAGAGGCAGAGAAGAGATGAAACCAGGTAGAAAAATGGCAGAGAAGAGAAAAACAAGTCAGGTGCAGAGAAGAGATAACTCACGTTCCAAATCCACCAGCAGGGCTCCCAACTTGATCTTCCAGTCGTTCTCATCTAAGATGTGCCTGTCTTCAATGCTGCGCGCATTTAAGATCTGGAGGACGAGTTGCTGTTGTGTTCCTTCAGCATCGAGATCTCCATCTCGAGCGCCTTTTCTTTGGCTGTGGCGGTTTTCTTGATTTCCTCCTTCTCAGCAACTTGGTTGATGGCATCCTCGAGGGTAGCCTTCAGTTTAACCTGCATCTTCTCATATTCTGCCCTCTCGGTGGTGCGTTCTTTTTTTATCTCTTCTTCTCGGGTTTCCAACTGTTGCCGCACCTCGGCAGGCATGAGGCAGTTCAAGTGCTGCTCCCGGAATTTCTTATACTCTTCTGCGAGAAGAACAACAGTGTCAGCAGAGTAACCAAGTAAGAAGAAACACAAGTGCAGAGAAGGAAAGGCAACTCACCCTCCAGAGTAGCGATCTTGCTTTGGGAAGAGGCAACAAAAACCTCGCAGTCGCGATGCTTTTCTATCAGGTTATTGAGCTTGCCTACAGAGAAAACAACAATAAAGCAAAAAGCAAACACGGGCGTAAACACAAAACACACAAACCGAATTGCTGAAAGCTTACCTTCAACTTCAGAAATCTGGATAGTGCGGTCCTGTGCCGCCTGCTCCATCACAGCGCCATCTTTCTTCTCGTTATCAAGCATCTCAATGCGGTCCTTGGCGTGGCGATGGTTCCAGAGCAGCCGGCGGAACAATCTTGTCCGCTTCTGGAGGCTATTCTGCAGAGAAGAAGAGAAAAGTTTAAGATTTTTTGAAGATTTGGCCCGAGTAGACGTCAACTCGGTTGAGTCTTTGCCTACTCGGCCCGAATCTCGGGGACTGGGGGAATGGCTAAGATGAAAAGAGGAAAAGAGGAAAAGAGAAGAGAAGGGAGAAACAACAACTCGGAAAATACAAGAATGAGAGAAAATACTTACAACATCGCTTTGCTCGATGTCCTCTGCAGCCTTGCGCATGACAAATAGCTTCCCGGCCAAGGTGCAGGTGGGGCTTGCGATCGTCATGGGGACAGCACCGACATCGGCCTTGTTCCAGTCGACGCGGTAGTGGTCGATCTGACCCAACTCAAGACCATCCCATTTGGGGTTGCCAAAGGCCTTGCTGTTCCAAGCTGGGTCAACAAACCCTACTCGATCCAGGATCGCGGTAAGGCCTTCTGGTTCGATCTCTCTATCTCCTTCCTCACGTGAGAAGAACGCAGGAACTGCTGCTGCTTCCTTGCCCTCGGACTTGGTGCTGGTGGCTACAGCTTGGCCTTCTTTCAGTACAGCCAGTCCTTTCTCTCCCTTTGCAAGTGAAATCTCGTGGCGCTGGGATATTGTCATCATATTCTCCGGATAGCTGGGTTTCGCGCGGCCGCCAGCACCTGCACTTTGATTCTCAACAGGACCAGTAGACCCAGAAGCAGCTGGGTTGGCGCTGGAGGTGGGTGCGGAGAGTGCTAGCTCCTTGCTCTTCACCTGCTTCACCTGCTTCGTGGCTCGCCCACCTTGCGGCTTGGGGGGCGGCATCTGCTGTCCGCCTTGCGCAGCAGCGTTCCGCTTCGGCTGTATCCGGGTGGCCTCGGTTCCAGACTTAACAATCTTCCTGGGGCTAGGAGAAGTGTCTGGCCGAGAAGCGGGTGGAGGCACTTGGCGAGAAGCAGTTCGAGGAGGCGATGGTGAAGTATGAGTTGGAGGAGGGATCAGCGCGTTGGGTTGAGTCGCCTGCTGGGTAGGCGGCACAGGGGGCTGGCTACCCGGTGCAGCGTCGAGCTGCACTTGGTCCTAGCGGACGACCTCCACCACGTTCTCTTCTACCCGCTGCTCTGCAGCAGGATCAGGTCTTGTGTCAATAACTTCTACTACCCGCGGCCCGGCCGCGGGATCATCTTGCTGCTCGGTGTTTTCTTCAGTATTGTCCCCAGCAGATGCAGCTGAGGGAGATGGCGGCGTCTCGTCGTTAGTGGCATCCTCCGCGGCTTGCTGCGCGTCAGGCTGCTGTTGGGGGATGGGATCAACATCATCACCAGCACCAGTGTTCTCGGCACCGGTATCTTCTTCTACGTCGATAGCGGAGGACACGTGCGTCCTCTCCTGCTGGTCTTGCTCTTCATCGTCGTCCGAGAGATCTACGAGTTGATCTCGGGGCACGACGGCTTTCCTCTTGGGGCGAGTGGGGGCTGCAGCGGCATCAGCGTCCAGAGGGGCGTTGAAAGAAGAAAACAGTTCAGAGAGGCAGAAGGAGAAAACACAACAAGAAGCGGCAAAAAGTGTTACTCGGATGGAACTCTTACCCTTTGCTGGTGGGGGTTTTTCTCCTAGAGGCGACGACTTTCTTTCCGCCTGTCTTCCTGGCTTTCTTTGGGGGGGGGGGGTTCTTGAGCATCACTGCCAACTCTCTTCCGAGTGCTGGGAGCCGCCACGGACATAGGATCAACATCCATAAGTTCCTCCTCCTCTGCAGAGTAAAGGAAGGAGGAAACTTAGAAACAAAGAAGGAAGGCAAAGGATGTTGCTAATGAGTAGAGAGATGAGCCTGATCACCTTCTTCATCTTCGGACCAATCCCGAATAGAGGGACCAGCTCGTGACTTACCGGGTTGCACGGCATTGGGGATACAAAGGGTATCCTGGGTGTCGTAGGCGGTCTCGTCATCCTCATCTCGGTCTTTGGTCCAGTTGGCAGTAAAGACCTCACTGTCCTCTTCTCGCTAGCGTGGGATGTGCTGAGATTGCAAACAGATGGCACAGTAAGTTGAGTTCCCAGCGAAGGAGTTCTACTCGGGATAGCATGCAAACATAGAGCATATAAAGCTAAGGAGTTCTACTCGGGATAGCATGCAAACATAAAGCATATAAATCTAAAGAGTTCTATTCGGTATCATAGTGCAAACACAAGGCACAGAGTACTAACCTGTTCAATGGGACGGTCGCGGCTATACGGCTCGAAGCCGTACGCCTAGTTCTCGGTGAGGGATGTCTGCATGATGGACCGGGCCCAGATGGCCACATCCGCCTTGCTCAACTCGAACGTAGTCGTCCAAGTGCAGTCCCGAGCACCACTCATGTAGCACATCTTGTGCACTCGGCTCTGCAGCGGGAGCACTCGGCGCGAGATCCAGCAGGCGATGGGGTCATCCTGCATCAGCCCTGCCTTCACCAATTCGTTGAGGCGCTTCTCGACAGAGAGGACATCTGGTACATTCTTCGATGGATCATAACCCCAATTCTGCCCAGAGGGCGGTGAGTTGACAAACAGAGGGAGTCCTATCCTGTTCTCTATGGGCTTCCCTTCCTCAGGGGCTACATTCTTGACGTAAAGGAACCCCTGCTGCCATTTGCGCACGGTGTCCAATCCCTTTACTCTCGGGTGATGACCAGTAGATCGCTGGAGCATCATTGCACCGCCGGTCTTGGTCATCTCGCGGGGGCACGTGGAGCCGCTAGGTTTTGGAACCTTTTGGCGGCGAAGGAAAAAGTACCGGGCCTAGGTATGGATTGTGGGATAAACTCCCAGGAAAGCCTCGCAGAGAGCAGCGTGTGTGGAAAGCATAACTATGGCGTTGGGAGGTAGAAGTGGCGGAGGAATTCGGCAAAGAAATCTGAGATTGGAAGGCGAAATCCTCGTTTGAAGTGGGACAAGAAGACGACGTACTCACCTTCTTGTGGTTCCGGCTCAATCTCGTCGCCGGGATGGCGGCAGACGACGCCGGGAGGGATGCGGCGCGTGTTGACGAGCCAGGTGCAGTCCTCCGCCGTCACGTCCGAGCCTTCCCATCCGGCTCGAGCGGACGCAGAGGTATTCCTGGGCGCCATGGAGGCGGAAATGCTCGGAGAAGATGGAGATCTCAACGGAGTGGCGCAGTTCTGCTTCTCTCTTTCTCTCTCGCGGCGGCGCAGAGAGTACTCGCGGTGGTGGAGTGCTCGACGGAGGCGAGGGAGACGAGGAGCGGAAGATTGGAAAGAACGGGAAAGAGGAAAAGTGGGCGGCGCGGGGGTATTTATTTCTCCCCTGCGGATTGCCGTTACTGCCGGATTGAACGTGGCATTGGTCGTGGGGCAATGATCGTGTGGCGTGGGTTAATCGACCGTTAGAAACGCACACAGTGCGAAACACGCGCGTAACGGGCGCAGTTAATCCCACGTCCGGATCGTGGGCTCTCGAGTGCGGTTGAGGTGACCTGACGGGCCGTGGGCCCTACTCGCAGAGGCTGGTGTGTGGCCTACGTTTGAATCGAGGCGTCGCTGTGTCTGCGTGTGCCACGTGCCCCTTAGTCACACGAGCAGTTGGATTTGGTCAGATCCCACAGGATTGTGGGCAGGAATTTCGCTAAGTCTTTTTACTCGGCATCACAGAAGAAAGGAAGTTCTACTCAGAGAAGAAGAGATTCAAGCAAGATATGAAGGGCGATGTGGAGATGTTACTCGGCATCTTTTCAGTCATGAAGACAAGTTTTGTTTTAAGCTGGCAGGGCCCAGCGAACAAGTTCATTGGACTCTACCAGTTTCGGGGACTAATGTCGGGGGGCTACCCCCGAGTAGGGGTAAGGCAAGTGCTAAAGGCAATGTCAAGGTGCTATTGATCGGGTAGGCGGCTACCCGGGTACTGCTACTCGGTAGGTTTCTATCCGGTCGTATCTACCAAAGGCCAAGAGAAGATATCAAGGAAGTTATACTCGTCCGAGTAAAGAAGTTGGTCTGAGTAGACGGATGGCAATCCTACTTGGGCCAGAAGTCAATGGAGCCGTTCTGACAGGAGATCCCGCGTATCCTGCGTCCGTACCTGTGTGCGGTTCAACTTACTAGGTTTGTGATCATCAGTGACGCAGGGTTAGGCAGTCGTCTAGTCTTGTCAAGTACAGAGGGGACAGGACGGGATGGAGGTCTACGCTGTGAGGCTGACAGAGCGGACAGGGGCTGTCAGCCGTATGGCGCCGCACTTCTCCGTGCGAGATCTCGGAGGTGTGCCAAAGTCACAGAGGTCAAGTCACATCACCGTACCTTTTAGTCTTTGTTTATTCGGCTGGGCACCAGTATATAAGGTGCCCTGCTTCCTCCTGCGCGAGGTACGTTGCTTCACTTAGCATTTATTTGCTAGAGACAACACCAGAGCGAGAGAGAGCTGTAGAGTGGCTGCTCGGACAGGAGATATACATTGTACTGTGGCTACTCGGATTACACACATATAGAGAGAAAGGCAGGAGTAGGGGTGTTACCTCCACATGAGGGCCCTGAATCTGGGTAAGATCTTGTTGTTTGCAGTGCTTGAGATACCTTAGCGCGGCTATTCGCCGTGCGATCCCTCCCCGGATCCTCCAGCGTCCATCGGCCCCAACACTTTAGCCATCCTATGGCATCTGCCGTGATACCACCATGACAAAGCTAAGCTTTCAGAGGTTCCCACGAGAAATATGGGAGCCCCAAGCTGTCAACCATCATCAACCAGCTAGGTGGGCAGCTGGTGGAGATGCTCAAGCCAGAGGACTACTGGTACCTCTAGGTGATGGCGTGGATGAAGATCCCATATGCAGTGCCCAATGTCTACGACGTAGAGGTGCCAGAGCCAGAACTGCCTCTGTCTGAGTTCGACGACCCAACCACGTCCACGATGAAGAGGACATTGGTTCATACTTTCCTAATCTATGTGGAGCACATCGTCGACCCCGAACATGCCGTAATGTCCGGCGGGCACCACTTCGGAGAGCCATCTGGCAATGGATCAGCGCAAGGAGAAGTTAACTGATGAGTGTTCTCAACCAAATTAGGGTTTTAATTTTTTCTTCATGTGTCGTAATTGTAGTTTGCCAGCTGATGTTCGTTGATTGTATGTTTGTTTTGTTCTCTATTCCTAAATATTTGTTTCGGTGTGAGTCTGTTGTTTGTAAATCTTGTCAAGATTATACTAACATGTCCGGAGATGTTCGTTGTTGGTATGTCTTGTTTCTGTGTGAATACGTAGATTTTGGTGAGTTAGCCCCTATCACAAAGAATTCCAGATGCTCCGGAGGCCCTATCACAACATAGCAAAATTAGTCATGGAACCCGCTAGAGAGAATCCGACGCCGGTGAAGCCATGTCACAAAGAGTGAGGGAATATTGGGCATCCAAGGCCCATGCTACACTATAACACACATGCTATGGCAAACCCTTCTATTGGGTGGGATTCAGACGCTCCGGAGCCCCTCTCCGGAAAAACCCTAGGCCCGCTAGAGAAAAAGACGGAAATGATGTTCTGGTTCCTCTACGTGACATGGAAAGGGTAGAAAATTGAAACTAATTGTTAGGTTGTGTTTGGTTAGGCCCAAGGAACACCCGTGACAATGGTAGGTCCCACCTCTTGGCAAGATTACCCCCGTTTCGTCAGATTCAGGAGTTTCGGGGTCTAAGTAGTTCTGGAACCCGCTAGAGAGAATCCGGCGCCGGTGAAGCCCTGTCACAAGGAGTGAGGGAATCTAGGGCATCCAAGACCCATGCCACACTCTAACACACATGGTATGGCAAACCCTTGGTTTGGGTGGGATTTAGATGCTCTGGATCCCCTCTCCGGAAAAAACCTATACCCGTTGGAAAAAAGACGGAACTGTCGTTCTCGCCCCTCTATGTGAGACGGAAGGGGGTAGAAAAGTAGAACTAATTGCTTTTTTGAGTTTGGGTAGTACCTAGGAGCACCCATGAAAATGGTAGGTTCCACCTCTTGCCAAGATTCCCCCCGTTTTGTCACATCCGGGAGTTTCGGGCTCTAAGTAGTCCACGAACCCGCCAAAGAAAATCCAGCGCCGGTGAAGCCTTGTCACAAAGAGTGAGGGAATATTGGTAATCCAAGGCCCATGGCACACTATAACAAACATGGTATGGAAAACCCTTGGTTTGGGTGGGATTCAGACACTCCGGAGCCCCTCTCTGGAGAAACCCTAGCCCCGCTAGAGAAAAAGATGGAAATATCGTTCTGGCCCCTCTACGTGAGCCGGAAGTGGGTAGCAAAGTGGAACTAATTTGTTAGTTGTCTTTCGTTAGGACCTAGGAACACCCATGAAAATGGTAGGGCCCACCTCTTGGCAAGATTCCACTTGTTCCGTCTGATCCGGGAGTTTTAGACTATAAGTAGTCTTGGAACCCGCCTTAGAGAATCTATGGCCGGTGAAGATCTGTCACAAAGAGTGAGGGAATCTTGGGCATCCAAGACCCATTCCACACTCTAACGCACATGGTACGGCTAACCCTTTGTTAGGGTGGGATTCAGAAGCTTCGGAGCCCCTCTCCGGAGAAACCCTATGCCCACTAGAGAAAAAGACGGAAGTGTCGTTCTAGAACCTCTACGTGAGACGGAAGGGGGTAGCAAAGTGGAACTAATTTCTTTGTTGTGTTTGGTTATGCCCTAGGAAAACCCATGACAATGGTAGGTCCCATCTCTTGCAAGATTCCCCTCATTTCGTCAGATCCGGGAGTTTCGGCATCTAAGTAGTCCTGGAACACGCCAGAGAGAATCCGACGCCGGTGAAGCCCTCTCACAAAGTGTGAGGGAATCTTGGTAATCAAATAACCATGAAAAACTATAACACACATGGTATGGAAAACCCTTGGTTTGGGTGGGATTTAGATGCTCCGGAGCCCCTCTCTGGAGAAACCCTAGGCCCGCTGGAGAAAAAAACAGATATGCCGTTATGGCCCCTCTACGTGAGCCGGAAGGAGGTAGAAAAGTGGAACTAATTTCTTGGTTGTGTTTAGTTAGGACCTAGGAACACCCATGACAATAGTAGGGCCCACCTCTTGGTAAGATTCCTCCCGTTTTGGCAGATCTGGTTGTTTCGGGCTATAAGTAGTCTTGGAACCCGCTAGAGAGAATCCGACGCTGGTGAATCCCTATCACAAAGAGGGAATATTGGGCATACAAGACACATGACACACTATAACACACATGGTATGGGAAAACCTTGGTTTGGGTGGGATTCAGACGCTCTAGAGCCCATCTCTGGAGAAACCCTAGGCACGTTGGAGAAAAAGACAGAACTGTCGTTCTGGCCCTTCTACGTGAGCCAGAAGGTGTAGCTAAGTGAAACAAATTTCTTGGTTGTGTCTGGTTATGCCCTAGGAACACACATGACAATGATAGGGCCCACCTCTTGGCAATATTCCCCCCATTTCGTCAGATCCGGGAGTTTCGGGCTCTAAGTAGTCTTGGAACCAGCGAGACAGAGTCCGACGCCGGTGAAGCCCTGTCAGAAAGAGTGAGGGAATCTTGGGCATCCAAGACCTGTGCCACACTCTAAAACACATGGTACAGAAAACCCTTGGTTCATGTGGGATTCAGACGCTCCGGAGCCCCTCTCCGGAGAAACCCTAGACCCGTTGGAAAAAAGACAAAACTTTTGTTCTAGCCCCTCTACGTGAGCCCGAAGGGGGCATTAAAGTGGAAATAATTTATTGGTTGTGTTTTGTTCGGCCCTACGAACACCCATGAAATTTGTAGGGCCCACCACTTAGCAAGATTCCCTCTATTTCGTCAGATCCGGGAGATGCAGGCTCTAAGTAGTCTGGAACCCGCTAGAGAGAATCTGACGCCGGTGAATCCCTGTCACAAGAGTGAGGGATATTGAGTATACAAGACCCATGATATACTCGAACACACATGTTATGGCAAAGACTTGGTTTGGGTGGGATTCAGACGCTCCGGAGCCCCTCTCTGGAGAAACCCTAGGCCCGCTAGAGAAAAAGACGGAACTGTCGTTCTAGCCCCTCTACGTGAGTCGTAAGGGGTAAGAAAGTGGAACTAATTTTTTTTTGTGGTTGGTTAGGACATAGGAACACCCATGCCAATGGTAGGGCCCACATGTTGGCAAGATTCCCCCCCCCCCATTTCGTCAGATCCGAGAGTTTCGAGCTATAAGTAGTCCTAGAACCCGCGAGAGATTATCTAACGCCGGTGATGCGTTTTCACAAAGAGTGGGGGAATATTGGGTATAAAAGACCCATGCCACAATATTACACACATGTTATGGAAAACCCTTGGTTTGGGTGGGATTCAGACGCTCCGGAGCCCATCTCCAGAGAAACCGTAAAGCCGCTAGAGAAAAATACGGAACTGCCATTCTCGCTGCTCTACGTGAGCCGGAAGGGGGGAGCAAAGTGGAACTAATTGCTTGGTTGTGTTTGGTTATGCCCTAGGAACACCCATGAAATTGGTAGGGCCCACCTCTTGGTAAGATTCCCCCAGTTTCGTCAGATCCGGGAGTTTCGGGCTCTAAGTACTCCTAGAACCCGCTAGAGAGAATCCACCGCCGGTGAAGCCCTCTCACAAAGAGTGAAGGAATCTTGGGAATCAAAGACACATTCCACACTCTAACACACATTGTATGTTAAAAACTTGGTTTAGGTGGGATTGAGACGCTCTCGAGGCCCTCTCCAGATAAACCCAAGGCATGCTAGACAAAAAGACGCAACTGTTGTTCTATCCCCTCTACGTGAACCGGAAGGGAGCAGCAAAGTGGAAATCATTGCTTGGTTGTGTTTTGTTATTCCCTAGGAATACTCATACACTTGTAGGGACCACCTATTGTCAAGATTCCCCCCGTTTCGTCAGATCCGGGAGTTTCGGTCTCTAAGTAGTCATGGAATCCGCTAGAGAGAATCCGACGCTAGTGAAGCCCTATCACAAAGAGTGAGGGAATATTGGTCATCCAAGACCCATTCCACACTCTAACACAAAATGGTATGGAAATGTAACACCCCAAATTTTTCCACATTAGGGTGTGCGGTGTTGTGTTCATCTCATACATGCATAGAGACAAAAATTTAAACCATGTCTGAACCAATTTAAAACTTGAATTTAAATGGTTTGGGAAAATCCAATAAATACTGCTTATTTTGGTTACCAAAATATTGTGTTGGAAAATATTTCAATTTCACCAAAGGAAAACATGGTTTTGTTGGAAAGTTTATAAGCTTTCCAAAAAGTATTTTTGCCAAATTTTATTCTTGCAAAAAGGGCCTCAAAACTTAGTTTTTTGTCCTCCTTTAAAACAGAAAAGGACCTCGTTGTAATTTTCTCCTTTAAATGGTAGCTAGGGTCGCGTTCCTCGTAATCGCCTGCACACTCCCATGCCCCCCGTTCTGTTCCCCGTGCACCGCACCGCCGTGTCGCCGAACATCACCGTGAGCCGCCGCCGTTCGAGCTTGCCGGCGAGCCTCCGACAATCATCCGGAAGCGGCGCCGCCCCTAAAAGGCTCGCTAGCATCTCCTCTACCGCGTGGTGATCTTTGATTCCAAAATCGTGCGCAGAATTGCGACCTTGATCAAGCCAGTGCCATTTTTGGCCATTGATGACGTCATCCCGACGTCATCATGACGTCATATCTGTTTTGTCTCTTTCCAGAAAATGGTTAATAATAAACAGAAAAATAACTAAATTTAATAATTGAATAACTAATGTTTTATTAATCAAAAAAATAAAATAAAACCATGGAAATGTTCATAAAAATGTAATCTACCCAAATATGTCAATTTCAATCATGTTTGAGAAAGTTGTTTTTTGGACCATTATTTAATGTGGTTTAAATCATTTAAAATAGAAAAATAAGTTTTTATTCACTAAAATCAGAAAATTAAAAGTTATATACCAAATTGCTCAAAATGAAAAATTCAATCTAGTTATGGTGTTTTCAAACCTAATTGAGCTTTTAAAATGGTACTCACTTTTATAATTGACCGAAGTACCCCTCCGGGATCCATTTCGGGCAAATTCCAGTAAAATGACATAACTGACATACGAACCCTAGCAACCCAACGCTCATGTTTAGGTCTTTCTTTAAGTGCATTAATTTGCTCATGCATACATATTGCGCATTGCATCGATGCCATGGTTGATTTTTCTTCTTTGTTTCGGTGTTGTTTTTTCCCTCGATAGAACACGACTCCGAAGTGAAGGCCAGCAACTCCATGACGAATAATTGATCCTAACCGACAAGTCAAGCACTTATCCCTGAAGATCTTTATCTGGTTTTCTTACAACCAAGGCAAGCATAACCTCTTATCTGCTCATATACGTTTTCCAATGACTTTTGGTTCTCGTATTTGCATTCGATTCCAAAGTATTTGGTGTCTGTAGGCAAGCATAACCATGATCCACTGCTCCTAGCCGCCTAGGTTTGATTGTGCGCATCGCTAGAGCCTTATATATGCTATGCTTAGCTTTGTGTACTGGCTTAGCTCTGCTCCATCCGGTTGATGCATCAGAGTTGCGGATGAATCTAGTAAGGCAGGATAACGTGGAAATATGAGCTATGTGTGTTTAACCTGACTAAGGCTTGGATAGAAGGCCACTTGGGAAGTGGTTGTTCGTCCTATACTTGCCACCCCTAGGACTAAGGTTTCGGGCGGAAGCCAAGACTGAGCGTGCAACCACACGCGGGGTCTAAGTAACCGCGCTCGACTAACTAACTTGTTTGGTTCTATCCGTGAGTCACGTAGTTTGGGATTTCCATCTGCGTGTGAGTCAAAAACCTTTTGGAGGTGTTTAGGGCGTGACCAGGACAAGTGATGGACGTACACGGATCTTGATCCCGACTCACAGAACAGGTGCCGTCAGGAGGTGGCCAACTCCCTGTTGACGGGGTGGCCCTGTTTGGGTTGACTCAGGGATAGGGCTCGACAAGGTAAAGGTCGTGGCCAGCCACCCTCTGCCGCGTTCCATGGAACAACGTACATGTGGCGCTAAGAGTCGGATGGTACGTGTGGGTAAAGTGTACATCCCTGCAGGGCAATCTTTTCGAAAAGCCGTGTCCACGGTTACGGACGACTTGGTGAAGGTAGAGACCATAGACAACTTGAACATGACATAAAACATGTTGACAATGAATGAAGGGTGCCTCCTCGGAGATGCCGAGAGGGGTGATCCTTGTAGCAAGTGAGATGCTGGGAAATGAAGTTTGGGGTTTTAAAAGATGATGATTACAGTAGTGAGCTTCTCATCTATTTTGGAAACATTCTATGAGACGTGCTATTCTTCCCCGAGTTGGAAAACAAACATTGCTTTACGCAAATCAGCCTTCATAAAACCCTTTATGAAACTAGCAGATATATAATAGGTTAATTAAGTCTTGTTGAGCACCTCCCGTACTCAGGTTTGCTTAATTTTGGTTCAGGAGAAGAACTCCATAGGTGGTGATTCAACATGGACATCGACGAGTAGTTTGGGGTTCCCAGGTAGCAGCCTGGAATCTATGGGCTGGGACGTCGCCTTATGTTGCGGCCTCTTAGGCCTCTTTGGTTCTTGTTGATTAGCAACATAATTTGCCTTCCGTTGTCTGATGTAATGTTGGGTCATGTGACCTCTGCTTGTAAGCTATACTCTAGTAACACCTGTTTAATACAGCTTTCATGTCTAGAGTGTTGCTTTGATCGGTTGTTGGTTTCGAGCTCATTGTTATACAGTTTTGGCTATCCCTGCATAGTTGTCGCAGTCGAGGGGTTGTGGAGCCGATTATCCATGTCCGAGCCCGCCTGTCGATGTGATCGGCCTGGGGCGAGGTAACCCCAGTAACCCTCGATTGTTGTTGCACTTTTTGGACACATAGCATCTCTGTATAGCTTTGGTCCCGTTTCCTTCAGTTTCATTCGATTCGTGGACGCTTTGATATGCATAGTTGGTTATGACTAGCATGGATACAAGGAGTAGTAGACTGGGGATCCGGACTACGTGCCGATGAATCCAGTCTGCCTGCCGTTGTTTGTTGCGGCGGGGGCTGGTAACCCTGAAGCCCTTGTGAGTCCATGGCTAGGAGCACATAACAGTATGTATATCTCTGGGTCCGGGGTCGCGACAGGTCATGGTATCAGAGCAGGACTGCCTGTAGGAAAACCTTACTGCTTGGTCGATGTTGAGTCTAGAGTTTGTGAAAACTATTTTGAAACTTCAAATGATTGTGAAAAACCTTCTTAGGATTCTTTTTACTCCGTATCTGGTATCGCTCTAAGTCTGGGTCACCTTATCTGTTTTGATTTGAAAAGGTTTTTCTATCTCTTCTAGTCATTCAAAACCTAGGTGCCTTCTTTGGCAATGACGTCTTTTACCCAAGTTGACGTAGTGTTAAGTTCTAGAGTCGAGTGTGTTTAATACTCCATTATCTCTTAGCTGGGAGATTTCCTTTTCATTCTAACCTCTCAGAGTTGTGTGGATTCCTCCTCTTAATGTTCTAAGTCTCAAAATCTTGAACCTCGAGATTTCCTTTTCATCTCGAATGTATCCGTTGTCCTCTGTTCAAATTCCTTCGGAGCTATGTTTGGCTTTTGGAAAGATACTTCGTGATTGCTACTCATAGTGTACTTTGAGGCACTAAGATAGTAGTTACTCCTTTCCCTATGTTTATAACCCTTGGACTTGAACCGAAGGTCCCGGAATGTGCTGAATTGTGGTGGGTTGAACCATGTGGTTCATAACCATGTGATGCTCACGCTATCAGTACATGATGCTGACCTTTAACCCAAGTTCTTATTCTTTGGATCCCGAGGAATCTGTTTTACCTCAGGGTGGCTAGGAAATTCGAACTCTCATAGCCGTAGGTTTTCCTTTGGAATCAAAAGGAGTCACAACAAGAGTGTTCTTCATGTTTCACAAATATTTGTTCTTGACTCAGCTATACCTCTCTGTTAGCATGGGTTTTACAAATGAGTATGACCTTGTGCATCCAACGTGATCTCAGGATTTTCCAGAGCACGTTTCTACTCTTAGCTGCTTTCCGAACTTCGTCCGTTGTTTGGAAACCAAGTTGCATATGTGTGTTGGAGTCTTTCAATGCATATTGCTCCTATTTCCCGTCAGAACGTTCCACTTTGGAATGTCAGGAGAAACAAACTCCAGTACCTCGTTCATCTTAAGGACCAGGTCAAAGTTTTGTAATCCACAGATTAAAGAAGTTTTATCAGCTTCTGTTTTGTTCTACCTTCGAGTATCACACTCTTTTATATCACGAGACTGTGTTAAGTTTCATGGCCTTATTGATGAAGTGATGCTCTTACCGTCTTCACTCCCCCTTCCTCCCAGCTTGAATGCTTGAGAATGATGGGTCTGTTCATCGACATGTGTATCTGCTATTCCTAGCAATTCTTATTGCTTTGGAAAGCTAAGAAACCATCTGTATCCTTCTTAGCACTATTGGTTACCCGGTATCAACTTAAAGTTGACTGTGTTACCAAATCCGTTCATTCTGGTGCACATTCTTGGTCAAGGAGTTAGGTTCATACCAAAGCTCTCATGTTCATATCAGTTGCTTCGAAAAGCAAGAATTCCTTTCGAACTTCGAGACATACCGGTAGGTTGTGATGTTCTGGTTGTCTTTCTAGAAGTAGCACCGGGTTTTACCTGACCGTGATGTCTAAACCAGGAGTAGTTTGAACTAATCCTTTCTCCAAGAAACTAAGTTGGATATCACGGACTAGTTCGTTGAGCTTAAACAACAACTGGGAGAGTTGAAAGACATGATCTCCTCCTAACTGGGTCCTTCGTTAAGGGATGCCTAGTTTCCTTTGTGTTGAAGCATGATAGTATATCTTTGTGGGCATGCTATCATTACAACCTTGGTTTGATTTGGGCTATCGTCAAATCGAGAAAAGATCCAAGGACTGTCTTGATGGTGTTTTCACTCATGGTGTTTGGCCCGAGTATACCTCATGTCCTTCGGTCTGACCAATGTATTGCCTTGTTCATATATCATATGAATCCCTCTTCTTGGAGTGATTTTATAAGTGTGTTCTCGAGCCCATCGATGACATTCCTATTTTCTCCAAGTTGTGAGAAGATCATGTTGAACATTGGCAACAATGTTGGAAACTTTCGAGAACCAACTTTGTGTTATCACGAAGTTGTGTTCTGGATGTTCGAAGTGGCTTACTCCAGTCCATGTGCTTATGGTGAAAGTTGTCGCCATGGATCCGAGTATAGTTTCCTTGTTCCTTAGGGAATAACCCCAAGTTGGTCATACATGTGTGGACTACTCTTGAGATGGTAGGTTGTTACCTCCATCTATCCGAAGAAGTTTACATCCACACTAAGCCACTGACTGATTGTTCGTAAAGAGAAGAAGTCTATGAACTTCGTTATCTTTGTATCTTCTCCCCAACAAGGACTCCGATGTGTTTCATTGCAAGTAAGTAATGTAGGTGCAACCGTCTTTCACAAGTTGCTAATACATGAGTTCCATAATCCTGCTCATCTTCTTGAGCTTGACATCATAGTCCATATCTTGAGAATCTAGCATATGTGTCTCGTTGGTAACCGGAGCAACCTCTTTTATCAGACATATTGAGTTGAGTTATCTATTCACTCACCAGAGCTGAATCTCAAGCAGCAATGATGGTTGGTGTTTCCTCAAGGGTATTGGATTAGGTCCATTTGAAAATCTGGCATGGTTGATGTTGTGGTTGACGCAATTAGCCGGAAGGCCTAATGTCATATCCCCTTGAATTCGTAAGAACAACCACTCTCCGTGAGAATTCTTATGTGACTCATTCTCACAAGTTTTCCCTCCCCGTTTTCCTAAACTTCAGTTCTACATTCACTTGATGACCTATAGAAGGCTTGTCATGAGCCTGATGTCGGTATCTATAACATCCAGGGTAACTTGGAAGTTGATCTCCTGAATACCTCTCCGTTGAACCTCCAAAACCTTTGTTCTCGTGAAAACTAGTTCCTCGTGAGAACCATCTCTTGGTGTTTTGTAACCGCCATTGATCAGTTTCCCTGTTTCAAGTGGTTTATACTTGAAGTTCTGTTCATCTCACACATTGTGTGAATTTGTCAGCTACTTCAGCCATGGGATCAAGACCATGTGGTAAACGTATTGCTACTTCAATTTCACCATAGGAAAGAGATTCCATATTCCTTCTGGTGTTTCAATCCTTGTTGGTTAACCAGCCTTATGGTGTGACCAAGAATTACTCCTTAATCACGGTGTTCCAACATTCCGTGGTTACTCATCTTCCGTCATGAAGTAACATCCCCATTCTTGACAAAGTTTTCAACAAACTTTAATGGAATGAAAGTTCCTTCATCTTCCGTGTCCACTCCAAAGAGTGAACATAATCCCGTATCCAAATTCTCGGACGCACGAATTACACTTTTTACTCGTGTTTTCCCTCGTCTACGGATATTATGTCGTGGTATCCAAGACCATCCTTTTCATCTTGGTTATCTGTTTGAAGAAACCTCGATATCATAAGTTGTCCAACCTTTCTTTTTCAAAAGGATTTAAAGTCTTGTGCAAAGCTCATATTCTAAATCCTTTCAAGACCAATCGTCCGAACACTTGAAACCATCTTCTATTCCCTCCGTTATCTTGATGTGTTTCATGCACGATAACTCAACCGTTCTTTATGAACATCCCTTTCATGAGTTACCCATGAGAAACTCGATCTTCGTGAAGATCATTTCCTAAGAGTTTCCCTCTTACCTAAGGTGTATCTGTTCAATACTTCAAGATTCTACGGATCAACCTCTTCGAGAAGAGAACCGTAAGGTTCGAGAAGATCATTCAAACCGGTGTTCCTTCTTTCTTTCCCCTTCAGGAATCTCGGGACGAGATTCTTGTAAGGGGGTAGATTTGTAACACCCCAAATTTTTCCACATTAGGGTGTTTGGTGTTGTGTTCATCTCATACATGCATAGAGACAAAAATTTAAACAATGTCTGAACCAATTTAAAACATGAATTTAAATGGTTTGGGAAAATCCCATAAATAGTGCTTATTTTGGTTACCAAAATATTGTGTTGGAAAATATTTCAATTTCACCAAAGAAAAACATGGTTTTGTTGGAAATTTTATAAGCTTTCCAAAAAGTATTTTTGCCAAATTTTATTCTTGCAAAAAGGGCCTCAAAACTTAGTTTTTTGTCCTCCTTTAAAACAGAAAAGGACCTCGTTGTAATTTTCTTGAGAAGGCAGGGGGTCATGGAGGAAAATTCCTTTGTCTTCTACCTCCGGACGGGAGGCAGCTACGTGTCCTCACCTCCGCTATCGGATGCCACCTCGTGCCTCCCAGCGTGCTCGAGAGGATAGGACCGTGAGGAGGCTTCTCTCTCTCTCCCTCCTCACCCCCGAGCTCTCTCCCTCTCTCTGGCTTTCCCGCAGAGAACCCAAACCCTAAACCTACTTTCTCCGGCCGCCGCCTCGCCTCGCCGTCTCCGGCCGCCCCGGACCAAATTGAGCACCCCCGTGCGTTCCCCTTGGTCTCCTCTCCCTTCTGTACGAGTCTCGCTTGAGGGGAGTGGCCGAGCTGCCGGAATCGGAGCCTTCTTCTCCGCGGCCGGCGAGCCTCCGTCGCGCCATCGCCGTTGATTGCCGTCACGGCTCGCTCCAACGACCCCCTCATCGCGTTCCTGGTAATCCCAAGCACACGCCCATGCCGCCCGTTCCGTTCCCCGTGCACCGCACCGCCGTGTCGCCGAACACCACCGTGAGCCGCCGCCGTTCGAGCTTGCCGGCGAGCCTCCGGCAATCATCCGGAAGCGGCACCGCCCCTAAAAGGCTCGCTAGCATCTCCTCTACCGCGTGGTGATCTTTGATTCCAAAATCGTGCGCAGAATCGCGACATTGATCAATCCAGTGCCATTTTTGGCCATTGATGACGTCATCATGACGTCATATCTATTTTGTCTCTTTCCGGAAAATGGTGAATAACTAATGTATTATTAATCAAAAAAATAAAATAAAACCATGGAAATGTTCATAAAAATGTAATCTACCCAAATATGTCAATTTCAATCATGTTTGATAAAGTTGTTTTTTGGACCATTATTTAATGTGGTTTAAATCATTTAAAATAGAAAAATAAGTTTTTATTCACTAAAATCAGAAAATTAAAAGTTATATACCAAAGTGCTCAAAATGACAAATGCAATCTAGTTAAGGTGTTTTCAAACCTAATTGAGCTTGTAAAATGGTACTCACTTTTATAATTGACCGAAGTACCCCTCCGGGATCCATTTCGGGAAAATTCCAGTAAAATGGCATAACTGACATACGAACCCTAGCAACCCAACGCTCATGTTTAGGTCTTTCTTTAAGTGCATTAATTTGCTCATGCATACATATTGCGCATTGCATTGATGCCATGGTTGATTGTTCTTCTTTGTTTCGGTGTTGTTTTTTCCCTCAATAGAACGCGACTCTGAAGTGAAGGCCAGCAACTCCATGACGAATACTTGATCCTAACCGACAAGTCAAGCACTTATCCCTGAAGATCTTTATCTGGTTTTCTTACAACCAAGGCAAGGATAACCTCTTATCTGCTCATATATGTTTTCCAGTGACTTTTGGTTCTCGTATTTGCATTCAATTCCAAAGTATTTGGTGTCTGTAGGTAGTGTTCTCCTATACTTTGCATAGCCAAAATACCATGATCCACTGCTCCTAGCCGCCTAGGTTTGATTGTGCGCATCGCCAGAGCCTTATATATGCTATCTTAGCTTTGTGTACTTTCTTAACTCTGCTCCATCCGGTTGATGAATCAGAGTTGCGGATGAATCTAGTAAGGCAGGATAACGTGGAAAGATGAGCTATGTGTGTTTAACCTGACTAAGGCTTGGATAGGACGCCACTTGGAAAGTGGTTGTTCGTCCTATAATTGCCACCCCTAGGACTAAGGTTTCGGGCGGAAGCCAAGACTGAGCGTGCAACCACACGCGGGGTCTAAGTAACCGCGCTCGACTAACTAACTTGTTTGGTTCTATCCGTGAGTAAATTAGTTTGGGATTTCCATCTGCATGTGAGTCAAAAACCTTTTGGAGGTGTTTAGGGCATGACCGGGACAAGTGATGGACGTACACGGATCTTGATCCTGACTCACAGAACAGGTGCCGTCAGGAGGTGGCCAACTCCCTGTTGACGGGGTGGCCCTGCTTGGGTTGACTCATGGATAGGGCTCGACAAGGTAAAGGTCGTGGCCAGTCACCCTCTGCCGCGTTCCATGGAAGAACGTTCATGTGGAGCTAAGAATCGGATGGTACGTGTGGGTAAAGTGTACATCCCTGCAGGGCAATATTTTCGAAAAGCCGTGTCCACGGTTATGGACGACTTGGTGAAGGTAGAGACCATAGACAACTTGAACATGACGTAAAACATGTTGACAATGAATGAAGGGTGCCTCCTCGGAGATGCCGAGAGGGGTCATCCTTGTAGCAAGTGAGATTCTGGGAAATGAAGTTTGTGGTTTTAAAAGATGATGATTACAGTAGTGAGCTTCTCATCTGTTTTGGAAACATTCTATGAGACGTGCTATTCTTCCTCGACTTGGAAAACAAACATTGCTTTACGCAAATCAGCCTTCATAAAACCCTTTATGAAACTAGCAGATATATAATAGGTTAATTAAGTCTTGTTGAGTACCTCCCGTACTCAGGTTTGCTTCATTTTGGTTTAGGAGAAGAACTCCATCGGTGGTGATTCAACGTGGACATCGACGAGTAGTTTGGGGTTCCCAGGTAGCAGCCTGGAATCTATGGGCTGGGACGTCGCCTTATGTTGCGGCCTCTTAGGCCTCTTTGGTTCTTGTTGATTAGCAACATAATTTACCTTCCGTTGTCTGATGTAATGTTGGGTCATGTGACCTCTGCTTGTAAGCTATACTCTAGTAACACCTGTTTAATACAGCTTTCATGTCTAGAGTGTTGCTTTGATCGGTTGTTGGTTTCGAGCTCATTGTTATACAGTTTTCGCTATGCCTGCATAGTTGTCGCAGTCGAGGGGTTGTGGAGCCGATGATCCATGTCCGAGCCCGCCTGTCGATGTGATCGGCCTGGGGCGAGGTAACCCAGTAACCCTCGATTGTTGTTGCACTTTCTGGACACATAGCATCTCTGTATAGCTTTGGTCCCGTTTCCTTCAGTTTCATTCGATTCGTGGACGCTTTGATATGCATAGTTGGTTATGACTAGCATGGATACAAGGAGTAGTAGACTGGGGATCCGGACTACGTGCCGATGAATCCAGTCTGCCTGCCGTTGTTTGTTGCCGCGGGGGCTGGTAACCCTGAAGCCCTTGTGAGTCCATGGCTAGGAGCACATAACAGTATGTATATCTCTGGGTCCGGGGTCGCGACAGGAAAACCCTTGGTTTTGGTGGGATTCATACGCTGCGGAGCCCCCCTCCGGAAAAACCCAAGGCCCGTAGGAGAAAAAGACGGAACTCCCATTCTGGCCCCTCTACGTGAGCTGAAAGGGGTAACAAAGTGGAATTAATTGCTTGGTTGTGTTTTTAGGACCTATGAATAACCATGACAATTTTAGGTCCCACCTCTTGGCAAGATTGCCCCGTTTTGTCAGATCCGACAGTTTCAGGCTCCAAGTAGTCCTGGAAGCCACTAGAGAGAATCTGACGCCGGTGAAGACATGTCACAAAGAGTGAGGGAATCCTGGGCATCCAAGACGCATGACACAATCTAACACAGATGATGTGGAAAACCCTTCATTTGTGTGGGATTTAGACACTCCGGAGCCCCACTCCGGAGAAACCCTAGGCCCGTTGGGGAAAACAAAGAACTGTCGCTCTGGCCCCTCTACCTGAGCCGAAAGGGGTAGAAAAGTGGAACAAATTGCTTCGTTGTGTTTTTCAGGCCCTAGGAACACCCATAACAATGGTAGGGCCCACCTCTTGGCAAGATTCTCCTTGTTTCGTCAGATCCGGGTGTTTCGGGATCTAAGTAGTCCTGGAACCCTCCAAAGAGAATCCGACGCCGGTGAAGCCCTGTCAGAAAGAGTGAGGGAATCTTGGAAATCCAAGACCCATTCCACACTCTAACACAAATGCTCTGTAAATCCCTTGGTTTGGGTGGGATTCAGATGCTCTGGAGCCCCTCTCTGGAGAAACGTTGGGCCCGCTCTAGAAAAAGACACAACAGTCGTTCTGGCCCTTCTACGTGAGCCGCAAGGTGTAGCAAAGTGGAACTAGTTTCTTGGTTCTGTTTGGTATGGCCCTAGGAACACCCATGACAATTTTAGGGCCCACCTTTTGGCAAGATTCCCCCGTTTTGTGAGATCCAGAAGTTTCGGACTATAAGTAGTCCTAGAACCCGCCAGAGAGAATCTAACGCCGATGAATCCCTGTCACAGGGAGTGGGGGAATGTTGGGCATCCAAGACCCATGCCACACTCTACCACACATGGTGTGGCAAACCCTTGGTTTTGGTGGGATTCAGACGCTCCGCAGCCCCTATCCGGAGAAATCCTAGGCCCGGTGGAGAAAAAGACGGAATTGCCGTTTTGGCCCCTCTACGTGAGCCGGAAGGGCGTAGCAGAGTGGAACTAATTTACTGGTTGTGTTTGGTTAGGCCCTAGGAAAAAACATGACAATTGTAGGTTCCACATCTTGGCGAGATTACCCCGGGAGTTTTGGGCTCTAAGTAGTCCTGGAATCCACTTGAGAGAATCCGATGCCGGTGAATCCCTGGCACAAAGAGTAAGGGAATTTGGGGAATCCAAGACCCATTCCACACTCTAACACACATGTTATGGAAAAAACTTGGTTTTGGTGGGATTCAGATGCTCCGGAGCCCCTCTCTGGAGAAACCCTAGGACCGCTAGGGAAAAAGACGGAACTACCATTCTGGCACCTCTACGTGAGCCGGAAGGGGGTAGCAAACTGGAACTAATTGCTTGGTTCTGTTTGAGTAGGCTCTACAAACCACCATGACAATGGTAGGGCCCACCTCTTGGTAAGATTCCCCCAGTTTTGTCAGATTCGGGAGTTTCGGGGTCTAAGTAGTCCTAGAAACCGCCAGAGAGAATCCACCGCCGGTGAAACCCTGTCACAAGGACTGAGGGAATCTTGGGAATCCAAGACCCATTCCACACTCTAACACACATGGTATGGCAAACCCTTGGTTTTGTTGGGATTGATACGCTCTGGAGATCCTCTCCAGATAAATCCTAGACCTGCTAGAGAAAAAGACGCAACTGCCAATCTATCCCCTCTATGAGAGCCGGAAGGGGGCACCAAAGTGTCAATAATTTCTTGTTTGTGTTTTGTTATGCCCTAGGAACAGCCATACACTGGTAGGGCCCACCTCTTGTCCAGATTCCTCCGTTTCGTCAGATCCGGCAATTTCAGGCTCTAAGTAGTCCTAGAACCCGCTAGAAAGAATCCGAGATCGGTGAAGCCCTATCACAAAGAGTGAGGGAATCTTGGGCATCCAAGACCCATACCACAATCTAAAACACATGGTATGTAAAACCTTGTTTTGGGTGGGATTCAGACGCTCCGGAGCCCCACTCTGGAGAAACCCTAGGCCCGCCGGAGAAAAACACGGAACCGTCGTTCTGGTCCCTCTACCTGAGCCGGAAGGGTTAGAAAAGCGGAACTAATTGCTTGGTTGTGTTTTTTAGTACCTAGGAAAACCCATGAACTAATCCGTAGCCCAGCCGCCGTCGCCGACAAGTTTCGGGGGACATATCTCTGTTCTGACACCCTGCCGGGACGGGGAAGTGCCCCCGGAACCATCTCCATCGACTCCACCGCCATCTCCATCGCCGTTGCTGTCTCCTATGATGAGGAGGGAGTAGTTCTCCCCCGAGGCCGAGGGCTCTGCCGGTAGCTATGTGGTTCATCTCTCTCTCCCATGGTGTGATCTATATGTGATTGTGAGCTTTGTAATCTAGTTTAATTAGTAGATCACTAGTAGGAAAAGGCTTACCAGTGACGAACAAAATAACGCTACCGCTGGCGAACAGGTGTTCGCCAGCAGTAACCCGCCAGTGGTAAGAGGTTACCGCTGGCGAACAAGTCATGTTCGCCAGCACTATATAGTTACCGCTGGCGAACACCAGTCTTGTTCGCCAGCGGTAAGTTTGAAATTTTTAAATTTCAAAAATAAAAAATTTTGCATTATTTTTTTTCCAATTTTCAAAACAATTGAATTTGGGGAACCTTTATATGTCCACTTCCCGCTCGGTCACCCATCCTCCCACCCGAGCACACTTAACTTCTTAGTTCCATCCCACTGCTCTACCTAGTAACACCTCACTCTTTTTTGTCTATATAGTACTATCAATCCTTTTAACTATTGCACCATATCTACAAATCCGTAATTCCAAATTCGACAAATGATATATCTAAATTGATCAGAAGAATACGAGGAATCCAAATATGACATCCTTATTATCTTTTCTGAAAAAAACATATTTTTATTTTTTTGAATTTTGAATTTATTTAATTAAATTGATTATGTAGGAAAATTTAGTCTGTCTCAAATAATTTTTTTTTCCTTTTGGAATTTGCCAATTTTTGAATTTTGCATAAAAGGTCAAATGGAGTATTTTCAAATTTTCTATATCAACTAGACAGTGCACTCTACCCACATATTCAAGGAATTTATTTTTTAAACGTTTTATCATTTTTGTTCCTGCTCTAGAAAAGTAAAAAAGGCGGTCCACGGGGGGGGGGGGGGGTGTGGAGCGAAAAATTTGAAATTTGAAATTTTACCGCTGGTGAACCAAAATAGTGGTTGGCCAGCGGTAGTAGACGAAATACCGCTGGCTAAGCACACCACATGTTCGCCAGCGGTATCTTGCTTACCGCTGGCGAACCACATCACATGTTCGCCAGCGGTATTTTGTGCTGCGCGGGGGTGGGGAGGCCACCATTAGCGCTGGCGAACCCTTCTGCTCCTTCGCCAGCGGTACTAACTTACCGCTGGCAAACACTTTTTCTGCTTCGCCAGCGGTAATAGCACTGGCCAACACGAAAACGTGTTCGCCAGCGCTAAGCTGGTGGCTATAAGCCTTTTCCTACTAGTGGATGTTACTCTTCATCTGTTATGCTACTCAAGTGGTTTTGTTATGAGATCTCCGTAAATACTTTGATCACGGTGTAAAGGTGACAGTGTGTGCACCATGTGGTTTAGCATGATATTTATATCTTGTGTTGGATGGTGAACCTATGGAATTGTGGCATTTTCTTAGTACCTTCTAGGGCGCTCATAGTGATAGCGTGGGGTTAACTAGACATGGGAATACAAACTTGAGGAGTGCTGTTACAACCCTACGCAATGAATTTTTGTTTGTTATTCGACCAGAGAGTGGTTCGGAGTAGCATAGTGAAGAGAAGCTATTTAGTTATTCAATTATGTGATAATTGTTCAGAGTGTCCCCTAGTAAAAGTAGGATTAGGCCTTGTTTCCAAGCATTGAAACACCGTTTTCCGCCTGTTCTGCTACATGTTTGCTTGTTGTCATTTTTATTTCAGATTGCTATTATTACTTATAACCATCCATATTACTCGCATTTCACTATCTGTTCGCCGAACTAGTGCACGTATATACCTGACAAGTATATTGGGTGTGTTGGGGACACAAGAGACTTCTTGTATATTAATTGCAGGGTTGTTTTAGATGGATATCTTTGACCTCTACCTCCGTGAGTTCGATAAACCTTGGGTGATCCACTTAAGGGAAACTTGTTGTTGTTCTACAAACCTCTGCACTTGGAGGCCCAACACTGTCTACAAGAATAGAAGCGTGCGTAGACATCAATGCTTCTATTGTAGACTTGTTCCTTGGATGGATTCTTCTCTTGGTCTTGATAATTTCTTCATGGTTTTCTCACTAGTTGGTCCAAGGTAGGAGGGGCACAACTAATACTAAGTCAAATTGAAACGAAAGAAATAGAAGGGATAGAAAGACAGAGGAAAATGTCTTCTCCTTGATTTTCTTCATACATTTGTACTTCATTGAGTTGCTTCTAGTTGTTGTGGAGTCTAAGTCCTTCCTTCATTTTCTTCGATATTCCTCGTAGCTTTTCATTTTGCCACCAAGTTGATTATGAAGTTTCCTTCTTGTGCTTGAGTCTTGATCTCCATTTTGCTGACTTGGTGAATTCTTGAAGCAAGAATAGGAGAGTTGATAAGTAGATAGAAAGACTAAGGTACTAGTGTTTTAGGTTCACTACTTGGTCTTTGATATGGTTGACATATACTAGGGACTGGTCTTGGCTCCAAATAGCTATAACATCAAAGAATGAATGATGGAAACAAATTCTAAGACATGGTAAAAAAATGGATGAAACACTATGTTGGGTTTTTAGTCAAAAACACATGGCCATGGTCCAAGGGTGTCCACAAAGGTTAGGAAATGGTGTCTCTGGTTCAAGGATACCAAAAGGAACTATATTCTAATTATCTATAGAATTAAACCTATGTTAAAAATACTAAAATATACCACTTAATTCTTAATTCAAATATAAGTTGTTAAAAAATTATTTTGGAACAGAGGATATTAAATTACACAGTCTAAGGTTTCCAAATATATTTTATTTGCAATTTTTGGATTTGTAGAATTTGAATTATGCCAAAATTCATCAAACAAACATATTTAATTTGAACAAATTTTAAATGGTCAAATTTTAATTTGGCAAGTTCCAAAAGTTTCTACATGTTGTGCGTATTTCAAAAATTCTAAGTTTGCTAAATTTAGACTTATGGTTGAAAAGTTATGATGAATTGAAGTTGCAGGGGCTAATGTGTAAAACTGCCCAACTAAATCTATTCGGGACAATAACAGAAAAGGGATGGGCCACGTGTATGTCTCTGATTGGTTGGTTGTGCTGACTGTGCTGTCGACATGGTGCTGACTGTACAGGCTGACTGGGTTAAGTGAAATGATCTGGGGCGTTGGATATAGATCCAACGGTGGCGTACCCCTTCGAGCGAGATCTAATACTAGCCATCCATCAGATCCGACGGCAAGAAAAGGAGAGGGAGCTCACCGCTCCATTTGGGTCGTCGGAAATGGTGACAATGGCGGTCGGCGGTGCAGAAAATTCACCGCGACGGCGCTTTGGTGGGTCCTGGACTCAATGAAGGGCACGACTAGGTGTGGCGCTTTGCGGTGGACTCGATGACGACAACGACGCGGTCGCACTCTTCCTCGAGTAGCAGCAGGGGGCTAACAGAACGGCGCCGTCTCCGGCGGTCCTCAGAAAAGTATGGCGTGGGCGCTCGGTTGCACACAAAAATCGAGTAAGGGCATGAGAGTGTACGCCTGGCCACAAGGATTCCGATGGGGGCAAATGGGCGGAGATTACCTCAGGTTTACGCGGGAATTCGAAGAACATAGCCACGGGCAAACACAAACTCCGGTGAGAAATAACTCGGTAGCCGGGTGGTGATTCATAGGGGAGGGAGAGGGGAATCACAGAGGAGTCTCGGGACTACTTAAGGGACAGAGGGAGCAATTACTCGGGGCTATAATCGCCCATAATCAACCGCAAAATCAAGGGGCGAAACCGGCGTTTCCTTCCGTTTCTGCAGGAGGAAGACAACATCGTCATCAGTGACGTCATCCGAGGCCCGCCTGTAAGTGGGTGTGAGAGTGGGAAGGGCCGCGTTTTCTGTTGGGCTGCTGGGCCTGCTTCTCCATGCTTCGTGTGGAAGGTTTAGATGCGGGCTGGGCTTCTGCGCGCTGCTTTGTGCGGCAGGTAACGTATGTGGGCCGGCCTTTCCTTTTTTTATCTTTTTTTGTTTTACCATTTTCTTTATAACTTTTGTTTTATTAAACAAATCAACCTCAAACTTGTTTCTAAATTTTTTAAATAATTATATCTTTCAATAAAAATCATTTATGTGTTGTTTCAACATACATAAATTAATTCTATTTTCAAAAATATGATTAAATGGTTAATAGTACCTTAAGGTTATTTTCCTTTTATAAAACTCAATAATTTATATAATGTCAAATAATTTCAGAGACAAATATATTTTCAATTATTGTTCCCTTAAGTTATAAATTCTCACTTTTACACAAGGAGAAAATTTGTGAAGATCATTTTATGGTTTCTAATTTTGATATAGTAGTTGATAATTGACATAGTTAAATTTGGGTTTCCAAAATATTTTCAGTAGTCAGATAATTGGAGAAAGAGTTATTATCAAATTGATATAATATGAAAACAATATGGAAAACAACTTCTTTATAGAAACCAAATTAAATTTTAAGGTTTACAATTAGGGAAAATAGTTTCTTTGGATAGTTATTTGTTTCGAGGATTTAGGTTTTTAGAAAATAGAGGTATTTGGATTATCAATTCCAATAGCATTGGAAAAAAAATTAATGTTTACTTTGTGTTTGAGTTTTTTTTGATGGCTTGCTTTAATAGAAAAACAAAAGTTTTAATTTTTTGTGATTTTTGAACTTTCCAAATGTTACAGCCGTTCGGGCCCCTCTACGTGACCCGGAAGGGGTAGAAAAGTGGATATAATTGCTTGGTTGTGTTTTGTTAGTCCCTAGGAACACTCATTACAATGTTAGGGCCCACCTCTTGTCAATACTCCCCCTGTTTTGTCAGATCCGGGAGTTTCAGGCTCTAAGTAGTCCTGGAACCCGCGGGAGAGAATCCGACGTCGGTGAAGCCCTGTCGCAAAGAAAAACTTCCTTCGACAACATTGTCCGTGCTTCCAAGATGCAGGTTTCTGTGGAATATGGGAACATTAAAACAAGCTATGCTATTTATTTGGCCACAACACCCGTCATTGGGAGCAAAACCCTAGAATGTTCAGAGGAGATAGCTCTTTTTTGTGCACATGTTTTCAACACAACTATCTTATTCCAAGTTTATTATTTTTGGTCGATACTAGGACATATGTAATGACACCACACGAAGGTCTTGCGTCATTTTGGATTTTTTTTGAATTTTCTGGAATTTTCTTAGCCGGTTTCACAAAGAAGTCAAGATGGCTGGCATGACCGTTCATAGCTAGGGGTTGAATATTGAGAAAATCTTGGTGTATCTCTGTTAAAATAGGTAGTTGTGTGCCTAAACAATATTTTTTCCAAAAATCATGAGCAAATTACGAGGCACTTGTAGTTCATATTTATCCCGTTTCCAACTGAATTGGCAGAAACTTGTGTTTTTCAAAAGAGGTGGATGGAAACCTTTTCTTACGAAACAAATTGTTTATTTGTTCATATAACTTGGTCTAGTATATTAAAAAATGCAGCTCCCAAGTTTTGGAACATATTTGTGGTATTTCCTTCAAAAAAAGAAACCGTTTTTGACACTCGAAAAATGGAAAATGGTTCTTTTATTCGATAAAAAGAAAAACTTCCTCTGTCAACGTTGTCCGTGCTTCCAAGATGCATGTTTGTGTGGAATATGGGCACATTAAAACAAACTATGCCATGTATTTGGCCATAACACCCGTCATTTGGACCAAAACCCTCGAATGTTCGGAGGAGATAGCTCTTTTTGTGAACACGTTTTCAACACAACTATCATATTCCAAGTTTATTATTTTTGGTCGATACTAGGACATATGTAATGAGATCACGCGAAGTTCTCGCGTCATTTGGGATATTTTTGAATTTTCTGGAATTTTAAAGTCGGTTTCACGAAAAAGTAAAGATGGCGAGCATGACCGTTCGTAGCGAGGGATTGAATGTTGAGAAACTCTTGGTGTATCTCTGTTTAAATAGGTAGTTCTGTACCTAAAAATAATTTTTTTTCAAAATTCATGAGCAAATTACGGGGCACTTGTAGTTCAAATTTGTCCCGTTTCCAACTGAATCGGCAGAAACTTGTGTTTGCAAAAGAGGTGGATGGAAACCATTTATTAGGAAACAAATTCTTTATTTGTGCATATAACATGGTCTAGTATATTAAAAAAATGCAGCTCCCAAGGTTTGCAACATATTTGTGGTAGATCCTTCACAAAAAAAAACCATTTTGACACTCGGAAAATGGAAAATGGTTTTTTATTCAATAAAAAGAAAAACTTCATCCTTCAACATTGTCCGTGCTTCAAAGATGCATGTTTCTGTGGAATATGGGCACATTAAAATGAACTATGACATGTGTTTGGCCATAACACCCGTCATTTGGACCGAAAGCCTAGAATGTTCGGATGATATAGCTCTTTCTTGTGAACATGTTTTCAACACAACTGTCGTCTTCCAAGTTTATTATTTTTGGTCGATACTAGGACATATGTAATGACACCACGTGAAGGTCTCGCGTCATTTTGGGTTTTTTTGAAGTTTTTGAAATTTTCTCACCCAGTTTCACAAAAAAAATCAAGACGGCTGGCATGACAGTTCATAGCTAGGGGTTGAATATTGAGAAACTCTTGGTGTATCTCTGTTGAAATAGGTAGTTGTGTACCTAAAAATGATTTTTGCAAAAATTATGAGCAAATAACGAGGCACCTATAGTTCTAATTTGCCCAGTTTCCACATGAAGCGGCAGAAGCTTGTGTTTTTCAAAAGAGGTGGATGGAAACATTTTCTTAGTAAAAACTTGTTTATTTGTGCATATAACATGATCTAGTACATTCAAAAAATGCAGCTCTCAAGTTTTGCAACATATTTTTGGTAGGTCCTTCACAAAAAAACCCTATTTTTGACACTCGGAAAATGAAAACTGGTGTTGTTATTCAATAAAAAAAACTTCCTCGCTCAACATTGTCTGTATTTCCAAGGCGCATGTTTTTGTCGAATATGGGCACATTAAAACAAACTATGCCATGTATTTGGTCATAACACCCATTATTTGGACCGAAACCCTAGAATGTTCAGAGGAGGATAGCTCTATTTTGTGAACACGTTTTCAACACAATTGTCGTATTCTAAGTTTATTATTTTTGGTCGATACTAGGACACATGTAGTGACCCCACACGAAGGTCTCCTGTCATTTTTTTTTTGAATTTTGTGGAATTTTCTCAGCTGGCAACAACTTCTCTCTCTTAGAGTTTATGTGCTACAAGGCCGGAAGAAAGGATGATGTTGCCAACCCTTGGATAGATCGTTGCCGCCAATCTTAACAAAATGGTGGACAAAAATGGAGATTTTTTGGGGTGTGAGAGGAGAGAAATATTTGGAAATGTGGTGGAGAGGAAAAAATGGAGAGCTAGCTTGGCTCGGGTTGAATAAATAGGTTGGACACCCTTTAGTACCGGTTCGTGATACAAACCGGTACTAAAGGTGCAGCGCGGCCCCACCTCCACAGCAAATTTGGCACGAAACCATTTAGTATCGGTACTGAAGACCCCAAACGAACCGGTACTAAAGGTTTCCGGCGCCCTGGGCTCTGGAACCGGTACTAATGCTACCTTTAGTACCGGTTCGTAATGGAACAGGTACTAAAGGTGAAAACCTTTGGCCAGTTTTCTACTAGTGTATATAGACCACTTCCTGGATCATCATATTCCTTGGAAGGCAGCGCCGACGCCCACAAATGGCAGCAATGTGAAACACCGCTAGTAGCTAGGCGACCCACCGCTAGTAGTTGGGCAGCCCATCACTTGTAGCACCGCCACTCCGCGCCGTCACCGTTGGCGCTCGATTTCCTATGGGTATTTGGGATGTGGCGGCACATGGATGTTGCGGGAGGCCGACATAGGTACCGATATAGTTCACGAGTTCATGATTTAGGCGCCTCCTGGAGAGAAACTAGGAAGGGAATGGAAGGATAGGGGAGGAGGAACATTGGTGGGCCCTTGATCCCGTGAAGGGGATAGGAACGGGCCAAGTACTATGCACCTAGCAAACGCTCGTTCCTATGAACCATAGGATTGATCCTCTGGGTGTATAATAGCGTTTTACTATGAAAAATTGGTTGTTTGAGCAAATCCTCTAGTTGAATATGTTGTTCATACCATTATAGACATTAGTACAAAACAACCTGAAGGGAAACCCTGTTGTTTTCACACACAAAATTTCCACGTGGACCCGACGAAACATGGGTGATGCATGATTGCATTATGATGAGAGGTCATCCAGAAACGCTATACAAGAGACAATCATGTCGGCTTTTTTGGAACCAAAACTACACTCTCTCAGAAGATACCCGCTTAAGTCTTCTGTTATTTATGGGATGAAATGCGCACCGCCCTCGATACTAGCTAAGCTTTCATAGTTCATACCATATCTAGTTGAAGTCACTAAGAGTGGAATCAAGAACAATGGTGTAGATCTAATGACTCACAAGTGTAGGAGATCTGTCGTAGCCTTTTTGTTGAGTAAGAGTGTCAAACCCAACGAGGAGCAGAAGGTATTGATAATTAGTTTTGAGAAAGGTTTCACTATAAACACTAGTAAGCAAATGTTTAGCGATTTTTAATAGTAAAAAAATCAATTATAAGTAAATAAAGATAAAAGTACGTAGTTACTATAATTGTACAAATAATTTTTAGCACAAAGGAAAAATCGATGATGTTTCTTATAATGGCCAAGACGTTCCAGAGGACAAATGGGAGGATTCGTCAAGTTATTTTCGTCACATGCCGTTGATTAGTTTTAAACGTTTAGGCAAGAGGTATGTGGGTAGACCTATGCTAGTGCATCATACCATCCAAGAAAAATGCACACTTATGATTACTCTACTTGCAAGCGCCCACGACTACAAGATAATAATTAAGAAATAAATCCAACCGTAGCAAAAAACTCTTGGTATCTACTACTCCCTTGTGTAAAGTCTTGCGAACGAGGGTTCAGGTTTCTGTAACTTCGGCAACCCTCCATAAGAAATACAATACAAAATGCATCCATATGGCACATAAAGGTGAAGTGCTATGTAGTCGACGTTCACATGTGATCCAACTTCTCGCTCTCCTTTTCACTATCGCAGTCTCTGCATGCATCAGCAATGATCTGACCAAGATCATCAGCGGTTTCATCATGTGTCTCTTCTTCACCCATCCCTTCAGCTTCTACCATGAAAGTATCACCGTATTCAGCGAGATAGTTGCTATCATCCTCTTCTTCTTTATTCTCTTACATTATAACCCCTCCCTCTCTCCGTGTTTGGTACAACAATTATAGCTGGGCATGAAACCGGACCGAAACAGGTGGTTGTGAAGGATCTTGGAGTAAGGGTAATCATTCTAATTCTTATAGACAATACATGGACAGAATACAAAACCATTCTGTTTGTTCGCATCAGCCAGATGGAGGAAATCATGCACACCATTAATGAACTCGGCAGAGCGTCGGTCAGTACCGTACATCCATTGCCGGTGCATCTGCATTATTGTATAAGTATATCAATACAATCAAGATGCTAAAATTAGTATTTAGGTTTAGGTGCTAACCTCTTGGAACACTTTAATACAAGAGGCGACATCAAATCATCACCAATCGTGGAGAAAATGTGGATAAAGTCGAGCTCGGTGGTAAAAAACAAAGGAGATCAAAGAAACTACCTAGCTTAGCAATTTCATCGAACATCTCTTGTGCATAGGAAATGGAACAACAAAGTAACACACACCTCTCACTTTCAAAATAGAAAAACAGAGTAGTGGGAAGAGGCAGGGCCAGTTATATAGGAACAGAGGACCTCTAGTCCCGATTCATGATACCCCCCCGGACTAGAGGTTCTGGTCCCTGTCAAAACCAGATCAGAGACCTCTAGACCCGGACCGTATTACGAACGGGGACTATATGTCCCGTTCGGACCGGGACAAGCTCAAACTAGCCTTTACTTACAACTACGGGCGATGGAACTGGAGCACTAGACCTGTTCCAAATGGAACAGGGACTAAAGCTCTGGACCAAATCCCTTGTTTCTACTTGTGGATGGTGTGGGAGGTTTGGGGTCCGCCAAAATGCCGCTTTTTTGCCTCGCTTGTTGTGGAGAACCGACTTTGGACTTCGGATTGTCTCGCCATCAGAGGATGGCCTCAGAGCCCGCTTTGTCAGTTGTGCAATTGCCACAACGAGACCGCCAGACACATCCTTTTTTAATGTCGCTTTTCCAAGCGCATTTGGCATGATGTGGCCTCCTGGCTTTCGTGTCCCTCCCTGCTGCAGGACATGGGTTCAGGGCATCCTATGGTCCTTCAATATTGGCACTCCATTGCAAGGTCACCGACCAATTTACCTAAGGGGTTACAGTCGGCGATAATCCTCATTGGGTTTTCACAAACATGGCTTCGCTGTCTCAGTTGCTACTTAAAAAGATTAAGGACGAGAGCAAGAACTGGATTCTTGCTGGAGCCAAACACTTAGCTGAGCTTGTACATAGTTGTGGTCCCCTTTTTTCTTTTTTGATGGCTTGGGCCAAACCATGTTTATTTCTTCTATATCAATATAAAAATCAAAGCTTTTTCCCGCTTCAAAGATATCTAAAAATCAACAGCACATGCACGCAACGATAGATCACGTTTTCAATCGTGCACATTGACACGCAATGGAAGGGAGATGCCAAACGTAGCCTTGGAGATTTTGTTTTTCTTGCAATCAAAAGAATGATCACGTCTTCAAATTATTAGTTGGGGAAGAGATCATGATGGAAGGTCATGAAGAAGACGAGACCAGTTGTGCACTACATGGAACATAGAAATGACGTGAAAATTTAATGTTGATAGGCGAGACCGGTCAAATCCAAACGAAGGAAAAACACACGAGGACAGCAAGTGATCACGAAGATTATTTTGTTGTTGTTGCTATCTAAAGAAGATGCCAGACGCAGCTTTGAATATTTTGTTGTTGTTGCTATCAAAACCCATGTTATTTCTTTTTCCAAATGGTTGGGGAACAGTCCGTGATAGAAGATGATGGAGACATAGGATGTAGGAAGTTCGCTACATCGACAAAGAAGTGACATACTCTCGATAGGCACGAGAGCCGGAGCCTTACGCGACGAATTACAGTTTCTAGATCATACATTTACACCACAGCAGGATAGCTGCCACTTGGTACTGCTCGCTCGTCACTAAAATCCCCATGAACAGTAGTCAGTTAGAAGAAAAGTCAAGCAGCTAGCTGAACCATGGGAAACCAGTACAAAATCTGCACCTCTCCATGACGTGCTTATATGTCTTAACATATCGTAGATTCATCAGGGACGAATCTAGCAAAACTGTGACAATGGGGTCATCAGTATGATCTCTCTATTACCATCATTAATTACTGCACATAGTTGTGGCGGTAGGGTCCTGCACACAAACATCACGATCTGAAAGTCATATTTTCCCGTGGTGATTTTTTTCCGCACTTTACATTTTACACAGCTTAGTTTTTTTTTTTTGCAGTGTATTTTTTCCATAAAAATATCTAAACATTGATGACTTTGAGATAATTATATTAGGTCATCTCGAGCCATAACGTCCGCACGAGAGGAGCATTATTGGGGTTGCCGGCGCATGTTGCTGCCAACGGCCTCCTCAATAGGATATTGGTAAAATGAAATTTCATGTAAAATCAAACTAATTTCATTCATCTTATTTTGATTTTTTAACCGTATTTTGATTTTTAACAGTATTTTGATTTTTTAACGGCCTCCTCAATAGCACACATGTTGCTGCCAACGGCCTCCTCATCTTATTTTGATTTTTCGAAATTGAATGTAAAATGAAATTGAATGTAAAATCAAATTGAAATTGAATGACAACACAATTTTTCTATACAATTCAAATTCTATTCAGTTATTCCGACGCAATCTATGAACAAAATAGGCGCGTGTACGTTAACTATCCTACAAGAGATTGTGTGCGTACCTTGCCCATTGGAAGACCAGAACGGTTTCCTTGTAAGCAATCTGGATGACGGCCACATCCTTTTAATTGGCCGTGTACTCGAGATCAAGCCCAAAGAATTTGTGGTGTTCATCTGCTTCGTAGAGTTTCCTCAAACGGTCAAGACCTTCAGGGAGGATCTCGCAATTGTTTGTATAGGCGACGTGGAGAGTCTTGCCGCATGGTGTGGCCACCGGGAGAATCTTCAAAACGGGAGAATCCATGGTGGAGGAAGAAGAAGAGAGATCCGCGCGCGCACTGTAGCAATGAGGCCTTTCTGCCTCGCTCGCGAATTAGAACCGCGCGGGAGGCGAGCAGTTCGGAACTTTAGTCGCGGGTGTCCAGGCCAACCGGGACTAAAGACCAGGAGGCGAGCAGTTCGGACCTTTAGTCGCGGGTGGCCAGGTCAACCGGGACTAAAGCCCTCCGCGCGCTTCCCAAACCGCCACTCAAGACCTTCAGTCGCGGGTCACCTCCCGAACCGCGACTAAAGACCCCTTTAGTCACGGTTCGGACATTTTGGGTACTAAAGGGGGCGTATGGAAGGCCTTTTTCCTATCAGTGGGTGCCGCTGGGTCCTCCGCCATCATTGTCTTTGACGGCGAGGTCGAACATGCTGTGGCCATTCGCCTCGGCGTACTACAGCTAGGTCCTTCCTCGCGGCCTAAAATATAAAAGTCTACCGCACCAAGTGGTCAATAATGTCTAGAAATAAAGTTATCTATATGGTAAAATATAAAGTGGTAAAATATAAAGGGATATCTTACCAAGTGGTAGAGAATGTCTAGAAGAGAATATGTAAGAGAGCGTCCCCAATTGCAGTCCCAATAGCCCTCTCAATTGTCCTATTGGGCGCGCCGGATGCTAAAATTAAGTCCATTCGCGGCCCGGTGCGCGGGTATGTCCTGCGAGGCCGAATATGTAGTCCCGTGCAACCACCGACCTCGTTGAACCGATGGGCGACTACGACAATATTTGTTTTGAAGGTAAAAGGGCAAAAGATTTGCCATTTATATTGATATAGGAGAAGCAAACATGGCCTAATCGTCCTCGGACTCGTCGTCATCACGGTTACCAACAACGGGCAGCACCTTCATCAACCCCAATGCTGGAGGAGAAGGAAAATGGCGAGCCATTGTCATCCGCAAGCCCGTGCCGCCCCTTATCCTTTCGTCTACTAAAGAAGCCGAAGAAGGAGGTGAGGAGGTAACGGTTTGGATGGTATCGTCTAGGTGCAGAAAGCATTGCGCGACCCGCAGCGTGATCCATGTCGGAGTCCTAGAGCATCAATCCGGTGCCTCCTCTACCTTTGGCCCTAATTTGGTCCGCAGGTCACACCAACGTGACAGGTGGCAACATGCGCCGGCAATCCCAATAGTGCTCGTCCGGTGTGGACTATATTGGGGGTGCGGCTCAAGATGTTATAATATAATTATGTAGTATAAATTCATCAATTTTTTGATATTTACACGGAACAAAGACATTGCAAAAAATAATCATTTGTAAAATATAAAGTGCGGAAAAAAAATTCAGCATGGAAATATATGGTTTCCAAGATTAGAACCTTCTTCGAAACAGAAATTTTGGAAGAGCCAATCCAGCTGCACCATCGCGTTCATGATTATGTCAGTGGTAGCGACCATATATATCTGATGTTTGTGTCCAGGACTCTACTGCCACAGCTCCAAGGACCTTACCGCTATAACTATGACCGGTAATTAAAATGGCTAGTTTGGATTATAAATTTAGAAATGATTCATTTTGAGTTTTAGGCGGATGCTAGGCGCAGGTCGTCCTAGCTTTGGCAAATCTAGATCCCCTCGTGAGCCGTTCGATCATCATCCAACGCACAGAATTCAGCACAACGCTCTTTTGCACTTTAGCCCCTCTGTTTTTGGATATAGAACCCGCACTCCACAGCAGCCCCACTTAAGTGAAGGGGTATATTGTGTTGCCCTCGGTCATATTGGTAATTACAACAAAACTGGCATTGCAACAAATTTGCTGGTATCGCAACAAAAATTATCACCCCATGTACAAAAAAAATATTGCAACAATTTTTTTCAAAAACAAATCGAAAAAAGTAATGTTACAAAATAATAGTTAAACAATGTGTTTATTGCGTTGCAATAAAAAAGTTCAAACAATTCAACAAAAATCACAACCTATTGCAACCAAAAGAAATCTGCATCAATTAAAAAGTTGGTAAGCAACAAAATAATTTGTCACTTTTTCAGTTGCAACAAAAAGCATCATCTGTTTCAACAAAAAAGTAAATCGGTAGGAACAATAAAATCAAATGTTTACATAATGTGAATGAGCGTGCAATGGGATTTGGTGGCATTCAGATGATCTGGAGCCCCATCTCCGGAGAAACCATATAAAGCCCTGATGGGGAAAAAGACGGAACTACCGTTCTGGCCCCTCGACATGATTCGAAACGGGGTAGCAAAGTGGAACCAACTGCTTGGTTGTGTTAGGTTAGGACCAAGGAACACCCAAGACAATGGTAGTGCCCACCTCTTCGAAAGAGTCCTGAAACCCGTAGAGAGAATCTGACGCCGGCGAAGCCCTAACACAGAGAGCGAGGGAATCTTGGTCATCCAAGACCGATGACACACTCTAACACACATGGTATGGCATACAATGGGATTTGGTGGCAATAAGACGATCCGGAGCACCCTCTCTAGAGAAGCCATAGCCCCGTTGGGGTAAAAGAAGGAACAACCGTTTTGACCCTCTACGTGAGCCGGAAGGCGGTAGCAAAATTGAACAAATTTCTTGGTTGTGTTAGGTTAGGCCTAAGGAACACCCACTACAATGGTAGGGCCCACCTCTTGGAAAGATTCCCCCAGCTCCGTCAGATCCGGGAGTTTCGGGCTCTAAGTAGTCCTAGAACACGCTAGAGAGAATCCGACACTGGTGAAGCCCTAACACAGAGAGAGATAATCTCGGGTATACAAGACCATGACACACTCTAACACACATGGTATGTCATACCATGGGATTTGGTTGCATTCATACGATCCGGAGCCCCCCTCCGGAGAAACCATAGCCCCGCTGGGGAAAAAGGCGGAACTGCCGTTCTGGACCCTCTACGTGAGCCGGAAGGGGCTAGCAAAGTGGAACCAATTGTTTGGTTGTGTTAGGTTAGGCCCAAGGAAAACCAAAAAAATGTTAGCGTCCACCTATTGGCAAGAATCCCCTAGTTACGTCAAATCCGGGAGTTTCGGGCTCTAAGTAGTCCTGGAACCCACGAGAGAAAAATCTGACACTAGTGGAACCCTAACACAGAGAGCGAGGGAATCTTGGGAATCCAAGACCCATGCCACACTCTAGCACACATGGTATGGACTGAAATGGGTTTTTGTGGCATTCAGACGATCTGGAGCCCAATCTCCAGAGAAACCATATATAGCCCTGATGGGGAAAAAGACGGAACTACCGTTCTGGCCCCTCCACATGGCCGAAATGGGGTAGCAAAGTGGAACAAACTGCTTGGTTGTGTTAGGTTAGGATCAAGGAACACCCAAGACAATGGTAGTTCCCACCTCTTCGAAGGATTCCCCCAGTCCCGTCAGATCTAGGAGTTTTGGGCTCTAATTAAGTAGTCCTGGAACCCATAGAGAGAATCTGACGCCGGTGAAGCCCTAACACAGAGAGCGAGGGAATCTTCGTCATCCAAGACTGATGCCACACTCTAACACACATGGTATGTCATACAATGGGATTTGGTGGTAATTAGACGATCCGGAGCCCCCTCTCTTGAGAAACCATAGCCCCGTTGGGGTAAAAGAAGGAACTGCCGTTCTGGCCCTCTACGTGAGCCGGAAGGGGGTAGCAAAGTGGAACCAATTTCTTGGTTGTGTTAGGTTAGTCCCAAGGAACACCAAATACATTGGTAGGGGCCACCTCTTGGAAATATTCCCCCAGCTCCTTCAGATCCGGGAGTTTCGGGCTCTAAGTAGTCATGGAACACACTAGAGAGAATCCGACGCCAGTGAAGCCCTAACACAGAGAGCGAGGTAATCTCGGGTATCCAAGACCATGACACACTCTAACACACATTGTATGTCATACAACGGGATTTTGTGGCATTCATACGATCCGGAGCCCCCCTCCGGAGAAACCATAGCCCCGCTGGGGAAAAAGGCGGAACTGCCGTTCTGTCCCCTCTACGTGAGCCGAAAGGGGGTAGCAAAGTGGAACCAATTGTTTGGTTGTGTTAGGTTAGTCCCAAGGAAAGACAAATAAAATGTCAGGGTCCACATATTGGCAAGATTCCCCTAGTTCCGTCAAATCCGGGAGTTTCGGGCTCTAAGTAGTCCTCGAATCCGCGAGAGAGAATCCGACGCTGGTGAAGCCCTAACACAGAGAGCGAGGGACTCTTGGGCATCCCAGAACCTTGACACACTCTAACACACATGGTATGGAATACCATGGGATTTGGTGGCATTTAGTGGATCCGGGGCCCCCTCCGGAGAAACCATAGCCCTGATGGGGAAAAAGACGGAATTGCCGTTCTGCCCCATCTACGAGAGCCGGAAGGGGGTAGCAAAGTGGTAGCAAAGTGGAAGTAACTGGCCAAGGAAAACCGAAGATAATGGTAGTGCCGACCTCTTGGCAAGATTCCCCCCGTTCCGTCGCACCCGGGAGTTTCGGTCTCTCATTAATTAGTCCTGGTACCCGCGAGAGAGAATCCGACACTGGTGAAACCCTAACACAAAGAGCGAGGGAATCTTGGGTATCCAAGACCCATGACACACTCTAGCACACATGGTATGGCGTGGCATGGGATTTGGTGGTATGAATACAATCTGGAGCCACCTCTCCAGAGAAAGCATATATTGCCCTGATGGGGAAAAAGACGGAACTACCGTTCTGGCCCCTCCACATGAGCTCGAACGGGGTAGCTAAGTGGAAACAACTGCTTGGTTGTGTTAGGTTAGGACCAAGGAACACCCAAGACAATGGTATTGCCCACCTCTTCGAAACATTCCCCCGGTCCCGTCAGATCCGGGAGTTTTGGGCTTAAATTAAGTAGTCCTAGAACCCGTAGAGAGAATCTGACGCCGGTGAAGCCCTAACATAGAAAGCGAGGTAATCTTGGTCATCCAAGAACCATGCCACACTCTAGCACATATGTTATGGCATACAATTGGATTTTGTGGCAATCAGACGATCTGGAGCCCCCTCTCTGGAGAAACCATAGCCCCGTTGGGGAAAAAGAAGGAACTGTCGTTCTGACCCTCTACGTGAGCCGGAAGGGGATAGCAAAGTGGAACCAATTTCTTTGTTGTGTTAGTTTATGCCCAAGGAACACCCAATAAATTGGTAAGGGCCACCTCTTGGCAAGATACCCCCAGCTCCGTCAAATCCGGGAGTTTCGGGCTCTAAGTAGTCATGGAACACGCTAGAGAGAATCCGACGCCGGTGAAGCCCTAACACAGAGAGCGAGGTAATCTCTGGTATCCAATACCATGAAACACTCTAACACACATGTTATGTTATATCATGGGATTTGGTGGCATCCATACGATCCGGAGCCCCCCTCCAGAGAAAGCACAGCCCCGTTGAGGAAAAAGGCGGAACAGCCGTTCTGGCCCCTCTACGTGAGCTGGAAGATGGTAGAAAAGTGGAACCAATTGTTTGGTTGTGTTAGTTTAGGACCAAGGAACACCAAATAAAATGTTAGGGTCCACTTCTTGGCAAGATTCCCCTAGTTCCGTCAAATCCGGGAGTTCGAGCTCTAAGTATTCCTGGAACCCGCTAGAGAGAATCAACGCCGGTGAAGCCCTAACACAGAGTGTGAGGGACTCTTGGGCATCCCAGACCCATGACACACTCTAACACACATGGTATGGCATACCATGGGATTTCGTGGCATTTACAGGATCCGGAGCCCCCTCCGGAGAAACCATAGCCATGATGGGGAAAAAGAAGGAACTGTCGTTCTGCCCCATCTACGAGAGCCGGAAGGGGGTGGCAAAGTCAAACTAACTGCTTCGTTGTGTTAGGTTAGGCCCAAGGAAAACCCACGAGAATGGTAGGGCCGACATCTTTGCAAGATTCCCTAGTTCCGTCACACCCAGGAGTTTCGGGCTCTCATTAATTAGTCCTAGAACCCGCGAGAGACAATCCGACACCGGTGAAACCCTAACACAAAGAGCGAGGGAATCTTGGGCATCCAAGACACATGACAAACTCTAGAACACATGGTATGGCGTTCAATGTTATTTGGTGGCATTCAAACGATCTGGAGCCACCTCTCCAGAGAAACCATATATAGCCCTGATGGGGAAAAGGACGGAACTACCGTTCTGGCCCCTCCACATGAGCCGGAACGGGGTAGCAAAGTGGAAACAACTTCTTGGTTGTGTTAGGTTAGGAACAAGGAACACCCAAGACAATGTTAGTGCCCACCTCTTCAAAAGATTCCCCGGTCCCGTCAGATCCGGGAGTTTCGGGCTATAATTAAGTAGTCCTGGAACTCGTAGAGAGAATCCGACGCCGGTGAAGCCCTAACACAGAAAGAGAGGGAATCTTGGTCATCCAAGACCCATTCCACACTCTAAAACACATGGTTTGGCATACAATGCGATTTGGTGGCAATCAGACGATCTGGAGCCCCCTCTCTGGAGATAACATAGACCCGTTGGGGAAAAAGAAGGAACTGCCGTTCTGACCCTCTACGTGAGCCGGAAGGGGGTAGCAAAGTGGAACCAATTTCTTGGTTGTGTTAGGTTAGGCCCAAGGAACACCCAATAAATTGGTAAGGGCTGCCTCTTGGCAAGATTCCCCCAGCTCCATTAGATCCGGGAGTTTCGGGCTCTAAGTAGTCATGGAACACGCTAGACAGAATCTGACGCCGGTGAAGCCCTAACACAGAGAGCGAGGGACTCTTGGGAATCCCAGACCCATGACACACTCTAGAACAGAAGGTATGTCATACCATGGGATTTGGTGGCATTCAGAGGATCCGGAGCCCCCCTCCTGACAAACCAGAGCCCTGATGGGGAAAAAGACGGTACTGCCGTTCTGCCCCATCTACGAGAGCCGGAAGGGGGTAGAAAAGTGGAACTAACTACTTCATTGTGTTATGTTAGGCCCAAGGAAAACCCAATAGAATGGTAGAGCCCACCTCTTCGCAAGATTCCCCCAGTTCCGTCACACCCGGGAGTTTCGGGCTCTCATTAATTAGTCCTGGAAACCGCGAGAGAGAATCCGACACTGGTGAAACCCTAACACAAAGAGCGAGGGAATATTGGGCATCCAAGACCCATGACACACTCTAGCACACATGGTTTGCGTGCAATGGTATTTTGTGGCATTCATACGATCTGGAGCCACCTCTCCGGAGAAACCATATATAGCCCTGATGGGGAAAAAGACGAAACTACCGTTCTGGCCCCTCCACATGAGCTGGAACGGGGTAGCAAAGTGGAAACAACTGCTTGGTTGTGTTAGGTTAGGACCAAGAAACACCCAAGACAATGTTAGTTCCCACCTCTTTGAAAGATTCCCCCAGTCCCGTCAGATCCGGGAGTTTCGGGCTCTAATTAAGTAGTCATGGAACCCGTAGAGAGAATCTGATGCCGGTGAAGCGCTAACATAGAGAGCGAGGGAATCCTTGTCATCCAAGACCCACGCCACACTCTAACACACATGGTTTCGCACACAATGGGATTTGGTGGCAATCAGACGATCCGGAGCCCCCTCTCCGAAAAAACCATAACCCATTGGGGAAAAAGAAGGAACTGCCGTTCTCACCCTCTACGTGAGCCGGAAGGGGATAACAAAGTGGAACCAATTTCTTGGTTGTGTTAGGTTAGGCCCAAGGAACACCCAATACATTGGTAGGGGCCACCTCTTGGCAAGATTTCCCCTACTCCGTCACACCCGGGAGTTTCGGGCTCTCATTAATTAGTCCTGGAACCCGTGAGAGAGAATCCGACACCAGTGAAACCCTAACACAGAGAGTGAGGTAATGTAAGGTATCCAAGACCATGAAACTCTAACACACATGGTATGTCATACCACGGGATTTGGTGGCATTAATACGATCCGGAGCCCCCCTCCGGAGAAACCATAGCCCCACGCTTGGGAAAAAGGCGGAACTATCGTTCTGACCCTCTACGTGAGCCGGCAGGGGGTAGCAAAGTGGAACCAACTGTTTGGCTGTGTTAGGTTAGGCACAAGGAACACCAAATAAAATGTTATGGTCCACCTCTTGGCAAGATTCCCCTAGTTCCGTCAAATCCGGGAGTTTCGGGCTCTAAGTCATCCTGGAACCCGCTAGAGAGAATCTGACGCCGGTGAAGCCCTAACAAAGAGAGCGAGGGACTCTTGGGCATCCCAGACCCATGACACACTCTAACACACATGGCATGGTATGGTATACGTACCATGGGATTTGGTGGGATTCAGACGATCCGGATCCCCCTCCGGAGAAACCATAGCCCCGATGGGGAAAAAGATGGAACGGTCGTTCTGCCCCATCTACGAGAGTCGGAAGGGGGCAGCAAAGTGGAATTAACTGCTTGGTTGTGCTAGGTTAGGCCCAAGGAACACCCAAGAGAACTGTAGGGCCCACCTCTTGGCAAGATTCCGCTAGTTCCATCAAATCCGGGAGTTTCGGGCTCTCATTAATTAGTCCTAGAACACGCTAGAGAGAATCCGACGCCGGTGAAGCCCTTACACAGAGAGCGAGGGAATCTTGGGCATCCAAGACCCATGATACACTCTAACACACATGGTATGGTATACCATGGGATTTGGTGGCATTCAGACGATCCGGAGCCGCCTCTCCGGATAAACCATAGCCCCGCTGGGAAAAAGACGGAATTGTCGTTCTCCCCCATCTACGTGAGCCGGAAGGGGGTAGCAAAGTGGAACCAATTTCTTGGTTGTGTTAGGTTAGGTCGAAGGAAGACCCAATACAATGGTAGGTCCCACCTATTGGAAAGATTCCACCAGTTCCGTCAGATCCGGGAGTTTCGGGCTCTAGGTAGTCCTGGAACACGCTAGAGAGAATCCGACGCCGGTGAAGCCCTAACACAGAGAGGGAGGTAATCTCGGGTATACAAGACCATGACACACTCTAACACACATGGTATGTCATACCATGGGATTTAGTGGCATTCATACAATCTGGAGCCCACCTCCGGAGAAACCATAGCCCCCCGTTGGGGAGAAAGGCGGAAGTGCCGTTGTGGCCCCTCTACCTGAGCCGGAAGGGGGTAGCAAAATGGAAACAACTGTTTGGTTGTGTTAGGTTAGGCACAAGGAACACCAAATAAAATGTTATGGTCCACGTCTTGGCAATATTCCCCTAGTTTCGTCAAATCCGGGAGTTTCGGGCTATAAGTAGTCCTGGAACCCGCTAGAAAGAATCTGACGCCGGTGAAACCCTAACACGGAGAGCGAGGGACTCTTGGGCATCCCAAACCCATGACACACTCTAACACACATGGTATGGTATACGTACCATGGGATTTGGTGGCATTCAGACGATCCGGAGCCCCCTCCGGAGAAACCATAGCCCCGTTGGGGAAAAAGACGGAATTCTCGTTCTGCCCCATCTACGAGAGTCGGAAGGGGTAGCAAAGTGGAACTAACTGCTTGGTTGTGTTAAGTTAGGCACAAGGAACACCCAAGAGAACTGTAGGGCCCACCTCTTGGCAAGATTCTGCCAGTTCCGTCACACCCGGGAGTTCTGGGCTCTCAATAATTAGTCCTGGAACCCGCGAGAGAGAATTCGACACCGGTGAAACCCTAACACAGAGAGTGAGGTAATCTCGGGTATCCAAGACCATGACACTCTAACACACATGGCATGTCATACCACGGGATTTGGTGGCATTCATACGATCCGGAGCCCCCCAACCGAGAGACCATAGCCCCCCGCTAGGGAAAAAGGCGGAACTGCCGTTCTGGCCCTTCTACGTGAGTCGGAAGGGGGTAGAAAATTGGAACCAACTGTTTGGTTGTGTTAGGTTAGGCACAAGGAACACCAAAGAAAATGTTAGGGTCCACCTCTTGGCAAGATTCCCCCTATTTCCGTCAAATCCGGGAGTTTCGGGCTCTAAGTAGTCTTGGAAACCTGTAGAGAGAATCTGACGCCGGTGAAGCCCTTACACAGAGAGCGAGGGACTCTTGGGAATCCCAGACCCATGACACACTCTAACACACATGGTATGGTATACGTACCATGGGATTTGGTGGAATTCATACGATCTTGAGCCACCTCTCTGGAGAAACCATAGCCCCGCTGGGGAAAAAGACGGAACTGTCGTTCTGCCCCATCTACGTGAGCCGGAAGGGTGTAGCAAAGTGGAAATAATTGTTTGGTTGTGTTATTTAGTCCCAAGGAACACCCAAGAGAATGGTAGGGCACACCTCTTGCCAAGATTCCCCCAGTTCCGTCACACCCAGGAGTTTCAGTCTCTCATTAATTAGTCCTGGAACCCGCGAGAGAGAATCTGACGCCGGTGAAACCCTAACACAGAGAGCGAGGAAATCTCGGGTATCCAAGACCATGACACACTCTAAAACACGTGGTGTGGCGTGTAATGGGATTTGGTGGCATTCAGACGATCCAGAGTGTGACGCCCCGAGATCGGGCACTATGCAGATTTCAGCATTCCCGCCTAAATCCACATAATAACCGATTCCAGGTTGCCACTTGTGATAAAATTACAACAGTTCATGAATATTCCGCAACAACAACAGAAAAGATATATACAAGACGACTCAAACGAGTCAAGGATACAACTGATACAATACAAAGATCCAAATAACAGCGGAAGAAACAACATAGCGTCCGACTACGGACAAGATACAAATTGGACTAAGAGTCCTGAAGATAACCGATGGCGTCCAATCACTGCCCAGGCCAAGCTGTAGGAATTCCCAAGCTAACGTCGTCAGACTTCAAACCTGTTGAATGCAATGTGGAATATGCAGCCACGAAAAAGGATTCGTGGGTCAGTACGGTTAAGTACTGGCAAGTGGATAAACCATACTCACAAGATACCAGCGTAACCGATCATCACAAGATACAAATACTCTGGGTAGAACGGAAGGAAGGGATTATTGCAAATAAGCGGCAGCGGGCTGCACTAACTAACTACAGAGACTTGCTACATCATCCGGCTAAAAGAAAGGGATAAGATAGCGTATCAGAACCAACTACAACTACTCACCAAACAATACCCATCCAATGTTACCCCCTACTAAGGAAGCAACCCAAGGAAACTCACACGTTTGATTAAGGTGTCATTCCTTTTTATGGTGGAGGTGATCTATATTCCTAGTCAAGTTATCATCGTTAAGTGTGAGTTGTCTGAGTACTTGTTAGCCAGCACTTTCACCAAGTCATCCATAACCGCGGACAACACGGCTTCTCGAGAATATTTAACCCTGCAGGGATGCACCAATTTGGCCGTACACGTAAGAATAACCCGCCAGACGGGGGATCAACCCACCAAGCGAGGTACTCAACACAACCCAACTCTTCTTCGCATCAAGCCCAAAGAACCACATGCTGTGCGTGCGCGGCTAATCGAGCCCCCACGAAGAAAAGGGGGACCCTCATAGCACTCTAAGACCACGCCGCCCTAAATGCCGACTACAAAAGTTCCACCCTGGCGCCAAGGGTTCGCACCTGCATATGCATGCATCAAATGGAAAGCCCGAACTATGTGTGGCGATTTGGACGAGATGCGAATCGAATCAGAATTGCGGGGGGCGCCCATACTCGCTTCCCACATGCGGTTAGTGCGCTCATCATGGATCAATGGACAAGACCCTTTTCCTAATTAGGGTCGACACTAGCAGGCCTCAAAACCACGCCAGGCCTCCTGCCGGTGCCTTATCATCAAATTAATATTACCCGAAACATTAACATGTTGTTGATTGAATTGAAACCCAACTATCAAACTAAACAGGTGATAAGACCGACAACAAGACTTGAGCGCAAACAACACTAAGAATGCAACTACGACACAAGGCCAACATGGTAAACAAACAACAGTTAATAGGAAGTGGAAGGAAGGCTATATCATGGCTGCAAGGTAAACATATGATAGGATCGAGACACAAGCATCGAATAATAAGGCTAGCATAAGAACAACGGAAAGCATCGGTAACAAGTGATGAAAGGCAGCCATAGGTAGCAAGTGAGTATACTTGCCTGGAATCCAGCAAGTAGAGGTAAGTCCGCAGAACTTGTCGTTGCTCACATCATCTCAACGTCCTATCCGCGAAGAAGCATTCGAACTAGAACAAACACCGGATGCAACAATTACTACTACGGCAAAAGATCCAGCATGATCAAGATATGGATGCATGACAAGTTTAAGGATGCATCAAAGATAAACTAGTTGACATGGTAACATATTTAAATGGGCCCATATCCAATTTGGATTGCATATGGAAAAGCCCATGAATTGATGTTGAATTAAATGATCTACAAATAACCATCATGTGAAAGTTGATTAGAATGATGCATGGATGATGAAAACAATAAGAAAACAACAATAGCTTCAATTTGAAATGTTGTTTACCAAGTTTGGAATTTTATTTATTAAGTTATGAAATTTGGCTTCTTAAGTGAGTTACACAAGCATTTGTTGTTTTCACCCATTTTAATTGTTCAAAACAGATAACAAAATTTATATTTGGAAAGAACACAAAATTTTAGGTGGAATACATATTTCATTTGTTGAATTTGGATTTTAGATGAGCAAGTTATTAATTTGACAATTTTAAATGCATTAATTAAGAAACAGTTGTTTTTAGCAATTTAAATTATTCAAAACAGAAAACAAAGTTGATATTTGCAAAGTTTAGAGAATTTTGATTGGAAAACATATTTTACTTTTCAAATTTGGAGTTAAAATGAATTAGTTATGATTTATGCAATTAAATCAATTTAAATTGAGCCGGAAGCCCAACATTTAATTTAGGAGGTTCACGTTATTTATCTACCCATCAAGATTAAATTTTGGTGAACATGGGGAGGCAAGAATATAGATGAGATACACAATTTAAATGGAACCGGGACAATATTTAATTATTCCAACTCATTTCATATTTAATTATTAGATGATATTAATATTACCCGCACCCACAAAATGCAATGCAACACATGAATGATTTGACATTTATAAAATAGATGGCATTTAGAAAAATAGGCATATAGGTATAGGGTTGGGGTTTGGGTTCGCACATTGGAAGGAGGGTATTCGGATAACGTCGGTGTCGTTGGTGCGTGGAGGAAGTAGACGTTCGTAGGGGAAGTAGACGTTCGTTCTCAAACCACACGATCATCGTCGTCATCGTAGTCGTTCAACGTCCGGAGCCAGTGTAGTCGTAGTAGTCGTGGGCGAGCCGCTACCGCATCGTCTTCGGGGTCGGAGGTAATCGTGCCGCATCTCCGGTCGATGAGAAAGTCATGGACGCGCACGAAGGCGGCCAACGCAAAGCGGATATGGCGAAGATCTTGGCGCATCAGCGACGGGGTACTTGTAGGTCGGCAGTATTCGTTCTCGTTTCGAACATCTTGGCGATGGTCGACGTTCGACCTTCGAGTCAAACACATTCCCACGGCCGGCGTCGGTCATGGCGTCGTGGCGGATCTTGTCGACGAGGTACATGTGGGGCGGCGGTAGTCGTTCACGACACGTTCTTGTCGAAGAAGATCATGGCGACGAGGTACGGTCTGGGGAGGATCTCGGCAGCGTCACGGTCATCATCGGGCGTCTACGGCGGCAAGAGCTCCGATGTGGTCGACAATCACCGGCCTGTTGCTGTTGCGCCGCCCCAACCACAACTGGACTTGTTCCAAGCGTGCACAAGGGTGCCTTGCCGTCACTACATCTCATGGCAACCAGCGCCAAGAACCTGATGGACAGGGGCCGGGGTGCGAGCAAGAGGGCCACGGGAGGTGCAGGGAACGGCGGGGAGGTTCCCGGGGCGTCGACGGCGCGCCGCTCGCCGGCGGGAGGCGGGGAGAGGAGCTCGAGCTCGTCGGCCAGGAGAACGACGGGGCTCGCCGGCCCTTGGCGGAGCAGAGTCGTCGGGGTCGTGGCCGGCAGCAGCAAGCCTGCGACGTCGCCGGCACCAGCAACGCGGGGAGGTTGCCGCCGTGCAGTAGGAGCTCCATCTCCTTGTCTGCAGCGGAGGAGGGCCTCCACCTCGAGCGCGTGCGGCGTGCCGCTGCTGCTTGGGATGTCCAAGGGGCTGGTGCTTGGAGACGGGGAAGGAAGGAGGCCTCGAGGCGGAGGAGCTGCTGCGAGAGGGAGGCGGAGGATGGAGGCGACGGGAGGAAGAGAGCCAGGAGGGATCGAGCGGGAGGAGAGGGACGAGGAAGGGGATCGAGGGAGAGGAGGCAGCGTCGCTGCCTGTTGGGGGGATCGATCGATCCCCTTTCCTCCCGTGCGTGCTCGCTTGGTGGCTGGTGAGGGAGGACCCGATCGCGAAAAAGAAGACGAGGGGGGGTGGCAGCTGCAAAATTGGAGGGGGTAGGAAGCAAAAAGGCTAGGGTTTCGGTGGGCAAGGCTGGATTGGGCTGGAATGCCTAGCTGGGCCGAAACTGGCCCAGTTCGGCTTGGACTGCTCTTCCTCTTTCTCTTAACACATTTTTTTTGTTATTATTTTCAGAAATTGTTTAGACAATGTGAAAAAAAATAGTTTTATACATCAAACAATTTCTAGAAAAAAGAGAAAAAAGTATTTGATGAATTTAAAATAGTTTGCAAGTTTTACATGCATGATTATGAGTTATGCCATGTGATGCAAAAAGGAAAAGCAAGCCACAAATTCTATTAGGGAAAGAAAATCGCCCGGGTGTTACAAACGACACCACTAACAAGGGATTGCGCCCTCGCAATCTGCTCACAACCACGGGAGAGGAAAGAAGTTCGACTATCAATTCCTCATGCTCCCAGGTGATCTCCTCGACACCACTAACAATGGATTCTTGCTCGGATTGACGACGATGTCCTTCCACTAGGAATCTTCCGATGATCGAACCTATTAGGTTAAAGGCTCAGAAAACGTCCACCCACGTAGAATCCTAAAACTTTGAAAGATTGAGAGGGAGAGAGACTCCAAAAAAAATAAGATGGAAGGGGAAATAGAATAGAGATAAGGAGAAAACAAGAATCCTATTGAGATGTTTCCAAAATAGTTTAGCAGAAATAGTTTTTGACACTCTAGAAACAACGACCGTTAGCGAGGTTATCCTACAGGCTTTGCGGACCCGTTGCTTCGATAACCATTCGTATCGAAACAACATTGGGAATCGGAAACCATGCTCTGATACCATTTGTGACGCCCCGAGATCGGGCACTATGCAGATTTCAGCATTCCCGCCAAAATCCACATAATAACCGATTCCAGGTTGCCACTTGTGATAACATTACAACAGTTCACGAATATTCCGCAACAACAACAGAAAAGATATATACAAGACGACTCAAACGAGTCAAGGATACAACTGATACAATACAAAGATCCAAATAACAGCGGATGAAACAACATAGCGTCCGACTACGGACAAGATACAAATTGGACTAAGAGTCCTGAAGATAACCGATGGCGTCCAATCACTGCCCAGGCCAAGCCAGAGGGATTCCCAAGCTAACGTCGTCAGACTTCAAACCTGTTGACTGCAATGTGGAATATGCAGCCACGAAAAAGGATTCGTGGGTAAGTACGGTTAAGTACTGGCAAGTGGATAAACCATACTCACAAGATACCAGCGTAACCGATCATCACAAGATACAAATACTCTGGGTAGAACGGAAGGAAGGGATTATTGCAAATAAGCGGCAGCGTGCTGCACTAACTAACTACAGAGACTTGCTACAACATCCGGCTAAAAGAAAGGGATAAGATATCTTATCAGAACCAACTACAACTACTCACCAAACAATACCCATCCAATGTTACCCCCTACTAAGGAAGCAACCCAAGGAAACTCACACGGTTGATTAAGGTGTCATTCCTTTTTATGGTGGAGGTGATCTATATTACTAGTCAAGTTATCATCGTTAAGTGTGAGTTGTCTGAGTACTTGTTAGCCAGCACTTTCACCAAGTCATCCATAACCGCGGAAAACACGGCTTCTCGAGAAGATTTAACCCTGCAGGGATGCACCAATTTGGCCGTACACGTAAGAATAACCCGCCAGACGGGGGATCAACCCACCAAGAGAGGTACTAAACACAACCCAACTCTTCTTCGCATCAAGCCCAAAGAACCACATGTTGTGCGTGCGCGGCTAATCGAGCCCCACGAAGAAAAGGGGGACCCTCATAGCACTCTAAGACCACGCCGCCCTAAATGCCGACTACAAAAGTTCCACCCTGGCGCCAAGGGTTTGCACCTGCATATGCATGCATCAAATGGAAAGCCCGAACTAAGTGTGGCGATTTGGACGAGATGCGAATCGAATCAGAATTGCGGGGGGCGCCCATACTCGCTTCCCACATGCGGTTAGTGCGCTCATCATGGATCAATGGACAAGACCCTTTTCCTAATTAGGGTCGACACTAGCAGGCCTCAAAACCACGCCGGGCCTCCTGCCGGTGCCTTATCATCAAATTAATATTACCCGAAACATTAACATGTTGTTGATTGAATTGAAACCCAACTATCAAACTAAACAGGTGATAAGACGGACAACAAGACTTGAGCGCAAACAACACTAAGCATGCAACTACGACACAAGGCCAACATGGTAAACAAACAACAGTTAATAGGAAGTGGAAGGAAGGCTATATCATGGCTGCAAGGTGAACATATGATAGGATCGAGACACAAGCATCGAATCATAAGGCTAGCATAAGAACAACGGAAAGCATCGGTAACAAGTGATGAAAGGCAGCCATAGGTAGCAAGTGAGTATACTTTCCTGGAATCCAGCAAGTAGAGGTACATCCGCAGAACTTGCCGTTGCTCACATCATCTCAACGTCCTATCCGCGAAGAAGCATTCGAACTAGAACAAACACCGGATGCAACAATTACTACTACGGCAAAAGATCCAGCATGATCAAGATATGGATGCATGACAAGTTTAAGGATGCATCAAAGATAAACTAGTTGACATGGTAACATATTTAAATGGGCCCATATCCAATTTGGATTGCATATGGAAAAGCCCATGAATTGATGTTGAATTAAATGATCTACAAATAACCATCATGTGAAAGTTGATTAGAATGATGCATGGATGATGAAAACAATAAGAAAACAACAATAGCTTCAATTTGAAATGTTGTTTACCAAGTTTGGAATTTTATTTATTAAGTTATGAAATTTGGCTTCTGAAGTGAGTTACACAAGCATTTGTTGTTTTCACCCATTTTACTTGTCCAAAACAGATAACAAAATTTATATTTGGAAAGAACACAAAATTTTAGGTGGAATACATATTTCATTTGTTGAGTTTGGATTTTAGATGAGCAAGTTATTAATTTGACAATTTTAAATGCATTAATTAAGAAACAGTTGTTTTCAGCAATTTAAATTATTCAAAACAGAAAACAAAGTTGATATTTGCAAAGTTAGAGAATTTTGATTGGAAAACATATTTTACTTTTCAAATTTGGAGTTAAAATGAATTAGTTATGATTTATGCAATTAAATCAATTTAAATTGAGCCGGAAGCCCAACATTTAATTTAGGAGGTTCACGTTATTTATCTACCCATCAAGATTAAATGTTGGTGAACATGGGGAGGCAAGAATATAGATGAGATACACAATTTAAATGGAACCGGGACAATATTTAATGATTCCAACTCATTCCAGATTTAATTATTAGATGATATTAATATTACCCGCACCCACAAAATGCAATGCAACACATGAATGATTTGACATTTATAAAATAGATGGCATTTAGAAAAATAGGCATATAGGTATAGGGTTGGGGTTTGGGTTCGCACGTTGGAAGGAGGGTATTCGGATAACGCCGGTGTTGTTGGTGCGTGGAGGAAGTAGACGTTCGTAGGGGAAGTAGACGTTCGTTCTCAAACCACACGATCATCGTCGTCGTCGTAGTCGTTCAACGTCCGGAGCCGGTGTAGTCGTAGTAGTCGTGGGCGAGCCGCTACCGCATCGTCTTCGGGGTCGGAGGTGATCGTGCCGCATCTCCGGTCGATGAGAAAGTCATGGACGCGCACGAAGGCGGCCAACGCAAAGCGGACATGGCGAAGATCTTGGCGCATCGGCGACGGGGTACTTGTAGGTCGGCAGTATTCGTTCTCGTTTCGAAGATCTTGGCGATGGTCGACATTCGACCTTCGAGTCAAACACATTCCCACGGCCGGCGTCGGTCATGGCGTCGTGGCGGATCTTGTCGACGAGGTACATGTGGGGCGGCGGTAGTCGTTCACGGCACGTTCTTGTCGAAGAAGATCATGGCGACGAGGTACGGTCTGGGGAGGATCTCGGCAGCGTCACGGTCATCATCGGGCGTCTACGGCGGCAAGAGCTCCGATGTGGTCGACAATCACCGGCCTGTTGCTGTTGCGCCGCCCCAACCACAACTGGACTTGTTCCAAGCGTGCACAAGGGTGCCTTGCCGTCACTGCATCTCATGGCAACCAGCGCCAAGAACCTGATGGACAGGGGCCGGGGTGCGAGCAAGAGGGCCACGGGAGGTGCAGGGAATGGCGGGGAGGTTCCCGGGGCGTCGACGGCGCGCCGCTCGCCGGCGGGAGGCGGGGAGAGGAGCTCGAGCTCGTCGGCCAGGAGAACGACGGGGCTCGCCAGCCCTTGGCGGAGCAGAGTCGTCAGGGTCGTGGCCGGCAGCAGCAAGCCTGCGACGTCCCCGGCACCAGCAACGCAGGAAGGTTGCCGTCGTGCAGTAGGAGCTCCATCTCCTTGTCTGCAGCGGAGGAGGGCCTCCACCTCGAGCGCGTGCGGCGTGCCGCTGCTGCTTGGGATGTCCAAGGGGCTGGTGCTTGGAGACGGGGAAGGTAGGAGGCCTCGAGGCGGAGGAGCTGCTGCGAGAGGGAGGCGGAGGATGGAGGCGACGGGAGGAAGAAAGCCAGGAGGGATCGAGCGGGAGGAGAGGGACGAGGAAGGGGATCGAGGGAGAGGAGGCAGCGTAGCTGCCTGTTGGGGGGATCGATCGATCCCCTTTCCTCCCGTGCGTGCTCGCTTGGTGGCTGGTGAGGGAGGACCCGATCGCGAAAAATAAGACGAGGGGGGTGGCGGCTGCAAAATTGGAGGGGGTAGGAAGAAAAAAGGCTAGGGTTTCGGTAGGCAAGGCTGGATTGGGCTGGAATGCCTAGCTGGGCCGAAACTGGCCCAGTTCGGCTTGGACTGCTCTTCCTCTTTCTCTTAACACATTTTTTTTTGTTATTATTTTCAGAAATTGTTTAGACAATGTGAAAAAAAATAGTTTTATACATCAAACAATTTCTAGAAAAAAAAGAAAAAAGTATTTGATGAATTTAAAATAGTTTGTAAGTTTTACATGCATGATTATGAGTTATGCCATGTGATGCAAAAAGGAAAAACAAGCAAAAAATTCTATTAGGGAAAGAAAATCGCCCGGGTGTTACACAGAGGCCCCTCTCCGGATAAACCATAGCCCCGCTAGGAAAAAGACGAAATTGTTGTTCTGCCCCATCTACATGAGCCGGATGGGGTAGAAAAGTGGAACTAATTGCTTGGTTGTGTTAGATTAGGCCTAAGGAACACCCAAGAGAATGGTAGGGCCCACCTCTTGGCAAGATTCTCCTTGTTCTGTCACACCCGGAAGTTTCGGACTCTCATTAATTAGTCCTGGAACCCGCGAGAGAGAATCCGACACCGGTGAAACCCTAGCACAGAGAGAGAGGGAATCCTGGGCATCCAAGACCCATGCCACACTCTAGCACACATGGTATTGTGTGCAATGGGATTTGGTGGCATTCAGACGATCGGGAGCCCCCTCTCCGGATAAACCATAGCCCCGCTGGGGAAAAGACGGAACTGTCGTTCTGCCCCATCTACGTGAGACGGAAGGGGGTAGGAAAATTGAACTAACTGCTTTATTGTGTTAGTTTAGGCCCAAGGAACACCCAAGAAAATGACATGGCCCACCGCTTTGCAAGATTCCCCCAGTTCCGTTAGATCCGGGAGTTTCGGGCTCTAAGTAGTCATGGAACACGCTAGAGAGAATCCGACGCCGGTGAAGCCCTAACAAAGAGAGCGAGGTAATCTCGGGTATCCAAGACCATGACACACTCTAACACACATGGTATGTCATACGATGGATTTGGTGGCATTCATCCGATCCGGAGCCCCCCTCCGGAGAAACCATAGCCACGATGGGAAAAAAGGCGGAACAACCGTTCTGGCCCCATCTACGTGAGCCGGAAGGGGGTAGCAAAGTGGAACCAATTTTTTGGTTGTGTTAGGTTAGTCCCAAGTAACACAAAATAAAATGTTAGGGTCCACATCTCTTGGCAAGATTCCCCCTAGTTCCGTCAAATCCGGGCGTTTCGGGCTCTAAGTAGTCTTGGAACCGCTAGAGAGAATCCGACGACGGTGAAGCCCTAACACAGAGAGCAAGGGAATCTTGGACATACAAGACCCATTATATTCCACAATCTAACACATATGGTATGGCATAACATGGGATTTGGTGGCATTCAGACGATCCGGACCCCCCCCCCCACTCCGGAGAAGCCATAGCCCCGCTGGGGAAAAAGACGGAACTGTCGTTCTAGCCCCTCTACGTGAGCCGAAAGGGGGTACCAAAGTGTAACCAATTTCTTGGTCGTGTTATGTTAGGATCAAGGAATACCCAAGACAAATGGTAGGGCCCACCTCTTGTCAAGATTCCCCCAGTTCCGTTAGATCCGGGAGTTTCGGGCTCTCATTAAGCAGTCCTGGAACCCGCGAGAGAGAATTTGACGCCGGTGAAACCCTAGCACAAAGAGCGAGGGAATCTTGGGCATCCAAAACCCATGCCACACTCTAACACACATGTTATGGCATACCATGTGTTGTGGTGGCATTCAGAAGTTCCAGAGCCCCCTCTCCGGAGAAACCATAGCCCCGTTGGGAAAAAAGATGGAACTCGCGTTTTGGCCCCTCTACGTGAGCCGGAAAAGGGGTAGCAAAGCGGAGCCAATTGTTTGGTTGTGTTAGGTTAGGCTCAGGGAACACCCAAGACAATGGTAGGGTAATATATTTATTATTAGTAATAGTTTATGTCAGTAATTTATAGATGTCTTCCCATTATCCTTAAATAACATATTTCAATAATGGTTATCTTTTTAGGCCATCCATCATGTATCCAACAGCCAGCAACGTTCTCCAGCGAATGTACCAAAATCTGGCTGGCGTAGAAAATTTCGCGCCGCCCACCCAAATTATCGACCAAAAACTTTGTCGCCTATGCCGCCCTAAATTTCGAACCTCTCCCTCTTATCTGCCCCCTCGCCGAAATTTCCCCTCCTCTTCTTGTCCAAAATCCCCCTTTCCTCCTAAACCCCATCTACTCCGCCCCGGCCTTCCACCTCGCCCTGTAGCTCGCCTTCCCGGGCTTCCACCTGGTTGTCCCCGGTCTTTCACCTCGCTGTGCAGCTTGCCTTCCGGGGGTTCCACCTTGCCGTCCCCGGTCGTCGACCACGCCACTTAGATCGCCTTCCCGGGCTTCCACCTCGCCGTCCAGGACGCCATCCAGATCTGCCACCTCGCCGTCCAGATTTGATACCTCGCCGCCTAGGTCGCCGTCAAGATCTGCCACCTCGCCGTCCAGGTCGTCCTCAAGATCTGCCACCTCGCCTGCCTGGTAGCCGTCAAGTTCCTTTGGTCAGAGTTTGCTTATTTTCGAGCTTGTATAAAGCTTAAGATCACTTCTCCTGCGATCCTATCATACTTAGGTTCACAAATTAGATTATTGATATGATATGGTCAAACAGCGAATTGCATCACTAAGATTTTCTAACTCTATGTTGTCACATCCCAATGAAAGATAAGGCTATTTGTAAAGAACATGTATGCACTATTTATTTTCATTTATTCGCATAAATCATTAATTCTAGACTTATATTGTAAGCTATTTATTTCCATTTATACCATGTCCACCATCTAGATAAGGCATGCCTTGCATGATAGCTCAACAATAAAGGTACTTATGTTGTGTGGAACTGCTGGCTTAATCACTGTTCTGCCATGTATTTTGTGCTACTATCCTAGTTGATTTGGTACATATGAACCGTGCAGCTTAGGAACATTAAAGTCAAGAGTACATCTGGTAGGACAAAGATGCCTCCTGGTGGACATGGTTGTAAACGCAAGCGCATCAAGGCCCATCGCGAGCATGCAGTTGCCCATGTCCATCCGTGCAGATGACGAACTCAAGCGAACAATGGTCCAAGACACGGAGGCAGCTCCCCAAGGCCAGCAGGAAGCTGCCCAAGGCGAGCAGGCACTTGCCCATGGCCAGCTGGAAGCTGCCCAACAAAAGGAGGAGGCTGACGAGGTAGTCGCCCAATGTGAGCAGGTACCTCCCTACGGTGAGCTTCTAGGTGTGCAAGGCGAGCTGCCACCATTCCTAGGTGAGGGGCAAGGTTCCCAAGTCGAGGAGCAAGGTGCCTGCAACGAAGAGCAAGATGACATATCACAGAGATTGCATGCTCTACGAGGGGCCATGTGTGGAGGGAAATCCAAAATGCAGAATATTAACTCTAGCAATGCCACAATTTCTGTAGATTACCCATGTGAAGACATTGTGTCGAGTGGTGCGGCTGGGAGGAGAAGAAACATGTCCAAAGGAAACAGGATCAGAATTGCTATTCCTCTGGGAAACACAAGGCCAGTGGATCCAAAGGTTGCTGCCATGTATGCTACTGCATGTTCATTAGCTGTGAAGCACATTGTCCCTATCTTCCCCCATTGGAAAGAGTACAAGGGAAGGGAAGATATATTTTCCTCCTACCACGGCCATGTGTCTGTAAGTTCTGTAACCCAACCTTCCAGTTCATTCCATTGTTGTTCATATAACTGAAAAGTGCTCTTTTTTTGTTTCAGTCAAAGTTTCATCTCAACCCTAGAGACCCTGTTATTCGCTAATCTCTTTTGATGCATCTCAAGAACTGTACAAGACAAAGACGCCATATTTTGAAGCAAGATTTTTTTTACAGTGTTAGAGACAAGAGTAGAGTTGTATGGACGCCTCCAGATGTAGTTGGGCACATGAGCGAAGCAGAATGGTGCAGGCCAGTCGATAACTGGTCCTCAGTCAGGAAACAGGTACTGTCTTTGTTCACTCTACCTTTCCACTGTTTCTATTCCATAACCTGGACTGTGTCTAATCAGTTCATACTTCGTTTATGTAGATGGCTTGTATGAAAGCCAGGCAAAGCAGACATGCCGTTCAGTTCCATACCGCCATAGGTTCTCGTAGCTACGAGGTTTGCTGCGACATAGGGGAAGATGCCTTTGAATTGTTCAAAGCTATGCACAACAACAAGACACGTGGATTCTCTTCGCCCGTGAAAAGAGCAATTGTATGTCCCTCATAATATTGTTTATCTCTGGGATCAACAATTACCTCAATAGATTCTTCTAGATACGTACTGATGCTTCCCTTTGTGAATTCTGATGCAAACCCCTGCTATTTCACCTATGCTTGTCATCTCATAGTTCATGCACATGCATGCTGCTTGCTTTTCATCTGCTAGTTCATCTATCCTTGTGAGCTGCTATTTTCATCTATGTTCTGTAAATGCTTGTCGTCTGCTATTTTCAGCCATGTTTACTTACATGCCTGTCATGTGATGTTTTTCATTTATGTTCCTTACAAGCTTGTCATGCGTGCTTAATTGCTTGTCATCTGCTATTTGCATCTTTGTTATGTACACGCTTGTCATGATATCAATGTTCCTTACAAGCTAGTTCAGCTCCTATTTCATCTAAAGCTTTTACATGCTTTATAGGAAGAAATGCAATATCATATGCTAGAACGTACTTCAGTAGATGGCGCTGTCAAGGAACCTCTTTCTGCCACCGAAGCTGTCGCTGCCGTGCTGACCAAGAACCATCTAAAGTCTTCGTTCCTGAATACCATAGGTGGGGTCACAACCAGTGAAAGAGCAACAAAGTCTCAGCTTCACCGTCAACTTGATTCTGAGAGAAAACAGAGGCAGGACCTGCAGTCTGTAGTTGATGAGTTCAAACAGGCCAAGGAACAAGCTGATGCAGATAGGATGAAGCATCGACAAGAATTGTTGCGTATAACGGAGGAACATAAAGATATGCAGAAGAGTCAAGAAATGTACAAAACCCTTATTAGTGGCATGTTTGCTCAAGTTCATCCGAGATATGGAACTGAGTAGCCCTTTATGAAACTGCTTGTTGTCTGTTGAACTGTATTAGACTGCCTTTGCTGGCGAGCTATGTTGTTACCTTATTCGGAATTTATGTATTTGTTGTGTTTGCTTTGCTGTGAAAACTAGTATAGTATTTTCCATGCTTATGAATACGAGGAAACGTGATACTATGTGGTAGGTCCATGAGGCGGCACCTTATTGGATGGAAATCGCGACGAAATGAACACGTCACCGAAACGTTTCGACGTGGACATGTCGTGTTGGTACATGTGATGGCTCATGATTCGCGACGTCTTAAGACGAACTAAAACGTCGCACCGTCAGTCAACGTTATAAATTCATCGGGAATAAGCGTATACGTGGAACATTATGAGAGCGACACGTGGCACCTTATACTGCTTGTACCCGCGACGAGAAAATAAACGTCGCACATATTATGACGTCATTAACGGAGGTAACGGTAGTTCCAATCGCGACGTTTTTAAAATGTCAATACGATGATGACGTCAGAAACGGTGGAAGTGACGTCAGTAACGGGTAACGGGAAAACGATGCCACGTGCACAGACATTGCGACGAAAAAAACGTCGCTCCTTGTTGGGCCTTGTACTGGGCCGGCCAGTAGCTCGCGACGGATTAGTGTTCATTTAATCGTCGCAGAATCATCTGTGATAGTCGATCAGGAACGTTCTCACTCCGTCGCATAAACCGTCGCGGATCGCCCTTACCGACGGTTTGGAGCCCATCCGCAACGCTATTGAAACGTCATAGACCGCGCGGAATTTGATAGTGATAATTTATTGGTTGTGTTTGGTTAGGCCCTAGGAACACCCATGAAAATGGTAGGGACAAACCTCTTAGCAAGATTCCCCCTGCTTTGTCAAATCCGGGAATTTCAGGCTCTAAGTAGTCGGGAACCTGCTAGAGAGAATCCGGCGCCGGTGAAGCCGTGTCACAAAGAGTGAAGGAATCTTGGGAATTCAAGAGCCATGCCATACACTAACACACATGGTATGGAAAAGCCTTGGTTTGGGTGGGATTCAGACGCTCCGGACCCCCTCCCTAGAGAAACCCTAGGCCCGCTGGAGAAAAAGACGGAACTGCCGTTCTGGCCCCTCTACGGGAGCCCTAAAAAAAGTGGAACTAATTTTTTTTTTGTGTTTGGTTAGTCCATAGGAACTATCATGCCAATGGTAGGTCCCACATGTTGGCAAGATTCCCCCCCCCCCCGTTTTGTCAGTGCCGCCAGTTTCAGGCTCTAAGTAGTCCTAGAACCAGCGAGAGAGAATCCAACGCTGGTGATGCCCTGTCACAAAGAATGAGGGAATCTGGGGTATCAAAGACCCATGCCACACTATTACACACATGTTATGGAAAACCCTTTGTTTGGGTGGGATTCATACGCTCCGGAGCCCCTCTCTGAAGAAACCGTAAAACCGCTAGAGAGAAAGACGGAACTGCCATTCTGACTCCTCTACGTGAGACGGAAGGGGGTAGCAAAGTGAAACTAATTTCTTGGTTGTGTTTGGTTAAGCCCTAGGAAAACCCATGACAATGTTAGGGCCCACCTCCTGGTAAGATTCCCCCAGTTTCGTCAGATCCGGGAGTTTCAGAATCTAAGTAGTCTTAGAACCCGCTAGAGAGAATCCACCGCCGGTGAAGCCCTGTCACAAAGAGTGAGGGTATCTTGGGAATCCAAGACTCTTTCCACACTATAACACACATGGTATGGCTAAACCTTGGTTTGGGTGGGATTTAGACGCTCCAGAGCCCCTCTCTAGATAAACCCTAGGCCTGCTAGAGAGAAAGACACAACTGCGGTTCTATCCCCTTTACGTGAGCCGGAAGGGGGTAGCAAAGTGGAAATCATTGCTTGGTTGAGTTTTTTTATGCCATAGTAACACCCATACACTTGTAGGGCTCACCGCTTGTCCTGATTCCCCTCGTTTCGTCATATCCAGGAGTTTCAGGCTCTAAGTAGTCCTGGAACCCGCTAGAGAGAATCCGACGCTAGTGAAGCCCTGTCACAAAGAGTGAGGGAATATTGGCCATCGAAGACCCATTCAACACTATAACAAAAATGTTATGGAAAACCCTTGGTTTTGGTGGGATTCCGACGCTACGGAGACCCTCTCCGGAGAAACCCTAGTCCCGCGGGAGAAAAAGACGGAACTCCCGTTGTGGCCACTCTACGTGAGTCAAAAGGGGTAGCAAAGTGGAATTAATTGCTTGGTTGTGTTTCTTTAGGACCTAGTAACACCTATGACAATTTTAGTGCCCACATCTTGGCAAGATTCCCCCGTTTCGTCAGACCCGGCAGTTTCAGGCTCTAAGTAGTCATGGAAGCCGCTAGAGAGAATCCGACTCTGGTGAAGCCCTATCACAAAGAGTAAGGGAATCTTGGGCATCCAAGACGCATGTGATGACCCAAAAGTATAGGGGTGTTTCTTAGTACTTTCGATAAACAAGAGTGTCGAACCCAACGAGGAGCAGAAGGTGTTGACAAGCAAGTTGGATGGAGGATTCACTGTAAACACTAGCAAACGGGTTTTTGGATGTTTTTGATATAGCAGATAAATAAAGTGCGAGTAAATAAAGTGCAGTAACTAATATTGCAGCGAGTGGCCTAATCCTTTTGAGAGCAAAGGACAAGCTGTAACAACCCAAGTATGAAAAACTCCCTAGTTGTTTTGTTTCTTGTTTAATTTCAAGCAATGCATCATGTCATCATCCTCATTGCATTTGTTTCTTTCTGTTTGCATTTGTTTTACTTTGTTTTCATAATGAAACTCAAACAATTTCAAATGTTTATTTAATACTTGTCATGTTACAACCTTTTTCAAATAAAGAAATGCAAATCAAAACCTCTTTTGTTTCCATGTAATTCCCTAATGCTCACTTCTTAAATTAATGGTTTTAAATCAATCTTTTAATTCCAAATCACATTCCAAATTCAAATCAAATTCCCAAATCAGCACCCAACTTGAGTTTATAAAAATTTCCAAATCAAATCAACTAATTGAATCAAATTAACAATAGGGTTCACCCTATTAAAATGATGTTTTCAATAATATTTTTTTTCAATACTTAAAAATCATCCAATTTGGTTTAATTAACAAACAGCAAGTTTTTGAAAACTTTTGGAAAACAAAAGTTAGTTTTTAGTTGCTATTTGAAAAACTAAACTAACCATATTTTTTCCAAATTTTTGCTAACCTTGAAACCTTCTTTTTCTTCCATTTTTTTCAGCAAAAAAAAAAATAGACAAACAGAAAAAGGAAAAGAAAATCTAACCTGCGAGGGGGGGAACCAAAGTGGCCCAGCCCACTTACCTTCGCGCGCTGGCCCGGTACCCCTTCATCGCCGCCCCCGTCGTCTAAACCTGTACGGCGCCAATCTGAGCGGTGCCACGGCGGCAGCCACCGCGCACCGACGGCCAACCTCGACGCCCGCGCCCTATAAGAACCCTACGGGACCCCCTAGACCTAACACTAGCCTAGGTTTCCTGTTCCCCCATCGTTTCCGCCGCCGATCGCCACCATCTACTCGCAGTTTCCCTCCTCTGTACCTCACCGGCGATTTCTTGTCTGAATCCACGATGGCGCCGCCCACCTCGCAGCTCCACTCTCCTATCTAAGCACTGGAACCAAGCCACCTCGTCACCCTCTACAGATTTGACACCGGAGCGACCACGGGGAGACACCACAGACGCGCCGCCGTCCTCGTCCACGTCGCAGCTGTCGCCGTCACGCCGTCGTCATCAGGCCTCTGCCACGACTCCGATCGGTAGTGAGCACCACCGTCTCCATCCTCTCTCTTCCTCTGCACGATTGCACGCATCTGCACACGTTTCGCAACACCAGATCGAAGCAGCTACGAGCACAACCACCGCTCGCCGACGGCGTCTCTTTTCTGTCAGCTAAAGTTCAGTCTTGCGCGCGTTCTGGTTTCAGTTAACGTGTTAGATCTGAACGTTACCTTTGCTGCAACACGGTATCTGTCGAACTGACAAAGACATCGCAGTGGTAGCGCTGCTCTGAATCGTGCGCGCGGTCGTGGGATCGATTCCCCGCGGCTGCGAATTAATCCAACCCTTTTTGCGCGCAGTACTGACAGGCCTGCCCCACCAGGCAGTGACCCTTGTGGCCACGCAGGCACGCGCAGCGCCACGTTGGCCCGTGGCCCACTGGCAGTGGCTATGGCTAGCCACAGTGCGGTAACAAATATGTTTTTAGCAGTTTCTGTTTTTAAAACCAGTCCATTAAAATTGCAGAATGGTCCCTCAAAGTAATTTGACAATAACTTTAGTTTTATAACTCCAAATAATGAAAATAAAATATGTGCACTGGTCTAAATTAAAATCTCTACCTATTGGTAACATTTAATTTCTGTTTTGAATTTTCAAAATGCAATTCAAATTTGAATTCAAATAATTCAATTGCAATTTGCAAAAATTCATAAGTAATTCATACTAATTCCAAATAATGCAAATAAAATATGTTTTCCATGCTATTTCAAATAACCTTTTCAAATATAAATTTTGTTTCATGGTTTGAATAATTTAAATTGCCTAAATAATTTAATTCTTGTTTAATTCATTTAAATTTTCCTAAAATCATAACTTGCTCAAAAGAAATTATTTTTGAACATGCAAAATATGTTTTCAAACTAGAAAAGTATGAAATTTTCAAATATGAATTTGAATTTATGTTTTGAACAAATAAAATTCAAATAAAATTCACACTTGTTTTAAATTCATTTAAAACTTGTTTAATATTGTTTAAGTCATAATAAATTCATCCTAACTCCTATCTAAATATTTGAAACATGTAATCCAACTAAAATTTTGTATTCTTTTCAAATATAAATTTTGTTATTTGTTTTGAGCATTTTAAATTGATGAAAACAACAAATGCTTGTGTGACATGTTTAAGTAACCCAAAATTTCCAAATTTAATAAATAATTTCCAAACTTGTTAAATTCCTTTTTCACTTGCATCTATTGTTGTTATTTTGTTGTTATCATCATGCATGCATCATGCTAAACAAACTTTCACATGGTAGTCAATTATAGATCATTTGTTCCCACTTAATCAATGGACCTTTTCCATATGCAATTACATTGCATATGGGACCATTTAAAATTGTGTTACCATGTCACTTAGTTATTTTGATGCATCTATTAAATTGACATGCATCATCCCATGATTGTGCACTATGCCATGATATTGATTGTTTATATTTCTGTCTTGTTTGTTTGCTTCTTCTCGAATAGACGACGACGTTGAGACAGACGATCTTTACAGCACCCCTTCTGAGGATCTAGCTCAGTACCCGGCTGCTGAGTTTGCAGGCAAGTTATCACTCACATGAACCACCGTGTTCCTTTCAACCCTGGTTACCGATACTTTCCGTTGTCTTTTACTGCTAGCCTTAGTAGTAGTTGTTTCTGTTACGAACCTATCACATGAATCCCTTAACCCTGATATTGCCTCACCACCACTCCTACAACCCCATTGATTGAGCATGTGTCTTACAAGCATGCTTAGGTTGTTTTGCTCGAGTCTGTTACCCGTTACTTTCAGTTACTATATTTCTATTATGTTCTGGGGGCTCGATGTTTAATCAATCAATCATGCTAATGTTATTGTTAAATAATAATATGATGATAAGGCACCGGCAGGAGGCCCTGTGTGGTTTTGAGGCCTGCTAGTGTCGACCCTAATAGGAAAAGGGTCTTGTCTACTGATCCATGATGAGCGCACTACCCGCATGTGGGAAGCGAGTATGGGCGCCCCCCTCAATTTGATTCGATTCGCATCTCGTCCAAATCATCTCATTTAGTTCGTGTTCTCCATTTGCCGCATGCATGTTTTTGCGAGCCCAGCGCAGGGTGGAACTTTTGTAGTCGGCATATAGGGGGACACGTTCTTAGAGTGCTATGAGGGTCTATTTTCTTCTGGGCTCGATTAGCCGTGCGCCCAAGGTGATTTGGGCTTGATGCGAAGAAGAGTTGAGTTGTGTTGAGTGCCCCGTTTGGTGGGAGGCATCCCATCTGGCGGGTTATTCATACGTGTGCGGCCAAATTGGTGCAACCCTGCAGGGATAATCTTCTCGAGAAGCCGTGTTTTCCGCGGTTATGGTTAACTTGGTGAAAGTACTGGCTAACAAGTACTCAGGACAACTTAAACCTAATGATTCACAATCTCACACCCAATGATTAACAACTTGACTAGTAATAGGATTATTGACACAATAACTTGATTCATCTTTAATCAACTGTGTGAGTTATCCTCGGATTGCTTCTTTGGATAAGGGGCGAGATCCAGGATGGGTTTGTTTGAAGTTATCTTTCAGTTGGTTACAATACTCGATCTTATCTCCTTTCTGTTAGCCGGAAGTGGTAGAATCTCTGTAGTTGGTTAGCGCAGCCAGTTGCAGCATCTTTTATATCCCTTTCTCCCGTTGAACCCAAGGCATTTGTGCTTGATGTTGACGGGCTACACTTTGGTGAACTGTGAGTCTTGCTTGCCAGTACTTGGATGTACTGACCCCTTTGGGGCTGTGGTTTCCGCAGACTACGCTTACGAGGATCCAGGTGACGGCTACTACGTGGAGTTTGACGAGGCTGCTGACAAGTAGTTAGCGGACCCGGGCAGGATCCGAGACTTCGTGGATGGGCTCCGTCTTTATTTCAGTTTCCGGCTTCTTAAGCCTATTTGGATTTGTCTGTACTCAGACCCCTTTGAATGTTTCCGCTGAGATGTAATGATGTTATGTTGGGACATGTGTCCTCTGGATGATTGTATTTGCTATTCTCTGCCCTAGTGAGGGCCAGTTGCAACTTATTTCAATCTTTTGTGTCTTAGAGATATGTTGTGCTATCATTCTGTTACAAACCGTTGACGTACCATGTGTGTATGGTATGAAGTACGTCAATGGTAGTGTCCTGATTTCTATGGGATGGTTTACGTCGACGCTGAACAGATAGGGGTTGGTTGTCACACATACGTGTGTTGGCCTACTCGTAAGAGGACGCGGGTGCCGGTAAGCCCCGTAATCCAATCTACTACTGTTCAACGGAACGGCGAGTATCCTTTAGAAGTCCGGGTGCGACAAATGGTATCAGAGCATGTCTGCCTGTAGGATCCCTTTTACTGGTCGCAGTTGAGTCTAGAAACTATTTTGTAGCTATATAGGCAAAATGAAACGTGAGAGTAGGAATTCTGCCATTTTTCTTCTTTCCCCACCCACCCACCCTTTTTCTGGTAAGGAAGTGCAACGTTGTTTTCTCTTCTCACCTAAACTTTCAAGTTAGGATTTCACGTGTTTTGGGTTCTCCGTCGTACCTCAGGAGTTTTTGGTCTCGTGTTTCCCGATGTTGCTTCAATATCCTGTTCTTTTCAACATCCTTATCGTCCGTTGAACCTTGTTGTTGCTTTCCACTTCAGTTCTCTACCGGCGTCTAATCAAAACTTCCCCGATCATCTGCAGATGGATCTCAGGTTCTACCCGCAGGTGGTTTGGATGACTCGTTGTGAGAGCACCGCCGGTTATCCGGAGATGCAGAGAGATGGTCACTTATCTGGCGTTCCGTTGGGCACCAGAGTACCAGGTCTACGAGCAGCAGCGAGAGTTTGACCAGACCTACTACCAGGCTATCGTCTACATTCTGTCAGATGATGGCATGAGCGTTGTCCACCGCTATGAGGCAGTAGGTTCCACAGTGGATATGGCCGTGCAGCAGGCAGCTTATGTGAGTCTCACCGTCCTTCGTGCTGACTACTGGGGATTTGACGATAATATCTATCGCCACATCCCCCGTGGTTACATCACTTCGGAGGGAGCTCACTTCACTCTCTACGACAACTTGGATGTCTACGAGCATGATAACACCAGGCTGCACACCACCGCTCAGTTTGTGAGGCACAGTGACGCGGTTGCCACCACACTTTCTCAGGAGTTGGCCTCAGTCAGGGAGCAGCTCTACCTTGCTTTGACTCGTCTGGCGACGTACACCACAGACTTTGTTGGAGAGGAGCGCTTTGCACGTTTCCATCAGACAGTTGGACGTAGTTTGCCAGATGCTGGAGGTTACGAGCCGATCAGAGGTCCACTCCTCAACCTCGGAGCTGGTTACACTGGGATTCCACGCTTTGGAGCACAGGGAGACGACGCTTTCTACTTCACCACACCGAGAGTTGCTCTCAGAGCAGTCCCGATCTATGTGGATCGTCGTTCTACCTACTTCCGTGGGATTCCTCCTCACCGTATCTCTCGTCGTACTACTCACCGCCGTCCTGCGTGATGAGCATGGGAGTACCGATGGATCCATTCCTAGCTATGTTTAGGTCATCCTTTGCCTTTCGAACCATGTATTTGTGTGTTGGATATTCTGATGTATTTGAACATGTGATGATGTACCTGTTGGTTATCTATTCATGCGTCGGAATAATCTATCTTTCGGTTACCAAGTCTATCCTTTTCTGTTGTTGTGCTAAAATGCATGTCTATTCAGGATGCCGCCAACAAGGAGCAACCCGCCTGAACCACCTCCGCTCACGGAGCTGTTGACTCAGATGACTCAGGTCGTGGCTCAGATGGCCCAGATCCAGGCTAACCAGCACAACAACCAGAATGCTCCAGGAGTCAGTATCAAGGAGTTCCTCAGTATGGGTCCGAGAGCTTTGGTGGCAACACGTGAGCCTCTGGATGCTGATGACTGGATCAGGGAGATGGCCAGGGCTCTGGACATTGCTCACGTTGCTGAGGAAGACAAAGTCAAGTATCCCACCTACCTACTGAAGGGTCAGGCAGCCACTTGGTGGGAGAACTACCAGACCATGAGAGCTGGATATCCTATCACCTGGGGTTGTTTCAAGGATGCCTTCCTGAAGCACCACATCCCAGATGGTCTCATGAAAAGGATGCGTGAGGAATTTTGCTCTCTCAAGCAGGGCAAGCTGGACGTCATTGGCTATCAGAACGAGTTCAATCGTTTCGCTCGATACGCGGGTGATGAGGTGTCCACTGAGGCTAAGAAGATGGCAAGGTTCCGCCGAGGTTTTAACCCGGAACTGAAGTACGCTCTCACCAACATCAAGTGCAAGGATTTCGAGGAGCTTGTGAACACCGCGCTCAATGAGGAAAATGGGCGCAAGGCGTTCGACGAGTCTCGTAAGCACTCGCGTGAGGGTGGTTCCTCCTCCAACATGACCACCCCTCGGCACAAGCGCCGCATCTGGGTGCCAAATGGTGCAGTGACTCGGGCTCCATATGCCCAAGCTTCTCCAGGCTTTGCTCCCCTCCCACCCAACCCAGCTCAGATGCAGAGTCAGAGGGTTCCAATGGGGCAGCCAAGGCCAGGTCCTCCTCGTGTCGTTACTTGCTACAAATGTAAGGAGACTGGACACTACGCTGATAAGTGCACTCAGAGGCAGCTACCTCCACCTCCTCGCCCCAACACCAACCAGGCAATGGTTCGTGCTCCCCCGGCTAAAGCCTTCAACTCCAACAACAGGCCTGTCGGGAGGACCGCGCGGGTGAATCATATCAAGGCCGACAAAGCTGAGGAAGCTGCTGACGTCGTTCTCGGTATATTACCCGTAAACTCTATTCCAGCTAAAGTGTTGTTTGATACCGGAGCATCGCATTCTTTTGTGTCATGCAAAAGCATGCAACCTAGTTCTGGTTCCGCTAAGCAATCAAATGACTGTTCACTCTCCGGGACCGCAAATGTTGACTTCCAAGATAAGTAAGGACAATCAAATCCTAATTGGAGGTCGATTATTCCTTGCTTCACTCATGTTGCTGGGAAATTCTGACATTGATGTCATTTTGGGTATGGATTGGTTGAAGACCCACAAAGCTAAAATTGACTGTGCTCAAAAGTCAATAACACTATCCCACCCTTCTGGCCAGATAGTCTATTCTCCATATGGATCAAGTTCTGTTCAGCTGTTCAACCTCGATGCAAAACCCCTTCCTGCAATTGAAAATATTCCGGTGGTTTGTGAATTCCCTGACGTCTTTCCAGAAGAGTTGCCAGGGATGCCTCCGGACAGAGCAGTTGAGTTCGTGATCGAGCTTGAGCCAGGTACTGCTCCAATCTCTAAGCATCCATACAAGATAGCTCCTCCTGAACTGAAATTATTGAAGGAGCAAATCGATATGTACATGGAGAAAGGTTACATTCAGCCTAGTTCCTCCGCTTGGGGTTGCCCAACTCTGTTTGTTGCCAAGAAGGATCAAACAAAAAGACTCGTCGTTGACTATCGTCCTCTCAACGAGAAAACCATCAAAAACAAGTATCCAATTCATCGTATCGATGATCTTTTTGATCAACTTGTTGGAGCCTCAATATTCTCAAAGTTGGACTTGAGGATGGGTTACCATCAGATAAAGATCAGAAAGGAAGATATTCCAAAAACAGCTTTCACCACTCGGTACGGTCTATATGAATACACCGTCATGTCCTTTGGTCTCACCAATGCACCGGCGACATTCTCTCGACTAATGAATTCTGTCTTCCATGAATACCTCAACAAGTTCGTTGTGGTATATCTCGATGACATTCTGGTCTACTCAAAATCCGAGGAAGAGCATGGAGAACACCTTCGTCTCACTCTCATGAAACTTCGCAAGCATCGTCTGTATGCCAAGTTCTCCAAATGTGAGTTCTGGATTCCAGAAGTAGCTTACCTTGGTCATATCATCTCTGCCAAAGGCATAGCCATTGACCCAGAAAAGGTTAAGGCAATTGTTGATTGGAAACCTCCTAAGATGGTGAAGCAAGTCAGAAGTTTTCTTGGCTTGGCTAGCTATTGTCGTCGCTTCGTCCAAAACTTTTCCAAGATTGCCAAACCTCTCACTGATCTCACAAAGAAGGACAGGAAGTTCGTTTGGTCTCCACAGTGTGATGAGAGTTTTAATCTCCTGAAGACTAAACTCACTTCAACCCCAGTTCTGGTTGGCCCAGATACTACCAAACCTTTCCAGATATTCTGTGATGCAACTCTCCAAGGTCTAGGTGCAGTTCTTATGCAAGAACGTCAAGTTGTGGCTTATGCTTCACGTCAGTTGAGTGCACATGAGCAAAACTATCCCACACATGATCTTGAACTTGCAGCAGTTGTGTTTGCCCTCAAGAAATGGAGACAATACTTGTTGGGTAACAAAACTGAAATCTTTTCCGATCATAAGAGTCTGAAATACATCTTCACTCAGCCAGATCTAAACCTCAGGCAAAGGAGATGGATTGAAAAGATTAAAGACTTTGATCTCACCATTTCTTACACTCCAGGCAAGGCTAATGTTATGGCCGATGCTCTCAGTCGCAAGTCCTATTGCAATAATCTCATGATCATGGAAAGCCAACCTCCACTTCATGAAGAATTCCAGAAGCTAAACCTTGGTCTTGTTCCTCAAGGTTATCTTGCTAGCTTGACAGCAACTCCAACTCTCGAGGACAAGATTCGTTCTGAACAACTTCGTGATACTGAAATCAAGAAGATTGTAGAGCACATCAAAGAAGGCAATGATAAATTCAAGTCCTTCTCAATTGATGACAAGGGAACTGTGTTCTTCGAAGGACGCATTGCAGTTCCTCAGATTCAAAGTCTCAAAGATGTCATTCTCAAGGAGGCTCATGAAACTCCTCTCTCCATCCACCCTGGAAGTACAAAGATGTACCAGGATCTCAAGACTCTGTATTGGTGGCCTGGCATGAAACGTGAAATTGCTCAATACGTTTCTGAATGCGACGTTTGTCAACATGTTAAGGCAGTCCATCAGAAAACAGCAGGTCTACTCCAACCTATAAAAATTCCTGAGTGGAAGTGGGACATGATTGAAATGGACTTCGTTACTGGGTTTCCAAAGTCCAAAAAGGGCAACGATGCAATCTTCGTTGTTATTGATCGTCTCACTAAGGTAGCTCACTTCTTTGCTGTCAAGGAAACTATCTCAGCTAGCCAGTTAGCAGAGCTCTACACAGCAAAGGTTGTTCCTCTTCATGGTGTTCCATTGGAAATAAGCTCAGACCGTGGAAGCATATTCACGTCTCATTTCTGGAAAAGTTTTCAAGAAGCATTGGGCACCAAACTTCTGTTCAGCACAGCTTATCACCCTCGGTCTCAGGGGCAAGTCGAAAGAGTCAATCAGATTCTCGAGGATATGCTCAGAGCATGTGGTCTCTCCTTTGGCATGAAATGGGAGGATTGCCTTCCATATGATGAATTCTCCTACAACAACAGCTACCAGCTAAGCCTAGGCATGGCACCATTTGAGGCATTGTATGGCCGCAGATGCAGGAGTCCAATCAATTGGTCTGGAGCTGGTGAACGTTCACTCTTAGGCCCTGACATTGTTAAGGAAGTCGAGGAGAAAGTTCGTATCATTCGTGACAATCTCAAGATTGCTCAGTCTCGTCAGAAGAGTTACTATGACAGCAAGCACAGGGACATGATCTATGCTCCTGGTGACAAAGCATATCTCCGTGTAACTCCCTTCAGAGGCACTCATCATTTTGGTGTGAAAGGAAAGCTTGCACCAAGATACATTGGTCCTTTCAACATCCTCTCAAGGCGTGCGGAAAATGCCTATCGTCTTGAACTTCCAGAAAAGCTATCCAAGGTGCACGATGTGTTCCACGTGTCACAGCTCAAGAAGTGTTTCAAAGATCCAGATCGTGCAGTTGATCATGATTCCATTGAACTGCAAGATGATCTCTCTTATGAGGAGCACTCTATTCAAATTCTCGATGAGACCGAGCGTAAGACTCGCAACAAGAGCACCAAGTTCTTGAAAGTGCAGTGGTCGCATCCTTCCGATAAAGAGGCAACGTGGGAGACCGAAGAGGATCTTCGCAAGAAGTATCCGGACCTTTTCATTTCTCAGTAGGAATCTCAGGGCGCGATTCCTTCAAGGGGGGGCGTTTTGTAACATCCCAAGTATGAAAAACTCCCTAGTTGTTTTGTTTCTTGTTTAATTTCAAGCAATGCATCATGTCATCATCCTCATTGCATTTGTTTCTTTCTGTTTGCATTTGTTTTACTTTGTTTTCATAATGAAACTCAAACAAGTTCAAATGGTTATTTCATACTTGTCATGTTACAACCTTTTTCAAATAAAGAAATGCAAATCAAAACCTCTTTTGTTTCCATGTAGTTCCCTAATGCTCACTTCTTAAATTAATGGTTTTAAATCAATCTTTTAATTCCAAATCACATTCCAAATTCAAATCAAATTCCCAAATCAGCACCCAACTTGAGTTTATAAAAATTTCCAAATCAAATCAACTAATTGAATCAAATTAACAATAGGGTTCACCCTATTAAAATGATGTTTTCAATAATATTTTTTTTTCAATACTTAAAAATCATCCAATTTGGTTTAATTAACAAACAGCAAGTTTTTGAAAACTTTTGGAAAACAAAAGTTAGTTTTTAGTTGCTATTTGAAAAACTAAACTAACCATATTTTTTTCCAAATTTTTGCTAACCTAAAAACCTTCTTTTTCTTCCATTTTGTTTTCAGCAAAAAAAAAAAAATAGACAAACAGAAAAAGGAAAAGAAAATCTAACCTGCGAGGGGGGGAACCAAAGTGGCCCAGCCCACTTACCTTCGCGCGCTGGCCCGGTACCCCTTCATCGCCGCCCCCGTCGTCTAAACCTGTACGGCGCCAATCTGAGCGGTGCCACGGCGGCAGCCACCGCGCACCGACGGCCAACCTCGACGCCCGCGCCCTATAAGAACCCTACGGGACCCCCTAGACCTAACACTAGCCTAGGTTTCCTGTTCCCCCATCGCTTCCGCCGCCGATCGCCACCATCTACTCGCAGTTTCCCTCCTCTGTACCTCACCGGCGATTTCTTGTCTGAATCCACGATGGCGCCGCCCACCTCGCAGCTCCACTCTCCTATCTAAGCACTGGAACCAAGCCACCTCGTCACCCTCTACAGATTTGACACCGGAGCGACCACGGGGAGACACCACAGACGCGCCGCCGTCCTCGTCCACGTCGCAGCTGTCGCCGTCACGCCGTCGTCATCAGGCCTCTGCCACGACTCCGATCGGTGGTGAGCACCACCGTCTCCATCCTCTCTCTTCCTCTGCACGATTGCACGCATCTGCACACGTTCCGCAACACCAGATCGAAGCAGCTACGAGCACAACCACCGCTCGCCGCTGGCGTCTCTTTTCTGTCAGCTAAAGTTCAGTCTTGCGCGCGTTCTGGTTTCAGTTAACGTGTTAGATCTGAACGTTACCTTTGCTGCATCACGGTATCTGTCGAACTGACGAAGACATCGCAGTGGTAGCGCTTCTCTGAATCGTGCGCGCGGTCGTGGGATCGATTCCCCGCGGCTGCGAATTAATCCAACCCTTTTTGCGCGCAGTACTGACAGGCCTGCCCCACCAGCCAGTGACCCTTGTGGCCACGCAGGCACGCGCAGCGCCACGTTGGCCCGTGGCCCACTGACAGTGGCTATGGCTAGCCACAGTGCGGTAACAAATATGTTTTTAGCAGTTTCTGTTTTTAAAACCAGTCCATTAAAATTGCAGAATGGTCTCTCAAAGTAATTTGACAATAACTTTAGTTTTATAACTCCAAATAATGAAAATAAAATATGTGCACTGGTCTAAATTAAAATCTCTACCTATTGGTAACATTTAATTTCTGTTTTGAATTTTCAAAATGCAATTCAAATTTGAATTCAAATAATTCAATTGCAATTTGCAAAAATTCATAAGTAATTCATACTAATTCCAAATAATGCAAATAAAATATGTTTTCCATGCTATTTCAAATAACCTTTTCAAATATAAATTTTGTTTCATGGTTTGAATAATTTAAATTGCCTAAATAATTTAATCCTTGTTTAATTCATTTAAATTTTCCTAAAATCATAACTTGCTCAAAAGAAATTATTTTTGAACATGCAAAATATGTTTTCAAACTAGAAAAGTATGAAATTTTCAAATATGAATTTGAATTTATGTCTTGAACAAATAAAATTCACACTTGTTTTAAATTCATTTAAAACTTGTTTAATATTGTTTAAGTCATAATAAATTCATCCTAACTCCTATCTCAATATTTGAAACATGTAATCCAACTAAAATTTTGTATTCTTTTCAAATATAAATTTTGTTATTTGTTTTGAGCATTTTAAATTGATGAAAACAACAAATGCTTGTGTGACATCTTTAAGTAACCCAAAATTTCCAAATTTAATAAATAATTTCGAAACTTGTTAAATTCCTTTTTCACTTGCATCTATAATTGTTATTTTGTTGTTATCATCATGCATGCATCATGCTAAACAAACTTTCACATGGTAGTCAATTATAGATCATTTGTTCCCACTTAATCAATGGACCTTTTCCATATGCAATTACATTGCATATGGGACCATTTAAAATTGTGTTACCATGTCACTTAGTTATTTTGATGCATATATTAAATTGACATGCATCATCCCATGATTGTGCACTATGCCATGATATTGATTGTTTATATTTTTGTCTTGTTTGTTTGCTTCTTCTCGAATAGACGACGACGTTGAGACAGACGATCTTTACAGCACCCCTTCTGAGGATCTAGCTCAGTACCCGGCTGCTGAGTTTGCAGGCAAGTTATCACTCACATGAACCACCGTGTTCCTTTCAACCCTGGTTACCGATACTTTCTGTTGTCTTTTACTGCTAGCCTTAGTAGTAGTTGTTTCTGTTACGAACCTATCACATGAATCCCTTAACCCTGATATTGCCTCACCACCACTCCTACAACCCCATTGATTGAGCCAGTGTCTTACAAGCATGCTTAGGTTGTTTTGCTCGAGTCTGTTACCCGTTACTTTCAATTACTATATTTCTATTATGTTCTGGGGGCTCGATGTTTAATCAATCAATCATGCTAATGTTATTGTTAAATAATAATATGATGAGAAGGCACCGGCAGGAGGCCCTGTGTGGTTTTGAGGCCTGCTAGTGTCGACCCTAATAGGAAAAGGGTCTTGTCTATTGATCCATGATGAGCGCACTACCCGCATGTGGGAAGCGAGTATGGGCGCCCCCCTCAATTTGATTCGATTCGCATCTCGTCCAAATCATCTCATTTAGTTCGTGTTCTCCATTTGCCGCATTCATGTTTTTGCGAGCCCAGCGCAGGGTGGAACTTTTGTAGTCGGCATATAGGGGGACACATTCTTAGAGTGCTATGAGGGTCCATTTTCTTCTCGGCTCGATTAGCCGTGCGCCCAAGGTGCTTTGGGCTTGATGCGAAGAAGAGTTGAGTTGTGTTGAGTGCCCCGTTTGGTGGGAGGCATCCCATCTGGCGGGTTATTCATACGTGTACGGCCAAATTGGTGCAACCCTGCAGGGATAATCTTCTCGAGAAGCCTTGTTTTCCGCGGTTATGGTTAACTTGGTGAAAGTACTGGCTAACAAGTACTCAGGACAACTTAAACCTAATGATTCACAATCTCACACCCAATGATTAACAACTTGACTAGTAATAGGATTATTGACACAATAACTTGATTCATCTTTAATCCAACTGTGTGAGTTATCCTCGGATTGCTTCTTTGGATAAGGGGCGAGATCCAGGATGGGTTTGTTTGAAGTTATCTTTCAGTTGGTTACAATACTCGATCTTATCTCCTTTTTGTTAGCAGGAAGTGGTAGAATCTCTGTAGTTGGTTAGCGCAGCCAGTTGCAGCATCTTTTATACCCCTTTCTCCCGTTGAACCCAAGGCATCTGTGCTTGGTGTTGACGGGCTACACTTTGGTGAACTGTGAGTCTTGCTTGCCAGTACTTGGATGTACTGACCCCTTTGGGGCTGTGGTTTCCGTAGACTACGCTTACGAGGATCCAGGTGACGGCTACTACGTGGAGTTTGACGAGGCTGCTGACGAGTAGTTAGGGGACCCGGGCAGGATCCGAGACTTCGTGGATGGGCTCCGTCTTTATTTCAGTTTCCGGCTTCTTAAGCCTATTTGGATTTGTCTGTACTCAGACCCCTTTGAATGTTTCCGCTGAGATGTAATGATGTTATGTTGGGACATGTGTCCTCTGGATGATTGTATTTGCTATTCTCTGCCCTAGTGAGGGCCAGTTGCAACTTATTTCAATCTTTTGTGTCTTAGAGATATGTTGTGCTATCATTCTGTTACAAACCGTTGACGTACCATGTGTGTATGGTATGAAGTACGTCAATGGTAGTGTCCTGATTTCTATGGGATGGTTTACGTCGACGCTGAACAGATAGGGGTTGGTTGTCACACATATGTGTGTTGGCCTACTCGTAAGAGGACGCGGGTGCCGGTAAGCCCCGTAATCCAATCTACTACTGTTCAACGGAACGGCGAGTATCCTTTAGAAGTCTGGGTGCGACACAAGCCGGCCGGTTGTGTTACTTACGACTACCAAACGTTCTCGAGGACACAATGGAATTTCGTCAAGTGCTTTCGCTTCATTGCGGTTGATTAATATCCATTGGTTCGTTAAGTGTTGTGTGGGTGAACCTATGCTAATGCACCGCCCAACTAGGAATAATACATACTTGTGATTCTACCCCTCGTAAGAATCCGCAAATACAAGAAAGTAATTAAGATAAAACTAACCACAGCCTGAAACTCCGGGATTCTACGCTCCCTCGTGCATTGGTTTCCTAACAGGGGTTTTGGTTTCTGTCACTCCGGCAACCCCACAATTAGTAGCCAAATACACCATGCACCCTCCTAGGCCCATAAAGGTGAAGTATCATGTAGTCGACGTTCACATGATACCACTAGAAGAATAGCACCACAACTTAAATACCAAACCACGAGATATTGCATCAATATAACTTCACTTCTAACATCATGACTTCTCCCATGTACTCAAGAACTAAATGAACTACTCACAAGACATCATATGGATCATAATCAGAGGTGATATAATGGATGATAACAATCTGGTCATAAAGTGCTAACACCGATAAATCTCACAAGCATCAACTACTAACAAGTAATCCACACTAGGAGAGAGATCTAATGTAAAACAATGATAGAGGCCCCTAATTGTTACAGCGGAATGACGGTGGATGATGAGGGTGATGGTGCTGGTGGTGATGATGATGACACTGACGATCTTAATGATGCTCGGAGCAATGATGGTGACGATGATTTCCCCTCTCCGGAGAAGAATTTCCCCGGCAGATTTCTCCCTGCCAGAGAGCTTTTCTCACTCGGGTGTTTTCCGCCCCAAGGAAGCGGCGGAATAATTCTTCGATGATGGTAGGGGCTAAGGGTTCCCTCGGGGTCAAGTATGCGAAAAATATCGACCAGAGGTGTGCCAGGGTGGCCACACCACATGGCGGGGCGGCCAAGGGGGGGGGGACGCCACCCCATGGTGTGGGCCCCTTGTGGCTCCCCTTCGGCTCTCCTCGTGGCTGGCTCCCTCTTCAGGACTTCTAAGATACCTCTGGTGTCCCCCCTCTTCCTCTGATCTTCTGAAATAGGGTATCCTGACGGTGCTTTTTCCATCAGATTTCTGGTCCCGGTGTTTATCCTACTAAAATTATGAAACATGCAAAATAGGATAAAATTACATAAGTGATGCATCATAACATGAAATATATCGATGAATAACAGAAAATAAAAATATAAAACGGTGATGCAAAATGTACGTATCAACTCCCCCCAAGCTTAGACCTCGCTTGTCCCCAAGCAAAACTGAACACATTAAACATGACCACAGGTTTATGGAATGAGGTGTGGATAAATAGAATACAGACAAGGGGCATCACATCTACAAAGAACAAGTCATTTCAGATATCAACTTCCTCTCATATAATCAAACTTGAAATAAGTAGAGGAACAACAAAGGTGCAAAAGGTAAATCAAAATTGGTAAAGGCAACCTTTGTTCTTGGTGAGAGAACAATTAACAGTCTATTTATGTTCTGATCAGAGTCTTTATACTAGAGCTATATTTCAGAGTTTATCATGCTCAATTGTAACGGTCTTTTTGCAAACATTGGTGACTTTCAAAGTGGTATTCAAACAGATAAAAGCATTTGCAGAAACAAGGAAGAATAAAGAACATGATTGAGTAAATCAACATGTAGCTGGATGAATCACAACAACTCAAATGCTTGCTTAGACATAAAGAAGTAGGTTTACCAACTCAACATAAATGTAAAATATATCCCCTTCCTAGAGAGAAGCATTGATCACTCCTGTGCTAGATCTTTTATGTTATAAATTAGAGGTATAAAATGGTTGACACTCCTCCAACCTTTCTTACACCAACCATGGCTAACCGAATCCTCGGGTGCCTTCCAACAATCACAAACCGTGGAGGAGTGTCTAAATTTTGAGAGGTCTATGTTTATGTCGACGAACGGCAAACAGAAAAGATAGTACGTCACAAGCCAACTAGACTTCAAAAGATCGGCTCCCATAGAAGGACACAACGGGTATAGAAGGCCATCCCTCTTTCTCTATTGTTTACACGATTATGCTTTGGCTGATAAATCAGGGGAAAAATAGTGAAAATAATTTGTATTATTATTCGGGGCTGGGAACCCCGCTACCAGCTCTTCTAGCATTTGGATAAGCGTATGAAGCCACTAGTCTAGGGTGTGAAATCCAATCAACAAGTGAGATAAAAATTCTCTATTTGTGTCCTCATGAGCTAAAACAGGAGCACAAAACAGGTGTAAAATTTGAAGGTTTAAAGGTAGCACACTGGCAATTTACTTGGAGTGGCGGTGAAATACCACATATAGGTAGGTATGGTGGAGACGAATGGCAAGGTTTTGGGGCTCAAGGTTTGGATGCACGAGAAGCATTCCCTCTCAGTACATGTTTTTGGCTAGCAAGGTTGGGTAGCAAGCATAAGAATCGAAGTAAAACAAACAAAAACATATATTATAAAGACAATCATGCAATCTTCCTTGAAGGTGCAAACAAACTTATTTGAGAATACTAAGCTTATGAGCTAACAAGAAAGAAAGATCGTGGAATAATATATCTACATGCAACTCCCTCTTTTCTACTTAAGTCTCGGCGTATTGTTGCTACTGACCAATGCTAAGTTTGCCGAAACCAACTAGATTATCTTGAGGCTCCAAAATTGATACCAATACTAATAAAAAGATCAATCACATAACAAAAATTGGAAACTAAAATAAAGTGAAACAAGTAGATGATGAAACTTCTCATTAATATTTCATCACGGCAACTCAAACCAAGGGATACAACGATAACCAACTAAGGAGCGACACTTCTATACTGCAAACCATACTATATGATATTTCCTCTACTCACGATATGACTCTACTAAAAGGTAAAAAGGGTGAAAGATAAAGGTGATACCGAGGCACTCCCCCAAGCTTGGAACAAGCCAAGGGGATGCCAAAACCAATGGCGAATCAATATTTCGGTTGTGGTGAATCCTTCTCGATGAGCTTATGAATTGATTCCTTCAGATCTTCAATTGCGAACATAAGCATACGCATCACCTCCGTATTGTGATCAATATGGTCTGCGTGCTTGTTAGACGGTGAATTCCAGCCATCAAAATTCTTCCCCATGACTTCCTTAGGTTTAGAGCTTTCTTTATCTGCATGGTTAGAACGATCCATATCCCAGCAAGAAGGCACATATGCCTCGGGCACCCTCGGGTTTCTTTATGCCTTAAAGGTGTGTCCTTGAAGCTAAAAAGTGACGTGGTGCCTTCCCTCCGATGCTCATCCTTGCCATTTGCTTGCGAGGTTTTGCAACCACTCCAATGCTTGCGATGGTGGCGCGTGGATGCACTCCTGGGTTTTCCTATACATCTCCTTCAGCTCCACTCTCGATCTCCTCCTCCGTCTTGCAGTCGTGGAGATCATCTTCCTTCGGTCCCTCCCCCTTGTTGTTGTTGGCGGAGACCATGATGCTTCTAAAACTGAAAACAGATCCTTGCAGAAACAACTCGAAACAGAAACACGACGAGATAAAATAAATTTTCGTGCATCTTTAAAGAGAGTAGGCCAATAGAAACCTGATTGTAGAACCTTCTGTGCGGTTCTATCTCTAGCGTGATGTCCTCCATAATCACTACCATGGGACTTCTTCAATATTTCACGTTGTTCATGATATGGTACACATCTTATCATAATACCATCTACTCCTTCTTTATATACATGTGGGTCATCCGAAAAATAATGCCTCAAATCATAGAATAATTTTCTTCTTTGTTGAGATGTAAATGTTGGAGGCAAATACTTTGAAACAATAAAGTTAGCATAATCATCATACCATGGACTATCTTGGGGTTTTACCTTTATTGCAGCCAACTGTTCATTTGGAAAACTATCATTAATAGGAATAGGATCAAAAGTAATGTTTTCCAATCTAGACAAATTATCAGCAACAGGATTTCCAGCACCCTTCCTATCCACAATATGCAAATCAAACTCAAGCAACACCCATCTAATAAGCCTAGGCTTAGCATCTTTCTTTTCCATAAGGTATCTAATAGCAGCATGATCAGTATGAATAGTAACCTTTGAGTCAACAATATAAGGCCTAAACTTATCACATGCAAAAACTACAGCTAAGAACACTTTTTAAGTAGTAGCATAATTCTTTTGAGCAACATCAAGAGTCTTACTAGCATAATGAATAAAATTCAACTTCTTATCTACGCGCTGTCCAAGAACATCACTTACAGCAAAATCACTAGCATCACACATAATTTCAAAAGGTAAATTCCAATCAGGTGGTTGAAAAATAGGATCACTAGTTAAAGCCTTCTTTAAAGTTTCAAAAGCTTCGTTACAATCAGCATAAAAAACAAATGGTACATCTTTTTGAAGAAGATTAGTAAGAGGCTTTGATACTTTATAGAAATCTTTAATAAACCTCCTATAAAAAATAGCATGACCAAGAACACTACGAATACCTTTAACATCCCTAGGAAAGGGCATTTTCTCTATGGCTTCAACTTTAGCTCTGTCAACTTTAATACCTCTTTTAGAAATTTTATGTCCAAGAACAATTCCTTCTTTCACCATAAAGTGGCATTTCTCCCAATTAAGAACAAGATTAGTTTCCTCACATCTCTCCAAAACTTTATCAAGGTTGTGCTAACAATTATCAAAAGAAGTTCCATAGACAAAAAAATCGTCCATGAATACTTCCACAATCTCTTCACAAAAAACATGAAAAAGAGCAAACATGCATCTTTGGAAAGTAGCAGGAGCATTACACAAACCAAAAGGCATACGTCTATAAGCATAAGCACCATAAGGACAAGTAAAGGTTGCATTTCTCTTGATCTTGCTTCCTAACAGCAACTTGAGAAAACCAGAATAACCATCAAGAAAGAAAAAAAATGAGTTTTCTTAGACAACCTCTCTAACATTTGATCAATAAAGGGTAAAGTATAATGATCTTTATTAGTAACTTTGTTAACCTTTCTAAAGTCGATACACATTCTATAACCAACTACTAGTCTTTTTGGAATGAGCTCATTGTTTTCATTAGGCATAACAGTCATTCCTCCCTTCTTAGGGACACAATGCACATGGATCACCCATCTACTATCAGCAATAGGAAAAATAATACCAACATCAAGAAGTTTTAATACCTCATTTCTTACCACTTCCTTCATCTTAGGAATTAAACGGCGTTGATGTTCAACTACTAGCTTTGCATCAGGTTCAATATTAATAGCATGCTGACATATAGTAAGAGAAATTCCCTTCAAATCATCCAGAGTATATCCAATAGGTCCACAGTGTTTCTTCATAATTCCCAATAACCTTTCCTCTTCTTCACTTGAAATTTTAGCACTAATAATAACATGATATATTTTCTTATCATCAAGATAAGAATATTTAAGATCATCATGCAAAGGTTTTAAATCAAAGACAGGATCCTCCTTGGGTGGTGCTGTGGTACCCAAGTCTTCCGCAGGTAAATTATGTTTCAATATCACCGGTTAACGAAGAAGAATATCGTCAATATCATTTCTCTCTTCCATAAAGACATCACTCTCGTGGTCTTCCATATATTGCCGCAAAGCATTATTAGGAGCAAGAGTAATAGAAGCGAGTTGTTCAACTTTAAAATTCTCATCAGGCAATTTAGATTCATAAGGTGCTCTTGCAAATTTGGATAAATTGAACTCATAAGATTTTCCATCAAATTTAGTCAAAATTTTCTCCCTCTCACAATCTATAATAGCACCAAAAGTGTTCAAGAAAGGTCTACAAAAAATAATAGGACAAGTGTTACTAGCAGCCTTACCAAGTACTAGAAAATCCGTGGGATATTTAGTTTTACCACATAAAACTTCCACATATCTAACATTACCAATCGGGAAAACAGATTCTCTGTTAGCAAGCTGAATAACCACATTCATATCTTCAAGAGCACAAGAACCGATTTTATGCATAATTTCTCTATAAAGCTCATAAGATATAGCACTAGAACTAGAACCAATGTCACACAAACCATAATAGTAATGATCACCAATCTTAACAGAAAGCACATGAACACTAGTTTTCTTAGTTCTATGAGGATTGGAAACAATATTAGAAGCATCCTCACAGAAGAAAATGTGTTCATATTCTACATTTCCACAAACAAGATCTTTCACTATTGCTACAGGAGGTTCAACAGTTATTTCTTCATCAGGTTCAATAGATTTCTTATTACTCTTATAAACCACACTAGCGACCATAGAGTGTTCTTTCACTTTAGCAGGGAAAGGCATTCTTTCAACATATGGCTCAGGAACAACAGGATTAACAACATGCACTTCTATATTACTAGAAGGAACAATATCTTTATAAGGTGCATGGTACTTGTGATAATTCTTTTTTTGGAATTTCAATATAGGAGGCAAAAGCTTTAAGACAGTTTGCAAAGATTAGAGAATCAATACCACAAACAACACTAACATCATAGAAATCATTTGTCGCACCCGGACTTCTAGAGGATACTCGCAGTTCCGTTGAACAGTAGTTGATTGGATTACGGGGCTTACCGGCACCCGCATCTCTTACGAGTAGGCCAACACACGTATGTGTGACAACCAACCCCTACTTTTCATCGTCTACGTAAACCATCCCATAGAAATCAGGATACTACCATTGACGTACTTCATACCATACACACATGGTACGTCAACGGCGTTTAACAGAATGATAACACAACATATCTCTAAGACACAAAAGATGGAAATAAGGTGCAAATAGCACTCACTAGAGCAGAGATAGCAAATACAATCATCCAGAGGACACATGTCCCAACATATCATCATTACATCTCAGCGGAAGCATTCAAAGGGTCTGAGTACAGACAAATCCAAATAGGCTTAAGAAGCCGGGAATGAAAGGAAAACAGAGCCCATCCACGATGTCTCGGATCCTGCCCAGGTCCGCTATCTACTCGTCAGCAGCCTCGTCAAACTCCACGTAGTAGCCTCCATGGGGATCCTCGGAAACGTAGTCTGTGGAAACCACAGCCCCAAAGGGGTCAGTACATAAACATACTGGCAAGCAAGACTCACAGTTCACCAAAGTGTAACCCGTCAACACCAAGCACAGATGCTTTGAGTTCAACGGAAGGAAGGGGGTATAAAAGATGCTGCAACTGGCTGCCCTAACCAACTACAGAAACATGCTACAACTTCCGGCTATCAGAAAAGGGATAAGATAGCGTATCGTAACCAACTATAACTAACCACGAAACAAACCCATCCTGGATCTCGCCCCTTATCCAAAGAAGCAATCCGAGGATAACTCACACGGTTGGAATTAATGATGGTTCAATTTATTGTGTCAATAAGACTATTACTAGTCAAGTTAGCATTAGTTAGGTGTAAGTTGTTCTGAGTACTTGTTAGCCAGTACTTTCACCAAGTAATCCATAACCGCGGAAAACACGGCTTCTCGAGAAGATTTATCCCTGCAGGGGTGCACCAATTTGGCCGTACACGTAAGAATAGCCCGCCAGATGGAATGCCTCCCACCAAGCGGGGCACTCAACACAACTCAACTCTTCTTCGCATCAAGCCCAAAGAACCACATGCTGTGCGTGCGCGGCTAATCGAGCCCCACGAAGAAAAGGGGACCCTCATAGCACTCTAAGACCACGCCGCCCTAAATGCCGACTACAAAAGTTCCACCCTGGCGCCAAGGGTTCGCACCTGCACATGCATGCATCAAATGGAAAGCCCGAACTAAGTGTGGCGATTTGGACGAGATGCGAATCGAATCAAATTGAGGGGGGCGCCCATACACGCTTCCCCCATGCGGTTAGTGCGCTCATCATGGATCAGTAGACAAGACCCTTTTCCTAATTAGGGTCGACACTAGCAGGCCTCAAAACCACGCCGGGCCTCCTGCCTATGCCTTATCAGCAAATTATTATTACCTCAAAATTAACAGGTTGTTGTTTAACATCGAGCCCTAGAACATGATAGAAAATAGTAACAGAAAGTAACGGACAACAGACTCGAGCAAAGCAACCCTAAGCATGCTAGTAAGACACGGGCAACAAGCAAAAGGTTATAGGTGTGGAGGTGAGGCTATATCAGGGTTAAAGGATAACATGTGATAGGTTCGTAACAGAAACAACGATTCATAGGGCTAGCAGAATAGACAGCGAAAAGTATCGGTATCCAATGTTGAAAGGAACACAATGGTTCATGTGAGTGAATACTTGCCTGCAAACTCAGCAGCCTGGTACTGAGCTAGATCCTCAGAAGGGGTGTCGTAAGTATCGTCGGTCTCAACGTCGTCGTTTATCCGAGAAGAAGCAAACAAACAATGCAGAGAGACAAACAATCAATAAGATGGCATAATGCACAATCATGGGATGATGCATGACCATTTAATTGATGCAACAAAATAAACTAGTTGACAATATAACATACATGATTAAATGGACCCACATGCAATTGGGATTGCATATGGAAAGCCCATGAATTATGGTTGAATTAATTATTTTACAACTAACCAACAGGTGAAAGTGGTTTAGTATGATGCATGGATGAGGAAAACAGCAAAATAACAACAATGGAACCAAATGGAAATAAGGTTTACCAACTTAGAAATTTATTTATTAAGTTAGGGAATTTTTGGTTACTTAAAGGTGTCACACAAGCATTTGTTATTTTCACCAAGTTAAATTGTTCAAAACAGATAACAAAGTTCATATTTGAAAAGAACACAAGATTTTAGTTGGAATACATGTTTCACTTGTTGGAAAAGGATTTAGAATAATTTACTTATGAATTAAACAAGTTAAACAAGATTTAATTGAATTTAATTCAAGTATAAAATTATTTGAAGTTTTATTTGGTTCAAACATAAATTCAAGTTCATAATTGAAAAGGTTATACTTTTCTAGTTTGAAAACATATTTTATATGGCCCAAAAGAATTTAATTTGATCAAGTTATGAATTTAGCAATATTAAATGATTTAAACAAGGTTTAAATCATTTAACCAATTTTTATTATTCAAAACATGAAACAAATTTTATATTTGGAAAGGTGGTTTAATTTTGCATGGAAAACATATTTCATTTGTTGAAATTGGATTTAAAATGAGCAAGTTATTATTTTGGCAATTTTAAATGCAATAATTAAGAAACAGTTGTTTTCAGCAATTTAAATTATTCAAAACAGTAAACAAAGTTGATATTTGGAAAGTACATGAAAAATTGATTGGAAAACATATTTAGTTTGTGGAATTTGGAATTTTTATGACCAAGTTATGATTTTTGCAAAATTAAATGAATTAAACAGGATTTCAAATATTTCACCAATTTAAAATATTCAAAACAGTAAAAAAAATTATATTTGGATAGAGCATTTAATTTGGTATTGAAAACATATTTAAAAAGTTGAATTTGGAGTTGGGATGATTTAGTTATGCAATTATTCAAATTTCAAATGAATTGTTTGAATTTGAAATTTGAATGCATTTGAATTATTCAAAACAGAATACAAATGTTATAAACAGATAGAGAATTAAATTTGGTTCAACAAACATATTTTATTTTTATTATTTGGGTTTATGAAATAGAAGTTATTTGCATTTTATTTTCAGGGACCAATTTGTAATTGAAAAGGAGTTAGTTTAAAAAAAAGAAAAGGCTGAAAATGGGTTTCTACCTCGCAGTGGCTAGCCCTAGCCACTGACGAGGGGGGCCCAGGGCACCGTGGCCCGCGTGGCAGCAGCGGTGGCTTACAGGTGGGCCACTGGCGCGGGGATAAAATCCCAAAAAAGGTTTGCGCCGCGGGGGGATCGAACCCTCGACCTGGCGCGAGCGAGGGAGCAGTGCTGCCACTGCGGTAGCTTCTGAAGTTGGTGACAGTAGCGATGCGCAGTGAGGATATCGTTCCATGTTTTCGTTAACTGAACTTTGCAGTTCAGATACTGCACTACCTGACGGCGACATGGACAGCAAGGGCATACCGGCGGCGAGCTGCTGCTCTTGTGCGTACTGGTGTGCGTGTGTGCTGCTGGGGTGCGAGCTCGTGTGCGTGATGACACGAGGGCAGAGAGGAGGAAGGAAGGGCACGGTGGCGCTCACCTCCGTTGCAGGGGATGCAGAGGCTCGAGGAAGACGGCCGGCGGCGAGCTGCGCGGACGGCGGCGTGGCTACGGGCCCCCTCGGGCTCCACGGGGGTGTCGAACACGTAGGTGGTACCGGGGGCGTCTCGTTCCCGCTGCTGGCTCGCGTCGATAGCCATTAGAGGCGGCGATCGCCGGAGAGTTTCAGAGGACGGTGGCTCGGTGGTGGTGAGATTCAGGGAGTGATCGCCGGGCAGAGAGAGGGAGGTGACGGCGCTGAGGGAGATAGGGGTGGCAGGTGGCTAGGGTTAGCTCGGGGAGGGTCTGGGAGTAGGTTTATAGGCAGCAGGGCTCGCTCCCGGCCGTTCGCTGCGACGGCGCCGACGTGGAGGCGTTCAGATGTTTGCCGTACATCTTGAGGACGATGGCGAAGCGGTAAGTGAGCGTGGGCTGGGTTGGTGGGCTGGTGGGCGCAGCCCACCTGGCTGGCCTGCCCACCCCTCTGCGTTTTCTTTTATTATTTGTTTCTCTTTTTTTTTGCATAAATAAAAATGGAAGCAATAGATAAGGTTTGGGGTAGAAAATAATTACGGGAAAAATTTCATATTACTTATTTATGTAACAGAAACAAATTGCAAGTTTTTGTTTTACAAAAAGTTCAAAACAAAGAATGTTGTTTGTAATTTAATTCAAATTTGGATGAATTTGATTATTAAGTGAATTAGTTGAAACAAGATTTAAATTGGATTGAACCTTTAGTTTAAAATGAAAACAAAGGATTAGAATTGTTGTGGTAATTTTCATAATTTCAACTTGGGTGCTGTTTGTGATTTGATTTGAATTTTTAATGCTAATTGGAATTAAGTGATTGATTAAAAGCCACCATTTTTAATAGTTGAACTTTATGGATTAATTGGAAACAAAAAGGTTAGAATTGCTTTGTAATTCTCATTAATTCCAAAAGGTTGCTGTTTGGAAAATGTGATTTGAATTTGGAATGAAATTTGAGTTAAATGAGTTATTAAATAAAATAACAAGTTAATAGTTCTATTTAAATAGAAACAACTAGCTGCTTTAATTGAACCTTTCATTTGGAAAATGTAACATAACAAGTATGAACAATTATTTGGATGTTAGTTTGGAATTTCAAATGTTTTTGGTATTAGATGAATTATTGATTAGAAACAAATCAACAGTTTTGAAATCACAATTTTAATGGGAACAAACAATTGTTTTATTTGAAATATCATTTTGGAAATTGTAACATCACAAGTATGAAACAAAAGGTTTGAAATTTGGTTTGAAATTCAAATAGAAAACAAAGGAAAACAGTTGGAAAACAAATGAAAACAGAGGAAAACAAATGGAAAACAAACAAAACAAATGCAATGAATATGATGTCATGATGCAAAACATAAAATAACATAGAGCAAACATTCTAATGGCTATTTTTCATACTTGGGATGTTACAAACCCCCCCCCCCTTGAAGGAATCGCGCCCCGAGATTCCTACTGAGAAAAGAAAAGGTCCGGATACTTCTTGGGAAGATCCTCTTGAGCTGTGACACGTGAAACACATCGTGCACCTTGGATAGTTTTTCTGGAAGTTCAAGACGATAGGCATTCCTGGCAACTCTTCTGGAAAGACGTCAGGGAATTCGCAAACCACCGGAACATTTTCAAATAAGGTAGATGTTTTGCATCGAGGGTGTATAGTTGGATAGAACTTGATTCATTTGGATATTAGACTATCTAGCCAGAAAGGTGGAACAGAGTTATTGATTAGACACCGGTAGCAGAACTGAAGTGGAAAGCAACAACAAGGTTTCAACGGACGAAAAGGATGTTGAGAAGAACAGGATATCAAAGCAACACCGGGAAAAACGAGAACAAAACACCTGAGGTACTACGGAAAACCCATCTGGGCTTCTAAAGGATCAATATCTACTGCTTAAGGAATAGAGGATCTGCTTCCGGGGCTTACACGCCTCCGTTCTCAATCGTGAGTAGGCAACATGATAAATCATGTCACAACCACCTCCATTCCTATGGTCTAGTAGATATAACCATCCTAGAGAAACCAGAATTCGTGAAATCCTAAATTGAAAGTTTAGATGAGAAGAGAAAACTGCGTTGCACTTCCTTACCAGAAAAGGGTGGGTGGGTGGGGAAAGAAATAAAATGGCAGAATTCCTACTCTCACGTTTCATTTTTCCTATATAGCTACAAAATAGTTTCTAGACTCAACTGCGACCAGTAAAAAGGGATCCTACAGGCAGACAGGCTCTGATACCATTTGTCGCACCCGGACTTCTAGAGGATACTCGCAGTTCCGTTGAATAGTAGTTGATTGGATTACGGGGCTTACCGGCACCCGCATCTCTTACGAGTAGACCAACACACGTATGTGTGACAGTCAACCCCTACTGTTCATCGTCTACGTAAACCATCCCATAGAAATCAGGATACTACCATTGACGTACTTCATACCATACACACATTGTACGTCAACGGCGTTTAACAGAATGATAACACAACATATCTCTAAGACACAAAAGATGGAAATAAGGTGCAAATAGCTCTCACTAGAGTAGAGATAGCAAATACAATCATCCAGAGGACACATGTCCCAACATATCATCATTACATCTCAGCGGAAGCATTCAAAGGGTCTGAGTACAGACAAATCCAAATAGGCTTAAGAAGCCGGGAATGAAAGGAAAACGGAGCCCATCCACGATGTCTCGGATCCTGCCCAGGTCCGCTATCTACTCGTCAGCAGCCTCGTCAAACTCCACGTAGTAGCCGCCATGGGGATCCTCGGAAACGTAGTCTGCGGAAACCACAGCCCCAAAGGGGTCAGTACATAAACGTACTAGCAAGCAAGACTCACAGTTCACCAAAGTGTAACCTGTCAACACCAAGCACAGATGCTTTGGGTTCAACGGAAGGAAGGGGATATAAAAGATGCTGCAACTGGCTGCCCTAACCAACTACAGAAACATGCTACAACTTCCATCTATCAGAAAAGGGATAAGATAGCGTATCGTAACCAACTATAACTAACCACGAAACAAACCCATCCTGGATCTCGCCCCTTATCCAAAGAAGCAATCCGAGGATAACTCACACGGTTGGAATTAATGATGGTTCAATTTATTGTGTCAATAAGACTATTACTAGTCAAGTTAGCATTAGTTAGGTGTAAGTTGTGTTTAGTACTTGTTAGCCAGTACTTTCACCAAGTAATCCATAACCGCGGAAAACACGGCTTCTTGAGAAGATTTATCCCTGCAGGGGTGCACCAATTTGGCCGTACACGTAAGAATAGCCCGCCAGATGGAATGCCTCCCACCAAGCGGGGCACTCAACACAACTCAAGTCTTCTTCGCATCAAGCCCAAAGAACCACATGCTGTGCGTGCGCGGCTAATCGAGCCCCACGAAGAAAAGGGGACCCTCATAGCTGAAGGGTTCGTTGCATAGAAAACAAAAAATTTCCTACGCGAGAGACACCCGAAAGGCCAAGATCTAATCTAGGAGACGGAGTGTAACGGGCAACAAGAGGGTTAAGGAGAACACATACCCTCGAAGACTCAAAGTGGTACGAGATCAAATCTCGTTGTTGGCGTAGTCGTACTCACATCGATCCCGATAGCGAGAAGATGAGCACCGCAATCCGGCGGTGCATCCGTGATTGGTCACACGTACGGTTGATGACGACCTCCGTTCCCTCGTTCCAGCGGGTCGCGGAAGTAGAGGATCCCTCGAAACTCCAGCAGCACGACAACGTGGTGGTGGTGAAGAATCCCACGGTCAGGGCTTCGCCAAGCCGGAGACTATGAAATGGAGCAGCGGGTGGAGGGAAATGGAAGTGGAAAAGTGTGTGGAGGAGGGAGAGCTCTCACCCTCCTTTTATAGGAGAGGGGGGAGGCAGCCCAAGGGGGGTGCGGCCAGCCCCATGGTGTGCCCCCACCTCTTCCCTCATGATGTGAGTGGACACTCCACTCACACCCACTCATTTTCCTTTAAACCCCACTTAGAAAATCCAAGAGTTTTTCTTTAATAAATCAATAAAACATTTTTATTTCTTTATTTCAGCATTTGTTAATTCTATTAACAAACATTTGCATAAAGCACCTCGAATCATTTGTTAATTCTATTAACAACCATTCGACGAAAAACCCTTTGAACTATTTCACTTTTCCCCGAAACAATTTCGGTGCTGTCCAAAATATTCTTCGATATTCCGTATCCTCTCAAACGCGTCATCGAACCTTAAGTGTGTCACCCTACGGTTCGCGAATAAGATAGACATGATCGAGACTCCTCTCCGATCAATAATCAACAGCGGGATCTGGAGATCCGTGATGACTCCTATATATTCAACGATGACTCTCGTGATCGTGTGAACCAACAACGCCGTGAACTATTCCCTTTGTCTCGCGATATTTTACTTGTCCGAGATTCGATCATTGGTATCAACCATACCTTGTTCAATCTCGTTACCGACAAGTACTCTTTTCTCGTTCCCGTGATATAACATCCTTTGTGATCATATCACGTGCTTGCAAGCGGTTTCGATGTGATATCACCGAGAGGGCCCAGAGTATATCTCTCCGTCATTTGGATGGACAAATCCCACTCTTGATCCATGATCCTCAACTAATACTTTCCGAATACTTAACGACACCTTTATAGTCACCCTGTTACGGTGTGACGTTTGATGCCATCAAAGCACTATTCCGGTATCAGTGATTGACATGATCTCAAGGTCTAAGGAATAAGTTACTTCGTATGTTTGATATAACAATGTAAACTAAATGACTTGATCGCATTGCTATATTCTCTTTGGGTATATGTTCATCACATCATTCTTCTAATGACATGACCCCGTTATTAATAACATCCAATGTTCATGATCAGGAAACCTTGATCATCTATTAATCCACAAGCTAGTTAAAAGAGAGGCTTTACTAGGAACCATTGTTTGTTTATTAAGCACACATGTATCAACGTTTCCGGTTAATACAATTCTAGCATGAGAAATAAACATTCATCATAAACAAGGAATAAGATAATAACCATTTTATTATTGCCTCTCGGGCATATTCCCTTCAGTCTCCCACTTGCACTAGAGTCAATAATCTAGTCTGTAAGCACTTAACACATATGGCGTACCAGTGTTATTACCATGCTTCGCATGTGGTAAACATTATCAAAAAGATCTTAACTGTTCAGGTCCTATTTTATTTGCATGTTCTTTGCGTCTACACGCATCACTCATTCTCTAATGAGATGGCTTTGTATATATATGGTCAATTGGTGAAAACTTAATTCCTCAGCTTAAACTGATGTCACTAACATTGTGAAAATGTAGCTTCATAGTGTTAGCATTCTTGGAAACTCACCAAGTTCCGGTGATACCTTAATTCCTCAGCTTAAACTGATGTTACTAACATTGTGAAAATGTAGCTTCATAGTTTCAGCATTCTTGGAAATTCACCAAGTTCAATAAAGAACTCCTTGACACAAAATACGCTTATAATCACTTGTCAACACAACGATATACTTTAGCCTTTGTTGTAGTATCTGTCACAATATTTTAATTTTGAAACTCTTTCAAATCCAGCATGGAACTTTTTTCCATCCTATTGTGCTACCGTTCATCACATATTTTAATTGAGATAAAATTACTTGAATAAATGACAATACTATTAGTGTAACATATTACAACTAATATTTTGTCATTACTATATAGGAAAACATATCCTTAGCATTTCTAAAATGACACAAGGATCTCTCCCACTGTTGTCTAATCATCATATGAATTATCCTACTATAACATTTTATAGCATAGGACTCATCTGGTTGTGTACATAGCATGGAAACATGACTTAGAAATCTCAATTTCAATGATGCTCATCATGTGTCAAAACACATGAATCTTGCTCAATTATTTTCCATGTGACAAGAACTCCTTCTTGTTATTTTCATATTGACTTACTTCAATATTTCATCTATGTAATTTGGCTTCAATCATATCAGGTGCGTCAATCCATCTTTTATAGATATCGATGCCCAATATCTTCTAAGCCTTTCATCAATATGAAAATCTTAACCGTGTTAATTTAAAATACATATTTTCCAATCAACCATATGTCATCTACATAAAGTATTGGAAATATGTCATAGCGCTCCCACTTAATTTCTTGTAACTTTACAAGCATCTTTATCGTTCATGATGGAATCAAACTCTTTTGATAACTTCATTAAGGTAAAGATTTCAACTTCGTTATGCTCGCTTCAACCATTGAAGTGTGCATACCTTTCTAGCAACCTTTTTGAATTTTACAAAACTCTCAGACTGTGTCAAGTACACATCCTTGATAAAACTTCCTTGAGAGGAGAGTTGGTTTTGTTATTCAACTACCATATCATAATATGTAACTTTGCTAGAACTATCTGCAAAGACTAAGCATCACTACGGAAGATCAAAATCTTGTAGTAGTGAACTCTTTGAATTTCGTCGAAAACAACTTTTCGATAAGTACAACTTTCAAAGGATGTAAAATCCATGTCTTTGTCGCTATATAGACCCTTTTGCTATCGTTAGGCATCATGCCTATCGAAAGGACTACCAAGTCACATACTTGATATTCATACAAGGATACTATGGCGGATATAATGACTCATAGTCAATTTTACGAAGCCAGGGCCCATCATTTGCTTCCTTTATAAGGTTCAGGTCCTTTTGTTGTCAAAACAACACTTTACACTTAAACCACAAGTTGTTCTAAGTACAAAGTTTTTGGACTTTACTGGTACAGTTTGCAAACTCATTTGAAGTATCTACAACATTTGTAGTGTCTTCTACTTAGTCAAAATAGTAAACCCCGGAACAACTTCCAGTGCTGCGCTACTCTTGACATGATAACGAAGATTCTCTAACCTCGTTGAGTTTGTACTGTGCTCCCACTCACTTGTTTCGCAAGAACTACTTTCTCGAGAAATCAACCCTTTCTGACCAACAACATTTGTCTTTTGGTTCGGTGATAGGAGAAATACCCAATGTTTTATTTGGGATAACCTTATAAACATATATTTATCCTATTTTGGTTGTAAACATTTTACACATGCTATGCATACCAAAACTTAAGAAAAATGACAATTCGGGTCATTACCCAAACCATATCTTATATGTTGTCAGTTTCAACGGATCATGATGGTGCTCTTTTCAGTGTAAAAGCGGTTGTCCTTAATGTATAAACTACAAAATTATAATGGCAATTTTATTAATCTTACCATGTCAAACAGGGTTTGATTTTGTCTTTTGAATACTCCAATCTAATGTGGGGTATTCGAGAAGTATAAGTTGTAGAACAATTCTGCAACTTCTCAGATGTTTTGCTAAACTTGTAACTCAAACTTTATCCTTTATGATCCAATCATAAATACTTGATTATCTTGTTACATTGATTTTAACTTCATATTAACAACCTTTTGAACCAATTCAAAATGTCAAACTCTGTTCCCTTTAAATAGATATACTCACATATCTACTTAAATCATGGACAGAATTTTATGAAGGAAAAATTAATCCACCATACATGACTACACATAATGGACTATAAACATCAATATGTATAATCTCCACTAAATTAGTCGTCCATTCTACTTTGGCATATGAACGGAATTCTAGTCATCTTTTGGAAGAGGTCTCACAAGCGTCAATTTACTCAAAATAAAATGACTCCGGAAGTCCATCAATATGGAATTCCTTCATGTTTTCCTTTCCGATATGAACTAAAATGGTGGTGTCACAATTTAAGTGAAACTCTTCTATGTCTTGCAACGTTTAGCATTTAGTCTTATAGATGTTTACTTTACCAACATGATTTATATTAACATATCCATCAATTATGGAATATGGTCATAGTTTGAACAATCTCATTTGTTCCCACAAAAGACTAGAACAAAATAACAAATTATTAAGTTCTTCAAATAAATCTTGACTGTTTGGATCGATACGACAATGAACACAATAACACTTTATTTATGTTCTTGTCATAATCGATTCCACATCTATTACTAGTTCCTTTTAGGCCCTTGTATTTCTTGCATTGCGTTGCTTTGTATGACAACTCATACCAACCAATGTGGTATCAAAATACCCAAAAATACTTTGTTAACTAGTAATACATCTATAAATTGTATATCAAGTATATACTGCTGAGCTGGACTTTTCCAGTTATCTTCTTTTTCTGCCATATATCTTTTTGTAATTCTATTTTCAATATTCCCTTTCCTTTACAGAAGAATCATTCAACATCAAACAATGCTAGTCTTACTAGCTCATTTTCTTTGGCGTGTTAGTCATATACTATCACCCATTGAGTCATACTTTGAGTTTGATTGTTCTACTAATATCACCATATTAATAGCATTCTTCTAGATTCCACTCTTAACAATTTCCAAGTAAGGTAAAATACTTTACCCATACTTCTAATCCATCCCATCATTACAATTTTATGATTAAGTTACTATAGCTCGAAGGAAGGGATTTAGAGCATAATTTTGAGCGCCCAACTTCTTGGAATATTCAAACGCCTAGCGTCTTCAATCATTGCATATATTCAGATAATATAAGCAAACATTGTCACGCTAAATTTGCATATATTCAGATAATATAAGCAAACATTGTCACGCTAAATTATACTCAGTCATGTTGCCACAAAAAAGTTTCTAGATATCAATATATCTTTCACTTGATTGTTTCTAAAAACAACTCTTTTCAGTTCCTAAATCACCTTGATCAACAAAACATTCTTTTGAAGATAAAGTAATACGGAAGCAACCATGACTCTGGATTCTAAGTAGGAATTATTTGCTCTCTAGATTAATCAATCATTAACCACATGGAGCTAGGTAGGAAATACCAAAAATCTACAATAGGACTCAATTTTAAATTTCACTAATACGGTACCAATCTTAAATGGTATTTACCAGATCATAACAGTTATATCTCAATTAACAATCTAAGTGTAAGGTAGTTATGTGGATGCCAATGAATACTACAATTTGTGCAAATTCACTTTGATTTGTTGTTCATGATAAATAAGTTCAAGTTAATTCAAAAATTAAACCATGAACTCCCACTCAAAAACAACATCCCTCTTAGTCGTCTTTAGTGATTACACGAACCAAATTCACTACACCAAAACCGATCATCACGTGAGATGATGTAGCTTCAAAGGCGAACATTGACATGTTCATCATATCATCCATATGACTCATGCTTTACCTTTCGGTTACGTGTTCCGAGGCCATGTCTGTACATGCTAGGCTCGCCAAGTAGAACCGTAGTATTGCGTGTGTTTCAAGGCCATGTCTGTACATGCTAGGCTTGAAAACACCCGTTGTATGCGAACATTGAGTCTGTCACACCCGATCATCACGTGGTGTCTCGAAACGACGAACTTTCTTAACGGTGCATACTTAAGGAAGAACACATTATTGTCTTGATATTAAGTGAGAGGGATCATCTTATAATGCTACCGTCGCTATCTAAGCAAAACAAGATGCATAAAAAGGATTAACATCACAGACATCACATGAAAGGATAACGTGATATGATATGGTCCTTCTTGCACTTGATCTCCATCATGTGCATTATGGTATGATCTCAATCATTCCACCGGCATGGTACCAAGTACCACGGTACCCCAAACTTGATTGTCCATCAATAAGAAGACAACCATATGGATACCTTCCGGTATATCAATAATTTACAAAATAGATCATCTCATAATCAAATTTGTAATATTGACCATATCACATCACATGCCCAGCAAAAACTAGTTAGACGCTTCTAATTTATTTTTGCATATTTTACGTGGCATAGGGCTTTCGAGGATAGAACCGTTCATACCTACGAACATCAACCACAACGTTGATAAACATATTTTTAGCAACCCTTCATAGTTTAGATCTTAACTATAGTAGGAGAAACAGACACCCGCAAGCCACTTATGCAATACAAGTTGCATGTCAGTTGTGGAACAAGTCTCATGTACGTGGACATGTAAGGTTAGTCCGGGCCGCTTCATCCCACTATGCCACTAAGATCATAAAATAATCAAGGAGGTAATAACATGATCATCAACGCCCACATACACCTATGTGTTCTACCCGTACAAAACATCTACGCATAGATCCAGCTCTGATACCACTGAAGGGTTCATTGCATAGAAAACAAAAAATTTCCTACGCGAGAGACACCCGAAAGGCCAAGATCTAATCTAGGAGACGGAGTGTAACGGGCAACAAGAGGGTTAAGGAGAACACATACCCTCGAAGACTCAAAGTGGTACGAGATCAAATCTCGTTGTTGGCGTAGTCGTACTCACATCGATCCCGATAGCGAGAAGATGAGCACCGCAATCCGGCGGTGCATCCGTGATTGGTCACACGTACGGTTGATGACGACCTCCGTTCCCTCGTTCCAGCGGGGCGCGGAAGTAGAGGATCCCTCGGAACTCCAGCAGCACGACGACGTGGTGGTGGTGAAGAATCCCACGGTCAGGGCTTCGCCAAGCCGGAGACCATGAAATGGAGCAGCGGGTGGAGGGAAATGGAAGTGGAAAAGTGTGTGGAGGAGGGAGAGCTCTCACCCTCCTTTTATAGGAGAGGGGGGAGGCAGCCCAAGGGGGGTGCGGCCAGCCCCATGGTGTGCCCCCACCTCTTCCCTCATGATGTGAGTGGACACTCCACTCACACCCACTCATTTTCCTTTAAACCCCACTTAGAAAATCCAAGAGTTTTTCTTTAATAAATCAATAAAACATTTTTATTTCTTTATTTCAGCATTTGTTAATTCTATTAACAAACATTTGCATAAAGCACCTCGAATCATTTGTTAATTCTATTAACAACCATTCGACGAAAAACCCCTTGAACTATTTCAATTTTCCCCGAAACAATTTCGGTGCTGTCCAAAATATTCTTCGATATTCCGTATCCTCTCAAACGCGTCATCGAACCTTAAGTGTGTCACCCTACGGTTCGCGAATAAGATAGACATGATCGAGACTCCTCTCCGATCAATAATCAACAGCGGGACCTGGAGATCCGTGATGACTCCTATATATTCAACGATGACTCTCGTGATCGTGTGAACCAACAACGCCGTGAACTATTCCCTTTGTCTCGCGATATTTTACTTGTCCGAGATTCGATCATTGGTATCAACCATATCTTGTTCAATCTCGTTACCGACAAGTACTCTTTTCTCGTTCCCGTGATATAACATCCTTTGTGATCATATCACGTGCTTGCAAGCGGTTTCGATGTGATATCACCGAGAGGGCCCAGAGTATATCTCTCCGTCATTTGGATGGACAAATCCCACTCTTGATCCATGATCCTCAACTAATACTTTCCGAATACTTAACGACACCTTTATAGTCACCCTGTTACGGTGTGACGTTTGATGCCATCAAAGCACTCTTCCGGTATCAGTGATTGACATGATCTCAAGGTCTAAGGAATAAGTTACTTCGTATGTTTGATATAACAATGTAAACTAAATGACTTGATCGCATTGCTATATTCTCTTTGGGTATATGTTCATCACATCATTCTTCTAATGACATGACCCCGTTATTAATAACATCCAATGTTCATGATCAGGAAACCTTGATCATCTATTAATCCACGAGCTAGTTAAAAGAGAGGCTTTACTAGGAACCATTGTTTGTTTATTAAGCACACATGTATCAACGTTTCCGGTTAATACAATTCTAGCATGAGAAATAAACATTCATCATAAACAAGGAATAAGATAATAACCATTTTATTATTGCCTCTCGGGCATATTCCCTTCAATAGCACTCTAAGACCACGCCGCCCTAAATGCCGACTACAAAAGTTCCACCCTGGCGCCAAGGGTTCGCACCTGCACATGCATGCATCAAATGGAAAGCCCGAACTAAGTGTGGCGATTTGGACGAGATGCAAATCGAATCAAATTGAGGGGGGCGCCCATACACGCTTCCCACATGGGGTTAGTGTGCTCATCATGGATCAGTAGACAAGACCCTTTTCCTAATTAGGGTCGACACTAGCAGGCCTCAAAACCACGCCGGGCCTCCTGCCGGTGCCTTATCAGCAAATTATTATTACCTCAAAATTAACAGGTTGTTGTTTAACATCGAGCCCCAGAACATGATAGAAAATAGTAACAGAAAGTAACGGACAACAGACTCGAGCAAAGCAACCCTAAGCATGCTAGTAAGACACGGGCAACAAGCAAAAGGTTATAGGTGTGGAGGTGAGGCTATATCAGGGTTAAAGGATAACATGTGATAGGTTCGTAACAGAAACAACGATTCATAGGGCTCGCAGAATAGACAACGGAAAGTATCGGTATCCAATGTTGAAAGGAACACAATGGTTCATGTGAGTGAATACTTGCCTGCAAACTCAGCAGCCTGGTACTGAGCTAGATCCTCAAAAGGGGTGTCGTAAGTATAGTCGGTCTCAACGTCGTCGTTTATCCGAGAAGAAGCAAACAAACAATGCAGAGAGACAAACAATCAATAAGATGGCATAATGCACAATCATGGGATGATGCATGACCATTTAATTGATGCAACAAAATAAACTAGTTGACAAGATAACATACATGATTAAATGGACCCACATGCAATTGGGATTGCATATGGAAAGCCCATGAATTATGGTTGAATTAATTGTTTTACAACTAACCAACAGGTGAAAGTTGTTTAGTATGATGCATGGATGAGGAAAACAGCAAAATAACAACAATGGAACCAAATGGAAATAAGGTTTACCAATTTAGAAATTTATTTATTAAGTTAGGGAATTTTTGGTTACTTAAAGGTGTCACACAAGAATTTGTTGTTTTCACCAAGTTAAATTGTTCAAAACAGATAACAAAGTTCATATTTGAAAAGAACACAAGATTTTAGTTGGAATACATGTTTCACTTGTTGGAAAAGGATTTAGAATAATTTACTTATGAATTAAACAAGTTAAACAAGATTTAATTGAATTTAATTCAAGTATAAAATTATTTGAAGTTTTATTTGGTTCAAACATAAATTCAAGTTCATAATTGAAAAGGTTATACTTTTCTAGTTTGAAAACATATTTTATATGGCCCAAAAGAATTTAATTTGATCAAGTTATGAATTTAGCAATATTAAATGATTTAAACAAGGTTTAAATCATTTAACCAATTTTTATTATTCAAAACATGAAACAAATTTTATATTTGGAAAGGTGGTTTAATTTTGCATGGAAAACATATTTCATTTGTTGAAATTGGATTTAAAATGAGCAAGTTATTATTTTGGCAATTTTAAATGCAATAATTAAGAAACGGTTGTTTTCAGCAATTTAAATTATTCAAAACAGTAAACAAAGTTGATATTTAGAAAGTACATGAAAAATTGGTTGGAAAACATATTTAGTTTGTGGAATTTGGAATTTTTATGACCAAGTTATGATTTTTGCAAAATTAAATGAATTAAACAGGATTTCAAATATTTCACTAATTTAAAATATTCAAAACAGTAAACAAATTTTATATTTGGATAGAGCATTTAATTTGGTATTGAAAACATATTTAAAAAGTTGATTTTGGAGTTGGGATGATTTAGTTATGCAATTATTCAAATTTCAAATGAATTGTTTGAATTTGAAATTGGAATGCATTTGAATTATTCAAAACAGAATACAAATGTTATAAACAGATAGAGAATTAAATTTGGTTCAACAAACATATTTTATTTTTATTATTTGGGTTTATGAAATAGAAGTTATTTGCATTTTATTTTCAGGGACCAATTTGTAATTGAAAAGGAGTTAGTTTAAAAAAAGAAAAGGCTGAAAATGGGTTTCTACCTCGCAGTGGCTAGCCCTAGCCACTGACGAGGGGGGCCCAGGGAACCGTGGCCCGCGTGGCAGCAGCGGTGGCTTACAGGTGGGCCACTGGCGCGGGGATAAAATCCCAAAAAAGGTTTGCGCCGCGGGGGGATCGAACCCTCGACCTGGCGCGAGCGAGGGAGCAGTGCTGCCACTGCGATAGCTTCTGAAGTTGGTGACAGTAGCGATGCGAAGTGAGGATATCGTTCCATGTTTTCGTTAACTGAACTTTGCAGTTCAGATACTGCACTACCTGACGGCGACATGGACAGCAAGGGCATACCGGCGGCGAGCTGCTGCTCGTGTGCGTACTGGTGTGCGTGTGTGCTGCTGGGGTGCGAGCTCGTGTGCGTGATGAAACGAGGGCAGAGAGGAGGAAGGAAGGGCACGATGGCACTCACCTCCGTTTCAGGGGATGCAGAGGCTCGAGGAAGACGGCCGGCGGCGAGCTGCGCGGACGGCGGCGTGGCTACGGGCCCCCTCGGGCTCCACGTGGGTGTCGAACACGTAGGTGGTACCGGGGGCGTCTCGTTCCCGCTGCTGGCTCGCGTCGATAGCCATCAGAGGCGGCGATCGCCGGAGAGTTTCAGAGGATGGTGGCTCGGTGGTGGTGAGATTCAGGGAGTGATCGTCGGGCCGAGAGAGGGAGGTGACGGCGCTGAGGGAGTTAGGGGTGGCAGGTGGCTAGGGTTAGCTCGGGGAGGGTCTGGGAGTAGGTTTATAGGCAGCAGGGCTCGCTCCCGGCCGTTCGCTGCGACGGCGCCGACGTGGAGGCGTTCAGATGTTTGCCGTAGAGCTTGAGGACGATGGCGAAGCGGTAAGTGAGCGTGGGCTGGGTTGGTGGGCTGGTGGGCGCAGCCCACCTGGCTGGCCTGCCCACCCCTCTGCGTTTTCTTTTATTATTTGTTTCTCTTTTTTTTGCAGAAATAAAAATGGAAGCAATAGATAAGGTTTGGGGTAGAAAATAATTAGGGGAAAAATTTCATATTACTTATTTATGTAACAGAAACAAATTGCAAGTTTTTGTTTTACAAAAAGTTCAAAACAAAGAATGTTGTTTGTAATTTAATTCAAATTTGGATGGATTTGATTATTAAGTGAATTAGTTGAAACAAGATTTAAATTGGATTGAACCTTTAGTTTAAAATGAAAACAAAGGATTAGAATTGTTGTGGTAATTTTCATAATTTCAACTTGGGTGCTGTTTGTGATTTGATTTGAATTTTTAATGCTAATTGGAATTAAGTGATTGATTAAAAGCCACCATTTTTAATAGTTGAACTTTATGGATTAATTGGAAACAAAAAGGTTAGAATTGCTTTGTAATTCTCATTAATTCCAAAAGGTTGCTGTTTGGAAAGTGTGATTTGAATTTGGAATGAAATTTGAGTTAAATGAGTTATTAAATAAAATAACAAGTTAATAGTTCTATTTAAATAGAAACAACTAGCTGCTTTAATTGAACCTTTCATTTGGAAAATGTAACATAACAAGTATGAACAATTATTTGGATGTTAGTTTGGAATTTCAAATGTTTTTGGTATTAGATGAATTATTGATTAGAAACAAATCAACAGTTTTGAAATCACAATTTTAATGGGAACAAACAATTGTTTTATTTGAAATATCATTTTGGAAATTGTAACATCACAAGTATGAAACAAAAGGATTGAAATTTGGTTTGAAATTCAAATAGAAAACAAAGGAAAACAAAGGAAAACAGTTGGAAAACAAATGAAAACAGAGGAAAACAAATGGAAAACAAACAAAACAAATGCAATGAACATGATGTCATGATGCAAAACATAAAATAACAGAGAGCAAACATTCTAATGGCTATTTTTCATACTTGGGATGTTACATCATTGGTTCCCATAAAAGATTTAATGAAATCATAATCATAATTGATACCTGACTTTCTACCTTTTTCATTCTCCCATCCTTCAGTGTTTCTTGAATACGGTCAAGAAGATCCCATTTAGCTTCTTCCTTCATACGTGGAATGATCCAGAACAAGAAGCATCCAATAAATCCTTATCATGAAGAGAAAACCTTGCATAAAAATTATTGATAACAATATTTCTCGGGAGTTCATCAACGGGACATTTAAGCATTAATAACTTCATTCTGCCCCATGCTTGGGCAATACTCTCTCCATCATGAGGCCAGAAATTATAGATTTGATTCCGGTCTTTATGAATCTCACTAGGAGGATAAAATTTAGAATAAAAGAGAGGAACAATTTGCCCCATCCAATAGATTCACCATTCTTCAGTAATTTGAACCATTCAACGACTCTTCCTTTCAACGATAATGAAAATAATTTCCTTTTAACTTGATCCACTGTAATACCTGCACACCTGAATAACTCACATAATTCATGTATAAAGAGCAAATGATCACCGGGATGGACAGTTCCATCACCGTAATAGAAGTTATCCATAACACATCCAACAATTTTCATAGGTATTTTATAAGGATCTAATTCAGCAGAAGACGGGTTCCCAACTACCCTAGTAGGAATGGTAGAACAACACCTAAACAGAGAACAAAAAGTATTCTCCATAATGAAATAAAACAATAGACATAAATAAAAACAACACTCACAGTAAAAGTCTATCTTACCAATTCCACTTACCAATAACGCTTCACTCCCCGGCAACGACACCAGAAAATAGTCTTGATGAGCAACAAGTATAGGGGGTGTATCGTAGTAGTTTAGATAAATAAGAGTGTCGAACCCAACGAAGAGCAGAAGGTGTTGACAAGAAAGTTGGATGTATGATTCACTGTAAACACAAGCAAACGGGTTTTTGGAGGTTTTTGATATAGAAGATAAATAAAGTGCAGTAAATAATATTGCAGCGAGTGGTCCTATCGTTTTGAGAGCAAAGGACAAGCCGGTTGTGTTACTTATGACTACCAAACGTTCTCGAGGACACCTGGGAATTTCGTCAAGTGCTTTCGCTTTGGTACGGTTGATTAATATCCATTGGTTCGTGAAGTGTTGTGTGGGTGAACCTCTGCTTATGCACCAACCAACTAGGACTAATACATACTTGTCATTATACCCCTCGTAAGAATCCGCAAATACAAGAAAGTAATTAAGATAAAACTAACCACAATCTTAAACTCCGGGATTCTACGCTCCCCCGTGCATTGGTTTCCTAACGGGGGTTTAGGTTTCTGTCACTCTGGCAACCCCACAATTAGTAGCCAAATATACCATGAATCCTCCTAGGCCCATAAAGGTGAAGTATCATGTAGTCGATGTTCACATGACACCACTAGAAGGATAGCACCAGAACTTAAATACCGAACCACGAGATATTACTTCAATATAACTTCACTACTAACATCATGACTTCTCCCATGTCCTTAGAAACTAAACTAACTACTCACAAGACATCATATGGATCATAATCATAGGTGATATAATGGATGATAACAATCTGGTCATAAAGTGCTAACACCGATAAATCTCACAAGCATCAAGTATTAACAAGTAATCCACATCGGGAGAGAGAGCTAATGTAAAACAATGATAAAGGTCCCTAATTGTTACATCGGGATGAAGGTGGATGATGAGTGTGATGGTGCTGGTGGTGATGATGATGACGATGAAGATCTTGATGATGCCCGGAGCAATGACAGTGACGATGGCGATGATTTCCCCTCTCCGGAGAGGAATTTTCCCCGCAGATTTCTCCCTGCCAGAGAGCTTTTCTCTCTTGGGTGTTTTTCGCCCCGAGGCGGAGGCGGAATAATTCTTCGATGATGGTATGGGGCTTAGGGTTGTCTCGGGGTCAAGTACGTGAAAAATATCGACCATAGGTGGGCCAGGGTGGCCACACCACGTGGCGGAGCGACCAAGGGGGGGCGCCACCACATGGTGTGGGCCCCTGGTGGCCCCCTCCGGCTCTCCTCGTGGCTCGCTCCCTCTTCTGGACTTCTAAGATACCTCTGGTGTCCCCTCTTCTTCTGATCTTCTGAAATAGGGTATCTTGACGGTGGTTTTTCCATCAGATTTCTGGTCCTGGTGTTTATTCTCCAAAAATTATGAAAAATGCAAAATAAGATAAAATAACATAAGTGATGCATCATAACATGAAATATATCGACGAATAACGAAAAATAACAATATAAAACAGTGATGCAAAATGGAAGTATCAGCATGCCACACTCTAGCGCACATGGTATGGAAAACCCTTGGTTTGGGTGGGATTTAGACGCTCCGGAGCCCCACTCCGGAGAAACCCTATGCCCGCTGGAGAAAAACACAGAACTGCCGTTCTGGCCCCTCTACCTGAGCCGGAAGGGGTAGCAAAGTGGAAATAATTGCTTGTTTCTGTTTTTTAGGCCCTAGGAACACCCATGACAATGGTGGGGCCCACATCTTGGCAAGATTTTCCCTGTTTCGTCAGATCCGGGAGTTTCAGGCTCTAAGTAGTTCTGGAACCCGCTAGAGAGAATCCGACGCCGGTGAAACCCTGTCACAAAGAGTGACGGAATCTTGGGAGTCCAAGACCCATGACACACTCTAACACACATGTTATGTAAAGCCCTTGGTTTGGGTGGGATTCGTACGCTCCGGAGCCACTCTCCGGAGAAACCCTAGGCCCGCTCGAGAAACACACGAAACAGCCATTCTGGCCCCTCTACGTGAGCCGGAAGGTTTAGCAAAGTGGAAATAATTTCTTATTTTTGTTTGGTTATTCATTAGGAACACCCATGAAAATTTTAGGGCCCACTTTTAGGCAATATTCCCCATGTTTTGTCAGTTCTAGCAGTTTCAGACTATAAGTAGTCCTGGAACCCGCCAGAGAGAATCCGACGCCGATGAATCCCTGTCACAAGGAGTGGGGGAATGTTGGGCATCCAAGACCCATGCCAAACTCTAACACACATGGTATGGCAAAACCTTGGTTTGGGTGGGATTCAGACGTGCCGCTGCCCCTCTCCGGAGAAACCCTAGGCCCGGCGGAGAAAAAGACAGAATGACCGTTCTGGCCCCTCTAAATGAGCCGGAAGGGGGTAGCAAAGTGGAACTAATTGCTTGGTTTTGTTAGCTTAGGCCCTAGGAAAAACCATGAAAATGGTAGGTCCCACCTCTTGGCGAGATTCCCCTAGGAGTTTCGGGCTCTAAATAGTCCTGGAATCCGCCAAAGAGAATTCGATATCCGGGGAAGGCATGTCACAAAGAGTGAGGGAATTTTGGGCATCCAAGACCCATTCCCCAATATAACACACATTTTATGGAAATAACTTGAGTTGGGTGGGATTCAGACGCTCCAGAGCCCCTCTCCGGAGAAACCCTAGGCCCGCTAGAGAAAAAGACGGAACTACCGTTCTGGCCCCTCTACGTGAGCCGGAAGGGGGCAGCAAAATGGAAATAATTTCTTGTTTGTGTTTGGTTAGGCCCTAGGAACACCCATGAGAATTGTAGGGGCCACCTCTTAGCAAGTTTCCCATGTTTCGTTTGATCCGGGAGTTTCCGGCTCTAAGTATTCTGGTACCCGCTAGAGAGAATCTGACGCCGGTGAAGCCCTGCCACAAAGAGTGAGGGAATCTTGAGAATCCAAGACCCATGCCATACTATAACACACATGGTATGGTAAATCCTTGGTTTTGGTGGGATTCAGACGCTCCGGAACCCCTCTCTAGAGAATCCCTAGGTCTGTTGGTGAAAAATACGGAATTGCCGTTCTGGCCCCTCTACGTGAGCCGTAAGGGGTAGGAAAGTGGAATTTTTTTGTTTGATTAGGTCATAGGAACACCCATTCCAATGGTAGGGCCCACTTCTTGTTCAGATTCCCCCCGATTTGTCAGATCCGGGTGTTTCGTGCTCTAAGTATTCCTGGAACCCGCGAGAGAGGATCCAATGCCGGTGAAGCCCTGTCACAAAGAGTGAGATAATCTTGGGTATAAAATACCCATGCTAGACTATTACACACATGGTATGGCAAACCCTTGGTTTTGGTGGGATTTAGACTCTCCGGAGCCCCTCTACGGAAAAGAAGGAACTGCCATTCTGGCCCCTCTACATGAGCCGGAAGGGGGTAGAAAAGTGGAACTAATTTATTGGTTGTGCTTGGTTAGGCCCTAGAAACACCAATGACAATGGTAGGGACCACCTCCTGGTAAACATCCCCCATTTTTGTCAGATCCGGGAGTTTCAGGCTCTAAGTAGTCCTAGAACCTGCCAGAGAGAATCCGCTGTCGGTGAAAGCCTATCACAAAGAGTGACGGAATATTGGAAATCCAAAACCCATTCCACACTCTAACACACATTTTATGGCAAACCCTTGTTTTGGGTGGGATTTAGAAGCTCCAGAGCCCCTCTCGAGATAAATCCTAGGCTTGCTAGATAAAAAGACGCAACTGCAATTCTATCCCCTCTAGGAGAGCCGGAAGGGGGCACCAAAGTGGAAATGATTTATTGGTTGTGTTTTGTTATGCCCTAGGAACAGCCATACACTGGTAGGGCCCACCTATTGGAAAGATTACCCCGTTTTGTCAGATCCGGCAACTTCAGGCTCTAAGTAATCCTAGAACCCGCCTGAGAGAATACGCCGCCGGTGAATCCCTGTCACAAAGAGTGAGGTAATCTTGGGCATCCAAGACCCATGAAAAAATCTAACACAAATGGTATGGAACACCTTGGTTTGGGTGGGATTCAGGCGCTTCGGAGCCCCACTCCAAAGAAACCCTAGGCCCGCGGGCGAAAAAGACGGAACTTCCATTCTGGCCCCTCTACCGGAGCCGGAAGGGGTAGAAAAGTTGAAATAATTGATTGGTTGTCTTTTTTTAGGCCCTAGGAACACCCATGAAAATGGTAGGGCCCACCTCTTGGCAAGATTCTCCCTGTTTTGTCAGATCCGGGAGTTTTGGGCTCTAAGTAGTCCTGGAATCCGCCAGAGAGAATCCAACGCCGGTGAAGCCCTGTCACAAAGAGTGAGGGGATGTTGGGAATTCAAGACCCATGCCACACTCTAACACACATGGTACGGAAGGCCCTTGGTTTGTGTGTGATTCAGACGTTGCTGATGCTCATGATACACATGTTTGTCGGGAGACCCCAAGAGGAGGGTGTGATGAGCACAATGGTAGGTATTTCCCCTTAGTTAGTAACCAAGGTTATCAATCTAGTAGAAGAAAGATGTAACATCCCAAGTATGAAAAACATCCATTATAATGTTTGCTCTCTGTTATTTTATGTTTTGCATCATCATCATCATCATTGCATTTGTTTTGGCTTTTGTTTGCATTTGTTTTTCTTTGTTTTCCAATTGTTTTCCTCTGTTTTTCATTTGTTTTCCTTTGTTTTCTATTTGAATTTCAAATCAAATTTCAAACCTTTTGTTTCATACTTGTGATGTTACAATTTTCCAAATGAATATTCAAATCAAAACAATTATTTGTTCCCATTAAAGTTGTGATTTCAAAACTATTGTTTTGTTTCTATCAATAATTCATTTAATACCAAACCATTTTCAAATTCAATTAATTTCCAAAACAGAAACCATTTTGAAGTTTATGAAAATTACAAAACAAATCAATCTTTTGTTTCAAATAAACTTGAATTTAAAAACTTTTAAATTGCTAAGTTCAATTATTCAATTAATATTAAATTCACTCAAATTTCAATTAAAAATACAACATCACCATAATTCAAACTTTTTCTAAACAAAAGCTTACAAATTGCTGCTGTAATCATAACTAACCTATAACAATTTTTCTCCTAATTTTTCTAACCCTAAAACCCACTCCTTTTCTCCCTTTTCCTTTTAGCAAAAAAAAAAAGAAACAGAAAAATAAAAACAAAACAGAAGAGAGGGAGAGTGGGCAGACCAGCCCAGTTGGGCCAGCCCACCACCTCCCTCAGGCCTGCTACCCCCTCCCAGTTATCTTCAACCTCTGTACGGCAGCCATCGTGCCTGTACACGTCGACAGAGAAGCAGCAGCAACGGACAGGAGCTCCTCCCCCTCCCCTTAAAAACCCTAGCCCCGAGCTCCCTTCTGCCCTAACCCTCTCCCTCCTCTTTCCCTCTCCCCCGCCTCCATTTTCCTCCTTCTGCACCTCCATCTCTGCACCATCCCTCTCTCTGAACCTGCACAAACCGAGCCCCACCCTCCTCCCTCCGGCGATCATCGGAGCCATGGCCACCATCGGAGCAATCTGAAGCCGGGAATGGGTTCCCCGTACCCCCCTCGCCCTCCTCGTCCACTCAGCGAGGGCTGGGAGCTGATGGATCGACGCCGCCGTCCCTGCGCTGTCGCCGCCGTCCACTGCCTCCCTTCGAGCACCTCCTCCTCCCGCCGTTTACCCCACGGTGAGCACACGGCACCCTCCCCTTTTCCCTCTGTTTCAACGCGGCTAGCACAGAACACGCACCGCGCGGACAGCAGCCACCGCGAGCACGCACCAGCAGCGAGTCGCTGTCCGCCGGCGGCCACCGCGCAACTGACAGCAAAATTCAGACAACTGAATTTCAGTTCAGTTCGCACCCGCTAACTGAACCACAAAAGGCCGCGCGCTCCCCTCCTATCAGCAACGCAGCAATCCACCGCAGTGGCAACAGCCGCTGCGCGCGCAGCAGGGGGCCGTGGGTTCGAATCCCACCCCCGGGATTAAACCCCCCTTTTCCATCTTATTTTTCCAGGCCCAAAACAAACCCCTATTCACAGAACAGTTCTTGCTAATTTTATTCTAGGTCCCTGTAAATTAATTCTAAGTCCCTGGATATTGTTTAAAATGGCAGAATAATACCTAATCTTGGAAATTGCATAAATAATTCATTTTAACTCCAATTTCAACATTTTAAATATGTTTTCCACTCCAAATTAAATTCTCTACCTAAATATAAATTTTGTTTACTGTTTTGAATATTTTAAATTGGTGAAATATTTGAATCCTTGTCTAATTCATTTAATTTTGCAAAATTCATAACTTGAGCATAAAAATTCCAAATTCAACAAACTAAATATGTTTTCCATTCCATTTTTCATGAACTTTGCTAATATCAACTTTGTGTTCTGTTTCAAATAAATTAAATTGCTGAAAACAACTGTTTCTTAATTAATGCATTTAAAATTGCCAAATTAATAACTTGCTCATTTTAAATCCATTTTCAACAAATAAAATATGTTTTCCATGCTAAATTGCACCACCTTTTCAAATATAAACTTTGTTTCACGTTTTGAATAATTAAAATTGGTTAAATAATTTAAACCTTGTTTAAATCATTTAATATTGTTAAATTCATAACTTGCTCAAATTAAATTATTTTTGAACTTATACACTATGTTTTCAAACCAGAAAATCATAAACTTTTCAAATATGAATTTGGCTTGATGTTTTGAACAAATAAAAATTCAAATAAATTCATACTTGAATTAAATTCATTTAAATCTTGTTTAAAACTTGTTTAATTCCCAATTATTTCATATTAATTCCTTTTTCAATAATTGAAACATGTATTCCACCTAAAATTTTGTGTTCTTTTCAAATATGAACTTTGTTATCTATTTTGAACACTTAAAATTGGTGAAAACAACAAATGATTGTGTAACTCCTTTAAGAAGCAAATTTTCATAACTTAATAAATAAAATTCCAAACTTGGTAAACCTTATTTCAAATTGCACCTAAGGTTGTTTTCTTTCTGTTTTCCTCATCCATGCATCATGCTAACCCACTTTCACATGTTGTTCAGTTGTAGATCATTTAATCCAACCATAATTCATGGGCTTTCCATATGCAATCCAAATTGCATGTGGGTCCATTTAATCATGTTATGTTACCATGTCAACTAGTTTATTTTTGATGCATCAATTAAATGGTCATGCATCATCCCATGATTGTGCATTATGCCATGTTATTGATTGTTTGTCTCTCTGCGTTGTTTGTTTGCTTCTCCTCGAATAGACGACGGCGTTGAGACAGACGATACTTACGACACCCCTTCCGAGGATCTAGCTCAGTACCAGGCTGCTGAGTTTGCAGGTAAGTATTCACTCACATGAACCATTGTGTTCCTTTCCACATTGGATACCGATACTTTCCGTTGTCCATTCTGCTAGCCTTATGAATCGTTGCTTCTGTTCCGAACCTATCACATGTTATCCTTTAACCCTGATATAGCCTCACCTCCATACCTATCACCCCGTTGCTTGTTGCCCGTGTCTTACTAGCATGCTTAGGGTTGTTTTGCTCGAGTCTGTCGTCCGTTACTTTTTGTTACTATATTACTTATGTTCTGGGGCTCGATGTTAAACAATCAACCTGTTAATGTTTGAGGTAATAATAATTTGATGATAAGGCACCGGCAGGAGGCCCGGCGTGGCTTTGAGGCCTGCTAGTGTCGACCTTAATTAGGAAAAGGGTCTTGTCTACTGCTCCATGATGAGCGCACTAACCGCATGTGGGAAGCGTGTATGGGCACCCCCCTCAATTTGATTCGATTCGCATCTCGTCCAAATCGCCACACTTAGTTCGGGCTTTCCATTTGATGCATGCATGTGCAGGTGCGAATTCTTGGCGCCAGGGTGGAACTTTTGTAGTCGGCATTTAGGGCGGCGTGGTCTTAGAGTGCTATGAGGGTCCCCCTTTTCTTCGTGGGGGCTCGATTAGCCGCGCACGCACAGCATGTGGTTCTTTGGGCTTGATGCGAAGAAGAGTTGAGTTGTGTTGAGTGCCCCGCTTGGTGGAAAGGCCATTCCATCTGGCGGGTTATTCTTACGTGTACGGCCAAATTGGTGCACCCCTGCAGGGTAAATCTTCTCGAGAAGCAGTGTTTTCCGCGATTATGGATGACTTGGTGAAAGTACTGGCTAACAAGTACTCAGAACAACTTACACCTACCTAATGATAACTTGACTAGTAATAGTCTTATTGACACAACAACTTGAACCATCATTAATCCAACTGTGTGAGTTATCCTCGGATTGCTTCTTTGGATAAGGGGCGAGATCCAGGATGGGTTTGTTTGGAGTTAGTTATAGTTGGTTACGATACGCTATCTTATCCCCTTTCTGTTAGCCGGAAGTTGTAGCATGTTTCTGTAGTTGGTTAGTGCATCCCGCTGCAGCATCTTTTGTATCACCCCTTTCTCTCCGTTGAACCCAAAGCATCTGTACCTGGTGTTGACGGGTACACTTTGGTGAACTGTGAGTCTTGCTTGCCAGTACGTTTATGTACTGACCCCTTTGGGGTTGTGGTTTCCGCAGACTACGTTTCCGAGGATCCCCATGGTGGCTACTACCTGGAGTATGACGAGGCTGCTGACGAGTAGATAGCAGACCCGGGCAGGATCCGAGACTTCGTGGATGGGCTCCGTCTTTTCGTTTCCGGCCTCTTAGGCCTATTTGGATCTTTTCTGTACTCAGACACTTTGAATGCTTCCGCTGTGATGTAATTTTGCTATCTCTATTCTAGTGAGAGCTATTTGCAACTTATTTCAATCTTTTGTGTCTTAGAGATATGTTGTGATATCAGTTGTTCTAATGCTGTTGACGTACCATGTGTGTATGTTATGAAGTACGTCAATGGAAGTATCTGGATTTCTATGGGATTGTTTGCGCAGACGATGAATAGTAGAGAATGGTTGTCACACGTTTACGTGTTGGCCTACTCATATTGAGATGCGGGTGCCGGTATGCCCCGTAAGCCATTTATCTACTGTTTAACGGACTGTGAGTATCCCCTAGAAGTCCGGGTGCGACAAATGGTATCAGAGCCTGTCTGCCTGTAGGATCCCTTTTACTGGTCGCAGTTGAGTCTACAACTATTTTGTAGCTATATAGGAAAAATGAAACGTGAGAGTAGGAATTCTATTCTTTTTCTTCTTTCCCCACCCACCCTCCCTTTTCTGGTAAGGAAGTGCAACGTTGTTTTCTATTCTCACCTAAACTTTCAAGTTAGGATTTCACGTATGCTGGTTTCTCTGGGATAGTTATATCTACTAGACCATAGGAATGGAGGTGGTTGTGACATGATTTATCATGTTGCCTACTCACGATTGAGAACGGAGGCGTGTAAGCCCCGGAAGCAGATCCTCTATTCCTTAAGCAGTAGATATGTAACAACCCAAGTATGAAAATACCCCTAGAATGTTTGATTTCTTGTTTAATTAAAGTATTGCATCATGTCATCATATTTATTTCATTGTTTGCATTTGTTTTGCATCTGTTTTTATCCTGTTTTCATAATAGAAATCCAAACAATATTCAAACATTTAATTCATACTTGTCATGTTACAATCTTGTTTTCAAATAAAAGTTCAATTCAAACAAACTTTTGTTTCCAATTATTTCCATGTTTGATCAACTAATAAAATGGTGGTTCTATTTCAATTAAATAATTCCAATTTGCATTCAAATTCAAATAAAAAACATTCAAACAGCACCCAAATACAACTTATAAAAATCAGCATTATAACCCAAACCATTTGTTCTTTTAATCATTAGGGTTCACCCTAATAAAAACATTTTTTCCATTATTAATCATTTAATTATCAAATTACTCAAATTCAAACCAATTTACAAAACAGCAAATAAATTTGAATTTTCAAAAACTTAAGTTGTCAAATAGTAGATGTTGTACTAACAAACTCACATGAATTTTTCCAAATTTTTATCAACTCAAAAACCTATCATTTTCTTCCATTTTCTTTTTGCTACAAAAAAAACAGCAGAACAAAAAAAAAAAAGGAAACAGACTCGCGCGCAGCAGCTAGCCTACCCAGCCCAGCCCACTCACCGCAGTTGGCCCGCGTACCGTTTCGCAGACGCCCCCGTCGTCTTCTTTCTGTACGACGCGCATCCGAGGGCGCCACGGCGGCAGCGGCGCCGCGCCGACGGCCAGGAGCTTCCCCAGGCCCCTATATCTACCCCTAGACCCCCCTGGCGCCGCCCTAACCGTAGCTACCCCCTATCCCCTCGAGGCCGCCGCCATTTTTCCCTCTCGCGGCCACCTCCTCCACCTTCTGAACCTCGCCGGAGACGCCGCTTCTGAATCTCCATCGACCACCGCCGCCATGGACCTCCACCACCCATCCTAGCTACTGGAACCAGCCCCCCACCTATCCCTCTGCCTCCTGGACACCTCCACGAGCTCGGTGAACCTCTGGATCGACGACGCCGTCCACGTCCACGCCGTTCGCCGCCGCGGGAACTTCCTCTAAACCCCTGCTCGCCGTCGTCGCTGCAGCACTCCTCGGCGTGATCTGATCCCGGGAGCTGGATCCCCGTACCTCCCTCGACGACCACGACCCCTCCGTTGAGCTCGAGCAGGCTTGGATCCACGTCGCCGAGCACGCCGCTGTCGCCTCGCCGTCGAGCTCCACCACGGCAACCTCCCGGTGAGCCACCGTGTCCTCCTCCTCCTCTATCTCTGTTGCGCTCGCGTCCACGCCCGCGCAATCCATCCGTGCACGCATCGCACCCAACCACGGCAGCACAGCCACGGCACGCCGCCGTCCGCCAGCGTTTTGTTTCTGTCAGGTTCAGACTTGGTTTTGTTCGTCAGTTAAAAGTTCAGAGAACTAACTGAACTATTACCTGTACGCGTGGTGCCTACTGACAACAAACGCAGAACAGCACACTGGTTACAGCACTAGCGCTCGAGCGCCTGGTCGTGGGTTCGAGCCCCCGCAGCGCAAATCTTTTTGGGGATTTTCCCCCGCACCAGTGGCCCACCTGTCAGCCACCCTTGTGGCCACGCAAGCACACAGTGACCCTGGGCCCCCCTGGCAGTGCCTAGGGTAGGGTTCTATGCGGTATAAAAATGTTTTTAAACCTTTCTGTTTTAAATCAAGGTCCATTTAATTTACAGTTTGGTCCCTGGACATAAAATGCAAATAACTTTAGTTTTATAATTCCAAATAACAAAAATAAAATATGTGCACCGCCCCAAATTTAATTCTCTATCTAATGGTAACATTTGTTTCCTGTTTTGAATTTTCAAAATGCAATTCAAATTAGAATTCAAATAATTCAATTGCAATTTGCTAAAATCCATAACTAATTCATTCTTAATCCAAATAATGCAAATAAAATATGTTTTCCATGCTATTTCAAATAACCTTTTCAAATATAAGTTTTGTTTCATGGTTTGAATAATTTAAATTGCCTAAATAATTTAAACCTCGTTTAAATCATTTAAATTTGATAAAATCATAACTTGCTCAAATTAAATTATTTTTAAACATGCAAAATATGTTTTCAAACTAGAAAAGTATGAACTTTTCAAATATGAATTTGAATTTATGTTTTAAACAAATAAAATTCAAATAATAATCAAACTTGTTTTAAACTCATTTAAAACTTGTTTAATCTTGTTTAATTCATAATTAAATCATTGTAATTCCTTTTTCAATATTTGAAACATATAATCCAACTAAGATTTTGTGTTCTTTTCAAATATGAATTTTGTTATTTATTTTGCACAATTTAAATTGGTGAAAACAACAACTATTTGTGTAAGCCCTTTAAGGAACCAACAATTCCCTAACTTAATAAATAAATTTCTAAATTGGTAAACCTTATTTCCAATTGGTTCTATTGTTGTTATTTTCCTCATCCATGCATCATACCAATCCACTTTCACCTACTGGTTAATTGGAAAATAATTGTTTCAACCAAAATCCATGGGCTTTTCATATGCAACTCAAAATTGCATATGTGTCCATTTAAATTGTGTTACCATGTTAACTAGTTTATTTTGATGCAACCATTAACTTGACATGCATCATCCCATGATTGTGCACTATGCCATGATATTGATTGTTTATCTTTCTGCACTCTTTGTTTGCTTCTTCTCGGATAGACGACGACGTTGAGACAGACGATCTTTACAGCACCCCTTCTGAGGATCTAGCTCAGTACCAGGCTGCTGAGTTTGCAGGCAAGTTATCAATCACATGAACCACTGTGTTCCTTGCAACATGGGTTACCGATACTTTCCGTTGTCTATTTTGCTAGCCCTATGTGTAGTTGTTTCTGTTACGAACCTATCACATGAATCCCTTAACCCTGATATTGCCTCACCTCCACTCCTACAACCCCATTGTTTGAGCCAGTGTCTTACTAGCATGCTTAGGTTGTTTTGCTCGAGTCTGTTACCCGTTACTTTCAGTTACTATACTTCTATCATGTTCTGGGGGCTCGATGTTAATCAATCAACCTGTTAATAATAATATGCTGATAAGGCACCGGCAGGAGGCCCTTTGTGGTTTTGAGGCTTGCTAGTGTCGACCCTAATAGGAAAAGGGTCTTGTCTACTGATCCATGATGAGCGCACTACCCGCATGTGGGAAGCGAGTATGGGCGCCCCCCTCAATTTGATTTGATTCGCATCTCATCCAAATCGCCTTATTTAGTTCGTGTTTTCCATTTGCCGCATGCATGTTTTTGCGAGCCCAGCGCAGGGTGGAACTTTTGTAGTCGGCATATAGGGGGACACGTTCTTAGAGTGCTATGAGGGTCCCTTTTCTTCGGGGCTCGATTAGCCGTGCGCCCAAGGTGCTTTGGGCTTGATGCGAAGAAGAGTTGGGTTGTGTTGAGTACCCCGCTTGGTGGGAGGCATCCCATCTGGCGGGTTATTCTTACGTGTACAGCCAAATTGGTGCAACCCTGCAGGGATAAATCTTCTCGAGAAGCCGTGTTTTCCGCGGTTATGGTTGACTTGGTGAAAGTACTGGCTAACAAGTACTCAGAACAACTTACGACTAACTATTGATAACTTGACTAGTAATAGACTTATTGACACAACAACTTGATCCATTATTCATTAATCCAACTGTGTAAGTTATCCTCGGATTGCTTCTTTGGATAAGGGGCGAGATCCAGGATGGGTTTGTCTGATGTTATCTTTCAGTTGGTTACTATACGCTATCTTATCCCCTTTCTGCTAGCTGGAAGTTGTACTGTTTCTGTAGTTGGTTAGCGCAGCCAGTTGCAGCATCTTTTATATCCCCTTTCTTCCGTTGAACCCAAGGCATCTGTGCTTGGTGTTGACGGGCTACACTTTGGTGAACTGTGAGTCTTGCTTGCCAGTACTTGGATGTACTGACCCCTTTGGGGCTGTGGTTTCCGCAGACTACGCTTACGAGGATCCAGGTGACGGCTACTACGTGGAGTTTGACGAGGCTGCTGACGAGTAGGTAGCGGACCCGGGCAGGATCCGAGACTACGTGGATGGGCTCCGTTTTTCTTTCATTCCCGGCTTCTTAAGCCTATTTGGATTTGTCTGTACTCAGACCCTTTGAATGCTTCCGCTGAGATGTAATGATGTTATGTTGGGACATGTGTCCTCTGGATGATTGTATTTGCTATCTCTGCTCTAGTGAGAGCTATTTGCAACTTATTTCAATCTTTTGTGTCTTAGAGATATGTTGTGTTATCATCTTGTTCAACGCCGTTGACGTACCATGTGTGTATGGTATGAAGTACGTCAATGGTAGTGTCCTGATTTCTACGGGATAGTTTACATCGACGGTGAACAGTAAAGATTGGTTGTCACACATAAGTGTTGGCCTACTCGTAAGAAATGCGGGTGCCGGTATGCCCCGTAATCCAATCAAAATACTGTTCAGTTCGTGCGGTGAGTATCCTCTAGAAGTCCGGGTGCGACAAATGGTATCAGAGCCTGTCTGCCTGTAGGATCCCTTTTACTGGTCGCAGTTTGAGTCTAGAAACTATTTTGTAGCTATATAGGAAAAATGAAACGTGAGAGTAGGAATTCTGCCATTTTTCTTCTTTCCCCACCCACCCACCCTTTTCTGGTAAGGAAGTGCAACGTTGTTTTCTCTTCTCATCCAACCTTTCAAGTTAGGATTTCACGTGTTTTGGGTTCTCCGTAGTACCTCAGGTTTGGTCTCGTGTTTCCCGATGTTGCTTCAATATCCTGTTCTTTTCAAACATCCTTTTCGTCCGTTGAACCTTGTTGTTGCTTTCCACTTCAGTTCTCTACCGGCGTCTAATCAAAACTTCCCCGATCATCTGCAGATGGATCTCAGGTTCTTCCCGCAGGTGGTTCGGATGACTCGTTGTGAGAGCACCGCCGGTTATCCGGAGATGCTGAGAGACATGGTCACTTATCTGGGGTTCCGTTGGGCACCAGAGTACCAGTTCTACGAGCAGCAGCGAGAGTTTGAGCAGACCTACTACCAGGCTATCGTCTACATTCTGTCAGATGATGGCATGAGTGTAGCCCACCGCTACGAGGCAGTAGGTTCCACAGTGGATATGGCTGTGCAGCAGGCAGCTTATGTGAGTCTCACCGTCCTTCGTGCTGACTACTGGGGGTTTGACGATTCTATCTATCGCCACATCCCCCGTGGTTACATCACTTCGGAGGGAGCTCACTTCACTCTCTACGACAACTTGGATGTCTACGAGCATGATAACACCAGGCTGCACACCACCGCTCAGTTTGTGAGGCACAGTGACGCAGTTGCCACCACACTTTCTCAGGAGTTGGCCTCAGTCATGGAGCAGCTCTACCTTGCTTTGACTCGTCTGGCGACGTACCCCACAGACTTTGTTGGAGATGAGCGCTTTGCACGTTTCGATCAGCCAGTTGGTCGTCGTCTGCCAGATGCTGGAGGTTACGAGCCGATCAGAGGTCCACTCCTCAACCTCGGTGCTGGTTACACCGGGATTCCACGCTTTGGAGCACAGGGAGTCGACGCTATGTACTTCACCACACCTAGAGTCGCTCTCAGACCACGTCAGATCTATGTGGATCGTCGATCTACTTACTTTCGTGGGATTCCTCCTCACCGTACCCCTCATCGTACTACTCACCGCCGTCCTGCGTGATGAGCATGGGAGTACCGATGTATCCATTCCTAGCTATGTTTAGTTATCCTTTGGCTTTCGAACCATTTATGGTGTGTTGGATATTCTGATGTATTTGAACATGTGATGATGTACCTGTTGGTTATCTATTCATGCGTCGGAATAATCTATCTTTCGGTTACCAACTCTATCCTTTTCTGTTGTTGTGCTAAAATGCATGTCTATTCAGGATGCCGCCAACAAGGAGCAACCCGCCTGAGCCACCTCCGATCAAGGAGCTCTTGACTCAGATGACTCAGGTCGTGGCGCAGATGGCCCAGTTCCAGACTAACCAGCACAACAACCAGAATGCTCCACGGGTCAGCATCAAGGAGTTCCTTAGTATGGGTCCGAGAGCTTTCGTGGCAACACGTGAGCCTCTGGATGCTGATGACTGGATCCGGGAGATGGCCAGGGCTCTGGACATTGCTCACGTTGCTGAGGAAGACAAATTCAAGTATGCCACCTACCTACTGAAGGGTCAGGCAGCTACTTGGTGGGAGAACTACCAGGCCATGAGAGCTGGCTATCCTATCACCTGGGGCTGTTTCAAGGATGCCTTCCTGAAGCACCACATCCCAGATGGTCTCATGGAAAGGATGCGTGAAGAATTTTGCTCTCTTAAGCAAGGCAAGCTGGACGTCATCGGCTATCAGAACGAGTTCAATCGCCTCGCTCGTTACGCTGGTGATGAGGTGTCCACTGAGGCTAAGAAGATGGCAAGGTTCCGCCGAGGTTTTAACCCGGAACTCAAGTACGCACTCACCAACATCAAGTGCAAGGACTTCGAGGAGCTCGTGAACACCGCGCTCAATGAGGAAAATGGGCGCAAGGCGTTCGAGGATTCTCGCAAGCACTCGTGTGAGGGTGGTTCCTCCTCCAACATGACCACCCCTCCGCAGAAGCGCCGCATCTGGGTGCCAAATGGTGCTGTCACTCGGCCTCCATACGCCCAAGCTTCTCCAGGCTTTGCTCCCCGCCCACCCAACCCAGCTCAGATGCAGAGTCAGAGGGTTCCAATGGGGCAGCCAAGGCCAGGTCCTCCTCTTGTCGTCACTTGCTTCAAGTGCAAGGAGACGGGACACTACGCTGACAAGTGCACTCAGAGACAGCTACCTCCACCTCCTCGCCCCAACACCAACCAGGCAATGGTGCGTGCTCCACCGGCTAAAGCCTTCAACTCCAACAACAGGCCTGTCGGGAGGACCACGAGGGTAAATCATATCAAGGCCGACAAAGCTGAGGAACCTGCTGACGTCGTTCTCGGTATATTACCCGTAAACTCTTTTCCAGCTAAAGTGTTGTTTGATACCGGAGCATCGCATTCTTTTGTGTCAAAGATCTTTGCAACAACGTACAACCTAGTTCTGGTTCCACTAACCAATCAAATCACTGTTCACTCTCCGGGATCTCAAATGTTGACATCCAAGATAAGTAAGGACAATCAAATCCTAATTGGAGGTCGCATATTCATTGCTTCACTCATGTTGCTGGGAAATTCTGACATTGATGTCATTCTGGGCATGGATTGGTTGAAGACCAACGAAGCTAAAATTGACTGTGCTCAAAAGTCAATAACTCTATCCCACCCTTCTGGCTAGATAATCTATTCTCCATATGGATCAAGTTTTGTGCAGCTGTTCAACCTCGATGCAAAACCTCTACCACTACTCGAAAATGTTCCGGTGGTTTGTAAATTCCCTGACGTCTTCCCAGAAGAGTTGCCAGGGATGCCTCCGGACAGAGCAGTTGAGTTCGTGATCGAGCTTGAGCAAGGTACTGCTCCAATCTCTAAGCATCCATACAAGATAGCTCCTCCTGAACTGAAATTGTTAAAGGAGCAAATCGATATGTACATGGAGAAAGGTTACATTCAGCCTAGTTCCTCCGCTTGGGGTTGCCCAACTCTGTTTGTTGCCAAGAAGGATCAAACAAAAAGACTCGTGGTTGACTATCGTCCTCTCAACGAGAAAACCATCAAAAACAAGTATCCAATTCCTCGTATCGACGATCTTTTTGATCAACTTGCTGGAGCATCAATATTCTCAAAGTTGGACTTGAGGATGGGTTACCATCAAATAAAGATCAGAAAGGAAGATATTCCTAAGACAGCTTTCACCACTCGGTACGGTCTATATGAATACACCGTCATGTCCTTTGGTCTCACCAATGCACCGGCGACATTCTCTAGACTTATGAATTCTGTCTTCCATGAATACCTCGACAAGTTCGTTGTGGTATATCTCGATGACATTCTGGTCTACTCAAAATCCGAGGAAGAGCATGGAGAACACCTTCGTCTCACTCTCATTAAACTTCGCGAGCATCGTCTATATGCCAAATTCTCCAAATGTGAGTTCTGGATTCCAGAAGTTGCTTATCTTGGTCATATCATCTCTGCCAAAGGCATAGCCATTGACCCGGAAAAGGTTAAGGCAATTGTTGATTGGAAACCTCCTAAGACGGTGAAGCAAGTCAGAAGTTTTCTTGGCTTGGCTAGCTATTGCCGTCGTTTCGTCCAAAACTTTTCCAAGATTGCCAAACCTCTCACTGATCTCACAAAGAAGGACAAGAAGTTCGTTTGGTCTCCACAATGTGATGAAAGTTTCAATCTCTTGAAGACTAAACTCACTTCCATCCCAGTTCTGGTTGGCCCAGATACTACCAAACCTTTCCAGATATTCTGTGATGCATCTCTCCAAGGTCTAGGTGCAGTTCTTATGCAAGAACGTCAAGTTGTGGCTTATGCTTCACGTCAATTGAATGCACATGAGCAAAACTATCCCACACATGACCTAGAACTTGCAGCAGTTGTGTTTGCCCTCAAGAAATGGAGACAATACTTGTTGGGTAACCGCACTGAAATCTTTTCCGATCATAAGAGTCTGAAATACATCTTTCACTCAACCAGATCTAAACCTCAGGCAAACGAGATGGATTGAAAAGATTAAAGACTTTGATCTCACCATTTCTCACACTCTAGGCAAGGCTAATGTTATGGCCGATGCTCTCAGTCGCAAGTCCTATTGCAATAATCTCATGATCATGGAAAGCCAACCTCCACTTCATGAAGAATTCCAGAAGCTGAACCTTGGTCTTGTTCCTCAAGGATATCTTACTAGCTTGACAGCCAGTCCAACTCTCGAGGACAAGATTCGTTCGGAACAACTTCGTGATGTTGAAATCAAGAAGATTGTAGAGCACATCAAAGAAGGCAATGATAAATTCAAGTCCTTCTCAGTTGATGACAATGGAGCTGTGTTCTTCGAAGGACGCATTGCAGTTCCTCAGATTCAAAGTCTCAAAGATGTCATTCTCAAGGAGGCTCATGAAACTCCTCTCTCAATCCACCCTGGAAGTACAAAGATGTACCAGGATCTGAAGACACTGTATTGGTGGCCTCGCATGAAACGTGAAATTGCTCAATACGTTTCTGAATGCGACGTTTGTCAATGTGTTAAGGCAGTCCATCAGAAAACAACCGGTCTACTCCAACCTCTGAAAATTCCTGAGTGGAAGTGGTACATGATTGAAATGGACTTCGTTACTGGTTTTCCAAAGTCCAAGAAGGGCAACAATGCAATTTTCGTTGTTATTGATCGTCTCACTAAAGTAGCTCACTTCTTTGCTGTCAAGGAAACTATCTCAGCTAGCCAGTTAGCAGAGCTCTACACAGCAAAGATTGTTCCTCTTCATGGTGTTCCATTGGAAATAAGCTCAGACCGTGGAAGCATATTCACTTCTCATTTCTGGAAAAGCTTTCAAGATGCATTGGGCACCAAACTGCTGTTCAGCACAGCTTATCACCCTCAGTCTCAAGGGAAAGTCGAAAGAGTCAATCAGATTCTCGAGGATATGCTCAGAGCATGTGGTCTCTCCTTTGGCATGAAATGGGAGGATTGTCTTCCATATGCTGAATTCTCCTACAACAACAGCTACCAGGCAAGCCTAGGCATGGCACCATTTGAAGCACTCTATGGCCGCAGATGCAGGAGTCCAATCAATTGGTCTGGAGCTGGTGAACGTTCACTCTTAGGCCCTGATATTGTTAAGGAAGCCGAGGAGAAAGTTCGTATCATTCGTGACAATCTCAAGATTGCTCAGTCTCGTCAGAAGAGTTACTATGACAGCAAGCACAGGGATATGATCTATGCACCTGGTGATAAAGCATATCTCCGTGTAACTCCCCTCAGAGGCACTCATCGTTTTGGTGTGAAAGGAAAGCTGGCACCAAGATACATTGGTCCTTTCAACATTCTCTCAAGACGTGCGGAAAATGCCTATCGTCTTGAACTTCCAGAAAAACTATCCAAGGTGCACGATGTGTTCCACGTGTCACAGCTCAAGAAGTGTTTCAAAGATCCAGATCGTGCAGTTGATCATGATTCCATTGAACTGCAAGATGATCTATCTTATGAGGAGCACCCTATTCGTATTCTCGATGAGGCCGAGCGTAAGACTCGCAACAAGAGCACCAAGTTCTTGAAAGTGCAGTGGTCGCATCATTCCGATAAAGAGGCAACGTGGGAGACCAAAGAGGATCTTCGAAAGAAGTATCCGGACCTTTTCGCTTCTCAGTAAGGAATCTCGGGCCGCGATTCCTTCAAGGGGGGGCGTTTTGTAACATCCCAAGTATGAAAATACCCCTAGAATGTTTGATTTCTTGTTTAATTAAAGTATTGCATCATTTCATCATATTTATTTCATTGTTTGCATTTGTTTTGCATCTGTTTTTATCCTGTTTTCATAATAGAAATCCAAACAATATTCAAACATTTAATTCATACTTGTCATGTTACAATCTTGTTTTCAAATAAAAGTTCAATTCAAACAAACTTTTGTTTCCAATTATTTCCATGTTTGATCAACTAATAAAATGGTGGTTCTATTTCAATTAAATAATTCCAATTTGCATTCAAATTCAAATCAAAAACATTCAAACAGCACCCAAATACAACTTATAAAAATCAGCATTATAACCCAACCCATTTGTTCTTTTAATCATTAGGGTTCACCCTAATAAAAACATTGTTTCCATTATTAATCATTTAATTATCAAATTACTCAAATTCAAACCAATTTACAAAACAGCAAATAAATTTGAATTTTCAAAAACTTAAGTTGTCAAATAGTAGATGTTGAACTAACAAACTCACATGAATTTTTCCAAATTTTTATCAACTCAAAAACCTATCATTTTCTTCCATTTTCTTTTTGCTACAAAAAAAAACAACAGAACAAAAAAAAAAGAAAAGGAAACACACTCGCGCGCAGCAGCTAGCCTACCCAGCCCAGCCCACTCACCGCAGCTGGCCCGCGTACCGTTTCGCAGACGCCCCCGTCGTCTTCTTTCTGTACGACGCGCATCCGAGGTCGCCACGGCGGCAGCGGTGCCGCGCCGACGGCCAGGAGCTTCCCCAGGCCCCTATATCTACCCCTAGACCCCCCTGGCGCCGCCCTAACCCTAGCTACCCCCTATCCCCTCGAGGCCGCCGCCATTTTTCCCTCTCGCGGCCACCTCCTCCACCTTCTGAACCTCGCCGGAGACGCCGCTTCTGAATCTCCATCGACCACCGCCGCCATGGACATCCACCACCCATCCTAGCTACTGGAATCAGCCCCCCACCTATCCCTCTACCTCCTGGACACCTCCACGAGCTTGGTGAACCTCTGGATCGACGACGCCGTCCACGTCCACGCCGTTCGCCGCCGCGGGAACATCCTCTGAACCCCTGCTCGCCGTCGTCGCTGCAGCACCCCTCGGCGTGATCTGACCCCGGGAGCTGGATCCCCGTACCTCCCTCGACGACCACGACCCCTCCGTTGAGCTCGAGCAGGCTTGGATCCACGTCGCCGAGCACGCCGCTGTCGCCTCGCCGTCGAGCTCCACCACGGCAACCTCCCGGTGAGCCACCGTGTCCTCCTCCTCCTCTATCTCTGTTGCGCTCGCGTCCACGCCCGCGCAATCCATCCGTGCACGCATCGCACCCAACCACGGCAGCACAGCCACGGCACGCCGCCGTCCGCCGGCGTTTTGTTTCTGTCAGGTTCAGACTTGGTTTTGTTCGTCAGTTAAAAGTTCAGAGAACTAACTGAACTATTACCTGTACGCGTGGTGCCTACTGACAACAAACGCAGAACAGCACACTGGTTACAGCACTAGCGCTCGAGCGCCTGGTCGTGGGTTCGAGCCCCCGCAGCGCAAATCTTTTTGGGGATTTTCCCCCGCACCAGTGGCCCACCTGTCAGCCACCCTTGTGGCCACGCAAGCACACAGTGACCCTGGGCCCCCCTGGCAGTGCCTAGGGTAGGGTTCTGTGCGGTATAAAAATGTTTTTAAACCTTTCTGTTTTAAATCAAGGTCCATTTAATTTACAGTTTGGTCCCTGGACATAAAATGCAAATAACTTTAGTTTTATAATTACAAATAACAAAAATAAAATATGTGCACCGCCCCAAATTTAATTCTCTATCTAATGGTCACATTTGTTTCCTGTTTTGAATTTTCAAAATGCAATTCAAATTTGAATTCAAATAATTCAATTCCAATTTGCTAAAATCCATAACTAATTCATTCTTAATCCAAATAATGCAAATAAAATATGTTTTCCATGCTATTTCAAATAACCTTTTCAAATATAAGTTTTGTTTCATGGTTTGAATAATTTAAATTGCCTAAATAATTTAAACCTTGTTTAAATCATTTAAATTTAATAAAATCATAACTTGCTCAAATTAAATTATTTTTAAACATGCAAAATATGTTTTCAAACTAGAAAAGTATGAACTTTTCAAATATGAATTTGAATTTATGTTTTAAACAAATAAAATTCAAATAATAATCAAACTTGTTTTAAACTCATTTAAAACTTGTTTAATATTGTTTAATTCATAATTAAATCATTGTAATTCCTTTTTCAATATTTGAAACATGTAATCCATCTAAAATTTTGTGTTTTTTTCAAATATGAATTTTGTTATTTATTTTGCACAATTTAAATTGGTGAAAAGAACAACTATTTGTGTAAGCCCTTTAAGGAACCAACAATTCCCTAACTTAATAAATAAATTTCTAAATTGGTAAACCTTATTTCCAATTGGTTCTATTGTTGTTATTTTCCTCATCCATGCATCATACCAATCCACTTTCACCTACTGGTTAATTGGAAAACAATTGTTTCAACCAAAATCCATGGGCTTTTCATATGCAACTCAAAATTGCATATGTGTCCATTTAAATTGTGTTACCATGTTAACTAGTTTATTTTGATGCAACCATTAACTTGACATGCATCATCCCATGATTGTGCACTATGCCATGATATTGATCGTTTATCTTTCTGCACTCTTTGTTTGCTTCTTCTCGGGTAGACGACGACGTTGAGACAGACGATCTTTACAGCACCCCTTCTGAGAATCTAGCTCAGTACCAGGCTGCTGAGTTTGCAGGCAAGTTATCACTCACATGAACCACTGTGTTCCTTTCAACATGGGTTACCGATACTTTCCGTTGTCTATTTGTCTAGCCCTATGTGTAGTTGTTTCTGTTACGAACCTATCACATGAATCCCTTAACCCTGATATTGCCTCACCTCCACTCCTACAACCCCATTGTTTGAGCCAGTGTCTTACTAGCATGCTTAGGTTGTTTTGCTCGAATCTGTTACCCGTTACTTTCAGCTATACTTCTATCATGTTCTGGGGGCTCGATGTTAATCAATCATCCTGTTAATAATAATATGCTGATAAGGCACCGGCAGGAGGCCCTTGTCTACTGATATGGTTTTGAGGCCTGCTAGTGTCGACCCTAATAGGAAAAGGGTCTTGTCTACTGATCCATGATGAGCGCACTACCCGCATGTGGGAAGCGAGTATGGGCGCCCCCTCAATTTGATTCGATTCGCATCTCGTCCAAATCGCCTCATTTAGTTCGTGTTTTCCATTTGCCGCATGCATGTTTTTGCGAGCCCAGCGCAGGGTGGAACTTTTGTAGTCGGCATATAGGGGACACGTTCTTAGAGTGCTATGAGGGTACCTTTTCTTCGGGGATCGATTAGCCGTGCGCCCAAGGTGCTTTGGGCTTGATGCGAATAAGAGTTGGGTTGTGTTGAGTACCCCGCTTGGTGGGAGGCATCCCATCTGGCGGGTTATTCTTACGTGTACGGCCAAATTGGTGCAACCCTGCAGGGATAAATCTTCTCGAGAAGCCGTGTTTTCCACGGTTATGGTTGACTTGGTGAAAGTACTGGCTAACAAGTACTCAGAACAACTTACACCTAACTATTGATAACTTGACTAGTAATAGACTTATTGACACAACAACTTGATCCATTATTCATTAATCCAACTGTGTGAGTTATCCTCGGATTTCTTCTTTGGATAAGGGGCGAGATCCAGGATGGGTTTGTCTGATGTTATCTTTCAGTTGGTTACTATAGGCTATCTTATCCCCTTTCTGCTAGCTGGAAGTTGTAGTGTTTCTGTAGTTGGTTAGTGCAGCCAGTTGCAGCATCTTTTATATCCCCTTTCTTCCGTTGAACCCAAGGCATCTGTGCTTGGTGTTGACGGGCTACACTTTGGTGAACTGTGAGTCTTGCTTGCCAGTACTTGGATGTACTGACCCCTTTGGGGCTGTGGTTTCCGCAGACTACGCTTACGAGGATCCAGGTGACGGCTACTACGTGGAGTTTGACGAGGCTGTTGACGAGTAGGTAGCGGACCCGGGCAGGATCCGAGACTACGTGGATGGGCTCCGTTTTTCTTTCATTCCCGGCTTCTTAAGCCTATTTGGATTTGTCTGTACTCAGACCCTTTGAATGCTTCCGCTGAGATGTAATGATGTTATGTTGGGACATGTGTCCTCTGGATGATTGTATTTGCTATCTCTGCTCTAGTGAGAGCTATTTGCAACTTATTTCAATCTTTTGTGTCTTAGAGATATGTTGTGTTATCATCTTGTTCAACGCCGTTGACGTACCATGTGTGTATGGTATGAAGTACGTCAATGGTAGTGTCCTGATTACTACGGGATAGTTTACATCGACGGTGAATAGTAAAGATTGTTGTCACACATAAGTGTTGGCCTACTCGTAAGAGATGCGGGTGCCGGTATGCCCCGTAATCCAATCAAAATACTGTTCAGTTCGTGCGGTGAGTATCCTCTAGAAGTCCAGGTGCGACAAGATATTGATCCTTTAGAAGCCCGGATGGGTTTTCCGTAGTACCTCAGGAGTGTTTTGGCCTCGTGTTTCCCAAATGTTGCTTCGATATCCTGTTCTTCTCAACATCCTTTTCGTCCGTTCAAACCTTGTTGTTGCTTCCCATTTCAGTTCTTCTACCGGCGTCTAATCAATAACTCTGTTCCACCCTTCTGGCCAGATATTCTGTTCTCCAAATGAATCAAGTTCTATTCAACTATACACCCTCGATACAAAACCTCTACCTTTACTCAAAAATGTTCCGGTGGTTTGCGAATTCCCTGACGTCTTTCCAGAAGAGTTGCTAGGAATGCCTATCGTCTTGAAATTCCAGAAAAACTATCCAAGGTGCACGATGTGTTTCACGTGTCACAGCTCAAGAGGATCTTCGCAAGAAGTATCCGGACCTTTTCTTTTCTCAGTAGGAATCTCGGGGCGCGATTCCTTCAAGGGGGGGCGTTTTGTAACATCCCAAGTATGAAAAACATCCATTAGAATGTTTGCTCTCTGTTATTTTATGTTTTGCATCATCATCATCATCATTGCATTTGTTTTGGCTTTTGTTTGCATTTGTTTTTCTTTGTTTTCCTATTGTTTTCCTCTGTTTTCATTTGTTTTTCTTTGTTTTCTATTTGAATTTCAAACCTTTTGTTTCATACTTGTGATGTTACAATTTTCCAAATGAATATTCAAATCAAAACAATTATTTGTTCCCATTAAAGTTGTGATTTCAAAACTATTGTTTTGTTTCTATCAATAATTCATTTAATACCAAACCATTTTCAAATTCAATTAATTTCCAAAACAGCAACCATTTTGAAGTTTATGAAAATTACAAAACAAATCAATCTTTTGTTTCAAATAAACTTGAATTTAAAAACTTTTAAATTGCTAAGTTCAATTATTCAATTAATATTAAATTCACTCAAATTTCAATTAAAAATACAACAGCACCATAATTCAAACTTTTTGAAAACAAAAGCTTACAAATTGTTGCTATAATCATAACTAACCTATAACAATTTTTCTCCTAATTTTTCTAACCCTAAAACCCACTCCTTTTCTCCGTTTTCCTTTTAGCAAAAAAAAAAAGAAACAGAAAAATAAAAACAAAACAGAAGAGAGGGAGAGTGGGCAGGCCAGCCCAGTTGGGCCAGCCCACCACCTCCCTCAGGCCTGCTACCCCCTCCCAGTTATCTTCAACCTCTGTACGGCAGCCATCGTGCCTGTACACGTCGACAGAGAAGCAGCAGCAACGGACAGGAGCTCCTCCCCCTCCCCTTAAAAACCCTAGCCCCGAGCTCCCTTCTGCCCTAACCCTCTCCCTCCTCTTTCCCTCTCCCCCGCCTCCATTTTCCTCCTTCTGCACCTCCATCTCTGCACCATCCCTCTCTCTGAACCTGCACAAACAGAGCCCCACCCTCCTCCCTCCGGCGATCATCGGAGCCATGGCCACCATCGGAGCAATCTGAAGCCGGGAATGGGTTCCCCGTACCCCCTCGCCCTCCTCGTCCACTCAGCGAGGGCTGGGAGCTGATGGATCGACGCTGCCGTCCCCGCGCTGTCGCCGCCGTCCACTGCCTCCCTTCGAGCACCTCCTCCTCCCGCCGTTTACCCCACGGTGAGCACACGGCACCCTCCCCTTTTCCCTCTGTTTCATCGCGGCTAGCACAACACACGCACCGCGCGGACAGCAGCCACCGCGAGCACGCAGCAGCAGCGAGTCGCTGTCCGCCGGCGGCCACCGCGCAACTGACAGCAAAATTCAGACAACTGAATTTCAGTTCAGTTCGCACCCGCTAACTGAACCACAAAAGGCCGCGCGCTCCCCTCCTGTCAGCAACGCAGCAATCCACCGCAGTGGCAACAGCCGCTACGCGCGCAGCAGGGGGTCGTGGGTTCGAATCCCACCCCCGGGATTAAACCCCATTTTCCATCTATTTTTCCAGGCCCAAAACAAACCCCTATTCACAGAACAGTCCTCGCTAATTTTATTCTAGGTCCCTGTAAATTAATTCTAAGTCCCTGGATATTGTTTAAAATGGCAGAATAATACCTAATCTTGGAAATTGCATAAATAATTCATTTTAACTCCAATTTCAACATTTTAAATATGTTTTCCACTCCAAATTAAATTCTCTACCTAAATATAAATTTTGTTTACTGTTTTGAATATTTTAAATTGGTGAAATATTTGAATCCTTGTCTAATTCATTTAATTTTTTAAAATTCATAATTTGAGCATAAAAATTCCAAATTCAACAAACTAAATATGTTTTCCATTCCATTTTTCATGAGCTTTGCAAATATCAACTTTGTGTTCTGTTTCAAATAAATTAAATTGCTGAAAACAACTGTTTCTTAATTAAGGCATTTAAAATTGCCAAATTAATAACTTGCTCATTTTAAATCCATTTTCAACAAATAAAATATGTTTTCCATGCTAAATTGCACCACCTTTCAAATATAAACTTTGTTTCATGTTTTGAATAATTAAAATTGGTTAAATAATTTAAACCTTGTTTAAATCATTTAATATTGTTAAATTCATAACTTGCTCAAATTAAATTATTTTTGAACTTATACACTGTTTTCAAACCAGAAAATCATAAAATTTTCAAATATGAATTTGGCTTAATATTTTGAACAAATAAAAATTCAAATAAATTCATACTTGAATTAAATTCATTTAAAACTTGTTTAAAACTTGTTTAATTCCCAATTATTTCATATTAATTCCTTTTTCAATAATTGAAACATGTATTCCACCTAAAATTTTGTGTTCTTTTCAAATATGAACTTTGTTATCTATTTTGAACACTTAAAATTGGTGAAAACAACAAATGATTGTGTAACTCCTTTAAGAAGCAAATTTTCATAACTTAATAAATAAAATTCCAAACTTGGTAAACCTTATTTCAAATTGCACCTAAGGTTGTTTTCTTTCTGTTTTCCTCATCCATGCATCATGCTAACCCACTTTCACATGTTGTTCAGTTGTAGATCATTTAATCCAACCATAATTCATGGGCTTTCCATATGCAATCCAAATTGCATGTGGGTCCATTTAATCATGTTATGTTACCATGTCAACTAGTTTATTTTTGATGCATCAATTAAATGGTCATGCATCATCCCATGATTGTGCATTATGCCATGTTATTGATTGTTTGTCTCTCTGCGTTGTTTGTTTGCTTCTCCTCGAATAGACGACGACGTTGAGACAGACGATACTTACGACACCCCTTCCGAGGATCTAGCTCAGTACCAGGCTGCTGAGTTTGCAGGCAAGTATTCACTCACATGAACCATTGTGTTCCTTTCCACATTGGATACCGATACTTTCCGTTGTCCATTCTGCTAGCCTTATGAATCGTTGCTTCTGTTCCGAACCTATCACATGTTATCCTTTAACCCTGATATAGCCTCACCTCCATACCTATCACCTCGTTGCTTGTTGCCCGTGTCTTACTAGCATGCTTAGGGTTGTTTTGCTCGAGTCTGTCGTCCGTTACTTTCTGTTACTATATTACTTATGTTCTGCGGCTCGATGTTAAACAATCAACCTGTTAATGTTTGAGGTAATAATAGTTTGATGATAAGGCACCGGCAGGAGGCCCGGCGTGGTTTTGAGGCCTGCTAGTGTCGACCTTAATTAGGAAAAGGGTCTTGTCTACTGATCCATGATGAGCGCACTAACCGCATGTGGGAAGCGTGTATGGGCGCCCCCCTCAATTTGATTCGATTCGCATCTCGTCCAAATCTCCACACTTAGTTCGGGCTTTCCATTTGATGCATGCATGTGCAGGTGCGAACCCTTGGCGCCAGGGTGGAACTTTTGTAGTCGGCATTTAGGGCGGCGTGGTCTTAGAGTGCTATGAGGGTCCCCCTTTTCTTCGTGGGGGCTCGATTAGCCGCGCACGCACAGCATGTGGTTCTTTGGGCTTGATGCGAAGAAGATTTGAGTTGTGTTGAGTGCCCCGCTTGGTGGAAAGGCCATTCCATCTGGCGGGTTATTCTTACGTGTACGGCCAAATTGGTGCACCCCTGCAGGGTAAATCTTCTCGAGAAGCCGTGTTTTCCGCGGTTATGGATGACTTGGTGAAAGTACTGGCTAACAAGTACTCAGAACAACTTACACCTAACTAATGATAACTTGACTAGTAATAGTCTTATTGACACAACAACTTGAACCATCATTAATCCAACTGTGTGAGTTATCCTCGGATTGCTTCTTTGGATAAGGGGCGAGATCCAGGATGGGTTAGTTTGGAGTTCGTTATAGTTGGTTACGATACGCTATCTTATCCCCTTTCTGTTAGCCGGAAGTTGTAGCATGTTTCTGTAGTTGGTTAGTGCAGCCAGCTGCAGCATCTTTTGTATCACCCCTTTCTCTCCGTTGAACCCAAAGCATCTGTACCTGCTGTTGAAAGGTACACTTTGGTGAACTGTGAGTCTTGCTTGCCAGTACGTTTATGTACTGACCCCTTTGGGGCTGTGGTTTCCGCAGACTACGTTTCCGAGGATCCCCATGGTGGCTACTACGTGGAGTATGACGAGGCTGCTGACGAGTAGATAGCGGACCCGGGAAGGATCCGAGACTTCGTGGATGGGCTCCGTCTTTTTGTTTCCGGCCTCTTAGGCCTATTTGGATCTTGTCTGTACTCAGACACTTTGAATGCTTCCGCTGTGATGTAATGATGAATTGTTGGGACATGTGTCCTCTGGATGATTGTATTTGCTATCTCTGCTCTAGTGAGAGCTATTTGCAACTTATTTCAATCTTTTGTGTCTTAGAGATATGTTGTGATATCAGTTGTTCTAATGCCGTTGACGTACCATGTGTGTATGTTATGAAGTACGTCAATGGAAGTATCTGGATTTCTATGGGATGGTTTGCGCAGACGATGAATAGTAGAGAATGGTTGTCACACGTTTACGTATTGGCCTACTCATATTGAGATGCGGGTGCCGATATGCCCCGTAAGCCATTTATCTACTATTTAACGGACCGTGAGTATCCCCTAGAAGTCCGGGTGCGACAAAAGAGGACCTTCGAAAGGTTGATGCCACTTACGGGTGTGCTGGCGCTTCACCGGTGTCAGCAACAACGTGGAACCTGCACACAACACAACCAAAATACTTTGCCCCAACGGTACAGTGAGGTTGTCAGTCTCACTGGTCTTGCTGAAAACAAAGATTAGACGTATAGTGTGGAAAACAGTGTAGGCTTGCAGAAAGTAAAGAAAGCAGGAAATTGTTGTGGTTTTTTTAACAGTGTGTAAAATGGACCGGGGTTCATAGTTTCACAAGTGGTGTCTCTCCATAAAATATAGCACGCTGGGTGAACAAATTACAGCTGGGCAATTGAGAAATAAAGGTTGCACCGTAGTCCACAATATGACATGAAGATTACTATGCCATTTAGTGCGGGCATTACAACAAGATACATAGACCGACATACATCTGCATCTATGACTAATAATCCACCCTCAGGTTATCATCCGAACCCCCACAGGTATTAAGTTGCAAGCAACAGATAATTGCATTAAACAAAGTGTGTAATGTAAGCAATGATTATGCACGCGGGCACTCTCCCCACAGTTTTCTCCCTAATGGCAATAGCACATCCTCCCCCTTCACGTTTTTGTCACTCAAGCAAGGAAACAAGGAGGCATGAACCCACTATCAAGCATAAATACTCCCTCTTGGAGTCACTAGAAACTACTTGGCCAGAATAACCACTAGCAACAGAGAGCATGCAAGATCACAAATAACATATGCAAATAAAGACTATAATCAACTTGGCATAAGGTCAATATTCATCGGATCCCAGCAAACATAGCACAGAGAATTACATAAGATCAATCTCGATCATGATAGGCAGCTCACGAGATCTAAACATGGATGCATATGAGGAGAAGACAACCATCTAGCTACAGCTACGAACCCGTAGTCCAAGGATGAACTACTCACACATCACTCCGGAGGCAGGCATGGTGATGTAGAAGCCTCTGGTGATGATCTCCTCTCAAGCAGGGTGCCGGAAACACCTTCAGAACCCCCCTGATCTAGAGTTGACGTGACAGCGGCTGCGTAAATTTTTTGGGGATTTTGATCCGGTGTTTAGGGTTTTCCATCTGGGGGCTTAAATAGACAAAAGAGCGAAGGCGGTGGAGGCCGGGGGCCCCCACACCCATAGCTAGAGCGGCCAGGGGGCCGCGCCACCCTATGTTGTGGCCCCCCCGCTGCCCCTCTTTGGCTCCTCTTCGGTCTTCTGGATGCTTCTGGGAAAAATAGGACTTCCGGGCTTCGATTTTTCCAATTCCGAGAATATTTCCAGAACAACTTTTCTAAAACTAAAAAACAGCAGAAAAAAGGGAACTGGCTCTGTGGCATCTTGTTAATAGGTTAGTCCGGAAACGTATAAAAATGCTATAAAGAAGGGAGAAAATATGTAGCAATTGGCAAAGTATAATCATGGAGCATCAGAAATTAGGGATACATTTATGACGTATCACTCCAGAGCCCCTCTCCGGAGAAACCCTAGGCCCGCTCGAGAAAAAGACAGAATTGCCGTTATGGCCCCTCTCCATAAAGTCGGAAGGTGTAGTAAAGTGGAACTCATTTCATGGTTGTGTTTGGTTAGGCCCTATGAATACCCATGACAAAGTTAGGGCCCACCTCTTGGAAAGATTCCCCTGTTTTGCCAGATCCGGGAGTTTCGGGCTATAAGTAGTCCTGGAACCCGCTAGAGACAATCCGACGCTGGTGAATCCGTGTTACAAAGAGTGAGGGAATCTTGGGCATCGAAGACCCATGCCACACATTAACACACATTGTATGGCAAACCCTTGGTTTGGGTGGGATTCAGACGCTCTGCATCCCCTCTCTGGAGAAACCCTAGGCCCGCTCGAGAAAAAGACGGAATTGTCGTTCTGACCCTTCTATGTGAGCCGGAAGGGGGTATCAAAGTGTAACTAATTGCTTGGTTGTGTTTGGTTAGGCCCTAGGAAAAATCATGGAAAAGGTAGGTCCCACCTATTGGCGAGATTGCCCCGGGAGTTTAAGGCTCTAAGTAGTCTTGGAATCCGCTAGAGAGAATCCGATGCCGGTGAAGCCCTGTCACAAAGAGTGAGGGAATCTTGGGTATCAAAGACCCATTACACACTCTAACACACATTGTATGGCAAAAGATTTGTTTGGGTGGGATTCAGATGCTCCGGAGCCCCTCTCCGGAGAAATCCTAGGCCCGCTCGAGAAAAGACAAAACTACCGTTCTGGCCCCACTACGGGAGCCGGAAGGGGGTAGAAAAGTGGAAATAATTTCTTGATTGTGTTTATTTAGGACCTAGGAACACCCATAACAATGGTAGGGACCACCTCTTGGCAAGATTTCCACCGTTTCGTCAGATCCGGGAGTTTTGGAACCCGCTAGAGAGAATCCGACGCCTATGAAGCCCTGTAACAAAGAGTGAGTGAATCTTGGGCATCCAAGACCCATGCCACACTATAAATCACATGGTATGGAAAACCCATGGTTTGGGTAGGATTCAGACGCTCCAGAGCCCCTCTTTGGAGAAACCCTAGGCCCGCTGGAGAAAAAGACAGAATTGTCGTTCTGGCCCCTCTACGTGAGCCGAAAGGGGGTAGCAAAGTGAAACAAATTGCTTTGTTGTGTACGGTTTGGCCCTAGGAAAACCAATGACAATCTTAGGTCCCACCTCTTGGCAAGATTCCCCTTGTTTCGTCAGATCCGGTAGTTTCGGGCTCAAAGTAGTGCTAGAACCCGCTAGAGAGAATCCGGTGCCGGTGAAGCCCCTCTCCGAATAAACCCTAGGCCCGCTGGAGAAAAAGACGGAACTACCGTTCTGGCCCCTCTACGTGGGCCAGAAGGGGGTTGCAAAGTGGAACTAATTGCTTGGTTCTGTTTTGTTAAGACCTATGAACACCCATGACAATGGTATGGCCTACCTCTTGGCAATATTTGTTGGGAATATGCCCTAGAGGCAATCATGTATGATGTAATTCCCGATGTATTCATAAATTTATGAGGTCGTCCTTGTTTTGAACATCTGATATATGTCATTGAATATGTGATTCAATTGTGGAACTATGTATTCATGTTGTTCATACTAAATTGTCCTTGGTTATCAAGGTTGTGCTAGACACACACCCTAGACTAATGTGAGTGTTGGCTGATGACTTGGTTCCACTTGTCATGGGCATGGCGATGCCATTCTAACATTCACAGACTTGGCTAAAGAGTTTAGCAAGTCGGATTGACCCATATTGAGATGCAACGAGCAAGTCGTCATTTGCATGTCTCAATCAATGTAATCCTTAGACCTGAGATTGTCGCACAATCCGAGTTGTGGATCACCGACTTAGGTTCTGTCAAACGCTGTTCTGTGACAAGGCAGTTATAAAGGCAGAGTCACTACTAGAGATTTGCTTATAGCAGCATAACCTACCACAGGCGAACAAACAATTCGATGCGCCTGGGCTAACTAGCGCAGGCGAACCAGTGCACGGTGCGCCTGGGGTAAGTCTGTTACCCCAGGCGAACAACTTCCAGAAGCGCGTAGGGTAAAGTGTGGCAGGGCCACCACCACCACCCCCTGGCACTCTTCCTTTACCCCGGGCGAATACCATACTCGTTCGCCTGCGGTATAACACATACCCCAGGTGAATTTTGACTGAAGCGGCTGGGGTAAAAAGTGGACTGGGGTAGCTCCCCTTAGCGCAGGCGCACCACATCTCTTTTCGTCTGGGATAAAAAAGTGCCTGGGGTAGCACCCCTTAGCGCAGGCGCATTTCATGCCTTATTCGCCTGGGGTAACATTTGGCCTCAATAAGTGCGGCCAGCCACCCACCACCACCCCTATCCACCCCACTAACTCACTCACTAGTCCAAACTCGACCCATTAGTGCGCCTAGCTCAATCCCCCACACCCCTCCACCATTTTTAGCTAATTTAACCAATCATGTTTGTTATATTTTAGCTAGTATGCTGCCCCACTTCCCTCTTCCAAATCTCTCCATTAGATCTACTAACCGGACACTAGATCTCACCACAAATGCACCACTAGCTACTTCTAGATCTATCACTCTCTTATCGGTCGTCTCTCCGGTGATCTTCGACGTCGTCATCGCGTCTATATATTTTGCATTGTGTGTCATCTTAATAGGTGGGTGAGATTGGTCGGTGGATGAGAATTCGATCTCTTTTTCATTTTATTGTGTTGCCATGAGGATGAGTTGCCAATGTTTTGCCGAAATGTTGATTCATTTCCTTTTCGGCAAATTTCTGGCGCTCCGCGTTACACCTTTTGTAGGAAGGTCATGCCGAAATTTTCAGTGAAAACCAGATCTAGTTAATGAAACCTCTCTCTCTTGCATTTTGTAGCAATGGTCATTGCGATGAGGACAAGCGTGGTGCATAGGTACCTGCGACGCGCGACGGCCGAGATGCATCGGAACAACCGCACCGAGATAGAGTGTCCGTGTCGGAAATGCAAGCTGGGGTCCTTGTTCAAACCAGATTCTGGTAATGTGGAGAAGCACCTTCTCAGTTATAGTTTCATGGAGGGCCACACTAAGTGGATGGATGATGATGAAGACGATGATCACATCGAGACCAATTGGGCGGCGACATGTGAAGATGATCAGGAGGAGTCTGAACATGGCAATGGAGAGGACGAAGAGGCTGCCGACGGAGACGACTGTAATGAAGAAGAAGGGAGTCATGGTGATCAACAACATGAAGACGAGGACATGAACACTCCGCTAACTTCAGTCGTGCGGGACCCTCATGTTCAAGATCTTCTTCTCAAGAACACGACGACCGACGCCAGACGTAAATCTAAGATCACGCAACTAGAGATAGACTCTGCAACTCCGTTGTATGACGCAAGTCGCGGTACGGAGGAGTCACGCTTGAGAGTAGCTCTGGATCTTCTAGAGATGAAGGCAAAACACGGATGGACCGACACAAGCATGGACGATCTTCTGCGATACCTGAAGACGCACTTACCTGAAGCGAACACATGTGCTAGTAGTCTACAGGAGGCCAAGAAAATCGTGTGCCCCCTCGATTTACCGCACACAAAATACCACGCTTGCGTCCGTGACTGCATAATTTATCGTAACGAGCACGCGGATCAGATCAAATGTCCGGTGTGCGGTGCTGATCGTTACAACAGGGGGACGAAGAAAGCTCCTAGAAAGTTGTGTGGTACTTTCCACTCATTCCCCGTCTGCAGCGGTACTTCGTGGACCCCAAGGAAGCAAAGCTCATGTGCTGGCACGAGGACAGAAAGAAGGCGGTGCTGAGCGATCCAGAACGTGTTGAAAAACCAGTGCTAACACACCCTTCGGATGCACGTCAGTGGAAAGCATTAGACGCATTCGATGAAGAATTCGGGAACGACCCAAGGAACATCAGGCTTGGTACGAGCACCGACGGTCTCAATCCGTTTGGCAACCAGAGCAGGAAACATAGCACCTGGCCCGTGTTTGTATGGATGTACAACCTCCCCCAGTGGCTGTGTCTGAAGAGGAAGTACATACACATGAGTATGCTGATTCAAGGGCCGACCCAGCTAGGGAGCGATATCAACCTGTATCTCGAGCTATTGAAGGAGGAGCTAGACACGTTGTGGGAGAAAGGGGTGGAAACATGGGACGCCTTCAAAGAAGAAACTTTTCGTATGAGAGCCGCACTGATCACGACGGTGCAGGACTATCTCGGATATGGATATATTGCGTGTCAGGTGTGCCATGGACACAAGGCTTGTGTCAGGTGCATGGAATTTACCCCGTTTCTACAGCTACACAAGGATCCCGGATCTTCTAAAACCGTATACATGAGGCATCGAATGTGGCTACCACAGAACAACCCGTGGAGAAAGCGCGGAGACCTGTTCAACGGTAAAGATGAGCTCGATCTATCTCCACACAAGAGAAGAGGAGAAGATATCGATACTCTATTGAAGAATTGGAAAACGTGTCCTCCGTCGGGAAAGGTACAGAAGCGGAAGCGAGGAGAGAAAGAAATACAGGAGAGAAAAAGTGTCCTCCGCCAGAAGGACCGCTCTTGGGGGTATGGAAAAGGAGGTCCGTGTTTTGGGGCTTGTGGTACTGGCCAATCCTCGGAGTGCCTCACTGACTTGATGTCATGCATATCACGAAGAATGTGTGTGAGAGCTTGCTTGGCAGCCAGTTCAACATGCCAGATAGAACCAAAGACGGGCAAAAATCAAGATACGACCTGATGGTCCTGAATATCAGGAGCGAGCTTCACTTACCGCCTTCTACGCATGAACAGACGGAGGAGGACGAGGATGAGGTGGAGGAGATGGACGACCGCAAGCGGAAAAGGGCTAAGCAACACCAAACTCACTGCCTGAAACCCTCTTGCTTCACTCTAAGCCCCGACGATCTCGCGCAAATATTCAATTGCCTCCTCGGAGTGAAATTTCCCTTACGTTACGCGGGGCTGATAAGCAGATACATAGACGCGGAGAAAAAAAGCTTCAGCGGGATGAAGTCTCATGACTGTCACGTGATGATGACGCAGATACTTCCGGTTGCAATCAGAGGGATAATGGAACCGCACGTCCGTCAAACGCTCACTGGCCTGTGTAACTTTTTCGACGTCATCACTCGGAAGTCGATAAGCGTGAAGAAACTCGGAAGGCTGCAGGAAGAGATCGTCACCATCCTATGCGAGCTTGAGATGTACTTCCCACCTGCCTTCTTTGACAATATGGTACATCTATTGGTCCATACCATGGACGATATCACCAATCTTGGGCCGGCATTCTTGCACAACATGATGGCTTTAGAAAGAATGAACGGGATCATCAAATCATTCGTTTGTAACAGGGCACACCCGGATGGAAGCATCGTCCAGGGATTTCTCACCGAAGAATGCATCTCTTTCTGCAAGAATTTTCTAGGCGATGAGAAGCCAGCTGTTGGTTTGCCCGCAAACAAGCACCTTGACAGGTTCATGGGGGTAGGCCACAACACTAGAAAAAGGGTAATGGACGCGGACACCTATGGTCGGAGAGCCGACTTTGATAGGGCCCACCTAGTAGTGTTACAACACATCGACGATGTCGACCTTTGGATAGAAGAGCACAAAACCGCGATAAAAAACAGTGCTCACATGCCGATGACGGAAGATGAGATATTTAGAGCACACAACTCCTCTTTCGCGACATGGTTCAAGAAGCAGATTGATGCCGATCCCCCGCCAATGACATGTCAGAAAGATAAAATTGTATTGGCCTTGTCATATGGCCCCGCGCCCAATCTGATGACTTATCAAGCATACGACATCAATGGGTACACATTCTACACGGAGGAAAGAGACAAAAGTAGCGACTATCAAAACTCGTCTATAATGATGGAATCTTACACGGACGAAGAGATTAGAAGATACTACGGAAAGTTCGAGGAAATCTGGGAGCTTGACTATGTTGGGGTAAAGCTGCCGATGTTCAATGTCAGATGGGCTACAAACGTCACGAAAAAAGACGAATATTTCACCACTATGTCGATGTCTGAAGCCAACAAACCCAAGTCCAAGAACCCCGCCGCGCAAAATGAGCCCTGGGTATTGGCTAAGCACGTGGAGCAATGCTTCTTCATAACCGACCCGACAAAGCCTAGTCGTGTTGTCGTAAGGAGAGGAAAAAGGGCCCTCGTCGGAATGGATGGAGTCGTCGATGAGAAAGACTTCGACGGCTAAGTCGGAGACCCGATGATGGAAGAACTCGGTGAAGACGATGCACCATACACCACAAGAAGAAGCAGGACCACACTACCTAGGGCAGGTCTTCCATACACAAGAAGAAGTCACGATATGGCGGTCACGTATTCAACATCGACTAAGAAAGGCAAGAGTAAGATTGTGACGAAAGGTTGAGAGAGGGAAATACTCGCGATATATGTATGTACTTTTTTGAAGTGAGAAACAAAGTAGCAGCGGGCTAGTATACCAATCGCTAAATCAATCTACATGTATGGTATCTCGCTAAATCAAACTATATATATATGTATCCACGATATATATGCTCGATGTATCCCCCTGCTAAATCATCACTTGCGCTCTCACTTCTCGTTGCCTAACTCATTACCCACCCTAACAAACACAGAAACTTACCACAGGCGCATAAACTCCAAAATGCGCCTGGGGTAACTTTACCGCAGGCGCACAATGATAAAATGCGCCTAGGATAAGAGCTGTACCGCAGGCGCATAGGGTGTAAGGTGCGCCTGGGGTAAGTGATCGGATTTTTCCCATTTTCACCACATTTTATATTTTTGTTTATGATTTTAGAAATCAACTACCAAGTTATAGGATGTATTCCTATATTGTTTGTTGACTAAAATGTTCTTCGTTCTACCTTCCAAATTGCTATGATACAATTGTTAGGTTTTTTGAAAGCAACCACACCCATCTCATCGTCTATCGAGCTACGTTTTAATATAGCTATCATATATTTTGATAGCAATAAAACTATATAGCTATATTAATATAGCTATAATTATTTTAATAGCAATAAAACTATCAATATATAACTATCATATATTTTAATATAACTATCAATAAAATTTTAAATAGCTACCAGATTATTTTAATATAGCTATCATATATTTTGATAGCAATAAAACTATATAGCTATAATTATTTTAATAGAAATAAAACTATCAATATATAACTATCATATATTTTAATATAACTATCAATAATTTTTTTAAATAGCTACTAGATTATTTTAATATAGCTATCATATATTTTGATAGCAATAAAACTATATAGCTATATTAATATAGCTATAATTATTTTAATGGCAATAAAACTATCAATTCTTACCGTAGGCGCATTTTGGCCAGGATTCGCCTGGGGTAAGGCTATGTGGGCCCACGACATAACAAATCGGTTGAACTTTACCACATGCGCATTTTGGTCAGCATTCGCCTGGGGCAAGAGTTAGCGTAGGCGCATTTTTCTGGTTATTCGCCTGGGGTAAGATCCCACAGTGCTAACTACCGCGCGCTTCCTTCTCTCTCTCGCAAAACAGATCGAAATCTCAACCTGTTTCCCTCTCTCGCGATCCCCAATTCGCATGGCCACCGTCGTCTCCGTCGCGAGCACGCCGTCGTCGAGCAGCAGGAGGAGGAGCGGGAGTCGAGCACGCCGTCGTCGAGCAGCAGGAGGACGAGGGCGTCGTCGCCCACGCCGTCCCCGTCTCCAATCGCCCCCACGCCGTCGTCGAGCCGCAGGGAGGAGCTCATCGCCGTCGTCGTCCCCGTCTCCAATCGCCCACGCCCCTCGTCCAGGTCAGTCCCCTCCCTCCTCTTTCCTAGCCCCTTGCCCTGTTGATGTTGCCGCGGCGCCGCCCTTGCGCCCCGCTCCCGCCTCCTCCTCCGCCTCCTGGCCCTAGGCCCGAACCATATATCCCATTGCCTCTCCTCCTGCTCCTCCTCGATTAATCCCAACTCTATAAAACTGCAGACCCTTTGTACTGCGTCTGCATTATTATAAAGCGAATCCTCAACAGTGTAGGTAGATGCTTCAAGTTCAGTTGGGGAGCATATAATTCTCATACTGGGGCGAGCTGAACTGAACTCCATCATTGCTTCAAGTTGAACCGTACTTTACAGCCATTGAGATTCTAGTTCCAGGTCACAGGTCTTTATAAAAAAAAGCAACATGATACTGCTACTCGTTGTGATTGTGATGCATTTTCGTAGAAAAAGGATGTTAATTTCTTACAACACCAAACACAATAGGAAACTCTTCTGATGAATCTAATAAATGCATTTTCGTGTTGTGATTGTTCATTATTTTTCTATACAATTGCCTAAACTTAAATAAATTTAACTTAGTATAAAGCCCAACTTCCATTTATATGAAATGGTTGGTGTTTATTATAGCTTTTCTACTGTTTGTGCCCAACATTTACTTTCAGTTTGCGTTGTTAAGAAGCATGATTTGCGTTGTTCAGTTTGCTTCTTGGTCATGCTCTTTGAGTGCATACTTGTGTTAGAGATATAACATTTTGAATTTTTGAAATGGTTAGTTTGGATCTTTCTTTCCATAAGCTGATAGGTTATCAATCTTTACTGACCAGTATGCTATATCACCTAGTTGTTCCTGCTCTTTTGTGTTGAGATGTTTTTGTCAAGTATAGTACTTGTGTTGCATAGCTGTATATATTTGGTACTTTATTAGTACCAATTTGTGTCTGGATACCTCAATAAAGTCATAGGTGAAAATGTTGGCAAGTAATTTGGCTCCCCTGTTTGGTTCCTTGACTGCCCTGTTTGGAAAATGTTGGCAAGTATGTTGGTCCTGCCTTTTGCTTCCTGCGCTTCTTATTTGAGTGTCCAGAATCTAATGCACTGTACTATGTGCCCGTGTTTCTATGGGAAGTTAATCATGGTCTGGTTTCACGAGAATGATTATTCTTTGCTTCTTTCCACAAAAATAGAAAATCTGCAGTATTTTATACTCAAGCACACTGGTGGATCTACGGATACTACTCATGGAGTCGGTATTTTCCTAAAAAATGAGCAGTGTCTCATTTTTCTTGTGTGTTATCCTTCCATATGTTTCTGTGTGCACAGTTTGGTATCCTTGAAGAAAATGTTGACATGAACTGGTTGCATGATTCTGTTTATGAAATTTGTTCTGCTAGAAAAAATGTTCATTTATAAGAAAATTAAGGAATTAAGAAATTTTGGATGTAAACCAGTTGGTCCCGATTTTTTTAAAACCTGCCTGAAATTTTGTTTGTCCTGGGCTGGCTTCGAAACAAATTATAGTAGACGTTTGGGTGTGTCGAAATAAAGTAAACGTGGCAGCTAGAAAGCATACTGCGAGGTAACCCAATCAATTAGTGTGGAGAAGAATATCACACGATACAAAATTGTGAATACATAAACAGGTGGAGGGCCAACAGATAAAGGATGAAGCAGTGCTCTTTTTCATTCTAGATGATTGCTCTGTTCAGTTCATGTTGATTGCTTATTTTCTTCTGAAAGATATCTGCGGCTTCGTACTTTTGATTGCACGCCCTAGAATTAAGGTGTCGAGGCAGAATTGCCTGGTCGTGTCATCTTCGTTTCTTGGTCAAAGTCTACATCTTTCTACGCACATTTTCCCTGTTTTTGTCTAGATATTTCGACTTTCCTAGGTATCCCTCACAGTACCATGCATTAGTAAGTACAGTAGTACCCATTAGCTGCTTCAGTACCATGATTTGCTTGCCTTTACTGAAGTATGTCACTGCCGACATCTGGCATTGCCACGGATTTCATTTACTGAATTCCTATGGGTTCAACGTTGTTTCATCAGGCAGTTTTGATCGGTCTTCGGTAGCAGCACCCTTTGTTTTTCGTGTAGTCACTTATAAAATTCAGCATTGGGCAACAAAAGCACTAGTTTACTGATCCATTTAGCGCCGTGTACGTACCCACTGCCAGAGAACATGGGTCTTGCCTCTCAAAAGAAGCCCTCATGCAATCTGGGGATCCTGAAAGAGCTTCATCGTCCTGTGGTGAGTGGGTGTAACCATCCTTGCCACCAGTTTTAGCATATAATTCTTCTCCACTCAGTCCTCCAGCAGACCTGCCAAACAACAATGTCTTGACCCTTTTCTTTACCAAAAGAATACTAGTACACTGGTAGCATGAGTTCTAGTATAAATAGCACCAGTGGTACCATAAGCTTAGTTACAAGCTAAGGCCCAACGTTGAACCCATAGGAATTCAGTAAATGCTTTCTTATATTTCATATTGCCCGCAGGAACGGTTCCTGGGAACCTGGGAAACCTGGGAGTAAACCTGGGAAACAATCTAGTTAGCAATGTTCTCTGTACTTGGTTATTAAACCTGGGAACCTGGGAGTAAATCTTGATGTACCAGTTCTGTACTTGGTTATGAAAATAATGCTCAAGTTACAGGTTGCATGATTGCTATGAAAAAGTTCATTTTGGAAATATTGCAGGGAATCTGGGATTTTTTTGGCATGATATCAATTCATGGGAGTTTTTGTGGCATGTGAGATGACATCAAGAAGTTGTTTTTTTTTGCCATGTGTGCATTCTATTTATGTTGTAGGTACATTGAGTGCCAATGTTTTGCCGGAACGTTGATTCATTTCTGTTCCGGCGAATTTATGGCACTTCGGCATGATCATTTATAGCCGAGGTCATGCCGATTTTTTCTGGTGACTAACCTAGTATATGTTTTGTCTACTGCTAGCTAGGCATGTCTTCTTCTACTACGGATCCGGCTTTATTGGACCACTACATCCTTATGGCCAGAGAGTCACATGAGGAAGAGAGAGCCAATGATGGCGGTGACGATCGGACGACTGACCAGCCCCCCGATGTCGAGCCCCACAATGATGACGGGCTCACCGGTGGCGAGGAGGAAACCACTGATAGTGGCGCCGGGGGTCCCTCAGGGAGCGGCACGACGGGAAAGAAGCGTCGGCAGCGAGCTCCGAACAAGGTCGGCACCGTTCGAGAGAAATTCACGGGGGTGGATCCTTCTAGTGGCACGCCTGTGATGCCATTGGACCTTGTGAAGGGGTACTATCTCCAACTTGGCGCGATCCTTCGAGACGTGGTCAATGTCAACGAGCCGACTCTCAAGAAGAAGCCAACTCTGCGCGCCCAACTCATCTCGAGGCTGCACTCGCGGTACGAGTTCCCTCCCCCCTACAACAACGAGAATCTGAAGGGCAACCTGGTGAACAAACTCGCCCTCACTAGATTCACCAAAGCCCTGAGCAATTACAAGACTATGGTGAGGGCGATGATTAGGGAATCGACACCATTCGAAGAGATCCATCGCCACTTCCCGCGGATTACGCCCGATGACTACAAGACTTTCCTATATAACGAGTCGCTTGATTTCACTAAGAATCAAACGGAATGGGGGAAGGAGCTAGCGTCAAAGAACATCGGTCACCACAATCTCGGCTGTCGTGGCTATAACGGGAAGGAGCCAATTTGGGCGAAAGAGGACCAGGCCTACATTGAAAAAGGGATTGAGAACCCTTACGCCAAGTATGCCCATGACCCGCAATTCGAGAAATTCATGAGGTCGAGGTACAGAAAAGTAACTCCGACCGGGGAACTTGTCTCGGACCCGAAGATGGTGGAGGTTGTTACTTTGGTCACAGACGATAGCGTGAAGAATGTTGAGAAGCTAGTGGTAAGAAATTTACCATTTCATGCAACTCATCATCATCAAGTCCATGATTTCATTCTAGTACGAAACCATTTCTAAACCGTTCATATGTTGCTTCTGTAGCTAGAAGAACAACAGCTTGAATCTTCCTCGTCGCAGACGTCGACGGCCAAAGTCGCGTGGGATAAGCCTTTCATCAGGGGGTATAACAAGGAAAAGAGCCAGGACCCTCTGAAAAGGCCGCACTTAGGTCGTATCACCGGCGGCGGACTTAATAAGAAGCACGCCAACTATGGCTTGGCTGAGCCCAGCACTAAGGAGTCGCGGGCGGCGAAGAAGAGCCAGTCGATCGAGGAGGCGGAGGCGCTGAAGAAGAAGGTCCATGACTTGGAAGCAAACATGGAGAAGAGGATTGAGGAAAAGGTGGGGGAAAAGATGAATGCGCTCATCCCCGCCGTATTTGAAAAATTATGTGGCTACATCGCCGGGGGCTCACATGGGGCTGTTACCGACGATCAACATACCGTCGATGTTGGTCGTGCCCGCCGCGGCCGCCGCCGGTGGTCCGTCGACGTCGGCCGTGCCTGTCGCCCCCGCCATGCCCGACGCGCCTGCCCCCGATGGACCGTCGACTGTGTCCGGCGCGGCCGATGCTCCGTTGCTCAACGAGCCCATCATCACCTGTGGTCCCTCGACGTTAGCCGAGCTCAATGCCCTCACGTTAAATTATTGACCGTCTCAAGCTGTAGCCAGTTCAATATAACCGTACTCTATGACCTATCCATGCATGTTCTTGCAGGCTGACGCGACGGGATGCACCTTCCTGCTAAAAGTGGGCAGCGAGTTGAAGGATGTTGCAAAGGGGAGCATCTTGCAGCCACTATCCCGCAAGTACCACTGCAGAGATATACCGGCCAACGAGCTTCGGGTTCGCGTCGATCTGGTGCTACCGGGATTCGGGACTTGTATCCTCCTAATCAACCCGCCAATGCCGACAGCGAGCTGAATCTCGGCCAACTAGACAATCAAATCTTGCAATGGCCGAAAGCCCTTATTCGGCTGAACACGACGTCAGGGTCGGCGCCAACCCAAGGCATGACCGTCACCACTACACCTGTTGCGCCTGCGGCAAGCCAACAAGACAAGGTCCAACATGGCAATGTCCTCTCTCCACCTCCGGTGGATCCTCCTCCTCCCGAGCACGAGACGTCAAATGCGTAGCAACATCACGAGCATGAGACCCATGACGACTACATGGATATTGAACTTGCTCCCATTGACGATTTCATAAATCAGTTGGATGGCGAGAAGCCGGTTCCTCCGGAGTTACCCACCAGAATTCTTGATATCCAGAAGAAGGTAGATGGCGGAGAGGGCGGTTCTTCTGAGTTACCCACCAGAAAACCGGATATCCAGAAGAAGCTAACCTATTCCCAAGAAACTCCCGAGGAGCAGACGGGCTTTACGGCTCCACAGCCTATGCTGGTTACCCCGAATACACTCCGTGCTACGGCTGAGGAGGCGGTAAAACAAAGCGGCACTCCCATCTGCTTGAGGCCGAAGAAGCATCGGAAGAGGCCGGCAGCCAACAAGAAGAAAGGTGGTGCCTCCTCTAGTAGCCAGCCAGCGGCCGCCCGAGTCCTGGACCGTTTGCCGCCCGCCGTCCCGTGGAGGAAGGTGCATCAGATAGGTCAGCCGATGCTGCCGCCAGAGGTTGTCGCTGTCATGGGTGGTGACATGAGGACCATCAACGACGGGATTTTGTTCAAAGAGAATGAACTTCTACGTGAGAAAAATCCCTCCTACCCGCTATACGTGGTCAAGGTGCCCCGATCCGTGGGCTTTGTGGATACAAATCCCGCAGAGGTGTTCTTCATCAGATACGAAGACATATTCAGGGTCTTCCACTTGGGAAAGCTCGACCAAAGCATTGTCCGCCTGGTATCGCTCGGCATGGCGCATAATATGGTCATGGAGAATACCCCGCACATCGCGAATATGGACCCCTACTACATGAATGAGGACTACTTGCGGTCACCTGCGGACCGGGTTGTTATCACGACTTACATAACGGGTTTTTTGATAGATAACAAGTATAAGAACGCCATTCTCACGCCATACTTTCCCAAGTAAGTAGTCCTCTCCGCTTCCCGTCATTACATTCTTTCTAAAATCTCCTTAGTATTCCGATTGATGATATTGATGGCTTGTTCGAAATGTTCTGCGCAGAAACGGAGGATGCGTACTCATCATCATGGAACCGCATTGGTCGGTATGCACTTATCTCGATGCGGGTAGGGCGGTGCAGAAGGACTACACCGACATAAGAGCTATTCTTAATAGTGCCCTCAACAGCTTCGCCGCCGATTTAGGCAAGCCCATAAAAAAGGAGAAACTAGTCCGAGGCGCCTACGTGTGCACCCACGTAACAAACTTCCCCTGCCTCAAGCAATCGGAGCAAGAATCTGGGTTGGAAGCTTGGTATGCCATCTTTCAGATGAGGGAGTAAGGATGCCCAACAGGTCCAGCTACCAAGTCATCTCCGAGACCTGACCACAAAGATGGCCAACACCCCCGATGAATATGTGCGGGCTGAGTTCCGTCGCATCCAGCGGAGGATCTGCACGATACTCTCGTCGGATGTCATCACTCGGGGTGGCTTGTTCTTCCACGGCCACGCACCACCGAGCAACCGTGACATAGAAGCACACCTACGAGATCAACGTGACACCCGGACATTCAACACGCTATAAGGCGTTCGTCCGTTCCCGGCGAGACCATAGGATTGACAAAATGTTAGTATACACTTGCATCATATAACTTTTAGTCCTTTATTTGTTGTGTTTTATTCGTAAACCTTGATGCTTCTATTTTTTAATAGTTATTTGCGGTCTATTATCACTTTCGATGCTAAACTCGTATTTTTGTCCTATGCACAGATGACATGGTATGTTGTGTATGTCGGTAGGGTTCCCGGAGTCTACGACGACTGGGACCAATGCCGGAGTCAGGTGCACGGTTTCAGCGGCAACAGCTACAAGGGGTACAAGACCATGGTGGAGGCGGAAGCTCGATACGCCACTTACCTAGCGAGAGAGAAGACGAGGGCCCGGATGACCACCTTTGCCATCGCCGTGCTTATACTCCTTGTACTCCTAGTGTTGATGCTACTTGTAGTTTTCCTTGTCTAGATAATTAAACTATCGATTTGTTTGAACTATCTCGCTTCGAGACTATTGTTCGAGACTATGTAATATTTGTTGAACTATGTGGTGATGATCGAGACTATTGTTCGAGACTATGTGTTGATGATCGAGAATATTTCTGTTATGAAACTTTATTCTGTCATTTTGCTGTCATTTTCATACTTATTTCTATCAATTTGCTGTAATTCTGTTATTTTTGTTTCTTTTATTTTTTGACACAGCAAAACCATACCCCATGCGAATAGGAAATTATACCCCAGGAGAATCTGTACCCTAGGCGCACAGTGCCTGTTCGCCTCAGGTAAAAGGCTTACCCCAGGCGCATAGGGCCAATTCGCCTGGGGTATGTCAAGTTACCACAGGCGAATTTTTCAGTTCGCCTGCGGTAAGACATTACCGCTGGCGATGTGGTCCCAGGCGAACTGGAATTCGCCTGCGGTAGCCTATTTTGGTGCGCCTGCGGTAGCCTTTTCCCTAGTAGTGAGTTCGGGTCGAATGAGAAGCAAGCTGCATGATGTGGATAATCAAGATGGGATTTTCCCCTCCGAATGGAGAGATATTCTTTGGGCCCTCTCGAGTGATATGATTCCGGAAGCATGGCCATGCGCAACTCAGTTAAGTGTTAACTGAGTCTGTTGACTATGAGTTAGTCAGATGAATCATATATCACGGACCGAGAAGAGAGTTGAGCTATTAAGGGATGACGATAAATCGCCTATAGTTCGACAAGGTATATGGTGAGGCAAAAGGGACTAAGATGAATGTCACATTGGAAGGTATGTCGTCATGACTCAATGGGACTTGGTAGTCGGCCCGTTCTGCTAGGAGCCGCTACCGATTGATCGATTGAGAGTTGGACTCCAATCGTGTCCAAGTCGCCATGAGCCTGCAGGGTCGCACACTTAAGAGCGGGGGCAAGTGTATTGGTCGGGTTGGACCTGAACCGGAAATGGACTGGGTTTGTGAGTCGGACTCACAGAGGGAATGGGCCACAAGAGTTGTGAAGCCCACTACCACTCACTATATAAAGAGGGGCGCAGGTTGCCTAGAGGGCACGTTATTCCACTCCCATGTGTTGGGAACCCTAGCCCCACTCAGTCCAGCCGTCGCACCGGACCTAGCAGTTCGCCGTCGGAGCTCCTCCTCGTACGTGTGGATACCGACAAAGGTGCTGTACGTTCAGCACTTCGACGATCGCGGGATTGGATTGGCTGGATCGAATCGTGGGACTAAACTGCATCGACGCGCTGCATCGATAATCCGCACCTGCGCGTCTAGTGGTGATCCTCGTGGCCTTCTACCTCGGCTAGATCTTGGAAGTACCGCGTAGGAAAAAGTTTTGTTTATCTCTACGCGTTCCAACAGTGGTATCAGAGCGGTAGATTCTGGTTTTAGGCTCGAGATCCGCACATATGTGATATGTAGTTAGCGTTAGCTGTGATCTAATTGCTGTTTTGGTGGTCGTTCTATAAGATAGATCGGTTTTGTACAAGGTTGATTGGATCAATCGTACTCGGGGTTAATGGATGATATGGTTTCCGCGATCATAATGTTAAGGTCGTGGAACAATTTACCCCTACCGATCGGTTTCCGCCATCGGGGTATACCATGACACATAAATCCAGTCTTGGTGATCGAAGATCAAAGAGTTTGATCGAATCGGAATACATATCAGATTTGGGTAAAATCGTTTTATCCGATGAAGAAATTCATGTTCGGAATGCAGATGAGATCTGCGTTTTCCAGTTGCGGGACCACCGGCTTCGCCCTGTCGTAGCTCCTTAGATGTCGTTACGAGTTTCACAACGCCTGTAGATATCGTGTCTATGCATAACTTGTTTTTGCAGGAAGTTGTGAATGGTATGGATTATGTGCATATGATGTGTGTAATCCATACATGATCTGCGTATCATGTTTTTGTCACCCGGTTGGAGCCTAGGTGCTGTCATTTTATTGTATAACGGCCCGCGTGTCGGATTCTCTATGTAATTTTTCATTTACTAGCTAGTGTAGCTTGTTGGAGAACCGGGATGACATCCAAGTCGATGTACAAGTCGGCTACATGGAGTAAGATGGCACGTGACAAGAGTTGGCACGAGTCGACTTACAAGCTTTGTGGAGATGGAGATCACCATGAAGAGAGCCATACCATTTCACATTATAATTTTTGTATTTGTGTTATTGTTATGTCTCTTTTTACCTCTATTTAGATAGTTGGTAGATTTTAATTCCTCAAAGAAGGTCTAGTCGGTCGCACCGCCAGTGCTGCACCATCACAAGTCGGACAGTCTTGGTAGTGGGCTCATGAAATTGAGGTGCTACCAATTCTTTCTGATTAGATGGGTTTGAATCGGACGCTTACAGCGGAAGCACTTGGTAAGCTAGACGAGTCCATCACAACGGTTGTGGGGCTCGGGGCGAGGTAGGTTGGGAGCCGGCGCATGTGATGCCACCCAACTAACAGGAGTCGTATTGGATACGATTGGCAAGGTGTTGCCTACCTAGATAACTTGACGGATAGCGGTGATGCTAAAGCTCACTAGTCGGCTTGCTTATTTAGGATCTTGAATCACTCAGCAACCAACGGAGGGGTGTTGGTTCTAGTGGGAGCATAAGTATTAAAGCGTTTAATATGCCTGCTCTTTTATGAATACATGTCTTAAGTGTTTTGCATATTTTCTGTTGTAGATCAATGGCACCTAGCAACCTTCCTCAGTTGTCGACTTTTGCGTTGAGGTCAATCCTAGAGAAAGATAAGCTTAATGGAACTAATTTCACGAACTGGTGTCGTAATCTGAGGATAGTCCTCAAGCATGAAAAGAAAGAACATGTTCTAGAAACTCCACTTTGTAACATCCCAAGTATGAAAACTCCCCTTAGAATGATTGATTTCTTGTTTATTTAAGTATTGCATCATGTCATCATATTGTTGCATTTGTTTCTGTTGTGTTGCATTTGTTATTCTTTGTTTTCACCATGAAAGTCAAACAATTTCAAATGCTTGTTTTCATACTTGTTCTGTTACAACTTTTGGAACCAAAATAACAAATAAAAACACCCCTTTTATTCTTTGTTTTTCACTTCTCAATTTGTTGCTTTAATCAAACCAATTTTCCAATCAATTAATTCAAGCAATTACTCTAAATCATTTCAAATTCAAACCAATCCTCAAAATCTTTAATCTTTTGAATCAATGAAATTCACCACTAATTTGAATTCATTAAATCACTTTTAAACCCTAAAGAAAACCCTATTGAAAATACCTTGTTTTTCTATTATTAACCAATGTTGCAAAATTCAATTAAATTGGGTTTAATTTTAAACAGCAAGCACACATTTGAAATTTGAAAAACAAAAACTCCCAAGTGGTTGCATTTCAACCAAGGATCTTATCCAAAATTTTCCAAATTTTTCTATCAACAACAACCTATCTTTTTTATCCAAAAGCAATTGCTACAAAAAAAAAACAGTACAGAAAAAAAAGGGAGAGAAGAGAAAAGGCAGCAGCTAGCTAATCTATCCCAGGCCCAAGCCCACTTCTCTTCGGTTGGCCCAGTACCCCTCCCCGTCGCTGTCTTCCACCTCTGGCTGTCGTCATCACAGTACGAACACGATCAGAACCAACCGATCCCTCCTCCTCCACTGGATGCGTCGCCGTACGAGCCCGGAGACCGCTATATCTAACCTACCCCTCCCCCTCGCCTGCTAACCCTAGCCCTTCTCCCTCAAGCCGCCACCCTCTCTCTTCCTTCCATCTCCTCCAACTCCCTCTCTCTCTGAACATCTGTGCACCCTCTGAACCTTCCATGGCCGAAAGTTCAAGCCCTTGGCGCCGCCGCTACGCTCGTCCTCCGGCCAAGGTATCTGCGGGAATGGAACCGTGGTGGGTTCCTCTTCGACTCTCGTGAAGGAGCGGAGACGGGAGGTTGGCCGTAGCCCCGCCGCCGTCAATGTCTTCTCCACCGCCGGCCTCCCTGCAACTGCTGCTCGACCCGCCTGTCCGCCCCCAACCCTCCTGCTCGAGGGCACGAAGGTGAGCGCCCACCTCCTCTTCCCCCATCTCGCCTCCTTTCCCTCTCCTTGGCCGCACCACACACCGCCCGCAACCGCCCCACGGCCCCCTCCGGCGAGCCGCCCTCGCTGGCCATGGTTCGATCGAACTCTGTACCTGTTCGTGGTTCAGTTATCTTCAGGAAACCATAGCGCAACAGCAACACATAGCCCCCTAGCCCCCCTTCTCTGTCACAAGATTGGCTCCACCCCACTGGTTTGGTTCCCCTTGTGTAGTCAAGAGGTGGGGGGATCGAATCCCACCTCCCACCAATAAAAACAAGCTTTTATTTTGCAAGGTTTTGGTACTGGAACTTCCAGCATATCACCAATAGGCCCCTGGCACTTAAAATCTAGCCCTGGAAAATATTTCCTAAGTCCCTAGATCATAAAAAAATGGCAGATTTGCACTATTTCTTGTAAATGGCATAATAAATTCATTTTAACTCCAATTCCAACATTTTTTATATGTTTTCAATACCAAATTAAGTGTTCTATCCAAATATAAAATTTGTTTACTGTTTTGAATATTTTAAATTGGTGCAAAATTTGAAAACTTGTCAAATTCACTTAAATTTGCAAAATTCATAACTTGTTCATAAAAATTCCAAATTTCACAAACCAAATATGTTTTCCAATCAATTTTTCATGTACTTTCCAAATATAAATTTTGTTTGCTGTTTTGAATAAATTAAATTGCTGAAAACAACTGTTTCTTGTTTATTGCATTTAAAATTGCCAAAATAATAACTTGCTCATTTTAAATCCAATTTCCACAAATGAAATATGTTTTCCATGCAAAATTAAACCACCTTTCCAAATATAAAATTTGTTTCATGTTTTGAATAATTAAACTTGGTTAAATAATTTAAATCTTATTTAATTCATTTAAAATTGCTAAATTCCTAACTTGATCAAAACAAATTCTTTTGGGACATATAAAATATGTTTTCAAACCATAAAAGCATAACATTTTCAAATATGAACTTCACTCAATGTTTTGAACAAATAAAAATTCAAATAAGTTCATGTTTGAATTAAATTCATTTAATTCTTGCTTAAACTTGTTTAATTCATAATAAATACATCCTAATTCCAATTTCAATATTTGAAACATGTAATCCAACTAAAATCTTGTTTTCTTTTCAAATATAAACTTTGTTATCTATTTTGAACAATTTAACTTGATGAAAACAATAATTGTTTGTGTGACATGTCTAAGTAACCAAAACTTTCCAAAATTAACAAAACATTTCCAAACTTGTTTTATTCCTTTTCCTTTGCATCTATCATTGTTATTTTGTTGTTATCTTGTCATCATCATCATGCATGCATCATGTTTAACCACTTACACTTGTTAATCAAATGTAGATCATTGCTTCCACCTTAACCATTTGCATCCATATGCAATTCACATTGCATATGGGTCCAATTAAATTGTGTTATCTTGTCAAGTAGTTTATTTTGATGCATCTATTAACTTGACATGCATCATCCCATGATTGTGCACTATGCCATGATATTGATTGTCTATCTTTTCTGCAATGTTTGTTTGCTTCTTCCCGGATAAACGACGACGTTGAGACCGACGATACTTACGACATCCCTTCTAAGGATTTAGCTCAGTACCAGGCTACTGGGTTTGCAGGCAAGTTATCACTCACATGAACCACTGTGTTCCTTTCAACATTGATTACCGATACTTTCCGTTGTTCTTTCCTGCTAGCCTTAGTAGTAGTTGTTTCTGTTACGAACCTATCACATGAATCCCTTAACCTTGATATTGCCTCACCTCCATACCTAAAACCCCTTGCTTGTTGCCTTAGTCTTATCTAGCATGCTTAGGTTGCTTTTGCTCGAGTCTGTTATCCGTTACTTTCTGTTACTATACCATTTACGTTGTGGGGGCTCGATGTTTAATCAATCAATCATGCTAATGTTACTATTAATAATAAACTTTGATGATAAGGCACCGGCAGGAGGCCCATGAGAGGTTTTGAAGCCTGCTAGTGTCGACCCTAATAGGAAAAGGGTCTTGTCTACTGATCCATGATGAGCGCACTACCCGCATTTGGGAAGCGAGTATGGGCGCCCCCCTCAACTTGACCTGATTCGCATCTCGTCCAAATCGCCTCATTTAGTTCGTGTTTTCCATTTGCCGCATCATGTTTTTGCGAGCCCAGGCCAGGGTGGAACTTTCGTAGTCGGCATATAGGGGGACACGTTCTTAGAGTGCTATGAGGGTCCATTTTCTTCTGGGCTCGATTAGCCGTGCGCCCAAGGTGCTTTGGGCTTGATGCGAGGAATGGTTGGTTGTGTTGAGTACCCCGCTTGGTGGAAGGGCCTTTCCATCTGGCGGGTTATTCATGAGTGTACGGCCAAATTGGTGCAACCCTGCAGGGATAATCTTCTCGAGAAGCCGTGTTTTCCGCGGTTATGGATTACTTGGTGAAAGTACTGGCTAACAAGTACTCAGGACAACTTAAACATAATGATCAAACATGTTACACTCAATGATTAATAATTTGACTAGTAATAGGCTTATTGACACAATAATTTGAACCATCACTATTACAACTGTGTGAGTTATCCTCGGATCGCTTCTTTGGATAAGGGGCGAGATCCAGGATGGGTTTGCTTGAAGTTATATTCCAGTTGGTTACAATCCTCGATCTTATCTCCTTCCTGTTAGCCGGCAGTTGTAGTATGTTTCTGTAGTTGGGTAGAGCAGCCAGTTGCAGCATCTTTTATATCCCCTTCCTTTCCGTTGAACCCAAGGCATCTGTGCTTGGTGTTGACGGGTTACACTTTGGTGAACTGTGAGTCTTGCTTGCCAGTACGTTTATGTACTGACCCCTTTGGGGCTGTGGTTTACGCAGACGACGATTCCGAGGATCTACATGGTGGCTAATACGTGAAGTTTGACGAGACTGCTGACGAGTAGAGAGCGGACCCGGGCAGGATCCGAGACTTCGTGGATGGGCTCCGTCTGTTTGTTTCCGGCCTCTTAGGCCTATTTGGTTCTTGTCTGTACTCAGACATGTTGAATGCTTCCGCTGTATTGTACTGATGTATTGTTGGGGCATGTGCCCTCTGAATGACTGTATTTGCTATCTCTGCTCTAATGAGAGCCTTTTGCAAGTTATTTCAATCTTTTGTGTCGTAGAGATCTGTTGTGATATCAGTTGTTAAACGCCGTTGACGTACCATGTGTGTATGGTTTGAAGTACGTCGACGGAAGTGCCTTTGATCTCTAGTGGATAGTTTACATCGACGATGGAATAGCAGGGCTTGTGTTGTCGCGCATAAGCGCAGGCCTACCAGGAAGCTGGGACGTGGGAGCAGTTATGCCCCATAATCCAAGCATCTGCTATCCAGTTCGTACGGTGAGTATCCCCTAGAAATCAGGGTGCGACAAATGGTATCAGAGCCTGTCTGCCTGTAGGATCCCTTTTTACTGGTCGCAGTTGAGTCTAGAAACTATTTTGTAGCTATATAGGAAAAATGAAACGTGAGAGTAGGAATTCTGTTCTTTTTCTTCTTTTCCCCACCCTCCCTCCCTTTTTCTGGTAAGGAAGTGCAACGTTGTTTTTCCCTTCTCATCTAAACTTTCAAGTTAGGATTTCACGAATTCTGGTTTCTCTAGGATGGTTATATCTACTAGACCATAGGAATGGAGGTGGTTGTGACATGATTTATCATGTTGCCTACTCATGATTGAGAACGGAGGCGTGTAAGCCCCGGAAGCAAATCCTCTATTCCTTAAGCAGTAGATATTGATCCTTTAGAAGCCCGGATGGGTTTTTCCATAGTACCTCAGGAGTTTTGTTCTCGTTTTCCCCGATGTTGATATCCTGTTCTTCTCAACATCCTTTCCGTTGAAATCTTGTTGTTGTTTTCCACTTCAAATCTTCTACCGGCGTCTAATCAAAACTTCCTCGTAAACTCGTATCCAGTTAAAGTGTTATTTCATACCGGAGCATCACATTCCTTTGTGTCAACAATCTTTTCCACAACATACAACCCAATTCTGGTTCCACTAAGCAATCAAATCACCGTTCACTCTCCGGAATCTCAATCCAATTCTAATGGGAGGCCACATATTCATAGTTACTCTCATGTTGATGATTCTGACATTGATATTATTCTTGGTGTTCCATTGATGTCAATAACTCTGTTCCAACCTTATTACAGATAATCTATTCTCCAAATGCATCAAACTCTACTCAGCTCTACAACCTTGGTACAAAAATCTCTCCCCTTTACTTGAAAATGTTCCGGTGGTATCCAAATTCCCTGACGTCTATCCAATGTGCACGATGTGTTTCACGTGTCACAGCTCAAGTGGATCTTCCCAAGAAGTTTCCGGACCTTTTCTTTTCTCAGTAGGAATCTCGGGGCGCGATTCCTTCAAGGGGGGCGTTTGTAACATCCCAAGTATGAAAACTCCCCTTAGAATGATTGATTTCTTGTTTATTTAAGTATTGCATCATGTCATCATATTGTTGCATTTGTTTCTGTTGTGTTGCATTTGTTATTCTTTGTTTTCACCATGAAAGTCAAACCATTTCAAATGCTTGTTTTCCTACTTGTTCTGTTACAACTTTTGGAACCAAAATAACAAATAAAAACACCCCTTTTATTCTTTGTTTTTCACTTCTCAATTTGTTGCTTTAATCAAACCAATTTTCCAATCAATTAATTCAAGCAATTACTCTAAATCATTTCAAATTCAAACCAATCCTCAAAATCTTTAATCTTTTGAATCAATGAAATTCACCACTAATTTGAATTCATTAAATCACTTTTAAACCCTAAAGAAAACCCTATTGAAAATACCTTGTTTTTCTATTATTAACCAATGTTGCAAAATTCAATTAAATTGGGTTTAATTTTAAACAGCAAGCACACATTTGAAATTTGAAAAACAAAAACTCCCAAGTGGTTGCATTTCAACCAAGGATCTTATCCAAAATTTTCCAAATTTTTCTATCAACAACAACCTATCTTTTTTATCCAAAAGCAATTGCTACCAAAAAAAAACAGTACAGAAAAAGAAGGGAGAGAAGAGAAAAGGCAGCAGCTAGCTAATCTATCCCAGGCCCAAGCCCACTTCTCTTCGGTTGGCCCAGTACCCCTCCCCGTCGCTGTCTTCCACCTCTGGCTGTCGTCATCACAGTACGAACACGATCAGAACCAACCGATCCCTCCTCCTCCACTGGATGCGTCGCCGTACGAGCCCGGAGACCGCTATATCTAACCTACCCCTCCCCCTCGCCTGCTAACCCTAGCCCTTCTCCCTCAAGCCGCCACCCTCTCTCTTCCTTCCATCTCCTCCAACTCCCTCTCTCTCTGAACATCTGTGCACCCTCTGAACCTTCCATGGCCGAAAGTTCAAGCCCTTGGCGCCGCCGCTACGCTCGTCCTCCGGCCAAGGTATCTGCGGGAATGGAACCGTGGTGGGTTCCTCTTCGACTCTCGTGAAGGAGCGGAGACGGGAGGTTGGCCGTAGCCCCGCCGCCGTCAATGTCTTCTCCACCGCCGGCCTCCCTGCAACTGCTGCTCGACCCGCCTGTCCGCCCCCAACCCTCCTGCTCGAGGGCACGAAGGTGAGCGCCCACCTCCTCTTCCCCCATCTCGCCTCCTTTCCCTCTCCTTGGCCGCACCACACACCGCCCGCAACCGCCCCACGGCCCCCTCCGGCGAGCCGCCCTCGCTGGCCATGGTTCGATCGAACTCTGTACCTGTTCGTGGTTCAGTTATCTTCAGGAAACCATAGCGCAACAGCAACACATAGCCCCCTAGCCCCCCTTCTCTGTCACAAGATTGGCTCCACCCCACTGGTTTGGTTCCCCTTGTGCAGTCAAGAGGTGGGGGGATCGAATCCCACCTCCCACCAATAAAAACAAGCTTTTATTTTGCAAGGTTTTGGTACTGGAACTTCCAGCATATCACCAATAGGCCCCTGGCACTTAAAATCTAGCCCTGGAAAATATTTCCTAAGTCCCTAGATCATAAAAAAATGGCAGATTTGCACTATTTCTTGTAAATGGCATAATAAATTCATTTTAACTCCAATTCCAACATTTTTTATATGTTTTCAATACCAAATTAAGTGTTCTATCCAAATATAAAATTTGTTTACTGTTTTGAATATTTTAAATTGGTGCAAAATTTGAAAACTTGTCAAATTCACTTAAATTTGCAAAATTCATAACTTGTTCATAAAAATTCCAAATTTCACAAACCAAATATGTTTTCCAATCAATTTTTCATGTACTTTCCAAATATAAATTTTGTTTGCTGTTTTGAATAAATTAAATTGCTGAAAACAACTGTTTCTTGTTTATTGCATTTAAAATTGCCAAAATAATAACTTGCTCATTTTAAATCCAATTTCCACAAATGAAATATGTTTTCCATGCAAAATTAAACCACCTTTCCAAATATAAAATTTTTTTCATGTTTTGAATAATTAAACTTGGTTAAATAATTTAAATCTTATTTAATTCATTTAAAATTGCTAAATTCCTAACTTGATCAAAACAAATTCTGTTGGGACATATAAAATATGTTTTCAAACCATAAAAGCATAACATTTTCAAATATGAACTTCACTCAATGTTTTGAACAAATAAAAATTCAAATAAGTTCATGTTTGAATTAAATTCATTTAATTCTTGCTTAAACTTGTTTAATTCATAATAAATACATCCTAATTCCAATTTCAATATTTGAAACATGTAATCCAACTAAAATCTTGTTTTCTTTTCAAATATAAACTTTGTTATCTATTTTGAACAATTTAACTTGATGAAAACAATAATTGTTTGTGTGACATGTCTAAGTAACCAAAACTTTCCAAAATTAACAAAACATTTCCAAACTTGTTTTATTCCTTTTCCTTTGCATCTATCATTGTTATTTTGTTGTTATCTTGTCATCATCATCATGCATGCATCATGTTTAACCACTTACACTTGTTAATCAAATGTAGATCATTGCTTCCACCTTAACCATTTGCATCCATATGCAATTCACATTGCATATGGGTCCAATTAAATTGTGTTATCTTGTCAAGTAGTTTATTTTGATGCATCTATTAACTTGACATGCATCATCCCATGATTGTGCACTATGCCATGATATTGATTGTCTATCTTTTCTGCAATGTTTGTTTGCTTCTTCCCGGATAAACGACGACGTTGAGACCGACGATACTTACGACATCCCTTCTAAGGATTTAGCTCAGTACCAGGCTACTGGGTTTGCAGGCAAGTTATCACTCACATGAACCACTGTGTTCCTTTCAACATTGATTACCGATACTTTCCGTTGTTCTTTCCTGCTAGCCTTAGTAGTAGTTGTTTCTGTTACGAACCTATCACATGAATCCCTTAACCTTGATATTGCCTCACCTCCATACCTAAAACCCCTTGCTTGTTGCCTTAGTCTTATCTAGCATGCTTAGGTTGCTTTTGCTCGAGTCTGTTATCCGTTACTTTCTGTTACTATACCATTTACGTTGTGGGGGCTCGATGTTTAATCAATCAATCATGCTAATGTTACTATTAATAATAAACTTTGATGATAAGGCACCGGCAGGAGGCCCATGAGAGGTTTTGAAGCCTGCTAGTGTCGACCCTAATAGGAAAAGGGTCTTGTCTACTGATCCATGATGAGCGCACTACCCGCATTTGGGAAGCGAGTATGGGCGCCCCCCTCAACTTGACCTGATTCGCATCTCGTCCAAATCGCCTCATTTAGTTCGTGTTTTCCATTTGCCGCATCATGTTTTTGCGAGCCCAGGCCAGGGTGGAACTTTCGTAGTCGGCATATAGGGGGACACGTTCTTAGAGTGCTATGAGGGTCCATTTTCTTCTGGGCTCGATTAGCCGTGCGCCCAAGGTGCTTTGGGCTTGATGCGAGGAATGGTTGGTTGTGTTGAGTACCCCGCTTGGTGGAAGGGCCTTTCCATCTGGCGGGTTATTCATGAGTGTACGGCCAAATTGGTGCAACCCTGCAGGGATAATCTTCTCGAGAAGCCGTGTTTTCCGCGGTTATGGATTACTTGGTGAAAGTACTGGCTAACAAGTACTCAGGACAACTTAAACATAATGATCAAACATGTTACACTCAATGATTAATAATTTGACTAGTAATAGGCTTATTGACACAATAATTTGAACCATCACTATTACAACTGTGTGAGTTATCCTCGGATCGCTTCTTTGGATAAGGGGCGAGATCCAGGATGGGTTTGCTTGAAGTTATATTCCAGTTGGTTACAATCCTCGATCTTATCTCCTTCCTGTTAGCCGGCAGTTGTAGTATGTTTCTGTAGTTGGGTAGAGCAGCCAGTTGCAGCATCTTTTATATCCCCTTCCTTTCTGTTGAACCCAAGGCATCTGTGCTTGGTGTTGACGGGTTACACTTTGGTGAACTGTGAGTCTTGCTTGCCAGTACGTTTATGTACTGACCCCTTTGGGGCTGTGGTTTACGCAGACGACGATTCCGAGGATCTACATGGTGGCTAATACGTGAAGTTTGACGAGACTGCTGACGAGTAGATAGCGGACCCGGGCAGGATCCGAGACTTCGTGGATGGGCTCCGTCTGTTTGTTTCCGGCCTCTTAGGCCTATTTGGTTCTTGTCTGTACTCAGACATGTTGAATGCTTCCGCTGTATTGTACTGATGTATTGTTGGGGCATGTGCCCTCTGAATGACTGTATTTGCTATCTCTGCTCTAATGAGAGCCTTTTGCAAGTTATTTCAATCTTTTGTGTCGTAGAGATCTGTTGTGATATCAGTTGTTAAACGCCGTTGACGTACCATGTGTGTATGGTTTGAAGTACGTCGACGGAAGTGCCTTTGATCTCTAGTGGATAGTTTACATCGACGATGGAATAGCAGGGCTTGTGTTGTCGCGCATAAGCGCAGGCCTACCAGGAAGCTGGGACGTGGGAGCAGTTATGCCCCATAATCCAAGCATCTGCTATCCAGTTCGTACGGTGAGTATCCCCTAGAAATCAGGGTGCGACACACTTCCAGAAGAGCCTCATGATGATGCGACTGTCGCTGTCATGAATGCCTACCGTAAGACTAGAGATGAGTCTATGGAAATTATCTGTCTTATGCTTGCACACATGGAATCGGACTTGCAGCAGGAGTTTGAGAATGTTGAGGCCTACGATATGATCGAAAGCCTCAAAAGTATGTTCCAGGCTCAGGCAAAGACCGAGAGGTATCAAGTCTCTCCAGGTTTGCTAGGCTGTAAGCTCAAAGACGGCGATCCATTGAGTCTGCATGTAATCAAGATGAGTGGTTACGTGCAGTCTCTCGATAGGGTGGGCTTCCCCATTAACGAAGAGTTCGCTACTGATATAATTCTGAACTCTCTTCCTAGTGCGTATGGTCCGTTCATTTCGAACTACCACATGCATGGTATGGATAAGAAGATCACTGAATTACATGGGATGCTCAAAACGGCAGAGGCTAATCTTAAGAAAGGCGCCAGTCAAGTGTTGATGGTGCAGAATAAGGCTAAGTTCAAGAAGAGTTCTTGGATCAAGAAGAAGAAGGATAAGTCAGGAGGGAACGCCCATAGCCCTGTCCAGAGCGCTTCCTCAAAGACTAAGCCATCTCCTACAGCCGGACCCAATTGCTTCTATTGCAAGCAGGATGGCCACTGGAAGAAGAACTGCACCAAGTATTTGACTGACAGAGCTAAGATTGGAGGTGTGACATCCAACTCAGGTACGCTTGTGTGCAATGTTATAGACATTTATCTTGCTGATGCACCTAACAGTTCTTGGGTATATGATACCGGATCAGTTATTCACATATGCAACTCGTTGCAGGGACTGGTAAGAACTAGGAGTGTGGCAAGAGGAGAGGTTGATATTCGGGTCGGCAACTGTCACGACCCCGGACCCAGAGATATACATACTGTTACGTGCTCCTAGCCATGGACTCACAAGGGCTTCAGGGTTACCAGCCCCGGCCGTAACAAACAACGACAGGCAGACCAGATTCATCGGCACGTAGTCCGGATCCCCGGTCTACTACTCCTTGTGTCCATGCTAGTCATAACCAATTATGCATACCCAAGCGTCCACGAGTCGGATGAAACTGAAGGAACGGGACCAAAGTTATACAGAGCTGCTATGTGTCCAGAAAGTGCAACAACAATCGAGGGTTACTGGGGTTACCTCGCCCCAGGCCGATCACATCGACAGGCGGGCTCGGACATGGATCATCGGCTCCACAACCCCTCGACTGCGACAACTATGCAGGCATAGCCAAAACTGTATAACAATGAGCTCGAAACCAACAACCGATCAAAGCAGCACTCTAGACATGAAACTTGTATTAAACAGATGTTACTAGAGTATAGCTTACAAGCAGAGGTCACATGACCCAACATTACATCAGACAACGGAAGGCAAATTATGTTGCTAATCAACAAGAACCGAAGAGGCCTAAGAGGCCGCAACATAAGGCGACGTCCCAGCCCATAGATTCCAGGCTGCTACCTGGGAACCCCGAACTACTCGTCGATGTCCACGTCGAACCATCACTGAAGTGACGAACTCCACCTGAACCAAAATTAAGCAAACCTGAGTACGGAAGGTACTCAACAAGACTTAGTTAACCTATTATATATCTGCTTATTTTCAGAAAGGTTTTATGACGGCTGTTTTGCGTAAAGCAATCTTTGTTTTTCAAATTGAGGAAGGGATAGCACGTCTCATAGACTGTTTTCAAAACAGATGAGAAAGCTACTCAACTACTGAGATCATCATCTTTTCATCCACCAACATCATTTCCCAGCACCTCACATGCTACAAGGATCACCCCTCCCGCCATCTCCGGGGAGGCACCCTTCATTCATTGCCAACATCTTTTACGCCACTTTCAAGTTATCTATGACCCCGTGACTTTCACCAAGTCGTCCATAACCGTGGACACGGCTTTCCGAAAGATTTATCCCTGCAGGGTGGTACACTTTACCCACACGTACCATCCGACTCTTAACGCCACATGTACGCTCGTCCATGGAGCGCGGCAGAGGGTGGTTGGCCTCGATCTTTACCTTGTCGAGCCCTATCCATGAGTCAACCCAAACAGGGCCACCCCGTCAACAGGGAGTTGGCCACCTCCTGACGGCACCTGTTCTGTGAGTCGGGAACAAGATCCGTGTACGTCCATCACTTGTCCCGGTCACGCCCTAAACACCTCCAAAAGGTTTTTGACTCACACGCAGATGGAAATCCCAAACTACGTGACTGACGGATAGAACCAAACAAGTTAGTTAGTCGAGCGCGGTCTGTTAGGCCCCGTGTGTGGTTGCACTCTCAGTCTTGGTTTCCGCGGCGAGACCTTACTCCTAGGGTTGGCAAGTACGGAACGAACAACCACTTCCCAAGTGGACTCCCGTCCAAGCCTTAGTCAAGTTAACCACACAGTTCTCATCTCACCACGTCATCATATCATACTAGGTTATCGCAACTCTGATTCATCAACCGGATGGAGCAGAGGTAACAAACATGGAAAGCTAAGTGAAGCAGATATGAGGCTCTGGCAGTGCGCACAAGCAATTCTATGGCGGCTAGGAGCAGTGGATCAGGATATTGAGGCAATGCAGTATATAGGTGAACTATATCTACTAGCATCAAATACTTTGGAATCGAATGCAAAATACGAGATTCAAATGTTGTGCGAAAGCATATATGAGCAGATAAGAGGTTATGCTTGCCTTGGTTATAAGAAAACCAGATAAAGTCTTCAGGAATAAGTGCTTGACTTGTCGGTTAAGATCAAGTATTCGTCATTGGACTGCTAGCCTTCTCTTCGGAGTCACGTTCTACCGAGGGGGAAACAACACCGAAAGAGAAATAACAATCAACACATGGCATCGATGCAATGCGCAATATGTATGCATGAACAAGTTAATGCACCGAAATAAAGCCCTAAACATGTTTGTTGGGTTGCTAGGGTTCGTATGTCAGTTAAACATTTTTACTGAAATTTGCCCGAAATGGACCCCGGAGGGGGTTTCGGGCGATTCTAAAAGTGGGTACCAATTTAGTTGCTCAAATGGGTTTGAAAACATCATAAACAGGTTGCAATTGTCATTTTGAGCAATTTGGTATATAACTTTTAATTTTCTAATTTTAGTGAATAAAAACTTATTTTTCTATTTTAAATGATTAAACAATATTAAATAATGTCCAAAAATGGAGGTTGTCAAACATGTATGAAAGTGACATTTTTGGGTAGCTTACATTTTTATGAACATTACCATATTTTATTTTAATTTTCTGTTCAATATTTTATTAGTTATTTAATTTACCAAATTAACTCATTTTCTGGAATTTCCTCGGATTTTAAAAGAAATAGGACTTATGACGTCACTGTGACGCAATGATGACATCACGCTCCTCTGTTCTTCACAGTTGATCTCCAAATTCGATTCAAAACTCGCGCCAATTGAAAATCAAACTACACCACGACGTAGAGGAGATCGAGTGGGAGCTAGGGGTGGTGGCGGGTGACCGTTTGCTCGCCGGAATCCTCACCGGCGACGAGGATGCGCGGCGCCGACGGCGGAGTTCGGCGCCGGGACGGTACAGAGGGGTAGGGAGCGAGGTAGGTGCATGGGCATGCTCACCATGATGCGGTGAAGAGGATGGAGTGGTCGGGGAAGGCCGGGGCGGCCGGAATCCTCGCCGGCGTGAGGTTCCCGCGGCGGCCGGAACTCGGGAACGGCGGCCCGATTCGTCTCCTCCCGGGGTTTCCGGCTAGCGAGGGTGGTTGTGGAGGGTCAGGAGGCCATGGCGGAGCTCGTGGGTTCTTCTGTTCGCCGAGCCGTGGCCGGTAACGACGGCGGCAAGCGGCGGCCGGGCGGTTAGGGTTTGGTCCTCGGCGGGGAAAATACAGAGAGGAAGAGAGAGCTGTGTGGGGCGAGGAGGAGGGAAGAGGCACACAGGTCCTTGTGTCTTATCGGCTCGAGGAAGCAGGGAGGCAGGGAGGTACGTGGCGAGGCGGCCGGCGATGCCACGGAGCTGCTCCGACTGTCACAGGTTGAATATGGTGGTTTTGCAAAAACCCCCGGGAAGTTTTTCGGAATTGCAGAGAAGCCCTTTTTCATTATAAAACAGAACATAAAACAGAGTTTTGGGGACCTTTTTGCAAACAGAAAAATTTGCAAAAATGACTTTTGGAAAGCTCATGAAATTTCGAACCTCACCTTGTATTGCTTTGGTGAAATTGAAATACTTTTCGGTACAAAATTTTGGAACCCCTTTTAAGTACTATTTGCTGGAAATTTTCTCAAACCATTTGAATTCACAAACCAAATTGTTTAAAACATGGTTTAAATTTTTGATTCATGCATGTATGAGATGCCAACAACACCACAACCCTAATTTAGCAAAATTGGGATGTTACAGCAACAAGGCGAGAGTCGCTGCGTTGGAAGTCGGCACGATGCAACTTCATTTACCTTCAGGATTTTTAATGGAGCTGAATAATTCTAATTATGTTCCAGTGCTTAGTTGAAACATTATTTCCGCCTCATGTTTGATGAGACAAGGTTATGAGTCGAATATTAAGAATAATGGTTGTTCTTTATATTTGAAAGATATGTTTCATGGCTTTGCACCCGCTCAGGACGGGTTATTTATTTTGAATCTTGATTGTGAATTGGTCTATAACATAAATGTGAAAAGGTTGAAACCAAATGATCTGAATATGACTTACTTTTGGCCTTGTCGGCTTGGTCATATAAGTTGGAAGCGCATGACGAAGCTCCATGATGATGGACTTCTAACTTCGTTCGACTTAGAGTCATTCGAGACATGCGAATCGTGCCTACTAGGCAAAATGACCAAGACACCTTTTGCAAGGAGTTGTGAAGGGGCGTCCGACTTGTTGGAACTAATACATAGTGATGTATGTGGTACAGTGAGCACGACAGGCAGAGGTGGTTATGATTACTTTATTACTTTTACTGATGATTTGAGTAGGTATGGATATATCTATTTAATGAAACACATGTTGGAAGCCTTTGAGAAATTCAAGGAATTCCAGAGCGAAGTACAAAATCAGCTCGACAAGAAAATAAAGTTTCTACGGTCAGACCGTGGAGGCGAGTACATGAGCCATGAGTTTGATGACCATCTAAAGAGTTGTGGAATAGTTCCTCAACTGACTCCACCGGGTACACCGCAGAGGAACGGTGTATCGGAACGGAGAAATCGAACCTTGTTGGACATGGTACGATCAATGATGAGTCGGACAGATCTACCTTTATCATTTTGGGGTTATTGTCTAGAAACTGTAGCGTTCACACTAAACATAGTACCATCAAAGTCAGTAGGGAAGACGCCGCATGAGATGTGGACTGGAAAAAGGCCAAGTTTGTCTTTTCTTAAGATTTGGGGTTGTGAAGAATTTTTCCAGCGACTTCAGTCGGACAAGCTCACACCCAAGTCGGATAAGTGTATTTTCGTGGGGTATCCGTGGGAAACATTGGGGTACTACTTCTACAACCGGGAAGAGGGCAAAGTGTTTGTCGCTCGGAATGGTGTCTTCCTTGAGAAAGAGTTTATCAATCGGGGAGTTAGTGGGAGCACAGTGCAACTCAAAGAAATTCAAGAGGAACCAGCTAGGGGCGAGTCGGCGAGGGCCTTGGAGGCTGTGCCAGTCGTGGTACCTACGCCGGTAACAACACCTGAACCACGGAGATCTGCCAGATTACAAAATGCTCGTGATGTTTTACTGTTAGACAGTAATGAGCCGGCAACTTATTCGGAAGCGATGGTGGGATCTGATTCCGAGTCATGGCTTGGATCCATGAGATCCGAGTTAAAGTCCATGGATGAAAACCAAGTTTGGAATTTGGTTGATCTGCCTGACGGTGCAAGACCCGTCGAGTGCAAATGGGTCTTTAAGAAGAAAATTGATATGGATGGAAATATTTCTGTCTATAAAGCACGACTTGTCGCGAAAGGGTTCCGACAGGTTCTAGGAGTTGACTACGACGAGACCTTCTCGCCTGTAGCGATGCTTCAGTAGGTTCGGATCATGTTAGCCATAGCAGCCTATTTCGACTATGAGATATGGCAGATAGATGTCAAGACGGCTTTCCTTAATGGAAATTTAACTGAGGACATGTATATGATACATCCCGAAGGTTTCGTCGATCCAGCTAACGCTAACAAGGTATGCAAACTTTAGAAATCCATTTATGGATTGAAGCAAGCATCTCGGACTTGGAACATTCACTTTGATGAGGTAGTCAAATCGTTTGGCTTCATCAAGAGCGATCATGATTCTTGTTTATACAAGAAGTTTAGTGGGAGAAAAGTAAATTTTCTAATCTTATATGTGGATGACATATTACTTAGGGGTGGGCATTCGGTTCTTTCGGCCTTTTCGGTTCGGTTTTTCGGGTTTTATAATAATTCGGTTTTTAGAAAGTGACACCCGAATTAACCTATCATTTTTCAGGAACCGACAATTCGGTTCTTCAAAAAATTGGTTCGGTTTTCGGTTTAAACCGAATTAACCGAGATTGTAACATGCAAAAATTCAAATCAAGAATTAGTTAGCAAAAATGTGTGGATAGGGTTGCGGAGGCTCGTCGGGACGACATTGACGTGTGAACCTAGTGTCATGGAAGCTAATATTACACGACATATAGATGTGTATGTATTTGTTGTGAATTGTAATTGCAGTTGCATAAGAGAAAGCAATAAATAGGATTTGGGTGGAGATTGTGTTGGCAATGATAGATATTTTTAATGGGACAACTGATTTATTTTCCTAGATATAGATTGTCGCATGGTCTTGAAATATTTGATTGCATGACGAATCGGTCCTTTCGGTTAGTTCGGTTAACATGGACTAAAAACCGAACTAACCGATATAATTTTGGTTTTCTAAAGTTGGGAACCGATATATGGACCGAAAACCGAATTGACCTTGTAATTCGGTTTGTTTGGTTCGGTTTCGGTTTCTCGGTTTTTTATGCCCACCCCTAATATTACTGATGGGAAATGATGTCATGATGGTGCAAGAAACCAAAGAATCATTTTAAAGGAGTTTCTCAATGAAGGATTTGGGTGAGGCGACTTACATACTAGGAATCAGGATCTATAGAGATAGATCAAGGCGGCTCATTGGATTGAGTCAGAGTACATATCTGGACAAGGCTTTGAAGAAATTCAAAATGGAAGAGTCTAAGAAGGGGTTCTTACCGATGTCCCATGGTATAAAACTTAGCAAGACTCAGTGTACTTCGACGATTGATGAGCGAAGTCGGATGAGTGTGATTCTGTATGCTTCGACAATCGGATCCATCATGTATGCCATGATTTGTACTAGGCCAGATGTTTCCTATGCTCTAAGTGTAACGACCAGATACCAGGCTGACCCTGGAGAAGCCCACTGGGAAGAGGTTAAAAATATCCTTAAGTACTTGAGAAGGACTAAGGAAATGTTCCTAGTTTATGGAGGTGATGAGGAATTCATTGTAAAGGGTAACACGGATGCGAGTTATCTCACCGACTCAGAGGATTCTCGTTCGCAATCTGGATACGTGATCGTAATGAACGGAGGGCTGTGAGCTGGAAGAGTTACAAGCAAGATACCGTTTCTACATCTACAACAGAGGCTGAGTATATTGCTTCCTCGGAGGCTGCAAAGGAAGCTGTTTGGATCAGGAACCTTCTGATGGATCTTGGTGTGGTTCAGGGCGCGCCCAATCATTTGGACGTATATTGTGACAACAATGGTGCTATCGCACAAGCCAAGTGTAGCGCCCTCACATTTAATAATGTAAGAACTACTATGTTAAGTGCTCGTCCCTTGATCAATGCTAGCACCACAGAACAAAATGTAAAGTATCATTGCAGAAGTATTCAAAATTATTACAAAAGATCCAGTATAGCCAAGTATGGCTTTATTACAAAGTGCATAGTCTTCGAAGGCTAGCAAAACTCAGAGTTTCTAAACAGCAGAAATAAAGGTAGCAATGAGCCTCCATCTTCAATCATGCGCCACAGGCATTACATGTTGGGTGTAGACTCGAGTCCAAGGACTTGATCAAACTTCATCCTCAGAATTTCCTGCACGTTGGAATATGCAGCCCCCGAAGGAGATTCAGTACAAACAATGCACTGGCAAATGACACTATGGTGGATATAAAATGACGAGTCTAAACTACATGCATATCTGTCTTGGTGGAGTTTAGGCTATTTGCAGAAAGCAAGTTTTTCCCTAACACTTTTGAAAAAGGATTTTCTTTTCAAAGGTTGGCACCATGGGACACACTCATGAGCACCACAACTAATATTTCCTTAGCCAAATTTTACTTCTTCAAAAACGGTGTTGAGATTCTTCTGTCCATCCTTGTCCAGCTGCTCGAAGTCGTCCTTTACCGGGAACACGGCTATGATCATAGTTTCTAACTCTGCAGAGGTTGTGCACTTTCACCCTTTGTATTCAATTAGCCCAAACATCCTATACACCCGGAGTGCATCATGGAAAGGAGAGAATTGAGACGAGATCTTTCAGAAGCAAGAATCCAACCCAACCAGCAAGACCCATTCCACCTATAATTATGCTACATCTTCATGTCAAGCATGGGCTGAACTCTCACAACTTAATTAATCAAGACAGAGCACATATGTCAAAGGGCTGCACGAAAAGCTACTTGTAACGCCCGGGGTTTTCCCCCCCAAATAGATTGATCGTTGTTTTTCTTTTCGCATCGCACGGCACCCTCCTCCTGCCCCGGCCGCTGCTATCCGCCCTCCTCTTCCGTCGTCGAGCTCGCCTCCGGCGCCTCGCAGCGAGAACGACGTCGTCGCTGGTCCTCCGTTCCCGCGTCCAGGGCACCGCTCGCAGGGTGTTCGTTAAAAATCCTCCAAGAGGCATGTCGCCTTGGTGGTTACCCGTTCATGACCGTGCTCTGTTTGTTGTGGCCGAGGCCTTCGCGCCCGTGTCGTGGATGACCGTGGCACCGCCAAGATCCACACCGACCCAAGTACTCCATCGCCAATGCACGAACCATCGACAAGATCTTCTCGGACACGTACCGCGACATCGAGCTACATCGAACCGTGAACGACCACTATCTCCACCGTGTCCGTTTTGCGTTGGCCGCCTTCGTGCGCGCCCGAAGACCGAGACCACCAAGATCGCCATCAACCCCGAAGATGATGTTGCCGCGGTTCGCCCACGACTACATCGACCCCGGACGTGAACGACTACTTCCTCTATGGTTCAAAGATCCCGGCTTCGACTACTTCGACGACGATGACCGCGTGATTCGAGAACGACTACTTCCTCTACCTACGCCAACTACCACGACGACTCTAGAGATGTTGCGATTCCACCACAACTACGACCCCGGAACAACTACTTCCTCGACTACACGAGAACGAACGGCGACTTCCCCTACGTCGACTACTTCCACTACTTCCTCGACGTCGACTACTTCCTCCATGTTCCGAAGTTTCCGGCGTTGACCCCGGCGATCCTCTTTCCAACGTGCGAACCCAAACCCTAAAAACCCAACCCTATACCCTATATACCTATTTTCTAAATGTCATCTATTTTGTTCATATTAAATCATTCATCGTGTTGCATTGCATATTGTGGGTGCGGGCAATAATAATATCACCTAATAATTAAATATGGAATGAGTTGGAATAATTAAATATTGTTCCGGTTCCATTTAAAATTGCATAGCTCATCTTTATATTATCTCGCCTTGTTAAACAACATTTAATCTTGATGGGTGGGTAAATAACGTGAACCTCCTAAATTAAATGTTGGGCTTCCGGCTCAATTTAAATTGATTTAAATTGCATAAATCATAACTAATTCATTTTAACTCCAAATTTGAAAAGTAAAATATGTTTTCCAATCCAAATTCTCTAAAATTTGCAAATATCAACTTTGTTTTCTGTTTTGAATAAATTAAATTGCTGAAAACAACTATTTCTTAATTAATTCATTAAAATTGCTAATTTGATAACTTGCTCATTTTAATTCCAAATCCAACAAATAAAATATGTTTTCATACCAGAAAAATGCACTTAATCTGTTCATGCCATCCATGTTCATGTTTGCACCTTGCATGTTGCATTTGTAGTAGTGTTATGTATGTTCACCTAATAAATAAATATGGAATCTGTTGGGGTATTTAATTCAATTGTTGCCCTATTCCATTTAATATTGCTAACTCACCTATTTACTGTTTTCCATGCTAAACAACATTTAAATTGATGGTTAGATAAACAACTTGAACCAATTTCTATTTCTCCGGACTCCGGTTCCGATTAAATTGCTTAAGTTGTTTCCTCTCCGTTGCATCTTGCCATGTCATGCATATAAAATAGGATCATGCTGGATCTTTTGCCGTAGTAGTAATTGTTGCATCCGGTGTTTCTTTTAGTTCGTTGCTTCTTCGCGGATAGGACGTTGAGATGATGTGAGCAACGACAAGTTCTGCGGATGTACTTCTACCTTGATGGATCTCAGGCAAGTATACTCACTTGCTGCCAAATGGCTGCCTTTCATCACTTGTTACCGATTCTTTCCGTTGTTCTTATTCTAGCCTGTTGTTCGATGCTTGAGTCTCGATCCTATTATATGTTTACCTTGCAGCCATGATATAGTTTTCCCTTCCACTTCCTATCAACTGTTGTTTGTTTACCCTGTTGGCCCTCGTGTCGTAGTTGCATGCTTAGGTTTGTTTGTGCTCGAGTCTTGCTATCCTTTGTCGTATCACCTGTTTAGTTGATAGTTGGGTTTCAATTCAATCAACAACATGTTAATGTTTTGGGTAATAATAATTTGATGATAAGGCACCGGCAGGAGGCCCGGGCTAGGGGTTTGAGGCCTGCTAGTGTCGAACTTAATTAGGAAAAGGGTCTTGTCTACTGATCCATGATGAGCGTGCTCACCGCATCCGGGTGGCAGTATGGGACCCCCCTCGACTTAGACCTGATCTGCAGCTTGTCCGAAGAGCCACAATTAGTTCGGGTGTTCCATTTGCTCCTTTGCATAATGGGAGGCGCCCCCATGGTTACTGGTGATGGTTATGATGATGATGATGCATATAGGGCGAGGCCTGTAGTGCCGGGGTGTCGTGTCCTGCGGGAGTTTTGCACACCTGCGCTGAGTATTCGGCTGCGTGGCTGGGACCTTATAGCTCCGTGGCTCCTAGGATGGGTTGTAGAGATGGTTTGGGTCGTGTCAAGCCAACCTGAGTTTTAGTTGGTGGCTTGAGTGTGTACGGGTACTGGAGCACACCCTGCAGGGATGAATCTTCTCGAGAAGCCGTGTTGTCCGCGGTTATGTGACGACTTGGTGAAAGTACTGGCTAACAAGTACTCAGACAACTTACACCTAATGATAATAACTTGACTAGTAATAGTCTTATTGACACAATAACTTGATCCATCATTAATCAACCGTGTGAGTTATCCTTGGGTTGCGCTTAGTAGGGGGTGACATTGGATGGGTATTGTTTGGTGAGTAGTTGTAGTTGGTTCCGCTAAGCTATCTTATCCCCCTCTTTTAGACGGATGTTGTAGTGAGTCTCTGTAGTTGGTTAGTGCAGCCCGCTGCCGCTTATTTGCAATAATCCCTTCCTTTCCGTTGCTCCCAAAGTATTTGTATCTTGTGATGACTGGCTACGCCGGTATCTTGTGAGTATGGTTTATCCACTTGCCAGTACTTAACCGTACTGACCCACGAATCCTTTTTCGTGGCTGCAAATTCCAAATTGCAGTCAACAGGTTTGAAGTCTGACGACGTTAGCTTGGGAATCCCTCCGGCTTGGCCTGGGCAGGGATTGGACGCTCTCGGTTATCTTCAGGACTCTTAGTCCAATTTGTATCTTGTCCGTAGTCGGACGCTATGTTGTTTCTTCCGCTGTTATTTGAATCTTGGTATTGTATCAGTTGTATCCTTGACTCGTTTGAGTCTTCTTGTATATATCTTTTCTGTTGTTGTTGCGGATTATTCGCGAACTGTTGTAATGTTATCATACGTGGCAACCTGGAATCGGTTATTATGTGGATCTTGGCGGGAATGCTGAAATCTGCATAGTGCCCGATCCCGGGGCGTCACAAATGGTATCAGAGCCTTGGTTCCGATTCCCGATATTGTTTCGATACGAATGGTTATTGAAGCAACGGGTCCGCAAAGCCTGTAGGTTAACCTCGCTAACGGTCGTTGTTTCTAGAGTGTCAAAAACTATTTCTGCTAAACTATTTTGGAAACATCTCAATAGGATTCCTGTTTTCTCCTTATCTCTATTCTACTTCTCCTTCTATCTCATTTGTTTTGGAGTCTACTCTCGTACTCAATCTTTCAAAGTGTTAGGATCCTACGTGGGTGGACGTTTTCTGAGCCTTTAACCTAATAGGTTCGATCATCGGAAGATTCCTGGTGGAAGAACATCGTCATCAGCACGAGCAAGAATCTCTTGTTAGTGGTGTCGAGGAGATCAACTGGAAGCATGAAGGATCGATAGTCGAACTTCTTTCCCCTCCCGGGTTAGTAGGTGGATTGCGAGGGCGCAATCCCTTGTTAGTGGTGTCGTCTGTAACGCCCGGGGTTTTCCCCCCCAAATAGATTGATCGTTGTTTTTCTTTTCGCATCGCACGGCACCCTCCTCCTGCCCCGGCCGCTGCTATCCGCCCTCCTCTTCCGTCGTCGAGCTCGCCTCCGGCGCCTCGCAGCGAGAACGACGTCGTCGCCGGTCCTCCGTTCCCGCGTCCAGGGCACCGCTCGCAGGGTGTTCGTTAAAAATCCTGCCAGAGGCATGTCGCCTTGGTGGTTACCCGTTCATGACCGTGCTCTGTTTGTTGTGGCCGAGGCCTTCGCGCCCGTGTCGTGGATGACCGTGGCACCGCCAAGATCCACACCGACCCAAGTACTCCATCGCCAATGCACGAACCATCGACAAGATCTTCTCCGACACGTACCGCCACATCGAGCTACATCGAACCGTGAACGACCACTATCTCCACCGTGTCCGTTTTGCGTTGGCCGCCTTCGTGCGCGCCCGAAGACCGAGACCACCAAGATCGCCATCAACCCCGAAGATGATGTTGCCACGGTTCGCCCACGACTACATCGACCCCGGACGTGAACGACTACTTCCTCTATGGTTCAAAGATCCCGGCTTCGACTACTTCGACGATGATGACCGCGTGATTCGAGAACGACTACTTCCTCTACCTACGCCAACTACCACGACGACTCTAGAGATGTTGCGATTCCACCACAACTACGACCCCGGAACAACTACTTCCTCGACTACACGAGAACGAACGACGACTTCCCCTACGTCGACTACTTCCACTACTTCCTCGACGTCGACTACTTCCTCCACGTTCCGAAGTTTCCGGCGTTGACCCCGGCGATCCTCTTTCCAACGTGCGAACCCAAACCCTAAAACCCCAACCCTATACCCTATATACCTATTTTCTAAATGTCATCTATTTTGTTCATATTAAATCATTCGTCGTGTTGCATTGCATATTGTGGGTGCGGGCAATAATAATATCACCTAATAATTAAATATGGAATGAGTTGGAATAATTAAATATTGTTCCGGTTCCATTTAAAATTGCATAGCTCATCTTTATATTATCTCGCCTTGTTAAACAACATTTAATCTTGATGGGTGGGTAAATAACGTGAACCTCCTAAATTAAATGTTGGGCTTCCGGCTCAATTTAAATTGATTTAAATTGCATAAATCATAACTAATTCATTTTAACTCCAAATTTGAAAAGTAAAATATGTTTTCCAATCAAAATTCTCTAAACTTTGCAAATATCAACTTTGTTTTCTGTTTTGAATAAATTAAATTGCTGAAAACAACTATTTCTTAATTAATTCATTAAAATTGCTAATTTGATAACTTGCTCATTTTAATTCCAAATCCAACAAATAAAATATGTTTTCATACCAGAAAAATGCACTTAATCTGTTCATGCCATCCATGTTCATGTTTGCACCTTGCATGTTGCATTTGTAGTAGTGTTATGTATGTTCACCTAATAAATAAATATGGAATGTGTTGGGGTATTTAATTCAATTGTTGCCCTATTCCATTTAATATTGCTAACTCACCTATTTACTGTTTTCCATGCTAAACAACATTTAAATTGATGGTTAGATAAACAACTTGAACCAATTTCTATTTCTCCGGATTCCGGTTCCGATTAAATTGCTTAAGTTGTTTCCTCTCCGTTGCATCTTGCCATGTCATGCATATAAAATAGGATCATGCTGGATCTTTTGCCGTAGTAGTAATTGTTGCATCCGGTGTTTCTTTTAGTTCGTTGCTTCTTCGCGGATAGGACGTTGAGATGATGTGAGCAACGACAAGTTCTGCGGATGTACTTCTACCTTGCTGGATCTCAGGCAAGTATACTCACTTGCTGCCAAATGGCTGCCTTTCATCACTTGTTACCGATTCTTTCCGTTGTTCTTATTCTAGCCTGTTGTTCGATGCTTGAGTCTCGATCCTATTATATGTTTACCTTGCAGCCATGATATAGTTTTCCCTTCCACTTCCTATCAACTGTTGTTTGTTTACCCTGTTGGACCTCGTGTCGTAGTTGCATGCTTAGGTTTGTTTGTGCTCGAGTCTTGCTATCCTTTGTCGTATCACCTGTTTAGTTGATAGTTGGGTTTCAATTCAATCAACAACATGTTAATGTTTTGGGTAATAATAATTTGATGATAAGGCACCGGCAGGAGGCCCGGGTTAGGGTTTTGAGGCCTGCTAGTGTCGAACTTAATTAGGAAAAGGGTCTTGTCTACTGATCCATGATGAGCGTGCTCACCGCATCCGGGTGGTAGTATGGGACCCCCCTCGACTTAGACCTGATCTGCAGCTTGTCCGAAGAGCCACACTTAGTTCGGGTGTTCCATTTGCTCCTTTGCATAATGGGAGGCGCCCCCATGGTTACTGGTGATGGTTATGATGATGATGATGCATATAGGGCGAGGCCTGTAGTGCCGAGGTGTTGTGTCCTGCGGGAGTTTTGCACACCTGCGCTGAGTATTCGGCTGCGTGGCTGGGACCTTATAGCTCCGTGGCTCCTAGGATGGGTTGTAGAGATGGTTTGGGTCGTGTCAAGCCAACCTGAGTTTTAGTTGGTGGCTTGAGTGTGTACGGGTACTGGAGCACACCTTGCAGGGATGAATCTTCTCGAGAAGCCGTGTTGTCCGCGGTTATGTGACGACTTGGTGAAAGTACTGGCTAACAAGTACTCAGACAACTTACACCTAATGATAATAACTTGACTAGTAATAGTCTTATTGACACAATAACTTGATCCATCATTAATCAACCGTGTGAGTTATCCTTGGGTTGCTTCCTTAGTAGGGGTTGACATTGGATGGGTATTGTTTGGTGAGTAGTTGTAGTTGGTTCCGCTAAGCTATCTTATCCCCCTCTTTTAGCCGGATGTTGTAGTGAGTCTCTGTAGTTGGTTAGTGCAGCCCGCTGCCGCTTATTTGCAATAATCCCTTCCTTTCCGTTACTCCCAAAGTATTTGTATCTTGTGATGACTGGCTACGCCGGTATCTTGTGAGTATGGTTTATCCACTTGCCAGTACTTAACCGTACTGACCCACGAATCCTTTTTCGTGGCTGCAAATTCCAAATTGCAGTCAACAGGTTTGAAGTCTGACGACGTTAGCTTGGGAATCCCTCCGGCTTGGCCTGGGCAGGGATTGGACGCTCTCGGTTATCTTCAGGACTCTTAGTCCAATTTGTATCTTGTCCGTAGCCGGACGCTATGTTGTTTCTTCCGCTGTTATTTGAATCTTGGTATTGTATCAGTTGTATCCTTGACTCGTTTGAGTCTTCTTGTATATATCTTTTCTGTTGTTGTTGCGGATTATTCGCGAACTGTTGTAATGTTATCAGACGTGGCAACCTGGAATCGGTTATTAGGTGGATCTTGGCGGGAATGCTGAAATCTGCATAGTGCCCGATCCCGGGGCGTCACACTACTAAACTTAGAGGACTTGGTAATCTCTTTGTTTCCTGTGTGGCAATCCAGAAGTGAACACCCCTCGGGGCGACACTCAACTCTCAACAACCATACAACCAAATCCACCCAGGTGGTTCATTGAAATTTATACTTAGAATTTTTCCACAACAATGAGTAAAACAAATTTGTAGCAAGGCTAAGCATCTAATAAGTACTAAGTCTCCAAAACAAAAATTCTAAAGGATGGCTACACACTACTTGGGATTTCGCATAGCATAGTAATAACTTAGTAAAATTCCCTATCATGCATACTACTCAAAACCACTAGTAATGCATAGTGAAAATCTGGGAGATTTGATGGTGTGTCACTTGGCTTGGCAATAGGATGAACAATCACAGCAAGAATAACAGCAACAAGAGTATACTTTCTCCTCTTAACAATCTAATACAATAAAAACAAGCCACACATAAACATACAAAGCAAACATAACATAGAAAACAACATAATAACAGAAAAACATGTATGCATGCCATGCAATGATCAAATTAATGCACAAAATTCACAACTAGCAATAAGTACCAATAATTATGTTCTCTGATGTTAATAACATGGTTAAGATGCATGAAAAACACATTTATTATCAAATTATAATTATTAGTATTGCTAGGGTTTTATTATAGACAAATATCAACATTAGTAGAGTTTCTGTAACAAAGTGGTATAAATATTTTTTTCAACGCATCTACTGGATAGAGGACATCAAAACAAAACCATAGCAATTTATTCCACCTAAAAAGGATTTGTAGATTAAAAGTTATGCCCAAAATAGTGGTTATTAGAGATCTACAAATAACATGTGATTGCATGTTTCAAATTTTAAATTTGAATATCCTAGATTAATCTACACATTGTGCTGATTTCAAAAAGTCCAAAATCATTGAATTTGGATAGACAGAACTCGAGATATGATTTTTTGAAGTTTTGAAACAAAACTGTTTTATTTTGTTTTAATTAGAAAAGTGCTCGATCCGGGAAACAGGCAACGGTGGCTCCTGATTGGCTAGTACCGCTTCGACGCGGACCGCGCTCCTTGTCTGTTAGATCTAAAGGAAATCGTGCGGCTAGGATTTAAAAGAAAACGATTCGCCTCTCCTTCTTTCGTGGCCACTTGATGAAGATCTGACGGTTCCGATTGTTCCTTTGCTTTGGTGACGCCGGAGAGCTCGCCGGAATCCTGGACGCGCGGCGGCAGACGAGAGCGCGGGCACGGCGCCGCTAACCTATGGTTCCAAGGCGGCTCAGAACTTACCTGGAGGCGTAGGACGGCGGTGCGTACTCGATGGCGCGGTGGTTGGCTCCATCGCTTCCTGTCCCGTCGGGGATTGCTCGCCGGAGAAGTGCGGGGCAGCGGGCGGGCTCGGACGTGGTTGGCAGCGACAACTTACTCAACGAGAGCGTGTGCAAGGATCTCAGTAAGACGCGCGAGATCGAGAGGGGGCAGATAGAGGGGGTAAGGTGGCTGGAGCTCACCGTGGCGACGACGGAGGGGCGCCGGAGATCTGAAGCTCGCCGGGGTGATTCTCGAGCGGGGGTGGAGCTAGGGTTTCGCAGAGGGGTCACGGACGTCGAGGGCGAGTTCTTATAGGCTCCTAGTCGTGCGGGAGGGGCTAGGGTACGGGGAGAGGCGGTGGCGATGTCCTGGACACGCACGGACCTCGAGTCCGTCCTGGGCACGGCGAGGGTAACGTCATCGTGACGTGCGGATCACGTCACGCGTGGGTCCCGCAGGTCAGTGAGCGGAGGGAGAGGTGAAACGGGGCGGGCTGGCGCGCAGGTTTCCTGCGGGTTAAGTTGGGCCAGCCTGCTTCCTGGGCACCGCGCGCGCAAGAAACAACCGAGGGGGGGAAGAGAAAGGAGAGATGGGCCTGGGCCGGGGAGGAAAGAGAGGGCTGGGGCTGCGCTGGCCGTTTTCTCTTTTGTTTTTTTCCTTTATATAAATGATTCAAAACAACCAAAAACTTGCCCAAAACTTTTCATAAAATTTTGGGAGTATATATTTTGGAAGGCCTATGAAAAATAGAACATTTGGGTACTATTATTTCCCAAAAACTAAATTACTTATTTTGGAAAATGTTTTAAAACCAAAAGGTGGTTTAATTGGTCATATCACTTAAAATTTTGTCTTTAGCAAATATAAAACCAATTCTTATGCAAAAAAATGCAAGTATTCTATGATGATCATTAATGCATGATGGTTTAAAATTTTCAAAATCCTGGGATGTTACTGTCGCAGGGATATTTACTGCAGACGTTACCGGGGGTAACCTAGGTTGGGGCAGATCGACTCTGGTGTTTGGGAGAGGGTTTAGCTCAAGGGAAATCATATCAACTGGAGATCTGGAAGCTCTGGCTGCAATGTCGCCGAGATACCGATCTAGGGTTACAATTATCAACTCTCGTACTACTAGAATACTCGAATATCTGGAAGAACTCTCCTTCTCTCTGTCCTAGGATCTGGTTTATATATTACCCGGCTCTCTGGCTCCCTCTACAAGGCACACCCGGATTCCTACCCGGAATACACACGTAACACTAGGTTTCCTAATCATGACCCCCAAGGCACGGATTACAAAATCCACGCTCCCCTTTTGGGCCTTCTAGAAACTCCTCCATCTTGGGCCGGGTCTTGTCCGATTTCCTTCTGGCCGGGTTTTCGCCCAGGCATGGGCCTACCGGGTTATCATCCCCCCAACAGTAGTCCCCAGAATAGCTTGGGCATCTTGGGATCAACCATGAAGCGCACCCTATTCCCTGCCAAACAATAAACATTCATATCCATAACACATCGGGTCAGATTGCTTTAACTATAGCCAGGCCTGCTCTTTGGGCGGTCCATATAATAACCCAACTTCACTCGAGCCAAGGTGTCATTTCCCGGGTTAACACTCCAAGGAAACTTAACATGACCCGGCATCCATGTTTCTATCGGCTAGTCCGAGTAACAATATCTTAAACCCAACTCACTCAACCAACTTAACTTATCCGGATATCACGCAATAATCACCCTGATTTCTATCCCCAAATTCTCGGGCCGGATCAAATCTTTCCGGAAACCACTCAATCTTACCGTTGGGCCCTAGGGTTTTCCCTGCGCCTATAAATAGGCCCCGGGGGGCTAACCCTAAAATTTCCGAACGGTTCATTTCCATTCATCTTCCTCCTCCCGCTCATCGTCTGCGCCCGTGAGCCCAAGGCCGAACCATAACTGCCGGAGCCGCGCCAGTGCCACTGAGCTCGCCGCCAGCCACCGGATTCCGCATCGGAGAGCGGACGCGCCATTGGAACCCAAGGAGCAGCTCGAGCTTCGAATTTCTAGGCCGCGCGCACACGCCGTCACCGGGCCGCCGCCACCGTGCAAGCCAAGCTCCGCCTCCGTCTCCGGTAAGCCCCAATGGATCTAGATCTGGGTTTTATCCTCTCCAATCTCACATTGGTGTTCATCGTGAATCTCATCTATATTTCTCCGCCATTGCTCCACTAGCTAGATGTGTTTTCATGAACCCTAATCTCATATTCGTTCGCGGTCATCCTTATCTAGATCCATTTCCGTAGTCCTTATCTTCGTATTCCTTGCAAGCAGTTAGCCCTTATCTCTCTTTTATCGCTACATTATTAGATGCGTTTTCCTGAATTTTTGGATCTACACTTACTTGTGCTCGATTTCATCTAGATCCTCTCTTATGGCGCCCAAAGCAAGCACCAAGTCCAAGGGGAAAAACTGTAACATCCCAAGTATGAAAAACAACCCTACAATGCTTGCTTCTTGCTTAAATTAAGTTTGCATCATTCCATCATGAGCATTGATCTTGTTTGCACTTGTTTTCCATTTGAATTTCAAACAAAAAATTCAAACCCTTGTTCATACTTGTTCTATTACAATTTTTTTTCAAATAAAACTTTCAAATCAAACCATTTGTTTGGTTCCAATAAACTTGAAATTCCAAACTTTTAACTTTCTTAAGTTTCAATAATTCAATTATTGTAAATTTCAATCAAATCCATTTGAATTTCAAACAGCAACAAAATTTAAAAAATTTGGAAAACAAAAAGTTGCACAGCTGGGCTTTTGTAATAATTAGCTTATACAAAATTATCCACAAAATTTTTAAGCCCAAAATCCCTTCAATTTCTCTCCTTTTCCTTTCTTTTCTTTCCTGCAAAAAAAACAGAGAGAAAAAAAAAGAAAAAATTGGGCTGGGGGAGGCAGACCAGGCCAGCCAGCTGGGCCAGCCCAGCCCACCTTCCACCCCAGCCAGCCAGCGCGGCCCGCTCACCCTTCTTCTTTCTCCGTACGGCGGACGCGGCCGCTAACGCACACCGCGCCATCGTGCCCTCCATCTGCTCCACCCTCTCCCCTTTATCTACTCCCCGAGGGCGCGTCCAAACCCTAGCCATCCCTCCTCTCCTTCCTCCTCGCGCCGCCACCATCTCCTCCCCTCTCTGCTTCCCTTTTCTTCCTTCTGAAAATCCCGAGAGCGACAGGGAGGGGCGCCGCCGTCGACACGCCGCCATGGTGCATCTCCGGCCACGCTAGGGAGACGTGCACCAACCCCCGGGACCCCTGCTACCTCTACGACCGCAACGCCAAGCACGAGCAGCCTCAACCACGCCGGAATTTTCCCTGTCTCCTCGCCGGCCGTTTCTGAACTTCGTCGTCATCTCGTCGTCCTCGTCCATGGCAGCTTCAACACACTCACGGTGAGCCACCGCTTCCATCCGAGTCGTTCCCCCATCGATCTGTGGCCTGTTTGCGCAAGTGGAGTTTTGAACCCGAGCACCTCCGCCATGATCGCGCTCTGAGCAAGCCATCGTGCCTCTGCTGTTTTTCCTCCACCTTGCACGTGTCGTCTACCCCTCCTGGTTCACCTCCGCACCCACGCAACACCCTAGCACCGCTAGTTTGTGGTCATCGACGGTGAGCACGCGCCGCCGTGCCGTCTGCTTCCACCACGGACTGAACAATCGGGTTCAGTTTCGTCAGTTAGCGAGCACACGCTCAGATCTACCTCAAAACGGCGCGGATCTGGTTCCTATCACCACCGTCGAGCCAGCCCAGTGGCAAGATCCAACGGCGTGCAGCGCGAGGGCGCGGGTTCGATCCCCCGCCGCGCGAATAAAACCCATCTTTTTCTCGCTTTGCCACGCACGCTAGCTGGCCCCACCTGCCATTGGCAGTGGATGCCACGCAAGCGCACACACGCACTGCCACGCAGGCAAGAGCTGGGTGCTGGCCCACTGCCAGTGACCCAGGGGTTGCTCTGCCTGCTTAGAAAAGGTTCCAGGGACATTTTCTGAATTTCTTTTTCGCACCTAAGCCCCTGGAACAAATCTGAAACTTTTAAAAATCACAGAATAGCCCCTGTAATTCAAATTCATATACCTTTTGCAAATCAAATCCAAATTAAATAAATAAAATATGTTTTGCATACCAAATTTAATTATCTACATGTTTAAACCATGTGCATACTGTTTTGAACATTTCAAATGGTTTCAAAAATTCAAATTCAAACAACTCTTTCAAATTTGGTCAAATTCATAACTAATTCAAATTTAATTCAAATGGCACATATAAATTATGTTTTCCATGCAAAATTGAACAAGCTTTCCAAATATAAACTTTGTTTCCTGTTTTGAATAATTAAAATTGGTTAAATAATTCAAATCTTGTTTAAACCATTTAAAATTGCTAAATTAATAACTTGGTCAAAGTAAATTCTTTTTGAACAAAGGAAATATGTTTTCAAACCAGAAAAATATAATCTTTTCAAATATGAATTTTATTTAATGTTTGGAACAAACAAAATTCAAATAATTTTAATACTTGACTTAAATCCATTTAACTCTTGTACAAACTTGTTTAATTCATAACTAATTCATTTAAATTCCTTTTTCAACAAATGAAATATGTTTTCCATCTAAAATTTTGTGTTCTTTCCGAATATAAATTTTGTTATCTATTTTGAACAACTAATATTGGTGAAAACAACAAAGGCTTGTGTAACTCATTTAAGAAGCCAAATTTCATAACTTAATAAATAAAATTCCAAACTTTGTAAACAACATTTCAAATTGAAGCTATTGTTGTTTCCTTTTTGTTTTCATCCTCCATGCATCATTCTAATCAACTCTCACATGATGGTTAATTGTAGATCACTTAATTCAAATATAATTCTTGGGCCTTTCTATATGCAACCCAAATTGCATATGGGCCCAATTAAATATGTTTACCATGTCAACTAGCTTATCTTTGATGCATCAATTAAATTTACATGCATCATCCCATATTTGTGCATTATGCCATGTTATTGATTGTTTGTCTCTCTGCGTTGTTTGTTTGCTTCTTCTCGAATAGACGACGACGTTGAGACAGACGAGGTTTACGACACTACTTCAGAGGAGTTAGCCCAGTACCAGGCTACTGGGTTTGCAGGCAAGTATTCACTCACCTGAACCATTGTGTCCTTTCCACACTGGATACCGATACTTTCCGTTGTCTAATCTGCTAGCCTTAAGATTTGTTGCTTGTGTTCCGATCCTATCACTTGTTATCCTGTAACCCTGATATAGCCTATCCTCCACACCTATAACCCCGTTGCTTGTTGCCTGTGTCTTACTAGCATGTTTAGGGTTGTTTATGCTCGAGTCTGATGTCCGTTATTTCTGTTACCATATCTATTATGTTCTGGGGCTCGATGTTTAAACAACAACCTGTTAATGTATGAGGTAATGCTAATTTGATGATAAGGCACCGGCAGGAGGCCGGGTATGGTTTTGAGGCCTGCTAGTGTCGAACTCAGGAAAAGTTCTTGTCCTCTAGATCCATGATGAGCGCGCTAACCGCATGTGGGAAGCGTGTATGGGCGCCCCCCTCAACTTTGATTCGATTCGCATCTCGTCCAAATCTCCTCATTTAGTTCGGGTTTTCCATTTGCCGCATGCATATGCAGGTGCGAACCCTTGGCGCCAGGGTGGTAACTTTTGTAGTCGGCATTTAGGGAGACACGTTCTTAGAGTGCTATGAGGGTCCCCTTTTCTTCGTGGGGCTTGATTAGCCGTGCGCTCAACTACACGGGGTTCTTTGGGCTTGATGCGAAGAAGAGTTGGGTTGTGTTGAGTACCTCGCTTGGTGGGTTGATCCCCCGTCTGGCGGGTTATTCTTACGTGTACGGCCAAATTGGTGCATCCCTGAAGGGTTAAATCTTCTCGAGAAGCCGTGTTGTCCGCTGTTATGGATGACTTGGTGATAGCGCTGGCTAACAAGGATTAGACAACTTACACCTAATTAATACTAATTTTGCCTAGTAATAGGCTTATTGACACAATAACTTGAACCTTCACTAATCCAACTGTGTGAGTTATCCTCGGATTGCTTCGTTGAATAAGGGGAGAGATCCAGGATGGGTTTGTTTGAGGTTAGTGGTAGTTGGTTCCGATACGCTATCTTATCCCTTTCCTTTAGTCGGATGTTGTAGCGTGTCTCTGTAGTTGGTTAGGGCAGCCCGCTGCCGCACCTTTGTATCACCTATCTTCCGTTGAACCCAAAGCATCTGTACTTGGTGTTGCCGGGTACACTTTGGTATCTTGTGCGTCTTGCTTGCCAGTACTCGTCTGTACTGACCCCTTTGGGGCTGCGTGTTCTGCAGACTACGTTTCCGAGGATCCCCATGGTTGCTACTACATGGAGTATGACGAGGCTGCTGACGAGTAGATAGCGGACCCGGGAAGGATCCGAGACTTCTTGGATGGGCTCCGTTCTTTCGTTTCCGGCCTCTTAGGCCTATTTGGATCTTGTCTGTACTCAGACACTTTGGATGCTTCCGCTGTGATGTAATGATGACTTGTTGGTACATGTGTCCTCTGCATGATTGTATTTGCTATCTCTGCTCTAGTGAGAGCTATTTGCCACTTGTTTCTATTTCTTTGTGTCTTAGAGATTTGTTGTGATATCACTTGTTCGAGTGCCGTTGACGTACCATGTGTGTATGTTATGAAGTACGTCAATGGAAGTAGTCGGATTTCTATGGGATGGTTTACGCAGACGATGAATAGTAGAGGATGGTTGTCACACGTTTACGTGTTGGCCTACTCATATTGAGATGCGGGTGCCGGTATGCCCCGTAAGCCATTTATCTACTGTTTAGCGGGCTGTGAGTATCCTCTAGAAGTCTGGGTGCGACAAATGGTATCAGAGCCTGTCTGCCTGTAGGATCCCTTTTACTGGTCGCAGTTGAGTCTAGAAACTATTTTGTAGCTATATAGGAAAAATGAAACGTGAGAGTAGGAATTCTGTTCTTTTATTTCTTTCCCCACCCACCCTCCCTTTTTCTGGTAAGGAAGTGCAACGTTGTTTTATCTTCTCGTCTAAACTTTCAAGTTAGGATTTCACGTATCCTGGTTTCTCTAGGATAGTTATATCTACTAGTCCATAGGAATGGAGGTGGTTGTGACATGATTTATCATGTTGCCTACTCACGATTGAGAACGGAGGCACATAAGCCCCGGAAGCAGATCCTCTATTCCTGAAGCAGTAGATATTGATCCTTTAGAAGCCCGGATGGGTTTTTCGTAGTACCTCAGGAGTGTTTGGTCTCGTGTTTCCCGAATGTTGCTTCGATATCCTGTTCTTCTCAACATCCCTTTCGTCCGTTGAAATCTTGTTGTTGCTTCCCACTTCAATTCTTCTACCGGCGTCTAATCAAAGCTTCCCCGATCATCTGCAGATGGATCTCAGGTTCTACCCGCAGGTGGTTCGTATGACTCGTTGCGAGAGCACTGCCGGTTATCCGGAGATGCTGAGGGACATGGTCACTTTTCTGGGTTTCCGTTGGGCACCAGAGTACCAGGTCTACGAGCAGCAGCGAGAGTTTGAGCAGACCTACTACCATGCTATCGTCTACATTCTGTCAGATGATGGCATGAGCGTAGTCCACCGCTACGAGGCAGTGGGTTCCACAGTGGATATGGCTGTGCAGCAGGCAGCTTATGTGAGCCTCACCGTCCTTCGTGCTGACTACTAGGGATTTGACGATTCTATCTATCGCCACATCCCCCGTGGTTACATCACTTCGGAGGGAGCTCACTTCACTCTCTACGACAACTTGGATGTTTACGAGCATGATAACTCCAGGCTGCACACCACCGCTCAGTTTGTGAGGCACAGTGACGCAGTTGCCCGCACACTATCTCAGGAGTTGGCTTCAGTCAGAGAGCAGCTCTACCTTGCTTTGACTCATCTGGCGACTTACACCATAGACTTTGTTGGAGACGAGTTCTTTGCACGTTTCAATCAGCTAGTTGGTCATCGTCTGCCAGATGCTGGAGGTTACGAGCCGATCAGAGGTCCACTCCTTAACCTTGGTGCTGGTTACACTGGGATTCCCCGTTTTGGAGCACAGGGAGTGGACGCTATGTACTTCACCACGCCTAGAGTCGGTCTCAGACCACGTCAGATCTACGTGGATCGTCGTTCCACCTACTTTCGTGGGCGTGCTCCTCACCGTACCTCTCGCCGTACTCCTAGCCGTCGTCCTGCGTGATGAGCATGGGAGTACCGATGTATCCATTCTTAGCTATGTTTAGTTATCCTTTGGCATTCGAACCATTTATGGTGTGTTGGATATTCTGATGTATTTGAACATGTGATGATGTACCTGTTGGTTATCTATTCATGCGTCGGAATAATCTCTCTTTCGGTTGCCAAGTCTATCCTTTTCTATTGTTGTGCTAAAATGCATTTCCATTCAGGATGCCGCCAACAAGGAACAACACGCCTGAGCCACTGCCAATCGCGGAGCTGTTGACTCAGATGACCCAAGTCATGACGCAGATGGCCCAGTTCCAGGCTAATTAGCACATCAACCAGACAGCTCCACGAGTCAGCATCAAGGAGTTTCTCAGTCTGGGCCCAAGAGCTTTCATGGCCACACGCGAGCCTCTGGACGCTTATGACTGGATCCGTGAGATAGCCAAGGCTCTGGAGATTGCACACGTAGCTGAAGAAGACAAGGTCAAGTATGCCTCCTATCTGCTGAAGGGTCAGGCAGCTACTTGGTGGGAAAACTTCCAGGCCATGAGAACTGGCATGCCAGTCACGTGGGATTGTTTCAAGGAAGCCTTCCTGAAGCACCACATTCCAGATGGTCTCATGGAAAGGATGCGTGAAGAGTTTTGCTCACTCAAGAAGGGCAAGTTGGACGTCATCGGGTATCAGAGTGAGTTCAATCGCCTCGCTAGATACGCTGGAGATGAGGTGTCCACTGAAGCTAAGAAGATGGCAAGGTTCCGCAGAGGTTTTAACCCGGAACTTAAGTATGCCCTCACCAACGTCAAGGCCAACAGCTTCGAGGATCTCGTTAATGTAACGCCCGGGGATTTCCCCCAACTAGAACTTGTTTGTTTGTTTCCTTTTGTGCATCTCATGGCATCCTTCAATTAAATCACCTTGCTTTTTTTCTCAAGAACTCAAACTATTATTTTGGGCATTTCTTTTCTTTTGTTTTGTAATTAATAAAATCACCTCTATCTCTCTTTTCTATTTGTTTTTATTTTTTTAATTGGAAAAAAAAAACTTTTGTTGAGGGAGGCAACCGAACTGGGCCATCTAAGGCCCAGCCGGCCACCCCACCTCAATCAAACCCTAGCCCACACACGCACCCCACACGCAACGCACGCCACACAGAACCCGCACTCACGCACGCTACCCGCACACGGCACCACGCACGCAGGGGATCGACCCCATCGTCTCCTTCCTCCTGCTGGACGCCGCCGCCGCACCCTCTCTCTCGTCTCTCCCCACCTCGTCCCCTCTCTCTACACCGCTGCTCCGCCCCTCCTCCGTCCCGCCATGGCCACCGCCCGCCGCCGTTTCCCCACCTTCCTCCCGTCTGCCTCTTCTCCGGGGACGCGAGGCGTCCGCCGTCGCCTCCATGGACGTCGCCGCCAAGCTCCTCCCTCCGCCAAGCTTCGCCTCCCTCTTGATGCGCGCGCGCCCGGGGCTCGCTCCCGCTGGTGCAGTTCCTCCGCGTCATACGCCGCGGCCTGCGCCGCCGCGGGAGGCGCCCTGCTGCGTGCGGTTCGACTGTGACGTGGACGGCGACGGGAAGGTCGTGGGCGAGCTCGCGCCAGGGGAGGTCGCCGTGCTGCTCTGGTGCTGGGCCATGACGTGGAGCGGTTTGGCCCCGTGGGGCGAGAAAGGGCCAAGGGGGAGGAGCCCGTGCTGCTCCCGGACGTCCCGCACCTCGTGCTGTCGGCGCTCGTGTCCGCGGGCGCCGTCGCGGACGACGCCAGCGTTTGGGGATGGGAGGTCTCCGGTGCTGCCGGGAAGGGGGTCACGGCGCAGGAGTTCACGTCGTGGGTGATCCCCACTGTCCCCGGGCTTGGCAATGCCTCTCCCGGTATGTGCAGAACAGGTTCCGGTCCTGCCAGGCTGATCCAGTGAAGGAGATATCTGTTTCAGACGGTGACACAACTTCTGATACTCCTTCAGCTGCGTTAGAAACGCATTGAGTGAGAAGTTTCTGTCAGCATCTATAATTGGAATGGACGCAGAAGACCTTCTTTATAGGAGATCCATTCGCCAAGTTCGACACCGCGACGGTGCTCGTGTGGAGATGGAGTGGCACCACTTCCAAGTTTCACATCGACAAGATCCCCTTCGTCCCCAAAGACGGGAACCGCCATGATCTCCTACACGGACGCGGCGAGTACCTCGACCACGACTACGTCTACTTCCTCTTCGAACCTCGATGACAAGATCGACAACTACCACCAATGACGTGAACGACTACTTCCTCTACGATACGATGATCTCGGTTTCGACTAGTTCCCCCTTCGGAACGAGAACGACTACTTCTACTACTTCTTCGACGTCGACTACTTCCTCCACGTTCCGGAGTTTCCGGCGTTGACCCCTGCGATCCTCTTTCCAACGTGCGAACCCAAACCTGTATATATTTATGCCCTATTTTCTATAACATATCAACTATAATTAAAATGTCATCTCATTCATGTGTTGCATTGCATTTTTATGGGTAAATAAATAACTCGAACCTCCTAAATTAAACGTTGGGCTTCCGGCTCAATTTAAATTGATTTAAATTGCATAAACCATAACTAATTCATTTTAACTCCAAATTTGAAAAGTAAAATATGTTTTCCAATCAAAATTCTCTAAACTTTGCAAATATCAACTTTGTTTTCTGTTTTGAATAATTTAAATTGCTGAAAACAACTATTTCTTAATCAATGCATTTAAAATTGCTAATTTGATAACTTGCTCATTTTAATTCCAAATCCAACAAATAAAATATGTTTTCATACCAGAAAAATGCACTTAATCTGTTAATGCCATCCATGTTCATGTTTGCACCTTGCATGTTGCATTTGTAGTAGTGTTATGTATGTTCACCTAATAAATAAAGATGGAATGTGTTGGGGTATTTAATTCAATTGTTGCCCTATTCCATTTAATATTGAATACCTGTAACATCCCAAGTATGAAAATCATCCACTTAGAATGTTTGTTGCATGTTTATTTAAGTATTGCATCATATCATCATATTGATTCCATGTTGTTTGCATTTGTTTCTTATTTAGTGCAATTGTTTTCCACTGTTTTCACAACTCAAATTAAAACCTTTTTCAAACATTGGTTTCATACCTGCTCTGTTACAACTTTTTGAATAAAATTCACAAATAATAACAACCATTTTGGTTCCATGTTTTACTTAGTGATCACTTGTGAAAATGATCATTTTAAATCAATTATTTATTTTCCAAACACAATTTAAAATTCAAATCCAAGCACACAAACAGAACCATTTTTGAATTTATGTTGTTAACAAATCAAATCAACTCAATTTGCTTTTTACCATAGGGGTTACTCTATTTAAATGAGGGTTTTTATTAATGGTTATTAATATTAACAAATGCACCCAAATTTGGTTTGAATTTTAAACAGCAAGCAAACATTTAAATTTTTGAAAACAAAAGCTACAAAATGATTGCATTTTACCTAAGGAAACTCCCCTAATTTTTCTAGATTTTTATCTAACCTAAACCCTAAGGTTTTCTTCCAAAAGCAAAGCTACAAAAAAAAAACAGAAGAAAAAAAAAGAAACAAAACCTACAGCGCGCGCGACAGATAAACGAGCCCAGCCCGCTAAGCCTACGCGCGCGCCAACCCAACCCAGCTAAGCCGCGCGTAACGCTTGGAGATTCGTGCGTACGTTCTAATCGCCTTCGTCACCCCGTACGGCAAGAAATCCGTGGCGCCACCGCAACCCCCGCGCGACTCCGGCGGCCAGCGACCCCCCTGCCGCGGCTATAAAGCACCTAGGGCACCCGCAGGCCAACCCTAGGCCCTAGGTTTCCCTGCTCCTCGCTCCGCCGCCGCCGATCGCCACTTTCCCGTCGTCTTCCCCTCTCTGCTCCAACCTCACCGGCGGCCACCCTCTGAAACCGACGATGGCGCCGCCACCTCGTAGTCCTATCTAGCCATCTACCCCCGGGAATCGAAAGCTCTCTCTCCCCGCTCCCGTTTAGACACCTGAACACCCCCGGAGATCAGCCACACCTTCCCCGCCGTCCACGGCAACGCCGCCGTAGAGCTCGGTGTACCTCTCTGCAATTCGACGAACCCCGGTGAGCTCCCCGTGGTATCCTTCCCCTCTCCCCCTCTGTCACTTGCGCAAGATCTCGTACCCGTTTCTGCACGCATCCAACCACCCCACAGCAGCGAGCACGGCCACGATAAGTTCCCGCCGGCGAGCCCTTTCTGTTCTGACGGACGAGCAATGTTTTGTTCGTCAGAGTTTCAGTCTTGCGCAGCGATGAACTATAACCTGAATCCGTTCCCGTACCTGTCAAACACAGCAGCGCAGCGCAACTGGTAGCGCTATCTCTGAACTTTGCGCAGGTCTCGGGTTCGAGCCGCAAGCGCCACCTTTTTTTTTGCTTCTTTTCCTTCCGCAGCGAGGAGGCCCACCAGTCAGCGACGCCCACTGCCACGCGTGCGTGCACGCGCCACGCTGGCCGCAGGGGCCACAGGGCAGTGGCTGAGGTTAGGGTACCCCTCGGTACCAAACGTTTCTGTGCGAATTTCTAAAATTCCAAATTTCTTTTTAAATAACAGAATTAAAACAAAACTTTGAAATTCAATATCTTTTGTTTTATAATTCCAATAAATACAAACTTTATATGAATTCTGATCCAAATTTCCTAAACTTTCCAAATATCTAATTTGTGTACTGTTTTGGAAACTTCAAATGTATTTAAAATTCAAATTCAAATACTTCAAATGTGAAATTGTAAATTCCATAACTAATTATTTATAAATCCAATAAATGCAAATAAAATATGTTTTCCATACCATTTCACCTAACCTATTCAAATATAATTTTTGTTTTCTGTTTTGAATAATTAAAATTGCCTAAACAATTTAAGTCTTGTTTCATTCAATTAAAAATTGTTTAATATTGTTTAATTCATAATTAAATAATCCTAAGTCCAATTTCAAAATGTGAAACATGTAATCCAACTAGAATTTGATGTACCTTTCAAATATCAACTTTGTTATTTGTTTTGAACAATTTAAATGGTTGAAAACAACAAATACTTGTGTGTTCCCTTTAAGGCACCCAAAAATTCCCTAAATTAATAATAAAATTCTAAATTGCTACACCCTATTCTAATTTGATTCTAATGTTGTTATTTTGCTGTTTTCCTTTTGCATGCATAATACTAAACCACTAGCACCTGTTGTTTAGTTGGAAAACAAATAAACTAACCAAAATCTTTGGGCTTTTCATATGCAACTCAAAGTTGCATATGGGTCCAATTAAATTGTGTTGCCATCTCAATTAGTTTATTTTGATGCATCTATTAACTTGTCATGCATCATATTTGATTGTGCACTATGCCATGATGATGATTGTTTATATTTCTGCCTTGTTTGTTTGCTTCTTCTCGGATAGACGACGACGTTGATACCGACGACCTTTACGACACCCCTTCTGAGGATCTAGCTCAGTACCCGGCTACTGGGTTTGCAGGCAAGTTATCACTCACATGAACCATCGTGTTCCTTTCAACATTGGTTACCGATACTTTCCGTTGTTCTTTTCTGCTAGCCATAGTGGTAGTTGTTTCTGTTACGAACCTATCACATGATACCCTAAACCCTGATATTGCCATTCACCTCCAGTCCTAAAACCCCGTTGCTTGGGCCCGTGTCTTACTAGAATGCTTAGGGTTGTTTGCTCGAGTCTGTTATCAGTTACTTTCTGTTATTATATTCTGTTATATTCTGGGGCTCGATGTTAAACAACACCTGTTAATTTGAGGTAATAATAATTGCTGATAAGGCACCGGCAGGAGGCCCGGCGTGGTTTTGAGGCCTGCTAGTGTCGACCCTAATAGGAAAAGGGTCTTGTCTACTGATCCATGATGAGCGCACTATCCGCATGTGGGAAGCGTGTATGGGCGCCCCCTCAATTTGACTCGATCCGCATCTCGTCCAAATCACCACACTTAGTTCGGGCTTTCCATTTGATGCACGCATATGCAGGTACGAACCCGAGGCCAGGGTGGAATTTTTGTAGTCGGCATTTAGGGCGGCGTGGTCTTCCAGTGCTATGAGGGTCCTCCTTTTCTTCGGGGGGCTCGATTAGCCGCGCACGCACAACACGTGGTGCTTTGGGCTTGATGCGAGGAAAAGTTGAATTGTGTTGAGTGCCCCGCTTGGTGGGAAAGGCCTTCCTATCTGGCGGGTTATTCTTACGTGTACGGCCAAATTGGTGCACCCCTGCAGGGATAAATCTTCTCGAGAAGCCGTGTTTTCCGCGGTTATGGTTGACTTGGTGAAAGTACTGGCTAACAAGTACTCAGAACAACTTACACCTAACTAATGATAACCTGACTAGTAATAGGCCTATTGACACAACAACTTGATCCATCATTAATCCAACTGTGTGAGTTATCCTCGGATTGCTTCTTTGGATAAGGGGCGAGATCCAGGATGGGTTTGCTTGGTGGTTAGCTATAGTTGGTTACGATACGCTATCTTATCCCTTCCTGATACACCGTAAAGTTGTAGTATGTTCTGTAGTTGGTTAGTGCAGCCAGTTGCAGCATCTTTCATACCTTTTCTTCCGTTGATCCCAAGGCATCTGTGCTTGGTGTTGACGGGTTACACCTTGGTGAACTGTGAGTCTTGCTTGCCAGTACGTTGTTGTACTGACCCCTTTGGGGCTGTGGTTTACGCAGACTACGACTACGGCTACGATGACCACCAGGATGGCTACTTCGTGGAGTTTGACGAGACTGCAGACGAGTAGTTAGCTGGACCAGGGCTGGATCCAGGACCTACGTGGATGGGCTTCGTCTTCTTTATTTTCTCCGGCTTCTTAAGCCTGTTGGATTTGTCTGTACCCAGACGCCGTTGATTGCTTCCGCTGATGTAATGAATGCTATGTTGGGACATGTGTCCTCTGGATGATTGTATTTGCTATTTCTGCCTTAGTGAAGGCCAGTTGCAACTTTATTTCAATCTTTTGTGTCTTAGAGGCATGTTGTGTTATCCTTTTGTTCAAAGCCGTTGAAGTACCATGTGTGTATGGTATGAAGTACGTCAACGGTAGTATCCTGATTTCTATAGGATAGTTTACATCGACGGTGAACAGTAACGGTTGGTTGTCGCACATAAGTGCTGGCCTACCCGTAAGGGGACGCGGGAGCCGTTAAGCCCCGTAATCCAACCAAAATACTGTTCAGTTCGTACGGTGAGTATCCTCTAGAAGTCCGGGTGCGACAAATGGTATCAGAGCCTGTCTGCCTGTAGGATCCCTTTTTACTGGTCGCAGTTGAGTCTAGAAACTATTTTGTAGCTATATAGGGAAAATGAAGCGTGAGAGTAGGAATTCTGCCATTTTTCTTCTTTCCCCACCCACCCACCCTTTTCTGGTAAGGAAGTGCAACGTTGTTTTCTGTTCTCACCTAAACTTTCAAGTTAGGATTTCACGTGTTTTGGGTTCTCCTTAGTACCTCAGGACTTTTGGTATCGTTTTCCCGATGTTGCTTCGATATCCTGTTCTTCTAAAGAACCTTTCGTCCGTTGAAACCTTGCTGTTGTTTTCCACTTCATTTCATCTACCGGAGTCTAATCAAAAACCTTCCAAATCATCCGCAGATGGATCTCAGGTTCTACCCGCAGGTGGTTCGGATGACTCGCTGTGAGAGCACCGCCGGTTATCCGGAGATGCTGAGAGACATGGTTACCTATCTGGGGTTCCGTTGGGCACCAGAGTACCAGGTCTACGAGCAGCAGCGAGAGTTTGACCAGACTTGCTACCGGGCTATCGTCTACATTCTGTCAGATGATGGCAGGAGCGTTGTCCATCGCTACGAGGCAGTAGGTTCCACAGTGGATATGGCTGTGCAGCAGGCCGCTTACGTGAGTCTCACCGTCCTCCGTGCTGACTACTGGGGGTTTGACGATTCTATCTATCGTCACATCCCCCGTGGGTACATCACGTCGGCGGGAGTTCACTTCACTCTCCACCGCAACCTGGATACCTACGAGGATGATAGCTTCAGGCTGCACACCACTGCCCAGTTCGTGAGGCACAGTGACGCCGTTGCTTCCACACTTGCTCAGGAGTTGGCCTCAGTCAGGGAGCAGCTCTACCTCGCGTTGACGCGTCTGGCGACGTACACCACAGACTTCGTTGGAGACGAGCGCTTTGCGCGTTTCCAGCAGACACTGGGTTTTCCTCTGCCAGATGCTGGAGGTTACGAGCCGATCAGAGGCCCACTTCTCGACCTCGGAGCTGGTTACACAGGGATTCCCCGCTATGGAGCACAGGGAGACGACGCTTTCTACTTCACCACACCGAGAGTTTCTCTCAGAGCAGTTCCTATCTACAGGGATCGTCGTGATACCTACTTCCGTGGGGTTCCTCCTCACCGTATCTCTCGTCGTACTACTCGCCGCCGTCCTGCGTGATGAGCATGGGAGTACCGATGTATCCGTTCCTAGCTATGTTTAGTTATCCTGTGGCATTCGAACCATGTATTGGTCTGTTGGATATTCTGATGTATTTGAACATGTGATGATGTACCTGTTGGTTATCTATTCATGCGTCGGAATAATCTCTCTTTCGGTTACCAAGTCTATCCTTTGCTGTTATTGTGCTAAAATGCATTTCTGTTCAGGATGCCTCCAACCAGGAACACCATGCCTGAACCACCTCCGCTCACGGAGCTGTTGACTCAGATGACTCAGGTCGTGGCTCAGATGGCCCAGATCCAGGCTAACCAGCACACCAACCAGAATGCTCCGCGAGTCAGCATTAAGGAGTTTCTGAGCGTGGGGCCCAGAGCTTTCGTGGCAACACGTGAGCCTCTGGATGCTGATGACTGGATCAGGGAGATGGACAGGGCTCTGGAGATTGCTCATGTTGCTGAGGAAGATAAGGTCAAGTATGCCACCTACCTACTGAAGGGTCAGGCAGCTACCTGGTGGGAGAACTACCAGACCATGAGAGCTGGCTATCCTATCACCTGGGGTTGTTTCAAGGATGCCTTCCTGAAGCACCACATCCCAGATGGTCTCATGGAAAGGATGCGTGAGGAATTCTGCTCTCTCAAACAGGGCAAGCTGGACGTCCTCGGCTACCAGAACGAGTTCAATCGTCTCGCTCGATACGCCGGTGACGAGGTGTCCACTGAAGCCAAGAAGATGTCAAGGTTCCGCCGAGGTTTTAACCCGGAACTGAAGTACGCTCTCACCAACATCAAGTGCAAGGACTTCGTGGAGCTCGTGAACACCGCGCTCAATGAGGAGAATGGGCGCAAGGCGTTCGAAGAGTCGCGCAAGCACTCGCGTGAGGGTGGTTCCTCCTCCAACATGACCACCCCTCCGCAGAAGCGCCGCATCTGGGTGCCAAACAGTGCTGTCACTAGGGCTCCAAATGCCCAAGCTTCTCCAGGCTTTGGTCCCCGCCCACCCAACCCATCTCAGATGCAGGGTCAGAGGTTTCCAATGGGGCAGCCAAGGCCAGGTCCTCCTCGTGTCGTCACTTGCTTCAAGTGCAAGGAGACTGGGCACTACGCTGATAAGTGCACTCAGAAGCAGCTACCTCCACCACCTCCTCGCCCCAACACCAACTAGGCTATTGTTCGTGCTCCCCCGGCTAAAGCCTTCAACTCCAACAACAGGCCTGTCGGGAGGACCGCGAGGGTGAATCATATCAAGGCCGACAAAGCTGAGGAAGCTGCTGACGTCGTTCTCGGTACATTCCCCGTAAACTCTAACCCAGCTAAAGTGTTGTTTGATACCGGAGCATCGCATTCCTTTGTGTCAAAGATCTTTGCGACAGCAGTTAAACTACCTTTTGTTGGTTTGGGTTCCCCGCTAGTAGTAAACTCCCCTGGAGCAACTATGCAAACTTCCAAGATCAGTCATGAGAATCAGATATTGATTGGAGGTCACATATTCCTTGCTTCCCTCATTCTGCTTGGCAATTCTGACATTGATGTCATCCTTGGCATGGATTGGTTGAAGGCCAATAAAGCTACGATTGACTGTGCTAAGAAGTAAATAACTCTGTTCCACCCTTCCGGCCAGATAGTCTATTCTCCAAGTGATTCAAGTTCTGTTCAGCTGTACACCCTGGATGCTAAACCACTACCTCTGCTTGAAAATGTTCCGGTGGTTTGTGAATTCCCTGACGTCTTTCCAGAAGAGCTGCCAGGGATGCCTCCGGACAGAGCAGTTGAGTTCGTGATCGAGCTTGAACCAGGTACTGCACCAATCTCTAAACATCCATACAAGATAGCTCCTCCTGAACTGAAATTGTTGAAGGAGCAAATCGATATGTACATGGAGAAAGGTTACATTCAGCCTAGTTCTTCCGCTTGGGGTTGCCCAACTCTGTTTGTTGCCAAGAAGGATCAAACAAAAAGATTCGTGGTTGACTATCGTCCTCTAAACGAGAAAACCATCAAGAACAAGTATCCAATTCCTCGTATCGATGATCTTTTTGATCAACTTGCTGGAGCCTCAATATTCTCAAAGTTGGACTTGAGGATGGGGTACCATCAGATAAAGATCAGGAAGGAAGATATTCCAAAAACAGCTTTCACCACTCGTTACGGTCTATATGAATACACCGTCATGTCCTTTGGTCTCACCAATGCACCGGCAACCTTCTCAAGACTCATGAATTATGTGTTCCATGAATACCTCGACAAGTTCGTTGTGGTATATCTTGATGATATTCTAGTCTACTCAAAATCCGAGGAAGAGCATGGAGAACACCTTCGTCTCACTCTCATGAAACTTCGCGAGCATCGTCTATATGCCAAATTCTCCAAATGTGAGTTCTGGATTCCAGAAGTTGCATATCTTGGTCATATCATCTCTGCCAAAGGCATTGCCATTGACCCGGAAAAGGTTAGGGCAATTGTTGATTGGAAACCCCCTAAGACGGTGAAGCAAGTCAGAAGTTTTCTTGGCTTGGCTAGCTATTGCCGTCGTTTCGTCCAAAACTTTTCCAAGATTGCAAAACCTCTCACTGATCTCACAAAGAAGGACAAAAAGTTCGTTTGGACTCCACAGTGTGATGAGAGTTTCAACCTCCTGAAGACTAAACTCACTTCCACACCAGTTCTGGTTGGCCCAGATACTACCAAGCCTTTCCAGATATTCTGTGATGCATCTCTCCAAGGCTTAGGAGCAGTTCTTATGCAAGAACGCCAAGTTGTGGCTTATGCTTCACGTCAGTTGAACCCACATGAGCAAAACTATCCCACACATGATCTTGAACTTGCAGCAGTTGTGTTTGCCCTCAAGAAATGGAGACAATACTTGTTGGGTAACAAAACTGAAATCTTTTCCGATCACAAGAGTCTGAAATACATCTTCACTCAGCCAGATCTGAACCTCAGGCAAAGGAGATGGATTGAGAAGATTAAGGACTTTGATCTCACCATTTCTTACACTCCAGGCAAGGATAATGTTATGGCCGATGCTCTCAGTCGCAAATCCTATTGCAATAATCTCATGATCATGGAAAGCCAACCTCCACTTCATGAAGAATTCCAGAAGCTGAACCTTGGTCTTGTTCCTCAAGGCTACCTTGCTAGCTTGACAGCCAGTCCAACTCTCGAGGACAAGATTCATTCTGAACAACTTCGTGATATTGAAATCAAGAAGATGGTTGAGCATATCAAGGAAGGCAAGGAGAAATTCAAGTCTTTCTCAGTTGATGATAAAGGAACTGTGTTCTTTGAAGGACGCATTGCAGTTCCTCAGGTTCAAAGTCTCAAGGAGGCTCATGAAACTCCTCTCTCCATCCACCCTGGAAGTACAAAGATGTACCAGGATCTTAAGACTCTGTATTGGTGGCCTGGCATGAAACATGAAATTGCTCAATACGTTTCTGAATGCGACGTTTGTCAACGTGTTAAGGCAGTCCATCAGAAAACAGCAGGTCTACTCCAACCTCTGAAAATTCCTGAGTGGAAGTGGGACATGATTGAAATGGACTTCGTTACTGGGTTTCCAAAGTCCAAAAAGGGCAACGATGCAATCTTCGTTGTTATTGATCGTCTGACTAAGGTTGCTCACTTCTTCGCTGTAAAGGAAACTATCTCAGCTAGCCAGTTAGCAGAGCTCTACACAGCAAAGATTGTTCCCCTTCATGGTGTTCCATTGGAAATAAGCTCAGACCATGGAAGTATCTTCACTTCTCATTTCTGGAAGAGCTTTCAAGAAGCATTGGGCACTAAACTTTTGTTCAGCACAGCTTATCACCCTCAGTCTCAGGGGCAAGTCGAAAGAGTCAATCAGATTCTCGAGGATATGCTCAGAGCATGTGGTATCTCCTTTGGCATGAAATGGGAGGATTGCCTTCCATATGCTGAATTCTCCTACAACAACAGCTACCAGGCAAGCCTAGGCATGGCACCATTTGAGGCACTGTATGGTCGCAGATGCAGGAGTCCAATCAATTGGTCTGGAGCTGGTGAACGTTCACTCCTAGGCCCTCACATTGTTAAGGAAGCCGAGGAGAAAGTTCGTATCATTCGTGACAATCTCAGGATTGCTCAGTCTCGTCAGAAGAGCTATTATGATAGCAAGCACAGGGATATGATCTATGCACCTGGTGATAAGGCATATCTCCGTGTAACTCCCCTCAGAGGCACTCATCGTTTTGGTGTGAAAGGAAAGCTGGCACCAAGATACATTGGTCCTTTCAACATTCTCTCAAGGCGTGCAGAAAATGCTTATCGTCTTGAACTTCCAGAAAAGCTATCCAAAGTGCACGATGTGTTCCACGTGTCACAGCTCAAGAAGTGTTTCAAGGATCCAGATCGTGCAGTTGATCATGATTCTATCGAACTGCAAGATGATCTATCTTATGAGGAGCACCCTATTCGTATTCTCGATGAGACCGAGCGTAAGACTCGCAACAAGAGCACCAAGTTCTTGAAAGTGCAATGGTCGCATCATTCCGATAAAGAGGCAACATGGGAGACCGAAGAGGATCTTCGCAAGAAGTATCCGGACCTTTTCACATCTCAGTAAGGAATCTCGGGGCGCGATTCCTTCAAGGGGGGGCGTTTTGTAACATCCCAAGTATGAAAATCATCCACTTAGAATGTTTGTTGCATGTTTATTTAAGTATTGCATCATATCATCATATTGATTCCATGTTGTTTGCATTTGTTTCTTATTTAGTGCAATTGTTTTCCACTGTTTTCACAACTCAAATTCAAACCTTTTTCAAACATTGGTTTCATACTTGCTCTGTTACAACTTTTTGAATAAAATTCACAAATAATAACAACCATTTTGGTTCCATGTTTTTCTTAGTGATCACTTGTGAAAATGATCATATAAATCAATTATTTATTTTCCAAACACAATTTAAAATTCAAATCCAAGCACACAAACAGAACCATTTTTGAAATTATGTTGTTAACAAATCAAATCAACTCAATTTGCTTTTTACCATAGGGGTTACTCTATTTAAATGAGGGTTTTTATTAATGGTTATTAATATTAACAAATGCACCCAAATTTGGTTTGAATTTTAAACAGCAAGCAAACATTTAAATTTTTGAAAACAAAAGCTACAAAATGATTGCATTTTACCTAAGGAAACTCCCCTAATTTTTCTAGATTTTTATCTAACCTAAACCCTAAGGTTTTCTTCCAAAAGCAAAGCTACAAAAAAAAACAGAAGAAAAAAAAAAAGAAACAAAACCTACAGCGCGCGCGACAGATAAACGAGCCCAGCCCGCTAAGCCTACGCGCGCGCCAACCCAACCCAGCTAAGCCGCGCGTAACGCTTGGAGATTCGTGCGTACGTTCTAATCGCCTTCGTCACCCCGTACGGCAAGAAATCCGTGGCGCCACCGCAACCCCCGCGCGACTCCGGCGGCCAGCGACCCCCCTGCCGCGGCTATAAAGCACCTAGGGCACCCGCAGGCCAACCCTAAGCCCTAGGTTTCCCTGCTCCTCGCTCCGCCGCCGCCGATCGCCACTTCCCCGTCGTCTTCCCCTCTCTGCTCCAACCTCACCGGCGGCCACCCTCTGAAACCGACGATGGCGCCACCACCTCGTAGTCCTATCTAGCCATCTACCCCCGGGAATCGAAAGCTCTCTCTCCCCGCTCCCGTTTAGACACCTGAACACCCCCGGAGATCAGCCACACCTTCCCCGCCGTCCACGGCAACGCCGCCGTCGAGCTCGGTGTACCTCTCTGCAATTCGACGAACCCCGGTGAGCTCCCCGTGGTATCCTTCCCCTCTCCCCCTCTGTCACTTGCGCAAGATCTCGTACCCGTTTCTGCACGCATCCAACCACCCCACAGCAGCGAGCACGGCCACGATAAGTTCCCGCCGGCGAGCCCTTTCTGTTCTGACGGACGAGCAATGTTTTGTTCGTCAGAGTTTCAGTCTTGCGCAGCGATGAACTATAACCTGAATCCGTTCCCGTACCTGTCAAACACAGCAGCGCAGCGCAACTGGTAGCGCTATCTCTGAACTTTGCGCAGGTCTCGGGTTCGAGCCGCAAGCGCCACCTTTTTTTTTGCTTCTTTTCCTTCCGCAGCGAGGAGGCCCACCAGTCAGCGACGCCCACTGCCACGCGTGCGTGCACGCGCCACGCTGGCCGCAGGGGCCACAGGGCAGTGGCTGAGGTTAGGGTACTCCTCGGTACCAAACGTTTCTGTGCGAATTTCTAAAATTCCAAATTTCTTTTTAAATAACAGAATTAAAACAAAACTTTGAAATTCAATATCTTTTGTTTTATAATTCCAATAAATACAAACTTTATATGAATTCTGATCCAAATTTCCTAAACTTTCCAAATATCTAATTTGTGTACTGTTTTGGAAACTTCAAATGTATTTAAAATTCAAATTCAAATACTTCAAATGTGAAATTGTAAATTCCATAACTAATTATTTATAAATCCAATAAATGCAAATAAAATATGTTTTCCATACCATTTCACCTAACCTATTCAAATATAATTTTTGTTTTCTGTTTTGAATAATTAAAATTGCCTAAACAATTTAAGTCTTGTTTAATTCAATTAAAAATTGTTTAATATTGTTTAATTCATAATTAAATAATCCTAAGTCCAATTTCAAAATGTGAAACATGTAATCCAACTAGAATTTGATGTACCTTTCAAATATCAACTTTGTTATTTGTTTTGAACAATTTAAATGGTTGAAAACAACAAATACTTGTGTGTTCCCTTTAAGGCACCCAAAAATTCCCTAAATTAATAATAAAATTCTAAATTGCTACACCCTATTCTAATTTGATTCTAATGTTGTTATTTTGCTGTTTTCCTTTTGCATGCATCATACTAAACCACTAGCACCTGTTGTTTAGTTGGAAAACAAATAAACTAACCAAAATCTTTGGGCTTTTCATATGCAACTCAAAGTTGCATATGGGTCCAATTAAATTGTGTTGCCATCTCAATTAGTTTATTTTGATGCATCTATTAACTTGTCATGCATCATATTTGATTGTGCACTATGCCATGATGATGATTGTTTATATTTCTGCCTTGTTTGTTTGCTTCTTCTCGGATAGACGACGACGTTGATACCGACGACCTTTACGACACCCCTTCTGAGGATCTAGCTCAGTACCCGGCTACTGGGTTTGCAGGCAAGTTATCACTCACATGAACCATCGTGTTCCTTTCAACATTGGTTACCGATACTTTCCGTTGTTCTTTTCTGCTAGCCATAGTGGTAGTTGTTTCTGTTACGAACCTATCACATGATACCCTAAACCCTGATATTGCCATTCACCTCCAGTCCTAAAACCCCGTTGCTTGGGCCCGTGTCTTACTAGCATGCTTAGGGTTGTTTGCTCGAGTCTGTTATCAGTTACTTTCTGTTATTATATTCTGCTATATTCTGGGGCTCGATGTTAAACAACACCTGTTAATTTGAGGTAATAATAATTGCTGATAAGGCACCGGCAGGAGGCCCGGCGTGGTTTTGAGGCCTGCTAGTGTCGACCCTAATAGGAAAAGGGTCTTGTCTACTGATCCATGATGAGCGCACTATCCGCATGTGGGAAGCGTGTATGGGCGCCCCCCTCAATTTGACTCGATCCGCATCTCGTCCAAATCACCACACTTAGTTCGGGCTTTCCATTTGATGCACGCATATGCAGGTACGAACCCGAGGCCAGGGTGGAATTTTTGTAGTCGGCATTTAGGGCGGCGTGGTCTTCCAGTGCTATGAGGGTCCTCCTTTACTTCGGGGGGCTCGATTAGCCGCGCACGCACAGCACGTGGTGCTTTGGGCTTGATGCGAGGAAAAGTTGAATTGTGTTGAGTGCCCCGCTTGGTGGGAAAGGCCTTCCTATCTGGCGGGTTATTCTTACGTGTACGGCCAAATTGGTGCACCCCTGCAGGGATAAATCTTCTCGAGAAGCCGTGTTTTCCGCGGTTATGGTTGACTTGGTGAAAGTACTGGCTAACAAGTACTCAGAACAACTTACACCTAACTAATGATAACCTGACTAGTAATAGGCCTATTGACACAACAACTTGATCCATCATTAATCCAACTGTGTGAGTTATCCTCGGATTGCTTCTTTGGATAAGGGGCGAGATCCAGGATGGGTTTGCTTGGTGGTTAGCTATAGTTGGTTACGATACGCTATCTTATCCCTTCCTGATACACCGTAAAGTTGTAGTATGTTCTGTAGTTGGTTAGTGCAGCCAGTTGCAGCATCTTTCATACCTTTTCTTCCGTTGATCCCAAGCCATCTGTGCTTGGTGTTGACGGGTTACACCTTGGTGAACTGTGAGTCTTGCTTGCCAGTACGTTGTTGTACTGACCCCTTTGGGGCTGTGGTTTACGCAGACTACGACTACGGCTACGATGACCACCAGGATGGCTACTTCGTGGAGTTTGACGAGACTGCAGACGAGTAGTTAGCTGGACCAGGGCTGGATCCAGGACCTACGTGGATGGGCTTCGTCTTCTTTATTTTCTCCGGCTTCTTAAGCCTGTTGGATTTGTCTGTACCCAGACGCCGTTGATTGCTTCCGCTGATGTAATGAATGCTATGTTGGGACATGTGTCCTCTGGATGATTGTATTTGCTATTTCTGCCTTAGTGAAGGCCAGTTGCAACTTTATTTCAATCTTTTGTGTCTTAGAGGCATGTTGTGTTATCCTTTTGTTCAAAGCCGTTGACGTACCATGTGTGTATGGTATGAAGTACGTCAACGGTAGTATCCTGATTTCTATAGGATAGTTTACATCGACGGTGAACAGTAACGGTTGGTTGTCGCACATAAGTGCTGGCCTACCCGTAAGGGGACGCGGGAGCCGTTAAGCCCCGTAATCCAACCAAAATACTGTTCAGTTCGTACGGTGAGTATCCTCTAGAAGTCCGGGTGCGACAATACCTCACTTCTTCCTTGTTTAAACCTGTTAATCAACATTTAATATTGATGGTTAGATAAACAACTTGAACCAATTCCTATTTCTCCGGACTCCGGTTCCGATTAAATTGCTTAAGTTGTTTCCCCTGTTGCATCTTGCCATGCCATGCATATAACATAGGATCATGCTGGATCTTTTGCCGTAGTAGTAACTGTTGCAACCGGTGTTTGTTCGAGGTTCGTTGCTTCTTCGCGGATAGAACGTTGAGATGATGTGAGCAACGACAAGTTCTGCTACCTTGCGGGATCTCAGGCAAGTATACTCACTTGCTGCCAAATGGCTGCCTTTCATCACTTGTTACCGATGCTTTCCGTTGTTCTTATTCTAGCCTGTTGATACGATGCTTGTGTCTCGATCCTATTATATGTTTACCTTGCAGCCATGATATAGCCTTTCCTTCCACTTCCTATTACCTGTTGCTTGTTTACCCCGTTGGCCCTCGTGTCGTAGTTGCATGCTTAGGTTTGTTTGTGCTCGAGTCTTGTTATCCTTTGTCGTATCACCTGTTTAGTTGATAGTTGGGTTTCAATTCAATCAACAAACTGTTAATGTTTTGGGTAATAATAATTTGATGATAAGGCACCGGCAGGAGGCCCGGGTTAGGGTTTGGAAGCCTGCTAGTGTCGAAACTAGGAAAAGGGTCTTGTCTACTGATCCATGATGAGCGTGCTCACCGCATCCGGGTGGTAGTATGGGACCCCCCTCGACTTAGACCTGATCTGCAGCTTGTCCGAAGAGCCACACTTAGTTCGGGTGTTCCATTTGCTCCTTTGCATAATGGGAGGGCCCCCCATGGTTACTGGTGATGGTTATGATGATGATGATGCAGATAGGGCGAGGCCTGTAGTGCCGGGGTGTTGTGTCCTGCGGGAGTTTTGCACACCTGCGCTGAGTATTCGGCTGCGTGGCTGGGACCTTATAGCTCCGTGGCTCCTAGGATGGGTTGTACAGATGGTTTGGGTCGTGTCAAGCCAACCTGAGTTTTAATTGGTGGCTTGAGTGTGTACGGGTACTGGAGCACACCCTGCAGGGATAAATCTTCTCGAGAAGCCGTGTTTTCCGCGGTTATGGATTACTTGGTGAAAGTACTGGCTAACAAGTACTCAGACAACTTACACCTAATGATAATAACTTGACTAGTAATAGTCTTATTGACACAATAACTTGATCCATCATTAATCCAACAGTGTGAGTTATCCTTGGGTTGCTTTCTTAGTAGGGGGTGACATTGGATGGGTATTGTTTGGTGAGTAGCTGTAGTTGGTTCCGATACGCTATCTTATCCCCCTCTTTTAGCCGGAAGTTGTAGCGTGTTTCTGTAGTTGGTTAGTGCAACCCGCTGCCGCTTATTTGCAATAATCTCTTCCTTTCCGTTGATCCCAAAGTATTTGTATCTTGTGATGAATGGCTACGCCGGTATCTTGTGAGTATGGTTTATCCACTTGCCAGTACTTAACCGTACTGACTCACGAATCCTTTTTCGTGGCTGCAAATTCCAAATTGCAGTCAACAGGTTTGAAGTGTGACGACGTTAGCTTGGGAATCCCTCCGGCTTGGCCTGGGCAGGGATGGGACGCTCTCGGTTATCTTCAGGACTCTTAGTCCAAGTTGTATCTTGTCCGTAGTCGGACGCTATGTTGTTTCTTCCGCTGTTATTTGGATCTTTGAATTGTATCAGTTGTATCCATGACTCATTTGAGTCCTCTTGTATATATCTTTGCTGTTGTTGTTGTGGATTATTTGTGAACTTTGTAATGTTATCACAAGTGGCAACCTGGAATCGGTTATTATGTGGATTTTGGCGGGAATGCTGAAATCTGCATAGTGCCCGATCCCGGGCGCCACAAATGGTATCAGCGTCTTGGTTCCGATTCCCGAGATTGTTTCGATACGAATGGTTATCGAAGCAACGGGTCCGCAACGCCTGTAGGATAACCTCGCTAACGGGCGTTGTTTCTAGAGTGTCAAAAACTATTTCTGCTAAACTATTTTGGAAACATCTCAATAGGATTCTTGTTTTCTCCTTATCTCTATTCTATTTCCCCTCCCATCTTATTTGTTTCGGAGTCTCCCCCTCTTGTCTATCTTTCAAAGTTTTAGGATCCTACGTGGGTGGACGTTTTCTGAGCCTTTAACCTAATAGGTTCGATCATCGGAAGATTCCTGGTGGAAGAACATCGTCATCAGCCCGAGCAAGATTCCCTTGTTAGTGGTGTCGACAATCCCTTGTTAGTGGTGTCGAGGATATCAACTGGAAGCATCGATAGTCGAACTTCTTTCCCCTCCCGGGTTAGCAGGTGGATTGCGAGGGCGCAATCCCTTGTTAGTGGTGTCGTCTGTAACGCCCGGGGATTTCCTCCAACTAGAACGTGTTTGTTTGTTTCCTTTTGTGCATCTCATGGCATCCTTCAATTAAATCACCTTGCTTTTTTTCTCAAGAACTCAAACTATTATTTTGGGCATTTCTTTTCTTTTGTTTTGTAATTAATAAAATCACCTCTATCTCTCTTTTCTATTTGTTTTTATTTTTTTAATTGGAAAAAAAAACTTTTGTTGAGGGAGGCAACCGAACTGGGCCATCTAAGGCCCAGCCGGCCACCCCACCTCAACCAAACCCTAGCCCACACACGCACCCCACACGCAACGCACGCCACACAGAACCCGCACTCACGCACGCTACCCGCACACGACACCACGCACGCATGGGATCGACCCCATCGTCTCCTTCCTCCTGCTGGACGCCGCCGCTGCACCCTCTCTCTCTCGTCTCTCCCTACCTCGTCCCCTCTCTCTACACCGCTGCTCCGCCCCTCCTCCGTCCCGCCATGGCCGCCGCCCGCCGCCGGTTCCCCACCTTCCTCCCGTCTGCCTCTTCTCCGGGGACGCGAGGCGTCCGCCGTCGCCTCCATGGACGTCGCCGCCAAGCTCCTCCCTCCGCCAAGCTTCGCCTCCCTCTTGCTGCGCGCGCGCCCGGGGCTCGCTCCCGCTGGTGCAGTTCCTCCGCGTCATACGCCGCGGCCTGCGCCGCCGCGGGAGGCGCCCTGCTGCGTGCGGTTCGACTGTGACATGGACGGCGACGGGAAGGTCGTGGGCGAGCTCGCGCCAGGGGAGGTCGCCGTGCTGCTCTGGTGCTGGGCCATGACGTGGAGCGGTTTGGCCCCGAGGGGCGAGAAAGGGGCCAAGGGGGAGGAGCCCGTGCTGCTCCCGGACGTCCCGCACCTCGTGCTGTCGGCGCTCGTGTCCGCGGGCGCCGTCGCGGATGATGCCAGTGTTTGGGGATGGGAGGTCTCCGGTGCTGCCGGGAAGGGGGTCACGGCGCAGGAGTTCACGTCGTGGGTGATCCCCACTGTCCCCGGGCTTGGCAACTGCCTCTCCCGGTATGTGCAGAACAGGTTCCGGTCCTGCCAGGCTGATCCAGTGAAGGAGATATCTGTTTCAGACGGTGACACAACTTCTGATACTCCTTCAGCTGCGTTAGAAACGCATTGAGTGAGAAGTTTCTGTCAGCATCTATAATTGGAATGGACGCAGAAGACCTTCTTTATAGGAGATCCATTCGCCAAGTTCGACACCGCGACGGTGCTCGTGTGGAGATGGAGTGGCACCACTTCCAAGTTTCACATCGACAAGATCCCCTTCGTCCCCAGAGACGGGAACCGCCATGATCTCCTACACAGACGCGGCGAGTACCTCGACCACGACTACGTCTACTTCCTCTTCGAACCTCGATGACAAGATCGACAACTACCACCGATGACGTGAACGACTACTTCCTCTACGATACGATGATCTCGGTTTCGACTAGTTCCCCCTTCGGAACGAGAACGACTACTTCCACTACTTCTTCGACGTCGACTACTTCCTCCACGTTCCGGAGTTTCCGGCGTTGACCCCTGCAATCCTCTTTCCAACGTGCGAACCCAAACCCGTATATATTTATGCCCTATTTTCTATAACATATCAACTATAATTAAAATGTCATCTCATTCATGTGTTGCATTGCATTTTTGTGGGTAAATAAATAACTCGAACCTCCTAAATTAAATGTTGGGCTTCCGGCTCAATTTAAATTGATTTAAATTGCATAAACCATAACTAATTCATTTTAACTCCAAATTTGAAAAGTAAAATATGTTTTCCAATCAAAATTCTCTAAACTTTGCAAATATCAACTTTGTTTTCTGTTTTGAATAATTTAAATTGCTGAAAACAACTATTTCTTAATTAATGCATTTAAAATTGCTAATTTGATAACTTGCTCATTTTAATTCCAAATCCAACAAATAAAATATGTTTTCATACCAGAAAAATGCACTTAATCTGTTAATGCCATCCATGTTCATGTTTGCACCTTGCATGTTGCATTTGTAGTAGTGTTATGTATGTTCACCTAATAAATAAAGATGGAATGTGTTGGGGTATTTAATTCAATTGTTGCCCTATTCCATTTAATATTGAATACCTCACTTCTTCCTTGTTTAAACCTGTTAATCAACATTTAATATTGATGGTTAGATAAACAACTTGAACCAATTCCTATTTCTCCGGACTCCGGTTCCGATTAAATTGCTTAAGTTGTTTCCCCTGTTGCATCTTGCCATGCCATGCATATAACATAGGATCATGCTGGATCTTTTGCCGTAGTAGTAACTGTTGCAACCGGTGTTTGTTCGAGGTTCGTTGCTTCTTCGCGGATAGGACGTTGAGATGATGTGAGCAACGACAAGTTCTGCTACCTTGCGGGATCTCAGGCAAGTATACTCACTTGCTGCCAAATGGCTGCCTTTCATCACTTGTTACCGATGCTTTCCGTTGTTCTTATTCTAGCCTGTTGATACGATGCTTGTGTCTCGATCCTATTATATGTTTACCTTGCAGCCATGATATAGCCTTTCCTTCCACTTCCTATTACCTGTTGCTTGTTTACCCCGTTGGCCCTCGTGTCGTAGTTGCATGCTTAGGTTTGTTTGTGCTCGAGTCTTGTTATCCTTTGTCGTATCACCTGTTTAGTTGATAGTTGGGTTTCAATTCAATCAACAAACTGTTAATGTTTTGGGTAATAATAATTTGATGATAAGGCACCGGCAGGAGGCCCGGGTTAGGGTTTGGAAGCCTGCTAGTGTCGAAACTAGGAAAAGGGTCTTGTCTACTGATCCATGATGAGCGTGCTCACCGCATCCGGGTGGTAGTATGGGACCCCCCTCGACTTAGACCTGATCTGCAGCTTGTCCGAAGAGCCACACTTAGTTCGGGTGTTCCATTTGCTCCTTTGCATAATGGGAGGGCCCCCCATGGTTACTGGTGATGGTTATGATGATGATGATGCAGATAGGGCGAGGCCTGTAGTGCCGGGGTGTTGTGTCCTGCGGGAGTTTTGCACACCTGCACTGAGTATTCGGCTGCGTGGCTGGGACCTTATAGCTCCGTGGCTCCTAGGATGGGTTGTAGAGATGGTTTGGGTCGTGTCAAGCCAACCTGAGTTTTAGTTGGTGGCTTGAGTGTGTACGGGTACTGGAGCACACCCTGCAGGGATAAATCTTCTCGAGAAGCCGTGTTTTCCGCGGTTATGGATTACTTGGTGAAAGTACTGGCTAACAAGTACTCAGACAACTTACACCTAATGATAATAACTTGACTAGTAATAGTCTTATTGACACAATAACTTGATCCATCATTAATCCAACAGTGTGAGTTATCCTTGGGTTGCTTCCTTAGTAGGGGGTGACATTGGATGGGTATTGTTTGGTGAGTAGCTGTAGTTGGTTCCGATACGCTATCTTATCCCCCTCTTTTAGCCGGAAGTTGTAGCGTGTTTCTGTAGATGGTTAGTGCAACCCGCTGCCGCTTATTTGCAATAATCTCTTCCTTTCCGTTGATCCCAAAGTATTTGTATCTTGTGATGAATGGCTACGCCGGTATCTTGTGAGTATGGTTTATCCACTTGCCAGTACTTAACCGTACTGACCCACGAATCCTTTTTCGTGGCTGCAAATTCCAAATTGCAGTCAACAGGTTTGAAGTGTGACGACGTTAGCTTGGGAATCCCTCCGGCTTGGCCTGGGCAGGGATGGGACACTCTCGGTTATCTTCAGGACTCTTAGTCCAAGTTGTATCTTGTCCGTAGTCGGACGCTATGTTGTTTCTTCCGCTGTTATTTGGATCTTTGAATTGTATCAGTTGTATCCATGACTCATTTGAGTCCTCTTGTATATATCTTTGCTGTTGTTGTTGTGGATTATTTGTGAACTTTGTAATGTTATCACAAGTGGCAACCTGGAATCGGTTATTATGTGGATTTTGGCGGGAATGCTGAAATCTGCATAGTGCCCGATCCCGGGCGCCACAAATGGTATCAGAGTCTTGGTTCCGATTCCCGAGATTGTTTCGATACGAATGGTTATCGAAGCAACGGGTCCGCAACGCCTGTAGGATAACCTCGCTAACGGGCGTTGTTTCTAGAGTGTCAAAAACTATTTCTGCTAAACTATTTTGGAAACATCTCAATAGGATTCTTGTTTTCTCCTTATCTCTATTCTATTTCCCCTCCCATCTTATTTGTTTCGGAGTCTCCCCCTCTTGTCTATCTTTCAAAGTTTTAGGATCCTACGTGGGTGGACGTTTTCTGAGCCTTTAACCTAATAGGTTCGATCATCGGAAGATTCCTGGTGGAAGAACATCGTCATCAGCCCGAGCAAGATTCCCTTGTTAGTGGTGTCGACAATCCCTTGTTAGTGGTGTCGAGGAGATCAACTGGAAGCATCGATAGTCGAACTTCTTTCCCCTCCCGGGTTAGCAGGTGGATTGCGAGGGCGCAATCCCTTGTTAGTGGTGTCGTCTGTAACGCCCGGGGATTTCCTCCAACTAGAACTTGTTTGTTTGTTTCCTTTTGTGCATCTCATGGCATCCTTCAATTAAATCACCTTGCTTTTTTTCTCAAGAACTCAAACTATTATTTTGGGCATTTCTTTTCTTTTGTTTTGTAATTAATAAAATCACCTCTATCTCTCTTTTCTATTTGTTTTCATTTTTTTAATTGGAAAAAAAAACTTTTGTTGAGGGAGGCAACCGAACTGGGCCATCTAAGGCCCAGCCGGCCACCCCACCTCAACCAAACCCTAGCCCACACACGCACCCCACACGCAACGCACGCCACACAGAACCCGCACTCACGCACGCTACCCGCACACGACACCACGCACGCATGGGATCGACCCCATCGTCTCCTTCCTCCTGCTGGACGCCGCCGCCGCACCCTCTCTCTCTCGTCTCTCCCTACCTCGTCCCCTCTCTCTACACCGCTGCTCCGCCCCTCCTCCGTCCAGCCATGGCCGCCGCCCGCCGCCGGTTCCCCACCTTCCTCCCGTCTGCCTCTTCTCCGGGGACGCGAGGCGTCTGCCGTCGCCTCCATGGACGTCGCCGCCAAGCTCCTCCCTCCGCCAAGCTTCGCCTCCCTCTTGCTGCGCGCGCGCCCGGGGCTCGCTCCCGCTGGTGCAGTTCCTCCGCGTCATACGCCGCGGCCTGCGCCGCCGCGGGAGGCGCCCTGCTGCGTGCGGTTCGACTGTGACGTGGACGGCGACGGGAAGGTCGTGGGCGAGCTCGCGCCAGGGGAGGTCGCCGTGCTGCTCTGGTGCTGGGCCATGACGTGGAGCGGTTTGGCCCCAAGGGGCGAGAAAGGGGCCAAGGGGGAGGAGCCCGTGCTGCTCCCGGACGTCCCGCACCTCGTGCTGTCGGCGCTCGTGTCCGCGGGCGCCGTCGCGGACGACGCCAGCGTTTGGGGATGGGAGGTCTCCGGTGCTGCCGGGAAGGGGGTCACGGCGCAGGAGTTCACGTCGTGGGTGATCCCCACTGTCCCCGGGCTTGGCAACTGCCTCTCCCGGTATGTGCAGAACAGGTTCCGGTCCTGCCAGGCTGATCCAGTGAAGGAGATATCTGTTTCAGACGGTGACACAACTTCTGATACTCCTTCAGCTGCGTTAGAAACGCATTGAGTGAGAAGTTTCTGTCAGCATCTATAATTGGAATGGACGCAGAAGACCTTCTTTATAGGAGATCCATTCGCCAAGTTCGACACCGCGACGGTGCTCGTGTGGAGATGGAGTGGCACCACTTCCAAGTTTCACATCGACAAGATCGCCTTCGTCCCCAAAGACGGGAACCGCCATGATCTCCTACACGGACGCGGCGAGTACCTCGACCACGACTACGTCTACTTCCTCTTCGAACCTCGATGACAAGATCGACAACTACCACCGATGACGTGAACGACTACTTCCTCTACGATACGATGATCTCGGTTTCGACTAGTTCCCCCTTCGGAACGAGAACGACTACTTCCACTACTTCTTCGACGTCGACTACTTCCTCCACGTTCCGGAGTTTCCGGCGTTGACCCCTGCGATCCTCTTTCCAACGTGCGAACCCAAACCCGTATATATTTATGCCCTATTTTCTATAACATATCAACTATAATTAAAATGTCATCTCATTCATGTGTTGCATTGCATTTTTGTGGGTAAATAAATAACTCGAACCTCCTAAATTAAATGTTGGGCTTCCGGCTCAATTTAAATTGATTTAAATTGCATAAACCATAACTAATTCATTTTAACTCCAAATTTGAAAAGTAAAATATGTTTTCCAATCAAAATTCTCTAAACTTTGCAAATATCAACTTTGTTTTCTGTTTTGAATAATTTAAATTGCTGAAAACAACTATTTCTTAATTAATGCATTTAAAATTGCTAATTTGATAACTTGCTCATTTTAATTCCAAATCCAACAAATAAAATATGTTTTCATACCAGAAAAATGCACTTAATCTGTTAATGCCATCCATGTTCATGTTTGCACCTTGCATGTTGCATTTGTAGTAGTGTTATGTATGTTCACCTAATAAATAAAGATGGAATGTGTTGGGGTATTTAATTCAATTGTTGCCCTATTCCATTTAATATTGAATACCTCACTTCTTCCTTGTTTAAACCTGTTAATCAACATTTAATATTGATGGTTAGATAAACAACTTGAACCAATTCCTATTTCTCCGGACTCCGGTTCCGATTAAATTGCTTAAGTTGTTTCCCTTGTTGCATCTTGCCATGCCATGCATATAACATAGGATCATGCTGGATCTTTTGCCGTAGTAGTAACTGTTGCATCCGGTGTTTGTTCGAGGTTCGTTGCTTCTTCGCGGATAGGACGTTGAGATGATGTGAGCAACGACAAGTTCTGCTACCTTGCGGGATCTCAGGCAAGTATACTCACTTGCTGCCAAATGGATGCCTTTCATCACTTGTTACCGATGCTTTCCGTTGTTCTTATTCTAGCCTGTTGATACGATGCTTGTGTCTCGATCCTATTATATGTTTACCTTGCAGCCATGATATAGCCTTTCCTTCCACTTCCTATTACCTGTTGCTTGTTTACCCTGTTGGCCCTCGTGTCGTAGTTGCATGCTTAGGTTTGTTTGTGCTCGAGTCTTGTTATACTTTGTCGTATCACCTGTTTAGTTGATAGCTGGGTTTCAATTCAATCAACAAACTGTTAATGTTTTGGGTAATAATAATTTGATGATAAGGCACCGGCAGGAGGCCCGGGTTAGGGTTTTGAAGCCTGCTAGTGTCGAAACTAGGAAAAGGGTCTTGTCTACTGATCCATGATGAGCGTGCTCACCGCATCCGGGTGGTAGTATGGGACCCCCCTCGACTTAGACCTGATCTGCAGCTTGTCCGAAGAGCCACACTTAGTTCGGGTGTTCCATTTGCTCCTTTGCATAATGGGAGGGCCCCCCATGGTTACTGGTGATGGTTATGATGATGATGATGCATATAGGGCGAGGCCTGTAGTGCCGGGGTGTTGTGTCCTGCGGGAGTTTTGCACACCTGCGCTGAGTATTCGGCTGCGTGGCTGGGACCTTATAGCTCCGTGGCTCCTAGGATGGGTTGTAGAGATGGTTTGGGTCGTGTCAAGCCAACCTGAGTTTTAGTTGGTGGCTTGAGTGTGTACGGGTACTGGAGCACACCCTGCAGGGATAAATCTTCTCGAGAAGCCGTGTTTTCCGCGGTTATGGATTACTTGGTGAAAGTACTGGCTAACAAGTACTCAGACAACTTACACCTAATGATAATAACTTGACTAGTAATAGTCTTATTGACAGAATAACTTGATCCATCATTAATCCAACAGTGTGAGTTATCCTTGGGTTGCTTCCTTAGTAGGGGGTGACATTGGATGGGTATTGTTTGGTGAGTAGCTATAGTTGGTTCCGATACGCTATCTTATCCCCCTCTTTTAGCCGGAAGTTGTAGCGTGTTTCTGTAGTTGGTTAGTGCAACCCGCTGCCGCTTATTTGCAATAATCTCTTCCTTTCCGTTGATCCCAAAGTATTTGTATCTTGTGATGAATGGCTACGCCGGTATCTTGTGAGTATGGTTTATCCACTTGCCAGTACTTAACCGTACTGACCCACGAATCCTTTTTCGTGGCTGCAAATTCCAAATTGCAGTCAACAGGTTTGAAGTGTGACGACGTTAGCTTGGGAATCCCTCCGGCTTGGCCTGGGCAGGGATGGGACGCTCTCGGTTATCTTCAGGACTCTTAGTCCAAGTTCTATCTTGTCCGTAGTCGGACGCTATGTTGTTTCTTCCGCTGTTATTTGGATCTTTGAATTGTATCAGTTGTATCCATGACTCATTTGAGTCCTCTTGTATATATCTTTGCTGTTGTTGTTGTGGATTATTCGTGAACTTTGTAATGTTATCACAAGTGGCAACCTGGAATCGGTTATTATGTGGATTTTGGCGGGAATGCTGAAATCTGCATAGTGCCCGATCCCGGGGCGCCACAGTTAACACCGCGCTCAGTGAAGAAAATGGGCGCAAGGCGTTCGAGGAGTCTCTCAAGCACTCGCGTGAGGGTGGTTCCTCCTCCAACATGACCACCCCTCCGCAGAAGCGCCGCATCTGGGTACCAAATGGTGCTGTCACTCGGGCTCCATACGCCCAAACTTCTCCAGGCTTCGCTCCCCGCCCACCCAACCCTGCTCAGATGCATGATCCAAGGGCTTCGATGGGGCAGCCAAGGCCAGGGCCTCCTCGTGTCGTCACATGCTACAAGTGCAAGCAGACGGGGCACTACGCCGACAAGTGCACGCAGAGGCAGCTACCTCCACCACCACCTCGTCCTAACACAAACCAGGCAATGGTGCGCGCTCCCCCGCCTAAGGCCTTCAACTCCAACAACAGGCCTGTCGGGAGGACCGCAAGGGTGAATCATGTCAAGATCGACAAAGCTGAGGAAGCTCCTGACGTCGTTCTCGGTACATTTCCCGTAAACTCTATTCCAGCTAAAGTGTTGTTTGATACCGGAGCATCACATTCTTTTGTGTCAAAGACCTTTGCCACAACAAACAACCTAATTGTGGTTCCACTAAGCAATCAGATCACTGTACACTCCCCGGGATCTCAAATGTTGACTTCCAAGATAAGTAAGGACAATCAAATCCTAATTGAAGGTCGCATATTCCTTGCTTCTCTCATGTTGTTGGGAAGTTCTGACATTGATGTCATTCTTGGTATGGATTGGCTGAAGGCCAATAAAGCAAAAATTGACTGTGCTCAAAAGTAAATAACTCTGTCCCACCCTTCAGGCCAGATAATCTATTCTCCACATGAATCAAGTTCCATTCAGCTATGCAACCTCAATGCAAAACCTCTACCTTCACTTGAAAATGTTCCGGTGGTTTGCGACTTCCCTGACGTCTTTCCAGAAGAGTTGCCAGGAATGCCTCCGGACAGAGCTGTTGAGTTCGTGATCGAACTTGAACCAGGTATTGCTCCAATCTCTAAGCATCCCTACAAGATAGGAACTCCCGAGCTGAAGTTGTTGAAGGAACAAATTGATATGTACATGGAAAAAGGTTACATTCAACCTAGTTCCTCGGCTTGGGGTTGCCCAACTCTGTTCGTTTCGAAGAAGGATCACACAAAGAGACTCGTTGTTGACTATCATCCTCTTAACGAGAAAACCATCAAAAACAAGTATCCAATTCCTCGTATCGATGATCTTTTTGATCAACTTGCTGGGGCCTCAATATTCTCCAAGTTGGACTTGAGAATGGGTTACCATCAAATAAAGATCAGAAAAGAGGATATTCCAAAGACAGCCTTCACCACTCGCTACGGTCTATATGAATTCACCGTCATGTACTTTGGTCTCACCAATGCACCGGCGACCTTCTCTCGACTCATGAATTCTGTCTTCCATGAATACCTCGACAAGTTCGTTGTGGTATATCTTGATGACATTCTTGTCTACTCAAAATCCGAGGAAGAGCATGAAGAACATCTTCGTCTAACTCTCATGAAGCTTCGCGAGCATCGTCTCTATGCCAAATTCTCCAAATGTGAGTTCTGGATTTCAGAAGTTGCTTACCTTGGTCATGTCATCTCTGCCAAGGGCATAGCCATTGATCCAGAAAAGGTTAAAGCAATTGTTGATTGGAAACCTCCAAAGACGGTGAAGCAAGTAAGAAGTTTTCTTGGCTTGGCTAGCTATTGCCGTCGCTTCGTCCCAAACTTCTCCAAGATTGCCAAACCTCTCACTGACCTCACAAAGAAGGACAAGAAGTTCGTTCGGTCTCCACAATGTGATGAAAGTTTAAATCTCCTGAAGACTAAACTCACTTCTACACCAGTTCTGGTTGGCCCAGATCCTTCCAAACCTTTCTAGATATTCTGTGATGCTTCTCTCCAAGGTCTAGGTGCAGTTCTTATGCAAGAACGTCAAGTTGTGGCTTATGCTTCACGTCAATTGTACGCACATGAGCTCAATTATCCCACTCATGACCTTGAACTTGCAGCAGTTGTGTTTGCCCTCAAGAAATGGAGACAATACTTGTTGGGTAATCGCACTGAAATATTTTCCGATCATAAGAGTCTGAAGTACATCTTCACTCAACCAGATCTAAACCTCAGGCAAAGGAGATGGATTGAAAAGATCAAAGACTTTGATCTTACCATTTCTTACACTCCAGGCAAGGCTAATGTTATCGCCGATGCTCTCAGTCGCAAGTCGTATTGCAATAACCTCATGATCATGGAAAGCCAACCTCCTCTTCATGAAGAATTCCAGAAGCTCAACCTTGGTCTTGTTCCTCAAGGCTAACTTGCAAACTTGACAGCCAGTCCAACTCTCGAGGACAAGATTCGTTCTAAACAACTTCGTGATGCTGAAATCAAGAAGATTGTAGAACACATCAAAGGAGGCAATGAGAAATTTAAGTCCTTCTCAGTGGATGACAAGGGAACTGTGTTCTTCGAAGGACGCATTGCAGTTCCTCAGATTCAAAGTCTCAAAGATGTCATTCTCAAGGAGGCTCATGAAACTCCTCTCTCCATACACCCTGGAAGTACAAACAGGATCTCAAGACACTGTATAGGTGGCGTAGCATGAAACGTGAAATTGCTCAATACGTTTCTGGATGCGACGTTTGTCAACGTGTTAAGGCAGTTCATCAGAAAACAGCCGGTCTTCTCCAACCTCTGAAAATCCCTGAGTGGAAGTGGGATATGATTGAAATGGACTTCGTCACTGGTTTTCCAAAGTCCAAGAGGGGCAACGATGCAATCTTAGTTGTCATTGATCGACTGACTAAAGTAGCTCACTTCTTTCCTGTCAAAGAGACAATCTCAGCTAGTCAGTTAGCAGAGCTCTACACAGCAAAGATTGTTCCTCTTCATGGTATTCCATTGGAAATAAGCTCAGACCGTGGAAGCATCTTCACTTCTCATTTCTGGAAAAGCTTTCAAGAAGCCTTGGGCACCAAGCTTCTGTTCAGCACAGCCAACCATCCTCAGTCTCAAGGGCAAGTCGAAAGAGTCAATCAGATTCTCGAGGATATGCTCAGAGCATGTGGTCTCTCTTTTGGCATGAAATGGGAGGAATGTCTTCCATATGCTGAATTCTCATACAACAACAGCTTCCAGGCAAGCCTAGGCATGGCACCATTTGAGGCTCTCTATGGCTGCAGATGCAGGAGTCCAATCAATTGGTCTGGAGCTGGTGAACGTTCACTGTTAGGCCCTGACATTGTTAACGAGGACGAAGAGAAAGTTCGCATCATTCGTGACAATCTCAAGATTGCTCAGTCTCGTCAAAAAAGCTACTATGACAGCAAACACAGGGACATGGTCTATGCAGCTGGAGACAAAGCATATCTCCGTGTAACTCCCCTCAGAGGCACTCATCGTTTCAGTGTCAAAGGAAAGCTTGCACCAAGATATATTGGTCCCTTCAACATTCTCTCAAGGCGTGCAGAAAATGCCTATCGTCTTGAACTTCCAGAAAAGCTATCCAAGGTGCACGATGTGTTTCACGTGTCACAGCTCAAGAGGTGCTTCAAAGATCCAGATCGTGCAGTTGATCATGATTCCATTGAACTGCAAGAAGATCTCTCTTATGAGGAGCACCCTATTCGCATCCTCGATGAGACCGAGCGAAAAACTCGCAACAAGAGCACCAAGTTCTTAAAAGTGCAGTGGTCTCATCATTCCGATAAAGAGGCAACGTGGGAGACCGAAGAGGATCTTCGCAAGAAGTATCCAGACCTTTTCTCTTCTCAGTAGGAATCTCGGGGCGCGATTCCTTCAAGGGGGGCGTTTTGTAACATCCCAAGTATGAAAAACAACCCTACAATGCTTGCTTCTTGCTTAAATTAAGTTTGCGTCATTCCATCATGAGCATTGATCTTGTTTGCACTTGTTTTCCATTTGAATTTCAAACCAAAAATTCAAACCCTTGTTCATACTTGTTCTGTTACAATTTTTTTTCAAATAAAACTTTCAAATCAAACCATTTGTTTGGTTCCAATAAACTTGAAATTCCAAACTTTTAACTTGCTTAAGTTTCAATAATTCAATTATTGTAAATTTCAATCAAATCCATTTGAATTTCAAATAGCAACAAAATTTAAAAAATTTGGAAAACAAAAAGTTGCACAGCTGGGCTTTTGTAATAATTAGCTTATACAAAATTATCCACAAAATTTTTAAGCCCAAAATCCCTTCAATTTCTCTCCTTTTCTTTTCTTTTCTTTCCTGCAAAAAAAACAGAGAGAAAAAAAATCGGGCTGGGGGAGGCAGACCAGGCCAGCCAGCTGGGCCAGCCCAGCCCACCTTCCACCCCAGCCAGTGCGCGCGGCCCGCTTACCCTTCTTCTATCTCCGTACGGCTGACGCGGCCGCTGACGCACACCGCGCCACCATGCCCTCCATCTGCTCCACCCTCTCCCCTTTATCTACTCCCCGAGGGCGCGTCCAAACCCTAGCCATCCCTCCTCTCCTTCCTCCTCGCGCCGCCACCATCTCCTCCCCTCTCTGCTTCTCCTTTCTTCCTTCTGAAAATCCCGAGAGCGACAGGGAGGGGCGTCGCCGTCGACACGCCGCCATGGTGCATCTTCGGCCACGCTAGGGATACGTGCACCAACCCGGGACCCCTGCTACCTCTACGACCGCAACGCCAAGCACGAGCAGCCTCAACCACGCCGGAATTTTCCCTGTCTCCTCGCCGGCCGTTTCTGAACTTCGTTGTCATCTCGTCGTCCTCGTCCATGGCAGCCTCCCCCGACTGCTTCAACACACTCACGGTGAGCCACCGCTTCAATCCGAGTCGTTCCCCCATCGATCCGTGGCCTGTTTGCGCAAGTGGAGTTCTGAACCCGAGCACCTCCGCCATGATCGCGCTCTGAGCAAGCCATCGTGCCTCTGCTGTTTTTCCTCCACCTTGCACGTGTCGTCTGCCCCTCCTGGTTCACCTCCGCACCCACGCAACACCCTAGCACCGCTAGTTTGTGGTCATCGATGGTGAGCACGCGCTGCCGTGCCGTCTGCTTCCACCACGGACTGAACAATCGGGTTCAGTTTCGTCAGTTAGCGAGCACACGCTCAGATCTACCTCAAAACGACGCGGATCTGGTTCCTATCACCACCGTCGAGCCAGCCCAGTGGCAAGTTCCAACGGCGCGCAGCACGAGGGCGCGGGTTCGATCCCCCGCCGCGCGAATAAAACCCATCTTTTTCTCGCTTTGCCACGCACGCTAGCTGGCCCCACCTGCCATTGGCAGTGGATGCCACGCAAGCGCACACACGCACTGCCACGCAGGCAAGAGCTGGGTGCTGGCCCACTGCCAGTGACCCAGGGGTTGCTCTACCTGCGTAGAAAAGGTTCCAGGGACATTTTCTGAATTTCTTTTTCGCACCTAAGCCCCTGGAACAAATCTGAAACTTTTAAAAATCACAGAATAGCCCCTGTAATTCAAATTCATATACCTTTTGCAAATCAAATCCAAATTTAATAAATAAAATATGTTTTCCATACCAAATTTAATTCTCTACATGTTTAAACCATTTGCATACTATTTTGAACATTTTAAATGGTTTCAAAAATTCAAATTCAAACAACTCTTTCAAATTTGGTCAAATTCATAAATAATTCAAATTTAATTCAAATGGCACATATAAATTATGTTTTCCATGCAAAATTGAACAAGCTTTCCAAATATAAACTTTGTTTCCTGTTTTGAATAATTAAAATTGGTTAAATAATTCAAATCTTGTTTAAACCATTTAAAATTGCTAAATTAATAACTTGGTCAAAGTAAATTCTTTTTGAACAAATGAAATATGTTTTCAAACCAGAAAAATATAATCTTTTCAAATATGAATTTTATTTAATGTTTGGAACAAACAAAATTCAAATAATTTTAATACGTGACTTAAATCCATTTAACTCTTGTACAAACTTGTTTAATTCATAACTAATTCATTTAAATTCCCTTTTCAACAAATGAAATATGTTTTCCATCTAAAATTTTGTGTTCTTTCCAAATATAAACTTTGTTATCTATTTTGAACAACTAATATTGATGAAAACAACAAAGGCTTGTGTAACTCATTTAAGAAGCCAAATTTCATAACTTAATAAATAAAATTCCAAACTTGGTAAACAACATTTCAAATTCAATCTATTGTTGTTTCCTTTTTGTTTTCATCCTCCATGCATCATTCTAATCAACTCTCACATGATGGTTAATTGTAGATCACTTAATTCAACTAAAATTCTTGGGCCTTTCTATATGCAACCCAAATTGCATATGGGCCCAATTAAATATGTTTACCATGTCAACTAGCTTATCTTTGATGCATCAATTAAATTGACATGCATCATCCCATGTTTGTGCATTATGCCATGTTATTGATTGTTTGTCTCTCTGCGTTGTTTGTTTGCTTCTTCTCGAATAGACGACGACGTTGAGACAGACGAGGTTTACGACACTATTTCAGAGGAGTTAGCCCAGTACCAGGCTACTGAGTTTGCACGCAAGTATTCACTCACCTGAACCATTGTGTCCTTTCCACACTGGATACCGATACTTTCCGTTGTCTAATCTGCTAGCGTTAAGATTCGTTGCTTGTGTTCCGATCCTATCACTTGTTATCCTGTAACCCTGATATAGCCTATCCTCCACACCTATAACCCCGTTGCTTGTTGCCTGTGTCTTACTAGCATGCTTAGGGTTGTTTATGCTCGAGTATGATGTCCGTTATTTCTGTTACCATATCTATTATGTTCTGGGGCTCGATGTTTAAACAACAACCTGTTAATGTATGAGGTAATGCTAATTTGATGATAAGGCACCGGCAGGAGGCCGGGTATGGTTTTGAGGCCTGCTAGTGTCGAACTCAGGAAAAGTTCTTGTCCTCTAGATCCATGATGAGCGCGCTAACCGCATGTGGGAAGCGTGTATGGGCGCCCCCCTCAACTTTGATTCGATTCGCATCTCGTCCAAATCGCCTCATTTAGTTCGGGTTTTCCATTTGCCGCATGCATATGCAGGTGCGAACCCTTGGCGCCAGGGTGGTAACTTTTGTAGTCGGCATTTAGGGAGACACGTTCTTAGAGTGCTATGAGGGTCTCCTTTTCTTCGTGGGGCTTGATTAGCCGTGCGCTCAACTGCACGTGGCTTGATGCGAAGAAGAGTTGGGTTGTGTTGAGTACCTCGCTTGGTGGGTTGATCCCCCGTCTGGCGGGTTATTCTTACGTGTACGGCCAAATTGGTGCATCCCTGCAGGGTTAAATCTTCTCGAGAAGCCATGTTGTCCGCGCTTATGGATGACTTGGTGATAGGGATGGCTAACAAGGATTAGACAACTTACACCTAATTAATACTAATTTTGCCTAGTAATAGGCTTATTGACACAATAACTTGAACCTTCACTAATCCAATTGTGTGAGTTATCCTCGGATTGCTTCTTTGGATAAGGGGCGAGATCCAGGATGGGTTTGTTTGAGGTTAGTGGTAGTTGGATCCGATACGCTATCTTATCCCTTTCCTGTAGTCGGATGTTGTAGCGTGTCTCTGTAGTTGGTTAGGGCAGCCCGCTGCCGCACCTTTGTATCACCTATCTTCCGTGGAACCCAAAGCATCTGTACTTGGTGTTGCCGGGTACACTTTGGTATCTTGTGCGTCTTGCTTGCCAGTACTCGTCTGTACTGACCCCTTTGGGGCTGCGTGTTCTGCAGACTACGTTTCCGAGGATCCCCATGGTGGCTACTACGTGGAGTATGACGAGGCTGCTGACGAGTAGATAGCGGACCCGGGCAGGATCCGAGACGTCGTGGATGGGCTCCGTTCTTTCGTTTCCGGCCTCTTAGGCCTATTTGGATCTTGTCTGTACTCAGACACTTTGGATGCTTCCGCTGTGATGTAATGATGACTTGTTGGGACATGTGTCCTCTGCATGATTGTATTTGCTATCTCTGCTCTAGTGAGAGCTATTTGCCACTTGTTTCTATTTCTTTGTGTCTTAGAGATTTGTTGTGATATCACTTGTTCGAGTGCCATTGACGTACCATGTGTGTATGTTATGAAGTACGTCAATGGAAGTAGTCGGATTTCTATGGGATGGTTTACGCAGACGATGAATAGTAGAGGATGGTTGTCACACGTTTACGTGTTGGCCTACTCATATTGAGATGCGGGTGCCGGTATGCCCCGTAAGCCATTTATCTACTGTTTAGCGGGCTGTGAGTATCCTCTAGAAGTCTGGGTGCGACTAAAACCGGGCTTCGAAGCAAAAGCCGGGTCAGTCGATTTCCGCCAACTGGGCGAAATCGACTGTTACCAAGGCAAAACTCGATGAGCTAGCCGAGTCTGGGGTTCTGCCCGTAGAGTCGGACATCCATTGGAGGACGCCTGGAGAGGAGACCCGGCCTTCACCCGGGTTTCCGCCCCCCGGGTCACCCCTTTTTCCGCGAACTTCTGGACCACTACAAACTCCGACTTTTTGACATTGGTCCAAACTCAATCTTAAATATTTTCCACTTCATAGTTCTTTGTGAAGCCTATCTCTGCATTCCCCCAAACCTTGCTTTTTTTTTGGAGTTATTTCAATGCAAACCCTGCCGGGAGAGCAAGGACGGGCCCCTCCTCATTTGTGGGGGGGTATCCATTCAGAGACGCAAAAATTCTCTGATGCCGACTCTCAGCCTTCACAGTCATGTGAAGCACTGTCAGAAGTCCTATTTCTACTGCCGAGACACCTCCATACCCGGCCAGAAGCCTTTGCCGGGTTTCTCAGTTGAAACTCTATCCCTTTCCGACAATTTCAGATCTTTTGCACCCAAAGCCGACAGACAATCAATCCAGCCCCTCCTTCACAAGCTTGCCGTGTTAGCAGCCCAGGGTCTTATTGGGCTAAACTTAATCAAGACCTAGATCAGCTGCCGGATCCAGCCAAATAGCGTACGCCCAAAGCTGATCTGCGAGTATTCCGGCCACCTTACCGATTCTCTCCGATACTCGGAGAAATCATACCCGGCTCTGGATGTGCATTAGGCCATGAATAACTTCTTGGCCGAGAAAGTTGATGTCATCAAAAGCATCTCCGGACTCGGCCCTTTTACGCGCTCTAACCCGGCTCCTCCAGTAGGAACCGATTATCACCTTCTATACCGACTGATCTTTCTTATGTACACGTACTAACTTTTGACTGTTGTTTCTTACTCAGGAAACCGATGCATTCTGGAAAATTGTCACCCCTCCCCCTTCTGAAAACTCGGAGGAGGAGGAGGAACCGACTGACAGCGATGAAGGTACTTCCGGGTCCCTGCTTAATAAATACTTTGTTATCCTATTAGACCAAAATTCTTCTCCTTTCGACAATGCCCCACCATCACCAGCGCTGGATGATAAAGACGGCTCTCAATCGGAGGAGAGCGAGGCAGAGCCGGAGATTGAGGTTGGCCAGAAGAGGAAACCCAGGAAAGTTGTTTTCAAGGTGTCGTACTCCTCCATGACCTCAGAGCCGTAATCCTATGCCAATATGGGCAAACTCAACAGGTATCTAACCACTACATCATCTCTGAAGGACACGGTCCCAGCCAAGCGACGGGCAACCCGGACTTCTCCGGGTGATGATCCCCTCAATCCCGCGATCCCTATGTCGCCCGCTCGCCGAGCCGGTACTCCTTCCACTTACTCTGCCTACATTCCTCGAAAATATCCATCTCCAAATCATCCATTAGCCGGACAACTCCGGGTCTCACTTTCCAACTCTTTATCAGCGTCCACCGGGTCTAGCAACGATCTTCCAACCGACTTTGTCATAAATACTGGGTAATTCGCATGTCTCGTTCGCCAATATCTTTTAATTTCCGCATTTCCCTTTATTGTTCACTAATTTTTTATTTTCCTTTCCTCAGAGCCAAGGTTACCCTTAGTGACCAAGAGGAAATCCCTGCTGATGACCCGACTATGGAAGACCCGGAGAGTGCTACCAAGCCCCCATTTGTTGAAGAACAAGATCCGGAAGACACGACCATTCCCATGACCGAGTCTCCTCCGCCCATGCATCACTCGGCTGACCCCGACGTCGAGTTCCTTGGGACGCAAAGGGCATATCCTACTCCCAACACCCAGGCAACCAGAGTCGACCCGCTGAAACAGGAGGCGACCCCGCCACCGGGTAACCAGAACCCTAGCTCTTCCAGGCCGGCTCTCAGCGGCCTTGACTTTGAAAAGGTGTTGGGGGAGTACTACTCCCTGAAAGCAGCTGAAAAAGATATCATTGAGTCTCTGGTAGCTGAGCATCAGGTAGCTTAACGAATACTATGTACATACACATCCTAGTCCCCAAGTTTCGGGTGAACTGTCATAAGTTTACTCGGTACTTTTGTAGCTATATAACCGTTCTCATGCAGCTTTATGCTATTGCCGACTGACGTTTCCTTGTCTGTTTTCAGGCTTACGTGACCCGGACGGACGAAGTTTTGGCGAAAACCAACGAACTCTTGAGGGTTGAGACCAAACTTGGTGAAGAGCTAGAGGCCGAGGTCAAAGATCTTTCTAAGGAGTGCAAGAAGTACAAGAAAAAACTCCATAACACTGAAGGACTTTTGAAGAAACTTTCGACCTTTATTGCGGACTGTCGGGGGGTTACCCCCGAGTAGGGGTAAGGCAAGTGATAAAGGCAAGATCAAAGGAGAGGTTTGGCTGAGTAGCTGGCTACCCGGTACACGCTACCCGGTCGACTGCTATTCGGCCATACACGCTGATGGCCAGGAGAAAGAATCAAGGAAGACATTCTCCTCCGAGTAGAGGAAGTGGTCCGAGTAGAGGTGGCGGTTTCCTACTCGGGCCAGAAGTCAAAGGAGCCGTTCTGACACAGGATCACGCGTATCCTGGGTCCGTACTAGTGCGCTGTTCATCTGCAGAGCGCGTGCTTATCCGCGTCAGGGTGTCAGCAGGGCGGTGCAGGTTAGGGGGCCTACCCTGTGGCCATGACAGTGATAACAGACCGTCATCTTGGTTTTGCACAACGACTTTCCACACAAGACAAACTAGGAAGCCAAAGCTGTCAGCGAGAAGCTGGAAGTGTGCAGTGTGCACACTATGTCGACATCTGTTTGTACTTTTCCCTCTTGGCAGTATCCGGCTGGGCACCAGTATATAAGGTGCCCTGCCTCCTCCTGTGAGAGGGTCGACTGACTAGGTTCACGGTCGCGTCTTTGGAGAGAACACCTAGCTTACACCTTACGTAGAGAGAAGGGTGGCTACTCGGCTGTAGGCCAAAACTGTACTGTGGCTACTCGGTGACACACAAATATAAAGAGAGAAAGGCAGGAGTAGGGGTTTTACCTCCACACGAGGGCCCTTAACCTGGGTAGATCTTGTTGTTTGCAGTGCTTGATTCATCCCACACGCGGCTACTCGCTGCGTGATCCCTCCCCAAGCACCTCCAGCGTCCATCGACCCCAATCAATTAGCCATCCTATGGCATCTGCCGTGATACCACCACGACAGTTGGCGTCCACCGTGGGGCAACCAGCGGCGCTGGCTGGAGTTCACGTTCGGACGGGATCCATTTCTGCTACTGGGGAGCGCGTAGTCTGTGGCCTTGTCCACAGATTCGGCTCCTTCGACTTCGTCATCGACAACGCCGGCGATTTCGGCGGCAGGGCCATGCCAGAGGGCGGCACGGTGCTCTCCTTCGGCTCGCACCTCGTCTACGTCGCCACCACCATCGTCCGCGAGTACCCCGAGCAGGTGCATGTCGCGGAAGATCCCCCTGCTGTCATCGCTGCACGCGGAAAGCCAACTGGCTGTTCTGCGGACAGCGTGGAAGTGCTGATGACCGGCCCGGCTATCGCTGCCGGGAAAGGCGCAGCTGCATCCGCGGCAGTCGTTGAGGAGCTCGCTGGCCCAAGCGAGCTCCCGAGAACGCAGAAGCCCTACGAGCTGCCCCAGAACCTCCCGGGCTACATCCCTCCTTCCATGACATCGACGATACCGGCATCCGCCATGCGAGTAGGCATGCTGCCTCCCACCGAGCTCGAGATTATGGCCATGAGGGCGCAAATCGACCAGCAGCGCCAGGCGCTGCTCGCCGAGCAGATGGAGCTGGAAAAGGTTAGGCTCGAGCTGAATCTGGACCAGAACGAGTACAACAGAGCTCACGGCTTTACGCCTGTAGTGAGGAGGCCTGCCAAGGCAGGCGCTACGCGCCGCAATCTAGGCACCGAGATGGCAGCAGTTGGTGAAACTGCTGGCCAAGCTGATAGCCAAAACACCGCCACCACCAGACCCAAATACAGCACCCCCGCCAAAACCCTTAGAGCTGCTGAGGTTGTAGCTGCTGAGTTGCCGCATCTTGCTGGCGACGCGCGCGTTAGGCAGCAGGAGAGGCTCAATGAGCTAGTGCTAGAGGCTGCTAGGCAGAACGAGGAGTTCCGGAAAGCCAACCCGGGTGCTGGAGCTTCTCAGGTGGTGCATTCGCATGCGGCTAGATCTAACGATCAGGCCTCATCACCGCATCCCAGCCGTGAGAGGGACCGGAGTGGGCACTCTGGCAGAGACAGGCAGATGCAGGTGTACGACCCGGCTGTCGCCGCGAAACAGCACGCTGTGCCGCGACAGTCCGGTCAAAAACACAACACAGCAGGAGCAGGCTATCAAGCCCATAAAGCTCATAGCCAGGCGCGAAATGGAGATCGCCCAGGCCCTTCTCAACATCAGGTTGCTCAGCCTACTCGGCAGAGACCGCAGCCGCGTGCGATCGCGCCAGCCGCCAACCTGGTGGAGCAACCTGCAGTCGTGCAGGTGGACAGATATGATGATGGCTACTCGGCTATGGGGTTAGCTGGCTATGATATCCTAGATCGCGTGGGCGAGCGTGTGCTGGAGCCTAGTGATGCCAGGCACAAGCTGGACCGGATTAACCTATCCGCGCAACTCGAGAGCAAGGGGCCGCCTGGCCCAGAATGCTTTGGCCCACGCATCATGACAGAGCCATCCGTGAAGCAGTTCCAGCTCGCTAGGGGGACCAAGTGCTATAACGGCAGCACCAAGCCGGAAGACTGGCTTAATGACTATGTCACAGCCGTGCACATTGCAGGCGGCAACCGGAGATGGGCCGTGTGGTACATCCCGCAGATGCTAGAAGGACCAGCAAGAACTTGGCTCAACAACCTGCCCAAGCACAACATCAACTGCTGGCTTGACTTCGCGGAGGCCTTTGTCAGCAACTTCACCAGCACCTACCAGAGGCCGAATAGGCCGCAGCAGCTATCTGCTTGCAGGCAGCGGGAAGAGGAGACGGACCGAGAGTATCTTACTCGGTGGAGTACTCTTAGGAACACCTGTGAAGGTGTGAACGAGGCCCAGGCCATCACTTGGTTTGCGCAGGGCTGCAGGCATGGCAGCATGTTGTGGCAAAGGCTGCAGAGAGAGATGCCGAGTACTCTCGCTGAGACCATCCGGATTGCGGATCAGTACGCACTCGGTGACCCAACTCAGCCTCTTCTTGATGCTGCTGAGCCGAGAAGGAGCTACAACAACAACAAGCGCAATGAGTTCCACAACAAGCGCAGAGGTGACCGGATTGATACCCGGTACGATCCTGAGGAGGTGAATGCTGTGGCTAACGGGCCTGGGAGTAGCCAGAGGCCGAAAACTGCTGGAGCCCAGTACGGGCAGAACCAGAATCAGGGCCAAGGCATCAAGAAGCCGTACAATGCTCCCCAGCAGGGTAGCGGCAACTCGGGTCCGGCTCAGAACTTTGTCTTCAAGGACATGAAAGATGGCCCATGCAGCTTCCATACTCGGTATCCCGCTAGACCCGCCAACCACACTACTCGGCAGTGCAGTTGGTGGGAAGAGATCAAGAATGAGGGCCTGCCTCCTCCTCCTCCTCCTCTGCAAGCTGCGAATGCCATTGTGCAGCCTGCTCGCGCACCGGCTGCACGGCCTCCAGCTTTCCCGAGAAGAGAGAATGTGAACCAGGTGGCTTTAGGAGCCAACCGCTACTTCAACAACGATGGCTACCGCAACAACAACAACAACGACCGCAACCACAACAACAACAGAGGTAACAACAGCAATGGTAACAATGGCGATGGAGGCCGTACCCAGTACCAGGAGCATCACGAGAGCTACATGATCTTCACCTCTGAGCCCGTTGACAAGCAGTCTCAGCACAGGCGTGCCATGGAGGTCAATGCTGTGATCCCTGCTGTTCCTCACTACCTGCACTGGTGCAACCAAGAGATCACGTGGTCCAGAGCAGATCATCCTAAGGTGATGCCCAACCCGGGTAGCTACGCCTTGGTGGTGGATCCCACCTTCTTGGGTGCTCAGAAGAACGTGAGGTTCAGCAAGGTACTGATCGACAACGGCAGCAGCATCAACATTGTGTACCGAGACACGCTTGCGAAACTCGGCATGGCCGAGAACATGCTGCGACCCAGCAAGACCACTTTCCACGGCATTGTGCCGGGAGTTTCTTGTTCTCCAATTGGCCGAGTGTGGATAGACGTTCTATTCGGCACCAGGGAGAACTGCCGCACAGAGAGCCTGCAGTTCGAGGTAGTTGATCACCCGAGCCCCTATCACGCCCTACTCGGCAGGCCTGCTCTGAGCAAGTTCATGGCCTCTAATCATGCTGCATATTTGAAGATGAAGATCCCTGGTCCCAATGGCGTGATCACCATCTCTGGTGATTACAGGAAATCTATGGAGTGTGCCTCTACTGGTTCTCAGTTGGCGGAGTCTATGGTGATTGCTGCCGAGAAGAAGAAGATGTACGAGGTGGTGGCTATGGCGCAGTCCGCGCAAGGTGGTGCGCCTGGCATGCCGAGTTCCCAGCACGGGACGGCGTTCCAGGCATCCCAGGAGACGAAGAAGATCCAGGTCGACCCTGAGTTCCCCGACCGTGTTGCCATCATTGGCTCAGGGTTGGGGGAGAAATAGGAAAGCGAGCTCATCCACTTCCTCTGTGAGAATCGGGACATGTTCGCCTGGTCCAATGAGGATCTACCAGGTGTCCCGAGGGAATTGGTTGAGCACTTGCTACATGTGCATCCTGACGCCAAACCAGTGAAGCAGGCTATGCACTGCTTCGGAGATGAGAGAAGGAAGGCCATCGGTGATCAGATCACCAAGCTGCTGATAAGCAATTTTATCATGGAGGTGTTGCATCCGGATTGGCTAGCCAACCCGGTCATGGTTGAGAAGAAGAAGGAGGACCCCAAGGCCGCTACCGCATGGCGCATGTGCGTCGACTACACTGACTTGAACAAGGCCTGCCCCAAGGATCCCTTTCCGCTACCCCGCATCGATCAGGTGATCGATTCCACTGCTGGTTGTGAGCTGTTGTCTTTCATAGATGCCTACTCTGGTTTTCATCAGATAGCTCTCAACCCTGCTGATCAAATAAAGACTGCTTTTATTACCCCGTACGGGGCTTATTGCTATCGTGTCATGTGCTTTGGGTTGCGGAATGCGGGTGCTACTTATCAGAGATGCATGCAGAAATGCTTGCATGATCAACTCGGCAAAAATGTGCAGGTGTATGTAGATGACATTGTCATCAAAACGAATAAAACACATACTCTGCTTAGTGACCTTGAGGAAACTTTTGCCAACTTGCGCAAGTATAAGATGAAGCTGAACCCGAGTAAATGCACCTTTGGCGTCCCGGCTGGCAAGCTACTCGACTTCTGGGTATCCAGTCGGGGCATTGAGGCCGATTAATCCTTCAAAGATAAAAGCTATTGAGAGCATGTCTTTGTCAAGATCTCTGAAGGATGTGCAAAAATTCACTGGTTGCTTGGCATCTCTGAGTCGTTTCTTGGGCAGAATGGGCGAGAAGGCTCTGCCTCTGTATCAGTTGATGAAGAAAAGCGACAAGTTCGTCTGGACACCGCAAGCTGATGTGGCATTCAATGAGCTGAAGGCGATGCTGGGTAGCGCCCCCATCTTGGCTAGCCCGCTACCCAAGGAGCCAATGCTGCTATACATTGCTGCTACCAACCGGGTAGTCAGCGTGGTGATTGTGGTGGAGCGAGAAGAGGAAGGCAAAAGTGTGCAGCGGCCAGTGTATTATCTCAGTGAGGTGTTGTCCAGCTCCAAACAGAACTACCCGCACTACCAGAAGATGACTTACGGCGTGTACCTGGGCGCCAAAAGCTAAAGCACTATTTCCAAGAACATCCCATCACCGTGGTGAGTTCAGCTCCCATCTCGGATATCATGGGCAACAAGGAAGAAAGTGGAAAAGTAGCCAAGTGGGCAATCGAGCTGGCCGCGTACGCTCCCGCGTATGCAAGAAGAGAAGCCATCAAGTCTCAGATCCTGGCGGAATTTCTTGTGGATTGGGCTGAGGTGCCGTATGAGCCTCCTACTCCGGTGTCCAACTACTGGAAGATGCATTTCGATGGCTCCAAGGTGAAGGAAGGACTTGGCGCTGGCGTAGTGCTCACGTCACCCAAGCGAGATCAACTCAAATATGTGCTGCAAATCCACTTCAAGGCATCCAACAACGTAGCAGAGTACGAGGCTGTGGTACATGGCTTGAAGGTAGCAAAGGAAGTTGGTATGCAGCGCATCATATGCTATGGTGACTCGGATCTGGTTGTGCAGCAAGTTTCTGGTAATTGGGATGCTTTGGATGCCAACATTGCCATACCGCTTCCTGGTCCAAACCATGACGGGATTCTTTGAAGGATGCGAGTTCCAACACATCCACCGAGCAGAGAACGAGGCAGCTAATGAGCTGTCCAAGTTGGGGTCTTCTCGGCAGTACATCCTGGCTGGGATTGCCTTGGAGCATTTGAGAAAGCCATCCATCAAGCCATCCCCCAACTCGAAGTCCATTTTCGTTCCTTCTCTGCCTAATGAAGAAGCTATTCCAATGGAGATTGATTGGGAGGGTGCAAAAGAGGACCCGTGGACTGCAGTCTCCATCCCGGGGACTGGCGCCTGCAACCCGGGGACTGCCCCTCCTTACTCGGGGACTGCCCCTCTCAACTCGGGGACTATCGCATTCATTGAAGAAGTCCTTGCAAACCGTTCGGGGGTGCAGAGAGTCAACCCCAACTCAGAAAAAGACGCAGTGGTGGCTGTTCCGATGGAAGTGGACGAACCAGTGTTTCCCGCACGGGAAACACCGAGTTGGGCTATGCCCATATTATCCTTTCTAAGGGATGGCACCCTGCCAGATGATGAGGTTACCGCAAGGCAAATTCAGAGAAGATCCAAGGGCTACACAACCTTCAGAGAAGTGCTGCATAAAAGAAGTCCCACTGGCGTGTTGCAACGCTGTGTGGAACCGAAAGAAGGAGAAGAAATTCTGGTGGAGATACATCAAGGAGAATACGGGCATCACGCCTCTTCTAGAGCTCTAGTCAAGAAGGCTTTTAGGCATGGCTTCTTCTGGCTCACTGCTTTGAAGCAAGCTGAAGATATTGTGAGAAAGTGCAACGGCTGCCAGAGATTCGAAAGTAAGATCCACATGCCTGCTTCTGAGTTGAAAACCATTCCCATTACTTGGCCATTTGTTGTTTGGTGTCGGGATATGGTTGGTCCCTTCAAGCCGGCTAGAGGCAACATGACTCACATCTTGGTCATGGTTGATAAGTTCACAAAGTGCATTGAAGTGAAGCCTATTCGGAAATGTGATGGAGCCACTGCTGTGAGTTTCCTGAAGGATGTGATCCTGAGATACGGCTACCCGCACAGTATCATCACGGATAACGGCACGAATTTTGCTGAGGGTGCCATGGTGAGATTCTGCAGAGATAAGCACATCCGACTAGATGTCGCGTCGGTCGCGCATCCCGCCTCCAATGGGCAGGTGGAAAGTGTCGTGGTGGTGTCACGGCAGATGCCATAGGATGGCTAAAGATGTGGGGACGATGGACGCTGGAGGTGTCCGGGGAGGGATCACGCGACGAGTAGCCGCGTGAGGTAAAATCCACACAACACAGACAACACGATGTACCCAGGTTCAGGGCCCTCGTGAGGAGGTAAAACCCCTACTCCTGCCTTTCTCTATGTATTACGATGTCTCTCCGAGTAGCCACAGTACAAATGGTATCGCTACCGAGTAGCCCCTCTCTCTTCTCCGAGTAGAGCTAGGTCAAGAACTTAGGGTTTCTAAGGTTCACTATGAGCCTGTGTGTACGTGCCTCGCGCAGGAGGCGGCGGGGCACCTTATATACACGGTGCCCAGCCGGATACGTCCAAATCTAGACAAGTGTCGACATAGTGTGCACATCGTCCTTTCTCCGAGTACCCGCTGACAGCTTTGGTTCCTAACATTGGCTGCTTCTGTAAAGTCGTTGGGCAAAACTAGGGGACAGACTGGTATCATTGTACCTAGGCACAGAGTAGGCCCCCCTTATCCTGCCACGGTCTGCTTCCATGCTGTCACTGTCAGGCAGGCCGTCCCCACGTGAACAGTAGTTCGAATGCTGCCAAGTACGGACCCAGGATACGCGGGATCCTGTGTCAGAACGGCTCCTTTGACTTTCTGGCCCGAGTAGGTTCCCGCCAACGGTTCCCGCCAATTGTACTCGGGCCAAACCTTCTACTCGTCAGGGTAGAACTTGATTGATATCTCCTTCTGGTCATCTTGAGGTGAGACCGAGTAGCAGTCGACCGGGTAGCGAGTACCTGGTAGTCGGCTACTCGTCCAAACCTCTCTTCTGTAAGCGGCCTTTACCACCTGTCTTTACCCTACTCGGGGGTAACCCCCCGACAGCAGTCCCCGAAGCTGGTTGAGTCTTGCGAACTTGTTCACTAGGCTCTGCCAGCTTAAAACCAGCCTTTGCATCTTAACCCTTGAACCTCAAGATGCCGAGTAGAACCTCCGAGTAGCTATCTGGAAGGTGCCTTGAGTTTCTTCTCTTCCGAGTAGCACTTGCTTTCTACTCTGTAACCGAGTAAAAAGACTTAGAGAAATTTCTCAGATTGAGCCTCTGCAGCACAGAGCACAATCCAGCCCTTCGCGCAGCAACTGCACATGTGTCAAGCATCCACGACCTTGTCGTTTCGTTGCCCAGGACACGACCTGCCACGCGTCCAGTTTTCACGCAATGGGCCCACCGGCCGTCATGTCCCATCAAGTGCAGTTATAGGCCACGATTCGTTGGTGGGATCAACTGTGGCCATTACGCGCGCAACCGGCGCTTGTGTGCGTTTCTAGCCGGCCACAGGACCCACCACACGCCGCAATCGATCCCACTTCCGCGACGGTAACGGTAAACTCGCGGAGGGGATATAAATACCCCCGCCGGTAACTTCCTTTTCCCCTTCCCTCGCACTATTCCTTCTTCGTCTCCTGCTCTTCTCCGGCACCGTGCTCTCCGCCGCCGCGCAAGCTCTCGCGCCGCCGCGGATTCAATCCACCAACCAACTCCCCTCGAAATCTTCCATCTTCCCAACTCGCCACAATGGCCAAGTCAGGCTGGGCCGGCTCCTGCGTCACCGCGGAAGATTGCGCCTGGCTCGTCAATACCAGGCGAGTCCCTCCCGGCGTGGAGTGCCGGGCGCCGGACGGTGAAATCGTGCCATCCCCGCGCGAAGGGGAGCGCGTCGTCTTCCTGGCGCATTTCGAGCGCGGGTTCGGGCTACCCGCCTCCGATTTCATGAGGAAGTTCCTCAATCACTTCGGCATCCAGATGCACCATCTGCCGCCGAACGCCGTGGTCTTCCTCGCCTACCACGCCGTGGTCTGCGAGGCCTTCCTCGGCATCCGGCCCACGTGGGAGACGTGGCTCAGGTATTTCCACCTGCGCCAACAATCTACCGGGAAGAAGGACTCCGCGGGCGTCGCCCGAGCCACCGACACCGGCTGCGCCATGATGGTGCAGCGGTCCGGGACGAACCACCCCCGCATCAAGGGGCTGGACTCCGTCAAGCTGTGGCAGAAGACGTTCCTTTACGTCAGGAACGTTGCCGCCGAGCCAGGAGCCCCGGTGAACGACAGAATCAACCTGCCCGTTTGGTGCAATCGCGCTCCAATCGGGATGTACTGGAAGGACAAGCCCGTCAACGACGACGACGCCATCGAGATGGAGAATCGACTCGGCTGGCTGAAGGCGGAGGGCCTCAAGAACGACGACCCGGTGGCCTGCTGGATCCAGCGCCGAGTACTGCCCTTGCAGGAGCGGTGCCATCTCATGTGTTACATGGGAGGGCCCCGCGACTGCACCAGGACCACCACCATCGAGATCGACAACATCGACGTCCCCTGGCATGCCAGGAACATCTTGACGACAAGCCTTGGCGACCACTGGCAATACGGGTTCGTCCCGTACAGCCGCACAAAGCCGATTGAGCGGGTACGCCTTCCTTACTTTGCTCTCCGCATACATTTTCCGAGTAGATAGCTTCTCCTTCTTGCATCAACTAGCAATTGCCTTGCGTTCCAAGTAGGACATCTAGCCGAATCGCCTTAGGCTTTAGTATGCTTTGTGTTTGCACGCCTTGCCGGGTAGCCTACTCGAGAACGATTCTTAGGCTCCATGTGCTTTATGCCTGCACGCCCTTCCGAGTGATATCTCTCGGCAAACATGCTTAGGCTTAGTATGCTTTGTGTTTGCACGCCTATCCGAGTAGAATGCTTAGTAAACTGCCTAGGCTTTGTGTGCTTTGTACCTGCACGCCTATCCGAGTAGAATTCCTTCCTGGTTCTCGGCTAGTTTGTGATCCTTCTCTGCTTTTCAGGTTCTCACTCGCCACATAATTGAGAGCTGCGAGGTTTTTGAGGGCAACTGGTCTCCTGACCGTGAGGAGGATGATGTGCCCTCTTTTGATGCCGTGGAGCAGCCCAACCTCTCTCGCTCCCCCGTCCCTGATAAGCGCGACGCTCTCCGCACCTGGTCCGACGAGGATTTTGATGGTAACTGTACTTTCATTCTGCTTGTTTCCGAGAAGCACCAATCCCTCGTGTGCTGTATCTGATTCTTTCCTCTTTTCTCTTTGATTCCCAGATGAAGTTGCCGCGGACAAGGACGACGAGGACGAAGACGAGAACGAGGGCGATGCGCCCCTAGTCGTCAAGCCCCTGGCCGTTGCCGCTCCTGAGACCCGCAAACGGGCTGGTAGCGGGGCACCAGTGCCTCCTGCCAAGAAGAAGAAACCCGCCGAGAAGAAGGCGGTCGTGAAGAGAACCAGACGAGAGCTCAAGTGCACCACCGCGTAAGCCCTCTTCTCGGTCGTTTCCCTTCTCGCGCGGTACTATTTTCCCCAAATTCCTTCTAATTTCTGGTTTCCCTTTCTCTGCAGACCTCCTATGGACGCAAACGCAGCTCTCGCGTCTGACCATACTAAGGAGAAACCAGTACCTCTGGTCAATCTGGATGATGATGATGAGGACCACACCGCCAATGCTGCTGCTGCCAATCCAGCACAAGGAGCAGCGTCAGAACCAGCCGCACAGGACACTGCCGTCCATGATGAAAGACCCCCTTCTCCTCCGGCTAGCAATGCCGAGGAGAACCAAGATCAAGTGATGCAAGACAACACCGCCGCGGAGCGGCCTGAAGCAGAGCAAGAGCAGCCCGCCACAGGGGCTGCTGCACAAGAAAGCCTCGCTGCCGCGCAGCGAGTAGAAGACACCACCGCCACGGATGCCACTGCTTATCCACTGAGCAGCGTGCAAACGGGCGTGACACCGAGTAGCGCCCAGCCAGGAGCTGCACAAGGCGATGGATCTGCGGCGCCACCAACTGCGCAAGGCCCTACCCCACCAACTGCGCAAGGCCCTACACCTCCAACTGCGCAAGGCCCTACACCGCCAACTGCGCAAGGCCCTACACCGCCAACCTCCTCCTCGCCGTCGAAGACCAAGGATACATCCAGCCCTCCCGCCGGACGAGTAACCAGGCAACGAGCCCTGGATGCTCTGAGGGGTGAGGTTGACAGAAGGGCAGCCGAGAAGGAAGCTGCTGAGAAGGCCAAGGCCGAGGAGGAAGCCGCCGAGAATGCCAAGGCTGAAAAGGAAGCTGCTGAGAGAGCCAAGGCCGAGCAGAAGAAAGCCAGGGCTGAACAGAAGAAGGCCGAGAAGCAAGCTGCCGAGAAGGCAGTCGCCGAGAAGGCGAAGGCCAAGACTGACGGGAAGACGACTGAGGATCCCGAGAAGCAGAAGGTTGAGAAAGAGCAAACAAAGAAGCGGGCCAGAGACCAGAGTACGTCCTCAGGCGGAGCGCTCGTGATCCACGAGTCCGGCCCGATTCCTGCTGCGCTCTCGGCTGATGCTCGCGCTGCTGGCCAGCCTTGCTACCCGGAGTACATGATCGAGGTTAGCCAACAGCACTCAATCGGCTTCCCTCCCAAGGACAAAGCTTTAGCTATCCAGAGGGGAAGGAAAGTTGTAGCCGTGAACTCCCCTCCTCCAGATCCAAGCCAACCCCAGTCTATCAACATCGCTTCTCGTGGAGTCCAAGACAAACCAATAACCTCCAAAGGCCTTGAGCAGGTACTGGACACCATCGGCTTCATCGACGCCAAATGGGATAGCAAGATTCTCGGCGTGGATAAGTGGCACGGTCTTAGCCTTGGCGGCATCGACCACATGCGCGTGGACTGGAACAAGGTTGACCTGGGACGCAATCCCATGTCCGTCTCCACCGAGACCGCGACGCTCGCAGCCAAGATGTTCTTGCATCGCAAGAATGCCGAGGACATCGAGCAGTCCTACGCAGTAAGTCCTTCTTGCCTTTTCCGAGTTGAATTTCCTTCTCTTCTACTCGCCTTGCTTCTTTCTTACCATCACCCCCAGTCCCCGAGATTCGGGTCGAGAAGACGGATACTCTCCGAGTAGCCTCCTACTCGGGCTGAATCTACTCTGCTTTTTTCTAACTTGCTTCTTCTCGCTTCTCAGGATAGCGTCCTGAAGCGGACCAACTTATACCGCCATCTTCTCTGGAACCACTCTATCGCCAGGAGGCGAATTGCTGCTCTAGAGAAGGAAAAGGCAGCTGCGGAGGCAGCCAGCAAGAACGCCAAGGACAGCACCCAGCAACTGACTGAAGTGCAAGGTATGCTTTTAGCTGTGCGATTCATGCGTTTCTTGTTTACGCTCGCTTATGCTTTCTTTTGCGCTAACCTTTCCTTCTCTGCAGAAAAACTGAAGGCCTTGGCAGACGAACATGAGAAGTGCCGCAGCTTCGTGGAGAACTCCGAGGCCACCATCAAAAGGCTAGAAGGTAAGCTTGATGTTTACTCGGTTTGACTTTGGGTTTGTTTCTTCTCTGCTCCTCTGCTAACCTCATCTATCTCTTCGCAGAAGATTACAAGTTGTTTGCTGAGGCACACCAAGACTGTGTCAAGCCCGCAGAAGTGCAGAAGCAGCTGTCCGATCAGGCCGTTGAGCTATTGAAGGACCACACCACGGAGACCGAGAAGCTGCAACTCCAGTTGCAAAAGGCACTCTAGGATGCCGTCAAGATTGGCGCCGAGAGGGACAAGGCAATCGCCGAGAAGGCCAAGGCCGAGACCACCTTCCGAGCCAAGGAGAGGGCCCTTGAGCAGGAATGCGAAACCTTGAAGAAGACCAACGCTGATCTCTTCACTCAGATGGATAGCTTGCGTCGGATCCAAGAGAGGCACATTTCCAACGAGGAGTCCTGGAGGACCCAGCTGCAGCGGCTGCGCAACGAACTGTCCGGTAAGTCTTTTCTTTGCTGCTTCTTTTCTTCTCGGTCGTATTTCTTCTCGGTTTTCCTCTACTCGGTTCTTCTCTTCCTGGTTCTGAAATTACCACTTGCTATTTCAGATATCTGGCCTCATCTCGATTCCCCTTCTGCGCCTAAGGTGGCCAAGGCCCAAGCAGCTCGCCTTGCAAAAGGTGAGGCAGCAGATACCAGAGCCGGGATCGAGGACAGCTTGCTGGTGCTCAAGGACTATTTCGAACAGCTGGCTGGCGTCGGAACTGACTTGGTGCACGAGGGCTTTGAGCTCCACAGGCTGTTTTGGCCTCATGATGATCGTCCAACCACCATGAAGGGCCTGGCCTTCAAGCTGAAGAATGTGAAGAAGGAGCTGAAGAAGTGGCGTGCCTCGGGCGCCCGTGCTGGTGCGGACGTGATGCTTCTCTGCATTGCGTCCTGGTACGAAAACCTCAATATGCAGCTCATCCGCGGGAAGCGCAACAACTCCAAGTGGGAGGTGGATCCCGACTGCGTGGCCATACGCAAGCAGATCGCCTACGAGGTCGCGGAGTGCGCTGAGACGGAGATCTTCATCGATGGCCTCCCCGAGCCCGACACCGAGTACGAAGAGGACGAGGAGGAGGACGACGAAGTTGAGTCCGACCTGGAAGGCCACTTTGAATCTCCTGAAGGCAAGGCCGGGAAGGGGAAAGGCGTCGCCGTCACGAGTAGCGATGAGGACGAGTACGCCCACATCGACACCGCCGCACTCGACTTTGGCACCTCCTCAGGTGCTGCTCTCGACGACACGGTGCCCCCTCCTGGCCAAGCTTCAGGTTCCTCCTCGGCTCCAGGACCCGTCTCGGTGGCCACAGCCACTTCCGAGCAGGCGGCCACCCAGGATGATGCCGAGATGACGGAATCCGCCACCGTCCAGACGGAAGCGGATGCCGCCCATGCCAGCACCGAAGGAACAGCTGCCGCGACCGCCACTGAAGAAACTGCTGCCAAGACCAGCGCCGAGAACACTGCCTCCTCATCTTGAAGCAACCTGCACTCTCTTTCAAACTCGAACACTTATCAGATCCCCAGGATGCCGGGAGCAGATGTAACAGACTATCTTTATTTTGCTTGCTACTCAGTTTTTATGCCCGCTTTGTTTACTTCGACATTAATCAAGTTGAACGACACTGGCTTAATGCCGAGTTGTGTTTTCATGCGAGTCCCCGAGTTGCATTTCTTATTCACCCTATCTTTTCATCTCTGCTCTACCCGCGACTTGTCGCTTGTTTGGTATTCGAGTCACAAGAATCAAGTAGTAGGGCTGCAAATACTTAGCCGCTAGAAACAATCATGGTAACGCAGCCCACCACTTAGCCGAGAAGACGAAAACAGGGAACAAAAGTAACACACAATCTACTCGGTTCCTGCACTCCTTCTTCCTTTGTGATTTTCGTGTGCTCATTGACCTTTTGCTTGTTCTCTTGCTTGCCATGAAGCCGGGTTTCGGACAGCAGCAGAGTCGAAGAGTTGGCATATAGGTTTAAACACAGTACTCAAAGCACTTATGAGTTCTGAAGTGGAGCAACCGAATAGACAAAGGAACAAGCCGAGCAAAAACACTTAGAGCAAATTTGGACGAGGGCAGTCCCCGAGAACGGTTTCAGATTGCAGAGTAGAATTTCAACTCGGATAAGAGGGTACATACACATCTTTGCTTACGAATGAAAACGACGCAGTAGAGCTACATTCCAGGGGCGCTTGGTTTCCTCTCCAGCTTTATCTGCCCTGTTCGCCTGCGATGGGCGCACATCTACAAGATAGTACGCGTCATTGTGCAGCGCTTTGCTGACAATGAAAGGCCCTTCCCATGGAGGAGACAACTTGTGCATCCCGGCCGTGCGCTGCACCAGCCTAAGGACCATGTCTCCTTCTCGGAAAACCCTTGGGTTCACCTTTCGGCTATGATAGCGCCGCAGGTTTTGCTGGTAGATAGCCGAACGTGACAGAGTCAGCTCTCTTGCTTCTTCAAGCAGGTCAACGTCGTCTTCTCGAGCTTCTCTCGCCTCCACCTCAGTGTAGAGGGCTACTCGGGGGGAGTCATGCTCTAAGTCTATTGGCAACACGGCCTCAGCCCCGTATACCAAGAAGAATGGCGTGTAGCCGGTTGACCGGTTAGGGGTAGTCCTTAGACTCCACAACACCGCTGGCAACTCTTCTAGCCAACACCCAGGTGTTTTCAGCAATGGCTCAATCAGCCTTGGCTTTATGCCTGCCAGTACCATCCCATTTGCTCTCTCAACTTGCCCATTGGAGGCAGGGTGCGCGACTGACGCAACGTCTAGTCGAATATGCTTATCTCTGCAGAATCGCACCATTGCCCCCTCTGCGAAGTTGGTGCCGTTGTCGGTGATGATACTGTGCGGGTAGCCATATCTCATGATCACATCCTTCACGAACTTCACAGCTGTGACCCCATCGCACTTCCGAATAGGTTTCACCTCGATCCACTTGGTGAACTTGTCCACCATGACCAAGATATGTGTCATATTGCCTTTAGCCGGCTTGAAAGGACCAACCATATCCAAGCACCAAACAGCAAATGGCCATGTGATAGGAATTGTTTTCAACTCGGAAGCTGGCATGTGAATCTTACTTGCAAACATCTGGCAGCCGGTGCACTTTCTCACAATATCTTCAGCTTGCTGCAGTGCGGTGAGCCAGTAGAAGCCATGCCGAAAAGCTTTCTTGACCAAAGCCCGAGAAGAGGCGTGATGCCCACATTCCCCTTGATGTATCTCCACCAGGATTTCTTCTCCCTCTTCTGGGCTCACACAGCGTTGCAGCACACCGGTGGCACTTCTCTTGTGCAGCAGATCTCGGACTATGGTGTAGCCCTTGGACCTTCTCTGAATCTGCCTCACAGTCACCTCATCTTCAGGTAAAGTGCCGTCCCTTAGAAAGGATAATATGGGCATAGCCCAACTCGGCGTCTCCCGTGTGGGGAACACTGGTTCGTCCAGTTCCATTGGGACAGGCTCTGGTGGTTGCACATGAGGAGTAGGAGCGCTTCTCTGCAGCCCGGACCGGTTGGCGAGAACTTCTTCAATGAATGCGACAGCTTCTGGGTTGAGGGCGGCAGTCCCCGAGTACGGAGTGGCAGTCCCCGAGTAAGGAGTGGCAGTCCCCGAGTAGGGAGCGGCAGTCCCCGAGTAGGGAATGGCAGTCCCCGAGTAGGGAACGGCAGTCCCCGAGTAAGGAATGGCAGTCCCCGAGTAGAGGACGGCAGTCCCCGGGTTCCCTGCAGCACTCTCCCAGTCAATCTCCATTGGGTCAGATTCTTCACTTGGCAGAGAAGGAACAAAGATGGATTCCGAGTTGGGGGAAGGCTTGATGGATGGCTTCCTCAAATGCTCCAAGGCAATCCCTGCCGGGATGGACTGCCGAGAAGATCCCAACTTGGATAGCTCGTCTGCCGCTTCGTTCTCTGCTCGGTGAATGTGCTGGAACTCACAGCCTTCGAAAAACCCAGTCATTGATTGCACCAGGAAGCGATACGATGCCATGTTGGCATCCAAAGCATCCCAGGTACCTGAGACTTGCTGCACCACTAGATCTGAATCGCCATAGCATATGATGCGCTGCACACCAACCTCCTTTGCTACTCGTAAACCATGCACCACTGCCTCGTACTCGGCTACATTGTTGGATGCCTTGAAATGAATCTGCAGCACGTACTTGAGTTGATCCCGCTTGGGTGATGTAAGCACCACGCCAGCACCAAGGCCTTCTTTCACCTTTGAGCCATCAAAGTGCATTTTCCAATAGTTGGAAACTGGAGCAGGAGGTTCATACTGCATCTCGGCCCAGTCCACAAGGAATTCCGACAGGACCTGAGACTTGATTGCTTCTCTTCTCGTATACGCGGGAGCGTATGCGGCTAGCTCAATTGCCCACTTGGCTACTCTGCCACTCGCCTCCTTGTTTCCCATGATATCCGAGATGGGAGCAGAACTCACAACCGTGATGGGGTGCTCCTGGAAGTAATGTTTCAGCTTCCTGGCGCCCAGGTACACACCATATGTCATCTTCTGGTAATGAGGATAGTTTTGCTTTGAACTGGACAGCACTTCACTTAGATAATAGACTGGGCGCTGCACACTCTTGCCTTCTTCTTCTCGCTCCACCACTATCACCACGCTGACTACTCGGTTAGTCGCAGCAATGTACAGCAGCATAGGCTCCTTGGGTAACGGACTAGCCAAGACGGGAGCGCTAGCCATCATTGCTTTCAACTCATTGAATGCCACGTCCGCTTGCGGAGTCCAGACAAACTTGTCGCTTTTCTTCATCAGCTGGTACAGAGGCAAGGCCTTCTCGCCCATTCGGCCCAGAAAACGGCTCAAAGATGCCAGACAACCCGTGAACTTCTGTACATCTTTCAGTGATCTCGGCAAAGACATGCTTTCAATAGCTTTTATCTTAGAAGGATTGGCTTCAATGCCCCGACTAGAAACCAGAAAACCGAGTAGCTTTCCAGCTGGTACACCAAAGGTGCACTTACCCGGATTCAGTTTCATTTTGTACCTGCGTAGGTTAGCAAAGGTTTCCTCCAGGTCGGCAAGCAGAGTATGTGTTTTATTCGTTTTGATGACAATGTCATCTACGTACACCTGCACATTCTTGCCGAGCTGGTCATGCAAGCATTTCTGCATGCATCTCTGATAGGTTGCACCCGCATTCCTCAGGCCAAAACACATGACACGATAGCAATAAGCCCCGTACGGGGTAATGAAAGCAGTCTTTATTTGATCAGCAGGGTTGAGTGCAATCTGGTGGAAACCAGAGTAGGCATCTATGAAAGACAACAATTCACAGCCAGCAGTGGAATCGATCACCTGATCGATGCGAGGTAGCGGGAAGGGATCCTTGGGGCATGCCTTATTCAAGTCGGTGTAGTCGATGCACATGCGCCATGAAGTGGCAGCCTTGGGATCTTCCTTTTTCTTCTCGACCATGACCGGGTTGGCTAACCAGTCCGGGTGCAGCACTTCCATGATGAAGTTACTGATCAGCAGCTTGGTGATTTGATCACCGATGGCCTTCCTTCTCTCATCCCCGAAACGGCGCAAAGCCTGCTTCACGGGCTTGGCGTCAGGACGCACATGCAGAGAGTGCTCAACCAACTCCCTCGGGACTCCTGGTAGATCTTCATTGGTCCAGGCGAACACATCCCGATTCTCACGGAGGGAGTGGATGAGCGCGCTTTCCTATTTCTCCGCCAACCCGGCACCAATGATGGCCACGCGCTCCGGGAACTCGGGGTCAACCTGGACTGTCTTGGTCTCCTTGGCAGCTTGGAAAGCAGTACCATGCTGGGTACTCGGCACACCTTGTGCGCCAGCTTGTGCGGACTGAGCCATGGCCACCACCTCGTACATCTTCTTCTTCTCGGCAGCAATCACCATTGATTCCGCCAGCTGGGAGCTAGCAGAGGCACACTCCATGGACTTCTTGTAATCTCCCGAGATGGTGATAATGCCATTGGGACCAGGGATCTTCATCTTCAGATAAGCCACATGTGTGGAGGCCATGAACTTGCTCAGAGCAGGCCTGCCGAGTAGAGCATGATAGGGGCTCTGATGATCCACCACTTCAAACTGCAGGCGCTCTGTGCGGCAGTTCTCCCGGGTACCGAATAGCACATCAATCCACACTCGGCCAATCGGGTTGCACGAGATCCCGGGCACAATGCCATGGAAGGTGGTCTTGCTAGGCAGCATCATGTTCTCGGCCAGGCCAAGCTTCTCGAGTGTGTCCTTGTACACAATGTTGATGCTGCTGCCGTTGTCGATTAGCACCTTGCTGAACCTCACATTCTTCTCGGGACCCAGGAAGGTAGGATCCAGCACCAAGGCATAGGTACCCGGATTGGGCATCACCTTGGGGTGATCTGCCCGAGTCCACCTAATCTCCTGGTCACACCAATACATGTAGTGAGGGACAACAGGAATCACTGCGTTGACCTCCATGGCCCGCCTGTGCTGTGACTGCTTGTCGACTGCCTCAGAAGTGAAGATCATATAGCTCTCATGGTGCTCTTGGTACTGGTTGGAGCCATTGCCCCCATTGTTGCCATTGTTGCCATTGTTGCCCTGATAGTTGTTGTTGCCTCTGTTGCTGTTGTTGCGGTTGTAGTTGTTGTTGTTGTTGCGGTATCTCTCATTGTTGAAGTTCCGGTTGGCTCCTAAAGCCACCTGGTTGACATTCTCTCTTCTCGGGTACACTGGTGGCCGAGCTGCGGGAGCGCGAGTAGGCTGAACAGTAGCATTGGCAGCTGGCAGGGGAGGAGGAGGAGGCAAGCCATCACTCTTGATCACATCCCACCATTCGCATTGCCGAGTAGTATGGTTCGCAGGCCTTGAGGGGTGGTGAGTGTGGAAGCTGCATGGGCCATCCTTCATGTCATCGAAGACAAACTTCTTCGGCTGCTCGGAGTTCCCGCTACCCGACTGAGAGGCGCGAAATGGCTTCTTGTTGCCTTGGCCCTGGTTCTGGTTCTGCCCATAGGCTCTAGCAGGTTTTAGCCTTTGGCCACCACCGCCTCCGACATTCACTGCATTCACTTCTTCGGGATCATACCGAGTATCTACTCGGCGCTTGTTGCGGAACTCGTTGCGCTTGCTGCTGTTGAAGTTTCTTCTCGGCTCAGAGGAGTCCATCAGTGGCTGAGTGGGATTACCGAGTGCGTACTGATCCGCAATCTTGATGGTCTCGGCTAGGGTGTTCGGCATCTCCCTCTGCAATCTCTGCCAAAGCATGCTGCCATGTCGGCAACCCTGCGCAAACCAAGTGATGGCCTGTGCCTCATTCACACCCTCACAAGTGTTCCTCAAGGTGCTCCACCGAGTAAGGTACTCGCGGTCCGTCTCGTCTTCTCGCTGCCTGCAAGCCGAGAGCTGCTGTGGCCTATTCGGCCTCTTGTAGGTGCTGGTGAAGTTGCTGACGAAGGCATCCGAAAAGTCCAGCCAGCAGTTAATGCTGTGCTTGGGCAAGTTGTTGAGCCAAGTGCGAGCTGGACCCTCTAGCATCTGCGGGACGTACCGCACTGCCCATCTCCTGTTGCCACCCGCAATGTGGACCGCGGTGACGTAGTCATTGAGCCAATCTTCGGGCTTGGTGCTACCATTGTAGCTCTTGGTGCCTCTTGCGAGCTGGAAGCCCTTCACGGACGGCTCGTTCATGATGCGCGGGCCAAAGCACTCGGGGCCAGGAGGACCCGTGCTCTCAAGCCGCGCCGACAAGCTGATACGGTCCAGCTGGTGCCTTGCATCTCCAGGCGCCAACACACGCTCACCGACACGGTCATGGATGTCATAACCAGCCATCTCCATAGCCGAGTAGCCATCATCATACCTATCCACCTGCATAGCTGCAGGCTGCTCCACCGGGTTGGCGACTGGTGCCACTGGACGCGGCTGCTGCCTCTGCCGAGTAGGCTGAGCTGCGGGTTGCCGAGAAGTACCCGGACGCGCGGCTTCTCGGACACGGCTTTGAGCTTGATGGGCTTGAGAGCCTGCTCTTGCAGCGTTGTGTTCCTGCCCGGGCTTCTGCGGCACAGCAACCTGTTTCGCGGCAGCAGCCGGGTCATACACCTGCATTTGCCTGTCTCTCCCCGAGCGCCCGCTGCGGCTCTTCTCGCGGCTAGGATGCGGTGACGAGGCCTGATCATTAGATCTGGCCGCGTGCGAGTGAACCACCTGCGAAGCTCCAGCTCCCGGGTTGGCTTTGCGGAACTCCTCGTTCTGCCTGGCGGCCTCCAGCACCAACTCATTGAGCCTCTCCTGCTGCCTGAGACGCGCCTCTCCATCCAGGCGCGGCAACTCGGCAGCCACGGCTTGCGCGGCCCTGAGCGTCTTGGCGGGCGTGCTGTACCTTGGCCTTGTGAATGTGTTCGCGGTGGCGGACTGCGCGGGCTCCTCCGCAACTGTCGCCATCTCGGCGCCCAGGTTGCGCCGCGTAGCGCCTACCCTGCTCGGCCTCCTGGCGACCGGCGTGAAGCCGTGAGCCTTGTTGTACTCAAGCTGGTCTAGACTCAGCTCAAGCCTGATCTTCTCCAACTCCGCCTGCTCGGCAAGCAGCTCCTGGCGTTGCCGCTCGAGCTGCTCCCTCACGGCTAGGAGCTCGATGTCGGTGGGCGTGGGCATGCCAGTTCGCGCATCAGACGCGGGGATGACCGTAGACGTGGAAGGCGGCAAGTTGCTCTCCTTCTCGTAGGGCCGGTGGTTCCTGCCACCAGCGGGCGGGTCGTCAACCTCCTCGACGACGGCCGCAGCGCCAGTAGCGGCTACGCCAGTGTTTGCCGCCAAGCCCGTCACCATCACCTCAGCGCAGCATGCGGAGCCGCATGCAGGCCTTCCGCGAGCAGCAACTACCGCGGGAGGATCCTCCGCGTCATGCACCAGCTCGGGGTAGGCGCTGTTGGCGACGGTGGCGACGTAGACGAGGTGAGAGCCGAAGGAGATCACCGAGCCGCCCTCCGGCATGGCCATGCCGCCGAAACAGCCGGCGTTGTCGGTGACGAAGTCGAAGGAGCCGAATCTGTGGACAAGGCCACAAACTACGCGCTCCGCCGAAGAAGATCCCGTCCGAACAGAAACTCCAGCCAGCGCCGCTGGTTGCCCCACGGTGGGCGCCAACTGTCGTGGTGGTGTCACGGCAGATGCCATAGGATGGCTAAAGATGTGGGGACGATGGACGCTGGAGGTGTCCGGGGAGGGATCACGCGACGAGTAGCCGCGTGAGGTAAAATCCACACAACACAGACAACACGATGTACCCAGGTTCAGGGCCCTCGTGAGGAGGTAAAACCCCTACTCCTGCCTTTCTCTATGTATTACGATGTCTCTCCGAGTAGCCACAGTACAAATGGTATCGCTACCGAGTAGCCCCTCTCTCTTCTCCGAGTAGAGCTAGGTCAAGAACTTAGGGTTTCTAGGGTTCACTATGAGCCTGTGTGTACGTGCCTCGCGCAGGAGGCGGCGGGGCACCTTATATACACGGTGCCCAGCCGGATACGTCCAAATCTAGACAAGTGTCGACATAGTGTGCACATCGTCCTTTCTCCGAGTACCCGCTGACAGCTTTGGTTCCTAACCTTGGCTGCTTCTGTAAAGTCGTTGGGCAAAACTAGGGGACAGACTGGTATCATTGTACCTAGGCACAGAGTAGGCCCCCCTTATCCTGCCACGGTCTGCTTCCATGCTGTCACTGTCAGGCAGGCCGTCCCCACGTGAACAGTAGTTCGAATGCTGCCAAGTACGGACCCAGGATACGCGGGATCCTGTGTCAGAACGGCTCCTTTGACTTTCTGGCCCGAGTAGGTTCCCGCCAACGGTTCCCGCCAATTGTACTCGGGCCAAACCTTCTACTCGTCAGGGTAGAACTTGATTGATATCTCCTTCTGGTCATCTTGAGGTGAGACCGAGTAGCAGTCGACCGGGTAGCGAGTACCTGGTAGTCGGCTACTCGTCCAAACCTCTCTTCTGTAAGCGGCCTTTACCACCTGTCTTTACCCTACTCGGGGGTAACCCCCCGACAGAAAGAGCAAATGGCATGGTGCTTTCAGGCATAAAGCCAAGGCTGATTGAGCCGCTGCTGAAAACACCGGGCTGTTGGTTAGACGAGTTGCCAGCGGTGTTGTGGAGTCTAAGGACTACCCCTAACCGGTCAACCGGCTACACACCATTCTTCTTGGTTTATGGGGCTGAGGCCGTGTTGCCAATTGACCTAGAGCATGACTCCCCCGAGTAACCCTCTACACTGAGGCGGATGCGAGAGAAGCTCGAGAAGATGACGTTGACCTGCTAGAAGGGCCATTCATTGTGAGCAAGGCTCTACACAATGATGCCTATTACCTTGTTGACGCACAGCCATCCCAGAAGAACAGGCCGGATAAAGCTGGAGAGGAATCTAAGTGCCCCTGGAATGTAGCTCTACTCCGTCGATTTCATTCGTGAGCAAAAATGTGTATGTACTCTCTCATCCGAGTTAAACCTCTACTCTGCAATCTGAAATTGAACTCGGGGACTGCCCTCGTCCAAACTGTTCCTTGTGTTTACTTTGCTTTACTTTGTCTATTCGGTTGAAACACTTAGAATTTCAAAAGCATACAAAGTAGTGTGTTCAAACTCACCGGACACTATGCGACTCTGCTGCTGTCCGCAACCCGGCTTCATGGCAAGCCAGAGAACAAGCCAAAGAGTCAATGAACACATGAAAAATTGCAAAGGAAAGGAAGCGTGTGGCAATCGAGTAGGGTGTTTTTTGCTGTTTTTTCTTTCCGGCTAAGTGGTGGGCAGCGTTACTATGAATTTTTCTAAGTGGCTAAGTATTTGAAACTCCTACTTTGAACTCTTGTGACTCGACTACCAACAAAGCAACAAGTTGCAGGTAAGAGCTGAGATAAAAAGGAAGAGTGGATAAAAAATGCAACTCGGGGACTTGCACGATAACGCAACCCGGCATCGAGCCAGAATTGCTCAAATACTAAGTATAAAACATCAAACTGGAATAAAAACTGAGTAGCAACGGGAAGGATAATTGTTTGATACATATGCACCCGGCATCCCGGGGATTTGATAAAAAGTTTTGGAGCATAAGTGTTTTCAGGAGGTAACTAATTGGAAGTAGCAGTGTTCTCCAAGTTGGCATCAGCAGCATCAGCTTCAGCGTTGGCAACAGCTTGCTCAGAGGTGGCAGTGGCCACCGAGATGGGGTCAGTAGCTGAAGTGGAGGCAGTGGACTGCGTGCGGAGTAGCGCCGCGTCGTCGAGGGCCGCGCCAGAAGACGTGCCTAGCTTGGGAGCCGCATCCTGGCTCACCATCTCGGCAGTGATGGTGGTGTCTTGGCCCCCGGCTTCCGGCTCCTCGTCGCTATCCGCAGCAGCCTTGCCCTTCCCCTTCCCAGATCCATCCTTGGCACCAGAGTTTTCGAAGCAACTCAAGTCATCCGATTCGGTGTCCTCGTCCTCGTCTTCATCTTCATCTTCATCCTCGCCTTCCACCTTGGTGTCAGGATCGGTGGGACCCTCGATGAAGATAGCAGTGTCCGCGTAGGACGCGATCTCGTGCGCAACTGCCTTGCGGCGAGCCACGCAGTCGGGATCCTCCCGCCACTTCGAGTTCTAGCGCACCTCAATGATGGTATTGAGATTCAGGTTCTCGTACCAGCTGCAGATGAAGAGGAGTAGCAGATCAGCGCCTGCCCGAGCTGCGGACGCATGCCATTTCTTCAATTTGGCCTTGACACCGTTGAGCTTCTCGGAGAGCGCGCGGATGGTCGCTAGCGCAGGGTCTTGAGGCCAGAACAGAGCGTGAAGCTTGAAGGCTGTGGACACTAAGTCGGTGCCCAAGCCCCTAAGATGTTGGAGCTGTGACTGCATGTTCATGAGATTGTCCTCAATTGTAGACTTGGTGTCCGTGGGCAGTCCTTTCTCAGCTCGAATCTTTTGCGCCTCAGCCAGGGCAGGTGTGGAAGCCGAGCAGAGGTCAGGGAATATTTCTGAGAATGCTATCAGAAAGGATTAGAAACGGAGGCAGAGAAGAGATGCAAATCAAGCCAAACAGAAGAAGAAGGAAACAGGCAGGTGCAGTGAAGCGCGAACTTACTGTTAAGTTCGCAGAGTAGTGCTTCCAGCTTTCTCCTCCAAGCCTCCTCATACGCAACATGCTTCTCTTCAACTTTTCGAAAGTTGGCCAGCTGGAGCATGAGGTCCACGTTGCTCTTCTTCAGCACCTCGTTTTCCAACTCGAGGGCCCTCTCCTTGGCCTTAGCTGTTGCCATGATTTTGTCCTTCTCGGCGGCTTGGTCTATGGCGTCCTGGAGAGCTGCCCTCAATTGGACTTGCAGCTGTTCCAACTCGGTATCGCGTTTGTCCTTGAGTTCTGCTTCTTGGCTCTCTAGTTGCTGCTTCACCTCTGCGGGCTTCAGGCAATCAAGATGCTCCTCACGGAACTTCTTGTACTCTTCTGCGGAGAGAAACGGTACGGTGAGCAGAGTAACCAAGAAAAAGGAATAAAACAAGCGAGAAGGATCAGCAACTCACCTTCCAGCTCCTTTATCTTGCTCTCGGCGGAGGCAGTGAAGACGTGGCAGTGCTGCTGCTGCTCCTGCAGTTCTTTAAGTTTGTCTGCAGAGTAAACAGAGTTAGAGCAAAGAGCAAATCAGGGCGTAAACACAAAACGCACTAACCGAATAGCTAAAGGCTTACCTTCCATTGCAGAGTGTTGAAGGGCACGATCCACTGCCGCCTGCTCCGTCTCAGCGTCGGTCTTGCACTCCTTCTCCAGGGCCTCAATGCGCCTCCTTGCGATGCTATGGTTCCAGAGCAGCCGCCGGAACAGACTTGTCCTCTTCATGAGGCTATTCTGTGACAAAGAAAGAAAAAGAGTTAGAAAAAACTTGGAAGATTTGGCCCGAGAAGACGGCAACTCGGTTGAGTACCCGTCTACTCGGCCCGAATCTCGGGGACTGGGTAATGGATAAGGAAAAAGAGGAGAACATAAGAGAATAAACCGCAACTCGGAACAAGCATAAGAAACTTACAGCATATGTCTGCTCGATGTCTTCGGCGGCTTTGCGATGAATGAATAGCTTCGCGGCCAGTGTGCTTGTAGTGGAGGAGATGGTCATGGGAGTGTAGCCCATGTCATTTTTGTTCCAGTCAATGCGCGAGTGCTCCAGTGGGCCCACGGTCATGCCATCCCAAGTTTTGTTGCCATGGACGGCGCTTTCCCACACCTGGTCGATGAAGCCTACTCGGTCAATCATCTGCTCGAGCCCCTCGGAGTGCACCTCAGTCTCCTGGACCTCGTGTGAGTAGATCGAAAGGGCTTTCTTCTTATCCGGCAGCTTGGAATCTACCGCTTTGGCCTAGGCGCCCTTCGTAAGGGCGACCCGCTGCTCGGTCTTGGTCAACTTGATACTGTGCTGCTTGGCCATCTACACCATGTAGGGCAAGAAGCTGGGCATATCTTGAGTGCTCGATCCCTCGCCTGCGCCAGCAGAACTGCCAGAAGCCACAATCGTAAGCTGCGCGCTCGACGCAATAGCCTTCCCAGTTGATTTCGGCGGTGGCATCATAGCTGAATCCAGCGCAGCGTTGCGCGGTGGATTCCTGCGGACTGGGGCGTCAGACGGGACGGCTTTCTTGGGAGGAGGGCTCGACGCGGTCTCCTGGGTGCTCTGCTTAGCTGGAGGGCTTGGTGCAGTCTTGGTCTTCTTCGCTGGTCGTGGAGGGCTTGCTGCAGTAGGAGGAGTAACCTGCTGGGTAGGCGGCACAGGGGGCCGGCTACCCGGCGCAGCATCCGGCTGCGCTTGGCCCTGCGGGTCTTGCTCCACCGCAGTCGTCTCAACCCGCTGCTCGGCAGCGGGATTCGGGCGTGCATCTTCTGGTTCTTCTACCCGTGGCTGGGCCGCCGGGTCATCTTGGACAGCAGCTTCATTGTCCGGCTGCTCCAGGTTCTCGTCCTGCCGCTCAAGGGCGGCATGATCTTGGTGCTCAGCTTCTTGATCGTGAGCAGCATCCTGCTCGCTCTGTTCTGTGCGGGCCTGCTGCTCCTGGTCCATGTCTTGGTCACCAGCGCCCATGTCCTCGGCGTTGGTGCCTTCTTCTTCTTCCTTCACGGGAGAGGGCGCACGTGTCCTATCCCGTGCTGCTGGCTCATCCTCGTCCGCGGAAAGATCAATGAGAGCCTCGAGGTCGATGGCTGATCTTTTCTTGGAGGTGGCGGGAGCCGCAGAAGCATCGGCATTGAAAGGATAACTGAAGGAGAAAGGGAGTTCTGAAAAAGAGGAGGGGAAGAGAACACCGAGAAGCAGCAGCAGAATATAACGTAGAAGGAAATTACTTATCCTTTGCGGGTAGGGAGTGGCCTTCTGCTTGAAACCTTCTTCTTCTTCTCGGGTTTCTTGGCCTTCTTGGCAGCGGGCTCTTGGGCACCGCTACCTGCCCTCTTCCGAGTGGTAGGAGCAGCCACAGCGACGGGATCGACGTCGAGGACATCCTCGTCCTCCTCGTCCGCATAGGGGTCATCTGCAGAGTAGAGGAGAAGAAGGAGTTGAGAAGCGGAAAGAAAATGGGATCGCGCTACTCGCAACTAGAGAGGCGAACTCAGTCACCTTCTTCATCGTCCTCGGACCAGTCCCGAATGGACGCATCAACATGGTGCTTACCCTGCTGTTCGGTATGAGGAACGCAGAGGGTGGCCTGGGTGTCATAGGCGGTCTCGTCGTCCTCTTCCCGGTCCTTGCTCCAGTTGCCCTCTAAGCGCTCCTCATTCTCAGCGAGCTGGCGGTCAATGTGCTAGAAAGAAAGGCAGGCAATACAAGTCAGTTGAGCAAAAGGCTAAGGGATCCTACCCGGTACGGAATGCAAACACAAAGCATATGAGTCCAGAAGCTCCTATTCGGAGTAGCGTGCAAACACAAAGCACATAAAGCCAATGAGATGCTGGTGGTGTCCTATTCGGAGTAGCGTGCAAACAGAAAGCATATTTGGCATAGTTGGATAAGGTTCTCTACTCAGCATGGCGTGCAAACACAAAGCACATGGAGCCAATGGGATGCTAGTGGTGTCCTACTCGGCGCAGCATGCAAAGACTAAGCATACTAAGCTGGAGAGCCACCTACTCGGTATCAGAATGCAAAAATAAAGCATAGAGTGCTAACCTGTTCAATTGGTTTGTCGCGGCTATACGGCACAAAGCCGTATTGCCAGTTGTCCGTGAGGCCGGTCTTCATGATGGAGCGCGCCCAGACGGCTACGTCCGCTATACTCAGCTCGAACGTGGTGGTCCTTGTGCAGTCCCTGCTCCCTCCCATGTAGCACATGAGGTGGGAGCGGCGCTGAAGCGGGAGCACCCGCCTCGAGATCCAACACGCGATGGGATCATCGCGTTTGAATCCCAACTCCCGCAGCTCGGCGAGGCGCTTCTCGACCTGAAGGATATCGCCTTCCATCTTCGGCTTGTATCCCCAATTCTGTCGGGTGGGCAGCGTGTTCGTCCACTTGGGGAGCCCTATCTGGTCCGTGACCGGCGCTCCTTCTTCGACAGGAACGTTCTTGACGTAGAAGAAGGTGCGCTGCCACTTGCGCACCGTGTCGAGCCCCTTGATGCGCGGGTGGTTGACGGAGCTGCGCTGCAGCATCATCGCGCTTCCCGTCTTCGTCATGCTGCGGGAGCTCTCCGTGCTTCCGGGCTTGGGGACGCTCTGCTTCCGGAAGAAGAAGTAGCGCGCCCAGGTATGCACCGTTGGCCGCACACCCAGGAACGCCTCGCAGACCACGGCGTCGTACGCGAGCATCACCATGGCGTTCGGAGGCAGGTGGTGCGGCTGCAGCCCGAAGTTGTTCAAGAATTCCTTGAAGAAATCCGAGACGGGCAGGCCGAATCCTCACTTGAAGTGGGCGAGGAACACGACGAACTCGCCCTCCTGCGGGGCGGGGACGATTTCGCCGTCCGCGGGCCTACACCGCACGCCGGGAGGAACACGGCGGGTATTTACCAACCATTGGCAATCCTCCGCCGTGACCTCAGATCCTGCCCAACCAGCGCGAGCGTCGTCATCGCGAGCCATGGGGAAGAGATGAATTGGTGGAAGATTCGTGGAGATTTGGTGGAGGAGCGGCTAGCTTTCCAGCGTCGCACGGAGCAGCGGCACGGCAAAGGTGCGCGGCGGCGGAGTGCTCTGCGGCGGCGGAAAGGCGAAGAGGCAAGAGGTGAATGCGAGCAGGAAAGAGAAGGAGGAGTTACCGAAGGGGTATTTATCCCTCTCCCCTCGGGTTGCCATTACCAGCGAAGTTAGTGGGATCAGTTGTGCGTGGAGATCGTGCGACGTGGGATGCGAGCCGGTTAGAAACGCACACAGCATAGGTTGCGCGCGTAACGGGCGCAATTGATCCCACGTCGAGATCGTGGGCTAATAACTGCAGTTGATGTGACCTAACGGGCCGGTGGACCCAGGTCGCAGTGATGGGCGCGTGGCCTGTCATATCCTAGGCACCGAGGCGTCAGGGGTACGAGGGTGTGACACGTGCCCAGTTGTGATGCGGAGAGATGGATTTGCTCTGCCACGCTGAGATTCTGTTCAGGATTTCACAAAGTCATTTTACTCGGCGAGAGAGAATAGAAATGCTGCTACTCGGAAAAGAAGAGACTCAATCAAGAAGTGTAGGCTACTCAGAGGTGCTACTCGGCATCTTACGTTTTGAAGGCAAGATTTGTTTTAAGCTGGAAGAGCCCAATGAACAAGTTCGCAGGACTTTACCAGCTTCGGGGACTGATGTCGGGGGGTTGCCCCCGAGTAGGGGTAAGGCAAGTGATGAAGGCAAGATCAAAGGAGAGGTTTGGCTGAGTAGCTTGCTACCCGGTACACGCTACCCGGTCGGCTGCTATTCGGCCATACACGCCGATGGCCAGGAGAAAGAATCAAGGAAGATATTCTCCTCCGAGTAGAGGAAGTGGTCCGAGTAGAGGTGGCGGTTGCCTACTCGGGCCAGAAGTCAAAGGAGCCGTTCTGACACAGGATCCCGCGTATCCAGGGTCCGTACTGGTGCACTGTTCATCTGCAGAGCGTGTTCTTATCCGCGCCAGGGTGTCAGCAGGGCGGTGCAGGTTAGGGGGCCTGATGGAGGGATGATAACCCGGTAGCCCAACGCCAAGGTGTAACTCGGCCCAAAGGACGCTGCGCAAAGACCCGGCTAGGATAAAGGAGCGTCTAGAAGGTCCAAGATCGTAGGCCTGGTAACCCGGATTGTGGGTTCCGGTAAGGAAGTTTAGGGTTTTGTAAGCAGTGTCCGGGTAGGACTCAGAGTACGCCTTGGAGAACAGGCCAGGGATCCGGATGCTTTATAAGCCGGCCCCTAGGTTAGGTTTAGGGATCCAAGAGTTCGAGCAATATCGCTAGGTATCGAGTATTCAGTGTAACACGAGAGTTGAGATTAATATCGAGATCGGAGACTCGGCGACTTGCTTGCCGGCTACCGGATCGCATATCATCATGTTTTCCTCTGAGCTAAACCCTCTCCCAAAAACCAGTGTCGTCTTGCCCCAAGATAAGTTACCTCCGGTAACGTCTGCCGTGATTATCCCACGACAGTTGGCGCCCACCGTGGGGCCTGCGTCCAAAGGTGTTTACATCACGGGAGAAGCTCGGAAGAAGATGGAGAATCTTGTCATCGGCGAGATCTACACCGACCGCGAAGGAAAGAAGATGGTGGACGATTCTGGCTGGGGGCCAGAGTCGGATCACCTCGAATCCGGATCTATCGTGAAAATCGGGCGGATCAACGTCTTTATCGGCATGGTACGTACTTACGATTCAAGAGGACAATATCATGTGCATACTACAGGAACTTCTAACAGGTATAAAAAGATACTAAAACAAGCGATAAACTCGGTTTCCTCGGCTGTTCCGGGATACCTGAGATGGTCAGAACAGGATGTAACATGGAGCAGAAGAGATCACCCGGAAAGGATAGAACACCCGGGAGTCTTGGCGTTGGTAGTCGCACCACAAGTTAATGGTTATGAGTTGAAAAAGGTCCTAATGGACGGTGGAAGTAGCATCAATATCCTATATTGGGAAACCATTTTACGCATGGGTCTCATGGAGTCTCAGCTACAGAAAAGCTCAACAATTTTTCATGGGATAGTGCCGGGTCACTCAGCGTGCCCCGAGGGAAAAATCGCACTGGAGGTAGCTTTTGGAGAGTCAAAGGACAATTATCGAGTTGAGTGGCTCACTTTCGAGGTGGTCAAGTTGCGCAGTCCTTATCATGCGCTGTTCGGAAGGCCGGCTTATGCTAAATTCATGGCTAGGCCGTGTTATGTGTATCTACAGCTAAAAATCCCGGGTCCTAAGCAGACCATCACCATACATGGAAGCCGGGATATAGCGGCTGAGTGCAATGAAGGAGATTCAGTAATGGCTGAGCAAGCTTGCAGAAAAGAGGAACTCAAGTATTACCGGTCTCAAGTAGACCCGGATGACAGAACAGCATTGAAAAGGCCGAATACCGAAGATGAGAGAGCAAAATTCAAAGCAGCGCAGGACACCAAGATGATAGCTTTTGTTGAAGGTGATCCCTCTAAGCAGTTCGCTATAGGGTCCAACTTGGACAGCAAGCAGGAGAAGGCACTTGTGGAGTTTATCCGTTCAAATGCGGATGTGTTCGCCTGGACGCCTAGCGACATGCCGGGTATCCCCACAGAATTGGCAGAGCACAGTTTGCACGTAGATCCCAAGTCCAGGCCTGTGAAGCAGGGCTTGAGGAAGATGAATGAGGAAAGAAGGAAAGCAATAGGAGAAGAAATTGCTCGTTTGCTAACAGCCGGCTTTATCATGGAAGTATTTCACCCGGACTGGTTAGCGAATCCGGTTCTCGTAATGAAAAAGACCAATGAGTGGAGGATGTGCATTGATTACACGAGTCTTAACAAGCATTGCCCAAAGGATCCGTTCGCGCTACCGAGGATAGATCAGATCATAGACGCAGTGGCTGGAAGTGACCTACTATGCTTTCTAGACGCATATTCCGGGTATCATCAGATCAAGCTCAAGAGGGAAGATTGGGAGAAAACATCATTTATAACCCCTTTTGGGGCCTTCTGTTACAAAACCATGACATTCGGGTTGAAGAACGCTGGCGCAACTTACCAACGGTGTATTCAGAAGTGTTTCGAGGACCAAATCGGATGCAACGTCCACGCTTATGTGGATGATGTGGTTATCAAGACCAGGAAGGCGGAGACATTTATCGATGATCTAAAGGAAACGTTCAAGAACTTGAGGAGGTGTCAGATGAAGCTTAACCCGACAAAGTGCGTGTTCGGAGTTCCAGCCGGGAAATTACTCGGCTTTATCGTTTCCGAGAGAGGAATTGAGGCAAACCCGGATAAAATCAAAGCTATCCAAAGTCTGAAAAAGCCGGAAAATTTGAAGCATGTCCAAAAGCTCACGGGCTGTGTAGCAGCCTTAAGCCGATTTATATCCAGACTCGGAGAAAAAGCAATACCCTTGTACCGGCTCTTGAAGAAGTCTGATAAATTCGTGTGGGATCAGGAGGCGGATGAGGCGTTCGAAGCACTAAAGAAGCAGTTATCTGAAGCACCAGTCCTAGCGGCCCCGGGTCCTAAAGAGCCCATGTTGCTATATGTAGCAGCTGGACCCCGAGCCGTTAGCGCGGTAGTTGTTGTGGAACGTAAAGAGGATGGGAAAGGTTACCCGGTTCAGAGACCGGTCTATTACGTCAGCGAGGTATTATCAGAGGCAAAGCAACGCTATCCGCATTGGCAAAAGCTGGTTTTCGGGGTCTTTATGGCCAGCCGAAAACTGAAGCCGTATTTCCAGGAACACCCCATAACAGTGGTTAGTTCGATACCGATATCGGATATCATCAGAAACTCGGATGCAACAGGAAGAATAGCCAAATGGGCGATAGAGATGGGGGATTATCATATCAATTACGAGCCAAGGTCCGCAATCAAATCTCAAGCTCTAGTCGATTTTATTAATGATTGGACACACACAGGCATGCCCACCATGGCTCCAAACTCCGAGTCTTGGATCATGCACTTTGATGGATCCAAGCAATACGAGGGATCAGGAGCTGGAGTGGTGCTAACATCACCCAAAGGAGACAAATTGAGTTACGTGCTACAGATTCACTTTGATTGTTCCAACAACGTGGCCGAGTATGAGGCCCTATTGCACGGCTTAAAGGTAGCCAAGGAGATGAACATTAAGAGGATACGATGCTTCGGAGATTCGGACCTCGTGGTACAGCAGGTCTCAGGAACATGGGATAGAAAAGATGCAACTATGGCAGCATACCGCAGAGAAGTTGATAGAGTTGCCGGATGTTTCTCCGGGTACGAGGTGGAGCACATAGACAGAAGAAAAAATGAGGCAGCAGATGCACTCGCCAGACTCAGCTCGCGCAGAGAGCCGGTTCCACCTAATGTTTTCCTGGATGAACTATGACGACCATCAGTTAAAACCGAGTCTGAGGAAGAACTGGCAAATCAAGACCCGGATTTGGAGCTCGTGGACACAGTACGTGCTGTTCCCGAGTGGACAGAGCCGTTCTTGGCTTACCTATCACGGGGCGAGTTACCACAGCAGGAAATATTAGCAAGACAAATTCTGAGGCGAGCAAAAGGATATTCTATCATCAATGGAGAGTTATACAAGAGAAGCGCAGCAGGAGTCTTTTTGCGCTGTGTAGCACACCAGAAGAAGGCCGACAGTTCCTCAAGGAAATCCATGAAGGTGATTGTGGGCATCATGCATCCACAAGATCTCTTGTGGCCAAAGCTTATCAACATGGTTTTTTCTGGCTCACGGCCCTAGCAGACGCGGAGCGCTTGGTGGCAAGGTGTGATGGATGTCAAAGGTACGCTCGCCAAACCCATGTGCCGGCTATGGAACTACGGACTATCCCGTTAACTTGGCCATTTGCTGTTTGGGGTATGGACATGGTTGGCCCCTTTCACATGTCACCTTGCAAAAAGACGCACCTCTTGGTGGCCATTGACAAGTTTACCAAGTGGGTTGAGGTTATGCCAGTTACCAACTGTGAAGCAATTACAGCAGTCAAGTTCCTGAAAAGGATTATCTATCGGTTCGGGTATCCCCATAGCATAATTACCGACAATGGAATAATATGTCCCTTGGTGAGATGGAGAAATTTTGTGGTAACAATGGAATCCGGCTTGACGTAGCTTCAGTGGCCCATCCACAGGCTAATGGACAAGTGGAGAGGGAAAATCAAGAATTTCTTCGTGGATTAAAGCCACGATTACGAGTTCCGTGTATCAGAGCCGCTGGTGCATGGGTTGAAGAATTACCTGCAGTGGTTTGGGGTATCAACACAACACCTAACAGATCCACTCAGATGACACCGTTTTTCATGGTTTATGGTGCAGAGGCGGTGTTGCCGAGTGATATCATCCATGACTCGCCTCGAGTCTCGGCTTACGTCGAGGTAGAGAATGAGAAGACCCGGCAGGACGCCGTAGATATGTTAGAAGAGCAAAGGGAACAAGCACTGGAAAGATCAGCCATATATCAGCAAGATTTATGGAGGTATCATAGCCGGCGCGTGAAAAACCGGGTCTTTCAGGAAGGAGACCTGGTTCTACGCCTGGTACAGTCAAACGAAGGAAAACACAAGTTATCACCGCCATGGGAAGGACCATTTATCATAAGTCGGAATCTGCACAACGGATCATATTACTTGATAGACGCAAGGGAAGAGTCGGCTACAGTTAACGACACCGCTCATACCACTTCATCTATGCAAGAAAGAGACATACCATGGAACGTGGCTCAGCTGCGTCCCTACTATACTTAGTATAGACTATATTGGCAAGTGGAATTGCACGATGTAACAGGCAGCAGGTTTCAGACGCACTCTTTTCCTATCTAGGGTACCCTTGGGGACTGGATGGGTTTTTAATGAGGCGGCTTGCTGACCTAACTTTCTCATATCAAATAAAGAGGTGGTTATTCGTATATTCTTTACTCTTGGTATGTTGCATATATTTAGGTCTTGGGGGCTGACTGCTCGAATAGCACAGTTACAAACTCAATGACCCGGCCTTGATGCCTATGAGTTCTAAGGGCCGATTACTTGCAAACGAGTACGGCTGCAATCTTATAACCGGACAAAGGAGCCAAATTTTCTTGACTTTTCTTACTTAAGCTCGATGTGACTCGCACTAAAGTGGCATGATTTGCTCGCTTACGATTACAATCAGCCATGAAGCCCAATGGGACTTGTCTGACCCTGTTTTCGTATAGACGTAACAACATGATATCCACGCGAAAGCCGGCTTATAGTACAAGATAGTCAAAAGGGTCATCCAAACCACAAGTTATGCAGAGTACAGGGCTAACAGCCGGAAACTCAACGTTTATCAAGCATAACTTCAATACCTATGTGAAACGGCTCTGGGTTGGGGCTTAGCAGCAAACAACTCGTTCTCTTGGAAAGACCACACATCCCAGACTCGGAATTTCGGGTCTTGGGGACTGAGGATTTTGAAAAAGAAAAAGTTGCTCAGTTGCTATAACTCAAAAAACCCAAACATCCGAGCCTTGGGGACTTGGGGACTTAGAGAAAAGTCCGCTTGTCAAAACCCATGAAACTCGGAAACCGAGTCTCGCAAAAGGAACCATAAAGAAAGTCGGATATCAAGAACAAGTGGGCTCAAAAGTAGATAAATCTAAAATCATCCAAACATTCAGAAGAGGCACAAGGTGTATCAAGAACTTAAAGTGCATTACAAATTTCGGTACTAGTATCAAAGGTGCACAGGCGCATCATCAAAAAATGATTGTTTAAACGGCCCATTGGCCGATTGACGCATACGAAACGGCATCAGGTAGCAGGTATAACTCGGCATTATGGGCTGCGGCATCCATCTTCTCCTTGCCCTTGCTATTACCCTTGGTAGCAGCAGCACCCGGATCAGCAGCAGTGCCGGGTCGCGCAGGAGGAGGGACGACTGGTGTGGAGGTAGCAGGCGCAGAATCGGCTTCAGCCTTCTTCTTTGCGGCTTCCTCCCTCAACTTGGCATCTTCCTCCTTCCATCGGGCTAGCATATTGTACGGCTTGGGAAGGTCCGACTTAACCGCTTCACCATCAGCATCATACGCAGGGACAATGGAATTGATATCCAAGCCGTCAGCAATCACGTTGGCCGGGTAACGGACTTCCTTCTGGATGGCCTTGAAATCCTTCGCGGAAAACTTGGACCCATCACGGTTGAATTCCGGAAACCCGCCCATAAGCTTGGCTGGCTCGAGCTTAGGGAAATAAGCTTTAGCCAGCGCAAGCCCCCGGGTTACTCCAACCCGGCAGGACGAGCGCTTCCAATGCCAAATCCACTCGAGAATAGTGGAGCAGGCGTCCAGCATTCTCTTCAGGTCGACATTCCCAACACCCGGCCACCGTAGTTCTTGAAGGATCCATTTGGTTCCGGCACATAGCTGCCGGATAACGCTCTTGATGGTTTTCAGCCTGGCAATATCATTTTCGTCCGGCATTACTTCATCCGGACCTGCAGAAAGAAATGAGAACATGAGTAAGGAAACCCGGCTATTTATCAGAAGGATAACTCGGATTATGAATATTATGCTAAGAATCATACCGAGCAAAGCGCGGTACGTATCAGCAATCTGAACAGAAAGGTTCGTTAGATTATCTTCTGCTGCATGAGCCCTCCTCCTATACTTCCTCGTGATCTTCCCACTCCTCCTGGCCTCAGCTTCGGCCGCCTCACGTAGAGCCACCTCCTTCTCAATGAGCTTGGTGGCCTTTGCCAATTTCTTCTCAGACTGGGTCACGAAGGACTGCACGGACGCAAGTAAGGATTAGCCGGGTAAAAAGCAAGCTATCACTCGGTTATACCGTAAAGTTCCAAGCAAATTATCAATCAATTCACTCGGAACATGGGGACTAGATAAGGACACAAGCAATATGATTCGGGTTTACCTCGTGTTTGGCTATTAAAGCTTCCAAGATATTTTCTTCATCAGCCCTCAAGGTGTGCAGGGCATCGAGCATCTGGGCAAACGTCATGTCTTCGGGTCGGACACCGGAAGAGCCGGCAGCTTGGTCGCTTGGCCGGTGAACTTTCCCCGGTTTTGGGGTCGAGACCCGGACCGTCTGGGTATCCGGGTTTGGAGAACCCGTCCTCTTGTCCGGGACCTCGATCTCCTCGTCCACTGCTTCGGATGACTCTGGAGACCCGGCGGCCTGGTGAACTGGATCGCCCAAGGGGCCTTGTTCCTAGTTGTTCTCAGCATCACCGCCAGTCGCGGCGTCCATGTTATCATTCGGCCCCTCCGTCTCCCGGTTATCCGTCTCCATGTTCTCCGGGTCACTAGTCGTGACTTGGGCGCTAAGGAAAAGAGAGGAATAGTCAACAACAGCGGATGAAAATAATCAAGTGCGCGAGGATATCATACAGCGGAAGACTTACCCGGTGTTCACAGTGTAATCCGGCGGGAGTTCACTGCTGGAAGCCGATGATATTGTCATAGTAGTTGATAGCGGAACCCGGAGCTGCCCGGCCAAAGGATGGTTGGGGGAGGGGTGACGCCGAGGAGATTTGGAGGGGCGAGGAGGAGGAGTATCGGCCCGGCGGTTTGGTGAGGTGGAGATACCCGGGTTAAGGGGATCGTCGCCCGGTGAACTCCGGGTCACCATGCGCTTGGTCGGGAGAGAGTCCTTCAAGTGCGATGAGTTGGATAGTTGTTGGTAAAGTCTGTGCATGTTATCAAAAGAGTAAGGTTCGGAAGACATGGTGGAATAAGGAACCTTGGACACCACTCCCCTGGCCTTCCTCTTGGCCTCGACTGTTATTTCTTGATCGGACTCGGTGGCCTCCGGATCCTCCTCGTCCTTTTCGTCTTCGTCCTCCAACCCTGTGAGCCGAGTATGCATCGTCAGAAAAAGTTAGATGGACGAGGAAAATGATGCAAGTAAGGTTGATGCAAGACCCGGATAAATACCTTCATCATTATCAGCCGGCTCGTCATCTTCTTCCGGGTCTCCGGCGGAAGGGGAGGTTTCAACACTCCAGAAAGCGTCATCAGCCTGAGATAAAAACAGGAAGGTGAGAATCGGTAGTTTTATCAAGTCAAAGGCGTGTGAATAAAGCTACACGTATCGGGTCTTACCGCTGGGGCCGGATTTTCCCGGGTGAACGGCGGTAACCCGGCGATGTTCTTGATCACTTCCAACTTTTCCGTCAAGAATCCCTTGATGGTTTTGTTGGTGTCGCCGGCTGGATAGTTCTTGGAGGAATACCGGAGCGCGTCCGTGGTATGCCCCGAGTAATCTCACATCAGCTTAGTGCGGATAGAGTTGGGTTGGATCCGGAAATCCACCCATGTCTTAACCAAGTTGATCCCAAGGAGACCTTGGGCAGAAAGGGCGGATATCTTTGAGAGAAGGGGCAGGATTGCCTCCCTGTCCGAGTCAGGGGCGAAGGCGTTGAAGTTTTCAGAGAGATCGAGGAGACCCTCCAAATAACCCGGCAGTTTCTTCTCGCCGGGTGGGGAGGTATCTCGGCAATAGAAGAAAGAGAGTTGCCAATGTTTGACATGAGAATTAAGAGTGAGAGTGGGCATGGGAGAATTCTTACGGCGCTGGATAGAGACCCCGCCGCAAGCAAGAAGTGCGCCGTCACCGCTTTCGCGGCACGGCTTGCACTGGAAGAGTTCAATAAAGAGAGCCAAGTTTGGCGAAGTGCACAAGTATGACTCGGAAAGAACGATGAAATGGGTAATATTCAACATAGAGTTAGGCCCTATGTCGAATACCTGAAGGCCATAGTGGCTCAGAACCTCACGGAAGAAAGGGTGACCCGGAGGGCGGAACCCCCGGGTCACATGTTCGACGAAGCAGATTACATCGTCATTAGCAGGCGCGGGCCGGGTCTCATCACCCGGCACCCTCCAGTGTATATCCTTCTGAGGAGGAAGGATCCCTAACTCGGCCAGTTCGTCCAGCTTGGCCTCCGTAACTGTGGATCGCGCCCAGTTGGCGGATATTGATTGGGTGGCCTTTGCCTTGGCCGACTGCTTCCCCTGCTTCTTGGGAGCCATTGGATCAACCTGCAAGACACGAGACAAAAAGGTATGATATGTAAGACTCGGAAACCATGAGCTATCCGAGTATTTGCGAGTGGTATCAAGAAAGCATGGAAGTTAAGAATTGTCCGGGTATCACTCTATAAAGCAAGGTTACAAGTTATCCGGGTATCAAGCATCATTATAAAAACTATGGGGTACTTACGTATTGAAAGGTGTTTGAGGAAGACGGATGATTTCCCATGTATCTACTGCAAGCAAAAGAACCGGAAGAAGAGGATTTTCCGGGTGTCAATGACAGGCGCGGAAAATTTTGGCGAAATGGATCTAGATTGAAAAAGTTGCGGACGATTCTACGGAGAAGTTGATGATTAGTGATGATAGGAGAGTGGTGTGTGACCATCAATCAAGTTATTGGAGGAGTTAGGAATCCACTAAGCGATCTAATCCGGCGCGACAGGAGAAATGGCCCGCGGGTTGACCTAGATCCAATCTAGAGTAAATCGAAAAATTGCAAGGTTGAATTGATGGATACAAGGAACTTACTGAAGGAGATTGGAGTAGCGCGCGGCGGCGGCAAATAGCGCAGTCTGAATATCCCTTCGCAACTCCCGGCGGGCCAGACGAGGGTGCGGCGGCGGAGCTTGGCGGCAGCGCGGAGCGGTTCGAAGATGAACGTAGCCGGTGGCGGTTTTGCTCCGGCGGTGAGCTTGAGGTTCTCGTGGTGGTGTTGCGCAAGCACGAGAGATGAGGAAAGAGGAGGAGCTGGAATGAGCCGTTGGGGGTTAGGTTATCTCCTGGGCACCTATTTATAAGGTGCGGGCGGATAAACCTAGTCTAACGGACGGGAACCGGAAATTTCGGGATAACGGATACCTGCCTGGATTTGATGAGATATGCTTTAAGTGCTGGGCGAGATATCCGGACAGAGATAAGGAGGAGATCTTCTCCGTGATATCAGGATCAGTTATCAAGTAAAGTAAGCCGGATCTTTGACATTCTTACCAGGGCGTTGACCCGGAAAGAGTAAAGAAGGACCTAGAGAAAGCCGGGTTACTATATGGCCACCTTGGAGTTAGGCCTAGCTGTTTATCAAAGCACCTTAACCCGGCCTCTTTGGATTTGTACGTCTGATATTTTTACAGGGAATAGCAAGCGCTTCAAGGAAGATCCCGTGAAGCCCAGGCTATTCTGGAGACTACTGATGGAGGGATGATAACCCGGTAGCCCAACGCCAAGGTGTAACTCGGCCCAAAGGACGCTGCGCAAAGACCCGGCTAGGATAAAGGAGCTTCTAGAAGGCCCAAGATCGTAGGCCTGGTAACCCGGATTGTGGGTTCCGGTAAGGAAGTTTAGGGTTTTGTAAGCAGTGTCCGGGTAGGACTCAGAGTACGCCTTGGAGAACAGGCCAGGGATCCGGATGCTTTATAAGCCGACCCCTAGGTTAGGTTTAGGGATCCAAGAGTTCGAGCAATATCGCTAGGTATCGAGTATTCAGTGTAACACGAGAGTTGAGATTAATATATCGAGATCGGAGACTCGGCGACTTGCTTGCCGGCTACCCGATCGCATATCATCATGTTTTCCTCTGAGCTAAACCCTCTCCCAAACACCAGTATCGTCTTGCCCCAAGATAAGTTACCTCCGGTAACGTCTGCCGTGATTATCCCACGACAGGGCCTACCCTGTGGCCGTGACAGTGATAACAGACCGTCATCCTGGTTTTGCACAACGACTTTCCACACAAGACAAACTAGGAAGCCAAAGCTGTCAGCGAGAAGCTGGAAGTGTGCAGTGTGCACACTATGTCGACATTTGTTTGTACTTTTCCCTCTTGGCAGTATCCGGCTGGGCACCAGTATATAAGGTGCCCTGCCTCCTCCTGTGAGATGGTCGACTGAGTAGGTTCACGGTCGCGTCTTTGGAGAGAACACCTAGCTTACACCTTACGTAGAGAGAAGGGTGGCTACTCGGCTGTAGGCCAAAACTGTATTGTGGCTACTCGGTGACACACAAATATAAAGAGAGAAAGGCAGGAGTAGGGGTTTTACCTCCACACGAGGGCACTGAACCTGGGTAGATCTTGTTGTTTGTAGTGCTTGATTCATCCCACACGCGGCTACTCGCTGCGTGATCCCTCCTCGAGCACCTCCAGCGTCCATCGACCCCAAACAATTAGCCATCCTATGGCATCTGACGTGATACCACCACGACACCGAGCAGAGAATGACGCAGCTGATGAGCTGTCCAAGTTGGGGTCTTCTCGGCAGTTCATCCCGGCTGGGATTTCCTTGGAGCATTTGAGAAAGCCATCTATCAAGCCATCCCCCAACTCGGAGTCTATATTCGTTCCTTCTTTGTCAGGTGAGGAAGCTGTTCCAATGGAGATTGACTGGGAGGCTGCAAATGAGAACCCGGGGACTGTCGTCTCCAACCCGGGGACTGGCACCTGCAACCCGGGGACTGCTTCATTCAACCCGGGGACTGTCGCATTCTTCGAGGGGGTCCTTGCCGCGTGCTCGGGGACTCGGCTCCAACTCAGAAGAGGTATTGGTGGCTGATCCAATGGAAGTGGACGAACCAGTGTTTCCCACGCGGGAGACACCGAGTTGGGCTCTACCCATATTATCCTTTCTAACGGATGGCACCTTGCCGAGCGACGAGGTTACAGCCAGGCAGATACAGAGAAGATCCAAGGGCTACACTATACTCAACAATGTGCTGCATAGGAGAAGTTCTACTAGCGTGTTGCAACGCTGCGTTGAGCCAGAGGAAGGAGAACAAATTCTGGTGGAGATACACCAAGGAGAATGCGGACATCATGCCTCTTCTCGGGCTCTAGTCAACAAGGCTTTCCGGCATGGTTTCTTTTGGCTCACTGCCTTGAAGCAAGCTGAAGATATAGTGAGAAAGTGCAACGGCTGCCAGAGATTTGCAAGTAAGATTCATATGCCAGCTTCCGAGTTGAAGACCATTCCCATTACTTGGCCATTTGCTGTTTGGTGTTTGGATATGGTGGGTCCTTTCAAGCCGGCTAGAGGCAACATGACTCATATATTGGTCATGGTTGACAACTTCACCAAGTGGATTGAGGTCAAGCCTATTCGGAAGTGTGATGGAGCCACAGCTGTGAGTTTCCTAAATGATGTGATCCTGAGATACGGCTACCCGCACAGCATCATCACTGATAATGGCACAAACTTTGCTGAGGGTGCTTTTGCGAGATTCTGCAAGGAGAAGCGGATCCGGCTAGATGTTGCATCTGTTGCGCATCCGGCCTCCAATGGGCAAGTTGAAAGAGCAAATGGCATGGTGCTATCCGGCATAAAGCCAAGGCTGATTGAGCTATTGCTGAAAACACCTGGGTGTTTGCTGGACGAGTTGTCGGCGGTGTTGTGGAGTCTAAGGACTACCCCTAACCGATCAACCGGATACACACCATTATTCCTGGTATATGGAGCTGAGGCCGTGTTGCCCACTGACCTAGAGCATGACTCGCCCCGAGTAACCCTCTACACTGAGGCGGAGGCGAGAGAAGCTCGAGAAAATGACGTTGACCTGCTAGAAGAAGAAAGAGAGTTAACTCTGTCACGTTCAGCTGTGTATCAGCAAAACTTGAGGCGTTATCACAGCCGGAAAGTGAACCCAAGGGTTTTCCGAGAAGGGGACATGGTCCTTAGGCTCGTGCAGCGCATGGCCGGGATGCACAAGCTATCCCCTCCGTGGGAAGGACCTTTCATTGTGAGCAAGGCTCTGCACAATGATGCCTACTATCTGGTTGACGCACAGGCACCCCAGAAGAACAGGACGGATAGAGCTGGAGAGGAATCTAAGCGCCCCTGGAATGTAGCTCTACTCCGCCGTTTTCATTCATGAGCAGAAAGTTGTATGTATCTCCTCAACCGAGTTAAAATTCTAGTAGGCACTCCGAATTCAAACTCGGGGACTGCCCTTGTCCAAATTTGTTCTGTGTTGTTCTACTCTGCTTTACTTTGTCTACTCGGTTGCTCTACTTAGAATTTCATAAGTATATTTAGTAATGTGTTTAAACCTAAGGGCCAACTCTTCGACTCTGCTGCTGTCCGCAACCCGGCTTCATGGCAAGCAAGAGAACAAGCCAAAGGTCAATGAACACACGAAAAATTGCTAAGGAGAAGAGAGGTGTAGCAACCAAGTAGGGTGTTCTTCTCTGTTTTTTTTTGTCTTTTTTCGGCTAAGTGGTGGGCAGTGTTACTATGAATTTTTCTAAGTTGCTAAGTATTTGAAACTCAAAATTTGAAATCTTGTGATTCGACTACCAAAAAGCCACAAGTGGCAGGTAAGAGCTGAGACGAAAAGAGAGAGTGGATAAAAAATGCAACTCGGGGACTTGCATAATAACGCAACCCGGCATTGAGCCAGAGTTGCTAAAAACTTCAACTAAAATAAAAACTAAGTAGTAACAAACATAATTGTTTTGGTTACATATGCACCCGGCATCCCGGGGATCTGATAAGCGTTTGGAAATAAAAGTTTTGCAGCAATTACACGGCAGTGGAGCTCGTGTTGTCAGCATCGGTGTTGACGGAGGCAGTCTGATCGGAGGTTGCGGTGGCCGCAGAGATGGGGTACGTTGCTGAGCTGGAGGCTGGAGTAGACTGGGAGCTAGGCATCGGGTAGGCACCAGTCGCGCCCAACTCGGGAGCTGGCTGCTGGATCACCATCTCGGTGGTGATAGTGGCCTCCTGAGTGGCGGGATGCGGCTGCTCGACACCTGCGTTGGCAGTCAACTCGGATTCCTCCGTGTTTCCCTGCTGCTCGGGTTCCTCAGTCTCCTTGGTCTCCTCCTGCTCGGCTCCCTCATCTTCGGCACCCTCCTCGTCGTCATCGTCTTCATCACCGTCCTCCTCATCATCATCTTCTGGCTCGGTATCCGGCTCGGGGAGGCCGTCGATGTAGACGCCCGTGTCGGCGTAAGATGCAAGCTCATAGGCTATCTCCTTGCAGCGAGCAATGCAATCTGGTTCCTTGGTCCACTTGGAGTCTTCTCGGCGCTCGCTGATCTTTTGGAGGTCCAGGTTCTCATACCAACTCAAGACAAAGTGCAACAGCTCGTCAGCTCCTGCCTTAGCCGCGGAAGCCCGCCACTTCTTGAGCTCTACCTTGACCTCGTCCAGATGGTCAGCAATATCGCAGAAAGTTTCCGGGACCTCCTTCTCGGGACAGAAAAGCTTGTGAAGGTTGATACCAGTGGACACCATGGAGGTGCCCAGGCCTTTGAGGGAGCGGATCTGCGTCTTGATGCTGAGAAGGTAGTCGTTGATGGTGGAAGTATTGTCAATGGGTAGACCGGCGGCAGCCCTAGCCTGTCGCGCCTTCTCCTTGGCGGGCACGCTAGCGGAGCGAAGTTCCGGGAAGATATCTTCATAAGGAACTAGGTTGAGTCAGCAACAGACCGAGAAGAAGTAAAGCAAAGAAGAAAAAAGCAGGAGCGGCAACTCACATTCCATCTCAACCAGCAATTGCCCCAGCTTGATCTTCCAGTCATTCTCGTCCGAGATGTGCCTGTCTTCAATGCGGCGCGCATCTGCGATCTGGACAACGAGTTGCCGGTTGTGTTCCTTCAGCATCGAGATTTCCATCTCGAGCGTTTTCTCTCTGGCCTTGGCGGTCTTCTTAATCTCGTCCTTCTCGGCAGCTTGGTTGATGGCATCCTCGAGCGCAACCTTCAAGTCGACCTGCATCTTCTCATACTCCGCCCTCTCGACAGTGCGCTCTTTCTCGATCTCCGCTTCTCTGGTTTCCAACTGCTGCTGCACCTCGGCAGGCATAAGGCAGTTCAAGTGTTGCTCCCGGAATTTCTTATACTCTTCTGCGAGAAGAACAACATTGTCAGCAGACTAACCGGATAAGTGAATAGACACAATTGCAGAGAAGAGGTAAAGAGGCTCACCATCCAGGGTTTGGATCTTGCTTTGGGCAGAGGCAGCAAAGACCTCGCAGTCTTGGTGCCTGTCCATCAGGTCCTTGAGCTTGCCTGCAGAGTAAACTAAGATGAAGCAAAAAGCAAACACGGGCATAAACACAAAACGCACAAACCGAGATGCTGAAAGCTTACCTTCAACTTCAGAGATCTGGAGAGTGCGGTCCAGAGTCATCTTTTCCATCGCCTCGCTATCTTTCTTGTCGGCTTCAAGAGCCGCGATACGATCCTTAGAGATGCGGTGGTTCCAGAGCACCCGACTGAAAACTCTAGTCCTCTTCTGGACGCTATACTGTAGAGAAGAAGAGGAAGAGTGTAAGTCTTTTGGGAGATTTGGCCCGAGTAGATGTCAACTCGGTTGAGTCTTCAACTACTCGGCCCGAATCTCGGGGACTGGGGGAATGACTAAGAGGAAAAGAGGAACAGAGAAAATGAGAAGAGAAAGAACAAAATGGCAACTCGGAAAATGCAAGATGAAGAAGAAATACTTACAGCGTAGCCCTGCTCAATGTGTCGTGGGATAATCACGGCAGACGTTACCGGGGGTAACTTATCTTGGGGCAAGACGACACAGGCGTTTGGGAGAGGGTTTAGCTCAGAGGAAAACATGATAATACTCGATCTGGTAGCCGACAATCAAGTCGCCGAGTCTCCGATCTCGATATGATAACCCAACTCTCGTATTACACTGGATATTCGATATCAGGTGATATTGCTAGGACTTGGATCTCCCTCAACTAAACCTAGGGGTCGGTTTATAAAGCACCCGTACCCCCTGGCTTACTCTCCAAGGCGCACCCTGAATCCTACCCGGACACCACATACAAACCCTAACTTTCCTTTACCGTAACCCACAATCCGGGTTACGAGGCCTACAAACTTGGGCCTTCCAGAAGTTTCTTTATCCTTAGCCGGATCTTGCACAGCGTCCTTTGGGCCGGGTTATACCTTGGAGTTGGCCTACCGGGTTATTATCCCTCCATCAGTAGTCCCCAGAATAGCTTGGGCTTCACGGATCCTTCCTTGAAGCGCTTGCTATTCCCTGCAAAAACATCAGATGCACAAATGCATGAAGGCCGGGTTAAAGCGCTTTGATAAATAGCTAGGCCCAACTCCATGGTGGCCATATAGTAACCCGGCTTCTCTCCAAACACTTGGCTTAGCTTTTCGGGTCTAAGCCCTGATAAAAATGTCAAGATCCTGTACTTTACTCGATAATTAATCTTGATATTATGAAGAATATCTCCTTCCTATTTCTGTCCGGATACCTCGCCCAATATTTAAAGCGTATCTCGCAAAACTTAAACAGATAGCCGTTACTCTGTAACTTCCGGCTCCCACCCGTTGAACTGGGCTTATCCACTCACGCTATTATAAATTGGCTCTTAGGGGTAACCCTAACCCCAACAGCTCATTTCCCCCCATTCTTCTTCCTTTCTTCCTCAGTGCTCTAGCTCACAGAGCGCCACTACGAAAACCTCGCGCGCATCACCGGAGCCTATCTGCCGCCGGCTACGCTCCGCCACGGTGTGCTCTGCACCACCGCCCAGATCTGCCGCCGGACCCCCGACCTGCCCGCCGGGAACCGCAAAGGGGCACCAGGCTTGTGCCATTTGCCTCCGTCGAGCTTTTCCAGTGCAAACCGTGCCGCGAAAGCGGTGACGGGGCACTTCTCGCTTGCGGCGGGGTCTCTATCCAGCGCCGCAAGAATTCTCTGATGCCACCTCTTACCCTCAACTCCCACGTCAAACATTGGCAGCTCTCATACTTTTACTACCGAGACACTTCCCCACCCGGCCAAAAGAAACTGCCGGGTTACTCAGAGGGCCTTCTTGACATCTCCGAGAATTTTAATGCCTTTGCCCCTGACTCGGACAGGGAGGCGATTCAACCTTTGTTAGCCAAAATGACTGTTCTTTCGGCCCAAGGTCTCATTGGGCTTAACCTGGTGAAAACTTGGGTCGATTTCCGGATCCAGCCTAACTCCATCCGCACAAAGTTAATGTGCGAATATACGGGGCACACCACAGACCCGCTCCGGTACTCTACCAACAGCTTTGCACCCGGCGACACCAATAAAACTATCAAGAGCTTTCTGACAGAGAAGCTGGAGGTAATCCGGAATATAACCGGATTAGAGCCCTTCACACTCGAGAACCCGGCCCCCGTGGTAAAAACCCGGTTCTCACGTTTTCACCTTTATTCTTTCCACTTGATACAGCTGATAACCCTTGCTCTTATGTCTTCATCTCAGGCCGATGATGATTTCTGGAAGATTGAAACTCCTCCTAACTCCGAAAATACAGAGGAGCAAGAGGATGGCGATAACTCGAATGAAGGTACGTTCCGAACTTCACTTAGTTCCTTTGAGTTCGTCGTGTCCCGTTCTTCATTTTCCAACTGTGACCTTGATAACTTCCAGAGCAAGAGGACAAGGACGAAGAAGAAGAAACTGACGGCAAGGTAGAATCCGCCAGTGATGAGGAGGAAGTGGAGCCGACAATCAAAGTCGGATCTAAGAGAAAACCCCGAGGGGTCGTCTTCAAGGTTTCATATCGCCTCCTTGTATTAAATTCGTATTCCTTTGATGATATACATGAGCTAACTTGACGTTATTCCACTGGCCGTATTTGAAGGAGTCACCCATGACCAAGCGCAGAGCGACTCGAAATTACCCGGGTGATGGTGCTCTTAACCCGGGTATTCCATTGTCTCCGGCTCGGCGCGCTGGTATTTACCTTATCCTTTCTCGGACGAAACAATCTTCCTGAACCATTCCCTTACGAGATCTCACTTGATACTTTTCAGTTTCGTCCGGGTCCAGCAGCGAATTCCCTGCGGACTTTGCGGTGAATCCCGGGTAAAGTTCCTTCCCTGACGTTCTATCACATTTTCATCACCCTTTCCTGGTTGTACTCTAACTGCTCACTCATACTATCTATAGGGCTACGGTCATTATTAGCGACCAAGAGGATATGGAGACCGATGACCCGGGTAAGGGGAACCCGACTGATAATACGACAGCCGCAGCTGGTGGTGAAGGACAAGTGTCACCGATGAACCCGGCCAGACAAGAAGCCGAGTATACGATAGCCTCGCATGCAAGCGAGAAGGAAAAAACTGCAACTTTGGGTGCGGGAGGAGGAGGGCCAGATTCCGACATTCGGATGACCCGGATGCCGTCTCCCGCTAAGAAGAAAACTCCTTCTCCGAGTTTCCGAGACCCCGGATCCTCTAACACGGGTAATGATACTTTTGACCAGCTGATGAGCACTCTCCTCACTATGAAGACCTCAGAGAGCAATATTCTAGAGCGCATGGCCGCAGAGCGCCAGGTAACAACACTTGATATCTCGTAGTATACACTTAGTCCCCAAGTTCCGAGCATAACTTTGTTGAAGTTGTGCTTGGTACTTTATGCAATATTCGGCTTGCCATGATACTTGTGCTCCTTGTTCTTTACAGGCACAGATGACCCGGTCTGATGAAATTTTGCTCAAGACCGAACAACTTCTTCTTGCCGAGGTAAAGCGGAGAGAAGCCCTTGAGGCTGACGTGGAAGCCTTGAAGACGGATGTTTCTAAATACAAGAAGAAGTGCAATACTGCTCAAACCGCACTGAAGAAATTATCGGACCAGATTACCGATACCTATCGCATCTTGCTTAGTAAGTTTTTGCTGCCGACTGGCTTCATGCCTTTACTTTATTACATGACACTCGGGATTACTGATACGTCCTTCCTTTGTTTCAACTGCAGGTGCCAACCTTGCGGCCCCAGAAGAAGATGTTGTTGCCAAAGCTAAAACGCTGAAGACTGTGCTCCGGACTTTCTTTGCCGGCACCAAGTTTATACTGGATGTCGTGAAGTGGCCTACCGAGGTATATCCGGGTGAAGAAAATCTTATCCAAGCCTGCTCCACCGTGCCTGCATGGATCGAGATCTGGAAACGCTCGGCATGCCGGATTGGTATGACCCGGGCCTTTACTCTGGCTAAGGCTGTCGCACCCGGACTTCTAAAGGATACTCGCCGTTCCGTTGAACAGTAGTAGATTGGATTACGGGGCTTACCGGCACCCTTCGTCCTCTTACGAGTAGGCCAACACACGTATGTGTGACAACCAACCCCTATCTGTTCAGCGTCGACGTAAACCATCCCATAGAAATCAGGACACTACCATTGACGTACTTCATACCATACACACATGGTACGTCAACGGTTTGTACCAGAATGATAGCACAACATATCTCTAAGACACAAAAGATTGAAATAAGTTGCAAATGGCTCTCACTAGAGCAGAGATAGCAAATACAATCATCCAGAGGACACATGTCCCAACATAACATCATTACATCTCAGCGGAAGCATTCAAAGGGTCTGATTACAGACAAATCCAAATAGGCTTAAGAAGCCGGAAACTGAAATAAAGACGGAGCCCATCCACGATGTCTCGGATCCTGCCCGGGTCCGCTAACTACTCGTCAGCAGCCTCGTCAAACTCCACGTAGTAGCCGTCACCTGGATCCTCGTAAGCGTAGTCTGCGGAAACCACAGCCCCAAAGGGGTCAGTACATAGACGTACTGGCAAGCAAGACTCACAGTTCACCAAAGTGTAACCCGCCAACACCAAGCACAGATTCCTTGGGTTCAACGGAAGGAAGGGGATATAAAAGATGCTGCAACTGGCTGCGCTAACCAACTACAGAGATTTCTACCACTTCCGACTAACAGAAAGGAGATAAGATCGAGTATTGTAACCAACTGAAAGATAACTTCAAACAAACCCGTCCTGGATCTCGCCCCTTATCCAAAGAAGCAATCCGAGGATAACTCACACAGTTGGATTAAAAATGAATCAAGTTTTTGGTGTCAATAATCCTATTACTAGTCAAGTTGTTTAATCATTGGGTGTGAGATTGTGAATCATTAGGTTTAAGTTGTCCTGAGTACTTGTTAGCCAGTACTTTCACCAAGTAATCCATAACCGCGGAAAACACGGCTTCTCGAGAAGATTATCCCTGCAGGGTTGCACCAATTTGGCCGTACACGTAAGAATACCCCGCCAGATGGGATGCCTCCCACCAAGCGTGGCACTCAACACAACTCAACTCTTCTTCGCATCAAGCCCAAAGCACCTTGGGCGCACGGCTAATCGAGCCCAGAAGAAAATGGACCCTCATAGCACTCTAAGAACGTGTCCCCCTATATGCCGACTACGAAAGTTCCACCCTGCGCTGGGCTCGCAAAAACATGCATGCGGCAAATGGAAAACACGAACTAAATGAGGCGATTTGGACGAGATGCGAATCGAATCAAATTGAGGGGGGCGCCCATACTCGCTTCCCACATGCGGGTAGTGCGCTCATCATGGATCAGTAGACAAGACCCTTTTCCTATTAGGGTCGACACTAGCAGGCCTCAAAACCACACAGGGCCTCCTGCCGGTGCCTTATCATCAAATTATTATTTAGCAATAACATTAGCATGATTGATTGATTAAACATCGAGCCCCCCAGAACAATAATGAAAATATAGTAACTGAAAGTATCGGGTAACAGACTCGAGCAAAACAACCTAAGCATGCTAGTAAGACACTGGCTCAATCAATAGGGTTGTAGGAGTGGTGGTGAGGCAATATCAGGGTTAAGGGATTCATGTGATAGGTTCGTAACAGAAACAACTACTACTAAGGCTAGCAGAAATAGACAACGGAAAGTATCGGTAACCAGGCTTGAAAGGAACACAATGGTTCATGTGAGTGATAACTTGCCTGCAAACTCAGCAGCCGGGTACTGAGCTAGATCCTCAGAAGGGGTGCTGTAAAGATCGTCTGTCTCAACGTCGTCGTCTATTCGGGAAGAAGCAAACAAACAAGACAGAAATATAAACAATCATTATCATGGCATAGTGCACAATCATGGGATGATGCATGTCAATTTAATAGATGCATCAAAATAAACTAAGTGACATGGTAACACAATTTAAATGGACACATATGCAATTGGATTGCATATGGAAAAGGCCCATTGATTAAGTGGAAACAAATGATCTATAATTGATTAACATGTGAAAGTTTGCTTATCATGATGCATGCATGATGATAACAACAAAATAACAACCATAGATGCAAGTGGAAAAGGATTTTATCAAGTTTGGAAATCATTTATTAAGTTTGGAAATGTTTGGTTACTTAAAGATGTCACACAAGTATGTGTTGTTTTCATCAAGTTAAAGTGTTCAAAACAATTAACAAAATTTATATTTGAAAATAATACCAAATTTTAGTTGGATTACATGTTTCAAATATTGAAAAAGGAATTGCAATAATTTAATTATGGATTAAACAAGATTAAACAAGTTTTAATTGAGTTTAAAACAAGTTTGAATTTAATTGAATTTTTATTTGTTCAAAACATAAATTCAAATTCACATTTGAAAAGTTTATGCTTTGATGGTTTGAAAACATATTTTGCATGTTCAAAAATATTTTATTTTGAGCAGGTTATAATTTTATCAAATTTAAATGAATTAAACAAGGATTAAATTATTTAGGCAATTTAAATTATTCAAACCAAGAAACAAAAATTATATTTGAAAAGGTGAGTTGAAATGGTATGGAAAACACATTTTATTTGCATTATTTGGACTAAAGATGAATTAGTTATGGAATTTAGAAAATTGCATTTGAATTATTTGAATTTGAAATTTAAATGCATTTGGAAATTTCAAAACAGTACACAAATGGATTATTTGGATAGACAAGTAATTTTAGAACAAAAAAAATATATAACTTTTATTAATTGGAGTTATATTTTAAACGTTATTCATGTTTTAAATTTAGGGTTCAATCTGCAATTTAAAAGGATTAGAATTTAAAACAGAAACGTGTTAAAACATTTTATACGCACTCGGGGGGCTACCCTGCCACTGCCAGTGGGCCACAGGGTGACCGTGCGCTTGCGTGGCTAGCGAGTGGCTGACAGGGGGCCCTCCCTGTCAGCGTGGCGGTGGAAAAAGTTGGGAAATTTCCCGTGCGAGGCCAGGGGCTCAAACCCTGGACCTCTCGCTCGTGAGCGCGCTTACTGAACCAGTGCGCTGTTCGCGTTTCTTGTCAGTAACAGACGCGCGGCCAAGGTAAGGTGTCAAATTGTTTACTGAATTTTGAAAATGCGCGCGTTGCCTGAACCTAGCTGACAGATACGTGCTCGCCGTCGACGATCTGCCGCTGGTGCTGTGCCCGTGGTTGCTGCGGTTGGTGCAGGGAGGCGTGTGTAGTGCGTGGAGCAGATACAGAGAGGAGGAGGAGGTCTCGGTGGCCTCACCGGCGTTGCAGATGTTGCACAGGTTCGAGGAAGCTCCCGCGGCGGCGACGGCGTGGTCGTGGACAGCGTCGCCGTTCCAGGGAATCACCGAGCTCCTGGAGGTGTCCAAACGGCAGAGGAGCGAGTGGCGGGTTGGTTTTCGAGGCTAGGAGGTGTGGTAGCGGTTCATGGCGGCTGCGGCGTGCAAGGATTCAGATGTGGAAACGCCAGCGATCTGACAGAGAGAGGGGAAAACGCGACGAGGAGAAGAAATTGCGGCGGGCTCGAGGGGAGAGGCCTAGGGTTGGTCTAGGGCTGCGCGCTGCCCTAGGGCTACCTATATAGGGGGGCACGAGGCTCTCCTGGCCGTCGGGGGCGCCGTACAGCGACGTGGCGCGGCGGATTTGCCGCCGTACTGCGGGACAACGACGGGGGCGGCTAACTGAAGGGGTACTGGGCCAGGGGGGCTGAGGTAAGTTGCGGGCTGGGCCGGGTAGCTGCTAGCTGCCGCACGCGTTTTCTTTTTCCTATTTTTCATTTTTCTGTTTTTTATTGTAGCAAAACAGAAATGGAAGAGATTGTTAGGTTTTTGAGTTTTAAAAATTTTGGAAAAAATCATGTGAGTTTGTTAGTTCAATATCTACCATAATGTCAACTTGGTTTTTGAAAAGTCAAATTTATTTGCTGTTTTGTAAAATGGTTTGAAATTTGGAGAATTGGTTAATTAAGTGGTTATTTAAAACAAGATTTTTAATTATGGCAATCCAATGAGTTTAATTGGAAACAAAAAGGAGTACATTTATTTTGGTATTTTTCACAATTTGAAAATGGTGCTGATTGTGGATTTGAAATGTGAGTTTGGAAGCAATTTGGAATTATTTAATTGGAATAAAAAGCACCATTTTTATTAGTTGATCACTATGGAATAATATGACAACAAATGGATTGTTTTTATTTGAGATTTTTATTTAAAATGTTGTAACAGAGCAAGTATGAAATAAAGTTTGGAAATAAGTTGAATTTCAAATGTGAAACAATTAAGAACAGATGCAAAACAATTAGTAAACAATGCACACAAATAAATAAACATGATGACATGATGCAATACTTTAATTAAACATGAAATCAAACATTCTAGGGGTATTTTCATACTTGGGATGTTACAAAACGCCCCCCCTGAAGGAATCGCGCCCCGAGATTCCTTACTGAGAAGTGAAAAGGTCTGGATACTTCTTGCGAAGATCCTCTTCGGTCTCCCACGTTGCCTCTTTATCGGAATGATGAGACCACTGCACTTTCAAGAACTTGGTGCTCTTGTTGCGAGTCTTACGCTCGGTCTCATCGAGAATACGAACAGGGTGCTCCTCATAAGAGAGATCATCCTGCAGTTCAATGGAATCATGATCAACTGCACGATCTGGATCTTTGAAACACTTCTTGAGCTGTGACACGTGGAACACATCGTGCACCTTGGATAGTTTTTCCGGAAGTTCAAGACGATAAGCATTTTCTGCCCGCCTTGAGAGAATGTTGAAAGGACCAATGTATCTTGGTGCAAGCTTTCCTTTCACACCAAAACGATTAGTGCCTCTGAGGGGAGTTACACGGAGATATGCCTTGTCACCAGGTGCATAGACCATGTCCCGGTGCTTGCTGTCATAGTAACTCTTCTAACGAGACTGAGCAATCTTGAGATTGTCACGAATGATACGAACTTTCTCCTCGGCTTCCTTAACACTGTCAGGGCCTAAGAGTGAACGTTCACCAGCTCCAGACCAATTGATTGGACTCCTGCATCTGCGGCCATAGAGTGCTTCAAATGGTGCCATGCCTAGGCTTGCCTGGAAGCTGTTGTTGTAGGAGAACTCAGCATATGGAAGGCAATCCTCCCATTTCATGCCAAAGGAGAGACCACATGCTCTGAGCATATCCTCGAGAATCCGATTGACTCTTTCGACTTGCCCCTGAGACTGAGGGTGATAAGCTGTGCTGAACAGAAGTTTGCTGCCCAATGCATCTTGAAAGCTTTTCCAGAAATGAGAAGTGAATATGCTTCCACGGTCTGAGCTTATTTCCAATGGAACACCATGAAGAGGAACGATCCTTGCTGTGTAGAGCTCTGCTAACTGGCTAGCTGAGATAGTTTCCTTGACAGCAAAGAAGTGAGCTACCTTAGTGAGACGATCAATAACAACGAAAATTGTATCGTTGCCCTTCTTGGACTTTGGAAACCCAGTAACGAAGTCCATTTCAATCATGTCCCACTTCCACTCAGGAATTTTCAGAGGTTTAAGTAGACCGGCTGTTTTCTGATGGACTGCCTTAACACGTTGACAAACGTCACAATCAGAAACGTATTGAGCAATTTCACGTTTCATGCCAGGCCACCAGTACAGAGTCTTGAGATCCTGGTACATCTTTGTACTTCCAGGGTGGATGGCGAGAGGAGTTTCATGAGCCTCCTTGAGACTGATATCTTTGAGACTTTGAATCTGAGGAACTGCAATGCGTCCTTCGAAGAACACAGTTCCCTTGTCATCAACTGAGAAGGACTTGAATTTATCATTGCCTTCTTTGATGTTCTCTACAATCTTCTTGATTTCAGCATCACGAAGTTGTTCAGAACGAATCTTGTCCTCGAGAGTTGGACTGGATGTCAAGCTAGCAAGGTAACCTTGAGGAACAAGACCAAGGTTCAGCTTCTGGAATTCTTCATGAAGTGGAGGTTGGCTTTCCATGATCATGAGATTATTGC